>CM069908.1:22452225-24852225 GCA_036172215.1 Camellia granthamiana | reverse complement strand
GTAACTCTGTTTTCCAATATCCCCTTTGTTTGTAAGTTCTCTCCTCCTTCGCTTTGAAGACTTTTTCTGGTTTGTTCCTTCCTTGGCATATTCTTACTAACTTAAGTCATGGCGAAACATTTGAAAGACCTCCTTTCATCAGATCGAATCGCTGGCTTTAAACGCCATTTCTCCATTCCTGATGATGTCCGTTTGTCGCTTGTGGCAGACGACACTCTTGATATGGAGAGGGGGGACGAAACCACAATTGTCTTTCCCCTTTTGTCAATTGCAGAGGGTGGAGTCTGTTTCCCCCTTCACCCATTTCTTAGGGCTGTGCTTCGCTACTGGGGTTTAATCCCTTCCCAACCTAATGGGAATTTCTTTAGAGTCATAATGGGGATTATAGCGCTCAACCGTCGCCTAAGAATTAACCTTGGCATTCCAGCCATCCGGTACTGTTATGCCTTGGCTAAGTCTTCTGGTCGGCACGGGCGTTTTTTCCTTAGGGCCAAGGATATTGACCATCAGCTGGTTACGATGCTTTCCAGTTCTGGAAAACGAGTTGATGACGTTATGGTCGTCGTCCAGGGTAACTGGGAATTTGGCGAATGGGAGGATCACACCGACCCTATTCCTAGACGGAGGGGCGAGCTAGGTGGCTGATTGCCTTCTCGCTTCCCCTTTTTTTTTTTTTTTTTTTTTTTTTTTTGTGAAGCCCCTTCTTTGAAATGTGACGACTTGTCTTCTGCAGGGAGCATTTTGAAGAAAGTTCTGCCTTCGACCGATGGTGCCGTTCTTTCGGATATAGAAGTCGCGCTCAAATATTTCGACCGTCGAAGTCTTCAGAAACAAGGGAGGTCAGCGCATATCCTGCTTCGTTACGAGCCGACATATACAACCTTCTCGGCGGTGGAAAATATCCCAGTTCCGGAGGGCGAAGATTCTCTTATCGCTCTTATTTTGTCTGACTTCAAAAACTTGAGAAGGTTGGTTTTGAAGGGTCCGATTCAGAGCGGAACGTAGCTGATGTTAGCGAATCAGATCAGTCTGAGACCGAATCTGATGAGGTATTGAATTTGGCCGATCCCCTATCCACTTCTGGCCGAGGGGACCTTTCGCTTGACGGCGTTGTTCACAGTTTGGAGAGTATTCCCACCGCAGACCATGAAGACATGGCAGGATTAAGCCTGACACAACTTGCCAGGAAGGCGAACGCGGAAAGGTTGGCTGTGAGGCGAAGAGCGGAGACCCTGCCGTCCGAAATACCGCCCGTCACTGTCCCTCAATCCTCCTTGCCAGCTAGCGAATCAGAGTCCGAGCGCGTTGAGGTGGAAACGGTAGCAAATCGGAATGCCGAATCTTCTGTGATTGAGCAGGCCGGTCAAAAAGTCGAGGCAGGGAAATGCCCTACCGAGTTTGAGGCCGGCTGCGAGGAACACGGCGGCAAACGTCCTCGATTAGAGGGATTGGACGTGGTCGTTCCTTTTGTGATTCAGCCGACGATAAGAAACATACCGATTTCTTCTGATGCATCGGCGCTCAAAGATCCAGAAGTCGCATTCAGCTTGGCCACGTCCATGTCGATGCCGTCTGACAAGGAGGCTTTTCGGGTGGAAACAGATCTAAATGCGACAGCACTAGCCGCCCAATCGGCACTTTTGGTACATAGTCGAACTTAGCTTTACTTAATCTGAATACTGTTGGAGTTAAGGTTCTAAATGCTTGTTTTGCAGACTGTCGGATGGATAGCCGATTTGGGCCGTTGCCATCGCGACGCCGTCAAAGAGATTGGCCGTCTACGCGAGGAAGCTGAGGGCCAGAGGAGAAAGGCCGAGGTCGAGGCTTTGAGGGCGAATAAGGAAGCCTCAAGGGCTGACGCCGAGATAGAGAGGGCTCGTAGCGCGGATCAGTTGAGATCGGATGCCGAGAAGAAGGCGGATGCAAGCGAAGATGCGCTCAAATTGGCTCAGCAGGCGATCTCCAGACTGGAGGCTGAGTTGGCTGAAATGAAGGCAGCGAAGGAAGCGGCCGGCTCGGAGTCTTCCAAAGTGTTCGAGGCTGGGAAGAATGCTGGGCTTGCCGAGTACGTTGACCAGGTCCCTAAGTTTGAAAATCGGGGATTCAAACATGGCTGGCTCAAAGCCCTTGATGCTGCTAACGCTTCGTTGAGTATGCCGATACCGTATGAGCAAGTGGATGTTGAGCCATTGGAATCTAACTCTGATGGCTCATCCGACTAACTGACAGTTTTTTAAGTTTTTAATTTGTCAAATGTACTTTTACAGTTTTTAATTTAGTGTTTTTCATCTGTTGCTACAGTCATGAGTATATATATAAAGCGTGAGTTAAGCTCAATAAATGTTAAATGCTATTTGTTTTTTGTTGTTGTTTTTTTTGTTTTGAAAACTCATTTTTAGATTGGCTTGCTTAATAAACCTGCCCTTGCCTTAGCCAGGGCGCGAGCTTGGGAAGCCGAATGGGCCTGACTCGCGGGCTGGCAAAGGCACAGAATGGTCGGCCGTTTGCAATTGAAACCTCGGCCGATAAGAGTAAGAGATCTGCCCTTGCCTTGGTCAGGGCGCGAGCTTGGGAAGCCGAATGGGCCTGACTCGCGGGCTGGCAAAGGCACGGAATGGTCGGCCGTTTGCAATTGAAAACTCGGCCGATAAGATTAAGAAATCTGCCCTTGCCTTGGTCAGGGCGCGAGCTTGGGAAGCCGAATGGGCCTGACTCGCGGGTTGGCAAAGGCACAGAATGGTCGGCCATTTGCAATTGAAACCTCGGCCGATAAGATTAAGAAATCTGCCCTTGGTCAGGGCACGACCTTGGGAAGCCGAATGGGCCTGACTCGCGGGCTGGGAAAGGCACAGAATGGTCGGCCGTTTGCAATTGAAAGCTCGGCCGATAAGATTAAGAAATTTGCCCTTGCCTTGGTCAGGGCGCGAGCTTGGGAAGCCGAATGGGCCTCACTCGCGGGCTGGATAGTGAATTGAAACCTCGGCCGATAAGATTAAGAGATCTGCCTTTGCCTTGGTCAGGGCGCGACCTTGGGAAGCCGAATGGGCCTGACTCGCGGCTGGCAAAGGCACAGAATGGTCGGCCGTTTGCAATTGAAACCTCGGCCGATAAGATTAAGAAATCTGCCCTTGCCTTGGTCAGGGCGCGAGCTTGGGAAGCTGATTGGGCCTGACTCACGGGCTGGCACGAGCTTGGGAAGCCGAATAGGCCTAACTCGCGGGCTGGCAAAGGCACAGAATGGTCGGCCGTTTGCAATTGAAAACTCGGCCGATAAGATTAAGAAATCTGCCCTTGCCTTGGTCAGGGCACGAGCTTGGGAAGCTGAATGGGCCTGACTCACGGGTTGGTAAAGGCACAGAATGGTCGGCCGTTTGCAATTGAAAACCTCGGCCGATAAGATTAAGAGATCTGCCCTTGCCTTGGTCAGGGCGCGACCTTGGGAAGCCGAATGGGCCTGACCCGCGGGCTGGCAAAGGCACAGAATGGTCGGCCGTTTGCAATTGAAAGCTCGGCCGATAAGATTAAGAAATCTGCCCTTGCCTTGGTCAGGGCGCGAGCTTGGGAAGCCGAATGGGCCTCACTCGCGGGCTGGACCGTTGGCATCTGACTGTTGACGTTTGGGATTGCTAACGTTGCCTCGAGAAGGCTGCAAATATTGAAGGATAAATGGAGCGGGTGCACGCCAGAGGCCCTACTTTTTATTCAGGGAATTGAGGAGGGACCAAGATTGACTGAATCAGATGTCGCAATGAGTCGCAAAAGTGAGCCGACGCGTGTGGGAAGAAGAACTTCCAAGGATCGGGTAACACAGCAGCCCGAAAGGATAGGCAACCGAGAATCCATTCTGAAGCGACGCCACGGCCGTTAAGTTTTGCGGTTTCTGTGAGGAATAGACCAATGACGGAGGCGGACTCTATCATCAAAGACCCAGATGTGGCAGTTGGGTTCGCTCGACAGATATTTCCGCCGGAAGTCCAACAATCGATGGTCGGACGTCGAGATTTCGAAGTATTTCGAGACGGCATCCACGGGGCCGTGAAATGATTATATACTGCCTACGAAGTCGGCATGCGTCTGCGAGAAGCGCGACGTGAGAGCGAGAAGAAGGATGAAAGGAATCACAGTTTGGAGGTTCGTGCGGAAAAGGCTGAGCGTGAGCTTCGGGAACTGAAGAATGTTCGAGCGAGCGCGTCGGTTGCGACCGATCAATCTAAATTGGTTGGTGCGGGGAGAGGAACCCAACAGACCTCGAGTTATGAAAAGGGATTTCAAGACGGCCTGAAGTTCAGGATAGAGAAGACCAAACATCACTTGGCCGAGGAGGTCTGTCGATGTGAAAATCGTGGATTCAAGCACGGCTGGATCAAGGCCCTTCAGAACGAGGAATCCCTAGAAGCCGCGGGAATTGATTCGGCCTTGCCCTTGTATCATCGCCATCACTTTCCTTATCCCGACTTCGAAATTGAGAAGAGCAACGATGAGGGTGCCGATTGAGTAGACATTGCGCTGAATAAATAGAATTTCTTTTCTTTTCAACGTTTGTATTTGGTCTTGACATGTTATGTGTTTGATTAATCGTATTACTTCATCTTTCTGGCAAGTTTTGTGTTGTATGGCGTAAATGTTTGGACACGTATTGGCCGATGTGAATTACGAATGATTCTTATTGAATGCTTATTCGGCCAATTAAGTGGTCCGAATACAAACCTCAGAAAGGCCATTCGGGATATGGACGAAGGGCGCTCCGAATCCGGAGTCTATTTTGGCCAATCGTGATATCTAGGAAGAGCACTCCGAATCCGGAGTCTTTTTTGGCCAATCGTGATATCCACGAAGGGCGCTCCGAATCCGGAGTCTTTATTTTGGCCAATCGTGATATCCACGAAGGGCACTCCGAATCCGGAGTCTTTATTTTGGCCAATCGTGATATCCACGAAGGGCACTCCGAATCCGGAGTCTTTTTTGGCCAATCGTGATATCCACGAAGGGCGCTCCGAATCCGGAGTCTTTTTTGGCCAATCGTGATATCCACGAAGGGTGCTCTGAATCCGAAGTCTTTATTTTGGCCAATCGTGATATCCACGAAGGGCGCTCCGAATCCGGAGTCTTTATTTTGGCCCTGGAAGGCTAAGATTGCCTGAGTAAGATTTCCAGGGGTAAGATTGCCTGAGTTCCAAAGCATAGAGCAAACGGCGTTTCTCCGGTGGATCTCCTTGGTGTAGTACGATGAGCCCACAATACACTCTGCAATTCTTCTACCCATTTGCCTTTGGCTTTTTCCAATCTCTTTTTGATGCCGACCAAGATGGATTTGTTAGAGGCTTCGGCCTGACCATTGCTTTGTGGGTAGGCCGGTGTCGAGAAGTAAGGCCGAATGCCATATTTACTACATAACTCTCGGTACATGCCACAATCAAACTGGGTGCCATTGTTTGAGATCAGAGCTCTCGGAATGCCGAATCGTGTTATGATGTTTCTCCATACAAAGCGTTTAATGTCGGCATCTCGTATATGTGTCAGAGCCTCCGCTTCGACCCATTTTGTGAAGTAGTCTGTTGCGACGATTAAGAATCGTTTGTTCCCTGGGGCCCTGGGCAATGGTCCTATGATATTAAGTCCCCATTGAGCAAACAGCCAGGGGCTGGTGATAGAGTTCAACTCTTCGGTAGGCAGATGGGTTAATGGGGAGAACTTTTGGCACTGCTCGCACTTTTTTACATAACTCTCCGTGTCAGCCCTCATTGTCGGCCAATAATAGCCCTACGTTGTAGCTCGAAGGGCCAGGGAGTGTCCGCCGAAATGGGCACCGCAATTGCCCTCATGTATCTCTGTCAGAAGCTCTTCGACTTTGTCGGGGTGTACGCATTCCAAATATGTACCAGAGAGGGACTTTTTGTAAAGTCCTCCTTGCGGATCCAGATAATATCGCAGGGCTTTATTTCGTAGCTTGTGTGCTTCTTTTTTGTCCTCTGGGAGTTGCTCAGAAGAGAGGAATGCAGCAATGGGGTCCATCCAGCTTGGTGCGGATTCTATGATATTGACATGGATTTCCTCCGAAGGGCCAATACTCGGCTCCAGGATGAAACCTACTTCGATGGTCCGTTTGATCTCAGAATTGATGGCGGAGGCTAAGCATGCCAAGGCGTCCGCGTGTGTGTTCTGATCGCGCGTTATTTGGTTCAGTTCGTGATGGTCGAACTTTGCCAGCAAGGAATTGGCCGTTTTCATGTAGGCCGCCATACTGTTGTTTCTTGCCGCGTACTCCCCCTTCAGCTGACTGATAACCAACTTTGAATCACAAAACACAAGCAGACGCCGAGCGCCGAGAAGGTGCGCATTCCGCAGACTGGCTAGAAGGGCTTCATATTCGGCTTCGTTATTTGATGCTTCGAAACTGAGCTTGACGGCCTGCTCGATCACTGTGCCGTCTGGAGACATGATTACAACTCTGACGCCACTGCCCCTTTGGTTAGAAGATCCGTCACAGTATAATTGCCAAATATCCCCGACATAAATTCTCCAGTTCGGCTTTGGTAGAACCTCGGCCTTTGGTCGAACATTAGGTTTGAAGTTGGCAAGCTCGCCGGTAAATTCGGCAACGAAGTCGGCCAACACCTGCCCCTTGATTGCAGTTTTAGGTAAAAACTGAATGTCGTATTGGCCGAGTTCAAGAGCCCATTTTGAAACACGTCCCGATGCTTCTACACTCCGTAGAACCGACCGGAGGGGATAATCTGTTAACACCCCAATGCTATGTCCCTGGAAGTAATGCATCAATTTTCTTGCCGCCATGACTAGGGCTAAGATGAGTTTTTCTAGCGGAAGGTAGCGTGTTTCGGCGTCAACCATTGCCTTGCTCACATAATACACTGGTCGTTGCTCACCCTCCTCCTCTTTTAACAGTACGGCGCTGACAGCCCTATCGGAAACTGCCAAATATAGGATGAGGGGGTCACCAGCGGCGGGTGTTGTCAAGAGAGGTACTGAGCGGAGGTAGGTCTTGAGCCCGTTGAAGGCTGCTTCACATTCGGCGGACCATTCAAAAGCCTTACCCTGCCGTAATGTCTGAAAGAATTGTCGGCAGCGATCTGTAGACCGGCTGATGAATCTGTTAAGTGCAGCGGCCATCCCCATCAACTTTTGGACTTCTTTTACTGAACGGCGGGAGCCGAGTTCCAAAATTGCTGTGACCTGCCTCGGGTTGGCTTCGATTCCTCAGTGATTGACGATGTAACCCAGGCATTTGCCAGAGCCGATTCCAAACGCACACTTGGAAGCATTCAGTTTCATTCTGTATTTGCGTAAGATGCTGAATGTCTTTTCTAGGTCGGCTATATGATTATGTTCTTCTTTGGACTTGACCACCATATCATCTATATATACTTCCATAGTGTGGCCGAGTTGCTCTTTGAACATGGCAGTGACCAGTCTTTGGTAGGTTGCCCCTGCATTCTTTAGCTCAAAGGGCATAACTTTGTAGCAATAGGTTCCTCTTGGGGTGAGGAAGGCAGTTTTGTCCTGGTCATCTGGATACATGGCGATTTGATGGTAGCCTCTGTAAGCATCAAGGAAGCTCATGCGTTGATGACGTGCCGTCGCATCGACGAGTTGGTCGATTCTAGGGAGAGGAAAACAGTCTTTGGGGCAAGCTTTGTTCAGATCTGTGAAGTCGACGCACACTCGCCAAGTCCTATTCTTCTTCTTCACCACCACTGTATTGCAAAGCCACGTAGGGTAAGTAACTTCTCTAATTGCCCCGGCATCAAGCAGTTTGTCTACCTCCTCGACAATGGCGACAGTGTGCTCCGCGGCTGACCATCGGCCCTTCTGTATGATCGGCTTACATTTTGGGTCGACATTCAGACGGTGCTATGAAACCGACGGGTCTATTCCCGGCATTTCGTACGGAGTCCATGCAAAGACGTCAAGGTTGTTGAGCAAGAAAGAGATCAGCTGCTGCCTGTCGGCCTGATTCAGAGAGGCGCTGATCATGAAGAACTTTTCTGGGCTGCCATCGATGTCAACTCGGTCTAAATCTTCCGTGGCTTTCTCATTTGGATTCCGCCCAACGTCATCCAGGATTTCCCAATTCGGCACCTCAATGGAATTTACTTGCAGTTCCTTTGGCGTTCTGGCGGCGAGGAGATAACATACTTGTGCCGATTTCTGGGATCCGTGGATTTGCTCAATGCCGTGTTCTGTTGGGAAACGAAGCAGTTGATGATAGGTGCTTGGGACGGCCTGCAATGTATGCAACCATGATCGCCCCATGATGAGATTGTACGGCGATGGCAGCTTGACGACCAAGAATTCCACGTCCACCGTTCTGGAACCTGCTCGAACGGGTAGGCTGATCTTTTCCAATGGGTGCTCTGGAGTGGCGTTGAAGCCGAATAGTGGATAAGGGGCCAGAATCAGGTCTGACTCGTTGAATCCGAGTTTGATGAAGGTTTTATAATACATAACCTCCGAGGTGCTGCCTTGGTCGATGAGAACGCGTTCGACCATGAACCGGTTGACGCGCAACTCAACAACCAACAGATCGATGTGAGGGAGTGATACACCGATCAAATCGGAATCGTCAAAGGTGATACTTGGCGATTTGCGGGGCCGCTTCGCTGGCGTGAGTTGCTGTTGTGGACCTGAATGCGATTGGATTGTATGTACGGCCGGGGCTGCTGGCAGGCTGTATATCATGTGGACGAAATTAAGCGGAATTGCGCCCTGCGGAGGGACAGGTGTTTCGACTACATCCTTTCGGACGCACTGGTGAAGACGTTCGTCCTTTGCCAACTCCGCAGGGGGATCTGTAGTTGCACAGCCGCAGTCAGTTGCTTGCTGCGGGGCCCGGGATCGTCGATCATCTGCCATCGGTGGTCGGTCAGAAGCCTAGCGCATCGTTCGTTTGGATTGTGATATTTCTGAGGCCAGATCGCAACGGAGGCGTTCGTTCTCAACGATGACGTTGTCCAACCTCTGTTTGGTTTGCCTAGCTTGTGCCATGGTTGCCTGTATTATCTTTTGCGTTGGGTTTGACGATGAGCAGAGGTCTGAGGCTGGTCTTGCTGCGACGGTTTGTTGTCCAAACGAGTTGGCTAGAATGAGGTCATCTCCCTGTGCGGTCTCGCCAATGGCTACCGGAGGATCTTCAGTCACGCCTGTCATGGATGTATTTGAGTATTCCCACAGACGGCGCCAATTGTGGAGAAGTGGTTTGGAAATACTCTTCAGATCCTGGGAGGCGCTGGTGATCCTCAGCTAGTCACCTGAAAAGAGGAAAACTCCGGTCGGGGGTGCCGGGATTAGCACTCCAACGGACAAGTTAGTTCAGACACTCAAGATAACTTCCTCTTTAAGTTAAGTGAAGTGATTCTTACATACCTTTCTGGATTTGCGATTCTTATATTTATACTCACTTTTTGGGCCTCGGGGCCTGAGCCTACTCTTATCCTATTCACCTTACATTTATTCGGATCTACTGACCCTCGTCTATTCGGCTTTGTTAACGTATTCGGCGCCCTAGTTACGCAATACAAAGCCGAGTAGTATCCAGTTTCTGGGGTATGCGTCTCCCGACTCTTCCATTTATTCGGCGCCCACACATTGCATTGCCTCTTGTATGATTAGTGTATTGCACATTTGCATATTAGGTTGCATTGCATTTGGCATGCCCTGCTTACTTAGTTTCATATCGCATATGTGACGTACATTGCATACTTGCATAGCATTTTGCTTGGTTTGGGGTGTCAAACCAAGCATGAGGGGTGAGGTGTGTTCGTACTCAAAGTGACGAAACACACCTCAACCCTTGGTCACCAATGCCCTTGATCTCAACATGATAGGTTGTTGGCACTCATTTGTTTAGTTTGCATGCATTTACATTGATTTGCAACTTGGCCTCTTAGGCCATCATGCATCGAAATGCGCAATTGATGGCCTGAGGGCCGAGGGCCACACTCCCTTGAGTCCATTACATGATTGGGAGAGTGGCCATGCACACATTTGCTTGAAAATTCCATACCATACACTGCTTGCCCTCTGTTGCTGTCAACTGCAGGAAGCAATGGCCGACTGGCCACATACAGTGCCGACCGGCCATCAAAGTCCAGCCGGTGACACCATCTTTGGCCGATAACCTTATTCCCATGGCCGGTGTCCTTTTCCTCTGGCCGGTGGCACTCCACAGCACTCAGAAGGAAGCTCAAAGCAATTCTGGAAACTTTCACAATTTCCAAAGGGGTGAGGCAGTGTAAACAGAGGCAATAGTGGTATGGTACGGGTTTCCGGGCGAGACGGATCGAGCACGCATCATCCCATCATTCCGAGGTGGGGCTGCGGTCACCTTCCGTCTGCATTTAATCTATTAATTAATTAGAAATTTTGTAATTAATTATTTAGCTTGAGAGTTAATTAATTAGGTGGTTTGTAATATTTATTTGGACCCTCCGAGTGACGGCAATTGTGTAATAAGTGTGTGTGAGTGTGTGTATGTTTTCCAACCCCCACTTCTTTCTTCCCTTTTATTTACTAGCTTTCGATGGTTAGTATTAGGGCATATTTAAATTAGCATACCTTATGTTATGCATGCGTGCATTCATACATTTGTCTTGCATGCACCGGGCTCGGCGCATCACGCTAACTGCATTATATTTCAATTCCAAATTGAATACGTGTTATCTGTTGCATTTCACATGCCATGTTTAGGATAGCCGAGCCTGTCTAGATTGCATCTTTGCATGTGTTGCGCATTAGCCATTTTTAACATGAACTAGGATCATGCATATGATTATTAACTAGTTTCTGTTTTGGCTTGGAGTACTAAGTAAGCTTTTATGCTTTAGCATGCCACATGTGTGTGAATGTTGCCATGACAGCATAATTGCCAGGAGGCTAGCTGCTTATGTGATATAACTGCTTGAATGCCTGTGGGTGAAGGTTAGGTTATTTGAATTGGAACAATGCATTGAATGCAAGTTTTTAAGTCCACTTGGAAGTGGCAAAACCATATTTTCTAAAGCCCACTTGAGGGTGGCAAAATTCACGTCTTAGCCTACTTGCGGGTAGCACCATCAAATCGTTTTCAAATAAACAAACATGACATGTTTCGTTCTAATTTAGGCAACTTAGTCTATACTTGTTTGCTGTGCGCATCACATAGTAAATCTAGGCTAATAGCTGGAATAAGAACACATAAACGTTTTGAAAATCGGACATCATGGTTAGTAGAGGCCGATCTTCGAATCGGGCGAGAGGGGGTGCTCATAGCTGACCTTCCCCAATCGTACCCAAGTTCCCGAGCCAAGGCAACTTTGGTGATGACGGACACGTGGCCTTAGGCAAACGAGTCAGGGTTTCCTAAATTCCCCCATTAAAAAAAAATATTTAGGTGGCGACTTTGTATCTTGCAAAGCAGTCCATGTTTGACACTTCTTTTCTAAAAATCTATTTTCTCAAAACGATTTGCCAGATTTGGGCTCTTTGGTTCAGATTAAGAACCGTGACAATTTGAGTCCGAACTGTAGGGTGAGGCCCTCACATGGGGCGCATCTATAGTTTTTGGCGACTCTGCTGGGGAAATTAGAGAACTTGACTCGAACTCATGATATCTTGTTTTGACTACACTTATGTGTTTCTTTGCATTGCATGTGCATTGGTGCGCCTAGGACACCGTGTTGGCCATCTGCTATTCCTGAGTGGTTTGCCGGAGGCTTGACTTTGTCAAAGCATGCCATAAGGCTGACCGGTTACGGGCTCTGCCAGTATGGGAACACAAACCCCGATTTTACCGGGGCACCCTTTTCGACCATTCGACCTAGTGCATATTCGGAATCCATAGTGACCATTCCAAACTAGGACAGGTTGCTTACCCGCTATAGGTTGTTTGAAACCGCTGCGTGCGTAATGAAAACCTAACTCCTGACAAAATAGGACAGGGAAACCCTACCCCAACATAGGGGTGTTTTGGCTCTCTTTTACTTGCTATGTGCCTTTAGAGTGTATCTCTACAGGAACGTACATATCAGTTTGTGAGTTTGAGCATCAGGCCTGCGGGCATCAGTATCAGTGTTTTTGAGAAACAGTTATATCTGCAGGTATCCGATTCAGTGTTTTGGGGAACAATGATCAGTATTAGAGTACGGATGTTCAGCTACGCCTGTGTTTGTTCCGTTTGGGCTGAAATGCTGCGTGTTTTCTCTTTCAGTTCAGAGATTCGAATACAGAATAGCCAGTGTTCTCCCTCGCTGAGGCAAGGCAGATATCTGATCCGTTAGTCACCATTCAAGATCAACGGACTTATCATGACACAGAATTCAGAGGAAATCGTGGTTATGATAGCCGCATTAGATCAAGGAATCACCCTGCAAAGTGAGACCAGTGTTGAAGTACCGCATCCACCCAGGTCGCCTGTTGTGCACCCGGTCTGGACCCCCCAGTTGCATCAGGCTCGTGAGCCCACCACGCTCGAATTGATGGGGATGATTGGTGACCTCCAGAGGTCTGTGGCGGATCTCGCTTACGGAATGTCGGCTTCACCGCCAACTACATCATACGCTGGGAATTTTGTACCACAAGAGCCCCCGCTATTGGGACGGATTATGATCGAGCTCAGCCAACCTGAGGTTGCCCCTAGCTATAGCAATGACGTATTAACATCAACCCAAGCCCTCGATCAGGCTGAGGCCAGAGGTAAGAACAAAATGAAGGCAGATGCCGATCCCATTGAACAACTACTATGGGCAGTCGAGGCTTTGAAAGCCAGGGGGATGAATAAGCAACAGGTATTCGCAGTCACGGCCAAGACTGTGGATGATGCCTTCCCCACTCCAACTGAAGGCAGTTCAAGCCAGGCAGAAAACCGGGATAAGCCCATCATGCCAGAACAGTTCCTTCCACTCCCAACTCTGCACCTGGGAAAGATCAGAAAGTCAAGGCAGTGCCTGCCGACCCTTTCGCTAGTGCATCTAGCAAGAATTCTCTGACTTCAAAGTACCTACCCCGAGGGCACAGGGTCTTTCACGCTCTCTACATGCCGTTGTCTAAGGCACTCCAGATCCTGGCCAAAAGAGGGCATCTTAAACCCCTCGAGCCTCGGCCTCTCCCGAAGAATCACCCTCTCACACATGATGCTGCCCTGTACTGCGCGTACCACCAGCAAATCGGTCACGCTACCGATAACTGTTTTCGCCTGCGCCATGAAGTGCAAGATTTGATCGACAATGAGGTTATCCTCCCACCCACCTCAGCAAAGTCTGTTACTACTGAGCTGTTGGACTTTGAGGATACTGCGAGTATGTGATCGGGGAGTGAACCACCTGCGGGCGACCCTTGACGTATTCTGGATGTGGCGTCTGGCACGCATTTTTGAGCATCTGCGAATGCTAGTTTTGTAATTTCTGGCTTGGGTGTCGAGTCAGTCCTTTGTTTTGTTTTAAGTCTGTCTCATCGTCTTGAGTCAGTTCTTTTTGCTTAAGGGTCTGTCTTGTTGTAGCGAGTCAATCCCCTTATATAGAATGTCAGGTGATTCCGGGGTTGTTGCCTTGAACACCGTTTTTGTTTTCTTTTGAGTCTGTCTCTGCTATGGAGCCAGTTGCAACCAGGAAATCTGAATGAAACAGCTGCGGCTATCATGTTTCCGTGCTTATTGCGACTTTGAGCTAGTCGTGCCAGAGGATTTGAATGAAACGGCGGAGCATCTCACTTACTCTTCTGTGCTTTAAACTCATTGTATTGACCTAAGCTTTTCAAAACTTTTTTTGAACACTGCGGTGATGAAAACGAAGATGAAGGAATTCCTCGGGTTTTACAAAACTTTGATCAATTTGAGAGAAAGTAAGGCATGCTAAGCCTTTAATGAATGAAATCATGCTTGTTAACGTGAGTATTGAGAAGGACCCTAGCTTGATCCAGATTGGTTCCACACTATCTTCAGCGCGAGCGATTTGTCGCTTTCATAAAAACTTTCAAAAACAAAATGTTTTGCGCGGTCCTGCGAAGACCTGTGTGGAATCGCTCTTGAGATTGTGCAGCCTAGGATCGCTCTCAGCCTCAAGATTCAATCCACTTGTTTTCGAACCTTGAACCCATTCAGAACGTTCAACGGTCAACCGCCATGAGAGGCCTGTGCGGCCAGATTTGAAGCAGCTCTCAAACAAGAGGCACCAAAGTCAGATCAAGAGGTCAGACGTCATCAACAGAAGCTTGCGAAGCTAAATGTCCGATGTGCTCGAAGAACCGGAGATGAATCCTTCTGCAAATCAATAACAACAGCCACTCTCCTGGATACGGATGGCTTCAAAACCCTAAAAGCATTTGGCATGGACGTGTTACACTTTTACCCTTTGAGAGGCTCGCTCGGCCGAAAACCATAAAGGGCGACCCAGGCAAAAGTTAGAGAAAAAAATAAATAAATAAAATAAAATAAAATAATATATATATACAAAAAGAAAAAAAAGAAAAAAGAGAAAATCAAAAAGAAGAAAAGAATTGAAAAGAAAAGAAAAACAGAAGCTCGCAAGGTCGAAAATCCGCAACAGGCGCCTTGGCAAAAGTTAGAGCCTAAAAAAAGTGAAGGTCAAAATACTCGAGTGTACCTTAACCGGAACTACGTAAGGCTTGATTCCCATGTTTGGAATACGTAGGCAACTTCATCCTGAAGTCCAGCCCCCAACGCTTTCAAAGCGATTTAGTCCATGTAATGGTTTTGATCATCCTTGCCTTCTCTGAATCCGATAGTTCGGTTGTGACACCGTGAACTACGTAGGCTTGATTCCCATGTTTGGGATACGTAGGCAACTTCATCCTGAAGTCCAACCATCAACACTTTCAAAGTGACTGTGTCCATATATTGGTTCTGACCATCTTCGTCTTCTCCATGTCCGAGAGTTCGGTCGTGATCATCACTAATGAGGACTGTTTACAAAATGTTGCGGCGTCATCCAGACAAGGGGCAACTTTCCGTTGCCGTGCAGCTCTTTTCAAGCAAGGGGCAATTTTCCATTGCCTCCGATCCGAGGTTGCGCATCTCGAGAGTAAGTTCTATGCTCGTTGAGCATTGACTGTTTGCAAAAATAGTTTTTGAAAATTTTTACTGAGGTTGACTATTTTCTCGAAAATTATTCTATCTTTTCCAAAACTGGACCATTTTCTTGGACCCAAAAAAGGAAAATTTTCAGTGCTCATAGCCTAACTCGCATGATTTTCAAATCAAAAATTGAACAAGTATGTTAATCTAACTCTCATATTGGTCAAAACTGTTTTAGTAGAAACCAAAACAAAAAATGGTCAAAATGATGAACTAGGGGCACAGTTGAGTCAGGCTCCCTGTCTTTCCCCCGATTGTCAATACTTGCCAGAAGGGCACTCTATTCGCCAGAAGAAGACACAACTGAAGCTGTCAGTAAAGGGCTGAAAGCTCTCAACAACCTCCAAGCAACGAGTATCGAGCCAAGTGCGAAGCACAAATTGGAATGGATCAAGATACTCCGTCCGGAACATCAACTAGACGTCCCAGGAGGAAATAGCCGCGAGCTAATAGTGTTGGGCGTGAACCCACAACTTCCTATTCATCTACTAACCACCCTGGGGAGGGATGGAAAATGAGACATTAAAGAATGGAGAGTTGTAAGTCGAGAGAAATGTGAGCAAAAGGGTTTTGAGAAAAAAAAAACCGAGCCTGAAGGTCAAGTGATGTGAGAATCACAAATGAGAAAGGGTGGGAAACAATGCCCGAAGGAACTGGCTCCTCGTGATTTAAGATTTCTCATTTTTGTAAACACGTCTGTATGTCATGTCTTTTGTTTTGTTTACCTCAACTTTTGTTTTGAGTCTTTTCCGAGCGTGTCTCGTTGTGACTAGGTTGTGTACTTTCTGTTTGAGTTTTTTTACTGTGTTCAGTTGTAGGCTCAATCCCTCGGTTTGAAAACCCCTTTTTCAATTTCAATTTTTTTTTTTTAATCATGCTGTGCTCAGAGTGCTGTGCCATTCTCCACATTTATGCGAAGCAAAAGAAGAAAGGGAAAATTTGGGGTATCTGAGTGTGCTTCAACTTCAGCCGATTCTACCTTTGTATTCTGTCTTGGCAGATTGGGCTGTTTGTTCAGGATCCACCGCGTGAAGAATGAAACAAGCGCTGTGTTATAGCCTGTTTGTAGATTAATTCCCAGCAAAGTATGGGCTAAGTGTTCAGACTAAGCAGTGGGTTGTATGAGTTGTTTTGCCATTTGCCGGTTCGTTACCTGGTTATTACAATACAAATGTTTGACTTTCAAACAGGAGATCAATTCCATTTACATTGTTATGTGATGTGATGTAATGCAATGCGAAGTATGAAAATGTACCAAAATGTAACACTTTTTCAGATAAAAGGCTTTGTTTCATTTCATCATCTTTTTCAAGTACAAAGTTTTGGAGAAAACAAAACCTGCCTGTGGCAGTATAAGGTACTCTAGCTACCAGCAAAAAAAAAAGAGGAAAAGTACAAAAAAGAAGAAGAAGAAAAGCAGCAAAAATCTGGATCAATGTCAAGCGGCCTCAGGCCTAGGGGTCTGTCCTCGTCCTCTTCCTGGACGAAGGTCTAGGAGCATCGTCATCAACGCCGTCATCTAAGCCTGAGTCAGTGCCATCTCCGGTCTCCTCCTCAGATGACTCCGCCTCTGCCTCCGCCTCCACCTCGGACTCATCATCATCGGGGACTGGTGCCTGTGAGCTACTCCCAATATGAGTGCACCCTGCTTTGGTGTGGGGGTATAATCTGCCGTCTCGGGTAGGAGCGGAAGGTCCAGTTGAAGCACCTCCTACAGTAGGAAGCTGGAAGGGAGGCTGAAAAGTACAAATGGCAAATGCATCAGTGCAGAATGCAGTGTATGAATACAGTGTGTGAATACTGTGAGTAGTGCAGAATGTAGTGTATGAATACAGTGTGTGAATACTGTGAGCAGTGTATCAGTGCAGAATGCAGTGTGTGAATACAGTGTGTGAATACTGTGAGCAGTGTGTCAGTGCAGAATGCAGTGTATGAGTACAGTGTATGAATGCCGTGAGTAGTACTGTGAACAGTCTGTGGGCTACAGTGTGTCAGACGCCGTGAGGGCCGTGTATCAAGTGTTGAGTTGTGCATCAGATTATGTGAAACAGTTTATGTATGGTTTGAGACCGTGGTCAGAAGAACATACCGGAATACTGTAAATGGCCAGAAGGTCGAGGCTCTGCTGAAGCATCCCCATCACCGAAGCGGTCAACTCCAGGGACTGGTGAGTGTACTCGGAGGAAGCCTGCAAAAAATGTTAGAAGCATCAGTATTCTGCGGAATATCAATTGAATTGAAATGAAATGACTGTGCAGAATGCAAAATGCAGTGGTACATACCGGAGGCAAGCCATAGAACCTGACTAACTCATGATCAGCCGGAGGGAGAGCAATGGAAATCTGGTAAGTCGACCCACCCCGCCCTCTGCACGTCATCGTCATGGGCAGTGCTGGCCAACTAGCCCCCCGCCCTCTCCGAGCTCCACTCCTGCTGCGGACCCGAGCCACCCTTGGTGTTCCCGCTCCCGCCCCTGCTCCTGCTCCAGCTACCGGCGCCGCAGGCCTCCCTCTCTCAGCTCGACGGCCACTGCTCAAAGGCCGCATGATATACGTCTGGATGTACTCGGAGTAGTCACCTATGCCTCTGAAGCGTATCGCATCCCAGCCGATCGTGTAGTCGGCCATCTACTCATGGGTGAACCTCTCGGTATCCCTCATATGCTCAGGAGGGTGAACCGGGACTATCTGCTCTGGCAAACCCAAGGTCTGGCGCAGGAAGCGCTCGCCCAGGTACCAAGCCCGATAGACCGGCCCCTCCAGCAAGATCCTGAAGCATGCAGTCTTCTCGGCACCGGCAAATCGCTCCCGCATCACGGCTGGCAATGGAGCCCAAGGCTGCCAGGTGATCTGTAAATGGCATGCAGTTTGTTATCTACTGTTATTGAAAATACAGTGTAAAGCGAAGTTTAAATAAACTCTAAAGTCGAACATACCTTCGTGGGGGTGATGGTGTCAAAGTAGCGGGGGAAGAAGATGAAAGACTCCCATGGTCTCCGCACACACCTAACGTCAAAGCGGTGGGAGAATGGCACGCCAAGAGGGGTCTCCACGTCTGGCACTGGGGCAAGTCTTAGAAAGTAAGCGCAGAAGCACAACTGCAGAGCAAATATCAGTATGCTTATCAGATAAAGCAGAATACAAAATAAAGCAAAAATTGCAGAACCGTGTATTGTGCAGTGTATTGTGCAGAGTGCACAGTGTGTGCAGTGTACAGTCAGTGTAAAACAAAGTATATGTGTGCCGTCTGTGCAGTATACAGTCAGCGTGAAGCAGACCGCAGTGTGTGCAGTGTACAGAGTACAGAAAATGTAAAGCAGAGATGTAAAGCAGAAAAGAAGATGTACCTCCCAAGCCCGCCAGTAGCCTCCGAGCAACTGCCCGCTGCAACGAGAGGCTGAGCTCATGTATCCGTACAGGGTGGCTAGGGCAGCGCCACCCCAGTCGTAGCGTAGGATCCGCCCGACGTCCACTAGCGCACTCAACAAACAAAGAGGCACGGTGTTCGCCCGGTCGGCGAAAATGGTCATCGCCAGCAGAAACATGAGGAAGCTGCAGGCGTACTGCTCCACCTCCTCCTGGGTCATCGGCGCCTCCTCAGCTAAAGCCGGTTGAGTCCAGAAGTGGTCTCGAACCATGAATGTCTAACAAATCCTGGGCGCGCAAGAGGCAGCATCTCGCCGAGCAAGTAAATCTGAGAGGCCTCCCACTCATCCATATCGGTGTCAAAAGGGATCGGATCACCCCCTACCCCGATGCCGGTGAGCATCGAGAAGTCATAGGGAGTCATCGTCATGTCTCCCGTAGCAGAGAGGTGGAATGAGTCGGTGGTGTCCCACCACCTCTCCACCAGAGCGGCGAGAAGAGGCCTTCTCGCAGTAAGCCGGGAGAGTCCTCTGCAAAAGGCGCCGAAGCCGGCCTGGTCTACGATGTGGCGGACCGCATCGGGTAACTCCATGTACCAATCTCTGGCGGCGACATTCCCATACCCCCGGAAGGCATGGGAATCTCCCTGTATTCAAAAGCAAGCAATTATGAAGCAATATAAAATGTACAGTTTTGAGGAACAGTCAAAATTGATGCAAATACAACGTGTGTGCACGTGTTCAAAATCAAACAAACATCGGGTGCTGGTGTGCTTGCCGTAAACTACAACATGTGACGTGTCAGTATGTCCGAGTGGTTCAGTACAGATATAGCGTGTGTGCACGTTTTTCAAGTTCAAATAGACATCGGGTGCCGGTGTGCTCGCAGTGAACTACAGTGTATGATGTGTCAGTGTGTTTGAGTGGTTCAGAGCGAATACAGTGTGTGTGTGCGTGTTCCAATTCAAACAGATATCAAGTGTAAGTGTGTTCACAGTCAACTACAGTATACAGTGTATCAGTGTATCCGGGCTAAGCAGTTAAAGAATAGAATCAACTATGGCAGTTAAGTGTTCTACATTGTAGAAAATGAAACGGGGAAGAATATACCTCGGAAGCACCGTATGATAGATGTGACTCCGGCTTGCATAGGAGAAGCTCTGGAGGCACCATCCTATCGAAACTCCTGAACTGGCGAAGTCCGTCAGGAGGAAGTATGTGAATCGCCGGCCGGTAGGTCGCCGGATCGAACGGGCGGACGCTCAAGGGCAAGAGCTCAGCCTCAGGATACATCTCATGCTCCGGGGGAGTCCCGCACTGTGGAAGATCATCTACCATGTCAAGAGTGGTGTGAAAATGGCCGAAAGAGGGAAAACCGGGCGAGAATGTGAAAGGTCAACCGAAAAGTCAACCCCGGGAGGGCAGAAAATGGCCGGAAAAGTCGAAGTGCGGAAAAGGCGCGAAGATCAAGAGAAACCCAAGGGAAACAAGCCCCGAGTGGTGAAAATCAAGAAAGAGACACCGAAACGAAGTTTCGTTCGATTCAAAACGTTCGAAACGCGAAGGTATTCGCAAATCCAACGACGAAACAGGCACGAAAACCAAAGAAAACGAAGGATCGAAGGAAGGAAAATACTCTAGAGAGAGAGAGAAAGAAATTTCAAGCAAAAGGCAAGTGCCAAAATAGGGTTTGAAGCCTTATTTTAAAAGACCCGAGGCCAAAAGACCAAACTGCCCCGATTCAGGCAGATTTGGCCGGTCGGCCACACTGTTGGCCGGTCGGCCAAATATTTGGCCGATGGAACTTTTTGATGGCTGGTGGGCAGCCGGTGACCTCTGATGGCTGGTGAGCCTCCTACAACCTTATTTGGGTCAGATATGTGGTTTGGGGCCTTCATTGCTCAAGACAGTGCAAGATAGTGCATTTTCGAAGCTCAACCGGTCTCTATTTTGACCTCAAACTGTGTCTTCTGTGCGCAGCACTTGAATATGTGCAAGGTGTATCCTTTTTGTATCCTTTTGTCCCTTTCAAGATTTGAAAGTTGCCCTACACGCGTTGCTTTACAACGCTTTGATATGAACGCGCGTTGAGTTGTACGTCATTATGCCTGCATTGTCATACACCTCCTCACGGTCTGGCGAGACCTTAAACACGCACGGTCTGGCGAGACCTTAAATACGCTCGGTCTAGGAGACCTTAAATCCGTCGGTCTACATTGTCATGCATGATCCTCGTCACGCGTTGCCATACGCACTTTACATGCATTGTTATGCATATTCCTCATTTGCATTGTCATGCATTTCAAGCCGCGCGTTGTCGCGCATTTCAAATTCACATGCATTGCCATGCATTTCAAGCAACTTACGTTGTCACGCATTCCAAAAAACATGCATCATTTGCATTTCAAAAAAAAAACAAAAAAACTTGCATCATTTGCATTTCAAAAAAAAAAAAAAACACAAAAAACATGCATCATTTGCACTTTGGAAAAAAAAAAAAAAAAAAACATGTATCATTTGCATTTAAAAAAAAAACATGCATATGTCGTGCACTGTAAATAGCATGCATTATCATGCATTTTATTGCATATGTCATGCATTACATTGTAAATAGTGCATATGTCATGCATTCACTGTAAATACTATTCCATCCCATTGCATATTGTAAATATTGCATTGCATTTGGCATGCCTTGCTTACTTAGTTTCATATCGCATATGTGAGGTACATTGCATACTTGCATAGCATTTTGCTTGGTTTGGGGTGTCAAACCAAGCATGTGGGGTGAGGTGTATTCGTACTCAAAGTGACGAAACACGCCTCAACCCTCGGTCGCCAATGCCCTTGAACTCAACATGAAAGGTTGTTGGCACTCATTTGTTTAGTTTGCATGCATTTACATTGATTTGCAACTTGGCCTCTTAGGCCATCATGCATCGAAATGCACAATTGATGGCTCGAGGGTCAAGGGCCACACTCCCTTGAGTCCATTACATGATTGGGAGAGTGGCCATGCATACATTTGCTTGAAAATTCCATGCCATACACTGCTTGCCCTCTGCTGCTGTCAACTGCAGGATTCTGCAGGAAGCAATGGCCGACCGGCCACATACAGTGCCGACCAGCCATCAAAGTCCAGCTGGTGACACCATCTTTGGCCAATAACCTTATTCCCATGGCCGGTGTCCTTTTCCTCTGGCCGGTGGCACTCCACAGCACTCAGACGGAAGCTCAAAGCAGTTCTGGAAACTTTCACAATTTCCAGAGGGGTGAGGCAGTGTAAATAGAGGCAACAGTGGTATGGTACGAGTTTCCGGCCGAGACGGGTCGAGCATGCATCATCCCATCATTCCGAGGTGGGGCTGCGGTCACCTTCCTTCTGCATTTAATCTATTAATTAATTAGAAATTTTGTAATTAATTATTTAGCTTGAGAGTTAATTAATTAGGTGGTTTGTAATATTTATTCGGACCCTCCGAGCGAGGGCAATTGTGTAATAAGTGTGTGTGAGTGTGTGTATGTTTTCCAACCCCCACTTCTTTCTTCTCTTTTATTTACTAGCTTTCGATAGTTAGTATTAGGGCATATTTAAATTAGCATACCTTATGTTATGCATGCGTGCATTCATACATTTGTCTTGCATGCACCGGGCTCAGCGCATCATGCTAACTGCATTGTATTTCAATTCCAAATTGAATACGTGTTATCTGTTGCATTTCACATGCCATGTTTAGGATAGCCGAGCCTGTCTAGATTGCATCTTTGCATGTGTTGCGCATTAGCCATTTTTAACATGAACTAGGATCATGCATATGATTACTAACTAGTTTCTGTTTTGGCTTGGAGTACTAGGTAAGCTTTTATGCTTTAGCATGCCACATGTGTGTGAATGTTGCCATGACAGCATAATTGCCATGAGGCTAACTGCTTATGTGATATAACTGCCTGAATGCCTGTGGGTGAAGGTTAGGTTATTTGAATTGGAACAATGCATTGAATGCGAGTTTTTAAGCCCACTTGGAAGTGGCAAAACCATATTTTGTAAAGCCCACTTGAGGGTGGCAAAATTCACGTCTTAGCCTACTTGCGGGTAGCACCATCAAATCATTTTCAAATAAACAAACATGACATGTTTTGTTCCAATTTAGGCGACTTAGTCTATACTTGTTTGCTGTGCGCATCACATAGTAAATCTAGGCTAATAACTGGAATAAGAACACATAAACATTTTCAAAATCAGATATCATGGTTAGTAGAGGCTGATCTTTGAATCGGGCGAGAGGGGGTGCTCATAGCTGACCTTCCCCAATCGTACCCAAGTCCCGAGCCGAGGCAACTTTGGTGATGACGGACACGTGGCCTTAGGCAAACGAGTCAGGGTTTCCTAAATTCCCCCATTAAAAAAAATATTTAGGTGGCGACTCTGTATTTGGCAAAGCAATCTATGTTTGGCACTTCTTTTCTAAAAATCTATTTTCTCAAAACGATTTCCAGATTTGGACTCTTTGGTTCAGATTAAGAACCGTGACAATTTGAGTCCGAACTGTAGGGTGAGGCCCTCACACGGGGCGCGTCTACACCCCTTTGTAGTCCTCTTTGCTAGCTTCATGCTTTAAGGACTCTAGCTTGCCGTGTTTATATTGTTTGAATGATTTGGCATTATTTCATACTTTATTTCAGTGCACTTAGTGTTGTTACACCTCCATGCTTGTCACTCTTTGAGCACTCTTGAGAGTTGTGCTCTTATGCCAAGTTGATGGGCCATTGCATTGAGCATGCTTGTCTTGATCTTCATGCCTTAGTTTCATCACTGTGGCCACTATTTTGGCATGACTGAGGTTTATCCATATTTGGTGTAAGTCCATTTAGCATGTTTGTTTGCATGTTGTTTGCATGCTTATCATTACATTGCATTGAGTATGCCATGTTGTTCATTGCATTGTGTATGCCATGTTGTTTGCATTGTGTATGCCATGTTGTTGTTTGCATTGTGTATGCCATGTTGTTTTCTGCATTGTGTATGCATGCCCTTAGCATTGGTAGTTTGATCATGTTGCATTGCATGTTGTTGCATGATTGTCCCTTGCATGATTGTTTGCATGCTAATGTTGCATTACATTGAGTTGCATGCATTATATCGTGTTTAACATGCTTGTTTTGCATTGTTGTTTGGATTAAGTGTTAATCTGAACACGAGAAACGAGGGATGTTTCATACTTGAAGTGATGAAACGTGCCTCAATTCTCGGTCGCCGACCCTCTTATTCATATATGATAGAGGTCAAGGCTTTATGTCTTATGTGTGCATTCATTTCATATTGAATTGTGCAATTTGGCTTCTCGGCCATCATGCATCAAGATGCGTGATTGGTGGCCCGAGGGTCGAGAGCTACACTCCCTTGAGCTTATGAAATGATAGGGAGGGTGGTCGTGCACACATATCTTGCAAATACATTGCCACGCCCTTTCTTGCTCTCTGTTGCAGCGAACTGGAGAAGTGCAGCAAAAACTGGTTGGCCAACCAGTAAAAGTGGCCCACCAACAACTTTTTCTGGTTTGTAGGAAAGAAAAGTGGTCGGCAGGTGGTTGGCACCACCAACAACTGGTCGGCAGCATCCCTACAGGTTCCCATGGTGGAGTTGAAGCTCTGTAGAGCTTTGTGCAATGTTCTGAGGTCAATTGAAAACAGAGGCAAGTTGGGGCATCGCGATAGATTTCCAAACGAGGCGACCGAGCATGCATGCACTCCTCATCTCGAGGACCTCCTTTTACTGCTTTCCTTAGCTAGTTTATGCTTTGGGTTCTGTACTTCAGTAGTTAATGTATTTAGCTGCTCATTTGTGTTGTAATAACTAGTTAGTTAATTTGTTAGTTAATTAGCTTTGTTTTGTACTTAATTAGTTAGCTTGTTAGTTAATTAGTTTTGTGATGTAATAATCAGCTTAATTAGCTTAGATTGGCTAGTTAGCTTCTTATTCGGTCCCTCCATCGAGAGGGCTAACTGTTGTAATAAGCGTGCGTGTGTGTGATGCATGTCTTCCAACCCCCATTTCTTTCTCCCTTTTACTTAACCTCTTGTGATGGTTAGTTTTAGGGCATATTTCGATTAGCATACCTTATGCTTCGCATGCGTGCAGTCATTCATCTATATTGCATGCACCGGGCTCAGCGCATCATACAAATTGCATTGTATTTTAATACATTTACTAGAATATATGTACCAAGTTGCATTTCACATGACATCTTAGGATAGCCGAGCCTATCTTAGTTTCATTTTTGCATGTATTGCATTAGCCATCTCAACATGAACTAGAATCATGCATCATTTCTAACTAGTTCTTTGTTTTGGCTTGGAGTACACTGTGAGTGTTTACGCTTTAGCATACTGCATGAGATGTGTATGATGCCATGTTAGCATGCTTGCCATGAGGCTAGCTGCTTAAGTGATTAACTGCATGAATGCCTGTGGGTGAAGGTTGGATTGCTTGAATTGGAACAATTCATCAAAATCCTCGTCTTAGCCTACTTGCGAGTAGCAAACTTTAAACCATTTTCAAACAAACGAACATGCAATGTTTTGTTCCAACTTAGGCGATCTAGTCTATACTTGTATGCTGTACGCATCACATAGTAAGCTAGCTAATAAATCGGAATAAGAACACATGTGTTTTCAAAAACAAAATATCATGTTAGTAAAGTCCGATCTTTGATCAGGGCGAGCGGGGGTGCTCATTGCATGACCTTCCCCTCTCGTACCCAAGTTCCTGAGCCGAGGCAACTTTGGTGATGACTGACATGTGGCCTTAGGCACGAGTCAGGGTTTTCTAAATTTCCCAAAATAAAACATTTAGGTGGCGACTCTGTATCTGGCAAAGCAGTCCATGTTTGGCACTTCTTTATTAAAAATCAGTTTTCCAAAATGATTTGCCGGATTTGGACTCTTTGGTGATTTATCAATCTTGCATTGCACTTTGCAGAATTAGATTCAGAACCGTGACATTGAGTCCGAACTGTAGTAGCTAAAGAACAAAACGAATTTGTGCCCTCGCACACGGAGCCGGGAGTTCTTGGGCAGTCTACAGTTTTTAGCGACTCTGCTAGGGACTTAAGAGAACTTGACTCGAACCCATGATATGTTGTTTTGACTACACTTATGTGTTTCTTTACATTTCATTTGCATTGGTGCGCCTAGGACACCGTGTTTGTCGTCTGCTATTGCTGAACGGTTTGCCTGAGGCTGCGTGCCATAAGGTTGATCGCTTACGGGCTCTGCCACAATGGGAACACAAACCCCGGCTATTGCCGGGGCACCCTTTTTGACCATTTGTAGACACCCCATTTTGACCATCCTCGAGACTTGGTTGTGCTTGCAGGTACACCCAACAACTAGTTCGATTGCTCACTGAGTACTCGACTGTCGCGGCGGAACGTCACCGGTTCGAGCTTCCTGGACCCTGTATCCTTTCTGATCCATTTTTGGACCTTGACTTGGTCCTTTCAGAGTCATCCTTTTGGTGCACTGCCGGCCATGGCTTTGTGCCTGCCGGCCATTAGTGAGCCACTGCCGGCCATTAATGATGGCCGGCACCCCCCTGTCTCAGCTGGTTTTCCTCCAGATCTTTTGAGCCAGTTGGATTTTTGTGATCTCCCTATGGAGGGATAGAACTCTGGCAAAGCTTCTTGAAGAAGCTTTGCATTGCCTTCTTCTATATAAGCAAGAGGGCTCCCTCTATATCAGGGGTTCAGAGTTTTTGAAGAGAAAAATCTCTCTCTCTCTCTCTATATATATATTGTTGGAGTTTTGTGCTTTGAAGTTGGATTTCCTTGCACTTTTACACTACAACCCTTAGAGATACACCACCACCATTGGACTAAGCGTCTTGGGAGGGATTCTTCAAGTTGCTGGTTTCGAAGAGAGTCTCCAAGGGTGAGTATTTTCCCTATTTTAGCACTTTCTTGTACGTCTCTTTAGCCTTTCTTGCATATTGATTTAGGCTTTGCTTATAACTAAGTCTTGTATTTAAGTGCTTTTCAAGTTTGTTTAAGGTCATTTTGCTGTTAGAGGTGTGTAACCCTCTTGCATGCTTTGTTTGGCTTTGTTTTAAGCCATGCTTTAAGGCCTTCGAGCTAGCCTTGGTTTGGCCTTCCTACCATTGAAATCCAGTGGATTTTCAGTGGTAAAGGTGTGGTTTTGAGGTCTCAAATCAGAGGGGGTGGCCCCCTCTCTTTTGGTTCTTGCTTGCTTGCTTTTTTGGCCTTACAAAGGAGCATGCCTCTCTACATTTTTGAGGCTTGGTTCAGGCCATTTTTTGTGACTTTTAGGACCTACCTTGGCCCTGTCCAAGGCTGGTTTGGTCATATTTTGCATGCATCTAGTATGTGTAGTGTAACTCCATTCATAGCTCATCAAAGTAGCATGTGTGCTTAGCTTGTGTTGAGTCCATTTCAGTAGGTTTTTGGTGATGTTTTACCATGCCATGAATCTGTTTTGGGTTGGTTTTGTCACTCCATGCTTGCATGATGCACTTGTAGTGTAAATCCCCTAAACTAGTTTCATATGGTTCATGCTTTGCCATGTCGTGTTAGCTTGTTTGGTTTACATTTCAGCATGTATTTGGTCATCATTTGGCATGTCATGACCCTATCCATAGTTGGTTTGATCATCCTTTGCATGCTCCATATAGGTGTAGAACAAATCTTGTTTACTAGCCTCTTGTGCATGATGCTTTGACTCATCATCCTAGCATATTTTGGCTTTGCTCTAACATGATTTTATACTTATTTTGGGCTGTCCTTGGACAGTTTTAGGCTGCCATGGCCATATCACTCGTGCTTTATATAGCTATAGTGTAAATGCTTAGGCTAGTCTTGGGTTTTGAGGCCCCTACCATGCCATACATGTGATGTTTGCATGCTTTGCCCTCATTCCACATGCTATTTTAGTCCATGAAATGTTGTCACACATTTGCATTTGATATGCTTTGAATGCTTTATAGAGCTTGTGCTTTATGCCTCAAGAATGGACTTTTGTGCATACTATTAAGCCTAAGCCTTTGGCTCATCATTTCAGTGCATTTTTGGTCTTGTTATACCATAATGTAACACTGTTTTATGTTGTCCAAGTCATGCCATGATTGGTTTCAATAGGTGTAGTGCATTGCCTCTTTATAGCCTTGCATGCTCTTTGTTTTAGGCCTTGTGTTCTAGCTTGTGTTGGCTAGCTTTGAGCATAGCTTTGGTCTTGTTTGGACCTGCCCTAGGACTATTTTAGGTCCCTCTAGCCCTTTGGGGCTTGCCTTGTATGGCCATGGCTTAAGTCCCTTTGCTTATTTTGAGCTTTGAGCATCATAACATGCTATGCTTGCATTGTTGAGTTGATTTGGCATCAATTTACGTGAGATTTCAGAGCTTACCGCATTATCATATATCCATGTTTGTTGCTCCTTAAGCACTCTCGAGAGTTGTCCTCTTTGTGCCTTAATACTTGAGCCATTTGGCATACATGTTTGTCTTGCCATCTCATGCTTTTCATGCAATCAATTCCATCACTTTAGCCACTGATTTGGGCTTAGTTGAGAGTTGCCCATCTCGGTTTAAGTCCATCCCTTGCATGTTGTTGCATGCTTGTCTTGCA
The DNA here is from genome assembly GCA_036172215.1 of Camellia granthamiana. Taxonomy (NCBI): domain Eukaryota; kingdom Viridiplantae; phylum Streptophyta; class Magnoliopsida; order Ericales; family Theaceae; genus Camellia; species Camellia granthamiana. The sequence goes on along the minus strand of CM069908.1, from coordinate 24,824,146 downwards.
TATTGTTGTATGCTTGCTCCATCTCTGCATGTTGTCGCATGCTAATTCCATTACATGTTGTTGCATGTTCATTACCCTTCATTTTGCATGCTTAAGTCATATTGCATCATTGTATGTTCAAGTTGGCACCGAGTATGCCATATAGTCATATTGCATGTTTGCCATGCTTATGTGTTGCATTGTTTGGATTAAGTGTTAATCCAAGCACGAGGAGCGAGGGGCATTTCATACTCTGAGTGATGGAACGTGTCTCAATTCTCGATCGCCGAAGCTCTTGATGATTCATGATAGAGTTCTAGGCTTTACTTGTTGTATTTGTGCATTCATTTTCATATTGAATTGCACAAGTTGGATCTTTGGGCATCATGCATCGGGATGCGTGATTGATGGTCGTGAATCCGACTAGGCCTCTCCCTTGATGTTTTGAGGTGATATGGGGTGGCATAATGCATACATGCCCTTGGGAGACCCTCCATTTTCTCTATTTTGTGCTTTGTTGTAGCTCGGTGTCACAGTACACCAGTGGCCGGCAGTGCACCATTGATGGCCGGCAGGCATTCATCCTTGGCCGGCAGTGTTCCCTCTCTGGCCGGCAGGTGGCTGGCAGTGCTCCTCTATGGCTGGCAGGCCATTGGTGAACTCGCCAGTAGTGTTTTTGGTAAGTTTTAGCAACAAACATTGGAAGACACCTTGCTAGCAAAGCCTTTAGAGAGTAACCAGAAGGCGTTTCGAGGCGAGGAACCGAAGCGAGCATGCATACCCTCCTCTTCTTCAAACAGAGCTGGAGCAATTTTTTAATGCTTACTTGTTAGTTAGCATCCATTTGTAATAATTAATTTGTTAATTAATTAAGTTGTGTAATAATTAGTTGTAGCTAGTTATTCATTTGGCTTTGTAATAATTAATTAGCTTGTTAGTTAGTTAATTAGGCGGCTTGTATTATTTATTCGGACCCTCTGAGAGAGGGCCAATTTTGTAATAAGCGTGCGTGAGTGGGTGCGTGTCTTCCAACCCCCACTTCTTTCTCCCTTTTATTTAACCGCTTACAATGGTTAGATTTAGGGCATATTTCAATTAGCATCGTTATGCTATTCATGTGTACATTCATTCATCTGTATTGCATGCACCGGGCTCGGCTCATCATACTAACTGCATAGTATTTCAAATCTAACTAGAATACGTGTTATCTGTTGCATTTCACATGCCATCCATAGATTAGCCGAGCCTATTTTAGTTGCATTTTGCCTACGATGCATTAGCCATCTTAACATGAGCTAGGATCATGCATTTGATTACTAACTAGCTTCTGTTTTTGGCTCGGAGTACTAGGTGAGTATTTACGCTTTAGCATATCGCATGAGTGTGAATGTTAGCATGACAGCATACTTACCATGTGGCTATGTGCTTAGTTGATTTACTGCCTGAATGCCTGTGGGTGAAGGTTGGATTGCTTGAATTGGGACAATTCATTGAAATCCGTATTTTAGCCTACTTGCGAGTAGCAAACTTCAAACCATTTTTCAAACAAACGGATATGCAATGTTTTGTTCCAAATTAGGCCATCTAGTCCGTACTTGTTTTGCTGTGCGCATCACATAGTAATTCTAGCTAATTAACCGGAATAAGAACGCATGTATTTTCAAAAACTAGATATCATGGTTAGTAGAGGCCGATCTTTGATCGGGCGAGCGGGGGTGCTCATAGCTGACCTTCCCCAATCGTACCCAAGTTCCCGAGCCGAGGCAACTTTGGTGATGACGGACACGTGGCCTTAGGCAAACGAGTCAGGGTTTCCTAAATCCCCCCATAAAAAATATTTAGATGGCGACTCTACATCTGGCAAAACAGTCCATGTTTGGCACTTCTTTCTAAAAAATCAGTTTTCCAAAACGATTTGCCGAACTTGGACTCTTTGATGATTTATCAATCTCACATTATACATTGTGAGGTTAGATTAAGAACCGTGACAATTTGAGTCGGAACTGTGGTGAGCCCAAATGAACAGAACCCGGGGAGGGGGGGGATTTCCCTCCCGGGACGTTCGGGGACGTCCACACCATTCGACCTAGTACATATCGGAATCCATAGTGACTATTCCAAACTAGGACAGGTTGCTTACCTGATTATAGGTTGTTTGAAACCACTGCGTACATAGTGAAACCCAAGTTCTTGACGAAAATAGGGCAGGGAAACCCTAGCACACCATAGGGGTGTTTTGGCTCTCACTTGGTTGCTATGTGCTTTTAGAGTGTGTCTCTACAGGAATGCACGTATCAGTTTGCAAGTCTGAGTATCAGGCCTGTGGGCATTAGTAATTTGGGGGAATCAGTTTTACCTGAGGGTATCAGCTTACAGGCAGAATTTTGGGTAGAATTTAGTAGAGAGCACAGTCATTCAGCTATGCTTATACCTGTTCTGGTGAAATCAAGCTGAGATGCTTTCTATTTTCTCTTTTGCAAGGTAGTCTTGGAACCATAGCTTCAGAAGGCTCCAATATCCCCCGGGTACATTGGACTTGTGCTGATAGACTTTGTCAGGTCAGAGATTCAGTTCAGAGCAGCCAGTGTTTTCCTTCGCTGAGGCAAGGCAGAGAAAGGCCGGTCAAGGCTCACCGGTTCATCAGATCCGATAGGCACCAGTCACATCATCTTTGTTCAAACTTAGCATACCGTAATGGCACAGAGTTCGGAAAAGGTTGTGGCCATGGTAGCAGCATCAAACCAGGAAATCGCCATGCAAGGTGAGACTGATGCTGAAATGCAACACCCATCTGGGGCACCTACCACACATCCGGTCTTGGAACCCCAATCATCTCAAACTCGTGAGCCCACTACTTTTGAGCTGATAGGAATGATTGGCGATCTTCAGAGAACTGTGGCTGATCTAGACTTTGGAATATCGGCTCCGCCATCAACCACATCACATGCCGGAAATTTCACGTCAGATGACTCCCCACTCCTGGGACAAATTGTAATCGAAATTGGCCAACCTAAAGCCACTCCAAGTTTGGGCAATGACGTGTTGACAACAACCGGACTTTGCAATGATGTAGCAACCCAAACTTTTGGCCAAGCTGAGGCAAGTGGAAAGGACAAGGTAGGGGCATACATTGATCCCTATGAACACCTTCTGTGGGTTGTTGAGGCTTTGAAAACCGAAGGACAGAACAAACAACAAGTGCTCGCAGTTGTTGCAAAAACTGTGGATGACACTTTCGCCACTTAGAATGAGAGCAGTTCAAAGCACGGGGAGAACCGGGAGAAGGGCCATCGTACCAGAAACGATCCTGTTAGCTTTAATCCTGCACTCAGAAGAGATTAGAAAACCAAGTCAGCACCTGCCGACCCCTTTGCTGGTGCGCCCATCAAAAATCCACAAACCTTGAGGTATCTAGCCCGAGGTTGCAGGGTCTTCCCTGCCCTCTATATGCCTTTGTCCGAGGCTTTTCAAATCCTTGTTGAAAAGGGCCATCTCAAACCCCTCGAGCCTCAACCTCTCCCTGGTCGTCTTCCACCCGGTCATGATACTACCCAGTACTGTGCCTACTATCAACAAACCGGTCATAGCACCGACAATTGCTTTCGTCTTCGCCACGAAGTACAAGATTTGTTTGACAACGAGGTCATCATCCCACCAAGCTCAGCAAAGTCTATCGTCACTGGATCAGCGAACTCGGGAGACAGTGTGATTATATGGTAAGGGGGATGAACCACCTACGGGTGGCGCTCAGCTTACTCCAGATGTGGCGCATGGTACACATTGTTTTGAGCATTTGCGAATGTTGGTTATTTTACTTTCTGACTTGGGTATTGAGTCAGTTTTGTTATGTTGTTTAGAGTCTATCTCGTTGTTTTGAGTCAGTCTTTTCATTCTGAGTTAGTTGAGTCTGTCTTGTTGTATCGAGTCAGTCCTGTTGTATAGGAGTCGAGTGATTCTGGGGGTGTTACCTCGGACATCACTATCTTGTTTTGTGTTTGTCTTTTCACTTTCTTTTTGAGTCTGTTTCCGCCATGGAGCCAGTTGCACTAGAAGATTTGAATGAAACATCAGTGATTTTCACGCTTTTGTATTTGTGTCTGCCTTGAGCCAGTTGTGCCAGAAATTTGATTGAAACGGCAGTGCTTTTCACCTACTTTTCTGTGCCTTGAAATCATTGCATTGACCTAAGTTTTTCAAAACTTTTTTTGGACACTGTGATGTGATGAAAACAAAGAGGAAGGAATTCCTCGGGATTTACAAAAATTTAATCAAACTGAGAGAAAGAGAGGCGTGCTAAGCCCTTAATGATTGAGATCATGCTCGTTAATGTGAGTACTGAAAAGGATCCCAACTTGATCCAGATTGGTTTCACATTGTCTTCAGCGCGAGCGACTAGTCACTTTCTTAAAAGATTTCAAAAAATGTTTTGCGCCGTCCTACGAAGACCTGTGTGGAATCACTCTTGAGATTGTGTAGCTTAGGATCGCTCTCAGCCTCGAGACTTGACCCCTCACTTTCAAACCTTGAACTTAGATTCAGAATATTCAACGGTCAACCACAATATGAGTCATGTATGGCCAGATTTGAGGCAGCCTACGAGCCAGGGGCAAGGAAGTCAGATCATGTAGATCTGATGTTATCAAAGGAAGCTTGCGAAGCTAGATTAGAAGCCCTCCCCTCGAACTAGGGGCAAAAACGTCAGATGTTCCCAAAGAGCCAAAAATGGATCATTCTGCAAACCAATGAAGATCGGCAAGAATGCCAAAACCCAGAAGGGAGGAAAGAAGAAAGTATTACTGAAGGACAATCGAGCTCCTATCTACAACACTAGGGGCAAATTCAGCTCCTATTGGATAGACTTTTACATCATCAGTGAATATCAGCCATTCTCTTGGATTCAGATGGCTTCGAGATGTCAAAACCATTCGACATGGACAAAGCTACACTTTTACCCTTGAGAGGCTCGCTAGGCTGAAAACCTGGAAGGGCGACCCAGGCAAAAGTTAGAGCAAGAAAAAGAACAAAAAAAAAATAAAAATAAAAATGCAAAGAATGAAAAAATGAAAAGAAAAGAAGAAAGAAATGAAAAGAAAAGAAGAACATAGTTCGCAACGTTGAAAACCCGGAAGGGCGGCCTTGGCAAAACTTAGAGCGCAAAAGGAGAGGTTAATACCCGAGTGTACCTTACCCCAGAACTACGTAAGGCTTGATTCTCATCTTTGGGATACGTAGGGAACTCCATTCTAAAGTCTAGTCGTAAAACACTTCAAATTCGACTGTGTCCATGTGATGGTTCTGGTCATCTTTGTATTCCCTATATCTAAGAATTCGGTTGTAATTGTCACTGTGAGGACTGGTCACCATGTGCTGCGGCGCTATTCAGACTAGGGGCAACTTTTCGTTGCCATACAGTGCACAAACCCCGGTTTTACCGGGGCACCCTTTTTGACGAGAACACAAACCCCGGTTTTACCAGGGCACCCTTTTTGACCATTCGACCTAGTGCATATTCAGAATCCATAGTGACCCTTCCAAAGCTAGGACAGGTTGCTTACCCGATTATAGGTTGTTTGAAACCGCTGCGTGCGTAGTGAAACCCTAGCTCCTGACAAAATAGGACAGGGAAACCCTACCCCAACATAGGGGTGTTTTGGCTCTCATTTGTTGCTATGTGCTTTTAGAGTGTATCTCTACAAGGAATGCACGTATCAGTTCACAAGTTTGGGTACCAGGCTTGTGGGCATTGCTATCAGTATCTGGGAATCAGTTATATCTGTGGGTATCAGATTCAGTTGTTAGGACAATAATTTGAGGAACAGTGATTAGTCGTCAGACATAGTTGTTCAGTTGTGCTTCTATCTGTTCTGGTGAAGTTAGGCTGAGATGTTGCCTGTTTTCTCTTTCAGTTCAGAGATTTTGCCTAGAATAGCCAATGTTCTCCTTTGCTGAGGCAAGGTAGACATCTGATCCGTCAGCCACCGGTTGCACCACCTCTGTTCAGTTCGGCTAACTTATAATGACGCAAAATTCAGAGGAAATCGTGGTTATGGCTGCCGCATTAGACCAAGGAATCATCTTGCAGGGTGAGACCGACGTCGATGTACCACATCCGCTTAGGTCGCCTGCCGCACGCCCGATCTGGAACCCCAGTTGTTTCAAGCTTGTGAGCCCACAACGTTTGAGTTGATGGGAATGATTGGTGACCTTCAGAGGTCTGTGGCCGATCTTGCCTATGGGATGTCGGCTTCACCACTAGCTACACCATATGCCGGGAATTTCATACCACAGGAGCCCCCGCTACTAGGACGAATTGTGATCGAGCTCAGCCAACCTGAGGTTGTCTCAAGTCATAGCAATGACGTGTCAACAACAACCGGGTTTCGCTCTGATATAGCAACCCAAACCCTCGATCAAGCTGAGGCTAGAGGTAAGAACAATGTGGGAACAGATGCTGATCCTGCTGAACGCCTGCTGTGGGCAGTCGAAGCTTTGAAAGCCGGAGGTTTGAATAAGCAGCAAGTACTTACAGTTGTGGCCAAGACTGTAGATGACGTCTTTTCCACTCAGGCCGAGAGCAGTTCAGGTCGGAGGAAAAGTTAAGTTAGGGACCGTCGTGCCAGAACAGTTCCCCTCAATCCTAACCCTCCACCTGGAAAAGATCAGAAAGCCAAGGTAGCACCTGCTGATCCTTTTGCTAATGCATCTAGCAAGAATCCACAAACTTCAAAGTACCTGCCTCGAGGTCGCAGGGTCTTTCATGCCCTCTGCATGCCTCTGTCTAAGGCACTCCAAGTCCTCACTGAAAAGGGCCATCTCAAACCCCTTGAGCCTCGGCCTCTCCCGAACCCTCTTCCACCTAGCCACGACACTACTCAGTACTACGCGTACCACCAACAGACCGGTCACAGCACCGACAGTTGTTTCCGCCGTCATCATGAAGTGCAAGATTTGATTGACAATGAGGTCATCCTCCCACCTACCTCAGCAAAGTCTGTCACCACTGAGCTGTTGGACTTCAAGGATACTACAAGTATGTGATCAGGGGTTAGTCCACCTGCGGGCGATGCTCGGTGTACTTCAGATGTGGCATTTGGTACGCACTATTTTGAGCATTTGTGAATGCTGGTTTTTGTAATTTCTGGCTCGGGTATTGAGTCATTTCTTTGACTTTTGTTTTGAGTCTGTCTTGTTGTTTTGAGTCAGTCATTTTGCTTAAGGGTCTGTCTTGTTGTATCGAGTCAGTCCCGTTATATAGAATGTCAGGTGATCCCGGGGTTGTTACCTCGGACACCATTTACTTTACTTCGTGTTTGTCTTTTCGTTTTCTTTTGAGTCTGTTTCTGCTATGGAGCCAATTGCACCAACAGATCTGAATGAAACAGCAGTGATTTTCACACTCTCGTGTTTGCTTCTGCCTTGTGCCAGAAGTTCTGAATGAGATAGCAGTGCTTTTCACCTGCTCTTTTGTGCCTTGAAATCATTGCACTGACCTAAGTTTTTCAAAACTTTTTGAACACTGTGGTGAAAACAAAGAGGGAGGAATTCCTCGGGTTTTGCAAAATTTGATCAATTGAGAGAAAGAGGCGTGCTAAGCCCTTAATGAATGAGATCATGCTTGTTAATGTGAGTACTGAGAAGGATCCAGGCTTGATCCAGATTGGTTCTACACTGTCTTCAGAGCGAGCGATTAGTCGCTTTCTTAAAAGAATTCAAAAAAAAAATGTTTTGCGCCGTCCTGCGAAGACCTGTGTGGAATCGCTCTTGAGATTGTGCAGCTTAGGATCGCTCTCAGCCTCAAGACTCGACCCCTTGTGCTTTCAAACCTTGAAACTGGATTCAAAATGTTCAACAGAGACCTGTGTGGCCAAACTTGAAGCAGCCCATGAACTAGGGGCAAGAAAGTCAGATCAAGAAGATCAGATGTTATCAAAAAAATCTTGCAAAGCTTGATGAGAAGCACCCCTCGAACTAGGGGCAAAAATGTCAGATGTGCTCGAAGAGCCAAAGATGGATCATTCCGCAAATCAATGAAGATCGGCAATAATGCCAAATCCTAGAAGGGAGGAAAGAAGAAAGTATTGCTGAAGGATAACCAAGTTCCTATCCATGACACTAGGGGCAATTCAGCCCCGGATTAGATGGACTCCTGCATTATTAGTGAACAACAGCCACTCTCCTAGATTTAGATGGCTTCGAGATCTTAAAACCATTTGACAAGGGACCAAGCTACACTTTTATCCTTGTGAGGCTCTCTGGGCCGAAAACCTGGAAGGGCAACCCAGGCGAAAGTTAGAGCGAGGAAAAAGAAAAGAACAAAAAAGAGAAAATTGAAAAAATGCAAAAAAAAATTCTGAAAAGAAAAGAACAAAGAAAAGAAGAAATGAAAAAGAATTAAAAAAAAAAAGAAAAGAAAAGAAAGACAAAGCTCGCAAGGTTAAAAACCCAGAAGGGCGGCCTTGGCAAAAGTTAGAGCGCAAAAGGAGAGGTTTAATACACGAGTGTACCTTAACCCCGAACTACGTAAGGCTTGATTCCCGTGTTTGGGATACGTAGGCAACTTCATCTTGAAGTCCAACCATAAACACTTCCAAATCAAGTGTGTCCATGTAATGGTTTTGATTGTCTTCACCTTCTCTGTATCCGAGAGTTCGGTTACGATCACTACTCTGAGGACTGATTACAATGCGTTGCGGTGCCATTCAGACAAGGGGCAACGTTTCGTTGCCATACAATGTGCTGTGGCGCCATTCAAACAGGAGGCAACTCTCTGTTACCATGCAGCTCTCTTCAAGCAAGGGGCAATTTTCCTTCGGATCTGAGGTTGTGTATCTTAAGAGTAAGTTCCGTGTTGGTCGAGCAGTGGCCATTTGCAAAAATAGTTTTTGAGAATTTTTACTAAGGTTGACTGATTCTCTCGAAAATTATTCCACTTTTTCCAAAACTGGACCCTTTTCTCGGACCCAAAAAAGGAAAATTTTCAGTAGTCATAGCCTGACTTGCATGATTTTAAATCAGAAAATTGAACAAGCATGCTAGTCTAACTCTCATTTTGGTTAAAATTGTTTTAGTAGAAAACCAAAACAAAAAAAATGGTCAAAATGATGAACTAGGGGCACAGTTGAGTCAGGTGTTCTGTCTTTCCCCCCCTTTATCAACATACTTGCCAGAAGGGCATCATACTCGCCATCAAGGGCACAACTGAGGTTAATAACAAAAGGGCTGAAAGCTCTCTCATCCTTCGAACAGTGAGGTATCAAACCAAGTGCGAAGCACGAACTGGAATGGATCAAAACACTCCACTCCCTCACCCAGGGCATCGACTAAACGCCACTAGAAGAAATAGCTGTGAGCTGAATAGTGCTGGGTATGAACCCACAACCTCTTGTTTATCCATCGACCATATCTGGGGAAGGATGAAAAATGAGAGATTGAAGAATAGAGAGATGTGCGATGAGAGAAAAAGTGAGAAAATGGCTTTTTCAGAAAAATAGAGATTGAGTGCCAGAGTGATGTGAGAATCACAAATGAGAAAGGGTGGGAAATAATACCCGGAGAAACTGGCTCCTTGCGTACTGAGAGGTCTCACGTCTTTCTAACATGTCGGTGTGTCGTGTCTTTTGTTTTGTTTGTCTCGATTCTTGCTTTGAGTTGTTCCGAGCGTGTCTCGATGTGTTTAGGCTGTTTACCTTTTGTTTTCCGTTGATGAGTTATTTTGACTGTGGCCAGTTGTAGGCTCAATCCCCGATTGAGAACCCTTTTCTCAATTTCAAAAATAAATCGTTTTGTGCTCAGAGTGCTGTGCCATTCTCTACATTTACACAAAATAGGATTTGTTCTTTCAAAAGCCGCAGGGTTTAACCCAGGTCATGTTAGAGCAGTGGAACCAGGACCTATCTGAAGCTATATAGGTTCCGGACTGGGATACAGAAGAAAACAGGGAAAATTTGGAGCATCTGAGTATGTTCCAACTTCGGCACGTCCCATGTGAGCTGTGTGCTAAATCAACCGAGCATGGTGTTATGGGCTATGAGTTCAGAATGAGTAGTGTTCAGAATGGGCTGTATGCCTAAAATCAGTTGTATGCTGTACAAACAGAATGTAAAGTTATGGGCTGTGAGTTCAGAATGATCAATCTTCGGAATGGGCTGCGAGTTCAGAATAAACAGTGGTCGGAATAGGCCAAATGTTCAGAATGAACAGTATGCTGTAAGAGCTGTGTGCAGAATAAACAAATTACTGTGTTATGAGCCATGGGTTCAGAGTGAACAGTGCGTCGAATAAGTCGTGCGCAGAATAAATCGGGTACTATGTTATGGGCTGTGTGTTCAGAATGAGCAGTGTGCTGTACGGGCTGTGTGTTCAAAACAAACGAAATATTATGTCAGCTGTTTCCAGGCCAGAATGGTAATCAGAAGTGCTCTCCCGGAGCACCGATCCCTGCCAGAGGCATCTTGACTGTATTTGCAATGAGTTCCTAGGAGATTAATTGCGATGGTGAAAACTAGAGTTCGAATGGCTGTTGCCTAGAACACAAAGGTTTGGAATTTCTGAGACTAAAGTCTGGTTTGAATACCCAGGGGTGAATCCTCGGCCTGAAATCTGTATGGAAGCTCCATAGGTTGAGGTAGCGGGTATGCACCTCGATTCTGGATAATGATCCAACCTAGTCTGTCACCCCGTTGAAAAATAGGGAAAGTTGTGAGTATGATCAGGAAGAAAAGCGGCATCCGTGGTTTCCCCAGTAGATGTTGCTCCTTGTCGGCATTTCAAGACCTTTATACTGTGAGTTGAAGGTAAGTGTTCGAAGAACACAGGGGGGATCCCCGTCAGAGTAGAGCGGCTCACCGCCACCCACCTTGTGAGGTGCTTTCTAAAGCACCGCTTTATTTATTGCATTCCTTACACATCATGCATTGTGTTGCATTCTACCCATCAAGGTCTTTTCTTGTTCATGCACGGTATTGTACGTACCGTTCATTCAGGCAAGTTCTGGTTCAGTTTTGACTGATACCTTTCTCCTTTCGCGTTTGGCATGCGTTTGGACCTACCTTTCTCCCCTCGCGTTTGATACACGTTTGGATGACTGCACTTCCCTACACAGTCCTTTCCTCTCTAGCGTGTGCTACGCTAAGAGATTTTCCCTTTCCTCTCTCGCATGTACTACACTGAAAGGCTTCTTCTTTTTCCAAGACACGGGGATACGTCCCTATGTCTTCTTTTTTTTTTGAAACATCGGGATACGTCCTTTTGTTTCTCCTTCTCTAGTTACAAGCATTTGGAATACGTTCCAATGCTCACGCCATTTCCGAAACACGGGGATACGTCCTCATGTTTCCTTCTTTTTCTAAGACACGGGGATACGTCCCTATGTCTCCTCTTCTTTCTGAAACACTGGGATACGTCCCTATGTTTCTCACTCTTTGGTTAAGAGCATTCGGAATACGTTCCAATGCTTATACCATTCTGAAACACCAGGATATGTCCCTATGTTTCTCCCCTTTTGGTTAAGAGCATTTAGAATACGTTCCAATGCTTATACCATTCTGAAACACCGGGATATGACCCTATGTTTCTCCCCTTTTGGTTAAGAGCATTTGGAATACGTTCCAATGCTTATACCTTTTTGAAACACTGGGATATGTCCCTTTGTTTCTCCTCTTTGGTTAAGAGCGTTTGGAATACATTCCAATGCTTGAGCCATTCCGAAACACCGGGATACGTCCCTACGTTTCTCCTTCCTTCCGAAACACCGGGATACGTCTCCACGTTTCTCCTTCCTTCTGAAACACCGGGATACGTCTCCACGTTTCTCCTTCCTTCTGAAACACCGGGATACGTCTCCACGTTTCTCCTTCCTTCTGAAACACCGGGATACGTCCCTATGTTTCTTCCTCTCTGGCTAAGAGCATTTGGAACACGTTCCAATGCTTGAACCATTCCGAAACATCGGGATATGTCCCTATGTTTCTCTTTTTTGTTCCTTCCTCACACGATTGCAGCGTGTTTGGAATTGTTTACCTCTTCTCACGAATTCAGCGTGGTTAAAGTTTGTTCCTTCCTCACACGGTTTCAGCGTGTTTGGAATTCATCTCAGGTTGCGTTGAATACACGCCTAATTGGTTGTTTTTCCTCCTCTCATGATTCCAGCATGGTCGGAGTTTGTCACCCTCTGCATCTACTGCACTATCACAGCATTGCACTGTTTTATGCATCACATTGCATTTTGCATGCATTACCATGGCGCTATTTTGCGCATCGCACTGTTTTGTGCATCACATTGCATTTCGCATGCATTTTAAATCGCTCTATTTTGCGCATCGCACTGTTTTGTGCATCACATTGCATTTCGCAAGCATTTCAAATCGCGCTATTTTGTGCATCGCACTGTTTTGTGCATCACATTGCATTTTGCATGCATTTCACATCGTGCTATATTGCGCATCGCACTGTCTTGTGCATTCGCGTTTTCTAACGCATCGTGCTATTTTGCGCATCACACTGTCTTGTGCACTCGCGTTGTCTAACGCATCACGCTGTCTAGCGCATCGCACTATTTTGTGCACTCGTGCTGTCTTGTGCACTCGTGTTGTCTAAATGCATCGTGCTATCTAGCGCATCACACTGTCTTGGGCATTCACGTTATCTAACGCATCGCGCTATTTTGCGTATCGCACTGTTTTGTGCATTCGCATCGCATCTCGCATCGCACTATTTTGCGCATTGCACTATCTTGTGCATTGCATTTCATCTCGCGTTGTCTTGTGCATCACGCTATCTTGCGCACATCGTGTGCACTTGTTAGTGCCTAAAAAAAATTTCATCTTGCATTTTGCATGTGTTTCACTCGCGCTCTTTTGCGCATCGCACTGTTTTGTGCAGTTTACATTCGTGCTTTCTTGCATATCTCTTACAGGCATTGTCATGTATTTCCTTATCTCTATCATGCATTGTCATGCACTTTCCTTATCACACATCGTTATGCACTTCCTTATCATGCGTTGTCATAATTGCTTGCCTTACACATTGCATGAGTTTCTGCGTATGCTTTACTTACATGTGTATATGTATTTTCAGGTGGTTACACATTGTGCACGTTTCGGCGTGTACTTTACTGATATGTGTTCATACCTTTGCTTGCTTTACACATTGCATGCGTTCCTGCATGTGCTTCACTTACATGTGTTTATGCATTTTACAGGAGGTTACACATTGCTTGCGTTAAACGCGCTTGCTTTACTGATATGTGTTCATTCCTGCTATACACATTGAACACGTTTCTGCGTGAACTTTACTTACATGTGTATATGTATTTTCAGGTGGTTACACATTGTGCACGTTTCGGCATGTCCTTTACTGATATGTGTTCATACCTTTGCTTGCTTTACACATTGCATGCGTTCCTGCGTGTGCTTCACTTACATGTGTTTATGCATTTTACAGGAGGTTACACATTGCTTGCGTTAATCGCGCTTGCTTTACTGATATGTGTTCATTCCTGCTATACACATTGTACACGTTTCTGCGTGAACTTTACTTACATGTGTATATGTATTTTCAGGTGGTTACACATTGTGCACGTTTCGGCATGTCCTTTACTGATATGTGTTCATACCTTTGCTTGCTTTACACATTGCATGCGTTGCTGCGTGTGCTTCACTTACATGTGTTTATGCATTTTACAGGAGGTTACACATTGCTTGCGTTAATCGCGCTTACTCTACTGATATGTGTTCATTCCTGCTATACACATTGTACACGTTTTTGCGTGTGCTTTACTTACATGTGTATATGTATTTTCAGGTGGTTACACATTGTGCACGTTTCGGCGTGTGCTTTACTGATATGTGTTCATACCTTTGCTTGCTTTACACATCGCATGCGTTCCTGCGTGTGCTTCACTTACATGTGTTTATACATTTTACAGGAGGTTACACATTGCTTGCGTTAATCGCGCTTGCTTTACTAATATGTGTTCATTCCTGCTATACACATTGTACACGTTTTTGCGTGTGCTTTACTTACATGTGTTTATGCATTTTCAGGTGGTTACACATTGTGCACGTTTTGGCGTATGCTTTACTGACATGTGTTCAATTCCTATACACATTGCCTGCGTTACTGCATGCTTTACTTACATGTGTTCAATTCCTATACACATTGCCTGCGTTACTGCATGCTTTACTTACATGTGTTCAATTCCTATACACATTGCCTGCATTGCTGCATGCTTTACTTACATGTGTTCAATTCTTATACACATTGCCTGCGTTACTGCATGCTCTACTTATATGTGTTCAATTCCTATACACATTGCCTGCGTTACTGCATGCTCTACTTACATGTGTTCAATTCCTATACGCATTGCCTGCGTTACTGCATGCTCTACTTATATGTGTTCAATTCCTATACACATTGCCTGTGTTACTGCATGCTCTACTTACATGTGTTCAATTCCTATACACCTTGCCTGTGTTACTGCATGCTTTGCTTACATATGTTCAAATTCCTGCTTCACACGTTGTATGCGTTGTCAAGTATGCTTTACTTACATGTGTTTATGCACACTTCACATGCGTTGTCACGCGCTTTTCAAATTGCATTGTTATGCATGTTTCTAACAATATTGTACCTATTAAGTTTATTTCTTTTTCAGGCACGATATTGTATATACGGTTCATTTGAAGCTGGCATGCCCAGACGAGCCACACAGGTATTGTATGCACTCCGCGTGAAACGTGGTAAGAATTGCATATCTTTCTTACATCCTTCCTGTTGGAATATGTAGGACTGTTGTTCACCCGTTTGAAACTGTTGCATGATTTGCTTCATTACAGCATTCTTGGCATGATTATTAGTCATGCTCTTGCATCTTGCATATCATTTGCATTATGCCCCAGCCTCCGGGCGCATCTCCGCATGCCTATATTGATTGATTGTCTGAGTCTTCGGCGTTGTCAAAACTGGGTTGTCTCTAGGCTTTGACACTCACTCCCGTCACTTTGTGACTGTTGAGTTCTGTCAAAGAGGGGCAACTATAGACACCCCATTTTTGACCATCCTCGAGACTTGGTTGTGCTTGCAGGTACACCCAACAACTAGTTCAATTGCTCACTGAGTACTCGACTGTCGCGGCGAAACGTCACCAATTCGAGCTTCCTGGACCCTGTATCCTTTCTGCCCCATTTTTGGACCTTGACTTCGTCCTTTCAGAGTCATCCTCTTGGTGCACTGTCGGCCATGGCTTTGTGCCTGCCAGCCCTTAGTGAGCCACTGTCGGCCATTAATGATGGCCGGCACGCCCCCCTGTCTCAGCTAGTTTTCCTCCCGATCTTTTGAGCGTGCTGGATTTTTGTTATCTCCCCTCCATATGGAGGGATGAAACTCTTGCAAAGAAGCTTTGCATTGCCTTCTTCTATATAAGCAAGAGGGCTCCCTCTATATCAGGGGTTCAGAGCTTTTGAAGAGAAAAATCTCTCTCTCTATATATTGTTGGAGTTTTGTGCTTTGAAGTTGGATTTCCTTGCACTTTTACACTACAACCCTTAGAGATACACCACCATTGGACTAAGCTTCTTGGGAGGGATTCTTGAGCTCTGAAAGCTGGTTTCTACCCCCTGAAGTTGCTGGTTTCGAAGAGAGTCACCAAGGGTGAGTATTTTCCCCATTTTAGCACTTTCTTGTACCTCACTTTAGCCTTTCTTGCATATTGATTTAGGCTTTGCTTATAACTAAGTATTGTATTTAAGTGCTTTTCAAGTTTGTTTAAGGTCATTTTGTTGTTAGGGGTGTGTAACCCTTTTGCATGCTTTGTTTGGCTTTGTTTTAAGCCATGCTTTAAGGCCTCCGAGCTAGCCTTGGTTTGGCCTTCCTACCGCTGAAATCCAGTGGATTTTCAGTGGTAAAAGTGTGGTTTTGAGGTCTCAAATCAGAGGGGGTGGGCCCCCCTCTTTTGGTTCTTGCTTACTTGCTTTTTTGGCCTTACAAAGGAGCATGCCTCTCTACATTTTTAAGGCTTGGTTCAGGCCATTTTTTGTGACTTCTAGGACCTGCCTTGGCCCTTTCCAAGGCTGGTTTGGTCATATTTTGCATGCATCTAGTATGTGTAGTGTAACTCCATTCATAGCTCATCAAAGTAACATGTGTGCTTAGCATGTGTTGAGTCCATTTCAGTAGGTTTTTGGTGATGTTTTACCATGCCATGAATCTGTTTTGGGTTGGTTTTGTCACTCCATGCTTGCATGATGCACTTGTAGTGTAAATCCCCTAAACTAGCTTCATATGCTTCATGCTTTGCCATGTCATGTTAGCTTGTTTGGTTTACATTTCAGCATGTATTTGATCATCATTTGGCATGTCATGACCCTATCCATAGTTGGTTTGATCATCCTTTGCATGCTCCATATAGTTGTAGAACAAATCTTGTTTACTAGCCTCTTGTGCATGATGCTTTGACTCATCATCCTAGCATATTTTGGCTTTGCTCTAACATGATTTTATGCTTATTTTGGGCTGTCCTTGGAAAGTTTTAGGCTGCCATAGCCATATCACTCGTGCTTTATATAACTATAGTGTAAATGCTTAGGCTAGTCTTGGGTTTTGAGGCCCCTACCATGCCATACATGTGATGTTTGCATGCTTTGCCCTCATTCCACATGCTATTTCAGTCCATGAAATGTTGTCACACATTTGCATTTGACATGCTTTGAATGCTTTATAGAGCTTGTGTTTTATGCCTCAAGAATGGACTTTTGTGCATACCATTAAGCCTAAGCCTTTGGCTCATCATTTCAGTGCATTTTTGGTCTTGTTATACCATAATGTAACTCTGTTTTATGTTGTCCAAGTCATGCCATGATTGGTTTCAATAGGTGTAGTGCATTGCCTCTTTATAGCCTTGCATGCTCTTTGTTTTAGGCCTTGTGTTCTAGCTTGTGTTGGCTAGCTTTGAGCTTAGCTTTGGTCTTGTTTGGACCTGCCCTAGGACTGTTTTAGGTCCCCTTGGCCCTTTGGAGCTTGCCTTGTATGGCCATGGCTTAAGTCCCTTTGCTTACATTGAGCTTTGAGCATCATAACATGCTATGCTTGCATTGTTGAGTTGATTTGGCATCAATTTACGTGAGATTTCAAAGCTTACCTTATTATCATATATCCATGTTTGTTGCTCCTTAAGCACTCTCGAGAATTGTCCTCTTTGTGCCTTAATACCTGAGCCATTTGGCATACATGTTTGTCTTGCCATTTCATGCTTTTCATGCCATCAATTCCATCACTTTAGCCACTGATTTGGGCTTAGTTGAGAGTTGCCCATCTCGGTTTAAGTCCATCCCTTGCATGTTGTTGGATGCTTGTCTTGCATATTGTTGTATGCTTGCTCCATCTCTGCATGTTGTCACATGCTAATTCCATTACATGTTGCTGCATGTTCATTACCCTTCATTTTGCATGCTTAAGTCATATTGCATGATTGTATGTTTAAGTTGGCACCGAGTATGCCATATAGTCATATTGCATGTTTTCCATGCTTATGTGTTGCATTGTTTGGATTAAGTGTTAATCCGAGCACGAGGAGCGAGGGGCGTTTCATACTCTGAGTGATGGAACGTGCCTTAATTCTCTAACGCCGAAGCTTTTGATGATTCATGATAGAGTTCTAGGCTTTACTTGTTGTATTTGTGCATTCATTTTCATATTGATTTGCACAAGTTGGATCTTTGGGCATCATGCATCGGGATGCGTGATTGATGGGCGTGGATCCGACTAGGCCTCTCCCTTGATGTTTTGAGGTGATATGGGGTGGCATAATGCATACATGCCCTTGGGAGACCCTCCCTTTTCTCTATTTTGTGCTTTGTTGCAACTCGGTGTCACAGCACACCAGTGGCCGGCAGTGCACCATTGATGGCCGACAGGCATTCATCCTTGGCCGGCAGTGTTCCCTCTCTGGCCCGCAGGTGGCCGGCAGTGCTCCTCCATGGCTGGCAGGCCACTGGTGAACTCCCAGTAGTGTTTTGGTAAGTTTCAGCAACAAACACTGGAAGACACCTTGCCAGCAAAGCCTTTAGAGAGCAACCAGAAGGTGTTTCGAGGCAAGGAACCGAAGCGAGCATGCATACCCTCATCTTCTTCAAACAGAGCTGGAGCAATTTTTTAATGCTTACTTTTTAGTTAGCATCCATTTGTTAATTAATTAAGTTGTGTAATAATTAGTTGCAGCTAGTTATTCATTTGGCTTTGTAATAATTAATTAGCTTGTTAGTTAGTTAATTAGGCGGCTCGTATTATTTATTCGGACCCTCCGAGAGAGGGCCAATTTTGTAATAAGCTTGCGTGAGTGGGTGCATGTCTTCCAACACCCACTTCTTTCTCCCTTTTATTTAACCGCTTACGATGGTTAGATTTAGGGCATATTTCAATTAGCATCCTTATGCTATGCATGTGTACATTCATTCATCTGTATTGCATGCACCAGGCTCGGCGCATCATACTAACTATATAGTATTTCAAATCTAACTTGAATACGTGTTATCTAATGCATTTCACATGCCATCCATAGATTAGCCGAGCCTATTTTAGTTGCATTTTGCCTGCGATGCATTAGCCATCTTAACATGAGCTAGGATCATGCATTTGATTACTAACTAGCTTCTGTTTTCGGCTCGGAATACTAGGTGAGTATTTATGCTTTAGCATATCGCATGAGTGTGAATGTTAGCATGACAGCATGCTTACCATGTGGCTATGTGCTTAGTTGATTTACTGCCTGAATGCCTATGCGTGAAGGTTGGATTGCTTGAATTGGGACAATTCATTGAAATCCACATTTTAGCCTACTTGCGAGTAGCAAACTTCAAACCATTTTTCAAACAAACGGATATGCAATGCTTTGTTCCAAATTAGGCGATCTAGTCTATGCTTGTTTTGCTGTGCGCATCACATAGTAATTCTAGCTAATTAACCGGAATAAGAACGCATGTGTTTTCAAAAACTGGATATCATGGTTAGTAGAGGTCGTGCTCATAGCTGACCTTGCCCAATCGTACCCAAGTTCCCGAGCCGAGGCAACTTTGGTGATGATGGACACGTGGCCTTAGGCAAACGAGTCAGGGTTTCCTAAATCCCCCCATAAAAAATATTTAGGTGGCGACTCTGTATCTGGCAAAGCAGTCCATGTTTGGCACTTCTTTCTAAAAAATCAGTTTTCCAAAACGATTTGTCGGACTTGGACTCTTTGATGATTTATCAATCTCACATTGCACACTGTGAGGTCAGATTAAGAACCGTGACAATTTGAGTCCGAACTGTGGTGAGCCCAAATGAACAGAACTAGGGAGGGGGGGCGGGATTTCCCTCCCGGGACGTTCGGGGACGTCCACACCATTCGACCTAGTACATATCAGAATCCATAATGACTATTCCAAACTAGCACAGGTTGCTTACCTGATTATAGGTTGTTTGAAACCACTGCGTGCGTAGTGAAACCCTAGTTCTTGACGAAAATAGGGCAGGGAAACCCTAGCACACCATAGGGGTGTTTTGGCTCTCACTTGGTTGCTATGTGCTGTTAGAGTGTGTCTCTACAGGAATGCACATATCAGTTTGCAAGTCTGAGTATCCGGCCTGTGGGCATCAGTATTTTGGGGGAATCAATTTTACCTGAGGGTATCAGCTTACAGGCAGAATTTTAGGCAGAATTTAGTAGAGAGCACAGTCATTTAGCTATGCTTATACCTGTTCTAGTGAAATCAAGCTGAGATGTTGTCTATTTTCTCTTTTGCAAGGTAGTCTTGGAACCATAGCTTCAGAAGGCTCCAATATCCCCCGAGTACATTGGACTTGTGCTGATAGACTTTGTCAGGTCAGAGATTCAGTTTAGAGCAGCCAGTGTTTTCCTTCACTGAGGCAAGGCAGAGAAAGGCCGGTCAAGGCTCATCGGTTCATCAGATCCGATAGGCACCAGTCATATCATCTTTGTTCAAACTTAGCATACCGTAATGGCACAGAGTTCGGAAAAGGTTGTGGCTATGGTAGCAGCATTAAACCAGGAAATCGCCATGTAGGGTGAGACTGATGTTGAAATGCAACACCCATCTGGGGCACCTACCACACATCCAGTCTTGGAACCCCAATCATCTCAAACCCGTGAGTCCACTACTTTTGAGCTGATGGGAATGATTGGCGATCTTCAGAGAACTGTGGTTGATCTAGCCTTTGGAATATCGGCTCCGCCATCAACCACATCACATGCCGAAAATTTCACGTCAGATGACTCCCCACTCCTGGGACGAATTGTAATCGAAATTGGCCAACCTGAAGCCACTCCAAGTTTGGGCAATGACGTGTCGACAACAACCGAACTTCGCAATGATGTAGCAACCCAAACTTTTGGCCAAGCTGAGGCAAGTGGAAAGGACAAGGTAGGGGCAAACATTGATCCTTATGAACACCTTCTGTGGGTTGTTGAGGCTCTGAAAGCCGAAGGACTGAACAAACAGCAAGTGCTCGCAGCTGTTGCAAAAACTGTGGATGACACTTTCGCCACTTAGAATGAGAGCAGTTCAAAGCACGGGGAGAATCGGGAGAAGGGCCGTCGTACCAGAAACGATCCTGTTAGCTTTAATCCTACACTCAGAAGAGATTAGAAAACCAAGTCAGCACCTGCCGACCCCTTTGCTGGTGCGCCCTGCAAAAATCCACAAACCTTGAGGTATCTACCCCGAGGTCGCAGGGTCTTCCATGCCCTCTATATGCCTTTGTCCAAGGCTCTTCAAATCCTTGTTGAAAAAGGCCATCTCAAACCCCTTGAGCCTCGACCTCTCCCTGGTCGTCTTCCACCCGGTCATGATACTACCCAGTACTGTGCCTACTATCAACAAACCGGTCATAGCGCCGACAATTGCTTTCGTCTTCGCCATGAAGTACAAAATTTGTTTGACAACGAGGTCATCATCCCACCAAGCTCAGCAAAGTCTATCGTCACTGGATCAGCGAACTCGGGAGACAGTGTGATTATATGGTAAGGGGGATGAACCACCTACGGGTGGCGCTCAGCTTACTCCAGATGTGGCGCATGGTACGCATTGTTTTGAGCATTTGCGAATGTTGGTTATTTTACTTTCTGACTTGGGTATTGAGTCAGTTTCGTTATGTTATTTAGAGTCTGTCTCGTTGTTTTGAGTCAGTCTTTTCATTCTGAGTCAGTCGAGTCTGTCTTCTTGTATCGAGTCAGTCCTATTGTATAGGCGTCGGGTGATTCCGGGGGTGTTACCTCGGACATCACTATCTTGTTTTGTGTTTGTCTTTTCACTTTCTTTTTCAGTTTGTTTCCGCCATGGAGCCAGTTGCACTAGAAGATCTGAATGAAACAGCAGTGATTTTCACGCTTTTGTATTTGTTTTGGCCTTGAGCCAGTTGTGCCAGAAATTTGAATGAAACAGCAGTGCTTTTCACCTACTTTTTCTGTGCCTTGAAATCATTGCATTGACCTAAGTTTTTCAAAACTTTTTTTGGACACTGTGATGTGATGAAAACAAAGAGGAAGGAATTCCTCGGGATTTATAAAAATTTGATCAAACTAAGAGAAAGAGAGGCGTGCTAAGCCCTTAATGATTGAGATCATGCTTGTTAATGTGAGTACTGAGAAGGATCCCAACTTGATCCAGATTGGTTTCGCATTGTCTTCAGCGCGAGCGACTAGTCGCTTTCTTAAAAGATTTCAAAAAATGTTTTGCGCCGTCCTGCGAAGACCTGTGTGGAATCGCTCTTGAGATTGTGTAGCTTAGGATCACTCTCAGCCTCGAGACTTAACCCCTCACTTTCAAATCTTGAACTTGGATTTAGAATGTTCAACGGTCAACCACAATGTGAGTCATGTATGGCCAGATTTGAGGCAGCCCATAAACTAGGGGCAAGGAAGTCAGATCAAGTAGATCAGATGTTATCAAAAGAAGCTTTCGAAGCTAGATTAGAAGCCCTCCCCTCGAACTAGGGGCAAAAACGTCAGATGTGCTCAAAGAGCCAAAAATGGATCATTCTGCAAACCAATGAAGATCGGCAAGAATGCCAAAACCTAGGAGGGAGGAAAGAAGAAAGTATTGTTGAAGGACAATCGAGCTCTTATCTACAACACTAGGGGCAAATTCAGCCCCTATTGGATAGACTTTTACATCATCAGCGAACATCAGCCATTCTCCTGGATTCAGATGGCTTTGAGATCTCAAAACCATTCGACACGGACAAAGCTACACTTTTACCCTTGAGAGGCTCGCTGGGCTAAAAACCTGGAAGGGCGACCCAGGCAAAAGTTAGAGCAAGAAAAAGAAAAAATGCAAAGAATGAAAAAAATGAAAAGAAAAGAAGAACATAGCTCGCAAGGTTGAAAACCCGGAAGGGTGGCCTTGGCAAAACTTAGAGCGCAAAAGGAGAGGTTAATACCCGAGTGTACCTTACCCCGGAACTACGTAAGGCTTGATTCTCATCTTTGGGATATGTAGGCAACTTCATTCTAAAGTCCAGTCGTAAAACACTTCAAATTCGACTGTGTCCCTGTGATGGTTCTGGTCATCTTTGTATTCTCTGTATCCGAGAATTTGGTTGTAATTGTCACTGTGAGGACTGGTCACCATGTGCTGCGGCGCTATTCAGACTAGGGGCAACTTTCCGTTGCCATACAGTGCACTGTGGTGCCATTCAGACAAGGGGCAATTTTCCATTGTTTTGGATCTGAGGTTATGCATCTCAAGAGTAAATTCTTTGTTGGTCAAGCAGTGGCCATTTGCAAAAACAGTTTTTGAGAATTTTTAATGAGGTTGACTAATTTTCTCGAAAATTATTCTATTTTTTCCAAAACTAGACCATTTTTTGGACCCAAAAAGGAAAATTTTTAGTGCTTATAACCTGACTTGCATGATTTCAAATCAGAAAATCGAACAAGTGTGTTGATCTAATTCTCATATTGGTCAAAATTGTTTTAGTAGAAAACCAAAACAAAAAAAACAAAAAAAAAATGGTCAAAATGATGAACTAGGGGCACAGTTGAGTCAGGTGTTCTGTCTTTTCCCCATTGTCAACATACTTGCCAGAAAAGGCACTCTACCTACCAGAAAAGGGCACAACTGAAGCTAATAACAAAGGGCCGAAAGCTTTTCTATCCTCCAAGCAGCGAGGCATCAAGTCAAGTGCGAAGCACAAACTGGAAATAGAGCAGAATATTCCTCTCCCTTATTCAAAAAGGTCTGGTCACATCTGAACTGGCCAAGAGCGTCATCAACCGATGTTAGCTGCAGATTTGCTACACACCCAGTTGAAGCGCAACCCCTCTGTGGGAAAGTTCACTGTTGTGAGCAGAAAAAGAAGAATCTAGCAGAATACTAGGGGCAAGAGCCCGCAACTTCCTGTTTATCCATTAACCACCCAGGGGAGGGATAAAAAAGAAGAGAGATTGAAGAATAGAGAGATGTGCGCTAAGAGAAAAGGTGAGAAAAGGGCCTTTTCAGAAAACAAGAGATTGAGTACCAGAGTGATGTAAGAATCACAAATAAGAAAGGGTGGGAAACAATACCCGAAGAAATTGGGCTTCCCGTCAACCGAGAGGTCTCTCGCCTTTGGAACACATCTAAGTGTTGTATGTGTGTTTTGTTTGTCTCGATTCTTGTTTTCAGTCGTTTCGAGTGTTTCTCGATGTGTTAGGTTGTTTACCTTTTGTTTTCCTTTGTTGAGTCGTGATGTGCTGTGTTCAATCATAGGCTCAATACCCGGTCGAGAACTCATTTCTCAAATTCAAAAATGATTTATTTTGTGCTCAGAGTGCTGTGACATTCTCCACATTTGTGCAAAACAGGATTCGTTCTTTCATAAAACTGCAGGGTTTAACCCAGGTCATGTGAGAATAGTAAAACCAGGATCTATCTGAAGCTATATGGGTTCCAGACTGCGAAGCAAAAGAAAATAGGGAAAATTTGGAGCATCTGAGTTTGTTTCGACTTCTGCAAGTTCCGTCATTGCATCTCGTATGTTTAGAATCGGCTGTGTGTTCAGAATGAGCAGTGTGCTGTATGAGCTGTATGTTCAAAGTAAACAAAGTACTGTGTTATGAGCTGTGTGTTCAGAATGAGCACTGTGCTGTATGTGCTGTATGTTCAAAGTAAACAAAGTACAGTATTATGAGTTGTGTGTTCAGAATAAGCAGTGTGCTGTATGAGCTGCATGTTCAAAGTGAGTAGAGTACTGTGTTATGAGCTGTGTGTTCAGAATGAGTAGTGTGCTGTATGAGCTGTATGTTCAAAGTGAGCAGAGTACAGTGTTATGAGCTGTATGTTCAGAATGAGCAGTATCGTGTATGAGGCGTGTGTTCAAAATGAACAGAGTACTGTGTTACGAGCTGTGTGTTTAGAATGAGCAGTGTGTTGTATGAGCTATGTGTTCAGAGTGAATAGAATACTGTGTTGACTGTTTCAAAGCCCGAATGGCGATCAGAAGTGCTCTCCCTGAGCACCGTTCCCCGCCAGGGTTATCTTGGCTATGTTTGCAATGAGTTCCTAGGAGACCAACTGCGACAGTGGAAACTAGAGTTCGAATGCTTGTTGCCTAGAACACAAAGGTTTGGAATTTTCGAGACTAAAGTCTGGTTGAATACCCAGGGGTGTGTCCTCGGCTTGAAATCTGTTTGGCAGCCCTATAGATTGAGATAGCATGTGCACGCCTCAAATTCTGGATACTGAACTAACCTAGTCTGTCACCCCGTTGGAGAATAAGGAAAGTTGTGAAAATGATCAGGAAGGAAAACAGCATTTGTGGTTTCTACATACAGAAGTTACCCCTTGTCAGCATTTCAGGAGCTTCGTACTGTGAGTTGAAGGTAAGTGTTCGAAGAACACAAGGGGAGATCCCCATCAAAATAGAGCGGTTCATCGCCACTTGCCCTATGAGGTGCTTTCTAAAGTGCCACTTTGTTTGTTTATTGCATTCCCTAAACATCATGCACTACATTGCTTGTAACATGTTGTAACATGTATTATATCACCGCACTTTTTGCATTTATTTGCATCTTGTGTTGTCTTGTATCATTTATCCGTTCCTGCTGCACTGCGTTTAGGATCGTTGTCCTCCGGGGCTTTACCCGTCCCCGAGCACGTTTTATCTCAGGTTGCGTCATGCACGCACCTAGGCGGTTGTTTTTGGACCTCTTCTCACGATTTCAGCGTGGTTAGAGTTTGTTCCTTCCTCACACGATTTCAGCGTGTTTGGAATTTGTTTACCTCTTCTCACGATTTCAACGTGATTAGAGTTTGTTCCTTCCTCACACGATTTCAGCGTGTTTGGAATTTGTTTACCTCTTTTCATGATTTCAGCATGGTTAGAGTTTGTTCCTTCCTCACACAATTTCAGCGTGTTTGGAATTTGTTTACCTCTTCTCACGATTTCAGCGTGGTTAGAGTTTGTTCCTTCCTCACACGATTTCAACGTGTTTGGAATTTGTTTACCTCTTCTCACGATTTCAGCAAGGTTAGAGTTTGTTTCTTCGTCACACGATTTCAGCGTGTTTGAAATTTGTTTACCTCTTCTTACGATTTCAGCGTGGTTAGAGTTTGTTCCTTCCTCACACGATTTCAGCGTGTTTAGAATTTGTTTACCTCTTCTCACGATTTCAGCGTGGTTAGAGTTTGTTCCTCCCTTACACGATTCCAGTGTGTTTGGAATTTGTCTCAGGTTGCGTGGAGCACGCTCTTGATTGGTTGCTTTGGACGTCCTCTCAAGATTTCAGCGTGGTTTGAGTGTCCCCTTTTCCTCACACGTTTTCAGCGTGTTTGGAGTTTGTCTTAAGTTGCGTCGTGCACGCACCTGGGCGGTTGTTTTTTTGAAACTCTTCTCACAATTTCAGCATGATTTGAGTGTCCCTTTCCTCACACGATTTTAGCATGTTTGGAATTTGTCTCAGGTTGTGTTGAGCACACTCCTGATTGGTTGCTCTGGACCACTTCTCACGATTTCAACGTGGTTTGAGTGTCCTCTTTTCCTCACACGATTTCGGCGTGTTTGGAGTTTGTCTCCAGTTGCGTCGTGCACGCACCTGGGCGGTCGTTTTTGGACCTCTTCTCACGATTTCAGCGTGATTTGAGTGTTCATTTCCTTACACGATTTCAACGTGTTTGGAGGCTGCGTTGAGCACGCTCCTGATTGGTTGTTTTGGGATTTATTTTTCATCCTCTCATGATTCCAGCATGGTTACAGTATGTCACCCTTTGCATCTACGGCACTATCTGTTTCATCGCACTATTTTGTGCACCTTAATTGCATTTTGCATGCATTTTATCGCGCTATTTTGCGCATCGCACTATTTTGTGCACCTTACTTGCATTGTGCATGCATTTTATCGCGCTATTTTACACATTGCACTATTTTGTGCACCTTACTTGCATTGTGCATGCATTTTATCGCGCTATTTTGCACATTGCACTATTTTGTGCACCTTACTTGCATTGTGCATGCATTTTATCGCGCTATTTTGCGCATCGCACTATTTTGTGCACCTTACTTGCATTGTGCATGCATTTTATCGTGCTATTTTGCGCATCGCACTATTTTGTGCACCTTACTTGCAGTGAGCATGCATTTTATCGCGCTATTTTGCACATCGCACTATTTTGTGCACCTTACTTGCAGTGAGCATGCATTTTATCGCACTATTTTGCGTATCGCACTATTTTGTGAACCTTACTTGCATTGAGCATGCATTTTATCGCGCTATTTTGCGCATCGCACTATTTTGTGCACCTTACTTGCATTGTGCATGCATTTTATCGCGCTATTTTGCGCATCGCACTATTTTGTGCACCTTACTTGCATTGAGCATGCATTTTATCATGCTATTTTGCACATCACACTATTTCGTGCATTACATTCGCGCTATCTTGCGCACCTCACCTGCATTTGTTAGTGTATTGCATTGTTTGCGCTATCTTGCGCACCTTACTTGCACTTGTTAGTGCATTGCATTGTTTGTGCTATCTTGCGCACCTTACCTGCACTTGTTAGTGCATTGCATTGTTCACGTTATCTTGTGCACCTTACCTGCACTTGTTAGTGCATTGCATTGTTCGCGCTATCTTGTGCGCCTTACCTGCACTTGTTAGTGCATTGCATTATTATGCACCTGTTCCGCTTGCATTGCCATGCAACCTTTTCACTCACATTGTTATGTGCGTTTTACCTACATGTGTTTCTAACTATATTGTACCTGTTGAGTTTCTTTCTTTTACAGGCACGATATTGTATGTGTGGTTCATTCAAGAGAAGTTCCGACGCAGTTTGAGAATTGCATAATTTTCTTACATCATTTCTATTAAAATGTGTGAGACTGTTATAGCATTCGCTTAAAATGTTGCATTTATTGTGTATAATTGCTTCAATACAGCTTTCTTGGCATGATCATAAGTTATGTTCGGCATTATGCGTGTCATTTGCATCTTGCCCCTGCCTGCGGGCGCATCTCTTTGTTATCTTGCCTGTTTGTCTAGGTCTTCGGCTTTGTCAAAAATGGGTCGTATCTGGGCTTTGACATTCACTCCCGTCACTTCTTGACTTCCGAGTTCTGTCAAAGAGGGGTAACTGTAGACAGCCCATTTTTGACTGACCTTAAGACTCAGACGTCATCGATTGAGCGCTCGGTGATTATGCACGTTTGAGCTCGTTTTGAGTTTCCGAAGTTTTTGGCTGAGAGCCTTGCCTCCGGGCCTCTGAACTCTTTGTGCTTTGGCTTGCTTCGTGGACCAAATCTTGTTTTCTCTTCCCTAAGGGGAGGGAGAGGTCTTGTAGACCATCCTTTTGTGGTTGTAGACCACTTTTCCCCCTCGGAGACTAGTTTTCGATTTTCGGAGCCTTCGGCCGCGCTCCTTGTCTCAGGACCGCTTAACGTTCTTCGTTTGGCTTGGTTTTTGAACCATGTCTTGTTGCTTTGGCCTAGAGGACCATTGTGGTCTGGGAGACCACTTTTGTGGTCGTAGACCACTTTTGATGCCCGTAGACTAGTTTTCGAGGCTCTCGGCTGCGCGCCTTGCCTCCCGATCTCTCGTCTTGCATCCCTTTTGGTTATTTTTTGGTACAAACCTTGTTTTCCTTGTTTGGAAGGTGGTATAAGGGTGGGAGACCAGTTTTTCCCCTTGGAGACCACTTTTCTTCCTGCCAGCCAATTTTCTGGTCGGCCAATTGGTTTTCTTGGCCTTTAGGCCACCTTTTCTGGTTGGCCACCACACCACTGCCTTGCTTTCATGCTGCAAACCACCTCCCACCATGGCCGACCAGTTTTATTTTTGGGAGACCACTTGTGGTGGTCGGCCGACCACTACAAATAGCTGGCCGACCACTTCAAGTGGTCGGCAGCTTTTCATCACCTTTTTGGAGATATTTTTAGGCCAGCTGCAATAGTTGGAAGGCACAGGAACCATCCTCCATACACGTGTATGGAGGGATGGCTTTAGGCCTTAAGCTTGCTCAACAAGCTTGAACTTTGGTTCTCTATAAAAGAGAACCTCCCCCCTCATGCCTTAGGTTCAGAAAAATTGTGCTTGAGTGATACATATCATCTATATCTATATTTCTTCATTTCTCTCTTGTTTTGTGCTTGAAAGTGTAGTTTTTTCATACTATTGCACACAAACACACACTAAAACACAACCCTATTGTTGCTGAGGCACTTTGAGGTTGATTTTGGAGTTTTTGAATTGGTTTGAGCTCAAAGAGGTTGCTGAAGTTACAGCTTTAAAGGTGTTCTACAAGGGTGAGCTTCTAACCCTTAAAACCCTTATTTTTGCTTAAGCTTTTGAACCTATTTGCATGTTGTTTTTGGCTTGACTTTCTATTGCAAAAAGTTCTGATTTTGCATGCTTAACATGTTTGTTTAAAGTCACTTTTGTATTAGGGGTGGTCTACCCCCTCTTAGGCCTTGTTTGGCCTTGTTCTTGTGCCATCTTTTTAAGCTATTGGGATCACCTTGTTTTGACCTTCTCACCACTGAAACTCAGAGGAACTTCAGTGGTGGAAGTGGTGTTTTGAGGCCCCAAATAGGAGAGGGTCATCCTCTCTCCTTGTGTCTTGTATGCTTGCTTTGAATGCCTCATGATTGAGCAGGTTTGTTAAGCTTATGTTGGCCATATCTTAGCATGTATTTAGGATTATTTTGGCATGGCATACCACTGTTTTGACTTGGTTTTGTCATCCCTTGCATGCCTTATACACTTGTAGTGTAAATTTTGCAAACTAGCTTTGTGTGCTTCATGAAGTAGCATGTCATTCTAGCTTGTTTTGAGTCCATCTCAGCATGTTCTTGGTGTTGTTTTGCCATGATATACCTCTGTTAAGGTTTGGTTTGATAGCCCCTTGCATGCTCCATGCACTTGTAGTGCAATTCCATGAATTAGCCTAATGTGTATCATGCTTTAACATGTCATTCTAGCATGATTTTGGCTTAACTCTAAGAAGCTTTTGTCCATGTTTTAGCATGCTCTAGCTCTGATTTGTGTTGTTTTGGTCATGCATGCCATGCTTTGTATAGTCATAATGCATTCTAGCTTATTAGCTTTGTGTATCAAGTCCACTAGCATGCATTGCTTGGACTATTTTCATGATTTGGCATCATTTAAAATGTGATTTCAGTACATGTAGTGTGGTCATACACTCGCATCTTTCACTCATTCCATGCTTTGAAGGGTTGGTCCTTCATGCCTTAAACATGAGTCATTGTGTATGCCTTCATGCCTAACCTTGAGAGTTATCATTTCGATGCGTTTTTGGGGTTATTTTTCCATGATATAACTCTGATTTTTGTTGGCGAAGCCATCCCATGCTTGGTCTTGGTAGGTGTAGTGTAATCCTCCCTTTTGGCCTTGTATATTTCATGCTTCATGCTCACCATACTAGCTTATTTTGGCTTCCTTCCATACATATTTTAGCATCATTTTGACATGTTCTAGGACTGTTTTAGGTTTCCTTCACTATATGCTTCATGTTTTGCATAGTTGTAGTACAAGTGCCTATGCTAGCTTCAAGCTTTAGGTACCATAGCATGCTTCATTTGCATCATGTACATGATTTGGCATCGTTTATCATGATATTTCAGAGCTTATAGCATTGCTATGTTCTCATTTCTTTCACCCTTTGAGTGCCTCTAAGGGTTGTGCATTGTTGCCTAGCTTATGGACCAATATGTATGTCATCTTGCCTAGGCCTTTGAGCCTCCATCCTAGCTTGTTTTGGTCTTTGTTTAGATCTATTTAAGCTCTGTCCATGTTTGGTTCATGCCTTTATGACATGTATTACATGCCCCCTTTGTAGTCCTCTTTGCTAGCTCATGCTTTAAGGACCCTAGCATGCCGTGCTTATATTGTTTGAATGATTTGGCATCATTTCATACTTTATTTCAGTGCACTTAGTGTTGTTACACCTCCATGCTTGTTACTCTTTGAGCACTCTTGGGAGTTGTGCTCTTATGCCTAGTTGATGGGCCATTGCATTGAGCATGCTTGTCTTGATCTTCATGCCTTAGTTTCATCACTATGGCCACTGTTTTGGCATGACTGAGGTCTATCCATATTCGGTGTAAGTCCATTTAGCATGTTTGTTTGCATGTTGTTTGCATGCTTATGATTACATTGCATTGAGTATGCCATGTTTATTGCATTGTGTATGCCATGTTGTTTGCATTGTGTATGCTATGTTGTTGCTTGCATTGCGTATGCCATGTTATATGCATTGTGTATGCCATGTTGTTATATGCATTGTGTATGCATGCCCTTAGCATTGGTAGTTTGATCATGTTGCATTGCATGTTGTTGCATGATTGTCCCTTGCATGATTGTTTGCATGCTAATGTTGCATTACATTGAGTTGCATGCATTACATCGTGTTTAACATGCTTGTTTTGCATTGTTGTTTGGATTGAGTGTTAATCCGAACACGAGAAACGAGGGATGTTTCATATTTGAAGTGATGAAACGTGCCTCAATTCTCGGTCGCCAACCCTCTTGATCATACATGATAGAGGTCAAGGCTTTATGTGTTATGTGTGCATTCATTTCATTTTGATTGTGCAATTTGGCTTCTCGGCCATCATGCATCAAGATGCGTGATTGGTGGCCCGAGGGTCGAGAACCACACTCCCTTGAGCTTATGAAATGATAGGAAGGGTGGTCGTGCACACATATCTTGCAAATACATTGCCATGCCCTTTCTTGCTCTCTGTTGCAGCAAACTGGAGAAGTGCAGCAAAAACTGGTCGGCCAACCAGTAAAAGTGGCTGGCCGACCACTTTTTCTGGTTTTCATGAAAGAAAAGTGGTCGGCAGGTGGTTGGCACCACCAACAACTGGTCGACAGCATCCCTACAGGTTCCCATAGTGGAGTTAAAGCTTTGTAGAGCTTTGTGCAATGTTCTGAGGTCAATTAAAAACAGAGGCAAGTTGGGGCTTCGCGACGGATTTCCAAACTAGGCGACCGAGCATGTATGCACTCCTCATCTCGAGGACCTCCTTTTACTGCTTTCCTTAGCTAGCTTATGCTTTGGGTTCTGTACTTAAGTAGTTAATGTATTTAGCTGCTCATTTGTGTTGTAATAACTAGTTAGTTAATTTGTTAGTTAATTAGTTTTGTTTTGTACTTAATTAGTTAGCCTGTTAGTTAATTAGTTTTGTGATGTAATAATTAGTTTAATTAGCTTAGATTAGCTAGTTAGCTTCTTATTCGGTCCCTCCGTCAAGAGGGCTAACTGTTGTAATAAGCGTGAGTGTGTGTAATGCATGTCTTCCAACCCCCATTTCTTTCTTCCTTTTACTTAACCGATTACGATGGTTAGTTTTAGGGCATATTTCGATTAGCATACCTTATGCTTCGCATGCGTGCATTCATTCACCTGTATTGCATGCACCGGTCTCGGCGCATCATACAAATTGCATTGTATTTTAATACATTTACTTGAATACATGTACGAAGTTGCATTTCACATGACATCTTAGGATAGCCAAGCCTATCTTAGTTGCAATTTTGCATGTGTTGCATTAGCCATCTCAACATGAACTAGGATCATGCATGATTTCTAACTAGTTCTTTGTTTTGGCTTGGAGTACACTGTGAGTGTTTACGCTTTAGCATACTGCATGAGATGTGTATGATGCCTGTAGACATGCCCCGAGGACTCTCCGAGCTCCGTGCCTGCGAGGGCCCGAAATTCATTTTGTTCTCTAGCTACTACAGTTCGGACTCAATGTCACGGTTCTGAATCTAATCTCACAATGTGCGATGCGAGATCGATAAATCACCAAATAGTCCAAATCTGGCAAATCGTGTTGGAAAACTGATTTTTAATCAAGAAGTGCCAAACATGGACTGTTTTGCCAGATACAGAGTCGCCACCTAAATATTTTATTTTTGGGAAGAATTTAGGAAACTCTGACTCGTGTCGAAGGCCACGTGTCCATCATCACCAAAGTGGCTTCAGCTTGGGAACTTGGGTACGAGAGGGGAAGGTCATGCAATGAGCACCCCCGCTCACCCGATCAAAGATCGGCATTTACTAACGTGATATCTTGTTTTTGAAAACACATGTGTTCTTATTCCGGTTATTAACCTAGAATTTACTATGTGATGCGCACAACAAACAAGTATCGACTAGATCGCCTAAGTTGGAACAAAACATTGCATATTCGTTTGTTTGAAAATGATTTGAAGTTTGCTACTCGCAAGTAGGCTAAAACGAGGATTTCGATGAATTGTTCCAATTCAAGTAATCCAACCTTCACCCACAGGCATTCAAGCAGTTAATCAACTAAGCAATTAGCCTCATGGCAAGCATGCTTTTGTGGCAACATTAACACACATGCAGTATGCTAAAGCGTAAACACTCACAGTATACTCCGAGCTAAAACAGAAAACTAGTTAGAAATCATGCGTGATCCTAGTTCATGTTAAGATGGCTAATGCAACACATGCGAAAATGCAACTAAGATAGGCTCGGCTACCTAAAATGTCATGTGAAATGCAACTTGATAGCATGCTGTTGAACATGTATTCAAGTAAATGTATTTGAAATACAATGCAGTTAGTATGATGCGCCGAGCCCGGTGCATGCAATACAGATGAATGGATGCACGCATGCAAAGCATAAAGCATGCTAAACAAAATATGCCCTAAAACTAACCATCGTAAGTGGTTAAGTAAAAGGGAGAAAGAAATGGGGGTTGGAAGACATGCATCACACACACACACGCTTATTACAACAATATGCCCTCTCGCAGGAGGAACCGAATAAGAAGTTAACTAGCTAATCTAAGCTAATTAAACTAATTATTACACAACAAAACTAATTAACAAATCCTAGTTAACTAATTATTACAAAACAAATTGAAATAGCTAAACACATTAACTATTAAAGGAACAAAACCAAAGTATAAACTAGCTAAGCAAATTAGCTAAGTAAAGCAGGAGCTTCAGAGGGAGAGGAATGCATGCAAGCCCGGTCGCCTCATTTGGAAATCCAATGCGACGCCCCGATTTGCCTCTGTTCTCATTTGTTCTCAGAACACTGCACCAAGCTCCAGAAAGCTGAAGCTCCACCTTGGAAACTTGTGGGAGGTTGGCTGACCACTTATTGGTGTCTGCAGCCACCTACTGACCACTTTCTGTGTTGAAAGCTAGAAAAAGTGGTCAGCCAGCTAGAAATACTGGTCGGCCGACCAGTTGTTGCTGCTGAATTCCAGTTTGCTGCAACAGAGAGCAAGAAAGGGCATGTCAATGTATTTGCAAGATATGTGTGCACAACCACCCTCCCTATCATGTCATGAACTCAAGGGAGTGTAGTTCTCGACCCTCGGGCCACCAATCACGCATTTCACTGCGTGATGGCTGAGAGGCGAAGTTGCACAATTCAATATAAAATGAATGCACAAGTAAACACATAAGGCCTAAAACTCTATCGTGCTAGATCAAGAGCGTCGACGACCGAGGATTGAGACACATTTCATCACTTGAAGTATGAAACGTCCCATGTTCCTCGTGCTCGGATTGACACTTAATCCAAACAACAATGCAAGCACATAACATGGCATGCTCAATGCAATGTAATGCAACCTTAGCATGCAAACATGCAACTACATGGCATACACAATGCAACGAACAACATAGCATACACAATGCAAGGAATAACATGGCATACACAATGCTAAATGCCAAGAACTAGATGGCATACTCAATGCAAGGCAATCATAAGGTTCTAAACACAATGTAATGCATGCATGCACAATGCAATGCAACAAGGGCAACAATACGCAATACACCAAGCATGCAACAACATGCAAACCACATACTCAATGGACTTAAACCAAAATGGACAGACCTCAGTCATACCAAGACAGTGGCCATAACACCAAAACAAAGGCACCAAAAAGGGCAAGGCATGCATGCACATGCATTGGCTTACCAAGTAGGCCTAAGAACACAACTCTCAAACATGATGAAGAAGTAATAAACATGGAAGTGTAACAACACTGAAGGCTCTGAAATCAAGTGTGAAATGATGCCAAATCATTCAAACAACACAAGTAAAGCATGCAAGAGGACCTAAAGCACAAAAGCCATTAAAGGGACTACACAAAGGGCATGCAATACATGGCACAAATGATTGAACCAAACATGGACAGAGTTTAAATAGGTCTAAACAAAGACCAAAACATGCTGAGATGAGGGCCCAAAGGCCTAGGCAAGATGACATACATGCTAGGCCAAAACAAGGCAACAAATGCACAACCCTTAGAGTCACTCAAAGGGTGAATGAAGTGGGAACATGGCAATGTTACATGCTCTGAAATGATGTATTAAATGATGCCAAATCATGTACACAACACAAATGAAGCATGCTATGGTGCTCAAAGCATGAAGCAAGCAAGAGCACTTGTACTACAACCATGCAAAACATGAAGCATATGGCAAAGGCAACCCAAAACAATCCTAGAATCATGTCAAAATGAGTCTAAAACATGTATGGAAGAAAGCCAAAACAAGCTAGCATGGAGGGCATAAGGCCTGATGCATACAAGGCAAATACGGTGGATTACACTACACCTATTAAGACCAAGCATGGAATGACTTAAGCAACAAAAATCAGAGTTATATCATAGCATAATAACCCCAAAAACACACTAAAATGATAGCTCGCAAGCTTAGGCATGAAGGCATACGCAATGGTTCATGTTAAGGCATAAAGGGCAAATCCTCCAACGCATTGAATAGGTGACAAATGTGAGTGTGTGGCCATGAAACATGGACTGAAATTACATAATAAATGATGCCAAATCATTCAAATAGGCCAAGCAACGCATGCTAGTGGACTTGATGCACAAAGCTAACAAGCTAGAATGCACTGTAGCTATACAAAGCATGGTATACATGACCAAAGCAATACAAATCAGACCTTAAACATGGTAAAACATGAACAAAATCTTCTTGGAGTTAAGCCAAAAGCATGCTAGAATAACATGTCAAAGCATGAAACACATTAGGCTAATTCATGGAATTGCACAACAAGTGCATGGAGCATGCAAGAGGTGACCAAACCAAATTCTAACAGAGGTATGACATGGAAAAACAACACCAGAAACATGCTAAAATGGACTCAACATAAGCTAGAAAGACATGCTACTTCATGAAGCATACAAGACTAGTTTATGAAATTTACACTACAAGTGTATAAGGCATGCAAGAGCCAACCAAACCAACCCAAAACAGATCTAAGGCATATTAAAACAACACCAAAAACCTACTGAGATGGCCCCAAAATAAGATAGAAAGACATGCTCAAACATGAGGCACACAAAGCTAGTTTGTATGATTTACACTACAAGTGTATAAGGCATGCATGGAATGACCAAACCAAGTAAAAATAGTGGTATGCCATAGCAAAATAACCACAAATACAAGCTAAGATATGGCCAACATAAGCTTAACAAAAATGCTCAAACATGAGGCATTCAAAGCAAGTAAACAAGACTCAAAGAGAGGGGATGACCCTCTCCTATTTAGGACTCCAAAACCATCTTTCCACCACTGAAAATCCTCTAGATTTCAGTGGTAGAAAGGTCATGCAAAGGCTACAATAAGAGCCTAAAGGGATGGCTCAAAACAAGGCCTAACAAGGCCTAAGAGGGGGTAGATCACCCCCAATGAAAAAGTGACCTTAAACAAACTTCTTAAGCATGAAAAAACAGAACTTTTTCCAGTTAAGAGTTAAGCTTAAAACAGTATGCAAGAAGAGCTAAAAGCTTAAGCAAAAATTGGGGATTTAAGGGTTAGAAACTCACCCTTGAAGACCATCTTTACAACTGCAACTCCAGCACACTTTTTGAACCAAAACTAGTCCAATAACTTCAAAAACAACCTCTAGGGACCTCAGCTCCAAGAGTATGGTGTTTGAGTGTGTGTTTGTGTGTTAAAGTAAGACAAAATGACACTTTAAGGCACAAAAATAAATAACCAAGACAAGATAGATACAAAGCTATATGTATAACTCAAACCCTAATTTTTTTTGAACCTAGAGGAGGGAGGAGGAGCCTCCCTCTTATAGAGAGCAAAAGCACAAGCTTCTTGGAGAAGCTAAGGCTCAAGGCCATCCCTCCATACATGTGTATGGAGGATGGTTCTTGTGCTCTCCAGTTGTGCCAGTTGGCCAAAAATATCTCCAAAAAGGTGCCAAAAAGAAGCCGACCACTTGAAGTGCTTGGCTAGCTACTTAAAGTGGTCAGCCGACCACTTCAAGTGGTCTCCCAAGACAAAAACTGGTCAGCCATGGTGGGAGAGAGTCTACACACTGAAAACAATGCAATGGTGTGGTGGCCGACCAGAAAAGGTGGCCCAAAGACCAAGCAAGCCAGTTATCCGACTAGAAAATTGGCTGGCAGGAGGAAAAGTGGTCTCCAAGGGGAAAAACTGGTCTCCCACCCTTGTACCACCTTCCAAACAAGGAAAACAAGGTTTGTACCAAAAACAAACCAAAACGGACGCAAGATGAGAGATCGGGAGGCAAAGCACGCGGCCGAAAGCCTCGAAAACTAGTCTACAGGCATCAAAAGTGGTATGCAACCACAAAAGTGGTCTCCCAGACCACAATGTCCCTCTAGGAAGAGACAACAAGGTGTGGTCCAAAAACCACGTCAAACGGAGAATGTTAAGCCGTCCCGAGACAAGGCGCGCTGCCGAAGACTCCGAAAATCGGAAAGTAGTCTCCAAACGGGAAACGTGGCCTACGACCACAAAAAGATGGTCTACAAGACCTCTCCCTCCCTTCGGGAAGAAAAAACAAGATTTGGCCCACAAACTGAGCCAAAGCACAAAGAGTTTAGAGGCCCAGAGGCAAGGCTCTCAGCCAAAACTCCGGAGACTCGAAACGAGCACAACATGAACCATCACCGAGCTCTCAATCGATGACGTCTGAGTCTTAAGGTCGGTCAAAAATGGGGTGTCTACAGTTGCCCCTCTTTGACAGAACTCGGAAGTCGTAAGTGACGGGAGTGAATGTCAAAGCCCAGAGATGACCCATTTTTGACAAGGCCGAAGACTTAGACAAATAGGCAAAATAACAAAGAGATGCGCCCGTAGGCTGGGGCAAGATGCAAATGACATGTACAAAGCCGAACATAATTTATGATCATGCAAAGAAAGCTGTAACGAAGCAATTATACACAATAAATGCAACAGTTTAAGCAGGCGAATTCAAGCCAAACTACATTACATGCAAAAAGGATGTAAGAGAATTATACAATTCTCGCTACGTCTCACACGGAGTACATACAATACCGTCTGGTTCGTCTGGTCGCGCCAGCTTCGAATGAACCGTACATATAATATCGTGCCTGCATAAGAAAGAAACTCAACATGTACAATATCGTTAGAAACATGCATAGCAATGCAAGTGAAAAGTGCGTAACAATGCAAGTGGAGTGGTGCATGACAATGCAACAGTGTGACGCATTCATGACAATACAACCTAAGTGTGACGCATTCATGACAATGCAACCTAAGTGTGACGCATAACAATGCGGAAGGGATGCAAGACAATGCAACCTAAGTGTGACGCATAACAATACGGAAGGGATGCAAGACAATGCAACCTAAGTGTGACGCATAACAATGTGGAAGGGATGCATGACAATGTAACCTAAGTGTGATGCATAACAATGCGGGAGAGAACAAGCGTGACAACGCAATGCAATGCACTGACAAGTGGAAGAAAGGTGCGCAAGATAGCGCGAATGATATGCTCGCAACAGTGTGATGCGCAAAATAGCACGATGCGCTAAACAGCGCAAGTGCACAAAACAGCGCGATGCGCTAAACACATCAACTTAGTTAAAATTTTCAAAAAAAATAAAAGCTAAATTTTTTTTTAGTACTTGCTTGACGTTTTTTTTTTTAAAAAAAATAGTACTTGCTAAACTCACAAGTTGTTTTAGCAAAAAATTAATCTTTAAAATTAAAATAATAATAAAAAAGAGCAAAATCTACTAATAACCAAACAAATTCTTAATTGCATTAATGATATTTATCAAAATAAACAATTTGTTACACTTTAGTCACATTTTTTGATTTATTCACTTTGGTTACTAAAATATGTAATTTGTTACATTTTCAACTTTGTGATTGGTGTTGTTCATATGAATATTATTAATCCAATTTTTTACATAATTGATCTTTTTATTTTTTTAATCTACTTGATGAGTTTTATCATATAAACCATTCAGATCATAAAATTGATCCTAGATAAACCCACAAAGGAGCAACTGTGCCCAAAGAAGGAACTCCTTGTACAATATGAAGTGTTGCAACGCAAAGGCTTGTTCGATAATTATTTCATTTTTAGTTTTCAGTTTATATTTATAAAATTTTAAAAAATTGTTATAAAAATTTATTTGATAATTTTTTGGCTTATAAATGGTTGTCTCAGTTTATAAATTTGAGGAAAAAAATGTAAATTCAAAAAATTAGTTTACATTGGTTTTTAAATAGAAATTTTAAAATTTGACTAGCAAATTTTTTTTTTTCAAATAATTTTTTTTTCCAATTATAATGTGTATGATCCCATTGTCATAAATAATAAAAAATAAATATAAATATTTTAGGTCTTAACAAACATATTTTTTAGTTTATGTTTTCAAAAAATTTCAAACATTTTGTTCAAACCAAACGCATTTGTAGTTTATATTTTTCTAAAAGTAAACAAAAATCAATTTATAAAATTTTTGTAAACATAAACGTTATCAAACGTTATCTAAGTAATACAACCCACATTCAAATTTGTGTAATGCGATTAGCCCTTATGTAAATCAATAATACTAAGAAATGCTTAACCCATTACGATTTATTATGAAAAATAGGTTAAAAGTCAATTTATTAATTTTTAAGAAAATATTATTTTGCTTTCTAAATTTTCACGTATTTTTCAATTTGACCCCCCAAACTTTGATTAATATCAATTTTATACTCAAACTTTTGAAATTTTGATCAATTTGGTCCCTGCCGACACATCCCGTTTACAATTGGACGGAATGTGCTGACGTGACACCAAAATTCATTTGGAATTTTATTTTACCTCCCGAATTATACTTAAAAAATCAATTCGCCCCCCAAATATATAAAAAAAATTAAATTTAAATATTTAATAAATAATTTTTTATCTCAATAATGAAAATTTTAAATTTTAAATAATATATACTTTGCAAAAAAATAATAAAAAATATAAAAATCCTTATTTAGAATTATCTTGAGACTATGAAGCATGGATAATTCAACAAACATGTCGCACATATACCGGGTACTTACCGACGTATAGTATTTCTACATATGTATTGGATACATAAAACACGTACTCAAGTTTTTTTTTTCTTAATTTTTGGCGTATCTAGACATATCTAGTATATACCCAAGCCGTACAATACTTTAGTTGAAAAATATTTTCTTCTACTACAAAAACAAAATTCATTTTACTAGACTTCATTTTTTTTTTTAGTTTTGTGCTTAGCATGATTTTAAAATTA
This sequence comes from Camellia granthamiana, assembly GCA_036172215.1. Taxonomy (NCBI): domain Eukaryota; kingdom Viridiplantae; phylum Streptophyta; class Magnoliopsida; order Ericales; family Theaceae; genus Camellia; species Camellia granthamiana. Next base: position 24,784,104 of record CM069908.1, on the reverse strand, counting down.
AGCTATGGTTTATAAGTTATTTAATATAATGATATTTAATTTTGATTTATCTTATACTTGTGCTTTTTTTTTTCTTTTTTTTTTGATAAGAAAAATTAAATCTTTATTGATGAAAAAAGCAATATACAAGCAAAATTTACATCAACAAAGTAGGAAAATGCACTGAGCATCATGGCTAACCTCAACAACCCCAATTAGGTTGATATCGCGAAGGAAGCACAATCATTTGCTAGCACTTGACCCAAGATTGGTGAGAAACCAATCAAAAGCAACCAAAGAAAGAAAAAAACAGAACAACAATACAGCAGCAGTGCAACAATACAACAATGCAGTATCACACCTAAGACCAAGAAATACCGCTGAGCCGAGAAAAAACAATAATCATCATAGCAAATACACCTCTTCGCCAGCACCAAACCAGTGAGCTATCAACAATAACAACTGCACCTCATGATTAATGCATCATGACCCGTACCTCATGATTAATTTACCCATCCCTATACCTTGTAAACAACATCTCACCAACTTCAAGTTTGCGACATTATCATGCACTAAGTAATTCACTCCCTTAATATTTGACTTAACTCATAGAGCAATTCTAACTTTCAGCATCTTCTCTATCTCTGCAAAATCAGAATTGCCAACATTAAATAAGCAATCATTCTTTAGTTTCCATAAAGACCATAACATTACCAAAGGGACAACCTTCCAAATATCCAGCTCCTTCTTTCTAAATTCCATATCAGACCACCATTGCAACAAAACATCCACAGAACCTAGTCTTACCCATTTTAGATCCCACCAATTCACCAAATCAGACCATAATTTCCAGACCAACGGACATAAATGCATCACATGATTAATTGTTTCCACATCTGCTGTCACGACCCGTACCTTGCCCCGTAAGGATAAGGGAGATGACTGGCCAGTAATCTGAGATTACCAAAGGCCTTTCTGTACAATCGAAATAATCGGGGCTAGCGGAAGATTAATATAAAAATATATATTTAACAAGTAATCCAATGAGTCGTGCTTCTATATGAAAAGACACATGTACATAACGTTAATTTACCCATCCGTTATTTCATACATCGCATCTTGTACAAAACATTTATATCCATATACACAAAGCATCATTCATGTACAAATAAACATATAACAAAAGCCCGGCAATGTGATCACAAGCTATACAATGATTTTCGTGACCTAGTCTCAACTCGGAGGCACCAAAACTCGTACGGCTTTAAAGGGTGGCTCGACTCTCTCCTTAAGCTGGTTCTCCATGATGCTCACCTACACATATATATAAAACAGTGAGTTAAAGCCTAGTGAATAACATTAATGTAAAGAGGTTAGTGAACGAATACCATATATCTCTTAAACATAACACAAATCGTATCAGAATCATTCTCATATCAAAACATAATAGTGGTACATGTAGCAGAACATATCACATATCGTCTTCCGGCTGGAGTAATATGTTTCGAATACTGATTAAACACATATCACCACAATGAAATAGCTAATGAGATCTTGTAATCACATATATGTCATGGACCCGCATTAATATGTTGTCCATCATGACTTGGAACCATTCTTTAGATGCCACAATAAATTCAAAAATAGGACATTCGTTCACATTCAAATAACATTTCAGAAAACGTAATATATCAAATAGCATTGCAAATATCTTCCATATGAACATATCTTTACAGTAATGTTACCCACAGTGGGCTTTCAGTAACGATTGATATGTCCTCAACTCGTGACCTACAATTACAATGCACATAACACAACACATGTCTTATCAATACAAATTCAATTTATACAGTCGGTTGTTAACTTTTTTAGTTCATCCTTTACTTGATAATACGGTTATTTTATTCATTCTTTAATTTCCTTCATGTCCATGAAATGCATATGAACAGCAAATACATGTGAAAACCATGCAATCGGAGGCCCGGAAGTTGGAAAAACGGAAAGAAAACAAATCCAGACTTGCCCTGAAAAATCGCATATACGGGAGCCCTAGTCGTGCGTGTAATAACCCCAACCCGTGATTAGCTTAAAACATATGATTATGAATGCCTAATAAGTCATTAAAATTAAATTATGAATTAATCGCATGTGTATTGCATTATTTGTGCTTATATCTATCCGCGTAGAAATATCTGTTTGTGTTCTGTTTTGTTTTGTGAATTGAAGGCCATATCGGCATTCGATCACAAAATTGACTTGGTTTCTGTGTTAGTTAGAATTTTTAGAATTTTATGGTAGGTTTCATTAAAATTCGATTCAAAACGAATAAATTAGAATAAATTATCCTACTTAGTTATCTTTAACTCCAATTAATAAAGCTGCATTAACTAAGCCTATATAAGGCTAATATGTGCTTCAACTCATCTCTTTTCACATCTTTGAGCTTACTCAATCAAACAAAACGTGAGAGAGGGAGAGAAAGGAGAAGACTAGAGCTCAAGCTATGGGGTTTGCTAGGAAGTAAAGGAATTGGACTTAGAGACTCAAGAATTAAGCCTCTATCTCTCACTTCGGAAAGCCAAGGTAAGAATTCAACCCTTAGATTGCACAAATATGATGTCTAGACCACGAATTCAAGAGAATTTAGTTGTGTAATACAAGAATTGAGCATGATTCATGCATGCATGCATTTTCATCACATTTTGGGTTTGAATTTCAATCAAATCTCACATACATGTGTCTATCTTGACTTTGTTTTAAAAATTCATCACATTTCTTACCATTTGACCTTAATTAATCATGTTTTGGAGAGTTTAAGTTCATAACAATTCATGCATGTCATCTTCATATCATGTTCTTAAGTTTCAAGTTGAATTTTGAACGATTGGCAAGCTTTTAGGCCTTAATTTTGCGAAATGGTTTTGAATTCTTGATGTTTGACAAGTTTAAACAAGTTTCCTTAAGTTTTTTGGCCCAAAAGAACTTGATTTGCAGCTTTGAATTGGAGCTTTGGACTTGGGAAGCAAATCTAGAAATCCCAAAAATCTGTCTTTTCAGTGGAGCGACAAATTATGCGCTCGAGCAACCACTGTGTTTTGTACTTCTGCTCGAGTGACCAAAGGTTGGCTCAAGCGTAAAATGCATGCACCTAGAAGTTTTCATGCTTTGCAAATAGCTCGAGCGACAAAAGCTGCACTCGAATGAAGACCTCAGTCTCACTCTCGAGCGACCGTCAAGCCAAAAATTCACATAACCAATATTTTTTGCAGAGTTTACAGACCGCTCAAGAGAAGGAAGTTACGCTCGAGCAACCACTCACATTATTGAGCCTCTGCTCGAGCGAAGGCCCTGTTTTCAATAAATTTTATTAAGTGTTCAAAGTACATTTTGGCACCCTCATTTCATCCTAGGCATTCCTAGGCCAAAGTCAAGACACAGTAATGAGGATAAGAAGTAGAAACACACCAAGATAAGAAAGAGATACATTGATGATTCCTGGTGTGTAATTCAATACGTATTTGCTCTGTGTCTGTGTAGGTAACGCGCCGTAAGTTATTTGATTTTTCTACTCTGTCTGTTTGCTTTGGAGCCATCTGTGAGTAATAACTTTGTAAAGCTATGTTTACGTTTAAGTATTTTCTTATATGATATGATATGACAAGAAATGCTCTGTTTTCTAAAATGTTATGTTCTGAATCAATGAATGATTGTCCATATATTGAAAGGTATTCGTGGTATCCTTAGCACAAGGCCCTTGCCCGGGGGTAACAATATCGTGGTCTCATGGCCCTCGCTCGGGGGTAACAATAATGCGGTTCAAGTATGTTATCTGTTTCCAGTACCAGAGGTTCCTTTATGGAACTAATCAAGTACGGCCCTTTATGCTTTGTATCTGATCTGTTAGAGCTAATGGGTGTACCACGTATAATTATCTATGAATCTAGACAAGTACATGCTTCTAAATTATGAATAAGAACATGAATCTATTTCTGTTTTCTGAATCTGATATGAGACATCATTCATTAAACCTTTTACTCTGTTATTATTCATTGGGTTTCCGCTCAGTATTTATATTATGTATGTAGGTGAGAAAGCACGTGACCAGGCCTAAGTTGCTGCTTGGAGAGTTTTAGGTCAGCCAGCCACTATGCCTCCCGAAAGGTTCCCATTTGAAAAGTCAAGTTTTGTGAACCATGTCAAGGACGTTTTGTTATCTTGTTTTTTTTATTTTTTTTTATTTATCTAAACGCTGGGCTAAGTCCCTTATGATATTACCTATATAGTGATGCAAGATTTAAGGAAGTTTGATGTTACTTATGTATGTATAAATTTCAATTTTGAAGTTTCTATTCCATATATGTCTACATAACTCAATGGACTATATATATTTCATATATTTGCTTCTGTAGCCCTTTATTATGTTAATCTGTTCCAAGGCCTTTGGTAATCTAAGGATTACTGGCCTGTTACAACGTTAAACCTATAGGGGCGGGTTTGGGTTACGATAGAGTGGTATCAGAGCACGTGTTCCACTGCACACACAAGTCCATATGAGCTATAGGATGTCCTAGAAAAGAACTAGGGGCATTCTATCTACAAGTATGGGTGTGTGAACTGTGAGAACATACACGAACTAAACTAAACTGATATGAACACATATGAATTAATATGAAGTAAATTGATTTGGAATTGAACACAAAGAACAAGACTATTATGCATATGTTTATTATTGTCCTGTTTACCTATAGCAATAGAAAATACAAGAACCAATGATGCAAGTGAATCTTCTGAGGCTCGAATGAGATGAATGGAACAAATGCTCGTAGCCCTAACCAAAGCAATGATATAGCAGCAACAACAACAACCTCTACCTTCTTCGCTTCCTCCGATCTAAGTTGAACCGGATAACAATAATATTATAAATGTCACTCAGAAGTTCATGAAGATGAAACCGCCAAATTTCTTGGGTGGTATTGAACCCTTAAAGGCAGAAGCATGGTTGCCCGAAATGGAGAAACTATTTGAATTATTTCCTTGCTCCGAGACCCAAAAAGTTCTTTTGGCCACCTACACTTTAAAAGATGAAGCCAGAAAGTGGTTGTTGTTAACCCAAAATAACAATGGGAACATGACATGGACTCAATTCAACAAGATCTTCTATGACAGGTACTTTCGTCAGTGCTTCCAGGACCGAAAGGTCTCTGAATTTCAAGAACTAAAGCAAGGCAAGATGTCCGTAGCTGAATATGAGGCTAAGTTTATTGAGTCAACTAGATTTGCTCCTCACATGGTCAATACTGATTATAAAAAGGCTCAAAAATTCGAAGGGGACTAGATTTGGACGTGTTTAATAGAGTAGGCGTTTTGAAATTACCTCCATATGTAGAGGTACTTGATAGAGCACTAATGACAGAAGTCACCCTGGCATCAATGAAAGAAGCCAAAGCACTAATAACAGAATGGAGAAGCAAAAGACCTAGATCCAATTTTCGAAAGGGTCGTTCACCCTTTACAAACAAAAAACAAAATACTGGATCCTCAAGTAGTTCAAGTAAAAGCAGTAGATCTATGCCAGTTTGTTTTGAGTTTGGTGCAAGTCCATCAGACGAGACAACTGTTTGGGATAGGCCGTAAGCATGGACGTCTGCATGAACTTGTTTATTTTCGCATTCTACCAAAATCATCCATTGCTGTTTCTATCTTCCGCTGTATCTATCTCTGCCTTATATTCCTTTCACCTTTGGAATTGTCGCTTAGGACATGCCTCTTTTAGTCATTTGAAAACTTTGGTTTCTAATTGTAGGTTAGGTCATGTCAGTTTTGAAGATGTCAATTGTTTATCTTGTCAAATTGCAAAACAACCTGAATTACCTTGTAATAAAATTAATTCCATTTCTACTTCTCCTTTTGATCTTGTGCATTCAAATGTTTGGGGACCTTTACCCACACTGACCATGGGGGGTCTAGATATTTTCTGATTTTTGTTGATGTTTTTTCTCATTATACTTGAATATTGCTTCTCAAAAATCAATATAAACTCAAACAGATTTATTATGATTTCTCTATCATGGTCTGTACTCAGTTTTCTATTACTATTAAAATCTTTCCTTATGATAATGCTATGGAGTACTTGGATTCTGATTTTCTTTCTTTTCTTCGGGGTAATGGTACATAACCTCATCGTTCTTGGGCAGGCACGTCCCAACAAAATGGATGAGCTGAAAAAAAACATCATCATATTCTAGACACTACTTGAGCCATTCCTATCTCATCTTCTTGTCTTTGAAAATTTTGGGGGGAAGCTGCTTTCACTACAGTCTACACCATAAACGGTGTGCCTACTCCTGTCATAGCCAATCCCTTTCCTTATGAGCATATGTATGGTTTTCCTCCTGATTACACCACTCTTAAAGTTTTTGGCTCTACGTGGTTTGTTTTTCTTCAACATCATGAATACACCAAACTAGAACCTTGTTCTCGTGTTTGCTATTTTCTGGGATATGGTATAGAACATAAAGGATATCCTTGTTGGGATCCTATCACTAAGCGTTTTCGTATTTCTTGTCATGTGGTCTTTTGGGAACACAAAATGGTCTATACTCTTTTCAAGTTTCACCTACCACAGTCCACCCACTCCCCGGTCTTTATTGATTATTCTATAGACTTGTTTTCTAATGAATTTAATGCAGATTCCGATATTATGCATCCACAACCGCCTACACTTACCATTCGTCCTGAGGTTCCTATGTACGGTCCTATGCTTTCTCCAACTCTTGTGGAACTTCCTCCATCTCCATTCCTTATGGAGCTTCTTCCATCACCACCCTCTCATTTTTCACCAGATCATCATTCTACACAAGTAATTCAACCTTTTGTCCTTCTCCATGATTATATTGTTGGTTCCATTACTTTTTCCTCTCATAAACCTACTTCCTATCGAGAGGTTTGTTTTAATCCTTTTTGGTAACAAGTTATGACTGATGAACTGCAGGCAGGCTTTAGATAAAACTTATACCAAGAATGTGGTTGATCTTTCTCCTAGAAAGAGTGCTATTAGTTACAGATGGGTTTAAAAAAATCAAAACTCATTCGGATGGTTCCATTGAGCATTATGGCATGACCCGAACCCGCCCCTATGGATTAAGGTCATAATCGACTAGTAATCAAAGGATTACCTACGACCTCAAACCAAATAAATCATATTTTATCAGAGTTGAGGGGTCAAAACGAAAGCAAACTTACAAATTGTCCATAGAGTAGTGCTTAGATAGCACATCAAAACATCCCAAAGATATATTCATTAATAACCCACACCAAAAGGGAAATAACATATAAGTTTTACACAACAGAATCATTCAGTCTTAGTCAGCCAAGCCTAAAGCTTACATATACAAAGGTGGTCCAACGTTTTCACCAATCATAGCAAAATTATCACAAAAGAATAAAGGGGCAAAAACGAGTCTCGTGCGTAAGACGTTCGGTCTGACTATCCAAAACTTCGACTGTTTCTCACATACTTTACGGAGGTTGGGTTTGGACATCTCGTGGCTCACCTACAGACACATGAATGAGAGTGAGCGAAAGTCCAGTGAATAATATCAAATAAAGAAGATACATGAATGGAATTTGAAACAAATACATCAGACGACCTTGGGCCCAATTCATGTTTTTATCTAGTGCATCAAGCGATTACAGATCCAGACGTATCAAACGGCCTCGGGCCATATTCATTCACATCCGACGGCCTTTGGCCCAACCATTCATATCCAACGACCTTTGGCCCAACCATTCATGTCCGACGGCCTTTGGCCCAATCATTCATGTCAAACGGCATTTGGCCCAATCATTCATATCCGACGGCCTTTGGCCCAATCATTCATGTCAAACGAATATTTGTCCGTAATTCAAATCAACAAATCCATGGAGCTTATGCAGAATTAGCATTTGAAAATAAAATACTTGAAAATATATTTACTATGATATTACTCACAGTGTTCTGCTGGTGGATTTGCCCTTGTGCTTGACCCTACACATTACATAACACCTATTGGGTCACAAGTTATTCAATCTGTTCCTAACTTATACATTCCTCTTAGGCCTCTTTCTTACCTTCTTTATTCATTTACAATGCTCAATGTATGCTTAAGAGTGCTTAGAAATAAAAGGGAACGGAAAATGAAGCACAAAATAACTTTTCAAAATTTCTGAAACATGTCTACCCGCTCGAGCGCGGTTTTCGCAGCTCAAGCAGACCCCTCTGGTTTGTAAAAGTACTGGTTGCCTCATTTTTTAGCTCAAGCGTGAATTTGGATGCTCGAGCTAGGGGTCGAAACATGTGATTGACGCTCGAGCATGACTCTCCTCGCTCGAGCGGACATGCCAAATTTTGGAATTTCCAGAATTGTTCTTAAAGCTTAAACTTGACATTCAAAAGCCCAAAACTCGTGTTCTTGGTTCAAAAACGTGGAAGTACATTATATATCATGAGGACATAAGCAATATGAGGCCAATTGCTCAAAATCATGATTTAATTCTCAAATTATTCAACATTCTTCTTGACATGGTCAAAGCTCATACATTCTAAGTTTATACAACTCCATATCTCTATGGATCATTCATGCATGTGTAATATAGACCCCAATACCATTTCAAATGACACAAGTGATGTTTACTCCCATGAAGCTCAACAAAACCATGCTTGCATGTATGATTCAACTCTCAATTTCTCATAATTGATATGTTACATGTTAGATTATGCAAATTCATGGCAATTCTCTTCATGCATGTACATACCAACTTCAATTTCATCATAATCAACTCAATTCATGTTCTTGATTACCATTTAATTTTGAATTCACAAAATTACAAACTCAAACTCATGAATTTACTCACCTAGGAGCTCCAATCGTCACAAATGTAATTAAATCTTGAGTTAATCTTCAAGATCACCAAGCTCCTTGATCAATCCTCTATCTTGAGTTCCCTCTCTCTCTAAATTCGGCACTCTCACTCTCTCTAGAGTGTAATCTCAACCAAATGAGAGAAATGAGCTCAAAACAATGCTCAAAAAATGTAAATAGGCCACTTATATTAGTTGGCCTAATCAAGTTTGATTAAGGCTAAGTAATTAATCACAATTTAATCATTCTGAATCTAATTATTTTTATCCAAATCAATTTCTAATTAAATGGCCCAATGTACTGGGGCAAAAATTTTCTTTTCTTACCGAATCTTACTTGGCCCTTCATCGGAGTCACGCGAATAAACACATGGTCACCAACTTCATACTCAAGTGGTCTTCTTCGTATATCCGCATAATTCTTTTGCCGGCTCTGAGCTGTCTTGAGCCTTTGTTGAATAGTTTTGATCTTTTCAGAAGTATCCTGCACAATTTTTCGCCCAAGTAAAGCCCTATCCCTGACTTTTGTCTAACAAATTGGGGATCTACACCTTCTACCATACAAAGCCTCGTATGGCGCCATACTGATGCTGGTGTGGAAACTATTATTGTATACAAACTCGGCTAGTGGCAAATAATCTTCCCAACTCCCTTGAAAATCCGAGGCACACATTCTTAGCATATCTTCCAAGGTCTGTATTGTCCATTTTCATTGCCCGTCTGTCTGTGGGTGGAATGCGGTACTAAACCTCAATTTTGTCCCCATAGCTCTTTGCAAACTTTTTCACAATCTAGATACAAATTTCAAATCTCTATCCGAGACAATAGATACCGGGACTCCGTGTAAAGGAACAATCTTGTCAATATATATAGTAGCCAGTCTATAAGCATCAAATGTAGTTCTAACAGGTAGAAAATGTACAGACTTAGTCAGTCTATCAACTACAACCCAAATAAAGTCTATACCTCGAGGAGTTCGAGGTAGACCAACAACAAAGTCCATATTCACATGCTCCCATTTCCATTCAGGAATAGGGAGAGGCTGAAGTAGGCTGCCCGATTTCTGATGTTCAACTTCAACTTGCTGACATTGAAGGCACTTGGACACATACTCTGCAAGCTCTTTCTTCATTTTGGGCCACCAATAGCTTTGTTTCAAATCCCGATACATTTTGTTATTACCCGGATGCATAGCAAAGACTAATTTATGGGCTTCATCTAGAATTCTCTTCTTTAGTTTCGGAACATCTGGGACACACATTCGGTTTCGAAATTTCAACATTTCACTTTCAATGCTGAACTCTGCTTTCGGACTTGTCTCAAATTCATCAATCACTTTCTTGAGGAATTCATCCTCTTTTTGCCTATGTTTAATTTCAGTAATTATTGTTGGTTCAGCTGAAATGGCAGCGACCAACCCGGTCTGTTCGTGTAACACAACTTCAATCTCAGTTCTCTCGAAATCTAGTAAGATTTCTTTCCGTTCAGTAAGTAAGCAAGCTAAATTCCCCGTTGACTTTCTGCTCAAGGCATCAACAACTGTATCGGCTTTCCCGGGGTGATACTGAATCCGAAGATCGTAATCTTTTATCAATTCGAGCCATCTTCTATGTCGCATATTCAACTCTTTTTGCGTAAAGAAGTATTTCAGACTTTTGTGATCCATGTAGACTTTGCATTTTGCCCCATACAAATAATGCTGCCAGATTTTTAAAGCAAATACAACTGCGGCCAATTCTAAGTCATGTGTTGGGTAGTTTTTCTCGTGTGGCCTCAACTGCCGGGAGGCGTAGACAATCACCCTTCCATTCTGCATTAATACATAACCCAAACCTTTATAAGATGCATCACTGAAAATCACAAAGTTTTTCGTACCTGATGGTAATGCCAAAACTGTCGCAGTGGTCAATCTCATTTTTAGTTCATGAAAGGCAGATTCTCTTTTGTCGTTCTATTCAAATGGTTTTCCTTTGCGTGTCAGTTGGGTAAGAGGCACAGCTATTTTCGAAAAGTCTTTCATAAACCTTCTATAGTACCCGGCTAAGCCCATGAAACTGCGGACCTCTGTTACATTTGTCGGTGTAGGCCAATTCACAATTGCCTCTATCTTCTGCGAGTCCACTGAAATCCCCTCTTTGTTGATAACATGTCCTAAGAAAATAACTTCATCCAACAAAAATTCACATTTCTTTAGTTTGGCAAATAATTTCTTTTCTTTAAGTGTCTGCAAGACAGTTCTCAAGTAGTGTTCATGTTCAAGTGTATTCTTTGAATATATCAAGATATCATCAATAAAAACCACAACGAAATCATCAAGGTAAGTCTTAAAGATTCGGTTCATTAGGTCCATAAACGCTGCAGGAGCATTAGTCACCCCAAATGGCATAACAAGAAATTCATAATGACCATACCTCGTTCTAAATGCGATTTTCTCAACATCTTCTGCTTTCACCTTCAATTAGTGATACCCGGATCTCAAATCAATTTTGGAAAACACTTGTGATCCCTGCAACTGGTCAAACAAATCATCAATACGATGTAAGGGATATTTATTCTTTATTGTCACCTTATTCAATTTTCAATAGTCAATACATAGGCGTAGAGTTCCGTCTTTCTTTTTCACAAACAACACCGGCGCACCCCATGGTGAAGTACTAGGTCGGATGACCCCTTTGTCAAGAAAGTCTTGCAATTGTTCTTTCAGTTCTTTCATTTCAGCTGTAGCCATTCTGTAAAGAGTTTTAGAAAAAGGCTGAGTGCCTGTCACAACTTCAATAGTAAACTCTATCTCCCTGTCCACTAATTCCCCTGGTAATTCGTTTGGAAACACATCTGAAAATTCGCTAACAATAGGGATACTACTCGATTCAATATTCACACTTTGTTCAGATAGCACACAACACAAATAACCCTGGCACCCTTTCTTGATCAATTTATATGCTTTCATTGCAAATATCAAGGGTGGAGGCACTACCCCATTACCCACAAACGTAATTTCTTCCTGTTCCGGTGGTTTAAACACAACCCGTTTTGTTACAAAATCAATGGTGGCACAATATTTAGTTAACCAATCCATACCCAGGATTATATCAAAATGTCTAAAATCCAAGGGTAACAAATCTACATACAGAATAGCATTCCCAACACGCATGCATAGAATCGATACACAAATACACACAACACAGATTCCCCAGATAGAGCAGATACACATAGCAAATATGGCAATGATTCTAGAGGTCTACTCAGTCTAGATGCAAATGCACAAGTTACGAAAGAGTGTGTTGATCCGGAGTCAATTAACACAAAAGCATCCTGATTGCATATAGAGATAGTACTTGAGACAACGGCTTCAGCATTCCGTGTATCTCTTGGAACAAGCACAAAAACTCTCCCTTGCCTCACGGTATCCCCGGTGGTAGTAGATCTCATAATATTTCTCAGTTTCGGGATCGATGTAGTGGAGCTAGTAGCTAACTTTTCGCTGTTCTGATTACAATCTCTGGCCATATGCCCCGTTTTTTCACACTTAAAACAAGCTCCTGACACACGGTAACAAACTCCGCGATGCCTTTTATTACAAATATTGCACATGGGAGATGTATCTCGGGAAGAATTAGAAGTACTTGAGGAGCCCGTATTCTGCTTCTTTGAAAATTTCTTCTTCGAAAAGAAGCCTTGTCTTTTACTACTCTTCTAGTCAGTTGTTGATTTGGCCTGTCTGGCTATGTTAGCTTCTGATATTATGGCCCTATCCAGCACCTCAATGTAGGTTTCCATCTTGAGAACATTCACCTTTTCTAGGATATCATCTCGAAGTCCTCCTTCAAAATGTCTCGCCTTCTTGTAGTCAGTGTCGACCACATGTGGTGCAAATCTAGCCAATTCAGTGAACTTGGCCTCATACTCTGCTATTGTCATATTGCTTTGTTTAAGTTCCATGAATTTTGATACTTTCCTATCATGGACACATTATGGAAAATATTTGTCGTAGAAAATCTCCAAGAACCGTGCCCAACCAATATCCTTATTGCTTTTACGCATTAGCATCCACCACCTTCTTGCCTCATCTTCAAGACTAAAAGTGGCTAGCAATACTTTTGCGTTTCTAGGCAAGGAAACACTTCAAACAACTTTTCTATGCCAAGGACCCATGCTTCTGCCTTTAACGGATCTAATCCCTAAAGAAACTGTGGTGGTTTCATTTTCTTAAACTCTTTGTTGAGAGCAATTATTCGGTCATCATTCTGAATGTCTTGCACAAGTGGCACTAGAAGAGGAGGCAAAGGATGTAGTTGTTGCCACTGTTGTTGTTGACTCAATGTTTCTGCCATTTCCTCAATCAGTCTTTCCATCCTATCCATTCTAGTAGTAGAAGACTCCTCTATTTCATCACCTCTTGTTCTCACCATCAGATTAGACTTGCATTATTCTTTATACAAAAGATTCACAAGCATGCATGTACTAAAGAGCACACATATTCGAATAGTTTGCAATGCAAGCAAACCACAAACTTATAGTACATAATCATTCACTTTGAAGCATTTAAACATGTTCCTGATGCTTTTAGATTCATACTTATCACATGAATGCACCCTAGATCTTTTCTAGATACTAATTGCTCTATTGGACAAGTGTACGACTTGTTAACTCATGCTCTTAAACCACTCTGTCATGACTCGAACCAGCCCTTATGGATTAAGGTCATAACCAGCCAGTAATCAAATGATTACCTAAGGCCTCAAACCAAATAAATCATATTTCATCAGAGTTTAGGGGCCAAAACGGAAACAAACTTACAAATTGTCCACAGAGCTGTGCTTACATGGCACATCAAAACATCCCAAAGATATATTCATTAATAACCCACACCAAAAGGGAAATAACATATAAGTTTTACACAACAGAATCATTCAAGTCTTAGTCAGCCAAGCCTAAAGCTTACATATACAAAGGTGGTCCAACGTTTTCGCCAATCATAGCAAAATTATCACAAAAGAACAAAGGGGAAAAAACGAGTCTCGTGCATGAGACGTTCGGGCTGACTATCCAAAACTTCAACTATTTCTCACATACTTTACGGAGGCTGGGTTTGGACATCTCGTGGCTCACCTACAAACACATGAATGAGAGTAAGTGAAAGTCCAGTGAATAATATCAAATAAAGAAGATACATGAACGTAATTTGAAACAAATAAATCAGACGACCTTGGGCCCAATTCATGTTTTTATCTAGTGCATCAAGCGATTACAGATCCAGATGTGTCAAACGGCCTCGCGCCCAATTCATTCATATCCGATGGCCTTTGGCCCAACCATTCATGTCCAACGGCCTTTGGCCCAACCATTCATGTCCGACGACCTTTGGCCCAATCATTCATGTCAAACGGCTTTTGGCCCAATCATTCATATCTGATAGCCTTTGGCCCAATCATTCATGTCAAATGAATATTTTTCCATAATTCAAATCAACAATCCATGGAGCTTATGCAGAATTAGCATTTGAAAATAACATACTTGAAAATATCTTTACTATGATATTACTCACAGTGTTCTGCTGGTGGATTTGCCCTTGTGCTTGACCCTGTACAAGACATAACACATATTAGGTCACAAGTTATTCAATCCGTTCCTAACTTATACATTCCTCTTAGGCCTCTTTCTTATCTTCTTGATTCATTTACAATACTCAATGTATGCCTAAGAGTGCTTAGAAATAAAAGGGAATGGAAAATGAAGCACAAAACAACTTTTTAAAATTTCTGAAACAGGGCTACCCACTCGGGCACGATTTCCGCCGCTCGAGTGGACCCCTCTGCTCTGTAAAAGTACTGGTTGCTTCATTTTTGCACTCGAGCATGAATTTGGACGCTCGAGCTAAGAGTTGAAACATGTGACTGATGCTTGAGCGTGACTCTCCTCCCTCGAGCGGACATCAATGACTGCAAAAGTTCTGGGAACTAACATTTCACGCTCGAGCGGCGTTCTTCCCGCTCAAGGGGACATGCCAAATTCTAGAATTTCCAGAATTGTTCTTAAAGCTCAAACTTGACATTCAAAAGTCCAAAACTCGTGTTCTTGGTTCAAAAACGTGGAAGCACATTATATATCATGAGGACATAGGCAATATGAGGCCAATTGCTCAAAATCATGATTTATTTCTCAAATTATTCAACATTCTTCTTGACATGGTCAAATCTCATGCATTCTAACTTTATACAAACTCCATATCTCTATGGATCATTCATGCATGTGTAATATAGGCCCCAATACCATTTCAAATGACATAAGTGATGTTTACTTTCATGAAGCTCAACAAAACCATGCTTGCATGTATGATTCAGCTCTCAATATCTCATAATTGACATGCTACATGTTAGATCATGCAAATTCATGGTAATTCTCTTCATGCGTGTACATACCAACTTCAATTTCATCATAATCAACTCAATTCGTGTTCTTGATTACTATTTAATTTTGAATTCACAAAATTACAAACTCAAACTCATGAATTTACTCACCTAGGAGCTCCAATCTTCACAAATGTAGTTAAATCTTGAGTTAATCTTCAAGATCACCAAGCTTCTTGATCAATTCTCTATCTTGAGTTCCCTCTCTCTCTAAATTCGGCACTCTCACTCTCTCTAGAGTCTAATCTCAACCAAATGAGAGAAATAAGCTCAAAACAATGCTCAAAAAATGTAAATAGGCCACTTATATATGTTGGCTTAATCAAGTTTGATTAAGGCTAAGTAATTAATCCCAATTTACTCATTATGAATCTAATTATTTTGATCCGAATTAATTTCTAATTAAATTTCACCGTAGGCTCTAAAAATTATGTTAATCACAATGGCGTAATCAATTTCGGTTTCTGTGGCTAACAGGGCCTTCAATTTAAATTCTAAAGCAGAAAATCAAACAGATTTTCCTACAGTGAACAGATAGAAATTAAAAAACACATATAATCATGTAATTATCACTCAAAATCATATCAAGCATATAATCATAATCATAATTAAGATCATTTAGCATAATACGGAACAGGGTTATCACACATTATAAAGCTCATCTTGTTGCCTGGGAGTTTAGTCAAGAATATGAAATTGATTATGAAGAAACATTTGCTCTTGTTGCCCTTCTTACTTCAATTCGCAACTTATTTGCAGTTGCTGCTGCTCACTACTAGAGTCTTTGTCAGATGGATGTCAAGAATGCATTTCTCAACGGTGACCTCACTAAGGAAGTTTATATGTAATTCCTCATGATTCTTCTGTTCCATCAAACAAAGTTTGCAAACTTTGTCATGCTCTGTATGGAGTGAAATAAGTTTTGCATGCCTGATTTGCCTGCCTGATTTGCCTAGTTCAGTTCCACCATTCGTGACTTTGGATTCTCTTCCAGTGCTTATGATTTTACCCTATTTATATGTAAGATGGAGTGTGGTATTATTCTTCTTCTTTCTCTATGTAGATGATATGATCATCACTGGGGATAACAGAGTGGTATCTCTAATCTCAAACTGTAGACACCCCATTTTTTACCGACCTTAAGACTCAGACGTCACCGATTAAGCGCTTGGTGATGTTCTATATTGTGCTCGTTCTGAGGTTGCGGAATCACGGCTGCGAGCCTTGCCTCCGGACTTTCGGACTCTTTTGTGCTTTGCCTCGGTTTGCGAACCAGGCCCTGTTTTCTTTGTTTTCTCTTCCCGAAGGGAGGGAGAGGTCTCGTAGATCATCTCTCAGTGGCCATAGGCTACGTTTCATGGTCGTATGCCATTTTTCCCGTTTGGAGCCCGGTTTCCGATTTTCGAAGCCGTCGGCCGTGTGCCTCGGTTCGGGACTGCCTAACTACCTCCGTTTGCTCCGGTTTTTGGCACACACCTTGTTTCCTCCCTTTTGAGGGACACTCTGGCCTGAGAGACCAACTTCGTGGTCAAACGCCACTTCCGGTGCCTAACAGCCTGTTTTCGGGGCCCCGAACTACGTGTTTCGACCCCCGAACCTTCGTTTTGCATCCATCTTGATCCATTTTTGGCAGGGACCTTATTTTCATTGTTAGAAAGGTTGTAGGAAGGTAGGAGGCCAGCAATTGTTCTGAAAGCCAGTTCTATTTCTTCATCACTCTTCATCGCCCGTTTTCTTCGCTAGAAAGCTGGTTCTTCCCACTCCCAGGCCACTTTTTCTGACTTTCCACCACACCATTGTGTTGTACACACTTGGGAGGCCACCAATATGGGCAGGCCGGCCAACAATTATTCCTGACCCTTTTGAACCCCTCTAAAAAGCTGGTTTTTCTCTCTCCTGGTTCACATTTTCTGGGTTTTGACCATACAGCAGTGTTGCACTCATCTGGGAGGCCACCTTCTTGGGGTGGCCGACCAGCAATTCTTTTGACCCTTTTGACCCCTGGCCGGCCGGCCAGGGGAGGTGGTCGGCCGGCCACCTGAACCTTTTGCACCTGGCCGGCCTTGTTTCTCTCTCCTGGTGCATTCCAGCTGTGCCAGCTATTTTGCACCAGACCCTCTCCCCGAGGGTCTGTCCTTTTGGGGGGAAATTTGAATTGATTTTTCCCCCCCCCCCCCTCTTTCCCTTGGCTCCTCTCCTCTATAAAACCAACCCTTGAGCCTCATTTTCAAGGGTTAGAAACCAGGTGAGGCTATTGTATACATACACTCCCTATATCTATACTTCAAGGCTCCAAACACCCTTTGTTCTTGCACCATTTACACACCAACTCATAGCCTACCACCTCCATCCTCTATTCCAACACTTTGAGGCTCATTTGCAGAGGTTGAAAGCTCATCAACTTGGACCAAAAGCTACTGGAGTTCAGTTCTACAAGGGTAAGCTCCTATTTCCCTCTTTTTGGCATATTTTTGCTCTATATCTTAGCCCCTTTTGCTTGCATTTTTGGGCTTCAACCTGAACTAGAAATAGTCTTATTTTGAGCTCTTATTCATGTTAGATCAAGGACTTTTCCCTGTTTAAGGTCTTCTACTCCCCCTTTGTGCTTTATCTCTCTTTTAAGGCTTATCTTGCATGATACATTAGCCTTACTTGTGAGCATTTCTGGGCTTCGAGCCAAACTGTAAAGTGTCTTATTTTGAGCCCCTCTTCAACTTTTTTGAAGGGCTCTTTGCTGTTTGAGGCCATCTTCTGCCTCTTGTCCCCTATCCCTCTTTTAGGGTCATTTTTGCATCATATTTTAGCCTTACTTGTGAATATTTTTGAGGCTTGATATAAACTTGAAAAAGTCTTGTTTTGACCTCCTCTTTAAGTTTGTTTGAGGTCACTTTTCTGTTTGGAGCCATCTCCTTCCTTGCATGCTTCATTTCCACATGCTTTGAGCCATGCATAAGTCTTGTTTTGGCCTCTTAGCCACTAAAATCCAGTGGATTTTCAGTGGCTTTGATGAGGATTTGAGCTTTGAAATCATGGAGGGGTGACCCTCTCACCCCTCATTCTCTTTACTAGCATGTTTGGCCATCCAAAGGGACCCTACTTTGCATGCATCGAAGTCACTTTTTAGGCTTTATTCTGAGGGTTTTGAGGTCTGCCTCGGCTCTGTCCGAGGCCCTCTTGGCCATATTTTATGTCTATGTTGCATGTGTAGAGAAATCCCATTCAAGGCCTTTCAAAGAGGCCTTTCTTTGCATGCTTCCGAGACTGATTTCAGGGCCCATTTTGTGAGTTTTAGGGCTGTCATATTCCATTTTCAGAGTTGGTTTTGCCATGCTAAGTGTCCATCTTGTATGTGCTTAATAACCCCTTGTATGGCCCCTTAAAGGAACTCCTCATTTTTGCATATGTTGGCTGCATTTCAGAGATTATTTGGGCATATTTTGGCATGTTTTATTCACTAATTTTTACTGGTTTGATGAGTTCTCACATGCTTCATATACATGCCATGTAAACCATGTTTGCTTGTCAAAGTTGCATGCTATTTTAGTCCATCATGCTAACATCTTTTGGTCATGCTTTGAACTAGAAATGTTCATGTTTTGGGACTGCCTTGACTCTTTCTTTGTGCCTCATGGTCAAATAATGCATGCTTTGTATAGCTATAAGTCAATACATGTGCCTAGTTTTGAGTTTCGGGGCTCATCTCATGCATCGGATGCCATGTTTCCATGTTTCGGGGCCATTTAGTATCATGTTTTAGTGCTGGAAATTACATGCTTGTATGCCATATTTCATGCCTTGCCATGCCTTGTTAGAGTTGCATACTATGCCTTAGGTTCGGTCCTCGGTTTGCGTGCATGTGTGCACTCATTTCGATAGTCTCATTTTCATCTTATGGCTACCGATGTGAGTGTGGCTGAGGTCCAGTCATATTGGTGTAAGTCTATCGTGCATTGTGCCATTCCATTTCACAGCATTGCGTATGCTAGGTTGTATGTTAGAGCATTGTGTATGCCATGTTACATCGTGCATCGTGTATGCCATTTCATCGCATTGTGTATGCTAGGATATATTTTAGTCGCATTCATGCATGTCATGCATATTGCATTGTGTTTGGGATAGGAGTTAGCCCGAGCATGGGAAACGAGGTACGTTTCGTACTCCGAGTGACGGAACGTGTCTCAATTCCCGGTCACCGACACTCCGGATTATCCATGATGGAGTCTCGGTCCTGTTGTGTTTATATGTGCATTCATTTCATATTGAGTCGTGCAATTCGACTCCTCGGCCATCATGCATCGAGATGCGTGATTGATGGCACGAGGATCGAGGTATGCATACATATGCGAAAATACATTGCCATGCCCCTTTCTTGCTCTCTGTTGCAGCAAATCAGAAACCGGCAGTCTTTTGGAGCTTCATGCAATATTTCGGGTTTAATTGTAAACAGAGACTAATCGGGGCATCGCAATAGATTTCCACGCAAAATAACTCAACCATGCATCATTCATCATCCGGAGCAGAGTTGAGGCAGTCCATAGGCTTGCATGATAATTTACTGCTTTCCTAGATTAATTTGTTAATTAATTAGGGTTTTGTACTTATTCGGACTATATTATTTATTTGGGACTGTATTATTTATTCAGACCCTCCGAGCGAGGGCAATGTTGTAATAAGTGTGCGTGTGTGTGATGTATGTCTTCCAACCCCATGTCTTTCTCCTTTTTATTTATCAGCTTATGATGGTTAGATTAGGGCATGTTTCAATTAGCATACAGTATGATAGCATGTTTGCATTCATTCATCTGTTTCGCATGCACCGGGCTCGGCGTATCATATTCACTACATTGTACTTCAATTCCAAGTTGAATACATGTTAGCTGTAGCATTTCATATGCCATGTTTAGAATAGCCGAGCCTATCTTAGTTGCATTTTTGCATGTGTTGCATTAGGCATTTCTGTATAGTTAGGATCATGCATTGATTTCTAATTAGCTTCTTTCTTTGGCTTGGAGTACTCGGTAAGTTTTATGCTTTAGCATCCTTGCATGCGTGTGAGTGACTGCCATGATAGCATGTTTACCATGAGACTATGTGCTTATGTGATATAACTGCCTGAATGCCCGTGGGTGAAGGTTGGGTTACTTGGATTGGAACAATTCATTCACTGTGAGTTTTAAGCCCACTAGATAGTGGCAAAACCATGTTTTCTAAGCCCACCCGAGAGTGGCAAAATCTGCATTTTTAGCCTACTTGTGAGTAGCAAACCATTTTCAAAACAAACATGAGATGTTTCGTTCCAATTCAGGCGATCCAGTCTATACTTGTATGCTGTGCGCATCACGTAGTAAATCTAGGCTAATAACCGGAATAAAAACACATAATGTTTTCAAAACTTGGTATCATGGTTAGTAGAGGCCGATCTTTCATCGGGCGAGCGAGGGTGCTCACGAAGTGACCTTCCCCAATCGTACCCAAGTTCCCGAGCCGAGGCAACTTTGGTGATGACGGACACGTGGCCTTAGGCAACGAGTCAGCGTTTCCTAAATTTCCCAAAATAAAATATTTAGATGGCGACTCTGTATTTGGCAAAGCAGTCCATGTTTGGCACTTCTTCCAAAAAATCTGTTTTCAAAAACGATTTGCCGAATTTGGACTCTTTGATGATTCATCGGTCTTCCATTGCACTCTGCGAGATTAGATACAGGACCGTGATATTGAGTCCTGAACTGTAGTGAGCCCAAAATGAACAAAACGGGACTCATCCTCCCGGGGCGTTCGGGGACGTCTACACAAACAGTTCCTCAATCGCCAATTTGAGATGAAAGATTTGAGTTTACTTAGTTACTTGGCTTGAAAATTTCCCATGATTCATCTGGTTACTTTCTCACCCAGGCCAAGTGTAGACACCCCATTTTTGACCGTCCTCTAGACTTGGACGTCACCGTTGGGACGCTCGGTGATTATCCATGTTTGTGTTCGTTTGGAGTTCCCGGAGTTCTCGGCTCGCGCGCCTTGCCTCAGGACCTCCGAACTTGACTGTTTTGTGTTTGGTTTTGCACGAAACACTTGTGCTTTGCCTGGGAGGGGTAGGGAATGCTTTGTGAGGCATCCTCACACACCACCGGCACTGGCTAGAGGCCACCGGCTGGCTGGTGTTGCCACCGGCACTATATTGTGCCGGTCGGCACTCTTTTGTGCCGGTCGGCACTTGTTTTGGCAAAATGACCATTTTGCCCTGCCGACCACTTTACAGCTATTTTTGGAGATATTTTCAGACAGCTTTCTGGCACTTGTTTCCCCTCCATACACGTGTATGGAGGGATGAGCCCTTGGATGACTTAGTTGGTAAGTCTTGGTTGCCTATAAGAGAACTCTTGCTCTCTTGGCTCAGGGGTTAGCAAATTTAGAGAGTTAGAGAGAAAGAGGGAGAGAGAAGCTCTGGTTTTTTCTAGGGTTTGAGTTGCATACACCTTCTATCTCTATCCTTCTCTTGTGTGTCTAGGTGTTTTGTGCCTTACTATTGCACACAAACACCTAGTGTTTCACCTTCTCCTTGCAACTGAGGTTCTAAGGGCTGGTTTTCGAAGTTCTTGACTGGTTTGGAGCTCAAGGAACCAACAACTTCAACATTTGTAAAGAAAAGCTTCAAGGGTAAGAAACTCACTTTATTTACCCCATTTTTGCACTCCATTTTTGTCTAGCTTAAAACAGTTTTCGTGCTTAGTCCATAACACATAAAAGTTCTGTTTTTTAAGCCTCTTTATTGTTCATTAAGAGTGTTTTGTGGTTTGAGCAAGTTTGACCACCCTTAGGCCTTGAAAAGGGAACTTTTTGTGCTATTTTGTGGGAGATCCGAGACTTTGGTGTTAGGACCTCTTCACCACTGAAATCTTGGGGGATTTCAGTGATGAAGAGCATGCCTTAGAGTCTCAAGAAGGAGAGGGCCACCCCCTCTCCTTGTTATCCTTGAAAAGGGCAAGTTTTGCCTCTTGAGAGAGCACCATGCTTGAGTGTGTGTTGAACATGTTTGGCTTGTTTTCCATGCTTATATTGCCATGATATAACATGTTCTTAAGTTGGTTTAGGTCCCTTATGCATGCTTAGCATAGTTGCCTTGTAATGCCTATTTGATGCTTTAACATGTCTAGGTTGTATGCCTTTGTTTTGAACATGTTTTAGGCCTAGATCCATGAAGCTTGTGTGCTTATTTTGACATGTTTTAGCTCTGTCCATAGCCATTTGGGTTGATATTGGCATGTATCATATAGCTCCTTTGCATTTGGCTTGTTGGCCTTGAGAGTATGAGTGTGTAGCATGCCATGCTTGCTTCATTTTTGATAGTTTGGAACCATCTAGCATGCTATTTCAGACTTTTTGGTGTGCTTGTATGCATGCTTTAGTTGCTTCTTTAATGCTTTAAAAGCATGAGTTGAATACTCCATGTTTTGGTCATGTTGCATGCCTTTGTACTTGAGCCTCTTAGATTCCATCTAAGTAGTCCTTTGGGCCTATTTTGACATGCTAAAAATCTGTTTTGGGTTGATCAATGCATGCCATAATTGCTTTGTCTTGGTTTGGTTCAAACCCCCATTGACTTGCCTTAAGCCTAGGCCATTTGCATGCTTTGTTTGGCATGCTTCATTGCATGATTTGGCATCATGTTCAACTTGAATTTCAGAGCTTTAAGTGCATACTAGTTGCCCATGTTTGGTTTCTTTAAGTGTGTATGAGACTTGCTTTTGTATGCCTAAGTCTTGAGCCTTAACACTTGCATGTGTGTGTGTGCATTTGGTCTCATTTTCTAGGCACTTTGGCCACTGATTTTAGGCCCATTTTGAGTTGCCTAATTCATGTCTAAGTCCATCATTTCATTGGTTTGCATGCTTGCCTTATATGCTTGTTTGCATGCTTGCATAAGTGTATCACATTGTCCACATTGCATGCCTAGTTGACATACTTAGGATTTCACCACATTGACATGCATACCAAGCCTCTTGAAGTGAGTTTGATAGAGGTTTGGTACCCCTTTTATGCCTATGTGATTTGCATGCATTTGAAAGTGAAGTTGCATTCTTGGTTCTTAGGGCCATCGCGCATGGAAATGCGCGATTGGTGGTCCGGGAATCAAGGCACATGCCCCCTTGAGCCAATAACATGATAAGGGGTGTGTGTAGTGCATAAATACCTTGAATCACATTGCCATGCATTTTGTTGTCCTCTGCTGCTGTGGCCTGCAGGTTCTGCAGGAATTTTGTGCCGACCGGCACTGTTTAGTGCCGATCGGCAGTAATTTGGCAGCCGATAGCTTTATTAAGTGCCGGTGGCCACATACTTCAGCCGGTGATGCTCTGCCTCAGCCGGTGGTACTCCCCAATGCCCTGAGAGGCACTCCTGGGACTTTGGCAATTTTCTGAGGAGGATATCAGGGAAAACAGAGGCACACTTGCATGACAGTGCGATTCCGAGCGAATCCCGGGCGCGCGACGCATTTGGACCCTCCTCCCGAGGCATTTACTGCTTTAATTAGATTAATTATTTGTCTAATTAATTTAGTCAATTTGTAATAATTAATTAGCTTGCGTAGTTAATTAATTTGTATTATTCTTTTAGTCCCTCCGAGCGAGGGCAAATTTGTAATAAGTGTGTGTGAGTGGGTGTATGTCTTCCAATCCCCACTTCTTTCTATCCCTTTTATTTACCTGCTTACGATGGTAGATCAGGGCATACTTATTTTAGCATACCTTATGCAATGCATGCGTGCATTCATGCATTTGTTTACATGCACCGGGCTCGGTACATCATACAAACTGCATTGCAATTTTCAATTTCTAATTGAATACGTGCATCAAATGACTGCATTTCATATGCCATGTTTAGGGTTAGCCGAGCCTATTCTAGATTACATCTTGTCTGTGTTGCATTAGCCACTTAACATGAACTAGGTCATGCATGTTTGCTAACTAGTTTACTGTTTTTGGCATGGAGTACGATGTAAGTATTTTACGCTTTAGCATACCACATGCGTGTGAATGTTGCCATGACAGTATGCTTACCATGCGGCTAAGTGCTTACATGAGATAAACTGTTTGAATGCCTGTGGGTGGAGGTTGGATTGCGTGAGTTGGAACAATTCATTGAAATCCGCATTTTAGCCTACTTGCGAGTAGCACAAAAATTAACACGTTTTTCGAGACAAAACGAATATGCAATGTTTATTTCCAAATTAGGCAATCTAGTCTATACTTTTGTGTTGTGAGCATCACATAGTAATTCTAGGCTAATAACCGGAATAAGGACGCATAAAGTTTTCAAAAACGGATATCATGGTTAGTAGAGGCCGGTCTTCGGACCGGGCGAAAGGGGGTGCTCATAGCTGACCTTCCCCGATCGTACCCAAGCTCCCGAGCCAAGTCACTTTGGTGATGACGGACATGTGGCCTTCGGCACCGAGTCAGGGTTTCCTAAATTTCCCCTTTTAAAATATTTAGGTGGCGACTCTGTAATCTGGCAAAGCAGTCCATGTTTGGCACTACTTTTCAAAATCAGTTTTTCTTCAAAACGATTTGCCGGATTTGGACTCTTTGGTTCAGATTTAGAACCGTAACACGAAAGGGAGTCCGAACTGTAGCGTAGCGCGAGGTCCCCCCCGCGGACGTGCTACAGTTTCTGGCGACTCTGGTGGGGAAGTTTTAGAGAGCTTGACTCGAACTCGTGATATCCTGTTTTGACTACATTTATGTGTCTCTTTGCATTGCATGTGCATTGGTGCGCCTAGGACACCGTGTTGGCCATCTGCTATTCCTGAGCGGTTTGCTAGAGGCTTGTCTTGTCAAGGCATGTCTGTAAGGCTGACCGGTTGCGGGCTCTGCCAGTATGGGAACACAAACCCCGGTTTTACCGGGGCACCCTCTTTTGACCATTCGACCTAGTGCATATTCGGAATCCATAGTGACCATTCCAAACTAGGACAGGTTGCTTGCCCGATATAGGTTGTTTGAAACCGCTGTGTGCGTAGTGAAACCCTAGCTCCTGACAAAATAGGACAGGGAGACCCTACCCCAACATAGGGGTGTATTGGCTCTCTCTTACATGCTATGTGCTTTTGGAGTGTGTCTCTACAGGGGAATACGTGTATCAGTTTGCAAAATTAGGCATCAGGCCTGAGGGCACCAGTATCAGTGTTGTTGTGAATCAGTTATATCTGCGGGTGTCAGATTCAGATTCGGGACAGTGACTTCGGGGAACAGTGTTCAGTAGTAGAGTGCAGTCGTTCGACTACACCCGTGTTTGATCTGTTTGGGGCTGAAATGCTGCTTGTTTTCCGTTTCAGTTCAGAGATTCAGAGAGTTGAGTCAGAATAGCTAGTGTCTTCCCCTTGCTGAGGCAAGACCGAACATGACGCAGAACTCAGAAGAAATTGTGGTCATGACGGCCACAATGAGTCAAGGAACCACCCCACAAGATGAAGCTACTGTTGACATGCCGCATCCGCCCAGGTCGCCTGCCGCACACCCAATTTGGACCCCTCACCTATATCAGGCTCGTGAGCCTACTACTTTTGAACTAATGGGAATGATAGGTGATCTTCAAAGATCCGTAGCGGATCTCGCCTATGGGATGTCTGTTTCGCCACCAGCTGCACCATATGCCGGAGGCTTTATACCCCAGGAGCCCCCGCTACTGGGACGGATTGTGATTGAGCTCAGCCAACCGGAGATGGCCTCCAACTATGGCAACGACACAGCAAACCAAGTTCTAGACCAGGCGGAGGCCGGAGACAAAGGTAAGATGAAGGCAGATGCCGACCCTATCGAACAACTGCTGTGGGCAGTAGAGGCTTTGAAAGCCGGGGGAATGAACAAGCAACAGGTATCTGCAGTTGTGACAAAAGCTGTGGAAGACGCTTTCCCCACCCCGCCTGAGGGCAGTTCCAGTCAGTCGGAGAACCGGGATAGGCCCCGTCAAGCCAAAACAGTTCTTCCCGCTCCCAGCCTTGCATCCGGAAAGAATCAGAAATCCAAAGCCGCACCCGCTGACCCGTTCGCTAGTTCATCTAGCAAAAGTACTCAGGCTTCGAACTACCTGCCCCGAGGGCGCAGGGTCTTCCATCCTCTCTACATGCCTTTGTCTAGGGCACTTCTGATTTTGGCCAAAAAGGGGCACCTTACACCCCTCGATCCTAGGCCGCTCCCCAAACCCCTTCCAGCAGGCCATGATGCCACTTCGTACTGTGCGTACCATCAGCAGACTGGCCATGCCACTGATAATTGCTTCCGCCTCCGTCATGAGGTACAGGATTTGATTGATAACAAGGTCATCCTCCCGCCTACCTCGGCCAAATCAGTCACTACAGAGTTCTTGGATTGTGAGGACACAGGTACCGAGGACACCGATACTGGGAGTATGTAATTGGGATTCAACCGCCTGCGGGCAATATCTGGTACATTTTTGGATATGGTGTTTGGCGCGCGTTTTTGAGCACCTGCCAATGCTAATTTTGTAAATCCTGACTTGGGTGTCGAGTCAGTCTTTTGTTTTGTTTTTGAGTCTGTCTCTCTGTATTGAGTCAGTCTTTTGCTTACAGGGTCTGTCTTGTTGTAACGAGTCAGTCCCTCTTGTATAGTATACCAGGTGATTTCGGGGTTGTTGCCTCAAACACCGTTTTGTCTTTCAATTAGTTGCTTTTGAGTTTGTTTCTGCTGAGGAGCCAGTTATGCCGACAAATCTGAATGAAACAGCTGCGGCTATCATGGGCCAAATTTGTTGCTATTCGAGCTAGCCGTGCCAGAGAATTTGGATGGAACGACAGTGCATTTCGCCTACACTCTTGTGTCCTAAACATCGTCACAATGACCTAAGCTTTTCAGAAAAACCTTTTTTAAACACTGCGGTGATAAAAACAAAGAGGAAGTAATTCCTCGGGTTTTGTAAAATTTTGATCATTTTGAGAGAAAGAGAGGCACGCTAAGCCCTTAATGATTGAACTCAGGCCTGTCAGCATGAATACTGAGAATGACCCTAGCTTTGATCCAAACTGGTTCCACACTGTCTTCGGCACGAGCAATTCGTCACCTTCTTAAAAACTTTCAAAAACAAAATTTTGCATAGTCTTGCGAAGACCTGTGTGGAATCGCTCTCGAGATTACGCAGCTTAGGATCGCTCTCAGCCGCGAGACTTCCCCCCATTTTCAAACCTTGGACCAGCATCCAGAATGTTCAAAAGATAGCTATCAAGGCGACGCCTGTGTGGCCCAATTCAAAGCAGCCCTCGAGCAAGAGGCATCAAAGTCCGATCAGGAAGATCAGATCCCACTAAGCAAAGCTCGAGAAGTAGCCGCGATGGACCTTTCTGCGAATCAACACAATAGCCGTTCTCCTAGTTACAGAGAGGCTTCAATCTCGAAACCATTTGGCATGGGCTTGCTACACTTTTACCCTTTGAGGGGCTCGCTGGGTCGAAAACCCGGAAGGGCGACCCAGGCAAAAGTTAGAGCAAGCAAAAAATACATACAAAAAAAATATATAGAAAAAAATAAGAACAAAGGAAGAAGAAAAGGAAAAGAAAAGAAAAAGAAGCTCGCAAGGTCGAAAACCCGCATCGGGCGCCTTGGCAAAAGTTAGAGCCTAAAAGAAAAAAGAGAAGAGAAAAAAATGAAAAAGAAAGAAAAGAAAGAAGAACAAAGCTCGCAAGGTCGAAAACCTGCAATAGGCGCCTTGGCAAAAGATAGAGCCTGAACAGTGAAGGTTAAAATACCCGAGTGTACCTTAACCGGAACTACGTAAGGCTTGATTCCCATGTTTGGGATACGTAGGCAACTTCATCCTGAAGTCCAGCCCCCAACGCTTCCATAGCGTCTCAGTCCATGTCATGGTTTTGATCACTTTTGCCCTCTCCAAATCCAATGTCCCGATTGCAGCAGCCTGGAATTACGTGACCAACTTCCTCTTGAAGTCCAACCACCAACACCTTCCTGGTGACTGTGTCCATATATTGATTCAACCCGTCTTCGTCTCCTCTGCATCTGAGGGTCTGATCGTCATCAACAAAGACTGGTTTACAGCATGCCGCGGCATCATATCCAAACAAGGGGCAACTTTCCGTTGCCATGCATTGCCATAAGTTGCCCTGAATTGCCGCGTAAACTAGGGGCAACTTTCCGTTGCCCTTCCCCCCCCTTTTTAAACTAGGGGCAATTTTCCAAATTGCCTCCGATCCGAGGTTGCGCATCACAAGAGTAAGTTCTGTGCTCGTTGAGCATTGACCGTTCGTAAAAATAGTTTTTGAGAATTTTTACTGAGGTTGACTTATTTTCTCGAAAACTGTTTCGTTTTCAAAATCGGACCATTGTCTTAGACCCAAAAAAGGAAAATTTTCAGTGCTCATAGCCTGATTCGCATGATTTTCAAATCAAGAAATTGAATAAGCGTGTTAATCTAATTCTCATTTTTGATCAAAACTGTTTTAGAAAATAATAAAATGGTCAAAATGACGAACTAGGGGCACAGTTGAGTCAGGCCTTCTGTCCTTCCCCTGCCAACACACTTGCCCAAGAGGCACCCTATCTACCAGAAGAAGTGGCTGCGAGCTAGCTGTATCAGGCGTGAACCCGCAACTTCCTATTCACCTGTCATTCACGCTGGGGAGGGATGCAAAATGAGAGAGTAAAGAATAGAGAGGAGTAAGTTGAGAGAAAAGTGAGAAAAGAGTTTTGAGAGAAAAACCGAGCCTGAGGGTCGAGTGATGTGAGTATCGCAAATTAGAAAGGGTGGGAAATTATACCCGGAGCAACTGGCTCCTCGAAATTTGAGTTCTCTTCTTTTAAACACGTCCGTGTGTCGTGTCTTTTGATTTGTCGGTCTCAATTTTGGCTTTGAGTCTTTTCCAAGTATGTCTCGTTGTGTTAGATCGTGCGCCTTTTGTTTCTTTGTTTGAGTCTGTCTCGCCGTGTTCTGTGGTAGGCTCGACACCCCGGTTGAAAACCCGTCTTCTTCCAAAAAGTAATCGCTTGTGCTCAGAATGCTTTGCCATTCTCTACATCCGTGTAAAACAAGAGAAGAAAAGGGAAAATTTGGGACATCCGAGTGTGTTTCGACTACGACCGCGTCAGCTTTGTGATCCGTCTCGTCAGATTGGGGGTATTTGTTCAGGGTTTGCTGTGTGCAGAATGAACCAAATGCTGCGTTATGGGCGGTATGCAAATCAATCCCCAGCAAATTAGTCCCTGACAGAGTATGGGCTGTATGTTCGGATTGAGCAGTGGTTTGTATGAGCTGTTTTGCTGTTTAGTTGGTTGGTTATCTGATTATTACAGTGCAAGTGTTCAATTGTCAGACAACAGATCAATATCATTTACATTTGAGATGTAATATGATGCAATGCAGTGCAAAGTATGAAATGTGCAGATTTAACATTCTTTTTCAGATAAAAAGTTTGTTCCATTCCATAATCTTTTCAAGTACATAAGTTTGAGAAAGACAAAAATCTGCCTGCGGCAGTACATAGTACCCTATCTACCAAAAAAAGAGAAAAGTACAAGAAAAGAAAATGAAAGAAAAACAACAGAAGTCTGTGATCATCATCAATGGCCTCGCGCCGGGGGATCCATCCTCGCCCTCTTCCTGGGCAGAAGCACAGGAGCGTCATCGGAAGTGTCGCTGTCAGAGCTCGAGCTCGAGCTGCCCCCGGCCTCCTCCTCAGAGGCCTCCGCCTCCGACTCGCCATCCCCCGCAACTGGAGCCTGTGAGCTGCTCCCCACATGGCTACGCCCCCCTTTGGTGCGGGGGAATATCCTGCCATCCCGAGTAGAGAGGGGAGGCCCAGCTGGAGCAGCGCCACCCACTGGAGGGATCGGGAAAGGAGGCTGAAAATACAAAGAACAAACACATCAGAAAACTGTGAGCAGTTCATCAGTACAGAATGCAGTGTATGAGTACAGTGTGTGAATGCCGTGAGCAGTTTATCAGTACAGAATGCAATGTATGAGTACAGTGTGTGAATGCCGTGAGCAGTTTATCAGATCAGAATGCAGTGTATGAGTACAGTGTGTGAATGCCGTGAGCAGTTTATCAGATCAGAATGCAGTGTATGAGTACAGTGTGTGAATGCCGTGAGCAGTTTATCGGATCAGAATACAGTGCATGAATACAGTGTGTGAATGCCGTGAGCAGTTTATCAGTGCAGAATGCAGTGGATAAATACAGTGTGCCAAGTGCTGTGAACAGTTTATCAGATGTGTTGTGCATCAGATTATGCAAAGCAGTTTGTATATAGTTTGGAACTATGTCGGAGAAAACATACCGGAAGGCCATAGAAGGCTAGGAACTCGAAGGTCCGCTGCAGCATCCCCGCCATGGAGGCATTCAGCTCCAATGACTGTCGGGTATACTCAGAAGAAGCCTGCAAAAGTATTAGATGCATCAATATTCTGTGGAATATCAAATGAACTGAACTGAAATAAAATGACTGTACAGAAATGCAGTAATACATACCGGAGGTAAGTCGGGGATACCAACAAACTCATGACCAGCCGGGGGAGGAGCAAAGGGGATCTGATAGGTCGCCCCAACCGACCCTCGGAAAGATAGTAAAGTAGGCAGAGCGGGCCAGCCCGTCCCTCGTCCCCTCTGCACTCCCCTCCTGCCACGAGCTCGAGATCTCTGAGACGATCCCGCTCCTGCTCCCACCTCCGCTCTAGCCGCCGGCGCTGCGGGTCTCTCTGGCTCAGCTCGGCGACCACCGCTCAGCGGCCGCATGATGAAGGTCCGGACGTACTCTGAGTAATCGCCCTCGCCTCTGAAGCCGACTGCCTCCCAGCCAATGGTGTAGTCCGCCATCTGCTCGGCGGTGAACCCCTCGGTGTCCCTCATATGCTCGGGAGGATGCATCAGAACTATCTGCTCAGGTAACCCTAAGGTCTGACGCAAGAAGCGCTCACCCAGGTACCAAGCCCGATAGACCGGGCCCTCTAGCAAAATCCGGTAACGCGAGGTCTCGATCGCGCCGGCAAACCGATCTCGAACTATCGCCGGCAGAGGAGCCCATGGCTGCCAGGTGATCTGAAATTGAAATACAGTTTATTACCTACTGGTATTGCAAATATGCAGTGAGAAGTGAAGCTTAAGCGAACTGTAAATAAAACATACCTCGGCGGAGGTGATGGTGTCAAAATAGCGGCGGAAGAAGCTGAAAGTCTCCCGCGGCCTCCGGGTACACCTCCGGTCGTAGCGGCGTGAAAAGGGGACGACCAGAGGAGTCTCCGTCTCCGGTACTGGCTCCAGCCTGGGAAAGTAAGCATAGACCCACAACTGAAAGACAGATGTCAGAACATTTATCAGAAAAAGCAGAATACAGAGTAAAGCAGAAATAGCGGAGCCGTGTGTTGTGCAGTGTATTGAGCAGAGTGTATAGTGTGAACAGTGTACAGTCAGTATAAAGCGGGAGTATGTGTGTGCCATGTGTACAGTATACAGCAAGTGTAAAGCAGACTACAGTGTGTGCAGTGTATAGAGTACAAAAAGTACAGAACAGAAGTGTAAAGCGAAGAAGAAGGCATACCTCCCAAGCTCGCCAGTAGCCTCCGAGCAACTGCCCGCTGCCGCGAGAGACTGAGCTCATGTAGCCATAAAGAGTGGCCAGAGCTGCGCCACCCCAGTCGAAGCGTAAGACATCTCGGACGTCCACCAGTGCGCTGAGTAGGCAAAGAGGCACGGTGTTCGCCCGGTCAGCGAATAGGGTGGTCCCCAACAAGAACATCAAGAAGCCGCGTGCATACTGCTCCACGGCCACCTCGGTCATTGAAGCCGCGTCAACGAGAAGAGGCTGCACCCTGAACTGCACCTCGAACCAAGAATAGCGGACAAAGCCTGGACGTGCCAAAGGCGGAGCCGCGCCAAGTAAATGAATCTGAGCGGCAGTCCACTCGTCCATATCAATGTCGAAAGGGATCGGATCACCCCCAACCCCGATGCCGGTAAGCACCGAGAAGTCATAAGGGGTCATCGTCATGTCCCCAGTCGCCGATAGGTGGAATGAATCGGTGGTGTCCCACCATCTCTCTGCCAGGGCCGCGAGAAGAGGCCTGCAGGCAGTAAGTTGAGTCAGACCCCTGCAGAAAGAGCCGAAGCCCGCCTCGTCCACGATGTGTCGGACTACCTCAGGAAGCTCCAAGTACCAATCTCGAGCCGTAACATTCCCATACCCGCGGATGGTATGGGAATCTCCCTGTTTACAAACAAATGGTTGCAAAGCAATATGAAATGCACAGTTCTGAGGGAACATGTTAAAGTCAATACAAATCTAGCATGCGTGCACGTTTTTTCAGATTCAAACAGAAATCGGGTGCCGTTGCACTTACAGTAAACTACAATATGTGATGCAGCAGTGTGTTTTTTAGTAAATGCAATGCAAATATGGTGCACGTGTGTACATTTTTTTCAGATCCAAGCAGATATCAAGTTTCAGTGTACTACGGTGGACTACGACCTGTGATGTGTCAGTGGGTTTGTAAGGAACAGCGTACAGATAGGGTGCACGTGTGCACATTTTTTCAGATTCAAGCAGATAACGGGTCATAGTGTGCCTGCAGTGAACTACAGCATGTAATACGTCAGCGTGTTCAAGTGGTTCAATTCAGTATAAATCTAGCACGTGTGCAGGTTTTTAGATTCAAATAAATACCGGGTATCGGTGAGTTTGTAGTGAAATACGGTGTGCCGTGTGTATGGGCGATTGAGACTAATGCAGTGTGTGTGCATGTGTGTCGGTCCTAAGCAGATATCAGTTGTGAAGTTGTCTACGATCAACCACAGTATAGCATATCAGAGTTAAGCAAGTAAAGGTTGTAATCAGCTATGGCAGTTGACAGTTTACGGTTCTACATTGCAAAAATTAAAACAGGGAAAAGGGTTACCTCGGAAGCGCCGAATGAGAGGTGCGAGGTCGGCTCGCGCAGCAGAAGCTCCGGGTCCAGAGCCCTGTCAAAACCGCGGAAATGGCGGAGTCCATCTGGCGGAAGTTCGTGAATGGCCGGGCGGTAGGTCGCCGGGTCGAATGGTCGCTCGCTCAGCGGAAGGAGCTCCACCCCGGGATCCATCTCATGATTCGGGGGAGTCCCGACATGAGGAACGTCGTCTGCCATGGTAGTGGTAGCGAGAAAATAGCCGGAAAAGGAAAACCGGGTAGGAATATGAAAGGTCAACCGAAAAAGTCAACCCCGAGAGGGCTGGAAATGGCCGGGAAGGTCGGAAGACGAGAATATACGGAAATGTGGAGAAAATCGAGGGGAACAAGTCCCGAAAATGGGGAAATAGCAAAGGGAACACCGAAATGAGATTTCAATCGGATGGAAATGTCCGAAACACGAAGAAAATCGCGAATCGAACGACGAAATCAAGCCTAAAACTCAAAGAAATGAGCGAAAGATGAGAAAACAAAGCTCTAGAGAGGTAGAGAGAGAGATTTCGGCGGAGGGAAAATGATTAGAATAGGGTTTCAAGCCCTATTTTAAAACACCCGTGGCGAAATGGCAAAACTGCCCCCGATCAGCCATTTCTGGCCGGTCGGCACTATTTTGTGCCGGTCGGCACATTATTGTGCCGGTGGATGAGTTTAGGCAGCCGGTGGCAGCCGGTAGCCTTCCCACCCAGCTGGTGGTGTTCCCAAGGCCTTGTTTAGGCAAATTGAGGAGTTTTGGGTCATCATACCTCAAGAAAGTGCAAGAAAGTGCATCCCCGATGCTCAACCGGCCTCCGTTTTGACTGCGGACCGTATCTACTGTGCGTGACGCTCAAATCCAAGCGAAGATTGTATCCTTTTGTATCCTTTTGTCTTTTACAAGATTCAAAAGTTACCCCGTGTGCGTTGCATGCATCCATCACATTGTCCGGCGCATTGTATCGCGCCATCTTGCACATCCCTTATGATTTACATTTCATTGCATCATGAGGTATGCGTGCCCCATCTTGCATTTCATCGCATTTCGAGGTACGCGTGCCTCGTTTTGCATTCCATTTTCCATCCGATGAGGTATGCGTGCCTCATCTTGCATTTCATCGCATTTCGAGGTACGCGTGCCTCGTTTTGCATTCCATTTTCCATCCGATGAGGTATGCGTGCCTCATCTTGCATTTCATTACATTTCGAGGTACGCGTGCCTCATTTTGCATTCCATTTTCCATTCAATGAGGTATGTGTGCCTCATTTTGCATTTCATCTGTGATTCGCGTGAGGTGTGCTACCTCACGTGTTTCATTTTGCATTTCATCTGTGATTTGTGTGAGGTGTGCTACCTCACGTGTTTCATTTTGCATTTCATCTGTGATTCGCGTGAGGTGTGCTACCTCACGTGTTTCATTTTGCATTTCATCTGTGATTCGCGTGAGGTGTGCTACCTCACGTGTTTCATTTTGCATTTCATCTTTGATTCGCGTGAGGTGTGCTACCTCACCTGTTTCATTTTGCATTTCATCTGTGATTCGCGTGAGGTGTGCTACCTCACGTGTTTCATTTTGCATTTCATCTTTGATTCGCGTA
This sequence comes from Camellia granthamiana, assembly GCA_036172215.1. Taxonomy (NCBI): domain Eukaryota; kingdom Viridiplantae; phylum Streptophyta; class Magnoliopsida; order Ericales; family Theaceae; genus Camellia; species Camellia granthamiana. Next base: position 24,749,288 of record CM069908.1, on the reverse strand, counting down.
AGGTGTGCTACCTCACGTGTTTCATTTTGCATTTCATCTTTGATTCGCGTGAGGTGTGCTACCTCACGTGTTTCATTTTGCATTTCATCTTTGATTCGCGTAAGGTGTGCTACCTCACGTGTTTCATTTTGCATTTCATTTTGATTCGCGTAAGGTGTGCTACCTCACGTGTTTCATTTTGCATTTCATTGCATCTCGAGGCACGTATGCCTCGTTTTGCACTTCATTTTCCATCAGATGAGGTATGCGTGCCTCATTTCGCATTTCATTGCATCTCGAGGCACGTATGCCTCGTCTTGCACTCCATTTTCCCACCAATGAGGTACGCGTGCCTCGTTTTGCATCCCTTGTGGCGCGTGTGTCACATTCGCACAGTTGCCCCACGCAAGGTCCGGCGGGACCAAAAACACGCAAGGTCCGGCGGGACCAAAAACACGCAAGGTCCGGCGGGACCAAAAACACGCAAGGTCCAGCGGGACCAAAAACACGCGCGGTCTGGCGAGACCTTAAACCCGCTTCATTGCATTGTCACGTGCTTTATTACGAGCACCATCATGCATGTATGCTTTGTATCGTTGCCCCGTCCGGTCTGGCGAGACCTTAAAACACGTACGGTCTAGGAGACCTTAAAACCTTTGGCGCATGCATTGTCAGGTATCATCGTTTCAATAGCTGCGTATTTTGAAACCACGCCCCGGGGTCTAGGAGACCTTAAATCTTCGGGAGGTGCGAGACCTTCGGTGTGTTAAGTCGCCCCTCATTGCATTTGACATGCATTTCATCGCGCCGTTTAGCGCACCCTCATTGCACTCCATTTTCCATCTTTTGAGACACGCACGTCTCATTCGCCCCATTTGCATCCGTGTGCATGTCTCATTTGCATCGTACGCACTTAAAGTGTTGTGTAGCAGTTGCCCCCCCCCCCCGGTCTGGCGAGACCTTAAACACGCACGATCTAGGAGACCTTAAATCCTCGGGAGGTGCAAAACCTACGGTGCGTTAAGATATGCACTTCATCGCATTCGGCATGCATTATATCACACTAACTTGTGCACCGCATCTCAATTCTTGCGTTGTCATGCATTCGTAAAGCCGCGTGTTGCCGCACATTTAAAAAAAAAACACATGCATTGTCATGCATTGCATTATTGGTCTAGGAGACCTTAAATCCTCTGAAGATGCAATTCCTTCGGTGTTTGTCGTGCCCGAACGACTTTCGGTGGTCTGGTAAAGCCACCTATCTGTGTTTGCAGTGAGTTCCTAGGAGACCAATGGGGACGGTGAAAACTAGAGTTTGAACGGCTTATGCCTAGAACGCAAAGGTTCGGAATTTCCGGGACTAAAGTCTGGTTTAAATACCCAGGGGGTGTACCCTCGGCTTGAAATCTGTATGGAAGCCCCATAGGTTGAGGCGGCGTGTCTACGCCTCAATTCTGGATACTGAACCAACCTAGTATATCGCCCTGTCGGGAGAATAGGGAAAGCTGCAGTCATAGCCATTGCATCACATGCATATCATGCATCATTAATACTGTATATGTCATGCATTCCAAAAATTTTCAAAAGCAACAAAATAAATACAAAAACACATGCATTTCATGCATCATTTGTAAATATTGCATATGTCATGCATTTTCAAAAATCCAAAACCGAAAACAAAAAAAGAACATGCATTTGTCATGCATCATCATTGTAGTATAGTGTATATGTCATGCATTTTCTGTAAGTGTCCATATCCAGTGCATTGTAGTTGCATGCATCCACTGCATCACCTTCCATCCATGGCTTGCGCCTTTCCAGGTTGAGCTTGGTCTGGTATGTGCTCATACTTTTCACGTCTATACACTCATAGTTCTGCGTGCGCTCGCGCCTTGAGGGCTTCGACACCTTTTCTATGTTAGACATGACTTGTACGTGTACATGCCCTTCCTAGGCGAGATTTGGTTTGGCCCGCGTGCCATATCCATTGTATCATCTATCCATCATATTACATTATAGTGTAATTGTTGCATCCGGCATTAGGATCATTATTCCCTCCTCAGCGGGTCGTTACCCCACTTATGTCATCCCACCCAATACTTGTTCTCGTGTCCGTCTACATCACTCATAGTTCAGACATCGTTCTATGGTAGACGGACTTGCTACTTCCATCAATCGATTTGACATATGTGTGGTTTTGAACCGCTTACGAGTGAATCATGATTCAATTGCCTTGCATGTAGTTCGCATTAGTTTTAATTGCATTGCATTATCATTTGCATTATTCATACATAGTTTTGTATATATTGCATAGCATCCATCAGTCGCATTGCATATGTCATGCATGTTGCTAATCATATTGTACCTGTTAAGTTTGCTTTCTTTTCAAGCACGATATTGTATGTACGGTTCATTTACCGCTGGTGGAACCAGGCGAGCCGCACAGGTATTGTATCTCCCGAGTGAGACGTTTTGAGAATTTCATAATTCTCTTACAGCCTTTCTGCATTGTAGTGTAGACTGTTGCATGTTAGCTTATAACTGTCGCATGTGTGCTTCATTACGGCTTTCTTTGCATGATCATAAGTTATGCTCGGCTTCTTGCATTTTCAGTTGCATTTTGCCCCTGCCTACGGGCGCATATCTTATCCTTGGCATGTGTGCCTCCTGCATGAACTACGCTGGTTTGATTCCTTAAGGGATACGTAGGCAGCTTGCGAGTTCAACCATTTGTGCTTTGTATGTTTGTCCAAGTCTTCGGCCTTGTCAAAAATGGGTCGTCTCTGGACTTTGACATTCACTCCCGTCATTGTTATGACTTCCGAGTTCTGTCAAAGAGGGGCAACTGTCGACACCCCATTTTTGACCGTCCTCTAGACTTGGACGTCACCGTTGGGACGCTCGGTGATTATCCATGTTTGTGTTCGTTTGGAGTTCCCGGAGTTCTCGGCTCGCGCGCCTTGCCTCAGGACCTCCGAACTTGACTGTTTTGTGTTTGGTTTTGCACCAAACACTTGTGCTTTGCCTGGGAGGGGCAGGGAATGCTTTGTGAGGCATCCTCACACACCACCGGCACTGGTTAGAGGCCACCGGCTGGCTGGTGTTGCCACCGGCACTATATTGTGCCGGTCGGCACTCTTTTGTGCCGGTCGGCACTTGTTTTGGCAAAATGACCATTTTGCCCTGCCGACCACTTTACAGCTGTTTTTGGAGATATTTTCAGACAGCTTTCTGGCACTTGTTTCCCCTCCATACACGTGTATGGAGGGATGAGCCCTTGGATGACTTAGTTGGTAAGTCTTGGTTGCCTATAAGAGAACTCTTGCTCTCTTGGCTCAGGGGTTAGCAAATTTAGAGAGTTAGAGAGAAAGAGGGAGAGAGAAGCTCTGGTTTTTTCTAGGGTTTGAGTTGCATACACCTTCTATCTCTATCCTTCTCTTGTGTGTCTAGGTGTTTTGTGCCTTACTATTGCACACAAACACCTAGTGTTTCACCTTCTCCTTGCAACTGAGGTTCTAAGGGCTGGTTTTCGAAGTTCTTGACTGGTTTGGAGCTCAAGGAACCAACAACTTCAACATTTGTAAAGAAAAGCTTCAAGGGTAAGAAACTCACTTTATTTACCCCATTTTTGCACTCCATTTTTGTCTAGCTTAAAACAGTTTTCGTGCTTAGTCCATAACACATAAAAGTTCTGTTTTTTAAGCCTCTTTATTGTTCATTAAGAGTGTTTTGTGGTTTGAGCAAGTTTGACCACCCTTAGGCCTTGAAAAGGGAACTTTTTGTGCTATTTTGTGGGAGATCCGAGACTTTGGTGTTAGGACCTCTTCACCACTGAAATCTTGGGGGATTTCAGTGATGAAGAGCATGCCTTAGAGTCTCAAGAAGGAGAGGGCCACCCCCTCTCCTTGTTATCCTTGAAAAGGGCAAGTTTTGCCTCTTGAGAGAGCACCATGCTTGAGTGTGTGTTGAACATGTTTGGCTTGTTTTCCATGCTTATATTGCCATGATATAACATGTTCTTAAGTTGGTTTAGGTCCCTTATGCATGCTTAGCATAGTTGCCTTGTAATGCCTATTTGATGCTTTAACATGTCTAGGTTGTATGCCTTTGTTTTGAACATGTTTTAGGCCTAGATCCATGAAGCTTGTGTGCTTATTTTGACATGTTTTAGCTCTCTCCATAGCCATTTGGGTTGATATTGGCATGTATCATATAGCTCCTTTGCATTTGGCTTGTTGGCCTTGAGAGTATGAGTGTGTAGCATGCCATGCTTGCTTCATTTTTGATAGTTTGGAACCATCTAGCATGCTATTTCAGACTTTTTGGTGTGCTTGTATGCATGCTTTAGTTGCTTCTTTAATGCTTTAAAAGCATGAGTTGAATACTCCATGTTTTGGTCATGTTGCATGCCTTTGTACTTGAGCCTCTTAGATGCCATCTAAGTAGTCCTTTGGGCCTATTTTGACATGCTAAAAATCTGTTTTGGGTTGATCAATGCATGCCATAATTGCTTTGTCTTGGTTTGGTTCAAACCCCCATTGACTTGCCTTAAGCCTAGGCCATTTGCATGCTTTGTTTGGCATGCTTCATTGCATGATTTCGCATCATGTTCAACTTGAATTTCAGAGCTTTAAGTGCATACTAGTTGCCCATGTTTGGTTTCTTTAAGTGTGTATGAGACTTGCTTTTGTATGCCTAAGTCTTGAGCCTTAACACTTGCATGTGTGTGTGTGCATTTGGTCTCATTTTCTAGGCACTTTGGCCACTGATTTTAGGCCCATTTTGAGTTGCCTAATTCATGTCTAAGTCCATCATTTCATTGGTTTGCATGCTTGCATAAGTGTATCACATTGTCCACATTGCATGCCTAGTTGACATACTTAGGATTTCACCACATTGACATGCATACCAAGCCTCTTGAAGTGAGTTTGATAGAGGTTTGGTACCCCTTTTATGCCTATGTGATTTGCATGCATTTGAAAGTGAAGTTGCATTCTTGGTTCTTAGGGCCATCGCGCATGGAAATGCGCGATTGGTGGTCCGGGAATCAAGGCACATGCCCCCTTGAGCCAATAACATGATAAGGGGTGTGTGTAGTGCATAAATACCTTGAATCACATTGCCATGCATTTTGTTGTCCTCTGCTGCTGTGGTCTGCAGGTTCTGCAGGAATTTTGTGCCGACCGGCACTGTTTAGTGCCGACCGGCAGTAATTTGGCAGCCGATAGCTTTATTAAGTGCCGGTGGCCACATACTTCAGCCGGTGGTACTCCCCAATGCCCTGAGAGGCACTCCTGGGACTTTGGCAATTTTCTGAGGAGGATATCAGGGAAAACAGAGGCACACTTGCATGACAGTGCGATTCCGAGCGAATCCCGGGCGCGCGACGCATTTGGACCCTCCTCCCGAGGCATTTACTGCTTTAATTAGATTAATTATTTGTCTAATTAATTTAGTCAATTTGTAATAATTAATTAGCTTGCGTAGTTAATTAATTTGTATTATTCTTTTAGTCCCTCCGAGCGAGGGCAAATTTGTAATAAGTGTGTGTGAGTGGGTGTATGTCTTCCAATCCCCACTTCTTTCTATCCCTTTTATTTACCTGCTTACGATGGTAGATCAGGGCATACTTATTTTAGCATACCTTATGCAATGCATGCGTGCATTCATGCATTTGTTTACATGCACCGGGCTCGGTACATCATACAAACTGCATTGCAATTTTCAATTTCTAATTGAATACGTGCATCAAATGACTGCATTTCATATGCCATGTTTAGGGTTAGCCGAGCCTATTCTAGATTACATCTTGTCTGTGTTGCATTAGCCACTTAACATGAACTAGGTCATGCATGTTTGCTAACTAGTTTACTGTTTTTGGCACGGAGTACGATGTAAGTATTTTACGCTTTAGCATACCACATGCGTGTGAATGTTGCCATGACAGTATGCTTACCATGCGGCTAAGTGCTTACATGAGATAAACTGTTTGAATGCCTGTGGGTGGAGGTTGGATTGCGTGAGCTGGCACAATTCATTGAAATCCGCATTTTAGCCTACTTGCGAGTAGCACAAAAATTAACACGTTTTTCGAGACAAAACGAATATGCAATGTTTATTTCCAAATTAGGCAATCTAGTCTATACTTTTGTGTTGTGAGCATCACATAGTAATTCTAGGCTAATAACCGGAATAAGGACGCATAAAGTTTTCAAAAACGGATATCATGGTTAGTAGAGGCCGGTCTTCGGACCGGGCGAAAGGTGGTGCTCATAGCTGACCTTCCCCGATCGTACCCAAGCTCCCGAGCCAAGTCACTTTGGTGATGACGGACATGTGGCCTTCGGCACCGAGTCAGGGTTTCCTAAATTTCCCCTTTTAAAATATTTAGGTGGCGACTCTGTAATCTGGCAAAGCAGTCCATGTTTGGCACTACTTTTCAAAATCAGTTTTTCTTCAAAACGATTTGCCGGATTTGGACTCTTTGGTTCAGATTTAGAACCGTAACACGAAAGGGAGTCCGAACTGTAGCGTAGCGCGAGGTCCCCCCCGCGGACGTGCTACACCAAGTATACATCTGATTTCTTGGCTCGTGTTGGTCTTACCGATTGCAAGACTAGCACTACTCCAGTTGATCCTCAGACTTGTCTAACACCTCTTGACGGTCACCTTTTGTCGGATGCTACTTTATATCTTCAACTAGTTGGCAGTCTTGTCTATCTCACTGTTATTTTTTTAAACATTGTCTATGCTATTTACATTGTCAGTAAGTTTATGGTTGCTCTTCGGTCTCCACACTATGCTACTCTGGTTCGCATTTTGCGCTATCTCAAAGGAACTATGTTTCATAGTCTTCACTACTCAGCTTACTCTTCTCTACAATTACATGCATTTTTTGATGTAGATTGAGCAAGGGATTCTACTGACTACCATTCCACTACAGGGTTCTACTTCTTCTTGGATAACTCTCTTATTGTTTGGCGTAGCAAGAAACGAACTCTTATTGCTCGTTCTAGTACTAAAGTTGAGTATCATGCTCTTGGTAACACTACTCAGGAGCTTGTATGACTGCGTTAGCTTCTTTTCTGACATAGGAGTTTCTCATTCTGCTGCCACCAACCTTTATTGTGACAAACAGAGTACTATTCAGATTGCACATAATGATGTCTTCCATGATCGCACCAAACATATTGAGATTGATTATTAATTCATACGGCAACATGTTACTAGTGGCATTGTTCGTCTTCTCTTTGTTACCTTTGTCGATCAGACAGCCAATCTCTTCACCAAACCTTATCTTTTAGGATGCTTCTCTGATTTACTTTCTAAGCTTAAGTTTATATCTGTATTATCACCTTGAGCTTGAAGGGGGTGTCAGCTGTATATATTTGTATTACGATGTATTGTCTATTACTATAGTTACATTTATTGTATGCTACTCTTTCTCAGCCTATATATATAGGTCTCTTTTCTATTATATTTTGTACATCATTATTATAATAGACTTACATAGATGTTCTCTCTACCTTACTATTGTCACATTTTAATAATGACACATTTGGTAAAAATTTAATAGGACAATAGTGCATACAATATAATGATATAAATAATCTGACATTAAAATCTCCCAAAAGAAGCATAGCCACATTTGGAAATTAAACGTAGTATCACTCAAGAATCTCCATAAAATATAGTGAAATGATCTCACGGTGTACCTTTCCGATTCAATGAGACTTATTGTCTATAATAAAATTTATGAAATTTTCTAGTAAATGCTTTTTTGGGATGAAATTTCTATGCCAATTTCTCTTAATTATACTTAGGTTAATTTGCTATAACTAAATTAATTTTTTTTTTTTTATTGTATGGTAAATTATTTATAAGTCTTATTTGGAAGATTTATACAAGATATGATCCTATGAAAAAACTTATAACCCAATGGGTCCTATGATTTTTTTTGTGGACACATCTACCCCCAATCTTAATTAATTAATAACCTGATTAATGATAATACCATATATGAGAAATCTAATTTTACCATAGATTGTGATCATAACTATATGGTTAGAAATTTAAAATTCAAAATAACCTAATTAATGGCAATACCATATATGGGAAATCTAATGTTACCATAGCTTGTGATCATATCTATATGATTGGAAATTTGAAATTCAAAATGTAAATGTAACATGTAGCATCCCAATCCCAATGATATGCTTTTGAAATTCAAAATAACTTGATTAATGACAATACCATATATGGGAAATCCAATGTTACCATAGATTGTGATTATATTTATATGACTGGAAATTAGAAATTTAAAACATAAATGTAACATGTAACATCCCAAACCCAATGTGACATTCTCAAACCCAACGTGACATTCTCATATACTTCTCATCTCAAACTCAACATAAATATAATATGTAACATCCCAAACTCACCATGACATTCCCATATGCTTCTCATCCCAAACCTAACGTGACATTCCAATACTCCACCATTAAATTATGAATAATGTAACCATCTAAATGTAATATGTAACATCTCATCCCAACCCAACCCATGTCTTGAACCACCATCAACCCTAACGTAGCGTAACTAACTTCAACATCGAGTGATGGGATTTAATCCACATTCAATTGCAAGCCCAAATCCCCAATAATTTTGCGCAACGTACTAATACACATTCACACACATATACAATCGAACAAACACACAAATGTCATCTACTACATGGTGTATGTGGATTAATGTTACAAACTAAATGTAACGTGCATTGTTACACGATCATTCAAGTCCCAATGTATAATTACCATCCTACGATGTGGTTCACATTTGACATCCAATTAACAACTAAAACCAAATACCCCCCCAACCCAATCCTTGAACCCATACACACCGCCCCACACATCGAACATATCAAAACGCATCAACCATCACAATGTCAAATACACACATTCAATTAGAACATTGGCCAAAGTGTGCCAATCAATAAATGTTATAGATTGTCAATACCCTATTAAAGATGAACAATCCACACTTCAACAAACAATATCACACTTCAACAAAAAACCATAAATATATATACCTCTTCCCCTCAACCGTTTGGAGTCAAAATCTGTCAAAAGAATCAATGCACAACCCTCAAACTTCATCATATCATCGACCATATCCACATCTATTTAAGCAACATTTTGAAAATGCACTGGAATCCCGTGATTAAGGCAAAAAAAAAAAAAAACTCGCATGGTCATTGCCTGTAAGCTTGTCTTTCCTAAAAACCTTCCCAAACGTGATATGATAAATGAGAAAATTAGGCATAATATGAAAACAAATTAGGAGTATAATAGTCCGCTAATATTATTCATTTACAACTCATAGGATCTTATGGAACACATTCCTATATATTTAAATAGGACTTCCAGCTCTAAAAGAATATTTATAAGATTTCACATTAAATAAGTCTTCCAAATAGGACTTATAAATAATTTTTCCCTTATTATAAATTGATTTTGGGGCCTGTGAAAGTAAATTTTGATTACAATTTGTGAAAGTGAATTATTATTTTTTAATTTTAATTATCTAAAGAGACCCATTTTATTATTTTGCCTTGGGTTCCGAAAACTCAGGGTCGGCCTTGACCGCAATTATTGTTATGTTCAATACACAGCAGCAACCCTATTCCTCTAGTATACTTTTCATAATTGTTTCACAAATTTCATAAAAATTAAAAAATATAAATCATAAATTGCCATAATAAAAATTAAAAAATATCATAATTTTACCACTCGTAACTTTAATATACCCACTATAAATTTACTATTCACAACTTAGGCCTCATTTGGTAAGTGGTTTTTTTAGCCAAAAAGTTAAAAAGCTACTAAAAAAGTCAAAAAGCCAACAACCTATACCAAAAAGTCAAAGATTACCTTTTCTCTATACTTTTTGTACATCTTTCGTAAAAATTCAAAAAGTCATCCCAAATGTACTAATTTTTTTTGACATCATATTTTATCCAAAAAGTTAAAAAGTTATTAAAAAAGCCTGTTCCCAAACGAGGCCTTAATCTCAAAGTAGCATAACACACCATAATCATTCATAACTTTTATCACAAAAAATCATAACTTTCTTATGATGTGCAACATTCTAAAGTGCATGTTATAGATTTCTCCTTTGAAGAAAAATATATAATGACAATTATGATTAGAAGGGAAAAATTTATTTAGAAAATGGCCAGAAAGAGCATGCGACATGGAGTTTTAATTTAAATGAGTTTTTTTAGTAAATAAAAAAATTATTAACAAATTTTGGTTTCAATTTTTGAAGAGAGAACTTAAAAGGGGTAGATTTAGAAAGAATTTAATAATTAATGAAAAATTTCTTAATTTGTTTCATTATATAAATTACACAAACTCTTATCTTTTTAAACTAAATGGAGAAAATTAATAAATTTGTGACATGTTTCCTATATTTGGATATTCAAATAATTGAAAGAAAAAAAAATAGAACTTTAATGTTTAAATAATGTATGGCAATTTATAATCGTGTTAATCGATTCATTTCCTTATATGAGAACTAAATGGGGCAATTAATAAATCATATATCTATCACTTGCGGACTATTTAGTCTAATAAATATTTTTATAAAGGGTTGAGCTTTTCTCATGTTGATTTGAGAGGTCCATGGGGTCTACAATAGATCTCGTTTTGATGATCCAAATTGTTCATTTTCTAAAACCCTCAATGTATATCATTTATAAAAAAATTTAGGTCAATCTAATAATCGTAACTTTTCATTTTATAGCATTTGTCTCTATAAAAATGGATGGTCTATTTCAAAAATATATTTTTCGTTCGATTTTTCGGAGACAAATGAGATAAAATGAAAAAGTTATAATTATTTGATAAAACTATTTTTTTTCATAGATAATATACATTAAGGACCCTACAAAATGAACGGTTCATATCATCGAAATGGAACTCGTGGTAGGCCCTATAAACCCCTTAAGTTCTCTTATGTTGAGATCTCAACATGAGAGAAACCCAACCCTTTTAGGAACCTATAACTCTATCTCATATTCAAATCTCTCGAATGAAGCATACCTATATTTAAAAGGGGTTGGCTTCCTATAGACGTCCCCGAACGCCCCGGGAGGATGAGTCCCCGTTCTGTTCATTTTGGGCTCACTACAGTTCGGACTCAAATTGTCACGGTTCTTAATCTGAACCAAAGAGTCCAAATCTGGCAAATCGCTTTGAGAAAATAGATTTTTAGAAAGAAGTGCCAAACATGGACTGCTTTGCCAGATACAGAGTCGCCACCTAAATATTTTATTTTGAAAACTTTAGGAAACCCTAACTCGTTGCCTAAGGCCACGTGTCCGTCATCACCAAAGTTGCCTCGGCTCGGGAACTTGGGTACGATTGGGGAAGGTCACTTCGTGAGCACCCCCGCTCGCCCGATCAAAGATCGGCCTCTACTAACCATGATATCTTATTTTGAAAACATTATGCGTTCTTATTCCGGTTATAAGCCTAGATTTACAACGTGATGCGCACAGCATACAAGTATAGACCGGGTCGCCCGAATTGGAACAAAATATTTCATGTTTGTTTTTGAAAGATGGTTTGCTACTCGCAAGTAGGCTTAAAATGCAGATTTTACCACCCTCAAGTGGGCTTAGAAAAGATGGTTTTGCCACTATCTAGTGGGCTTAAAATCCACAGTGAATGAATTGTTCCAATCCAAATAACACAGCCTTCACCCAAAGGCATTCAGGCAGATATATCACATAAGCACATAGCCTCATGGTAAGCATGCTATCATGGCAGTCACTTACACACATGCAAGGATGCTAAAGCGTAAAAACTTACCGAGTACTCCAAGCCAAAGAAAGAAGCTAATTAGAAATCAATGCATGATCCTAACTATGCAGAAATGCCTAATGCAACACATGCAAAAATGCAACTAAGATAGGATCGGCTATTCTAAACATGGCATATGAAATGCTACAGCTAACATGTATTCAACTTGGAATTGAAGTACAATGCAGTGAATATGGTGCGCCGTGCCCGATGCGTGCGAAACAGATGAATGAATGCAAACATGCTATCATACTGTATGCTAATTGAAACATGCCCTAATCTAACCATCATAAGCTGATAAATAAAAGGGAGAAAGACGTGGGGTTGGAAGACATACATCACACGCACGCACACTTATTACAATTGTGCCCTCGCTCGGAGGGTCCGAATAAATATATAGTCCCAAATAAATAATACAGTTCGAATATGTACAAAACCCTAACTAATTAACAAATTAATCTAGGAAAGCAGTAAATTATCATGCAAGCCTATGGACTGCCTCAGCTCTGCTGTGGATGATGGATGATGCATGGTTGAGTTGCCTTGCGCGGAAATCCATTGTGATGCCCCAATTAGCCTCTGTTTATAATTAAACCCGGGATATTGCACGAAGCTCCAAAAGATTGCCGGTTTCTGATTTGCTGCAACAGATAGCAAAAAAGGAGCATGGCAGTGTATTTTCACATATGTATGCATACCTCGATCCTCGTGCCACCAATCACGCATCTCGATGCATGATGGCCGAGGAGTCGAACTGCACGACTCAATATGAAATGAATGCACATATAAACACAACAAGACCGAGACTCCATCATGGTTAATCCGGAGTGTCGGTGACTGGGAATTGAGACACGTTTCGTCACTCGGAGTACGAAACGTCCCTCGTTTCCCGTGCTCGGGCTAACTCCTATCCCAAACATAATGCAGATGACATGGCATGCATGAATGCAATCCTAACATGCAACCTAGCATACGCAATGCTATAAGATGGCATACGCAATGCACGATGGACTTACACCAATATGAGTGGACCTCAGCCACACTCACATCAGTGGCCATGAGATGAAAAATGGGACACTCGAGTTGCGCGCACACATGCACGCAAACCGAGGACCGATCTTAAGGCACAAAGGCCACTCTAACAAGGCATGGCAAGGCATGAAATATGGTATACAAACATGCAAGTTCCAGCACTGAAATGTGATGTAAAATGATTCCGAAACATGGAAACATGGCACCCGATGCATGGAATGGTCCCGAAACACAAAACTAGGCCCATGCATTGACTTATAGCTATACAAAGCATGCATTATTTGATCATGAAGCATGAAGACAGAACCAAGATAGTCCCAAAACATGAGCATTTCTAGTTCAAAGCATGGCCAAAAGATGCTAGCAAGATGGACTAAAATAGCATGCAACTTTAACTAGCAAACATGGTTTACATGGCATGTATATGAAACAGGTGAGAACTCATCAAACCAGCAAAAATCAGTGAATAAAACATGCCAAAACATGCCCAAATAACCTCTGAAATGCAACCAACACATGCACAAATGATGGGTTCTTTTAGAGGGCATACAAAGGGGTTATTAAGCACATGCATCAAGGACACTTAGCATAGCCAAATCAACTCTGAAAATAAAATATGATAGTCCTAAAACTCATCAAATTGGTCTTGAAATCAATCAACAAAGCATGCAAGATAGGGCCTCTTTGGAAGGCCAAAAAGACCATTAAGCAAAACAAGGAGAGAGAGGGTCACCCCCCTCTGATTTTGGCCTTCAAGAACACACCAAACCATAGCCAACACAAGTATTCTAATGCATAGCCCTAATCATGAAGAGATGAAGCATGCATAGGGGAAGATGACTCCAAACAGAAAATGGACCTTAATCAAACATGAAGATGATGCCAAAACAAGACTTTTTTTAGTTTAGGTCGAGGTCCAAAAAGGCTCACAAATAAGGCTAATGTGCCATGCAAAAACAACCCTAAAAGAGAGATTGAACAAACAGGGCAGCAAAAGGCCTCAAACAGCAAAGAGCCCTTCAACAAAGTTGAATAGGGCTCAAAACAAGACACTTTACAGTTTATGGCAAAACTCAAATATGCTCACAAGTAAGGCCAAAATATGATGCAAAAATAGCCCCAAAAAAGAGATAGAGAGCAAGAGGCAGTATCTGGCCTCAAACAGTGAAGATCCCTTCAACAAAGTTGAAGAGAGGCTCAAAATAAGGCACTTTACAATTTGGCTCGAAGCCCAGAAATGCTCACAAGCAAGGCTAATATATCATGCAAGAAATAGCCCTAAAAGAGAGATAAAGGGAAAGGGGCAGCAGATGGCCTCAAACAGAAAAAATTCCTTAATCAAACATGAAGATGAGCTCAAAATAAGACTGTTTTCAGTTCGGGTCAGAGCCCAAAAATATAAGCAAAAGGGGCTAAGATATAGAACAAAATAGTGCAAAAATGGGGAGAATAGGAGCTTACCCTTGTAGCCTAACTTTCCAGAAGCCTTTGGTCCATGGAAATGAGCTTTCAACCTCTGCAAATGACTTCCAAGGGGCTGGAATGGATGATGGTGGTGTGGTGCTATGCGTTGTAGTGGAAATGGTGCAAGAAACTAGGGTTTTGGAGCTTGGAATAGTGAAAATGGAGGGAGAAGGGGGTGAGCCTTGGCTGATTTTTTCTAACCCTTAGAAATGGAGGTGGAGTGCTGGTTATATAGAGGGAGAGGAGTGAAATAAAAGGGGGGAAAATCAATTCAAATTTCCCCCCCAAAAGGGCAGACCCTCGGGCAGGGGTTTGGTGCAAAACAGCTGGCACAGCTGGCATGCACCAGGAGAGAGAAGCATGGCCGGCCAGGTTCAAGAGGTTCAGGTGGCCGGCCGGCCACCTCCCCTGGCCAGCTGGCCAGGGTCAAAAGGGTCAAGAAGATTTGCTGGCCGGCCACCCCAAAAAGGTGGCCTCCCATGTGTGTACCACACAGCTGTGTGGTCAAAAACTAGAAAAAGTGAACCAGGAGAGAGAAAAACCAGCTTTTTAGAAGGGTTCAAAAGGGTTAGGGGGAGTTAATGGCTGGCCTATCCATATTGGTGGCCTCCCAGGTGTGTACAACACAATGGTGTGGTGGAAAGTCAGAAAAAGTGGCCCGGGAATGGAAAAAGTCAGCTTTCTAGTGAAGAAAACGGGCAATGAAGAGCGATGAAGGAATAAAGCTGGTTTTCAGAACAATCGCTGGCCTCCCACCTTCCTACAACCTCTCTAACAATGAAAATAAGGTCTCCACCAAAAATGAAACCAAACCGATGCAAAACGAAGGTTCGGGGGCCAAAACGCGCGGTCCGGGGGCCCGAAAACTGACTATTAAGCACCAGAGGTGGCGTTCGACCACGAAGTTGGTCTCTCGGGCCACAGTTTCCCTCAAAAGGGAGGAAACATGGTGTATGCCAAAACCCAGAGCAAACGGAGGTGGTTAAGCGGTCCCAAACCGAGGCACACGGCCGACGGCTCCGAAAATCGGGAACCAGGCTCCAAACGGGAAAAATGGCCTACGACTATGAAACGTAGCCCACGGCCACTGAGAGATGATCTACGAGACCTCTCCCTCCCTTTGGGAAGAGAAAACGGAGAAAACGGGACCTGGTTCACAAACCGAGGCAAAGCACAAAAGAGTCCGGAAGTCTAGAGGCAAGGCTCGCAACCGTGATTCCGTAACCTCAGAACGAGCACAATATGCAACATCACCAAGCGCTCAATCGGTGACGTCTGAGTCTTAAGGTCGGTCAAAAATGGGGTGTCTACAGTTGCCCCTCTTTGACAGAACTCAGAAGTCAAGGAGTGACGGGAGTGAATGTCAAAGCCTAGAGACGACCCATTTTTGACAAGGCCGAAGACTTAGACAAACAGGCGAGACGAACAGAAAGATGCGCCCGCAGGCATGCCCACAGGCAGAGGGCAAAATGCAAAGCGATATGCACAAAGCCGGATGTAACTCAATGATCATGCGAAGCAGCAAGTTGTAATGAAGAAAGTATTCATAATAGATGCCACAGTTTTAAGCAAGAATGCAAAGCAATACTACATTTCATGCAGTTGAAGAATGCGGAGAATCATTGGATTCTCGCCATGTCTCACACGGAGGGAATACAATACCTGTGTGGCTCGTCTGATCGCACCAGCCCCAAATGAACCGTACATACAATATCGTGCCTGCAAAAGGAAGAAACTCAGTAAGCACAACATGATTAGCAACACATGTTCAGCGTGATATCAAATGCAGACAAACGCAGTATTGATGGGTGAATGCATCGCAATGCGAGAAGCAACACGCGTGACAACGCAAGTTTGAGCATGGGGGCATGAAAATACCCATGAAACGTGCACCACAGTGCAAATGATGTGCATGAGAATGCAGGTGATCGTGCACAACAATGCAGGATAAGTGTAAACTTGAATGCACATTTTGATACGAAATAATGAGCAAAGCAATGCAAGTTTCGACGAAGATGGCTCAATCGCGACCTCCGGTTTACCTCCCGGAAAGGTCACAACGTATTCAAAAAGGATACACCTTGCTTTTGATGAGTAACAATGGGACACGCATCGAAAGTTGGAGTTGAAGTTCCCGCGGAGGGATTTCGCGACGAAAAGTGCACTTTTCTTGTACTTTCTCGGGTGCCCGGGACTCCAATCATCACCAAAATTTGCAGAGACCTTGGAGCCCATGTTGGGAACACCACCGGCTAGGTATGGTTCAAGGGGGAGGCTGCCGGCCAGGGGTGAGGCAAGGGGATGGCCGGCCTGCCAGAAAAGGTGGCCGGCTGGCCATCTAGCCCAAATCCGGGGCAGTTTGGTCTTTTTGCTCTTGTTTCTTTAAATATACAAAACCAAACACTTTAAGCTCATAACTTCAAGGCTGAAATCAGTCCCTCTACCTTCCTAGAGCATTTTCCCTCTCAGATCTACGCTCTATACGCGTTTTCCAACACCCCACGCCAAGTTGTTTCGCGAAATCTTTCGGTTTTCAACACTTTGAACCGATTAAATTTTGATTTCAGTGCTTCTTTTCTCATTTTCACCACTTGAGGTAAGTTTGTCTCAATATTTGGAAGATTTTCTCGGGAGTTGACTTTTGTTGACTTTTCCATTTCCTGAGAGTTGACTTTTGTTGACTTTTTCCAATTTTGGCTCATTTTGCTCATTTTTGCTCCTTTTTGCAGATTTCTTGAGATGACGGGTCATTTTCCCCATGGCGGAGGTTCTCCAGGTGTTGGAGGTGTCCCAGATATTATGGTTTTACCCCCGAGGGTCCGACCATTTATCCCCGAGAGGTACGACCCTCCGACACATATACTCCCTCAAGCGGTTTTTTATCATTTCACTGATTTCGATGATCGAGCGCCTGGGGATCTGCTTTTGCGAGAGCTGGAGTCTCACCTCTCTCATCAGGCATGAGAGGTATTTACTTCACTTTTACATTTTCTGCAATGTATTCTGCATTTTCTATGCACTTCGTGCTTTCGCTATGTTTATCTGCTCACTCAAGCACACAGCTTGTTTTGAATGTTTAGTCTATAACACCGTATTCCGTTTGCGTCTTGAACACACAGTTCAAACACTCGGACTTTCCGAACACGCAGTTCGTATATTGATTGTGAACACACAGCACACACTTGTTGAGAATTGAACACACAGCCTAAACTTTGAGATGAGCACATGGCCCACTGATTTTGAAATCTGAACACACAACTCAAATACTTAATGTTGAACACCCAGCTCAAACTTTGAGGTGAACACACGGCACACACTTTGTAGAAGGTTGAACACGCAGCCTAAACACTTGAATTCTGAACACACGGCTCATACTTTGAATTTTCTGAACACACAGCCCAGATATTGATTGTGAACACACAGCACACACTTGTTAAGAATTGAACATGCAGCCCAAACTTTGAGATGAACACACAGCCCATACTTTGAAATCTAAACACACAGCTCAAATACTTGATGTTGAACACACAGCTCGAACTTCGAGATGAACACACAGCCCATTTTTCTGATTATGAGCACACAGCACACATTCGTTGAGAGTTGAGCACGCAGCCCAAACTTTGAGATGAACACACAGCCCATACTTTGAAATCTGAACACACAGCTTGAACTTTGAGATGAACACACGGCACACACTTGTTGAGAATTGAACACGCAGCCCAAACTTTGAGATGAACACGCAGCCCACTGATTTTAAAATCTGAACACACAGCTCAAATACTTGATGTTGAACACACAGCCCGTACTTTGAAATCTGAACACACAGCTCAAATACTTGATGTTGAACACACAGCTCGAACTTTGAAATCTGAACACATAGCACAGACTGATTGAGAGTTGAACACGCAGCCCAAACACTTGATTGTTGAACACACAACTCGTTGTTGAGGTGAACACACGACACACACTGGTTGAGAGTTGAGCACGCAGCCCAAACACTTGAATTCTGAACACACGGCTCATACTTTGAATTTTCTGAACACACAGCCCAGATATTGATTGTGAACACACAGCACACACTTGTTAAGAATTGAACATGCAGCCCAAACTTTGAGATGAACACACAGCCAATACTTTGAAATCTGAACACACAACTCAAATACTTGATGTTGAACACACAGCTCGAACTTTGAGATGAACACACAGCCCATTTTTCTGATTGTGAGCACACAGCACACATTCGTTGAGAGTTGAGCACGCAGCCCAAACTTTGAGATGAACACACAGCCCATACTTTGAAATCTGAACACACAGCTCGAACTTTGAGATGAACACACGACACACACTTGTTGAGAATTGAACACGCAGCCCAAACTTTGAGATGAACACGCAGCCCACTGATTTGGAAATCTGAACACACAGCTCAAATACTTGATGTTGAACACACAGCCCATACTTTGAAATCTGAACACACAGCTCAAATACTTGATGTTGAACACACAGCTCGAACTTTGAAATCTGAACACATAGCACAGACTGATTGAGAGTTGAACACGCAGCCCAAACACTTGATTGTTGAACACACAGCTCGTTGTTGAGGTGAACACACGGCACACACTGATTGAGAGTTGAACACGCAGCCCAAACACTTGAATTCTGAACACACATCCCAGATATTGATTGTGAACACACAACACACACTTGTTAAGAATTGAACATGCAGCCCAAACTTTGAGATGAACACACAGCCCATACTTTGAAATCTGAACACACAGCTCAAATACTTGATGTTGAACACACAGCTCGAACTTTGAGATGAACACACAGCCCATTTTTCTGATTGTGAGCACACAGCACACATTCGTTGAGAGTTGAGCACGCAGCCCAAACTTTGAGATGAACACACAGCCCATACTTTGAAATCTGAACACACAGCTCGAACTTTGAGATGAACACACGGCACACACTTGTTGAGAATTGAACACGCAGCCCAAACTTTGAGATGAACACGCAGCCCACTGATTTTGAAATCTGAACACAGCTCAAATACTTGATGTTGAACACACAGCTCAAATACTTGATGTTGAACACATAGCCCATACTTTGAAATCTGAACACACAGCTCAAATACTTGATGTTGAACACACAGCTCGAACTTTGAAATCTGAACACATAGCACAGACTGATTAAGAGTTGAACACGCAACCCAAACACTTGATTGTTGAACACACAGCTCGTTGTTGAAGTGAACACACGGCACACACTGATTGAGAGTTGAACACGCAGCCCAAACACTTGAATTCTGAACACACGGCTCATACTTTGAATTTTCTGAACACACAGCCCAAATATTGCATCTGATTTGATTTTGCACACAGCTCATGCATTTCATTTTCATGCAGCTTATACATTTCATTCTGAAATTGAATACATGTGTTCATCCTGAATGCAGGTGACTTCTTGTACTGCGCGAGGATATGGCTCCATCACTGCGAGAGAGTGGTACGCCGAGCTCCCGGAGGCTGTTCGGGATGTAGTTGACATGGCAGGGTTTGGGCCCTTTTGCACCGGGATATCTCGTTGTCCTGCTAGCAGGACGCTGATGGGTGCTTTGGTAGAGAGATGGTGGGACACCACCAACTCCTTCCACTTCTCTGCCACTGGGGACATGACTATGACCCCATTTGACTTTGCCGTATTGACTGGCCTTGATGTGGGAGGTTGGGCGATCCCATATGACGAGGACATGGGCCAGTGGGAGGCAGCCTGGATATACTTATTGGGAGCTCACCCGCCAGTTGACAGGTCTTCAGGCAGAGTCCGATATACCTGGTTTTCTTCCCATTTCAGGAGGGTAGAGATGGAGCCTGAGACTCCTGAGGAGGTAGCCCAGTACACTCGTGGATTTCTGATGTTCCTCTTCGGGACCACTCTGTTCGCCGATGGGGGAAACACTGTCGGGCTTTACCTGTTGAGTGCTCTAGTGGACCTATCACAGGTCAGCCGCTATGATTGGGGTGGCGCCAGCCTGGCCACTCTCTATTGCTATATGAGCGCGACCTCCCGCGGACGGGGGAACATGGTTGGCGGCTATTGGAGGGCCTGGGAGGTACCTTCTGTCCTCTTGATTTACATTTCTGCTTCTCATTATTTATACATTGCACACCCGGCGCACTTTACATTCTGTATCTTGCACTTTGCTCTCAGCATTTTGTATTTACATTCTGCACTCAGCATTCTGTATTTTGATGGCTATTGCTCTGTTTTCCACAGCTATGGGTTTACGCGTACTTCCCGACGCTAGCCCCAGAGCTTGAGGTGGAGGTGCCCCTCACGACCCCATATTCACTTGTATTCGAGGGCCAGTACCGGCCGAGACCTCGGGAGTCTTTCCTCTACCTGCGGCAGTACTTCGATACAGTGCCGACGTCAGAGGTATTTCAGAACTCTTAGTTCTTTATGTTTCCAATCTTTGATTTATCTTGCACATTCGCAATTTCTGATCAGCTTATGCATTGGTTATCCGCAGATCACATGGCAGCCCTGGGCGCCTTTAGGTAGAGACCTCCGGTTCCAGTTTGTCGGAGCATGGGGCGCCTCCCGATATAGGATCCTGTTCGAGGGGCCTGTTGGTAGGGCCTGGCTTTTGGGGGATCGCTTTTTGCGTCAAGTATGGGGGTACACTACTCAGGATCTTCCCTCAGCACCCCCAGGCGATATGCGGACCGCTGATAGGCTCCCTCTCCAGGGTGTTATCGATGCCAGGTTGGGTACTGATGCATTTCTTCATCTCGAGGAGGGGGATTACGCTACTTACCGTCATACGTATTTGATGCCTCCAATGACGGGAGTCCGTACTCCGACGAGGAGGTCTGCTGGTATGCCTTCATCGAGTCGGGCTCGGACTGCAGATATCCCCTCCACCAGCAGGGCTGGCACATCTAGAGGTGGGGATGGATTGGTTCCCCCGATTCCTCCGACTCATTTTCATGCTGGATGGCCAGAGATCCCGACCGAGTTGACGGGATGGAGATATGGGACTTCCTACCCGATCCCGATAGAGCCTCCGATGCCTGGTCATCGATATGTCAGTGACCCTGACTCACCACCGGTATGTTCCACTATTTTCCATTTATCACACAGATACTTTGGCATTTGTTTATTCATTGATGACTTGAGCTCGTGTCTGCAGCCACCCAGGGAGTACATGGACGAGATGCTCAGGTTGGTAGCCTCACTCGAGGGCATGGTCCTGCGGAGAGAGGCGCAGTTGTCCATCATGGGTTTCCAGGTACTCTTTAGTTTTCTTGTCTTTATCATACTTCTAATGACATGTTGGTCCCGAACATCTTACTGCATTGATAGGCTGCCTGTGTAGAGCACATCTGACACATACCACATTTATGTACTATGTCTGTACACATCCACTCTGTGTAGTTTGCTTGCATCTGTATCTGGTATACATATTTTGGCTGATGTACTCAAACTGCGCTCTTTATTTTCAGATGCCTCCGGTGTATGATCAGTCACAGGCCGGGCCATCCAGGCCTCCCCGAGGAGCCGGGCCATCTAGGCCTCCTCGAGGAGCTGGGAGAGGGGAGTCGTCTCGTGGACGAGGCGGACGCAGGGCGCGCATTATAGAGGAGGAGTCCAGTGAGGAGGAGGAGGGTGCAGATCCCCAGTCAGAGACATTTGCTGACAGAGAGGGTGGCTCTGATCTCGGTTCCGGGAGTGGAGGTGAGACCGAGGAGGGTTCCGAGGATGACGGTTCCGACTCAGACAATGATGATGGTGATGATGGCGCAGAGGCTGTTCCGCAGAAGAGGACGAAGAGGGCCTCTTATTCCTGCTCTTGAGAGCATCAATGCAGTTGTTTCCTGCTTTATTTACCTTTTTACTAGTAGTTGTAGCACATTGTACATTGTTAGGCAATTTTATTTTCTGTAAAACTTGTACCCTTGTTGTAAAAATGTTGTAACAAAGGAAGCATGATGGAATGAAACAGCTTTTGAAAAAGTGTTGTTTTTTTTTTTTTTTTTTTATGTTCTCAGCATCGCTTCGCATCATTTTGCACAAAAATGAGATTTGAATGGAAATGTGCATTGTGTATTTGCCAAGTCAGGTAGTGAACCGAAGCAACAAACTAAACCACTTAACTTACTAAGAAATAACAAAACCTTAGCAAGTTTACAACTCGATAAGCAAAACACAACAAAGTTGATGACTCGATAAGCAAGGCACAAAAAAGTAACAACTCAATGCATGAAACTCGACAGCTCGACAAAACTTAACAACTCGATAAAGAAGACATCTCAACCAACAAAACAACAACTCGATAAGCAAAACAACAACTCCACAAGCAAAACAACAACTCGATAAGCAAGGCTTACCAACAATTCTATAAACAAAGTGCATTTCGGATGATCTGGGTGACGGAACGCCTTCGAAACTGAGGGAAATGGAGGTCTTTGACACTCCCGATGCATGCAAATGCTGGGAACTTCCTTCTAGAGGGTAGAACAGGACCACAGACACCTTTTGTAGCATGGCCGGCCACCTTTGGGAGCTGGCCGGCCAGCTTTTTACTTTTGAGGGGAGAGGGGTGGCCGGCCTACCAGAAAAGGTGGCCGGCCGGCCACCTAGCTCAGCAACCACCAAATTTTTGACACGTGTCCCCCGAACAGTGCCTTATCCTCTTTACAAGTGCCAGCCTCGCAGTTGATTCATTTCATCTCAGTTTTGCACCAAAATGGAGGCGTTTCTCGTTGAAAATCTCACAGCTTGGATCGCCTCTCTAGATGGCTCGGAAAAGTTAAACTTCCGGGGCTTCGGCTTGAATGCACTATTCACGCTGAGCCGTACTCCGCTGCACCTTCCCTTCCTTCATGCAGCGGCGAGGTTTTGGAACCCGGTGACACATGTGTTTCGCTTCGGCGAGCAAGAGGTATGTCCAACTTTCGAAGATTTTCAAGTTCTGATGGAGTCTGAACGTTATGAAGAAATTTTGCCTCAGTTTCGCTTCGGCGACGCTCAAGCTTTAGGGCGGATGTGTGGACTCACCATGCATGATGCTTGGTCTCTGATCTGCAGCGGGGAACTGGACATCCTCGACTCGATTTATCGCTTTTCAGATGCCGGTGACCGCAGCAACCATCATTGGCAAGGTTTTCGGCAACATGCCCTTTGCTTGTGCATGCTATCTCACTTTTTGCTTGCCCCAGGCTTTAGTGGATCTAGCATTCGTCTGATCGAAGTTGCTCAAGGCTTGAAGGAAGGAAAGAGTTGCATCGCTATGACATTGGCCGAGACAACGATGGGCTTAGACGCTTTCTATCGCCGAGAGACGGCCAGATTTGCGGGGAGTCCACTACTGCTGCAGGTAATGTTTCCCACCCAATCTCACATATATATTGCTCACATCACTCGGCCCTCAGACTCGGTTTTTCTCACGAAACCCTTTCCTTACTTTTCTCTCATCGTACATCTCTCTATTTTTTATTCTCTCATTTTTCATCCCTCCCCAGGTATGGTTGATGGATAAATTGCAGGTTGTGGACTCTTGCCCAGCCTACTCGGCTCGCGGCTACTTCTTTCGACAACGCCTAGTCGATGCCCCCGATGAGGGGTGGTGGTTTGACTGGATGTGCAATTTGTCTGCAGGTCGTATTGCTTGGCGCTGCCCCTGGCTCAATCCCCCGGCAATGAGCTATAGCATGTCCCGGCAAACCGGGATCCAGTTGATTGGTCTGACTCACTGTGTGTTCTACTTTCCGTTCCGGTTCCAACGCCAGTTCGGTCATGATCAGACTTGCCCGCCAGAGGGGATAGAGTATCCTGCCACATTCCCGGTTCGAGGCGCACAACTTGCCCAGCATGCCACAGCCTGGAGGACTAGAGAGCTCCTGGCCCCCGCTCCCACTTTCAGTTGCACTTTGTCTGACGAGTGCTTGGATTGGCTCAATGAGGAGGCACAGATCGGGCCCAGCTTGGCATCAGAGGCTTCGACCAGCTCTGGGAGGGGGCGCAGGGACACCTGACTTATCTATGCCCTGGATTTATTGCTTTACTAGTACTTTCAAGTTTTCTTTATGAATGTAATAAAAAGCAACTTCAATTTGTATGCAAAAGCAGGAGAACTCTGTTTTGAAATTAATGAAATTGAAGGTTGTAGGTACTGAAAATTTTCCGCTTGGTCCAAAAATGGTCTAAGTCGTAAAAAAAGATTAATTTGAACAAAGTCAACTTTTATTAAAAACTTTTCAAAATCATTTTCGATATGGATCAGAACTGGACGCGCCTGGGATCTATCACTGAGATGCACAACCTCGGATCCCAGCAACTAGAAAGTTGCCCCTAGTCTAAATAGTGCCGCGGCACTGCACAGTAACGGAAAGTTGCCCCTAGTTTGAAAAGCACTGCACCGGAGATCACGATGAATGCTGATGGACAAAGATGACTGAGATGATCAAATGAACAAAGTTGATCGGGGAAAATGGCTGAACTTCAGGATGAAGTTGCCTACGTATCCCAAAGATGGGAATCAAGCCTTACGTAGTTCAGGCTCAGGTTCACTCGGGTATTTTCACTCTCCTTTTATGCTCTAACTTTTGCCAAGGCCGCCCTTTGCAGGTTTTCAACCTTGCGAGCTCAGTTTTTATAATTTCAAATTTTCTGTGCTCTGAGTTTTGCCTAGGTCGCCCTTTCGGGTTTTCGGCCTAGCGAGCCTCTCAAGGGTAATATTTCTTTAATTTTTCCATATTGATCGGTTGTGAGAACTCTAGGCCATCTAGATCCATCAGAACCACAGCTCCACCTGACCAGATAGACTTAATGATGTAGGGACCAGTCCAATTGGGTCTGAACTTGCCCCTTGGGTCGTGAATAGGAGCTCGGTTGTCCTTGAGCACCAAATCTCCTTCCTTTAGATTCCTGGACTTAACTTTCTTGTTGAAAGCCCGGGCAATTCTGCGTTGATAACCTTGAACATGGTACAGTGCTTTCAGTGTCCTCTCATCAAAGAGCATGAGTTCCTCAAATCTGCTCTGCTGCCAATCTGCCTCGGCTATTTGACACTCAGCCAATACTCGCAAAGACGGAACCTCAATTTCGATAGGTAAAACGGCCTCCATCCCATAAACCAATGAATACGGAGTCACCCCAGTAGAAGTTCTGATTGAAGTTCGGTAGCCCCACAGAGCAAACGGCAGCTTATCTGGCCAGTCCCGGTAGGTTTCCACTATCTTCTGTAATATGTGTTTGATATTCTTGTTGGCGGCCTCAACCGCTCCATTGGTTTACGGCCGATAGGTAGATGACTTATGAAAAGCCACGTTGTATTTTTCCAACAAGTCAATCACTTCCTTCTTGAAGTGGGAACCGTTATCTGAAATTATCTCGTTTGGGACTCCGTAGCGACAGATGATGTTGTTTCTGATAAACTTCGCAACATGTGAAGCCTTCAACACCGCATAGGATTGGGCCTCGACCCACTTTGTGAAATAATCTATCGCGACCAGGATGAACTCATGCCCATTCGACCCCTTCGGAGTGACAGCCCCGATCACATCAATTCCCCAGACTGAAAATGGCCATGGCGAAGTCATATTGTACAGCTTCGATGGCGGAATGTTCATGCGATTTGTATGAATTTGACACTTGTGGCATCGCCAGACAAAACCGATACAATCCTCCTCCATGGGGGACCAGTAGTAACCCTGTCTGAGGATCTTCCGCGCTAGCATTACTCCATTCATGTGCGCACCGCATTCCCCTCCATGGATGGCTTCCATTAGACGCTTCGACTCTTCGGTATCGACACACAGCTTATGCATTCCCAGATGACCTCTCTTATACAGCTTACCCCCACAGATGATGAACTGAATGGCCATTCTTCTGATTGCCCTTTTATCCTTGGCATTTACCCCCGGCGGGTATGCTTCCTTCTCCAGGAAATTCCAAATATCGTGGTACCAGGGGTTTTCGTCCTGAACCTCATCTATAGCAGCAATCGACTCGTAGGCTGGCGCAAATTTCTGGTCAATGATGACTGGACGCATCCGGACTCCGAACGGGATATCTATCATGGAAGATAGAGTTGCTAAAGAATCTGCGAACCTGTTGTTCTCTCTTAGTAGATGAGCAAAGTTTAGCTTCTCAAACCGAGGAATTAACAAGTCCAAGGTCTGGTGATACATCATCATCTTTTCTTCTTTGACTTTCCAGCCTCCTTTTGCTTGAGACACAACAAGGTTCGAGTCCCCGATGATGTCCAACCGTCTTGCCCCTAGTTCTAGGGCTGCTTCCAGACCGGCAATGCATGCCTCATATTTTGCTTCATTGTTCGAGACTTTGAATCGGAGTTTGAAGGCTAAAGGGATACGGGACTTGTCAGGTGCTATCAGTAACACTCCTATTCCATACCCATACTGGTTTGACGCTCCGTCAAAGTACATCGTCCAAAATTCGTCGTCGATATGCAAAATGGCCTCATCTGGGAATAAGTACTCAACTGTTTCACCCCTTTCCACTGGATGATCGACTAAGAATTCTGCTACTACTCTTCCCTTGACTGACTTGCGTGCCACATATTTCAAATCGAATTTGGAGAGCAACAGTAACCAACGAGCTAGCCTACCCATAAGTGCTGGTTTCTCGAAAAGATATTTGATGGGATCGAGTCGTGAAACCAACATTACAGAGTGAGCTAACAGGTAGTGCCGCAGCTTCCTGGTAGCCCATACCAAAGTTAAGCAAGCCTTCTCCCCGGCTCATACTCTAGCATCTTCTTGCTTAGATAGTAGATGGCTCTCTCCACTTTGTCCTCTGATTCTTGCGCGAGCATGCAGCCCATTGTAGTCTCAGTCACTAAAAGGTACAATATCAACGGTCTCCCCGGCTCTGGCGGTGACAACACGGGTGGGTTCTGTAAGTATTCCTTGATCTGTTCAAAAGCAGCTTGGCATCGGCCGTCCCATTGGAATTTCTTGCCTTTCTTCAGAAGGCCAAAAAGTGGTTCACAAGTCAAGGTTAATTTTGAGATAAACCGTCTTATGAATTGTACTTTACCCAGAAAGCCTCACACCTCCTTTTCAGTCCTTGGTGGGGACATTTCTAAGATGGCCTTGATTTTGGAAGGGTCGACTTCAATGCCTCTCTGTGTAATCAGAAACCCCAGCATTTTTCCAGCTATAACACCGAACGTACACTTCTGAGGATTCAGCCGCAACCGAAACTCTCTGATCCTTTGAAAGAACTTTTGCAAGGCGGTGTAGTGGCCCTCTCTATCTTTGGACTTGACAATCATGTCGTCCACGTACACCTTGACCTCTTTGTGGATCATGTCATGCAATATTGTGGTCGTGGCCCGTTGATAAGTAGCTCCAGCATTCTTCAGCCCAAACGACATGACTCTATAGCAGTATGTCCCCCACGGGGTGGTGAATGCAGTCTTTTCCCGATCTTCAGGTGCCATTACTATCTGATTGTAGCCGGAGAAGCCATCCATGAATGAAAGCAAAGCATGCCCTGCTGTGAAGTCTACTAACTCATCAATATGCGGTAAGGGAAAGTCGTCCTTCGGACTAGCTCTGTTCAAATCCCTGAAATCTACGCATACTCGGATCCTGCCATCCTTCTTTGGCACCGGAACGATGTTGGCCAACCAAGTCGGGTATTTGGATACCAGCAGGAAGCCTGCGTCGATTTGCTTGGTGACCTCTTCCTTAATCTTGAGAGCCCAATCCGGGCGAATCCTCCTGAGTTTCTGTTTAACAGGTCGGGCCTCGGGGTCAAGAGGGATCCGGTGTTGTACAATCTCAGGATCGATTCCAGGCATGTCTTCGTAGGACCACGCGAAAACATCTTTGAAATCTTTTAATAAAGCGACTAAGCGCTCGCGTTCCTCCAAAGACAACGTGGACCCGATCTGGACCAGCCGCGGGTCCTCCTCAGTACCAACATTCACGGTAGTGATTTCATCAACTAACGGTTTAACAAATCTTTCCTGCTCTTGTTCAATTAAGCATTGCAAAACCGGAGGAATTTCGTCCTCGTCGTTTTCATCAAAATTTTGAAAGTCTGAGTTAATGCAATAAATCAAGGGCACAGAAAAGTACTCAGAAACCACAGCTACTTGATTCTCATTAAGCACATTCAAGTCGTCCGATTCCTCGGTTACAATAGACTCAAAAGAGAAAGAAAAAGACGACCTGGACAAGACTGTGGCATCCGGGTTATCATCCCCAGGATTACCAGACTCAGACTCAGTCGAGCTGGAACCTGATTCCGACTCACAAGACTCGGTGGAATCGGATTTCGGCTCACTACCTGACCCGGTGCTGCTGGACAAAAATCCCTCTTCATATTGCCAAATGAGAGAGGGTGCAATAGATGCTTCCAAAATAGTTGCTGGTAGGCCCGCAGCCGTTCCATTCCCGATCATGCATACCGAGAAGTTATCCCCCAAGCACTTCTGGTCGATCGGAGGATTTGAAAATAGACATGCCAGTGCTACCCCCATCTCAAGTTCGATGTCCTCAGACTGCACTTTCTTGCTCTGCTCAGCCTCAGCCAATGGGTCCGTCTGTTCTTCGGCAACATCCTCCCCGGATAACCACAGATCAAAAAAGATCTCAAAACCTGGTACGCGCTTCCTCTCCGCGTTCAGCCACAGCTCTGGAAAGCCACAAAACGGAAAATCCTCCCCCTCCCGGACGAAGCATCCATTTAGGGTACCCTGAATGGGCCTATGTATCAACTCAAAAGGCTTTCCAGCCTGCTTTGCTCTGGCTCTCCCAGCCATTTCCTTCCCCTTCCTTATCCAATCTTCTTTGGTGGGCTGATAACCCAAACCAAAGGTATGGGGGTTGTGGGGCACTTCGGCCAATGCTGCGACGCCCTTCCGGCCACTCTTTCCCAATCCCATCCCAGGGATGTGTTGAAGCTTGTTCATGAGGTATACAAACTGAGCACTGACGTACACTCCCTCATTAACAGCCATGATGTTCTGCACAACCCGAGGCTCAGCTAAGGTAAAACCCGACATAAACATGTCCTTCATGCCGTGCTCAATTTCTAGGACTGGTGTAGATACCTCCGGAGGTGGATGGATCGATGAATTCCCGAAAACAACGGCTACTCCCTTTCCATAGGGGTATTTCACCATCTGATGCAGAGTGGATGAGACGGCCTTCATCTGGTGCAACCACGGCCGCCCCAAGAGTAGATTAAAAGTTGCAGGAATGTCCAAGACATGGAATTCAATGTTGTGTTGTCCTAGACCAACCTGGGTCTGAACTTTGACAATCCCCATCACCTCCCTGCTAGTGTTATCATAGGCTCTGATCACTTGAGTAGTCGGCACAAAGTCCGTGGGCTTTAACCCGATTGCATATGCCGTCCTTGACGGGCACACATTAATGGCAGATCCCGTGTCGACAAGAACCACTGGCACCCACTTGTCTCTACATTCCACAGAGATGTAGAGGGGTTTGTTATGATTTGCGCCCTCAGGCGGCAGTTCTTTGTCCGAAAAGGTTAATGTCGGGGAACCTCCTCCCAGAAAGACCAGTCCAACTAGCTGCTCTGGTGTGGTATCTATAGAGAGTTTAGCCTTGTCCATAGCAGATAGGACAGCTTGCCTGTGCACTCGTGATGCCATAAGCAGTCCCCAGATGGAGATGTCTGCTTGTATCTTTTTTAACTGCTTCAGCACAGCTTCTTCTTCGATTTGCTTCTCCTTCTGTCTCTTAGCTTTCTTATCCTTCCCCGACGCCTCTGGCTAGTCCAGGTGCGGGGGCTTGAAATACCGTCCACTTCTTGTCATGTGATCAACCTCATCGAGATACCAGGTGTCGTCTGGTTGATTGCTCCCCCAATCTTCATCTGTGCGGGCAAGACATAAATCATCATCTTCCCACCACATTCTGTTGGCATTCAAAAGACACCCGTCTGGCTCCGGCACGATTGTACTTGCAGTACTTTTAGCCCATATGCTCGCAGCATCTTCTGTCCTCGTGCCCACAGCACTTTCAATCCCTTCATGGGCTTTGGCTTTTCGGATTCTCTCAGAATCCCAAATCTTTCCTTGTTCTACCTGTGTTAGCGCAGTTTGTTGTTCAGCTTTCTCTGCATTCACAATGCTCTTGTTCTGAGCGAAATTCTTCGTACCGGCGCTCTCCGGCAATGTACTCTGACTTTCGGCCCTTCCGGCCACAACTGATACCCTCGCCCCTACCAGGCCCTGTTCTAGTTGGAACTCTTCCACCACATCCGGTTGATCATCCAGCCATCCAGTGGCCTCTGTCGATTCCTCATAATCAAACCAGTTGACTGCCGCGCCCCCTGATTCTTGGTCATCGAAAAACTGCAGGTTGGCAAAGCCCTCTTCTACGGCCGTCAAATCATCCGTCCCCTGCTCAAATTTATCCCCCCGGATCACACACAGTTCTGCTTTCTCTGGCAATTCTATACTTGGCTCAGGCTGGCCCGCTGACAGAATGTACTCACTCGGATCGTAAGCTTTCCCAGCAAAATTCCCAGACTGCTCAAACCCTGACTCAACCATTCCATCCTCCTCTACAATCTCCGCTGCGCTGTCTTTGCCAGCCACCACCATTGGCTCAGGTTGGGTTGTAGAGATGTCCAGCATGCACAAAAAGTCAGTGCAGTTGGGAAGGAGCACCTCCAGCTTAGGTAGATGGGACGGAGTGATATAGATGCTAGGATCGTAAGACACGACCCCAGTCTGGATGAAGTTGATTCTTTTGGAAGGTGGAGCTCGGTTGTGTGTAGGGAGTGGGTTGGTTGTAACATTGGGTCTTTCTGGTGGCAAAATCACCTGTTTGTCAACGAGATCCTGAATCTCATGACGCATTCTGAAGCATTGGTCGGTGTCATGACCGTGTTGTTGGTGATATGCGCAATATTTGGCTGGGTTGTGAGTGGGGGGTAGTGGGTTTGGTAACGGCCTCGGTTCCAGGGGTTTTAGATGCCCTTTTCTTATTAAGACCCCTAGAGCCTTGGACAGGGGCATGTACAATGGGGTGAAGGTTCTTTGGCCTCTGGGTTGGTATTTGGTGGTCTGTGTATTGCTTCCGGATGCACCGGAGAAGGGCGTGGCTGCCATGGGGCTTGGAGGGGGAGGGGGGATGGTGGCGACCATGTTTACCTCTGAAGTTCTTACGGTTGCAGCACTACTCGGGCCTGCATTGTTATTACGGTTAAAGGTTCTTCGGGGTTGCTCCCTGTCTTGGTCAATCAGACCCCGTTTCATTGCATCTTCAATTTGTACTCCCATCTCGTGCAGATCCGAAAAGGTGGGGAAGGGGAGCACAATCATTTTTTGCATCAGTTTTGTCACGCCCCGAACCCGCCCCTAGAAGTTCGGTGATGAGACCGGCCAGTAATCCTAGATTACCACAGGCCTTTCTATACATAACATAAATAAGCGGGGCTTGCGGAAGCGAAAACAAAATACAAATAGTCCAAAGAGCTGTGCATATATATGGTCATACATTTACATAACAAGATGATATTAATTACCCACAATCTTTAAATTACATATCATGCAGTTACAATTATACGGCATAAAACAAGACTCACAACGGCCTTCCCAGTCTAGCCCCAACCCGGAGGCACCCACAACTCTGGTTAGGCTTGATGCAAATCTCAGCTTAGGCTTGACTCCCAGCAGGTTCCCCTATAATACATAAATACAAATAATGAGCTAAGGCTCAGCAAGTAACATTAAAGTAAAAGGGAATTCAACATTTCATTAAACCATAAATCTATATATGTATATATACATTTATCATAATCATTAAACAGTAATCATATAAGAAATACCCATCGACATATTCCGTAGGACCTTTTTATAACATTTTCATAACCATTTTATATACCTTTCCATAACCTTGTCATAACTATCCATTTCATAACCATTTCGTAATCCTTTCATAACGTCGACTTAACGACTAGATTAACCGGTCCGTACACCGATTAAACACCTTTTCATAACGTCGAATTAACGACTAGTCATGGACCACGCATTTTCATGCCGTCCCCCATGACTTGGGACTAGTCATGGACCACGCATTTTCATGCCGTCCCCCATGACTTGGGACTATCCGTAAATGTCATACTAGATTTACAAATAAAACATTCGTTCACAGAATCAAATTACATTTCAACTTAATGTACCTTCTCATAGCCTTTTCATCACATTTTCATAACATTCTAATAGAGTACATTCGTTTACAGAAACAAATAGCATATCAGAAACCATATCATAATAGTCACTCATTCACAGTTAAATTCACATTTCAGAACATATCATATCAACTCATAACACTTTTGGAATATAATTCATAATGACATATTTTTACAGTAATGTTACTTACAGCGGGTTTCTGAAACTGGTGGCACGGTCTTCGAGATTCGACCTATAACATCAACAGTATAACACATTTCTTATCATATATCATCATCCAATTACATAATTCATGCCATGTCCTTTCTTCTTTCACATTCATTTCATGTCCATTTCATGTTCATAAGATGATAAATGATGCAATTATCATGTTAAAAATCATGTAGAACAACTTTCCAAAATTTTCTGAAATGACTCCTTCCGCTCGAGCGCCACTTTGGCCGCTCGAGCGGCTAGTACAATTTTTCAAACTTCTGGGAAGCTGTTTTCTGCGCTCGAGCGGACTTCCCTCCGCTCGAGCGGACCATGCAAAAGTCCGAATTTCTGGGTTTCTTTCAAGCTTCAACCTTCCCCTTTTCAAAACCACTTTCACATTTATGATCATTTAGTCCCAAAATACTAAAAAACACAACATGATTTCATCTCAAAACTTCAATTCAAAACCCATATGTATCATATATAAGATCAAACTCATAAACATGCATATAAAAACTTCATTTTTCAACATCCATGGAGGTCACCCTCAAAACCTACTAAATAACATGATTCATAATCTTTAAAGCCAAGATCTTTGAGTTCAACATGCTATGCCAAGAATCAACAACCTATTTCATGAATTTAGAGAGAATCTTTACCTTAATCACTTAATTGGTGAGGATTTAACTTGATTTCCCTTTTCTTTTTCTTCCTTTCCCTTGCTTTCCCCCTTTCCACGATTCTCTTCTCTCTCTCTCCCTCAGATATTTTCTTTTTCCTTTTGTTGAGTCAAATAGTCCACCCCTCTTTTTCTTATAACACATATATATCCATATAAATCAATTTGAGCCAAAACACTTAGCCAAACAAGGCCCTTCCCATCTACTATAAACATTTGTGCCAACTTTGCTAACCAAACGGAACTTAGCGAATTAGACAAAATTCAGTTTTCAATTTATCGTTTCAGATAGTTCTAAAAATTCTCAGTATCACATAGGCATTTTCAATTTCATTTCCTGAACCCGTTACGGTCCTCAATTTCAGTCCCGGAGTTGCTATTCCAACAATTATTTTTCTCATTCAAACAGATATTCTTTAGTTAAATCATACTAAAGCATAATTAATTACCGATAATTATGATATACGATTCCGGGTCGTTACAAGTTTGGCTGGAGATTGCGCACAATCACCCTGATCTGGTCCTTATCGGTGGGCCTTAAAGTCATCATCGAGGCCTTTGCCCTCCACCGGGTCACGAAATCCGAGAAACTCTCTTTGGGCTCCTGCCTTGTTGCTTCGAGATCACGAGTTGTAATCTCAATTTGGGTGTTGTAAGAGTATTGCGCAACAAAGGCCTCAGCCATTTCATCCCAACTCCGCTTGACATCATCCTCCAACTTCGCATACCAGATAGCGGCCACACCCGACAGGGTCCGGCCGAATAGTGAAAGCTTCTGGGGTCTAGTTAGGCCCATTGGCCGCAGTATATCTGAGAATAGCCGAAGGTGGACCATAGGATCCCCAGACC
Source organism: Camellia granthamiana (assembly GCA_036172215.1). NCBI lineage: Eukaryota > Viridiplantae > Streptophyta > Magnoliopsida > Ericales > Theaceae > Camellia > Camellia granthamiana. The sequence continues at coordinate 24,715,015 of CM069908.1, read as the reverse complement.
CGCCGAAGTGATCGATCTGCGGCATTTTGAACCTATCCGGCAACGTTACAGCCACATCGGTATATCCGTCCTCAATATCCGGGATAGCCTTTACCCCCTGGGTTTTTTTGAATAGCTTCTCGAGCTTGCTCAATTTTAGTGCTGTAGGGTCTACTTCGAACTCAAAGGGAGAGTCCGGGTGGTTGACGGGTGTATGTGTCTTGGACAGTTGAGGCGGAAATGGGGGCGGAGCTGGCCCCGTTGGAAGGTCAGTGTCCTCCTGGATGTTCTGGACATTTGGCAAGGTGTTTTGGATGTTTGGCAGGACATTCTGGACAGTTGGTGTTTGTTCAGGTAACGGGACCCCTGGTGGAGGAGGAACTAGATGTGAGGCAGATGCTCCATTCTGCTGTTGTAGTCTAGTGATGAGCTCGGCCTGCTGGGCCATGATTGTGGCCTGCTGTTTAGAGAACTCCGCTTGGCGGACAGCGTCCTCCTGCATTTGCTTCATGCTCTCTTGGAGTTGTCGCATCATTTCTTCCATCCCGGCCATATTCTGCGGATCTTGCTGACTGACTGGTATGTGTATCTCTATGGCAGAAACTGAAACCTCAGCCCGACTGTTCACTGCTAGGGTAGACCACTATTCTGGTAATCTCTGTTCAGACACACTACGCCTTCTCGGCCTCCGTCTAACAACCGGGGGTAGGGAATGAAACACTGGCTGTCCGTCAACCAGATCCTTAGATCGATTGAGCCGACGACCTCTTGTCCAAAGTGCTTGGGGAATATCTGCTGGGTCGGAAGCAATTGTGCTAAAACTGTCCTAGCAAAAAGATCAATAAAGCAATAAGGAAATAAATAACCAGATAAACGAACAGCATAACAGCTTAAAATAAATACACAACACACAGCTGGGCATAACAACACACGGTCGATAAGCTGAATGCACACTGTCCTCAAACACTGATCATTATCCTTGAATCACTGTCCCTAAAAACTGAATCTGGTACCTGCAGATAACTGATTCTCGAACACTGACTGATGCCTGCAGGCCTGATGCCCAAACTTATAAACTGATACATGCATTTCCCTGTAGAGACGCACTCTAAAAGCACATAGCAAATAAGTGAGAGCCAAAACACCCCTATGTTGGGGTAGGGTTTCCCTGTCCTATTTTGTCAGGAGCTAGGGTTTCACTACGCATGCAGCGGTTTCAAACAACCTATATCGGGTAAGCAACCTGTCCTAGTTTGGAATGGTCAGTACGGATCCGAATATGCACTAGGTCGAATGGTCAAAAGGGTGCCCCGATAAAACCGGGGTTTGTGTTCCCATACTGGCAGAGCCCGTAACCGGTAAGCCTTATGGCACGCAGCCTCTGGCAAACCGCTCAGGAATAGCAGATGGCAAACACGGTGTCCTAGGCGCACCAATGCAAATGCAATGCAAAGAAACACATAAATGTAGTCAAAACAAGATATCATGAATTCAAGTCAAGTTCTCTAAATCCCCAGCAGAGTCGCCAGAAACTGTAGACGTCCCCGAACGCCCCGGGAGGATGAGTCCTGTAGACACCCCATTTTTTACCGTCCTCAAGACTTGGACGTCGCCGTTTGAACACTCGGTGATTATCCATGTTTGTGTTCGTTTGGAGTTCCCGGAGGTCTCGGCTACGCGCCCTGCCTCAGGATCTCCGAACTCGACCGTTTTGTGTCTGGTTTTGCACCAAACACTTGTGTTTTGCCTTGGAGGGGCATGGAATGCCTTGTGAGGCATCCCCACACACCACCGGCGGTGGCTAGAGGCCACCGGATGGTTTTTGTTGCCACCGGCAATGTATGTGGCCGGTCGGCACTCTTTGTTACCGGTCGGCAGTCATTTTTGGCCAGCCGACTACTGTTCATCTGCTTTTGCAGATATTTTAGGACAGTTGTGTGGCATTTGGTTCCCTTCCATACACGTGTATGGAGGGATGCCCTCCTTGTAAGCTTGTTGTATAAGCTTTACAAGTTGGTTGCCTATAAGAGAAGGGTCTCTTCTCTTGGCATAGAGGTTAGAGAATTTTGGAGAGAAAAACACAGAGAGAAGCTCTGGTTTTAGGGTTAGGGTTCATACATATTTCCTATCTCTCTTTTTCTCTCTTTGTGTTCTAGGTGTTTTAGTCCATACTATTGCACACAAACACCTAGTGCTTCACCTTCCTTTGGCTACTGAGGTTCTAAGGGGCTGGTTTTGGTGTTTTGGACCTGGATTCAAGCCAAGGAGGGCTGTTGGAGCATCATTTGTGAAGGTGATCTACAAGGGTGAGAAACTTCCCTTTTATTCCGCATTTTTGCATTGCTTTTCTACCTATCTTAGAGCTGTTTTCGTGCTTAGTGTATAATACAAAAAAGTTCTATTTTTTAGCCCTCTTGATTGTTTATTAAGAGTGTTTTGTGGTTTGGGTTTGTTTGACCCCTCCTAAGCCTTGTAAGGCTCCTTTTTGTGCTATTTTTGTGCAAGTTTCGAGACTTTGGTGTTTGGGCCTCTTCACCCCTGAAATCTTGAGGGATTTCAGTGGTGGAGATGGTGCCTTGAAGTCTCCAAAAGGGGAGGGCCACCCCCTCTCCTTGTTGTCCTTGAAAGGGACCCTTTTTGGCCTCTTGAGGGAGCATCATGTTAGAGTGTGTATTGATCATGTCTTGGCTGTTTTCCATGCTTATTATGCCATGATATAACCTTGTTGTATGTTGGTTTTGGTACACCATGCATACTTAGCATACCTACCATGTAATGCCTTGTTATTGCCTTAATATGCCTTAGGTTGTTAGCCTTTGCTCTAGCATGTTTTAGGTTTAGCCTTGTGAAGGTTTTGTGCTCATTTTGCCATGTTTTAGGTCTGTCCATAGTTGTTTGGGTCGATCTTGGCACGCTTAGTATAGCTCCTTTGTATTTGAGCTCGTATGCTTCGAGTATGTGAATGTGTAGTATGTGTTGCTTGCATCATTTCGGTGGTTTGGAACCACCCTACATGTTATTTCAGTCCCTTTGACATGCTCATATGTTTGCCTTGGATGCCTCTTTGAAGCTTTGGAAGCTTGCCTTGCATGCTCCATGTTTTAGCATTTATGCATGCCTTTAAATTCAAACCATCTAGATGCAATCTAGTTGGTCTTTTGGGCTTAGTTTCATGTGTTAAAACTCTGTTTTTGGTTGCCTAAGTCTTGCCATGTGTGGTTGTACTCAGTATAGTCCATTGCCTCTTTGGTGAGCCTTGAATGCTTGGACCATTGTTGCATGTTTAGCTTGCCTTGTTGCTTGGTTTGGCACCATGTTTTAACATGATTTTCAGAGCTTATGTTGCATGCTAATTGTCCATGATATCCCCTTTCAAGTGTGCCTTAGAGTTGCTTATTTAATGCCTAAGTGTTGGTCCAACTTACTTGCATGTGTGTATGTATGTTTGATCCCAATTCCTTGGTTTTTGGCCACTGTTTTAGGCCTATTTAGAGTTGCCTAAATCATGTCTAAGTCCACCTTTTCATCAGTTTGCATTGCCTCATGTTTGCTTGTATGCTTGCATAAGTGTCTTGCCATGCCATGTTGCATCCTTAGCTTGCATGCCTAGGTTGCATTGCATCTTGCATGCATGCCTTGTTCCTTGACTTGGTGATAGGAATTGGGCCTTGGTTCGTTTGTTTGGTTTGCATTTCATTTGACATGAAAGTTGCACACTTGATTCTTTGGGCCATCATGCATGGAAATGCGTGATTGGTGGTCCGAGAATCGAGACACATGCCCCTTTGAGTCATAAACATGACAGGGGACATGATTGGTGCATACATTGCTTGAATTGTATTGCCATGCAAGTTCTGTCCTCTGCTGCTGTGAGTTGCAGGTTCTGCAGGCATTCTTTGCCGACCGGCAGTATACATTGCCGACCTGCAATAAATCACCAGCCGATGGATTCATTTTGTGCCGGTGACCACAATTCACTGCCGGTGGTAATTCTAATCAGCCGGTGGTGATTCCCAGTATCTAGAGAGGCATCCTTGAGACTTTGGCAGTCTTCAGAGAGGCAGAGCAGGGAAAACAGAGGCAGACTATGCATGGCCATGCACTTCCGAGCAGGACCCGAGCATGCACTGCATCTGGCTCTCCTCTCGAGGCGGTTTACTGCTTTTCCTAGTTTAATTAGTTTGTTAACTGATTAGGCAATTTGTAATATTTAATTAGCTTGCGTAGTTAATTAATCTGTAATATTTATTTGGTCCCTCCGAGCGAGGGCGAATTTGTAATAAGGGTGGGTGTGTGTGTGTGTGTGCATTCCAACCCCCACTTCTTTCTTCCCTTTTATTTACCTGCTTACGATGGTAGATTAGGGCATATTTAAATTAGCATACAGTATGATAGCATGCGTGCATCCATACATTTGTCTTACATGCACCGGGCTCGGTACATCATGCTAACTACATTGTATTTCAATTTCCAAATTGAATACTTGTTACTTGTAGCATTTCACATGCCATGTTTAGGATAGCCGAGCCTGTCTAGATTACACCCTTTCTTGTGTTGCATTAGCCACTTAACATAAACTAGGACCATGCATATGATTACTAACTAGTTTCTGTTTTGGCTTGGAGTACTAGGTGAGTTTTTTTCGCTTTAGCATATCGCATGCGTGTGAATGTTGCCGTAACAGCATGATTACCATGTGGCTAAGTGCTTATATGAGATAAACTGTTTGAATGCTTGTTGGTGAAGGTTGGATTGTTTGAGTTGGAAAAACTCGTTGAAATCCGTGTTTTAGCCTACTTGCGAGTAGCAAATTCCAAAGCGCTTTTCAAAACAAACGGATATGCAATGCTTGTTTCCAAATTAGGCAATCTAGTCTATACTTGTTTGCTGTGCGCATAACATAGTAATTCTAGGATAATAACTGGAATAAGAACACATAACGTTTTCAAAATCAGATATCATGGTTAGTAGAGGCCGGTCTTCGGACCGGGCGAAAGGGGGTGCTCATAGCTGACCTTCCCCGATCGTACCCAAGCTCCCGAGCCAAGACAACTTTGGTGATGACGGACACGTGGCCTTCGGCACCGAGTCAAGGTTTCCTAAATTTCCCATTTTAAAAAAAAATATTTAGGTGGCGACTCTGTATCTGGCAAAGCAGTCCATGTTTGGCACTTCTTTTCAAAATCTGTTTTTCTCAAAACGATTTGCCAGAGTTGGACTCTTTGGTTCAAATTAGGAACTGCAACAATAAAAAAAAAAAGGGAGTCCGAACTGTAGCCGAGGTCTCTCGCAGGCTTGTTACAAGTCCCCGTTCTGTTCATTTTGGGCTCACTACAGTTCGGACTCAAATTGTCACGGTTCTTAATCTGAACCAAAGAGTCCAAATCCGGCAAATCGTTTTGAGAAAACAGATTTTTAGAAAGAAGTGCCAAACATGGACTACTTTGCCAGATACAGAGTCGCCACCTAAATATTTTATTTTGGAAAATTTAGGAAACCCTGACTCATTGCCTAAGGCCATGTGTCCGTCATCACCAAAGTTGCCTCGGCTTGGGAACTTGGGTACAATTGGGGAAGGTCACTTCGTGAGCACCCCCGCTCGCCTGATCAAAGATCGGCCTCTACTAACCATGATATCTTGTTTTGAAAACATTATGCGTTCTTATTCCGGTTATTAGCCTAGATTTACTACATGATGCGCACAGCATACAAGTATAGACCGGGTCGCCCGAATTGGAACAAAACATTTCATGTTTGTTTTTGAAAGATGGTTTGCTACTCGTAAGTAGGCTTAAAATGCAGATTTTACGACCCTCAGGTGGGCTTAGAAAAGATGGTTTTGCCACTATCTAATGGGCTTAAAATCCACAGTGAATGAATTGTTCCAATCCAAATAACCCAACCTTCACCCACAGGCATTCAGGCAGATATATCACATAAGCACATAGCCTCATGGTAAGCATGCTATCATGGCAGTCACTTACACACATGCAAGGATGCTAAAGCGTAAAAACTTACCGAGTACTCCAAGCCAAAGAAAGAAGCTAATTAGAAATCAATGCATGATCCTAACTATATAGAAATGCCTAATGCAACACATGCAAAAATGCAACTAAGATAGGCTCGGCTATTCTAAACATGGCATATGAAATGCTACAGCTAACATGTATTCAACTTGGAATTGAAGTACAATGCAGTGAATATGGTGCGCCGACCCCGGTGCATGCGAAACAGATGAATGAATGCAAACATGCTATCATACTGTATGCTAATTGAAACATGCCCTAATCTAACCATCATAAGCTAATAAATAAAAGGGAGAAAGACGTGGGGTTGGAAGACATACATCACACGCACGCACACTTATTACAATTGTGCCCTCGCTCGGAGGGTCCGAATAAATAATACAGTCCTAAATAAATAATACAGTCCGAATAAGTACAAAACCCTAATTAATTAACAAATTAGTCTAGGAAAGCAGTAAATTATCATGCAAGCCTATGGACTACCTCAGCTCTGCTCCGGATGATGGATGATGCATGGTTGAGTTGCCTTGCGCGGAAATCCATTGCGATGCCCCAATTAGCCTCTGTTTATAATTAAACCCGGGATATTGCACGAAGCTCCAAAAGATTGCCGGTTTCTGATTTGCTGCAACAGAGAGCAAGAAAGGGGCATGGCAGTGTATTTTCACATATGTATGCATACCTCGATCCTCGTGCCACCAATCACGCATCTCGATGCATGATGGCCGAGGAGTCGAACTGCACGAGTCAATATGAAATGAATGCACATATAAACACAACAAGACCGAGACTCCATCATGGTTAATTCGGAGTGTCGGTGACTGGGAATTGAGACACGTTCCGTCACTCGGAGTACGAAACGTCCCTCGTTTCCCGTGCTCGGGCTAACTCCTATCCCAAACACAATGCAGATGAGATGGCATGCATGAATGCAATCCTAACATGCAACCTAGCATACGCAATGCTATAAGATGGCATACGCAATACACGATGGACTTACACCAATATGAGTGGACCTCAGCCATACTCACATCAGTGGCCATGAGATGAAAAATGGGACACTCGAGATGCGCGCACACATGCACACAAACCGAGGACCGATCTTAAGGCACAAAGGCCACTCTAACAAGGCATGGCAAGGCATGAAATATGGCATACAAACATGCAAGTTCCAGCATTGAAATGTGATGCAAAATGATTCCGAAACATGGAAACATGGCACCCGATGCATGGAATGGTCCCGAAACACAAAACTAGGCACATGCATTAACCTATAGCTATACAAAGCATGCATTATTTGATCATGAAGCATGAAGATAGAACCAAGATAGTCCCAAAACATGAGCATTTCTAGTTCAAAAGATGCTAGCAAGATGGACTAAAATAGCATGCAACTTTAACTAGCAAACATGGTTTACATGGCATGTATATGAAACAGGTGAGAACTCATCAAACCAGCAAAAATCAGTGAATAAAACATGCCAAAACATGCCCAAATAATCTCTGAAATGCAGCCAACACATGCACAAATGGTGGGTTCTTTTAGAGGGCATACAAAGGGGTTATTAAGCACATGCATCAAGGACACTTAGCATAGCCAAATCAACTCTAAAAATCAAATATGATAGTCCTAAAACTCATCAAATTGGTCTTGAAATCAGTCAACAAAGAATGCAAGATAGGGCCTCTTTGGAAGGCCAAAAAGACCATTAAGCAAAACAAGGAGAGAGAGGGTCACCCCCCTCTGATTTTTGCCTTCAAAAACACACCTAAGCCATTGAAAATCCATTGGATTTCAGTGGCTAAGAGGCCAAACCATAGCCAATGCAAGTATTCCAATGCATAGCCCTAATGATGAAGAGATGAAGCATGCATAGGGGAAGATGACTCCAAAAAAAAAATGGACCTTAATCAAACATGAAGATGATGCCAAAACAAGACTTTTTTCAGTTTAGGTCGAGGTCCAAAAAGGCTCACAAATAAGGCTAATGTGCCATGCAAAAACAACCCTAAAAGAGAGATTGAACAAACGGGGCAGCAAAAGGCCTCAAACAACAAAGATCCCTTCAACAAAGTTGAAGAGGGCTCAAAACAAGACACTTTACAGTTTATGGCAAAACTCAAATATGCTCACAAGTAAGGCCAAAATATGATGCAAAAATAGCCCCAAAAGAGAGATAGAGAGCAAGAGGTAGTAACTGGCCTCAAACAGTGAAGAGCCCTTCAACAAAGTTGAAGAAGGGCTCAAAATGAGGCACTTTACAATTTGGCTCGAAGCCCAGAAATGCTCACAAGCAAGGCTAATATATCATGCAAGAAATAGCCCTAAAAGAGAGATAAAGGGAAAGGGGCAGCAGATGGCCTCAAACAGAAAAAATTCCTTAATCAAACATGAATATGAGCTCAAAATAAGACTGTTTCCAGTTCAGGTCGGAGCCCAAAAATGTAAGAAAAAGGGGCTAAGATATAGAACAAAATAGTGCAAAAATGGGGAGAATAGGAGCTTACCCTTGTAGCCTAACTTTCCAGCAGCCTTTGGTCCATGGAAATGAGCTTTCAACCTCTGTAAATGACTTCCAAGGGGCTGGAATGGATGATGGTGGTGTGCTGCTATGGGTTGTAGTGGAAATGGTGCAAGACACTAGGGTTTTGGAGCTTGGAATAGTGAAAATGGAGGGAGAAGGGGGTGAGCCTTGGCTGATTTTTTCTAACCCTTAGAAATGGAGGTGGGGTGCTGGTTATATAGAGGGAGAGGAGTGAAATAAAAGCGGGGAAAACCAATTCAAATTTCCTCCCCAAAAGGGCAGACCCTCGGGCAGGGGTTTGGTGCAAAACAGTTGGCACAACTAGCATGCACCAGGAGAGAGAAGCTTGGCCGGCCAGGTTCAAGAGGTTCAGGTAGCCGGCCGGCCACCTCCCCTGGCCTGCCAGCCAGGGTCAAAAGAGTCAAGAAGATTTGCTGGCTGGCCACCCCAAAAAGGTGGCCTCCCATGTGTGTATCACACAGCTGTGTGGTCAAAAACTGGAAAAAGTGAACCAGGAGAGAGAAAAGCCATCTTTTTAGAAGGGTTCAAAAGGGTCAGGGGGAGTTAATGGCTGGCTTATCCATATTGGTGGCCTCCCAGGTGTGTACAACACAATGGTGTGGTGGAAACTCAAAAAAAGTGGCTCGGGAATGGAAAAAGTCAGCTTTCTAGTGAAGAAAATGGGCGACGAAGAGCGATGAAGGAATAAAGCTGGTTTTCAAAATAATTGCTAGCCTTCCACCTGCCTACAACCTCTCTAACAATGAAAATAAGGTCTCCGCCAAAAATGAAACCAACCCGATCCAAAACGAAGGTTCGGGGGCCAAAACGCGCGGTTCGGGGGCCTGAAAACTGACTATTAAGCACCAGAGGTGGCGTTCGACCACGAAGTTGGTCTCTCGGGCAACAGTGTCCCTCAAAAGGGAGGAAACAAGGTGTATGCCAAAAACCGGAGCAAACGGAGGTGGTTAAGCGGTCCCGAACCGAGGCACACGGCCGACGGCTCCGAAAACCGGGAACCGGGCTCCAAACGGGAAAAATGGCCTACGACTACGAAACGTAGCCCACGGCCACTGAGAGATGATCTACGAGACCTCTCCCTCCCTTTGGGAAGAGAAAACAGAGAAAACGGGACCTGGTTCGCAAACCGAGGCAAAGCACAAAAGAGTCCGGAAGTCCGGAGGCAAGGCTCACAGCCGTGATTCCGCAACCTCAGAACGAGCACAATATGCAACATCACCAAGCGCTCAATCGGTGACGTCTGAGTCTTAAGGTCGGTCAAAAATGGGGTGTCTACACTTCCCTCTAATCCGTGATCAGATTAGAGGGTATTGTTGGGCCCATGGGGGCCCACCACAGGTTCCGTTTTGATAATTTGAACCATTTAATGTGTAGAAATTGTCAAGTACTATATGCTTAAAAACAATCACGTTAATCGTATATCGATAGTTATGTTATCAAATCAGTTTTGTATAAAAAAAAAAATGGACGGTGAAAAAATAATGGTTGATAGAAATATGATCCGATGAGATAGCTATAGATATCCGATCAAAATGATTTTTACAAGCATATAGTACTCGACGAGTTCTATACATTAAATGGTTCAGATTATCAAAACGGAACATGTGGTGGGCCCCCATGGGCCCAATAATACCCACGTTAATCATATATCGATAGTTATGTTATCAAATCAGTTTTGTATAAATAAAAAAAAAATGGACGGTGAAAAAATAATGGTTGATAGAAATATGATCCGATGAGATAGCTATAGATATCCGATCAAAGTGATTTTTACAAGCATATAGTACTCGACGAGTTCTACACATTGAACTATTAGGATTATCAAAATGGGACCCGTAGTGGGCCTCCATGGGCCCAACAGTACCCTCTAGTCCGATCATGAACTGGAGAGAAACCCAACCCTTTTTAAAAATATAATAAGACAATATTACACACATTAGGATTACATCCCATTATCACATTTTAATAATGACAAATTTAACAAAAGTTTAATAAGATAATAGTGCACAAATGTACCATTGTCACATTTTAAGAATAATGACACATTTGGAAAAATTTTAATAAAACAACAATACACACATTAGAATGATGTCCTATTGCCACATTTTAATAAAGACGCATTTGACAACTTCTTTTTTTTTTTTTTTTTATCAGCAAAGAAAAATAGAAACTTTATTGATGAGATGAGCAAGATCAAGCAACAAGATACATTTGACAACTGTTTAATAAGACAATAGTGCCCAAATGTTCCATTGCCACATTTTAAAAACGACACATTTGGAGAAAGTTTAATAAAACAATAGGACAAAAATGTCCATTATCATATTTTAAGAAGAATAATATATTTGACAAAAATTTAATAAGATATTAGTACATAAATAAAAATGATGTCTTATTGTCATTATTTAAGAATGAAACATTTGACAAAAGTTTAATAAGACAGCAGTGTACAAATGTTATGTTGTCACATTTTAAAAAGAATGACACATTTAACAAAAGTTTAATAAGATCATAATATACATATTCAAATGATGTCACATTATCCGATTTTAAGAAAGACAAATTTGGGTTAAATTTAATAATGTCACATGGCGCTTAACAAGTGCCCAATAATTATCCCAAATGCTCATTGTAAAGATATGCAAAATTCTATATTCACACTAATACCATTATGATACTTCAATTTTAATGATGTAGACTTTTTTTTTTTTAAATAATTAATGAGGAATTTCAAGTTCAAAGTCTAACAATAATTTGAAATTTATGACATTCCAATTAAGTTTTTTTTTTTTTTTTGATCGGCAAAGAAAAATTCCATTAAAAATATGAAATTTATAGGTACAAGGAAAAAAAACACATTGAGAGAGATTCGAAGAGTAAATACTCACTCTCCTACTACTGCTACTCGCGTTTTTATAACCAACTCCTAAACCTCCCAATTTTAAATTTTAAAATACAACTAAAAAATAAAATAAACCAAACACTTGAGCCCCCAAAACCAAAGCTACACACGGAAACAACCCACCTAAACCACAGCTACTCACTCTTAGAACACCCCACTCCTGACTCAAACTGTTGAAACACTCTTGAGCCCCACGCCTGATACACACTTGATGCACTGATACACACTTGAAGCACTCACGCCTGAAGCACTCAACCACCACGCCTGAAGCACTTAACCACCATACTTGCCGAACACACAGACTCCTACATTGTCGTCGAGGACCACCCGTGGCCAAACCTCCTTTGCTTCACCTCTGAACATCAACAGCCTCTGAACATTTTGTTAACATTCTGAAATTAAACTCCTTTGCTTCCTACTCCTCTTCACCTCTTCACCTCTGAACCTCCTTTGCTTCCTTCTCCTCTTCTCCGTGACCCAAAATCACCCTCCATAGCAGACTCCTAGCTTTTTCTTGCTTCACTCTCCACATCAAGCTTAACCGAACACAAACACCGACCACCAAAGGATTGAACGGAAATCATCCCTCAAACTCCCACTCGCACGGAGCGCTCGAATGAAGATCCTAAACATCTCAGGATCCTCCACCCCTCAAACTTTCTCTCGCAGCAAAGTGCCCGAATGAATTTCTTGCACCAACCCACCCTTGATCAACGCAACCACCCCAAACCGAAACCCAAGGCCGGAACTAAACACCACGGCCGAAGCTGAAACACCAAGCAAAACCACCCAAGGCCGAGAAAAGAACCCACCAAAAACCACCCAACAAAGCTTCCAAAACACCATTAACCCACACAGTGAAGATAGATCAAAACCACCCAAGGGATAAACAGCAAAAAACCCAAAGAAAAACCCGAGAACACAAACAACCTAAACAAATCTAGAGGTTAGATCTGAAAAGGAAGAAAACTGGAAAAAAACTGGAAAACAAATGGGTGTTCAAGATTATTAGGAGAGAAACAACAGCACAAAGAGAGAAAGCTAGGCCAGCCAACCGCCATGGCCAAAAACGGCGGCCGACTGGCCAACGGTGAAGCCGAGGTGGAGGTTTTTTTAGAGGGAGAATTTTTCCAATTAAGTTGGCACCAGGAAAACCACCCAATCATTTGCAACACCCACCAAACGGCCATGTTTGGTTTTGCTTTGATGCTTATATAGCACTCCCTCCTTTTATCTTTGTTGATGTAAGATGGAAACGATTTATTATTGATTTTGATTCAATAAAGTTTATTATTTTGTTGATAAAAAAAAAAAAAAAAAGGCCATGTTTGGTTTCTTTTTTAGGAAAAAAAAAATTAGAATTAAAAAAAAAATGGAAACTAGTAAGATAATAATAAATAAAGAAAAGATATTTTTTAAATTTTAAAATCATATAAAAATGATAATTGTTTTATATTTTTTTATTTCTTTCAACAAATTAATTTTTTATTTTGAAAAAAAAATTTGCAACAAATTTCCGGAAACCAAACTAAACATTGACTTGTGTGGCCCTCCCTGTATAGGACTAAACTCCCCTCCATACTTTTGTCTCTCTATATTTTTTTATATTCTTCTTGTGAGCCTTAATTCAGACCTACACTGATAATCTGAATCATATATCTTGTAAACCTAAAATAACAAAATAGATGATTTAGATCATATACACAAAATTAAATTAAGCCCCACAAAAAGAGTACAGAAAGATACTCCCTCCGTCCCCAAAATATTAGTCCCTTATTTCATTTTTCATTTTTTCAAAATATTAGTCAATTTTCAAAAATTAATGACTAAAATAATATGAATTTCCTATTTTGCCCTTCTTTTAAATTCATTAACAATACAAAAAGTACAATTATGACAATTGATATTATCCAAAAAAAATGTGCTTTCAAAGAATAATTTTGAAAATTTAATTTTTTTAAAGTACAATAATTATTGTACTATCAAAAAAAGTTAGACTCGCCAAAAGAGACTACTATCTTGGGACAGATGGAGTATAAGCTTATTCCTCTGTATAAATACATGCATCACCTCTGAACCTATTATGCAATCTCAGTATAACACTGTGTTTGGTATTTCATAAGGTTGTTTAGGGAAGGAAAAAAAAAACGGCCAATTTTCTTAAACACCTCCCCACTCTCTTCACCTTTATAGCTTTGTTTTCACTATTAATAATTTCATCTACTTCTGCCTTTTCACCTACTGTAGCCACCTGGTATGGAGAACCTATTGGTTTTGGGACCATTGGTAAGGAGAGAGAAAAATTCATTTTTGATGTTTTTGATATATAGATAGATGTTATATAATATTACATATTATTTTGTTTGACTTGTGATAAAGTGATCACACATGAAAACTGTTTTGCCGTAACCTTACTACCAAAAAGATAGGTGCACAAGAAAACCAGATGACTAGAGGGAGAGTATACAACGATCAAGATCATGGAGGCTGGCAACCAGTGGTGCGGAGGCGGAGGCATGGAGGTAGAGGAATATGGAATTCTAGGGCTGAGGTCTCAATCCACTCTGTTTTTGTGGATAATATACCAGAATCTATGGGGGCAAAAGGGCTGTATAAGATCTTTTCCAACTATGGTGTAGTTATGGACGCATATATACCAAACAAGAGGAGACAAATGACGCGATCTCGATTTGGTTTTGTTAGATACAATTGTTCGGTAGCAGCAGATATGGCAATACAAAAAGCAAATGGAATCTGGTGTGATGACAGAGCACTCAAAGTGAAATGGGCAGATTTTGGGAAGGAGTATACCACAAAGCATAAAGCAGTCCAAGCAACACTGATTAGGAAGGAAGGGGAGGTTAATCGCACTGGTAATGCCTGCTACCCAGAGAAGACGACATATGCTGAGATAGTTAAAGGCAGGGGTGTACCATTAAGCACAGATCGAACCATTAAAGCAGATGAGTTAGGCAATGGATGGTTATATGAAAGTGCAATAGCCAGATTAAAATCATCACGTTCAATTAATGAATTTCGGGAGGAAATAGCTAGGAGTGGATTTAGGGATATCAAAGTGAGAGTTGGAAGTGGCAGAGATGTGGTCTTATCCTTTCACTCGGTGGAGATCATGAAGGAACAGCTTATGAGAATGCAGGAATGGCTTAAGGATTGGTGTGAATTAGTTTTTCAATGGAAACCCGGGATGGTCCTTAATCAAGAAAGGTACGTTTGGCTCAGCTGTTATGGTGTTCCATTAAACTTGTGGAACTGTAACACCTTTAGCAACATTGGCAAGGTATGGGGAGTAGTGATTGGTTTGGATGAAGACACACGCAACCTGAACTACTTTCGTTGTGGGAAAGTAAAGATAGCCACGAGTTTTATGGAGCCTATTAACCAGATTATTAATCTAGAATGCAAAGGAAAACTCTACCCCATTAGAGTTTGTGAGGAGCAAAAGGTAAAGATACAATGTATCTGTGTATCACATAAATGGAGGAATGATGAACATCATAGACCAGAGACAGATGATGCTCCCATCACAGAAACAGGTAGCAGGCAGGAAGATGAAGATGATTATGTGGAGGTCCAAGCTGGCAAGACGATGGATAGTAGGGCTGATGTGGAAAGAGAGAGGCAAGAGGCATCACGTGTAAAGGAAAATGTCTTGGAAGGGGGGGACCTGTTGAGAGATGCCTCAGTGGTGGCTGAAACAGAGCTGTCACATGATGCGTCAGAGGAAGGCGAAGCATGCGGAGGTGGCTCTGCAGGGAAGGTAGCGAGTTCCAAAATGAATGATGAAGATGGAAGTCAACGGGTTGATGGGGACATTTTCACACCTGGCTTTATTAGAAGTATCAACGGCTTAGAGGGTAATAGGCATGGGATCCAGCTGGAGGTGGATTTGAATTCGGCACTTCTAAATGGGGGCCCAAGTGGTAGTAGACCTGGGTTTAATTTAGCAGTAGATCAGCCTACGCCCTATCTATGTGAAGGCCCTGATAAGTTAAGCCTCATTCCTCTACAAAGTATTGGGTTAGGCTATAAAGAGCTCAGCAGCCCACAAGTTTCACATGTTTCTGCAACCCAAACCCAAAGGGAGGTGGGTTCTCATAGACGTAAGGAGAAAGGAGTGATAAGAGTGGTCAATCCAACTCCAAGCAAAATGCATACTTCGAAGGGACAAGGGAAAACAAAGCGTGGTAAGCAAAGGAAGAAGAAAGGGAAGCTGGTTGGTGACAGAACTGTGGGGACATCATCTTTAAACTTAAGGAAAGGAGTAATTTTCATGTCTGTTGTAGCTGCTATTTCACTCTCCATAGCAAAAGAATCTAGCCGAGAAAGGTTAGTGCTGTCAGAGGCGGAAGCATCAATTGAAATCGGTAAAGCTCTTGGCATTGATTGTGAAGGGAAAGAAGATGAGGTGATAAGCTATTTACAAGATCTGGAAGCTCAAGATGTGGAACAAGCAAGGTTAAGGGATGGAGATGCCAATTAATTTAGCAAAATCAGGGGGTTCAGAGTGGTTAGTAATGTTTAATGAAGATACAATCATGGAATGTGAGAGGGATTGGGCGACCAGAGAAAAGGAGAAAGATTAAGAATATTCTTGCTGTTAGAAAAGTGGATATTTCTCTACTTCAAGAAACAAAGAAACCAGAAGTCAATTCAGAAATGGTAAAGACTATATGGCCTGGTGATTACTTTGAGTTCATGTCTGTTGATGCAATTGGCAGAGCTGGAGGTCTGTTATGCATATGGAACCCTGATGTTTTCCAATTGAAGGCTAGCTGCTGCAACCATAATTTCCTGCTGCTCTCAAGTACAATTTTTCATAGCTTTGAGTGTGTTATCACTAATGTATATGGTCCTACTGACGTGGTAAAAAGAAGAGAGGTGTGGGAATGTTTAATCAGGTTAAAATCCATCTTTTTGGGGCCATGGTGTATGGGAGGGGACTTTAATGAAATCAGAACAATCTCAGAAAGGATTGGGTGCTCCAGATGGGATAGAGGATTGAGGGATTTCAATTATATGATTGAGCAATTGGAATTGATGGATATGCCCATGCTGGGGAGGAAGTTCACTTGGTGTAATTCTCAAGATAGCGAGAAGCGGAGCAGAATAGATAGGTTCTTACTTAACCATGAATGGGTGCAACAATTCAATTTCAAATTATGGGGTCTTCCTCGAATGCTGTCTGACCATTGTCCCATTATTTTAATGGAGGATGATAGGGACTGGGGCCCTAGGCCGTTTAGGTTTATTAATGCTTGGCTATTACATCCTAATTTTCTCCCTTTCATGAAGCAAACTTGGTCAGAGCTTTTGGTGGAAGGGTGGGCAGGGTTTAAGTGCCTTATGAAATTTAAAGCATTGAAACAAGCATTAAAAAAGTGGAACATGGAGGTGTTTGGTAGGATTGAAGCAAAGCTCAAAAATGTCGAAGATGAAGCCCATGCCCTTGATATATTAGCTGAAGAAAGACCACTGCTTGCCCCTGAACAGGTTAGAAGAAAAGAAGCTAGGAGTGAAGCTTGGAGGCTAAGTAAAATGTTGGAATGGATCTGGTTGCAGAAATCTAGAAGTAACTGGGCATCTAAAGGCGATAGAAATACTAGATATTTCCACATCCTGGCTTCTAGTAGAAATAGTAGAAATTCTTTGTGCTCACTTCTTCTGAATGGATCCTTGATTGAGGAGCCTTTGAGAATCAAGGAAGAAGTTAAGAATCATTTCATGAGGTTATTCTCTGAGTCTTGGAGCCATAGACCTAAATTATCCGGTCCTTTTAAAAACATAGGTGGTGCTCAAGTGGCGGAACATATGGAGGCTGACTTCACAGAGGAGGAAATCAGAGAGGCAATCAAGAGTTGTGAGGGCAATAAGGCCCCTGGGCCTGACGGGTTCAACATGTCATTTTTTAAGAAGTGTTAGGGCATTGTAAAATATGATGTGCTGCAATTCATGAGAGAATTTCATCAGAATGCAAGCTTGGTCAGAGGACTCAATAGTTCCTTTATTGCACTAATCCCAAAAACTGATAGCCCATCTGGTTTGAACGAGTATAGGCCCATTAGTTTGATTGGCTCTTTGTACAAGATTCTTGCTAAGGTGCTAGCAAACAGGATTAAACAAGTAATGCCCAAGATAATTAGTGAGGTTCAGTCTGCTTTTTTGGGTGGAAGGCACATCTTAGATGGGGTTTTGATAGCTAATGAGGTGATTGATGGGTGGAAAACATGTAATAAAAAAGGCTTGATAATCAAATTGGATTTTGAAAAGGCGTATGACTCAGTTAATTAGGAGTTCTTATTTGCCATGCTTTCAAACTTTGGCTTTGGTGAGAAATGGATGAGCTGGATGAGAACTTGTGTGTCCTCTACTAAGATTTCTGTCTTGGTCAATGGGTCTCCAACATCCGAATTTAGTCCCCAAAGGGGTCTGAGGCAAGGTGACCCATTGTCACCATTTCTTTTCAACATTGTAGCAGAGGGGCTAAATATCTTGTTGTGTAGAGCCAAGGAGTTGGGATTCATAAAAGAGGCTGAGGTGGGCCGTAATGGTGTGATCGTTTCCCATTTACAATTTGCAGATGACACTATTTTGTTTTGTGAAGCTAATTGGGTGGAAGTGGTGAACCTCAAACGAATTCTGAGATGCTTTGAGGTTTTATCAGGCTTGAAAATAAACTACCACAAGAGTGTCATTTGTGGGGTGGGCGTGGATGATAGGTTGATGCAAGCTTTTGCCACTAGTTTTAATTGTCTGCATCAGAAGCTACCTCTGAAATATCTTGGGTTGCCTTTGGGGCCTAACCCAAGTAGGAAAAGTACTTGGTCACCTGTTTTAGATAAATTTAAGAAAAAACTGTCTTCCTGGAGGAGAAGGGTGCTTTCTTTTGCTGGAAGGTTAACTCTAATCAAATCGGTCATGACCAACCTGCCTATTTACTACTTATCTTTGTTCAAGATTGCTGTAGGGGTGGCTAAAGAGATTGAAAAAATCCAATCGGCCTTCATTTGGGGTGGATCTGATCTTAGAAGGAAGGTGCATATGGTGAAGTGGGAGGTTATTACTAAAAATAAGGCGTGGATTGGGGGTGAAAAGAATTAGAACTTTAAATGAATGTTTGTTATTGAAATGGCGGTGGAGGTTTGGGTCTGAACATCAATCTTTGTGGAAGGTAGTGATTTGCAGGAAATATAATATAGAGGGTGGTAGATGGTTACCAAGCTTGGTTGGCAGAGGATCTAAGCTGTGGTCTGATTTAATGCATAATGTCGTGTGTAATTCAAATCTACATAATTACTACCTTAACAATGCCAAGATTGTGTTGGGGGATGGAAGGAGATCACATTTTTGGTTAGATAAGTGGGCAGGGAACATCTGTTTCAAGGAGGAATTTCCCAGGTTGTTTTCCTTATCTACTAACAAACAGGGAGTGGTAAAGAGTTTCTTTCAGAGAAGGGGTGAAGCTGGCAGTTGGAAAGTGGGTTTCAGAAGGGCACTGCTGGCTTGGGAGGAGCAGGAGGTTAGTAGATTTTACACCCTGCTTAATACTGTACCTACACCTTGCAGCAACAAAACAGATGAACTGATCTGGGAGGCAGACACTTCAAGGGTGTTTACTGTTTCTTCAGCCTATAATTGGTGTGAGTCTTTCCTTGGGTTTAAGCTGGCTGTAGCAGGATCAATTTGGAATAATTATGCTCCTCCCAAGGTGCAATTTTTTGGGTGGTTGGCTTGGCAAGGTAAGGTTAAAACTTCTAGTTTTTTGCAAAGAATCAGTATCCTTGATGGGAGTGCATCTATTGTCTGTGTGTTTTGTCAAAGCGAGGTAGAAACAGTGGATCATATTATACTTTTCTGCCCTTTCGTATGGAGGCTTTGGTCAAACATCGTAAAATGGTGGGGTTATCAGTGGGTTATGCCTGGCTCTGTTAATGGTGTGCTGCAGTGGTGGTCAGGGAGTAGAATGAAAAAGATGGAAAAGAAAATTTGGGCAGTCATTCCTTTAGCCATCATGTGGTCCATTTGGAAGCACAGAAATGAGTGCGTGTTTCAAGGCTTACAGCCGAATTGGGATGAACTGTGTGATATAGTGAAGGTAAGAGTAGCAATGTGGTTAAAGGCTTCTCCAATGGCTATGGTGTTTTCTATCACTGATATGGTATTTAATTTGCAACAAGTGCAGTTCTGCATCAGAAATGCTGGTTGAATTTGTTCTGACTTGTTGGTTGCTGCTTGAGGTCTGCTGAATGGTACTCAGGTTGGGTGGTATAGATTGGGAGGCCTACTGAAGTTCAATTGCTGCAGTTGTATATGGTGGTTTAGAGGCATAGTGCTATTTGGCTTGTTGTTGTATGAGTCTGTTCTGATATGTGCAGATTGTTCTGGTCTGTGCAGACTGTTTGGTGATTTCTTGCTATTCTATTTTGGTGAAATTTTGAGCTAGGCATCACTATGTGAATCAACCTGATAAGGTGGTAGGCTGTCATGAATTTAGTTGGGCTGCATTTGTGTGGGTGCTCTGAATCGGTTTTGGGTTGGCCTTGGAAGGATGCAACTGTTAATTGCTGTCTTGAATATGCTTTGGGTTGAAGGTTGCAGCTGTTAAGGCTGAAACTCTGTGGGATGTTTCTGTCTTTGTTGTTTGGCTGGTTTATTATGTAGTCATTTGGGCTACATAGTGTTGATGTTTGTTAAAGGGTTGGCAGAGGAGTTGATTCAGATGTTTTGGTTTTGAATTTAGTTGGGATGCATAGGGTTATGGTTCTGAATATGTTTGCACTAGATTATAGTGTATAACTTGCAGCAAGTGAGGTTCTGTCTCTAGGACAGAGTTGGGTTGTTGTTCGCAGCTGTTTCGGTGTGGTCTGTTGTGTTTGCTGGGTGATTTAGTTGATTTGCCACTGCTATTGAAGAGTAGGATTTGCCACTGTTGTGGTTAGCTGGGTGGTGAATAGGTATATCAGTTGGTCTGAATTTCTGCTGGGGTGTGGTATAAGTTTCTGTTGCTGGCATAAGGTCTACTGGCGGTAAGGTCTGAGAAGGTGTCATTCTGTTTGCACTAGATTGAATGGTGGCTTCCCCACCCTATTCTGGCTGCTACTGTGATCTGTGTTGCTTTGGTCTGATTGGTACCTTCTCCAACCTCTCCTGGTGCTGGTCTGTAGTTGGTGCCAACCTAGGAGTTCTGTTCTGTTTTGGTGCTGGTCTACAGCTGTGATCAGTGCATGCTGCTGCTGTTTTGGAGCCTTTAGGTCTTGGAGCTGGTTTTGCACTGGTTTGTTTTGTGACAAAAGCAGTGGAGGTTGTTGACAACCCTTGATGTTCTGATGTGTTTACTCTTTGATCAAGTGGTGCTGATCCTTGTAACTCATGAGCTCTTGTTATCTGCAGCTCTTGGAGTTAGAATCTGCAGTGGTTTGGTGCTGTTGAGTTAGAATCTGCAGTGGTGCTGGTTTGGTATGGCAATTGTTACTGGTATGGCAATTGTTGAGTTAGAATCTGCAGTGGTTTGGTGCTGTTGAGTTAGAATCTGCAACTCTTGAGTTAGAATCTCAGGGCCTTAGTTCATCTGGTTGGTGCTGTTTTTGTCTTAGTTCATCACCTTCAGTTGTTGCTGGTGTGTCATCTGTTTTGGTGTTTTTTTTCTCTCTTTTCCTGTTGGTTTCTCACCAACTTTTAGGTGGTGCTAGCAAATGATTGGGTATCCTCCTTAGTGCCAACCTAGTTGGGATTGAGGGGTGTACTTTGATGCTTTTTGCACCTCCTTTCTTTATTGATGTTTTCCCATATGTAGTATATGCTTTCTCATCAATAAAGTTCTTTTTTGCTGATCAAAAATTTTGTTTGACTTGTGCCTCTACTTACATATGCTTAGCTTGTACATCTATATATATTTGACTAGAGTTTCACAAGCTCTCCAAAGATGTAGGTGTTTCTTTAAGCTATTTCATTGTTGTTGCCAAACATCATTTTGTTTAGTTTTGATAAATTTTTAAGTTGTTGTAATTTATAATTTTATTATTCATATCTTCGATGCGCTTTTATACTTGATTAAACTCTTTTTCATGAATTGTTTATTTATTTATTTTTTATTTGTTACTCATTAAAATTTTATTTATAGAGAATATATTAGTGTGGAACAATGTCACAAGTAACATAAATAGGATCAACACGTGCAATTAAGTTTTATTTTTTTATTTTTTTTAACTTTATTTTGACTGAAACTTGGATCAAACTCAATCAAACGCTTTTTGTAGTTGCTAGGCAACTGTTTTCAAGATTTGAAACTTTTAGGACGTGTTTGGAGATGGCTTGAATTTAAATAACTTACGAAATTTTTTGGATCTTGGATTTGACAAAACAAATGAAAATGTAAGGGAAATTTTAAAAAAAAATTTAAAAAAATACTTTATATATGCGTACTTATATTATGGGTGAATAAACAAATTAGAAACTTTTTTGACATCTGTTTTTTTTTTTTTTTCCTTCCTAATCCAACCAAAAGAGGATTACTTCATTTTATATTCACATCTTTCATCTTTTTTATTTTATTTTATTTTATTTTTTAAATTCAAGATTCAAACATAGTAAAATCTATTTTAAGACAAAACATATAATCCATTTCCCAAATGGAGGCATCCTCTCTAAGAAGTCTTCATCTAGATAGTTTGACTACCAGAATACATAATTGATTATATGTTATCATATCATGTTAAATTATTAGTCACTAATTCATTAAATATTTTAAATTATTAGAGAAAACTAGAAACTTTACCTCCATACATGTATATATACAAATTTAATTAATTAATTAATTATTATTATTTTTTGATTA
This sequence comes from Camellia granthamiana, assembly GCA_036172215.1. Lineage (NCBI taxonomy): Eukaryota > Viridiplantae > Streptophyta > Magnoliopsida > Ericales > Theaceae > Camellia > Camellia granthamiana. The sequence goes on along the minus strand of CM069908.1, from coordinate 24,692,710 downwards.
GGGTGTCATAACCTTTGACACTCATATTTGGAATGTAGGGGGTGCTTGTGGATATACCGATATTCTTGGAAAAGCTTCATTCTATAAAATGGTATCAGCTGGAGGCAATGCTCTATTCGAATCGGGCATGAGATGTGGTACATGTTATCAGGTGGCACAACTTATCTTTAATGCATTTTATCTCTATTATTAGTATGGTAAGTCTATCTATACAAAAATCAAACACAAAATATGACGTAAGTCTCTTATAAGGAATGGGGCCTACATGTATGGAACCTACATGTGGGACCTATCCTTGTGAGAGGATTGTATCCCATTTTTTGTTTGGTTTTTGTATTCTTAATATTACTCTTATTAATATGTGAACAATTTCTCTCTAATCCACTATTGAGATCCACTACATGTCTCATTTCAACTATCGTTCAAGATAAATTACAAATACACATCCCAAAGTTTACTTAAAATACAAATTATTCTTTATAATTCTAGAAATTACATCTTGTTCCTTCAAATTTCTACATTACATAACAAATAACCTTATATTTTTAATAAATTATTAAATCAATTAGCAATTTTTAATCATATCAAAAATATTTTTCAATTAACAATTCTGGTAATTTCATCGTTATATAGAAGTTAGAAAATTAATCAGCTTATTTGGTTTGGATTTTCAGGATTCACTTTTCAAAAAATTGTATTTTTTTTATTTTTCGTGTTTATTTAACATTTTTACTGATTTTATTTTTAATATTTTAATCATTTTTTTAAAAAATTTTAGATACACTTAACATAAATACACTTAAAAAGTATAATATTTCTGGAAAAAAAAAATCTTTAGAAAATTCACTAAATACTAAAAATAAAAAAATACGAAAATTCATTACATTTTTTGTATTATTGTGTATTTATTGATTTTTTTAAAATATTTTTTTTACAAATATTTTACTTTTTAAATACATCTAAGTAAAATACATCTGAAAAAAGTTTAAAAAAAAATTTGCTTAAAATTTTGAAAATATTCCCTAAAAAAAAAAACACGAAGAACAAAAAAATTAATTTTCAGAAAATTGAAGTCAAACACACTGAATGGTTTTTATTCTGTTAAATAAAAAATTCTGACAATGGGTATTTATAATTTTTTGAATCTTAGAGAGCGATTAGTGTTTTAAGTAAATTTCAAGAATTGTATTTCTAATTTACCCTAATGGACAGTGCTCAAAATTATGCTTGTCATTTATTTTTCTGAAAATAAATATAATAAAATCATATTGTTATGAATATCAAATGAATCTAAGTTTTTCCACCAATGATCAAGACACAAAACCAAACAAAATACACAATTCAAATTGTTGCAATAGAACCCCATAGTAGCTCCATAGACGTCAACATCAGCACCCTCTAGTAAAACAACGGATTGAGGACAATCCTTCACCGTTAATATTGTTGAAAAATAATTGATGCTATCTAATAAGCATATGGTTTTGAAAACATATATATAGGTGAAATGTACATCAAATCCAGCATGCTCAGGGTTTCCAGTAACGGTAAGTATAAGTGATTTGTGCCCTGGTAGTTGCGGCACATATCAATTTGATCTAAGTGGGGCTGCTTTCGGTGCAATGGCTATTCGTGGTCGAGAAAATGAATTGCGCAATGTTGGCAGAGTGCAGATTCAGTATCAAAGGTTATAATATATTTATACTAGTGTGTGTGAACCCACTTGATAAATGTGTTGTTAAATATGTGAATTATAAATTTTAATTTTGATTTAAATATATATATATATATTATGCTGCTCAAGTAATAGGATTTTTGTTTTTTTACCGAAGCGCAGGTCATGGGTTCAAATTATAGTCTCTTCACTATATAATTTTGTTTTAAACAGAGAAATAAAAAAAAAAAAATCATCCATTTGACACAAGTACAGATAAGGTCTTTTATATTGTTTTTAAATAAAGAAATAAGCAAAAAAAAATCATATAAACAAATAAGAAAATCATCCACTTGGCATAAGAAGGGTGGTGGCTTTTTAAACAGAGAAATAAAAAAAGGGAGAGGATTGTTGTTGCGCCTTTGTGTACCCAACCCGAAACTTGTATTAATGATTTGAACTTTGTTATGTAGAGCTTATCGAGTATTTCACCTCTTAAAAAAATAAGAAGACAAGTCTTTTTATTATTATTATTATTATTAAGTTTGGTCCAATTTTAATAATACTTTATTATGGAATGACCATATATAAATATTGCAGGGTTCCATGTCACTACACTGGTTTTAACTTGGCATTTAGGGTAGATAGTGGATCAAACCCTTTCTATTTTGCTACAGCAATTGAGTATGAAAATGGAGATGGTGATCTCTCCAGAGTTGAACTCCAAAATGGTGCCTCAGGTCGCTGGCTTCCAATGCAACGGTCATTTGGTGCTATTTGGAAACTCAATGCCGCAGTGCCCGGCCCCCTCTCTTTCCGCATTACGTCATCTTCCGGCAAGACTCTGGTGGCTACCAATGTTATTCCCGTGGGATGGAAGCCTGGTCAGACATACTATTCACGTGTAAATTTTTGATGATATAGGTTTCAAGAATATCGATATTATTAGGGTTTATTACGTTCTATTTGGGAAATCCAAGAATAAAAAAGTCACTTTTGACTGTTTTAAGTTAAAAATATTTTGATTGTTTGGTTTCAAATTGTTTGACAATTAGACTTTGGAATTGTCTTGTGCATTTGGTTGAGTAAAATATTTAAAATTTGAAGCGATGGAGTAATATTTGTAACAGAAGTGATAGAGCCCTCGAGTTCGAGGCCTCGAATTTGGCTCGAATGCCCTTTTTTTTTTTTTTTTTGGGCTGCTGTGTTAGTTTTTTTTTTGGAAAATTTACCCATAAATCCTACTTTCTAGAAAGTTATACCATTTAGTCCTAAATGTTTTCTTATGCACCATTTAGTCCCTTTTTTTATGGCAAAGATATTTATTTTATTTTGATTATTTGCAGATTACCATTGTACCCATTAAGTGGGGTGTTTGTTTCCTAAAATGGTGGGATTTCGGTTTCTCTGAATTTGGGGGATTGATAATGTTAATGACTTCAAGGGTTTGGTGGAAAAGGGTTTCTGGGGGAGTTGTTGATGTTCATTAATTTTGTCAATTGGTTCAGAGTTTTGGTCTCTCGTCCTGCTGTGCGATATAGGTTTGTCTCTATATTTTTATGGTTTTAATGCGGTTTTTTTTATGTATCTGTATGTCTTCCATGTTACTCAACGTTTGTTATGTATCCACTACATCAAGGTCAACGTTTGTTCTGTATCCACTACAGAAATAGTGCTGTCACCAGAGTCGTTTGTTCTGTGGAAAAGGGGTTTCTGAAGTAGAAGTCTAAACATGTTTTATGAAGTTTTGTGTTTTTTTGGTTGCGTGTGTGTATGTATTGCATGATACGGTATGAACTAATCCCACGTCATGTACATTATTTTAATATCACTTCTGTGCTGCTTGTAACATTGTATGTACTCAGTTAGTTTTGTGCTTTTTTTTTGATGTTATGTGTTTTGTAAATCTTTGTATATATGGTTGACCTCCCAACGTCGACTCTGGTAACATCACCTTACCTTGAATCTGACGTTATGCGTTTGGATCTACTTTGTTTGGTGTATCAGACGGTTTTTATGCGTTGCATGTGACGGTGTCAACAACGTGACTATGGAAATCGAATCTGCTGACAGCACTATTGTTTTCCATGTGGATGTTTTATATACACTATTCACATTGTGTTGTTACTGTGGCTGTTTTACATACATTAATCACATTATGCTGTAAGCAACGTTTACTCAATTGACGTCGATAGTTTGGCGTCATTCGGGTATTATCATATATTGTTCTTATAACATGGTATGTTCATGTCATGTGTGTTTTCAAGTTTTTTAATGTTTGTGTGTGTTTTGATTTTGGGGGGTGCTGTTGCATAGATTACTGGGGTAATGTATTCTTTGAAAGTGGGTACAGTGTTGTGTTATAATTCATTCATTGTTCTACGCGTTACCTATGTACTGATTTGATTGTGCACTTCTTGTCAGGTATGGATGCTGTGTTGTTGTTGTGCACTTACGGGCAAACAAGTGTTGTTGCTCGTTTGCATCGAGCGATGACATTCACGCAGCTGATGGACGATATTTGTGGCAAGTTTGACGACTTGGTACGGGATGTGGTGTGTATGTTGTGGGATGTCCCTGGGTATAAGAAGTTTAAGGTTGATAGTGACGACGACATCCAAAACATGTTGTGCCTTGTGGAGGCATTTGGCTTAAAGCATTTTGATGTTCTTATTGAGATCCGTGACCCTCCGGTGGGCGGTAATTACGGTGGTGTGTATGACCATGAAGGTCAAAATCTCAATTTTGGTAATCAGACGTTTGGTATGCATGACCAGACAGATTTGTTACCAACATATTGTCCTAACAAATCAAAGACGTTCTTGTCTGCTCAGTGGGCATTCGGGATTACCCATGTTGGACAATGTTTCTCCGGTGGCGTTAGTGAATTTCGGGAAATATTATGCAAGTACGCCGTTGAGCGCGGGTTTCAATTCAAGTATTTGAAGAATGATTCAGTTCGCATTACGGCAGTTTGTAAGTTTGCAGAGTCCACGGGATGCACGTGGTCAGTGCATGCGAGGGTGTTGTCATCCAATGGAGTTTTATGCGTTAAGAAGTTGGATAGTGTGCACAGTTGTGGTGCTGCTGTTCGAACACGTACAAACCCACGTACGGGGTCCGATTTGGTTTCAAGCGTTGTCGCAGATCGGGTGCGTGCTAAGCCTTTGACGCGTCCTACGGACATTGTTTTCGATATGAAAAATGATTACGGTTTGGATATTAGTTACCGGGTTGCGTGGTTAGGGGTCGAGAAAGCAAGGGGTGAAGTCTACGGAGATCACGCTATGTCATTTGACCAACTTAGGTGGTATAGTGATTCCGTTATGGAAAAGAACCCACACAGTTACATTAACCTTGAATTTCACCAACAAACTGGGAGGTTCGTTCGGTATTTTATATCCTTTCGCGCATGTATAGATGGGTTCAACCATTGTCGGCCATTACTTTTTTTGGATGGCACTTTTCTCAAGGGCAGATTCAAGGGGAATTTGTTAGCTGCTACCGCGAAAGATGGCAACAAAGGTGACGAATCAAATGTTTGGCTTTAGTCTTTCATAACACCACAATTTGCCATATTTTAGTTTCGTTCGTTTTAAATGAATCCTTTACATACATATGTACTGTTCGCTAATTTTCCAGATGTGTAGTCCATGATGTGTACTCCACTTATGCTTTTTGTTTAATATTTTTTTTGCAGGCTTGTTTCCGGTGGCATTCGCAATTGTTGATTCCGAAAATCAACAAAATTGGGAGTGGTTTTTACAAAATCTAAAACAAGTCGTGGGTGAGGAGCGTACGTTGACGTTCGTTTCGGATCGTCACGCGGGTCTCTTACAATCTATGCCAACTGTATTCCCCTCAGCACATCATGCGTTTTGTTTGCTACATCTTCAAATGAATCTGAGAGACCGAATGAAATACGTTAACGCATCTCGCAAAGTTGGGTTGATGCGGAAGCTCCGTGAATGTGCTTATGCCCCAACTATACCATCTTACAATCAGAAAATAGAGGTGTTGAAAGAGTGTAGCCCGGTTGTGGTCGACAACTTCTTAAAAGACTTGCATCCATCCCACTGGGCTAATGCGTATTTCATGTAAGTTTGATTAGACCCGTACCACTTTCTTTGTATTGGCAAAAATTTTGTGTTCAATGTTGTTATCCTTTTATCAGGGGTCAACGTTACGGTGAGATGTGGTCCAGCGCAGCTGAATCGTTTAACAATTGGATAAGGGAGGCGCGACATCTTCCAATTACTAGGTTGGTCGACATGGTTAGGGGCCAAATAATGGAACAAATGGCGGAGCGTAGAGTAAAGGCGAGGGAGTGGACCGGTGTGTTGTGCCCAAAAATGGAGAAGAAATTGGTCACCGCATATAATGAAAGCAGGGGCTGGAGTGTTAGTCAGGCTGATGACAATGTGTACGAGGTACATAGTCAACCCTCTGTTTTGGTTGATGTGGCGAGGCGATCATGTTCATGTTTCCAGTGGCAACTAAATGGATTCCCGTGTTCTCATGCTGTTGTTGCTTTCCGTAACAGTGGACGGAATATATACGACTCAATTGAAACGTACTATCGTATTGACAAATTTGAAGCTGCGTATTGTGGAACAATTTTACCAATTCCAACTGTTGACAAGCCGGCATTTTCGTGCAATGATTTTATGATAGCGCCCCCACAGGTCAAGCGCCCGCCTGGGAGGCCGAAACGTAAACGAATTCCGTCAAAGGGCGAGATTGTGCAACGGATCCGCTGTGGTCGGTGTGGAAAAATAGGCAACCACAATAGGAAGACATGCAAGGAGCCTATTTGATAATGTTACAGCATCCTTCTTTCCATTTGTTTTTTTAAATTTTTTTGGGGTGTTTTCCCAATTCATTAAACTTCGCACACTTATGCTTTCTTTCCAACATTTCTTCATGTCCAATAACATTCCGAATTCAACAAGTTTAGCCATAACATTTATTACTGTATATGGATCACACATCTGGGTTTGCCGTAATGTCTATAACATTTTAGTACCTACGTTTTTTTAATGTGCATTTCTTATTACACACAATGCCCATACATCAATATGTTTTAAACATTTGTTTGCTTATGCGGCACGCTGGACGTGCCAACTAAATACTATGCGTACTACACAACACGTTAACAATTAACATGTTCCCTAATTAAATTCTTAATTCCAAACAATTCCACAGCATTACAAACACAAATGTTTCACTTAAAAATTCCGATTTTCCATGTCCACTTTCGAGTTTAACACCAACATCCTCCTTAAACACAATGTCAACGCTACAACGCGAGAACTAATCCGCGACATATTTTCACCACATTATCAAACAAAAACGTTGCAACCTTCAACGTACAATCCTATTGGTTACTTTCTGGGTTTAACACTGTTTTCTACATAAGCACAATACGCACAAAAACATTACTGTCCGTAACAGCCAATAACAACAACTCTCACAACCACAATTTAACAACACACGCACTAAATGCATTAAAATCTACAAACACAGTCTGAAAACCCATGTGCAAGAAATGTTTGCTGTTAACAATTTTACGTTTCACCATTAGCAGACACGCAGCTAATAGAACATGAACACATCAGAACCGCAACAATATCACATGGCAATGTTCAACAGGAAAATCAAAAACAAAAAACGTAACTACTATTTGCATTCCACCAAATGTTGCATTCCTTAACATGCACTAAACCTGCCAAACCAAAAACACACCCTGTTTTCTGACCATGCTTTCCAATGTGTTCATGTCAAATTTCCCATTTATGTATTAACAGGCATCCAGCTAATGTAACCACCAAAAAATCACACCACCATATAAACAAAACATGTCCATGTTAACTGAAAAAAACAAGAACAAAAACCATATCCAAAATATGCATTCCACCAAATCTGTCATGGCAGAGGCCGATTTCGGAGCCCTCTATGCGGATCATTGACGAATGCCTTAACTATCTCTGCTCTGAAAGCAGTAGCTGTCATCCCATCCATCGAGCCTTCAACCTCCACGTTATTTGCGTACTGCCGCATGATGAAGCATACCATAACAGCGCAATCCGGACTGCCAATTGCAAAGACGTTACCAGTTTATTCAAGATGAACAAGCCACAAAACATTAATTTGACAGCAAATACGACAAATTAAAAACAGAGTTCCAATTTAAACATACGATTCTGGGTTCTGTTGGGGACAATCACCCAAAGCCTCCAAAGGCCCGTCCATATTCTCCGTTGTGACACCCGCAATGGATTGCACTTTTCCTGCTACCCGTTTCGTGTAATCGACGACCCACTGCTTCTGTGGTAGGTAACATGACCGAATCAGTCTTACTTAACATACCCTAGCACCCTATGCGCAACTCAGGCACAGCCGAACACATAAATATCATAACATACATGTAATAAATAATCAATTGTACATACCACTTTCACCGCCTCGGCAAAATGATCATCTCGGCTCCCTTTACGAGTTTTTATTGAGTTGTAGTGTGTCCATGTCCCCGCGTCTGCATCGTACACCATGGTGGTCCAATGATTCGCATGGTATATAGGGTAATGGACGTATCTGCACCCAGCTGCAGCAGTAACGTGCACGTTCAGGTAATTGTCCTTTGATGTCATGCTTCGGTTCCTCATCATATCCTACAAAAATTTCATAGTAATTAAATACCCACTACTCCACTGCCCATTTGTCGGTAAAAAATTCACAACACTATCTGCCAACGTCGTAATACTCATAATACCATACACATACCGAACACACACTGCTGTGGAAATAAGACTTGCTGAAATTAGCACAATTAGCAGCCGCAACGTTCTGTTCACTTTTCAAAATTTCAGCATACGCGTCAATTACCTACAAACAAAAATTATTCACGTCATCCAAATACATTAGCTTTACAAAACAATAATCCCAACTATTTTATTGAAGAACATGTAATCCATCAAAATCAGGTAACAGATGGCGTGTCCATATTGACAAAATCACATCATACTTACATTACCGGCAGTCGGCCCCCCTTGTACAAGGGACTGGATGTCTTTGAAATTAACTTGCACACCATAATCTGCTGCACTCCATATCACAGCCCTACACCAAATTACAATCACATAATTATACTTCAAATATAATAAACAATTTCACAATAAAACTAAACATTTAAAATACAAAACAAGTACGTTACCCGTCCCCTTCAAATGTGTACACCACCTCCAACAGTTTCTGTTCATCTTCAGCCAACAATTTCCAAACCCGATTCCGATTTCTCATTCCGAAGCCAGCCCATGTTTTATGCTGTCTGTCGTTGTCTTCAATGTTAACTACATCCTCATTTCTGATTTCAGATAAATTGACATCATCTTTTGTCTGTTTGCAGCGCTTCACCAACCCAGGATACTCATAATCCTGTAACCTCCACGTCCGTCTAGATTTGCTCTTCACACGCCGAACCAATGACGTGATGTTCGGTTCCTCCAAATTCACAAAGTCTATCACCCTGTCAACCACCTCACTGCCTGGCATGTCGAGAACATGTGTAATGTTCAAATTGTGGTCTGTTGCTGCTGCAATACCTGTGCCACCGGAATTGGTCTCACTTTTTCCCTCCACTTCAGTACCTACCTCAGCACATAATGTACCCTTTTGATTTACAACTCCATCCTTGCTCCCCACCATTATGTTTTCTACACCACCTACTGTGTTACCCACATCACCTTTAATGATGCTTGCATCGTTCAATTCAGATCTGTTACCTACGTCATTTTCAATGTCGTTAACCGGATCACTCGTCTGATTTCCTCCCTGCTGCTCCGTTAACGCGGCATGACTTTTACTTGTGTTCCTAGCCAGCTGCGTTACCTCGTGTGCCTCGTACTCGTCAACCTGGTCCTCCAACCTTGCTACTTTTGTTTTCATCTCCGACACTAATGCATTCAAACGTGCAATTTCAGCATCTTTCAAACTTATGGCAGTTTCAAAACCAATACACAAATTAGCAGCTTGTGAACCAAATGCGCGTTCCAAGCTTGTAACCTTACATTCCAGTTCAACTACACGTTCCGATTTCTGCCTCAGTTGTTCCTCTAACACTGCTACTCTGTCCTGCACTTTGCTCATGTTATTGCTACCACTGCCTCCATCTGGATCCTTATCTTTGGCTGGTTGCGTTGTTGACAAATCCAGCAGATCAGGGAACAACACAGGCCACCCATCATCTCCTACAACTGCGCCCAATCCACGCTTCGTAACACACTTGTCTGCCTCGTTCGTCATTATGCTTTTGTGAACCCCTACAGATGAATCAACTTGCCAACAGTTCAGACTGGGCTCTGCCACTTCAGCACCAACATCGTTGCGTGCCACACCAACATGCACTGAGACTGGCTCCACGTCAAGCACTTTGCCTTCTGTCCTCATACATTCAACACTAAACAATGTCGTGCCTACTTTATATCGTTCAAGAATTGCGCCCTCGAGTTTATCGCAATGTACGACACAGTTTAACAATAGAACTCAGTATCCCATGTCATACCACAAACTGTCGTCCGTTACGCAAGTCGACCCCTTTCATTTTCGTCGTCAAATTTGAAATGTTCCATCTGCAAAACCTTGGCAGCACATTGTGACGTTCCTGCTCCATCAGGTTCGTGTGTTCGCAAATAAAAAACTGCAGTACCATTTCAAATCACATTAATTAACATAAATAACTAACAACCTAATCCTAACATTACAGTCAATACATACATTGTACATTTAAAAAAAAAAACATATTAACTTACAAGTAGCACGACCACACAGCCGGTAACCCTTTCTGGCCGCTCATGAAATTCGTTCAGAGACGTAATCAATGTGGCATCGCAGCAGCCCAGTCATACAACTGCAACGTACTTAGTTTATCAATAACTCGCACAAACGCCCACCCGATAGACTCTCCAGTCGTAGTGAAAAACAGTTTCCCACATATATATAACGACAACAACTTCGCGACATCTTCCTCGTCATTACCACTTTTTCCCTTTACTGCATCATCCAGAAGTTCTTTAATTTTTTTGCACGATATCCTACCGACAATATTGCAGCGACGTTGAATAAAATCTGATGGTGGCCTCGACCCATGTGCTAAATCGAGCTGGTCCACGCCGCACTGGATGCCAAAAATGAGTCGGATATCACTTCGACGCAATGGAACGCCTTTACCCCCAATGTAGAATTTTTCATCCTCCGGATTGTATGTCTCCAATATGCGGAACACTGTTTCATCGCATTTCTTGTAAGCATTTGGGGCCAAATTGTGTTTGCGGATGGAATGAATCATCGCCCAAAATGGTGTTCTGCGCAGATGTCGTTCGTGGGCTGTTGTCAATTTCAGTTCTTGTACGGTTTTAATAACCCCGTTTATATTAGAACGATACGCCAATCGGGATGTGTCAAGTGCCACTTTCTTCATTACATCGGCATCCTGTTTCTTCCCCTTGAATGGTATCTTCCCCTGTCTTTTCACAACAACCGGTTCGGATGTGAAATCGGAATCGGCAATGTTACGTGCCGCACCACTACTTTTTTTCCGTGGAGATTGTCGCAAAATCACCCCTGCACAAATATGAAACATACCAAACATTACAAAGCGAAAAAAATAAAAATCAACGCTGTCTAACCAACATAATAATTCATAACACGTTAACAACATTTAAACATTAGCATCCCACAGTGTCACATTGCATTTACCAGCACTGTTACTAACATCACACACAGTTCCTCAACATGATTAACCCCTTTCCCATTGTTCATTAACATTAACACAGAAACATTGACATATTAACATTGAAACATCAGATGTGGAACATTAATTTTTCAATGTTAATGTTAACGTTACTAACATCAAATACCAGACATACAATTCACGTAACCAAAAACAACCTAAGGACTTAGACATTACCAATGTACACCACACATAACAACAGAGCAAACAATTTACCCAAATTCAGAAATTGAAAATATCAACATATAACACAGGGTTAAGCCCATCAGAGAAACAGAATCAAAACATTAACACCACCTTTCTAATGATCTAAACAACATCATCAACATTCAAAACCATACAATGCCACAGTAAGATACATCACAGAAACAGAGCCATAAAAATTACAAAAACAGTACAACATACCATTGCCTTCATATAAAAACATCAAAAGAAAAAAAAAAACATCACCGTCGTGTAAACCAACGTAAACATTAACAAACTTGCTAAGTACATCGAAACATTAAATAATACAAGAGAGACATTGCAATAACCACAAACAACATTGCCACATTAATAACACATGAACACCACTACCATTGTCGCACAATACAGCACCTCCCAATCAAAAAAAACAACATTAACATTACACACCGACACATTGCTAACATCATCCCCTAAAACATTAACCATCACCATCAACAAACCCAACACAACATCCCACAACCACACACCCACAACCACATCGAACCATAAACATCGACCACAAACCCTATTCAGAACCACAAATCCTCTGCAAAAACCAAAACAAACTCCACTCATTCAGTAATCAAACATAACACTGTCAAACATAACATACCTCCACTGTTCTTCGTCATTCTGAAACGTCGCCTCCCGTAACACCTTCTTCCAATCCTTATCGCAGGCTCAGACGGCTAGCCAATTTCACGACGCCCCTACGCTTCAAGCACAATGTCTTCCCACACAACGTCACTACCACAACGACGGTAGATAATTACAAATTATAGGGTTTCCGTAATGTGTAAACATTGGCCCAAACTGATTCACCTTCCGTATTGGGATGTAGATTTCCTTCCGAAATCCCAAATCTTTCCTTCGAATCGTATCTCAGCACCGCCGAATGAGGGAACCAGTAATGTAACAGCACACGAAACTGATTGCCTATATCCGTAATTTTACATTGCCAAATTACCTAATTGCCCATCACTCTTTAAAGTAGCGTAGACAATGTTTACGCCCTCTTTTTGTCATTTCACATTTAATGGGACTGTTCAGTCTATAAGAAAACATTTGGGACTGATCAGTGTATAAGTTAGTAAATTGGGATTTATTGGTGCATTACCCTTTTTTTTTTTTGTTTTTTTTGGTAAGTCTAATATAAAATATTATACATTTCCCACCAACTCATCATATAAAATTATATGAAATTAATAAAATTTAACCAACAGTTTAACTAATCAGTCAATTTTATCACCTAACCAGTCCAACTTAATTGACTGATCAGTTAGACTGTTGGTTAAAATTCGTTAATTCCATATAATTTTTTACGATGAGTTAGTATAGAATGTCTAGTTTTTTGGCACACCCCTACACATAACCACCTTTAAAAAAAATTTAAAAAAAAAAAAAAAAAAAAACCAACACAGCCTAACAAATAAAATTAAATTAAATTAAAAAAAATTGATCAATCAATTTTATTACCCAATCAGTCTAACCCAACTCACTTACAAAATGTCTAATTTTTTAGTACACCCCTATACATAATCACCTCTATAAAGAAAAGAGAGAAAAAAAAAATTTTAAAAGCCAAACTAAAGCAGCTTTGAAAGAAAAGAAAAGAAGAAAAAGAAAAAAAAAAAAAAAAAAAGATTTCGAGGCAAATTCGAGCCACAAATTCGAGGCCTCATTCATTTTTGTATTTGTAATTGGAGTAATAAGCTAACAAACCTCCTAGACGACTCACTACAAAAAAATTAAGATTTTAGAAATTAAAATTTAGGGATAAATATTTTTTTTTAGGGAACAATAATTTTGTTGCAAAAAGTGTTATATTTTTAGCAATAAAAATTAGATATTAGTGATGAATTATTATCTTTTTGAACCAAATTTTTTTTCTTAAAAAATAAATCATTTTGAGACCAAATTATTTTCCCTAAAAGTCTATAGCGGTCCCGGGTTTACCCCTTGTTGTACAGTGATCCGGACGTGTGTCCGTGGATGTTGGTAGTTGAGTATTGTCTTGTTTACATCCTTTCTTGCTTTGTATTTGAGTTATAGGATGTGTTGGGCAGGTTTGTTACAGGTTGGTTGAGTTTGGGAACCAAGTGTTGCTGCCCAGAATTTTGGCTGGTCGCTCGAGCGAGGACTTGGTCGCTCGAGCGAGGGTAGTTTTTGTGTCTGGTGGCTCGAGCCAGGAAGGCTTCGCTCGAGCGCAGACTGCGTCCAGTACAGACCTGAAGGTTGTGGATGTTGGCTCGAGCGAACCTTTTTCCTTCGCTCGAGCGAGCTTCGTATTGCAAATCGGAAAATTTGCACTGGTCGCTCGAGCGACGGGGTCTTCGCTCGAGCGAGCCTGTTTATATCAGCAAGACAGCACCGAACTAAACATCACTTTTTGCAAACTCTATCTTCTTCAAACCCACTTTTTGAGAGCCTCTCACTCTAAAATTATATTCTCTCTAAGATTTGATCTATCTAGGGTGATTTCCTAGCCAAGTGCCTTTGTTAAAAAGATAGAGATCATCGAGGGCTTCGTTTTAATCGGAAAATCTTTGATTTTGGAGCAAGTTGGGTGTTGGCCATCATCTCCTTTTGAGCTAAATCTTTGAGGTAGGGATATCCTACTCCTTCTTATGAGTTGTGTCTTTGAATTTTAGCATTTTGACATGTTGGTAGTTGTTGTGTAATTTTGGGAAACTTTGGGGCCATTGTGTAATTTTATAAAAGTTTGGGGTTTTGGTCTATGATAAACCTAGAGGCATGTTTGGTATATAAACATGGAATTAATGTTGAAACATTAATGAAATTGGAACCTAAGGGTTGTAATGCTAATTATGGAAAATGTCCTAATTACATTGATTAATTAATTTGGATAATTAATTGGGAAGAATGAGAAATTGGAATAGAATTGTCTCATTGAGCATGATAATAGTAAGAATACATTGATTTTATGTATTGATATGTGATGTGTATAATTGTTGTTTATATGCATTGTGTTGTGTTGGAGAAGATAGGGGATGTACTCCACGGTTTAGGGGAAGATAGGGGATGAACCTCTAAGCCGGATGTTGTTGGGAGGAGATAGGGGATGAACTCCGTAGATAGAGCGTGTATGCTTATCTAGAAGTGTATTGACAGAGCGTATATGCTTGTCTTTGGAAGTGTTGATATAACTGTTATGTTTATCGTTGTTGAATGGAAGTGTTGGCATGAACGTTTGTTTCATGTGAGATGTTTGGCCAGGTTCTGAGCCAAGATTGTGAAATGACAAGTAAAAAGGAAAGGAAATGGAAATGAAAGGAAACATAGACTTAAGTGTCTTGGATTTGTATCATGTTATGAAAGAATGTAAAAGTGTTGACCACCTGTTGAATTGTTAATCTTTTAGTCATTATTCATAACTGGTTTAGTATATTTCTACTGGGCTGTGGCTCACCCTATATGGGAACATCATTTTCAGGTACTGGCAGCATGCCACCTCCAAGGACTTAGCTTGGGAGGCTAGTGGCGGACAGACTTTTTGGATGTCTTTCCTTTTGTTATATATTACATGTAAATTTAAGCCAAGGGCTTTATGTGTAAATGAGTTAGTACTCTACTTTTGTGTAACCAAGTGTTAACTTGGAAAGCTGTAAGCCCTTAGGGCATTAGCTTTTGTTGTTAACATGTAATACTTTTGTAATACAACTCTGATGAATGGAAAGATGTGGACCTTTTATGTATCATAACGTGTCTATATTGTTGGGATTAAATGTCTTTATTTTGAGGGCGTTACAACTTGGTATCAGAGCGTACCAGGTTCGAATACTTTGGGTACGTGGGAAGTGATTAGGATCACAATGGGTTTGTCTCGCTTGATAGAGACTTAGGTGTATTGTTATATGTTTGTATGATAACATGTTTATGTGATTATTTGGGTATGGGATTTGGTTTCTAGGATGTTGATTGAATCCTTGGGTTTCTAGGAGTCTTGTTGGAAAGGCACTTGATCAATGCTGTTTCTAACCGGTACTCTAGTAACGCCTTGGGACTATCATTATCTGGAAATGAAATTCGTAAGTGCTTATGTGTTTATGTGCTTACGTGGAATGAATTACAATTGTCCATGCATTAGGACGTGAGTGTTTAGTTTTGGCACGTTTATAAATGTGCTAACGTTTGTGTTACCTTTATTAGGATGTCAGGACGAGCTAGAGGTGGTAGGCGTGGTAGGCCTAGGAGGCAGGAGGTGCCCCCACCGGAGGAGATTCCGGTAGTTCAGGAGACTCCGGCGGTTCAGGAGGGGGTTGGTCAGGCCAATGTGGCCGAGCCAGCGGGTCAGCCGGCCGTGAGTACTTTGGCCCAGGGGATAGCAGGGGCTCTGGACATCCTTAGAGCAGGGAACCTGGCAGCTGAAGCAGGGCCTTCCTTTTTGAGGAGGGAGTTCTTTCGGTCAAATCCGGAAGAGTTTGTCGGGGATCCTAAGGAGCCACTGAAGGCAGACGAGTGGCTAGAACAGATGAGTAAAACGTTCGACATGCTAGGCATTGAGGACGGAACATTGAAAGTGACCTTGGCATCCTTCCAGCTGAAGGGAGATGCAGGTCAGTGGTGGAAGTATGAGAAAGCTCGTGTGGGTGGTACTTGGAAGGCGTTTGTGGATGCTTTTCAGGAGAGGTTTTTATCTGCAGTGGCTAGAGAGAGGCTGAGGGATCAGTTTAGCCAGCTTAAGCAGGAGGGTTTATCTGTGGCCGAGTTTGAGGCTACATTTACTAGCTTGTCCAGGTTTGCACCTGAACTGGTGGCGACAGAGGAGCGCCGTTGCTACGAATTTGAGCGGAAGTTGAGGCGAGACCTCAAGTTGCAAGTTGGTGGACCTTACATTCGAGAGTACAGGTATTTAGTGGATGCTGCAGCTCATATGGAGCTGATGATGCAGGAGGGAGAGGAGGAGAAGCATGGAGGCTCCAAGAGGGGCCAAGAGGGACAGGGCGATGGTAGGAGGCAGAGGGGTTATAACCCTCAGCCGTCCCAGGGTGGTTTGGCCAGGTCGACTTTCCCAGTACCGAGTGCAGGCTCCGGGAGGGGCAGTCAGGGAGGGTTCACCTGTTTCAAGTGTGGCCAGCCGGGTCACAAGGCTTCAGTTTGCCCGCAGAAGGGCGGGGGTCAGAGAGCTGCTTCTTCGTCAGCTAGACCGCAGAGTCAGAGTTCGGGCAGGGGGCAGCCCTTGACTTGTTTTCAGTGTGGACAGCCTGGGCACATGAAGAGGTTTTGCCCACGGTTGAGTGCCACTTCAGGGGCGTCTGGTTCTAGGCAGACGCAGAGTTTTCAGCCGGCCCAGTCTGTGCAGGCCTCGAGGGCCAATCCCGGGGCTTCGTCGTCCCAGTCAGTTCAGCAGTCCTATGCTCCGAGAGGCGAGCAGGTGGATCAGGGGCCTACAGGGCGCGTGTATGCTGTTACCGCGCAGGACCTTGTACCGGCCCCATCAGTAGTGAGAGGTACCTTTCTGTTTTGCAATTCGGTTGCTAGAGTATTGATTGACACTGGTGCGTCTCATTCTTTTGTATCTGCTGCATTTGCATCTGTGTTAGAATTGGAGTTAGCAGTATTGGCATCTCCTATTTGTGTGGTGTCGCCTATTGGGGGTGAGATGGTTTTGAAACACGGATGTAGAGGTTGTGATATAGAGGTTGATGATCATAGGCTTCCGTTTCCTTTTGTAGTTATGCCCATGAAGGGCTTTGATGTTATTTTGGGTATGGACTGGTTATCGTCATACCGAGCTGTTATTGATTGCTACCGCCAGAGGGTTACTTGTTGTACCGTGAGCGGGGAGTTTTTCCATTTCTTGGGAGACCGGGTTGGTAGTATTGTGCCACCGGGGTATGGTTCGCGGGGGCGGAATGAGCTTAGTGGTCTACTTGCTAGTTTTGAGAGTGGTGAGTGTGATGAGACCCAGGTTGTACTGCCGAGGGTAGTTTGTGAGTACCCGGATGTTTTTCCCGAGGATCTTGTTGATTTGCCACCTCACCGAGAGATTGAGTTCTCTATTGATCTAGTGCCCGGCACGGCGCCGATTTCTATGGCACCTTACCGTTTTGCTCCAGCAGAGTTGGTTGAGTTGAAAGTTCAGCTCCAGGAATTGTTAGATAAAGGCTTTATTCGCCCTAGTGTTTCACCGTGGGGAGCACCGGCACTCTTTGCTAAGAAGAAAGATGGTGCCTTGAGATTGTGTATTGATTACAGGAAGTTGAATCGGGCTACAGTTAAGAATAAGTACCCTATGCCCCGTATAGATGATTTGTTTGACCAGTTGAAGGGTTCCCGTTGTTTCTCTAAGATAGATTTGAGATCGGGCTACCATCAGTTGAGGGTCAGGGAGGGGGATATTCCGAAGACGGCATTCCGTACGCGGTATGGCCATTATGAGTTCCTGGTAATGCCATTTGGGCTTACCAATGCACCGGCAGTCTTTATGGACTTGATGAACCGGATCTTCCGGGAATTCTTGGATCGTTTTGTAGTCGTGTTCGTAGACGACATCCTTATCTATTCACCTTCAGAGGAGGAGCACGAGGAACACTTGAGAGTGGTGCTTGAGTTGCTTAGAGCCCATAGGCTGTATGCCAAGTTTGGGAAGTGTGAGTTCTGGCTAGGAGAAGTTAAGTTCTTAGGCCATGTGGTTTCTGGGGAAGGGGTGTCTGTTGATACATCCAAGACTGAGGCAGTGCAAGATTGGGCACAGCCTAGGAATGTGTTTGAGATCCGCAGTTTTCTGGGATTAGCTGGGTATTACCGTCGGTTTGTGAAGGATTTCTCCAGGTTAGCTTCACCGTTGACCAGATTGACTCGGAGGGGAGTCAGCTTTGTATGGAGTGAGACTTGTGAAAAGTCGTTTCAGGAGTTGAAAGTTAGACTGACCACCGCTCCGGTCTTGATTATTCCGGAGAGAGGGTTGGGTTATGCAGTCTATTGTGATGCCTCACGAGAGGGTTTGGGTTGTGTGTTGATGCAAGAGGGGAAAGTAGTAGCTTATGGCTCACGTCAGTTGAAAATTCATGAGAAGAATTACCCTACACATGACCTAGAGTTAGCAGCTGTGATCTTTGCCTTGAAAATCTGGAGGCACTACCTTTATGGTGAGAGATTCGAGGTGTTCTCGGATCATAAGAGTCTGAAATATCTGTTTTCACAGAAAGACTTGAATTTGAGGCAGAGGAGGTGGATGGAGTTTATTGAGGACTACGACTTCGAGTTGCACTATCACCCGGGAAAGGCCAATGTTGTGGCCGATGCCCTTAGCAGGAAATCCGTTAGTGATGTAGCTTGTATAGCCATCCGGGAGTGGGAGATGTTAGGGGCCATTGGAGAGTTTGATTTGCATTTGGGCGAATCCGTTGAGGCTGCGGCCTTGTTTTCTGTTGTTGCGCAGCCTACACTTGTGACTAGAGTGTTAGAGGCACAGAGAGGTGACCTTGAGGTAGAATCCCTCCGAGAGAAGATCTCCAGTGGGAAGGTTGAGAAGGGTTTAACAGTGTATCCCGACTTGAGTGTGAGATACCGAGACCGTTTGCTTGTACCGGAGTCTTGCCGAGAGGAAGTACTCCGAGAGTTTCACCATTCGCGCCTTGCGGTGCATCCGGGAGGTACTAAGATGTATCGGGATTTGGGTCGCCAGTTTTGGTGGCGGGGTATGAAGAGAGATGTGGCAGTTTTCGTGTCTAAGTGCCTTACTTGTCAGCAAGTGAAGGCCGAGCATCAGAGGCCAGCGGGTTTGTTACAACCCTTGTTTATTGCCGAGTGGAAGTGGGAGCATGTCACTATGGACTTCGTTGTAGGTCTTCCGAGGACTCAGCGGGGTAGTGATGCTATTTGGGTGGTTGTAGACCGGTTGACTAAGTCGGCGCATTTCATTCCTATGCGCGTGCGAGATTCAGTAGATCATCTTGCCGCCTTGTATGTTCGGGACATAGTGAGGTTGCACGGGGTCCCAGTGACGATTGTCTCAGATAGAGATCCTCGTTTTACTGCTAGATTGTGGCAGAGTTTGCAGAGTGCCTTGGGTACTAAGTTGACCTTTAGTACAGCTTATCATCCTCAGACTGACGGGCAGTCCGAGCGTACTATTCAGATCCTCGAGGATATGCTTCGGGGTTGTGTCCTTGATTTCAGTGGGACGTGGGAGAGGCACTTACCATTGGTGGAGTTTGCCTACAACAATAGTTTTCAGTCTAGTATTGGTATGGCACCATTTGAGGCCTTGTATGGCCGACCTTGTAGGTCTCCAGTTTGTTGGGCCGAGGTGGGTGATACCCCTTTGATTGGTCCGGAGTTGGTTAAGGAGACGACGGAGAAAGTTGAGCTTATCCGTAGGAGGCTTGTTACAGCCCAGAGTCGGCAGAAATCTTATGCTGACCGTAGGAGGAGACCGTTGGAGTTTGAGATAGGTGATCATGTTTTTCTGAAGATATCACCTAGACGGGGTTTGTTGAGGTTTGGGAAGAGTGGGAAGTTATCCCCTCGGTTTATTGGGCCTTTTGAGATTCTTGAGAGGATTGGCGAGGTTGCTTATCGTTTAGCTTTGCCACCACAGTTATCCGGAGTTCATGACGTGTTTCATGTGAGTATGCTTCGGAAGTATGAACCAGATCCATCACATGTGTTGGATTGGACCGACTTAGAGGTAGATGAGGATGCCTCGTATGAGGAGAGACCGGTTCGGGTCTTGGATAGGCGGGATCAAGTCCTGCGTGGCAAGACCATTCCTTTGGTGAAAGTTTTGTGGAAACATCACGGAGTGGAGGAGGCCACTTGGGAACGTGAGTTGGGAGTCCGCGAGAAATATCCGGACTTGTTTGTTGATGTGTAATCAAGTATTGCAATTGTGTAATTGTAATGAACTTTAAGAATATTCAAATTGTCTTAAGTTGTAAAACATGGTGCATGTTTTGGTTAATGTAAATGCTGTAGAACTTGCCTTGTTATGGGAGTTGATTATAATATTGCGTATGTTGGCTATATTATAGAAATGGAATTGTATCATGATTATTGCTTATGATATGAATTGTGAACCATATATGTTGGAGATGGTTGAGATGGAAAGAAAATGCATGTTGAAATGTATATGTTGTAGAATGCCTCTTGATAAGAGATGGAATGACCGGTAATGGGTCGAATTGTGGAATGTTGTGGTATAACATTGTTTAAAAGAAGGGAAAACTTGCTTTTCAAAACTTGTTTTTAATTTCGGGGACGAAATTCTTTAAGGGGGGGAGGTTATAGCGGTCCCGGGTTTACCCCTTGTTGTACAGTGATCCGGACGTGTGTCTGTGGATGTTGGTAGTTGAGTATTGTCTTGTTTACATCCTTTCTTGCTTTGTATTTGAGTTATAGGATGTGTTGGGCAGGTTTGTTACAGGTTGGTTGAGTTTGGGAACCAAGTGTTGCTGCCCAGAATTTTGGCTGGTCGCTCGAGCGAGGACTTGGTCGCTCGAGCGAGGGTAGTTTTTGTGTCTGGTGGCTCGAGCCAGGAAGGCTTCGCTCGAGCGCAGACTGCGTCCAGTACAGACCTGAAGGTTGTGGATGTTGGCTCGAGCGAACCTTTTTCCTTCGCTCGAGCGAGCTTCGTATTGCAAATCGGAAAATTTGCACTGGTCGCTCGAGCGACGGGGTCTTCGCTCGAGCGAGCCTGTTTATATCAGCAAGACAGCACCGAACTAAACATCACTTTTTGCAAACTCTATCTTCTTCAAACCCACTTTTTGAGAGCCTCTCACTCTAAAATTATATTCTCTCTAAGATTTGATCTATCTAGGGTGATTTCCTAGCCAAGTGCCTTTGTTAAAAAGATAGAGATCATCGAGGGCTTCGTTTTAATCGGAAAATCTTTGATTTTGGAGCAAGTTGGGTGTTGGCCATCATCTCCTTTTGAGCTAAATCTTTGAGGTAGGGATATCCTACTCCTTCTTATGAGTTGTGTCTTTGAATTTTAGCATTTTGACATGTTGGTAGTTGTTGTGTAATTTTGGGAAACTTTGGGGCCATTGTGTAATTTTATAAAAGTTTGGGGTTTTGGTCTATGATAAACCTAGAGGCATGTTTGGTATATAAACATGGAATTAATGTTGAAACATTAATGAAATTGGAACCTAAGGGTTGTAATGCTAATTATGGAAAATGTCCTAATTACATTGATTAATTAATTTGGATAATTAATTGGGAAGAATGAGAAATTGGAATAGAATTGTCTCATTGAGCATGATAATAGTAAGAATACATTGATTTTATGTATTGATATGTGATGTGTATAATTGTTGTTTATATGCATTGTGTTGTGTTGGAGAAGATAGGGGATGTACTCCACGGTTTAGGGGAAGATAGGGGATGAACCTCTAAGCCGGATGTTGTTGGGAGGAGATAGGGGATGAACTCCGTAGATAGAGCGTGTATGCTTATCTAGAAGTGTATTGACAGAGCGTATATGCTTGTCTTTGGAAGTGTTGATATAACTGTTATGTTTATCGTTGTTGAATGGAAGTGTTGGCATGAACGTTTGTTTCATGTGAGATGTTTGGCCAGGTTCTGAGCCAAGATTGTGAAATGACAAGTAAAAAGGAAAGGAAATGGAAATGAAAGGAAACATAGACTTAAGTGTCTTGGATTTGTATCATGTTATGAAAGAATGTAAAAGTGTTGACCACCTGTTGAATTGTTAATCTTTTAGTCATTATTCATAACTGGTTTAGTATATTTCTACTGGGCTGTGGCTCACCCTATATGGGAACATCATTTTCAGGTACTGGCAGCATGCCACCTCCAAGGACTTAGCTTGGGAGGCTAGTGGCGGACAGACTTTTTGGATGTCTTTCCTTTTGTTATATATTACATGTAAATTTAAGCCAAGGGCTTTATGTGTAAATGAGTTAGTACTCTACTTTTGTGTAACCAAGTGTTAACTTGGAAAGCTGTAAGCCCTTAGGGCATTAGCTTTTGTTGTTAACATGTAATACTTTTGTAATACAACTCTGATGAATGGAAAGATGTGGACCTTTTATGTATCATAACGTGTCTATATTGTTGGGATTAAATGTCTTTATTTTGAGGGCGTTACAAAGTCTATTTATTAGTGACATTTTCAAAATTTTGTCGCTAAAAGCCTTGTTTTGACTTTTTGAGACGATTTTTTAGCGACTATCCTCATGATGATGGAAATTGGTTCCTACATGTCTTTTGCAACAAAATTTTCACTTTTAAAAATCAAAACATTTAATCTCTAAAACTCTTATATGTTGTAGTGACTTGATGCAATAAAGTCTTAAGTTGGTTGGAGTTGATAAAGCGATGATCAATCTGTAATAGTAATTTAACTAACTCACTTGTTAACTACATACCTCTTTTTTTTTATCGGCAAAATAAATCTTTATTGATGAAATCAAACAAAAAAGATAGAGAACATCAATAAAGAGGAGCTCAAAGCTAGATGAAGCTCAAAGCTCCGGTTGGTGAGAAACCAACAAGAGAAAAAAAGAAGAAAAAACAAAAGACAACAGCAAAAATCACCAAAACAGAACCCTTAAGCTAATTATAATTTTAATTAAAATTACTATAATGGATACAAATTGAAATGAAACACTCAACCTCATGAAAACAATACTCAAAATTAAACACCTAACCCTATCAAACCAAATTCAACACCGAACCCATGACAAATCGATAACAAGAAATACAATTTTCAAGAATACAAACTATCTTTCTGTTATTGAACTTGTCTCATTAATTTCCAATCCTTTAAAATAAACCTCAACTCATTGACAAAAAATAGTTGCGCTTGTTATTGAACTGTATTTCTTGTTATTGTTCATCAAGGAATACAAACTTTGGGAGGTGCATGATGAGTGTATATCAGTGATCCGAACATTTCAATGTTTATGATTTGTCGAATATTTTATCTCCATAAAAAAATCATGTTAATCAAATATTGATAACCACTTGATTATATCAAATTTGTGTCAACGATATCTATGATTTTAATTAAATTTGAAATCTAACTCTTGCATTGGACTTGTGGATAAAATTTGTTGGAAAAAAAAAATAGGATTTAACCTTTGTAACAAAATAAACCCTTAATTTTTAATTTTGTCAATATAAATCCTGATCTTTTAATTTGCTTTCAATTTGAACCATTTGTCTATTTTCGTTAAGTAAAATTGATAAAAAAATAGGTATTGTAGTCATTAAACTTAATGAAAATGTGTATTTTAGACATTTAATATATGCCTACATTGAATATAATAAAATATTATTTTTTTCATCTGTTTTAGTTAATAAAAATAGACAAATAATTTAAATTGAAAAGAAATCAAAAGGTTAAAGTTTAAATTGATAAAATTAAAAATTCAGAGTTTATTTTGTTATAAGAGTAAAACCCTATGGTGTTTTTTTGTAATTGTCCCAAATTTGTTTCAAAGCAAAAATTTTTAAATTGATTCATGTTCATTTTTTTTTTTTTAAATTTATATTATATTATAAAGGACTTATATTATATTATAAAGGACTTAAAAGTGCTACGCAGTTACTACTTTTAACTTTTATTTTTATATGAAATCATATTATTTGAAAAGTATATCAGATATTACAGTTAAGAACAAATATTTAAGCATATTATATCATGTAATTAAAAATAAGTATTAAATTTTTTTATTATTAAAATTTTAGAATTAAAATATTTGTATACTAATCTAAAACACCTTCAAAATTTTCAATAGCAATTTCTTGGTAGAATTTAAAATCTAAAATTACATTTATTTAATATTTATCAATTACATATCCTTTTTTAGATTAAAATTGTTTAAATAAAAATTTAAAAACTAAGTATCCTGAGCATTTACCTTATTCAATACATTCAATGACAAAGACAACGGATTTTCAAGTAGGAAATATTAACTACAAAATAATTAATTTTGCCATTTATTCGTATATCTCTCTTCACTTATTTATATTCTACTTAGTTTAAATTATTTTCTTATATTTCAATAAGTCATATGGATGACATAATTATCAAAATATCCCTAATAATAATAAGATGAAACGCACATTAACGTTCACATTTATAGTGTGAATGTTTCATGACATGAACATTCACACTGTCAAATTTATTTAAGGTAAATGTTCACATCATGAAACATTTAAAATAGTCCAAAATAATGCACATCAAGTTGCTAAGGGTTCAAAAAATATTTATAAGAGTAAAATTATCCATAAATTACCTTAAATATGAAAATCAAGATTTAGTGGATCAAATGTCCAAAATAATAAAAATTATTAGAATATAAGAATAATGAATAATGCTAGAGACCAAAAAAATTCTATCAAATGTCTCACATGCGTGTAGGACCCACACATGTGAGACATTTGGTAGAATTATTGGTAGAATTTTGAGATCTCTAACATTTTTTATAACGATATATTATGAATTAATTGGGATACAATACAGCTACTTGATTTTCTAATAAATTTTTCTAATTTTTTATAGAAAGAAATTTATATACATTTAAATCAAATAAAGCGTTAGACATGTCTATAATAAGAAAATTATAATATAAGTTAGGAAAGTCTAATTTATATTTAATATTTGTTCCCTATCTAAAAATGGTTAATATTTGTTTCAAATTAAGTTGCTTAAACCAAAAAAGGAAATCCATGTACTAAATTATTTTTGTATAATTACTCGTTTAAAGAAAAAATTATGTGATTAAAAGAATTTTGTGATTAGGAAGGACAATGAAGTAGATATGAAAATATAAAATTCATATCCAATCTTGGTAAGGTTGGTGATCAGTTAAGTTATATTCTTCAGTGATCAACATTCTTGTGAGGCTGAATGGACTGAGATTGTGGCCGTGAAACGCATTTTGAGATGCTTTGAAGTGATCTCGGGGTTGAAGATAAATTTTCATAAAAGCATGATTTGTGGTGTGGGAGTGGATGATGGGTTGATTGAAGAGTTTGCAGCCAAACTCAATTGTCTGAGTCATAAGCTTCCATTAAAGTACCTTGGGATGCCTCTTGGTGCCAACCCAGGTAGGAAGCAAACTTGGCAGCCAGTGGCGGATAGATTTAAAAAGAAACTATCTGGTTGAAAGAGAAGATTGCTTTCTTATGCGGGTAGAGTCACTCTAATTAAATCTGTTTTGTTCTCCTTACCTATATATTATATGTCTTTGTTTAAGATTCCTGAGTATGTTGCTAAAGAAATTGATAAGATTCAAGCTAAATTCCTTTGAGGAGGGGATGAATATAAAAGGAAGATCCATCTGGTAAAATGGAAAGAGGTGCAGCCAAATAAGAATCAAGGGGGTCTTGGAATAAGAGATATTAGAGTGACTAATGAGTGCTTGCTTCTCAAGTGGTGGTGGAGATATGCCTTGGAAGATGAAGCTTTGTGGAAATCTGTGATATGTGCCAAATATGGTGTTTCTGGGGGTCAGTAGTTCCCTACATTGACTGATCTTGGGTATGTTTCTGTTATCTGGAGTGATGTGATTGCTGTACCATATTCAAATCGTAGGTTGTATAACTTCTTTATGGAAAGTGTGGAGATTAGGATTGGTGATGGGAATAGGGTGAAGTTCTGGGATGATGTTTGGATGGGATCATCAAGTCTTAACTCCTAATTTCCTAGGTTGTACCAGCTAAATCTAGATAAAGAGATCACCCTTAAAATGCAGATTTCTTGTGGTAACAGTACAAACAGATGGTGTTTTAATTTCAGAAGGCCTCTATTTGGTTGGGAAGAAGATGAGGTGGTAAGGCTGCAAAATCTGTTGAGCGCAGGACCTTGCATTCATCTGGATCAAAAGGACTCATTAAGGTAGAAAGCTGAGCAGTCAGGGCTATTTACAGTTGGAGGTGTGTATAACTAGTATAAGCAAAGTGCTAGTCCTGTTCTCAGCTCATCAAATTTGGTTTGGCATAACTTTGCCCCTCCTAAGGCTAAATTTATTACTTGGCTTGCATAGCAAGGTAGGCTCAAAACATCTGCCTTCCTTAGTAATATTGGAGTATTGTTAGGTTTTGGGATTCTGTCCTGTGTGTTGTGCAAAGTTAAAGTGGAATCTTCTAATCACCTTCTTCTGTCTTGTTCTTTCGTGTGGCATGTTTGGTCTAATATTATGGACTGGTGGGGAATTCAATGGGTGATTCCGGGATCTTTTGAAGAGTTGATGCAATGGTGGTTGGGGTGGAAGGTCAGGAAAAAGGAAAAGCTAGTTTGGAAAGTAGTTTTCATTTCTTGTGTTTGGTCCGTGTGGACATACAAAAATGACTGCATATTCAAATACTCAACCTGCTATTGTAGATTTGTGTGAGTTAATAAAAATTAGAGTGGCCATGTGGTTGAAGTCTTATGATATGGGGTGCTTCTACTCCATTAATGAGATAGTTTCAAATATAAAATGGGTGAGACAAAACCTATAAGGATTGGATTTGGTTGGTGATTGTTGAAGAGTTTGCTGTGCTCTGGATTTGTTGGTGTCCATGTGCTCTAGTTTGCTGTGTTGTTGGTTTTCTAGTGTAATCAGCTACTACAACTCTGTTATTCTGCTCTGGCTGCTATGAAGCTCTGTTTGCTGCTGTGTCATTGTGTGTGCTACTTTGCTTATCTTTGCTGGTATGATGATGTATGGAATCTGATGTTAAGGTTCACTCCTTTTTGGAAAGTATCAAGATAAAATCTGACTCGTTCCTTGCTCATCCCTACATTCTACTTTAATGCTAAGTATGGTGGTGAGGGTCAGATGATAATGCTCACATCATCTTTGCTGTTGATCTGTGGGGGCAATTTGGATTGCAGCACTTCCACCAACCAGTAGCTATTAGGCGTACCTTGTTATGGCTGCTGCTGCTATTTTCGGTCTGCTAATTATACCCTGTGAGGGCTGCTGCTGATATATTTGGACTGCTGCTCAAATATGGAGTCAAGTTTTTCAAGAGTTGTCACAAGTCAGCAACTGCATGGATTGAAAATCTGCCTTTATTGATTTTGCAGCTTCAATGTCCTCACCACAGTATTGGATTGAGTCCTAGAAGTTGAGATGCCATTGAATTTACCCACTGATGACTTCTTAACCAGCAGTGAGCTTTTGGATCATCAATAGGTGCAACAACTACATCACTTTGTAATTTGCTAATCTAGTGCCTCCTACTGCTGTATGCTGCTGCTCTGGTGCCTACTGTTTTGGTGCATTTTGCTAACATCTCAGCAGTCTGCTAATCTGCTAATCTGGATTACATAATGGAGTTAGGCATTGCTGCTCTGCAGTTGGAATGGTTTGAGGCTTCTCCATAGTCTTGATTATCAAGTTTTATGCTTCTCTTTACTTTCTTTTTTTTTTTACATGTTTCTTGAAAAAAATAAAAAATTACTAAAATAGCCAATACTCAAACCACCCCTTAGTCCTTATTTGACATCCAGCTAAAAAACTCAAGTTTTCTTTTAGTGATTTTTTTATAAGAAATTTTTTTCACTGTTCACCTAGTGCAAAAAAATCTAAGAAGTAAAAAAATAAATCAAGAAATTCAAGTGTAGGGCATAATGATTTGAAATTTTCTCATTTGCAATTTACAAATAATAGTATCATTTTTTGTGAGGCTCAATGGGAGGAAATTGTGAACATTAAGAGAATTCTAAGATGTTTTAAGGTAATGTCTGGTCTAAAAATAAATTTTCATAAAAGTGTGGTGTGTGGGGTTGGTGCGAGTGATGATGTGATTAAGGACTTTGCTACAAAATTTAACTGCCTCAATAATAAGTAGGGGTGGGCGCGGGTCGGTTGCGGTCACAGAACCTCCAATCCACCATCCGTCCGCCAGATTGGCGGATTGGAGAAAATCAATCCACATCCGTCCGTCAATCCGGCGGATGTGGATTGAGCGGATTGGCAATTTGGCGGATGGATGCGAATCGGTTTGGCGGTTTAAAATTTTATAAATTTTCAACATAATTCAACTTGTGTACTTCCTCAAAAAAAAAAAAAAAAAGAAAAAAAAAAAAGAAGAAAGTATTACAGTCAATGACTTAAAAAAACATTACAACCACTGCATGCCTCATCCAAAGCAAGAAAGTTTAAAACTTTAGAATATCACAATCACAGCATGCCTCATCCACATAAAGTATTACAATCTGTAGTTCTTAAAATATAAAAATAATTCAAATCACCAAAACCATAAACAGAGCAGTAGTAGAGATTGTATGTCTCTCTATTGTTACATCTATATCTGTTTTTGAAAACAAAAACCAACCAGCATATATCATATTTTCTATTTATTATTTTTAGAGATAGATTTAAAAACTAAAAAATATAGATAAATAATACGTTTATTTTTTTCAATTCAAAAAAGATATTCAAGTTAAAAACTTTTTTTCAACAGAATATTTAAACTCTTTTTTAATTGAAAACACAATCAGAATATTTAAACAAATTGAAAACATAAAGTCTTATAAATTACTAGGGGTGCTCGCGGTTTGGCGGTTTGGTTGCGGCCAAAGAAATCTCAAATCCGCCATCCGTTCGCCAGATTGGCGGATTGGAAAAAATCAATCCGCAACCGTTCGCTCGTCATCACGCATCCGTTCAAAATACGGCGGATCGGTTCGGTTCGGTCGGTTTTGGCGGATCGGTATATTCGCTGCTCACCCCTAATAATAAGCTTCTAATTAATTATCTTAGCCTACCTCTTGGGGCACATCCAAAAAAGGAAAAGCCCTTTCTTTTTGTTTGATCGGCAAAAAAAGAAACTTCATTGATGTAATAGCATAGTACAAGGTATAAAACAAAATACATTAATAAAGAAAGGAAAGTGCAAAAATATCACGATGAGTTAAATCATCCCAACTATGTTGCACCAAAAAGTCCATCATATCATTTGCTAGTACCCCCAAGGTTGGTAAGCGACCATTATATATTTGAGTTTTTGATTTCTAACATTACTGCTCATCTCATATTATTATTTTCATTCACCCTCTACATGTTTTTATAGTTTTATTTGCACTCTTTAAAAAACTATACAATAAAAAACATTATATCCATTTTTTAAAAATTTGAGATTTTATTATTTTTATTTATTATTTATTATTTATTTTTTTACAGCGTAAACCTTCATCTCCTAAGTGAAAGCAAAGCAATAGTAAGAATTCCATAACAAACATTTATTTTATATTATTGCAGTCACATATTTAATTAATATCATTTATAATTATAATTTTTTAAAAATATGAATAAAATTCTTGTATTTCTTAAGAGTACACCGATACCATAAACTATCACCATTATTGTATTATGTTTGGTTGACTTTCTAAGTATAGTAGATTAGTATTTTGTTTAATAATATAAATATTTCTCATAATTGTAATTATTCTTTTATTAATTGACAAATATATATATATATAATCAGTACCACGAATATTATATATTTCAAACCCAATTAAAAATATGGACAATTATTAATAAATGCTAAATCTATGACTTATGGATCATTTACTACCATAAATATTATTATGAGCTCATAATTCCTATCTCACATTAAAATCTTCCAAATAAAATTACCTATATTTGGAAATGTAATAAGATATAGTGCAGACATTAAAATGATATTTCATTTTCACATTTTAATAATTAGAGTATCTCCAACCCACTAGGTATATAATGTTGGTTAGTCAAAATGCCTAGTATAACTCATTTTTTTCAACTCCAATACACTAGGCATATGATTAGGCATTTTAACTCAATTCACATTCACTAGCTACATATAGCTAGCCTTGAAGCCTAGGCAAAATGTATTTAATCATTACGATCATTTCCCTCCATTTTTGTTGCTGATGTGGCATTTTATAAAATTAATAGTATTTAGATGAATAACTAAAATAAAGAGCATAGTTGGAGTAGAAACATGAAATAGCTAATAGGCAAAATAAAATATATAATTTATAGTAATATTTAGATAGGTAAAATGCCTATTATCGTTGGAGATACTCTTACACATTTGGCAAAAATTTTTTTTTTTTTTTTGATTGACAAAAATGAAAATTTCATTAAAAACATGAAATTATAGGTACATGGAAAAGAAATGCACCGAGAGAGATTCATAGAATGTTAACTCCCCTACTGCTGTAGCTCACATTCCTACAACCAACCCCTCGACCTCACTAATATTTAAATAATAACGAGAGAGAGAGAGAGAGAGATAGAGAGAGAGAGAGAGAGAGAGAGATAATATATTTTAAAAAAAAGAGTAAAAGTTTAATAAGACAATAGTGAACAAATGCCCATTGTCACATTTTAAAAAGAATTGCATATTTGACAAAGACTTAATAAGATAATAACATACACATTAAAATGATGTTGTATTGTCACATTTAAAAATGAAATACTTGGCAAAAATTTAATAAGATAATGGTACATAAATGTCTCATTATTACATTTTAAAAAGAATAACACATTTGGTAAAAAATTAATAAGACATTACAACACACATTAGAATGATATGCTATTGTCATATTTTAAAAATGACATATTTAACAAAAATTTAATAAAATAATAATGCACATTTTAGAATGACATTCAATCACCACGTTTTAAGACAAACACATAAACAATTTATTTATTTTTTTTGTTTTTCTTTCACTTTCTTGTATTATCTATTTTACAAAACTAAGCCTTAAAGAAAATATATGATAATGATCGAGTGCTCGAAAAATGGAGCTCGAAAAATGGCTCGAAACAAAAAGAGAGAGAAGGAGAAAAGAGGAAGAGAGGGAGAGGGAGAAAAGAGGAACAGAGGGAGAGGGAGAGGATCGTCGGCCATCGCCGATCGTCGCCCCGCCCAGCTCCCGCCGTCGTCGTAGCTCCCGCCGCCGCCTCTGCTTCCTCCTCCGTCGCAGCACCGCCGATGTCTGCCCAGCTTCCCCTCCTCCTCAACCCGGTTTTTATGGCCCCCTCCCCTCCCCTCCCTCCTCCTCCTCCTCCTCCCTCCTTCCTCCTCCTTTCTTCCTTCTTCCTGGTTCGTTCTTCGGTTCGTTCTTCTTCTGTCAAAAAAAAAATATAGAGAAGGAGGGGTCAAAACGAGAAAAAGAAAAGAAAAAAAAAAAAAAAGAGGGTCAAAAACGACGTCGTTTTGACCCTCGAGCCAAATCTCGAGCCTCAACTCTCGAGCTACCAATCACTACCGTGATGACAAATATGATTAAAAGGGAAAAAGGTGGGAAGAGTATGCGACATGGATTTTAATTTAAATGAGTTTTTTTAAGTAAATAAAAAAACTTATTTACAAATTTTGGTTTGAAAGAGAGAACTTAACGGGGGCAGATTTAGAAAGAATTTAATAATAATTAACAGAAAATTTCTTAATTTGATTGAAAATTGAGGATCCCCTCCAGTCAATGTCTGTGGGGCTCACCACGGGTCCATTCTGATAATTTAAATCGTTTATTTTATCAGGTTATTTATAAATTTTATCCACACATAAAAAAAAAAAAAAAAAAACAATCAGGTGGCGTTTGGTAACACTTACGTTTTCAGTTTATATTTACGAAAATTTAAAAAACTGTCATAAAAACTTATTTGGTAAATATTTTGGTTTATAAAGCAGTGGTCTCAGTTTATAAATTTGGCCAAAATTTGTAAACTCAAAAAATGAGTTTACGTTTTCAGTTTTCAGTTTTTTTTTTTTTTTTTTTTTTTTTTTTTTTTTTTTTTTTTTTTTTTGACTACCCACCACTCGCCACCACCTGCCACTATTTTCCACCACTCACCACCACCCTTCGCTACCGACTTCTGTCGCCACCACCCACTACCGTCTTCCCCCGCCACCACCGTCTTCCACCACCACTTTCCACCATCACCATCTTCCACCGCCGCCACTACCCGCCACCTGCTACCATTTTCTACTACCGTCTTCCGCCGCCACCACTCGCCACCACTTGCGGCCACTATCTTCCGCCGCTACCACCCGCCACCACTTTCCACCACCTTCTTCCACTGCCACCACCTGCCACTTGCCACTACTTTCCACCACCGTCTTTCGCCACCACCACCCGCCACCTGCCACCACTTTCCACTACCATCTTCCGCCGTCACCACTCGCCACCACCCGTCACCACCACCTGCCACCACTTTCCACCACCGTTTTCCACCGCCACCACTTTCTACCACTGTCTTCTGTTAGCACCACCCACCACCAGCCACCTGCCACCATCTACCACCACTTTCTACCACCGTCTTCCGCTGCCATCACCTGCTACCACTTTCCACCATTGTCTTCCGCCACCACCACCTGCCACCACTTTCCACCACCGTCTTCCGCCACCACCCTCCATCACTGTCTTTTGCTGCCACCACCCACCACCTGCCGCTATTACCCATCACCCGCCACCCGCAATCATCGTCTTCCGTCACCACCACTCACCACCACCTACAACTACTGTCTTCCGTCGCCACCCACCCGCCACCACCGTCTTCCGCTGCCACCACTTGTCACCACCCACCACTCGCCACGCCACTACTCGCCACCACTCGCCATTTCTCACTTTTTTACTTTATATTTTTTAAAATTTTCAAATATTTTGTCCAAACCAAACGCATTTGTAGTTTATATTTTTCTAAAAATAGACAAAAACCAGTTTATAAAATTTTTGTAAATATAAACTGAAAGCGTAAGTGTTACGAAACAGGCCCTCAGCGTTTTTGATTTCAGTTTTCTGAAAATTGAGTTTTTTTTTTTCATATTTTTTAGTTTTTAGTTAATATTTTTTAATTTTTAAGTAATTTTTTTACTTTTTTAGATGCACCTTACTTAGATGTATTTAAATGGTAAAATATTTGTCAAAAAATATTTTTAAAAATTAATAAATACACAAAAATAAAAAAAAAATGTATTGAATTTTCATTTTTTTTTTGTATGTTTTGGTATTTAGTGTATTTTTTAAATATTTTTTTTCCAAATATTACACTTTTTAAGTATATTTATGTTGGGTGTGTCTAAAAATTAAAAAAAACAAGTTGCTTAAAATATTTAAAAAATTCATTTAAAATATTAAAATACGAAAAATAAAAAAAATAGAATTTTTTGAAAACTATTTTCTGAAAATTGGAACCAAATAATGTTTGGGACCCCATTTTTGGAGGTTCCATGACCCCCAATTTGATCTTGGCTCTTGATGTGTGTGCGTGGCGTCCATTTATGTATGTGTGGGCCCCACATTATGAGTGGTTGGGATGAGAGTGGGCGTTGTGGAGGTCATGTATGTGTAGGGGTCTCTATTACAATTGGAAAAAAAATTAGATCGATCCAACAACTATTACTAGTTCAGTTTATCGCATTTTTGAAAAAAAAAAAAAAAAAAAAAAAAAAGTATAGTTAATTTTTTGTCATCTATATATATATATATTTTTTTGTGAAAAATGCGATAAATTGAATTAGTTACAGTTATCGAATCGATCTTTTTTTTTTTGGTAGAAAAAATACACAAAATACTCAACAAAATAAATGATTTAGATTATCAAAATAGAACCTATAATGAACCTTATAGGCTGGAACAACCCCGTCCAGTCCAAAACAGTGACAGGAGGGAATCTTTCCTTCCGTACGTAGCTTCTTATAGTAATAATTGATGAGGAATTTCCAGTTCAAAGTCCAACAATATTTTATAATTTATGATAGTATAGGTTTTTTTTTATTATTATTATCAGCATTTCAGGTAGTATATATGAGAAACTTTGTGTGGCCCTTTTTTTAAAAGATTAAGTTTCCATTCATAGTTTTGTTTATTTATATTTTTTCATATTCCTTTTATGGACCTTAATTCAGATATGCACAAATAAACAGTCTATTTTATAGACCCCACAATAATAAATTAGATAGTTCAAATTATCTATGGAAGATTAGATTGGGCCCACACAAACATAAAAGAAAAGGTATCAAGAGGAGCTCTCTCCCTATAAATACATGCATCACCTCAGAACCTATTATGCCATCTCAGTATAAATCTGTCCGTCTTTTTGAATCTATTTCATAAGGTTGTTTGAGGAAGCCAAAAAAAATGACTTCTTTCCTTAAACACCTCCACAACCTCTTCACCTTTATAGCTTTGCTTTCATTATTAATAATTTCATCTAATGCTGCTTTCTTAGCTACTAAAGCCACATGGTATGGAGATCCTAACGGTTTTGGGGCCAATGGTGAGGGGAGAGAGAAATTCATTTTTGATGTTTATGATATATAGATAGATGTTGTAATATTACATATTATTTTGTTTAACTTGAGCCTCCACTCACATATGCTTATCTTTTATACATATATATATTTGACTAGGGTTTCACAACCTCTCCAAAGATGTAGATGGTGGTGTTTTTAGATATGTCACTGTTGTCAAACATTGTTGTTGTGATTTATAATTTTGTTATTCATATCCTCAACATACTTTCATATGTGAATACATTTTTTTCGTTAGTCATTTTTATTTATTATTTATTTCTGTTAATCATTAAACTTTTACTCACAACTTCCATGAAGGTTAGAGAGTATATTAGCGTGACACAAGGTCACGAGTAACATAAGTAGATTTAACACGTGCAATTAAGTTTTTATTTATTTGTTAGTCATTAAACTTTTACTCACAACTTCCGTGAAGGTTAGAGAGTATATTAATGTGACACAAGATCAAGAGTAACATAAGTAGATGTAACACATGCAATTAAATTTTTATTTTTTTTTATTTTAATTTGACTAAAACTTGATGGATCAAACTCAACACTAATAAAAACTTTTCTTCTTCTTCTTCTTCTTCTTCTTCTTCTTCTTCTTCTTCTTCTTCTTCCTTTTTTTTTTTTTTTTGTGTAGTTGCTAGGCAGTTATGTTTCAAGATTTGAAATTGTTAGACGTGCTTGGAGATTGATTGAATTTTAATGACTTTTGAAAATCATTGGATTTTGGATTTGACAAAACAAATGAAAATGTAAGGCAAATAAAAAAAAAATTACTTTATATATATTATGTGTAAACAAACAAATTCGAAATATTTTAATATCTATTTCCTTTTTCTCTTTTCCCTAATCTAATCAAAGGAGAAAATATTGTTTCCTCTTTCGATTTTTTATTTTATTTTTTAAATTCAAGATTTAAATATAGTAAAATCTTTTTTAAGGAAACAATAGAATGTATTTTCCAAGTGGAGGCATCCTCTTCAAGAAGCCTTCATCTAGATAGTCTAGCTACAAGAATACATAATGGATTATGCGTTTTGATATCATATTAAATTATTAGTTACTAATTCATTAAATAATTTAAATTATTAGAAAAAACTAAAATCTTTACCTCTATACATGTATATGTGTATTTATTTATTATTGTTATTTTTTGATTAGAATATCATAACCTTTGACACTAATATTTGGAATGTAGGGGGTGCTTGTGGATATACCGATATCCTTGGAAAAGCTCCATTCTATAAAATGGTGTCAGCTGGAGGCTATGCTCTATTCAAATCAGGCATAGGATGTGGGACGTGTTATCAGGTGCCAAAGTTCTATTTCATGCTTTTTATTTCTATTATCTATTATTGAGATCCACTGTATATCTTATTTTAATTTTTTGAATCATTTATTTTGTAAGATTTTTCATAAATCCACTACAACAAAATACACTTTCGGCGATCAAAATTGGCGATTAAAAAAAATTTAGTAGCCAAAAGTTGTGGAATTAGTGACCAATTTTTTTTTTAGTCGGCAAAAGTAAAATATTTAGTTACTAATTTTTTTTAGTCAGGGTATATTGGTTATTGGCAACTAAAAAAAAATTTGACTTTAGGCGAATAAAATCTTAGTAGTCAAAACATTGTTATTTACTTAGGCCACTAATATATTTAGTAGCTAAAACTCTTTTGCGCGACTAAATGATTAGTTGTTAAACATAACTGAACTTTTAGCGACAAAAAAATTAGTCGCCAAAAATATGATATTTAATTTTATTGCAAACCTTTTGGCCACTAAAAACTTAGTCGGTAATGTAGTACATTTGGCGACCAAAACAATTTTAGTCGCCAATGATCTTTCCCAACAATTCTTCCCCAACTAATTCTATGACTAAATATTTTTGTCGCTAAAAGCCTTCAGCAACCAAATAGTGACTTTTGAGGATTAAAAATTTAGTCGCCAAAAGTGACGATTCTTGTAGTGATCATTCAAGATAAAGTACAAATACACATCTCAATGTTTACTTAAAATACAAATTATTCTCTGTGATTCTAGAAATTACATTTCGCTTCTTCATATTAAATTTCTTTTGGTTAATCAAAAAAAAAAAAAAAAAGCACAAACAAACAAATAAGCCCTTGTTTTAAAAAATCATCAAATCAATTAATATTTTATAATGATATCATAAATATTTTTCAATTAACAATTATGTAATTTCATCGTTATATAGAAGAATAGTTAGAAATTTAATCAACTTGTTTGATTCTAATTTTTTGAATTCAATTTTCTATAATTGAGTTTTTTGTTTTTCATATTTTTTTTAGTGAATTTTTTAATATTTTAAGCATTTTTTTTATTTTTTATTTTTATACTTTTAGATACACCTAACCTAGATGTACCTAAAAAGTAAAATATTTTAAAACAATCAATAAATATACAAGAATACAAAATTGTACTGA
Organism: Camellia granthamiana; assembly: GCA_036172215.1. Taxonomy (NCBI): domain Eukaryota; kingdom Viridiplantae; phylum Streptophyta; class Magnoliopsida; order Ericales; family Theaceae; genus Camellia; species Camellia granthamiana. Next base: position 24,655,372 of record CM069908.1, on the reverse strand, counting down.
ATTTTTTTAATTTTTTTGTATTTTTGATATTTAGTGAATTTTGTAAAGATTTATTTTTACAAATATTATACCTTTTAATTGTATTTATATTAAGTGTATCTAAAAAGTAAAAAATTGTTTAAAATATTAAAGTTTACTGAAAATAAAAATAAAAACACAAAAAACAAAAACCTCAATTTTATTAATTTTGTTGAATAAAAAATTCTGACAATAGGACATTTATAATTTTCAGAAGCACAGGGGATGATTTGTATTTTAAGAAAATCTTAGGAATTGTATTTGTAATTTACCCTAATGAACAATTTTTGAAATAATACTTGTCTTCTATTTTTCTTGAAAATAAATATAATGAAATCATAGTGTTATGAATATCGAATGAATCTTTTTTTATTATTATTTATTATCATACAATACCAAACAAAATGAACAATTCAAATTGTTGAAATAGAATCCGTAGTGGCTGAGACAGCACCCCTTTAGTAAAACAATGGATTGGAGAGAATCCTTCCCCAATAATGTTGTTGAAAAATACCAAAAGTGTTTTCATTGTTTTCATGCATTGATAATTGAAGCTATCTAATATGTATATATATGGTTTTGAAAACATATATATAGGTGACATGTACATCAAATCCAGCATGTTCAGGGCGTCCTGTAACGGTAACTATAAGTGATTTGTGCCCTGGTACTTGCGGCGCATATCAATTTGATCTAAGCGGAGCCGCTTTTGGAGCCTTGGCTATTCGTGGTCGAGAAGATGAATTACGCCATGTTGGTCAGGTGCAGATTCAGTATCAAAGGTTAGAATATATTTATATTAGTGGGTGTGTACCTACTTGATAAATGTGTCATTAAATTTATAAAATATATTGAAAAGTTTACATAGTAAATATTGCTTCTGGAGTCTTGTTTTTTACCAAAGCGAAGGTCTTGGGTTCAATTTCTATTCTCGTCACTATATAATTTTGTTTTTAAATAGAGAAATAAGAAATTAAATTAAATTCATTTTGATACCTAAAATTTGTATTGTTTGAAATCGTAAGAACCTTTTAAAACTAAGATAAAGTTCTAACTTACATGCGTTTTACTTAATTTTGTTTGAAGACTCAACTATTCGTGTCCTCTAATTCGTCCATCTTTTTATTTTAATAGACTCTTAATTATTAAATTATATATATATACATATTGCAGGGTTCCATGTCACTACACTGGTTTTAACTTGGCGTTTAGGATAGATAGTGGATCAAACCCGTTCTATTTTGCTACAGCAATTGAGTATGAAAATGGAGCTGGTGACATGTCCGGAGTTGAAATCCAAAATGGAGCCTCAGGCAGCTGGCTTCCAATGCAACAATCATTTGGTGCTGTTTGGAAAATCAATGCTGCCATGCCCGGTCCCCTCTCTTTTCGCATTACATCATCTTCCCGCCAGACTCTGGTGGCTACCAATGTTATTCCCGTGGGATGGAAGCCTAATCAGATGTACTATTCACATGTAAATTTTTGATGATAGCTTTTAAGAATATCTACATTTATTAGGGTTTGTTAGACTCTGTTTGGGAAGTCCAAGTATAAAAAAGTCACTTCTGACTGTTTAATCCAAGAATATTTGGTTGTTTGGTTTTAAATTGTTTGACTCACAATTAGACTTTGGGGTGTTCTTGTGCATTTGATGCTGTGAGATTTTGAGTAGGAGTCCATGGAGTGATATCAATAATCTAGCTAGTTAACATGCTTACTTTCTTGGTGTAATGAGGTCTGGGATTCAAGTTTTTTTATCAGTAAAAGAGAATAACTTTTATTGATGCATCATTAAAATAATTACAACAGTAATAAGTGAAAGACCAAGTGCAAAGAGTATCAGAGCAAAGCATACCCATCCCAACTAAGTTGGCACTAATACCAACATCCAATCATGTGTTAGCACAAAGTCAAGTTTTGTGAGAAACCAATCAAACAAGCCCACCAACCAGTCCAACAACTAAAAACACAACCAAGCAGCTACAAAGCTGTCCTGAATGCCACAGCTATGCTGTATGCAGTAGCAGCAGTTGAGCTGAATGCAAATCTCCCAAAATTAAGGAACATCTCTGATGCCTTAAGCCAAAGAGTTGTCCTAATTTTTATAAGCTCGCACAGATCTGAGTGGTTAGGCTAAACATGATTGTACAAAGAGAAAGCAGAACAACCAAGGGTACAGCCTCTAGGTCTGGGATTCAAGTTGATAAAATCAATTACAAATTAGTAACTTAATTAATTAACCCGCTAACATAAGACCTCTAAAAAAATTAACAAGACCCACTTTCACCAATGTTTGGTGAATGTTAAAAAAATTATCATTATTATTATTATTTTCTCTCTCTAAACTGCTTTATCTTTAGTAATTTTCTTTAATTTGTATTGAAAAAATAAGTTTTTGTTCCTGCTAGTCTAGAAAGATAAAATAAAATAAAAATTCTAAATAAATAGAGTAATGATATATAGACAGAAAATTCGAACATAATTTTCATGCAGAGTGATTTGTCACTTTAAAACAAACTACTCATAAAAGGAACTTATATTTACCAAAGAAATGGCACAACTACATTATTAGATTTCCTGCAGTGTGAGGGGTGGGGTATGCTGATCCATTTTGTTGTGGGAGTTGCTGCAAAGGTGTTTAGGTGTGTTCTGATGTTGTCTTGTTCTCTCACTGTTCTGGAAGTCTATGGGAAGATACTCTGTTTTACTTGGTGGTTGGGTGGGATTGGCTACTCTGTTTGGCATTCTTATTGGGAAGATTTTGGCATTCTTATTGGGGTTGCTGCTTTGGGTTCATTGTTTCTTTTTTGTTTTTTTCCTTTTTCGTCTCTTATATCGTTTCTCATCTTCAGCATATGATTGTGCTTCTTTTTCGGTGTCAACCAAGTTAGAATCGTCTAGGTCGCTTTGCTGCTCTTTGCACTCATCTATTTATTTTTGATGTACTCTTTCAATTCATCTATGAAGTTTTTTTTTTTTACCGATCAAAAAAAAAAAAATTTTCTTGTGATGTTTTTTTATATGAATTTTATTTATAATTTTCCTAATAAATAATAACACATCAACTTAGTTAAAATTTTCCAAAAAAATAAAAGCTAATTTTTTTTAGTATTGGCTTGACTTTTTTTTTGAAAAGTAGTACTTGCTAAACTCACAAGTTGTTTTAGCAAGAAATTAATCTTTAAAATTAAAATAATAAAAAAGAAAAAGAAAAAATCTACTAAGTACCAAACAAATTCTTAATTGCATTAATGATATTTATCAAAATAAACAATTTGTTACACTTTAGTCACATTTTTTAATTTATTCACTTTGGTTACTAAAATATGTAATTTGTTACACTTTCAACTTTGTGATTGGTGTTGTTCATATGAATATTATTAATCCAATTTTTTACATAATTGAACATCCTTTCTTTTTTTTTTTTTAAATCTACTTAATGAGTTTTATCATATAAACCATTCAGATCATAAAATTGATCCTAGATAAACCCACTAAGGAGCAGCTGTGCCCAAAGAAGGAACTCCTCGCACAATATGAAGTGCTACAACGCTAAGGCTTGTTTGGTAATTATTTCATTTTTAGTTTTCAGTTTATATTTATAAAACTTTAAAAAAATGTTATAAAAACTTATTTGATAATTTTTTGTCTTATAAATGGTTGTCTCAGTTTATAAATTTGAGGAAAAAACGTAAACTCAAAAAATTATTTACATTGGTTTTTAAACAGAAATTTTAAAATTTGACTAACAAATTTTTTTTTTTCAAATAATATTTTTTTTTCCAATTATAATGCGTATGATCCCATTGTCATAAATAATAAAAAATAAATATAAATATTTTAGGTCTTAACAAACATATTTTTTAGTTTATGTTTTCAAAAATTTTCAAACATTTTGTTCAAACTAAACGCGTTTGTAGTTTATATTTTTCTAAAAATAAACAAAAATCAATTTATAAAATTTTTGTATACATAAATGTTATCAAACGCTGTCTAAGTAATACAACCCACATTCAAATTTGTTTAATGTGATTAGCCCTTATGTAAAACAATAATACTAAGAAATGCTTAACCCATTATGATTTGTTATGAAAAAAAGGTTAAAAGTCAATTTATTAATTTTTAAGGAAATATTATTTTACTTTTTAAATTTTCACGCATTTTTCAATTTGACCTCCAAACTTTAATTAATATCAATTTTATACTCAAACTTTTGAAATTTTGATCAATTTGGTCCATCCCGTCACATTCTGTTTATAATTGGACGAAATGTGCTGGCGTGACACCAAAATTCATTTGGAATTTTATTTTACCTCCTGAATTATACTTAAAAAATCAATTCACCCCCAAATGTTAAAAAAATTAAATTTAAATATTTAATAAATAATTTTTTTGTCTCAATAATGAAAATTTTAAATTTTAAATAATATATACTTTGCAAAAAAATAATAAAAAATATAAAAATCCTCATTTAGAATTATCTTGAGAGTATGAAGCATGGATAATTCAACAAACATGTCGCACATATACCAGGTACTTACCGACGTATAGTATTTCTACATACGTATCAGATACATAAAACACGTACTCAAGTTTTTTCTTCTTAATTTTTGGCGTATCTAGACATATCTAGTATATACCCAAGCCATACACTACCTTAGTTGAAAAATATTTTCTTCTACTACAAAGATAAAATTCATTTCACTAGACTTCATTTCTATTTTTAGTTTTGTGCTTAGCATGATTTTAAAATTAAGCTATGATTTGTAAGTTATTTAATATAATGATATTTAATTTTGATTTATCTGATACTTGTGCTTTTTTTTTTTTTTTTTTTTGATTAGCAAAATTAAATCTCTATTGATGAAAAAAGCAATATACATGCAAAGTTTATATCAACAAAGTAGGAAAATGCACTGAGCATCATGGCTAACCTCGACAATCCCAATTATGTTGATATCACGAAGGAAGCACAATCATTTGCTAACACTTGACCCAAGATTGGTGAGAAACCAATCAAAAGCAACCAAAGAAAGAAAAAAACAGAACAACAACACAGCAGTAGTGCAACAATACAACAATGAAGTATCACACCTAAGACCAAGAAATACCTCTGAGCCAAGAAAAAACAATAATCATCATAGCAAATACACCTCTTCACCAGCACCAAACCAGTGAGCTATCAACAACAGCAACTGCACCTCATAATAGTAGCACAAACCAGCAAATCTCCTATACCTTATAAACAACATCTCACTTACTTCAAGTTTGCGACATTATCATGCACTGAGTAATTCACTCCCTTAATATTTGACTTAACCCATAGAGCAATTCTAACTTTCAGCATCTTCGCTATCTCTGCAAAATCTCTGCAAAATCAGAATTGCCAACATTAAACAAGCAATCATTCTTTAGTTTCCATAAAGACCATGACATTGCCAAAGGGACAACCTTTCAAATTTCCAGTTCCTTCTTTCTAAATTCCATATCAGACCACCATTGCAACAAAACATCCACAGAACCTAGTGTTACCCATTTTAAATCCCACAAATTCACCAAATCAGACCATAATTTCTAGACCAACGGACATAAAAGAATCACATGATTAATTGTTTCCACATCTGCTGTCACGACCCGTACCCTGCCCCGTAAGGATCGATGAGGTGACTGGCCGGTAATTCGAGATTACCAAAGGCCTTTCTGTACAATCGAAATAATTGGGGCTAGCAAAAGATTAATATAAAAATATATATTTAACAAGTAATCCAATGAGTTGTGCTTCTATATGAAAAGACACATGTACATAACATTAATTTACCTATCCGTTATTTCATACATCGCATCTTGTACAAAACATTTATATCCATATACACAAAACATCATTCATGTACAAATAAACATATAACAAAAGCCTGACAATGTGATCACAAGCTATACAACGGTCTTCGTGACCTAGTCTCAACTCGGAGGCACCAAAACTCATACAGCTTTAAAGGGTGGCTCGACTCTCTCCTTAAGCTTGTTCTCCATGACGCTCACCTACACATATATATAAAACAGTGAGTTAAAGCCTAGTGAATAACATTAATGTAAAGAGGTTAGTGAACGAATACCATATATCTCTTAAACATAACACAAATCGTATCAGAATCATTCTCATATCAAAACATAATAGTGGCACATATAGCTGAACATATCACATATCGTTTTCCGACTAGAGTAATATGTTCCGAATACCGATTAAACACATATCACCACAATGAAATAGCTAATGAGATCTCGTAATCACATATATGCCATGGACCCGCATTAATATGTTGTCCATCATGACGTGGAACCATTCTTTGGATGCCACAATAAATTCAAAAATAGGACATTCGTTCACATTCAAATAACATTTCAGAAAACATAATATATCAAATAGCATTGCAAATATCTTCCATATGAACATATCTTTACAGTAATGTTACCCACAGTAGGCTTCCAGTAACGATTGATCTGTCCTCAACTCGTGATCTACAATTACAATGCACATAACACAACACACGTCTTATCAATACACATTCAATTTATACAGTCGGTTGTTAACTTTTTTAGTTCATCCTTTACTTGATAATACGATTATTTTTATTCATTCTTTAATTTCCTTCATGTCCATGAAATGCATATGAACAGCAAATACATGTGAAAACCATGCAATCGTAGGCCCGGAAGTTGGAAAAACGGAAAGAAAACAAATCCGGACTTGCCCTGAAAAATCGCATATGCAGGAGCCCTAGTCGCACGTGTAATAACCCTAACCCGTGATTAGCTTAAAACATATGATTATGAATGCCTAATAAGTCATTAAAATGAAATTATGAATTAATCGCATGTGTATTGCATTATTTGTGCTTATATCTGTCCGCGTAGGAATATCTGTTTGTGTTCTGTTTTGTTTTGTGAATTGAAGGCTATATCGGCATCCGATCACGAAATTGACTTGGTTTCTGTGTTAGTTAGAATTTTTAGAATTTTATGGTAGGTTTCATTAAAATTCGATTCAGAACGAATAAATTAGAATAAATGATCCTACTTAGTTATCTTTAACTCCAATTAATAAAGCTTCATTAACTAAGCCTAGATAAGGCTGGTATGTGTTTCAACTCATCTCTTTTCACATCTTTGAGCTTACTCAATCAAACAAAATGTGAGAGAGGGAGAGAAATGAGAAGACTAGAGCTCAAGCTATGGGGTTTGCTAGGAAGTAAAGGAATTGGACTTAGAGACTCAAGAATTAAGCCTCTATCTCTCACTTCGGAAAGCCAAGGTAAGAATTCAACCCTTAGATTGCACAAATATGATGTCTAGACCACGAATTCAAGAGAATTTAGTTGTGTAATACAAGAATTGAGCATAATTCATGTATGCATGCATTTTCATCACATTTTGGGTTTGAATTTCAATCAAATGTCACATGCATGTGTCTATCTTGACTTTGTTTTAAAAATTCATCACATTTCTTACCATTTGACCTTAATTAATCATGTTTTGGAGAGTTTAAGTTCATAACAATTCATGCATGTCATGTTCATATCATGTTCTTAAGTTTCAAGTTGAATTTTGAATGATTGGCAAGCTTTTGGGCCTTAATTTTGCGAAATGGTTTTGAATTCTTGATGTTTGACAAGTTTAAACAAGTTTCCTTAAGTTTTTTGGCCCAAAAGAACTTGATTTGCAGCTTTGAATTGGAGCTTTGGACTTGGGAAGCAAATATGAAAATCCTAGAAATTTGACTTTTTGCTCGAGCGACAGATTATGCGCTCAAGCAACCACTGTGTTTTGTACTTCTGCTCGAGCGACCAAAGATTGGCTCGAGCGTAAAATGCATGCTCCTAGCAGTTTTCATGTTTTGCAAACCGCTTGAGCGACAAAAGCTGCACTCAAATGAAGACCCCAGTCTCACGCTCGAGCAACCGTCAAGCCAAAAATTCACACAACCAGTATTTTTTGCCGAGTTTACAGACCACTCAAGTGAAGGAAGTTGCACTCGAGAAACCACTCACATTATTGAGCCTCCGCTCGAGCGAAGGCCCTATTTTCAATAAATTTTATTAAGTGTTCAAAGTGCATTTTGGCACCCTCATTTCATTCTAAGCATTCCTAGGCCATAGTCAAGAAACAATAATGATGATAAGAAGTAGAAACATACCAAGACAAGAAAGAGCTACATTGATGATTCCTGGTGTGTAATTCAGTATGTATTTGCTCTGTATCTGTGTAGGTTACGCGCCGCAAGTTATTTGATTTTTTTACTCTGTCTGTTTGCTTTGGAGCCATCTGTGAGTAATAACTTTGTAAAGCTATGTTTACGTTTAAGTATTTTCTTATATGATATGATATGACAAGAAATGCTCTGTTTCCTGAAATGCTATGTTCTGAATGAATGAATGATTGTCCATATATTAAAAAGTATTCGTGGTATCCTTAGCACAAGGCCTTTGCCCCAGGGTAACAATATCGTGGTCTCATGGCCCTCGCTCAGGGGTAACAATACTGCGGTTTAAGTATGTTATCTGTTCCCAGTACCGAAGGTTCCTTTATGGAACTGATCAAGTATGACCCTTTATGCTTTGTATCTAATCTGTTAGAGCTAATGGGTGTACCACGTATGATTATCTATGAATCTGGACAAGTACATGCTTCTGAATTATGAATAAGAATATGAATCTGTTTCTATAGACACCCCATTTTTGACCGCCCTTAAGACTTGGACACGACTGATGGTTTACATGGTGGAGAAAGGTGTGCAGGGGAAAGATTTAGTTTTTTCGGCAAGGAGAGAGTTAAATCTCAACTTCATACCGCTTTTTGGACCAAAACAATCTTGATCAAAAGATTTTAGACCTTAAAACCCTCTCTTTCAAAACGTTTTTGAAATAAAGTTTTTACGATGTTCCGAGGCTCACATTTTGTCAAATGTTGCGCTTTTCGGTAAACCGAGCAAAGACAAAGTGGAAATGAATGAAAGAGAGATGAAATCTTCGAAAAATCTTTTAAAACACCTTGTCTAGGGGTTTGGAGTTGAAGAAAAGAGGAGAAGAGAGAGGAAAACTAGTTTGGGAGAAATTCGGCATGAATCCGGGTACGACTGAAACTGCGCGGCTGCACTGAAACGGGCATAACTCTTTGCACAGGAGGAATTTTGATGCAAGGTTGGTGCCATTGGAAAGCTAACTTCTGGGCCTTCAATGTGGACAGATGGAAGACCAAAAAATCAGATGGCCGCCCACTTAGGTGGTCAAAAGTGGTTCGGTATGAATCCGGGAAGGAGAGAAAAAGTCGAGCGGTCCTCGCTAAATTGGGCTTATTTATTTGCATACTTGGATTTAAGATATGAGGCCACCACCGTTGGAAAGCTTACTTCTGGGGCTTCATTTTGCACTCAAGAATTTCCTAAAGCTAAGTCCGGGTGGGGGAGATATGGTTGGTTGAAGTAGGGGATCAATCCGGTTGGACCGAATCTGCGCGGCTTCGCCAAAACTGGCATAACTTTTTTCACAGGAGGAATTTTAATGCAAGGTTTGCGGCATTGGAAAGCTAACTTCAAGGGCTTCATGGATAAGCAGCTTTGGAGCTTGAACCTTTTGACCCCTGGTCGACCGACCACTTGAACTGGTCGGGCAGCTCTCAGCTGTTTTGTCTCTGTGAGTGTGTTCCAGCTGTGCCAGCTATGAGGCATTTGCTGCATCCTCCATACATGTCCATACACATGTATGGAGGATGCTCAACCTAGCTTTGAAGCTTCTTGGAGAAGCTTTAGACCTTCTCCTCTATAAAGGAAAGGGCCCTCTTCCATTGCTAGGGTTGAGAATTTGTTTGGAGCTCATAGATACACTTGCCTCCATATCTCTCTCTTTTGTGCTCAAAAACTCCATTGTTCTTGCCCCATTACACTACCACTCATAGCCTACCACCTCCATCATCCATCTAAGCACCTTGGAGCTATTTTTCAGAGCTTAAGGAGTCACTTTCTTAGGCTAGAGCTTGCTGCATTGCTGTGCTACAAGGCTAAGTCTTCATTTCCCCCATTTTGACATTGTTTTGCTTCATTCTTTAGCCTTATTTTGCAAGCATTTCTGGGTTTCCTATTAAACTGAAAAGTGTCTTATTTTGAGCTCCTCTTGAAGTTTGATTAAGGCCACTTTTCTGTTTGAGATCATCTACCTCCTTGTATGCTCCATCCCTCTTTGTAGGCTTATTTTGCTTCCTATCTTAGCCTTACTTGCAAGCATTTTTGAGATTTGTCATAAATTGAAAAGAGTCTTATTTTGAGCCCCTCTTGAAGATTGTTTAAGGGCATTTTTCTGTTAGAGGTCATTTCCCCCCTTGTATGCTTGTTTGCATCTTGTTTTGAGCCTTGCATCTAGGCCTTTGTATCATGCTTTGTTTGGTCTTCGAGCCACTGAAATTTAGTGGATTTTCAGTGGCTAGCACACTATTTTGAGAGCCAAAATCAGAGGGGGGTGACCCCCTCTCTCCTTGTCTTGTTTGTTGGCCCTTTTGGCCTTCCAAAGGAGCTCCATTTTCCATGCTTTGAAGTCTTGTTTCAGGCCATTATTTGTGAGTTTTTAGGTATTCATGAACTCTGTCCGGAGCCCCTTTGGCCACATTTTGTGTCTATCATGTATGTGTAGAGCAATCCTATTCAAGGCCTCTCAAAGAGGCTTTCACTTGTATGGTTTCTAGACTGATTTCAGGGCCTTTTTGGTGGGTTTTAGGACCCTCATAACCTATTTCCAGAGGTGGTTTTGCCATTTTGCATGTCTATCTTGTATGTGTATAACAACCCTCTTATTGGCCTCTCAAAGGAGCACCTCATTCTAGCATGTGTTGACTGAGTTTCCATGGGTTTTTGGGCATATTTTAGCATTGCATACTTCTGTTTTTGGTTAGTTTGGTGAGCCCTCATATGCTTCATATAGCTGTAGAGTAAATCATGGTTCACTAGCCTACTTTGCATGCTTTGTTGACCCTTGATTTTAGCACCTTTTGGCCTTGCCTTAAACTGATTTTGTGCATATTTTGGACTGCCCTAACTCTGTTTTTGGGTCTCATGGTCAAATGATGTTTGTTTTGCATGCTTGTGGTTCAATACACTTGCCTAGCTTTGAGATTTGAGGTATATTCCATGCATATACTGAGGTGTGTTCATGCTTTGGGTCCATTATACATCATATTTCAGAGCTTGTATCAATGCCATATTGCCATGTTTTATGCTTCTTAAGTGTGCTTGAGAGTTGTCCATGAATGCCTTGTTTTCGGGCCATTGAATGAGCTCCATTTCTTTGCATTCCGAACCATCATTTTAGGCCATTTCGCCACTGTTTCAGACCTGCCTAGGGTCTGTTTGGGGTTGGTTTTGCCTTTGGTGCATTACTTTGGGTACCTCTAGGGTAATGCACTTCACTAGTTTCGGTACCCGGGCCCCCTAGCTTGCTTTGTGTGCCATATTTGCATGTTTCGGGACCATCTTTTATGCCATTTTAGAGCTATATCATGTCCCATTCTATGCCACGTTTCATCCTCTGCCATGCCTTGTTAGAGTTGCATGTTACGCCTTAGGATCGGTCCTTTGCATTCGTGTATGTTTGCATGTATTTCGGTTGTCTCATTTCCATCACATGGCCACTGATGTGAGTGTGGCTGAGGTCCACTCATGTTGGTGTAAGTCCATCGTGCATTGTGTATGTCATTTCAGTCCATAGCATTGCGTATGCTAGGTTGCATGTTAGAGCATTGTGTATGCCATGTTACATCACGTGCATTGTGTATGCCATTTTAGTCCATAGCATTGCGTATGCTAGGTTACATGTTAGTCGCATTGTGTGTGCCATCTTATTTGCATTGTGTTTGGGATAGGAGTTAGCCCAAGCACGGGAAACGAGGGACGTTTCGTACTCCAAGTGACGGAACGTGTCTCAATTCCCGGTCGCCGACACTCCGGATTAACCATGATGGAGTCTAGGCCGTGTTGTGTTTATATGTGCATTCATTTCACATCGAGTCGTGCAATTTGACTCCTCGGCCATCGTGCATCAAGATGCGTGATTGGTGGCACGAGGATCGAGGTGTGCATACATATGTGAAAATACTTTGCCATGCCCCTTTCTTGCTCTTTGTTGCAGCAAATCAGAAATCAACAGCCTTCTAGAGCTTCGCACAGCATTCCGGGAATAATTGCAAACAGAGGCGAATCGGGGCATTGCAATGGATTTCCGCGCAAGGCAACTCATGCATGCATCTTTCATCATTCGGAACAGAACTGAGGCAGTCCATTTGATAGCTTGCATGCTAATTTATCCGCTTTCCTAGTTAATTTGTTAATTAATTAGGGTTTTGTAATATTTAATTATTTATTCGGACTGTAACTATTTATTCGGACTGTATTATTTGGACCCTCTGAGCGAGGGCAATGTTGTAATATGTGTGCGCGTGTGTGATGTATATCTTCCAACCCCCACTTCTTTCTCTCTTTTATTTACCAGCTTATGATGGTTAGATTAGGGCATGTTTCAATTAGCATACTTATGTTTGCATGTTTGCATCATTCATCTGTATTGCATGCACTGGGCTCGGCGCATCATACTAACTGCATTGTATTTCAATTCAAAGTTGAATACGTGTTAGCTGTAGCATCATTATATGCCATCTTAGAATAGCCGAGCCTATTGTAGTTGCATTTTTGCATGTGTTGCATTAGGCATTTCTGTATAGTTAGGATCATGCATGGATTTCTAACATAGCTTCTGTTTTGGCTTGGAGTACTCGGTAAGTATTTATGCTTTAGCATCCTTGCATGTGTGTGAGTGACTGCCATGATAGCATGCTTACCATGAGGCTAATTGCTTATGTCATATATCTGCCTGAATGCCTGTGGGTGAAGGTTGGATTATCTGAATTGGAATAATGCATTGACTGTGAGTTTTAAGCCCACTAGATAGTGGCAAAACCATGTTTTCTAAGCCCACCCGAGGGTGGAAAAATCTTCTTTTTAAGCCTACTTGCGAGTAGCAAACCGTTTTCAAAACAAACATGAAATGTTTTGTTCCAATTCAGGCGATCCAGTCTATACTTGTATACTGTGCGCATCACATAGTAAATCTAGGCTAATAACCGGAATAAGAACGCATAATGTTTTCAAAACTAGATATCATGGTTAGTAGAGGCCGATCTTTGGTCGGGCGAGTAGGGGTGCTCACGAAGTGACCTTCCCCAATCGTACCCAAGTTCCCGAGCCGAGGCAACTTTGGTGATGACGGACACGTGGCCTTAGGCAACGAGTCAGGGTTTCCTAAATCCCCCCCCCCAAAATAAAATATTTAGGTGGCGACTCTGTATCTGGCAAAGTAGTTAATGTTTGGCACTTCTTTCTAAAAATCTGTTTTCCAAAACGATTTGCCGGATTTGGACTCTTTGATGATTCATCGGTCTTGCATTGCACTCTGCGAGATTAGATACAGGATTGTGACATTGAGTCATGAGCTGTAGTGAGCCCCATTGAACAGAACGACGAGATTCCCTCCCGGGACGTTCGGGGACGTCTACAGTTTCTGTTTTCTGAATCTGATATGGGACATCATTCATTAAACCTTTTACTATGTTATTATTCACTGGGTTTCCGCTCAGTATTTATATTATGTATGTAGGTGAACAAGCACGTGACCAGGTCTAAGTTGCTACTTGGAGAGTTTTAGGTCAGCCAACCACTATGCCTCCTGAAAGGTTCCCATTTGAAAAGTCAAGTTTTGTGAGCCATATCAAGGACGTTTTGTTATCTTGTTTTTTTTTTTTTTTGTTTATCTAAACGCTGGGCTAAGTTCCTTATGATATTACCTATATAGTGATGCAAGATTTAAGGAAGTTTGATGTTACTTGTGTATGTATAAATTTCAGTTTTGAAGTTTCTATTCCATGTATGTCTACACAACTCAATGGACTATATATATTTCATATATTTGCTTCTGTAGCCCTTTGTTATGTTAATCTGTTCAGAGGCCTTTGGTAATCCAAGGATTACTGGCCTGTTACGACGTTAAACCTATAGGGGCGGGTTTGGGTTACGATAGAGTGGTATCAGAGCACGTGTTCTACTGCACACACGAGTCCATATAAGCTATAGGATGTCCTAGAAAAGAACTAGGGGCATTCTATCTGCATGTATGGGTGTGTGAACTATGAGAACATACACGAACTAAACTAAACTAATGTGAACACATATGAATTAATATGAAGTAAATTGATTTGGAATTGAACACAAAGAACAAGACTATTATGCATATTTTTGTTATTGTCCTGTTTACCTATAGCGATAGAAAATACAAGAACTAACGATACAAGTGAATCTTTTGAGGCTCGAATGAGATGAATGGAACAAATGCTCGTAGCCCTAACCAAAGCAATTATATAGCAGCAACAACAACAACCTCTACCTTCTCCGCTTCCTCCGATCTAAGTTGAACCGAATAACAATAATATTATAAATGTCACTCAGAAGTTCATGAAAATGAAACCGCCAAATTTCTTAGGTGGTATTGAACCCTTAAAGGTAGAAGCATGGTTGCCCGAAATGGAGAAACTATTTGAATTATTTCCTTGCTCCGAGACCCAAAAATTTCTTTTGGCCACCTATACTTTAAAAGATGAAGCCAGAAAAGTGGTCGTTGTTAATCCGAAATAACAATGGAAACATGACATGGACTCAATTCAACAAGATCTTCTATGACAGGTACTTTCCTCAGTGCTTCCGGGACCAAAGGTTTCTGAATTTCAAGAACTAAAGCAAGGTATGATGTCCGTAGCCGAATATGAGGCTAAGTTTATTGAGTTAGCTAGATTTGCTCCTCACATGGTCGATAGTGATTATAAAAAGGCTCGAAAATTCGAAGGGGACTGGATCTGGACGTGTTTAATAAAGTAGGCGTTTTGAAATTGCCTACATATGTAGAGGTACTTGACAGAGCACCGATGACAGAAGTCACCCTGGCATCAATGAAACAAGCCAAAGCACTAATAACAGAATGAAGAAACAAAAGACCTGGATCCAATTTTCGAAAGGGTCGTTCACCCTTTACAAACAAAAAGCAAATTACTGGATCCTCAAGTAGTTCAAGTCAAAGCAGTAGATCTATGCTAGTTTGTTTTGAGTTTGGTGCAAGTCCATCAGACGAGACAACTCTTTGGGATAGGCCGTAAGCATGGACGTCTGTTTGAACTTGTTTATTTTCGCATTCTACCCAAATCATCCACTGTTGTTTCTGTCTTCCGCTGCATCTACCTCTGCCTTATATTCCTTTCACCTTTGGAATTGTTGCTTAGGACATGCCTCTTTTAGTCATTTGAAAACTTTGGTTTCTAATTGTAGGTTAGGTTGTGTCAGTCTTGAAGATGTCAATTGTTTATCTTGTCAAATTGCAAAACAACCTAAATTACCTTGTAATAAAATTAATTCCATTTCTACTTCTCCTTTTGATCTTGTGCATTTAGATGTTTTGGGACCTTTACCCACACTGACCATGGGGGGTCTAGATATTTTGTGATCTTTGTTGATGATTTTTCTCATTATACTTGAATATTGCTTCTAAAAAATCGATATAAACTCAAACAGATTTATTATGATTTCTCTATCATGGTATGTACTTAGTTTTCTATTACTATGAAAATCTTTCCTTATGATAATGCTATAGAGTACTTGGATTCTGATTTTCTTTCTTTTCTTCGGGGTAATGGTACATAACCTCATCGTTCTTGGGCAGGCACGTCCCAACAAAATGGACAAGCTGAAAAGAAACATCATCATATTCTAGACACTACTTGGGCCATTCCTATCTCATCTTCTTGTCTTGGAAAATTTTGGGGGGAAGCTGCTTTCACTGCAATCTACACCATAAACGATGTGCGTACTCCTGAGCATAGGTATGGCTTTCCTCCTGATTACACCACTCTTAAAGTTTTTGGCTCTACTTGGTTTGTTTTTCTTCAACCTCATGAATACGCCAAACTAGAACCTTGTTCTCGTTTTTGCTATTTTCTGGGATATGGTATAGAACATAAAGGATATCCTTGTTGGGATCCTGTCTCTAAGCGTTTTCGTATTTCTTGTCATGTGGTCTTTTGGGAACACAAAATGGTCTATACTCTTTCCAAGATTCACCTACCACAGTCCACCCACTCCCCAATCTTTATTGATTATTCTATAGACTTGTTTTCTAATGAATTTGATGTAGATTCCGATATTATGCATCCACAACCGCCTACACTTACCATTTGTCCTAAGGTTCCTGTGTATGGTTCTATGCTTTCTCCAACTCTTGTGGAACTTCCTCCATCTCCATTCCTTATGGAGCTTCTTCCATCGCCACTCTCTCATTTTTCACCAGATCATCATTCTACACGGGTAATTCAACATTTTGTCCTTCTCCATGATTATATTGTTGGTTCCATTACTTTTTCCTCTCATAAACCTACTTCCTATCGAGAGCTTTGTTTTAATCCTTTTTGGTAACAAGTTATAACTAATGAACTACAGGCTGGCTTTAGATAAAACTTATACCAAGAATGTGGTTGATCTTTCTCCTAGAAAGAGTACTATTAGTTGCAAATGGGTTTAAAAAATCAAAACTCATTCTGATGGTTCCATTGAGCATTATGTCATGACCCGAACCCGCCCCTATGAATTAAGGTCATAACCGGCCAATAATCAAAGGATTACCTGCGGCCTCAAACAAAATAAATCATATTTTATCAGAGTTGAGGGGCCAAAACGGAAGCAAACTTACAAATTGTCCATAGAGCTGTGCTTACATAGCACATCAAAACATCCCAAAGATATATTCATTAATAACCCACACCAAAAGGAAAATAACATATAAGTTTTACACAACAGGATCATTCAAGTCTTAGTCAGCCAAGCCTAAATCTTACATATACAAAGGTGGTCCAACGTTTTCGCCAATCATAGCAAAATTATCACAAAAGAACAAAGGGGCAAAAACGAGTCTCGTGCGTGAGACGTTCGGTCTGACTATCCAAAACTTCGACCGTTTCTCACATACTTTACGGAGGCTGGGTTTGGACATCTCGTGGCTCACCTATAGACACATGAATGAGAGTGAGCGAAAGTCTAGTGAATAATATCAAATAAAGAAAATACATGAACGGAATTTGAAACAAATACATCAGACGACCTTAGGCCCAATTCATGTTTCTATCTAGTGCATCAAGCATTTACAGATCCAGACGTATCAAATGACCTTGGGCCCAATTCATTCATATCCGACGGCCTTTGGCCCAACCATTCATGTCTGACAGCCTTTGGCCCAATCATTCATGTCAAACGGCCTTTGGCCCAATCATTCATATCTGACGGCCTTTGGCCCAATCATTCATGCCAAACGGCCTTTGGCCCAATCATTCATGTCAAATAAATATTTGTTCGTAATTCAAATCAACAAATCCATGGAGCTTATGCAGAATTAGCATTTGAAAATAACATACTTGAAAATATATTTACTATGATATTACTCACAGTGTTCTGCTGGTGGATTTTCCCTTGTGCTTGACCATACACATTACCTAACACATATTGGGTCACAAGTTATTCAATCTGTTCTTAACTTATACATTCTTCTTAGGCCTTTTTCTTATCTTCTTGATTCATTTACAATGCTCAATGTATGCTTAAGAGTGCTTAGAAATAAAAGGGAACGGAAAATGAAGCACAAAACAACTTTTCAAAATTTTTGAAACAGGGCTACCCGCTCGAGCGCGGTTTCCGCCGCTTGAGCAGACCCCTCTGGTCTGTAAAAGTCCTGGTTGCCTCATTTTTGCGCTTGAGCGTGAATTTGGACGCTCGAGCTGAGAGTCGAAACATGTGACTGACGCTCGAGCATAACTCTCCTCGCTCGAGCGGACATCAATGACTGCAAAAGTTCTAGGGACTAACATTTCACGATCAAGCGGCGTTCTTCCCGCTCGAACGGACATGCCAAATTCTGGAATTTCTAGAATTGTTCTTAAAGCTCAAACATGACATTCAAAAGCCCAAAACTCGTGTTCTGGGTTCAAAAATGTGGAAGCACATTATATATCATGAGGACATAAGCAATATGAGGCCAATTGCTCAGAATCATAATTTAATTCTCAAATTATTCAACATTCTTCTTGACATGGTCAAAGCTCATACATTCTAACTTTATACAAACTCCATATCTCTATGGATCATTCATGTATGTGTAATATAGACCCCAATACCATTTCAAATGACACATGTGATGTTTACTCCCATGAAGCTCAACAAAACCATGCTTGCATGTATGATTCAACTCTCAATTTCTCATAATTGATATGCTACATGTTAGATTATGCAAATTCATGGCAATTCTCTTCATGCATGTACATACCAACTTCAATTTCATCATAATCAACTCAATTCATGTTCTTGATTATCATTTAATTTTGAATTCACAAAATTACAAACTCAAACTCATGAATTTACTCACCTAGGAGCTCCAATATTCACAAATGTAGTTAAATCTTGAGTTAATTTTCAAGATCACCAAGCTCCTTGATCAATTCTCTACCTTGAGTTCCCTCTCTCTCTAAATTCGGCACTCTCACTCTCTCTAGAGTGTAATCTCAACCAAAGGAGGGAAATGACCTCAAAACAATGCTAAAAAAAATGTAAATAGGCCACTTATATTAGTTGGCCTAATCAAGTTTGATTAAGGCTAAGTAATTAATCCCAATTTAATCATTCTGAATCTAATTATTTTGATTCGAATCAATTTCTAATTAAATTTCACCGTAGGCTCTAAAAAGTACGCTAATCACAATGGCGTAATCAATTTCGGTTTCTGTGGTCGATAGGGCTTTAAATTTAAATTCTAAAGTAGAAAATCAAACTGATTTTCCTATGGTGAACAGATAGAAATTCAAAAACACATATAAGCATGTAATTATCACTCAAAATCATATCAGGCATATCATCATAATCATAATTAAGATCATTTAGCATAATAAGGAACAGGGTTATCACAATCTTCCCTCATTTAGGAAGTTTGGTTCTCCAAACTTATTTTACCTTCGTCAGGGAACAAATGTGGATAGCGTAGTCACATTTCATCCTCTTTTTCTTATGTGGCGTACGTCCCATACTGTTCTTTCCATTCCACTTTCACCATCGGGATGGACTTGCTTCTCAATTGTTTCACTTGACGGTCAATGATTCGCTTCGCCCATTCTGCATATTCCATATTTTCCTCAAGAGCTATCCGGTAATAACCGATCACATGAAACGGATCTCGAAGATAACCCTTCAACATTGACACATGAAACACATTATGGATTTGTTTGAATCCCGGTGGCAAAGCAACTCTATAAGCAACTGGACCAAGTCTCTCCAGAATTTGAAATGGCCCAATATACCGGGGCGACAATTTTCCTTTCTTACCGAATCTTACTTGGCCCTTCATCGGAGTCACGCGAATAAACACATGGTCACCAACCTCATACTCAAGTGGCCTTCTTCGTACATCCGCATAATTCTTTTGCCGGCTCTGAGCTGTCTTGAGCCTTTGTTGAATAGTTTTCATCTTTTCCGAAGTATCCTGCACAATTTCAGGCCCAAGTAAAGCCCTATCCCCGACTTTTGTCTAACAAATTGGGGATCTACACCTTCTACCATACAAAGCCTCGTATGGTGCCATATCGATGCTGGAGAGGAAACTGTTATTGTATACAAACTCGGCTAGTGGCAAATAATCTTCCCAACTCCCTTGAAAATCCAAGGCACACATTCTTAGCATATCTTCCAAGGTCTGTATTGTCCATTCTGATTGCCTGTCTATCTGTGGATGGAATGCAGTACTAAACCTCAATTCTGTCCCCATAGCTCTTTGCAAACTTTTCCACAATCTAAATACAAATTTCGGATCTCTATCTGAGACAATAGATACCGGGACTCCGTGTAAACGAACAATCTCGTCAATATATATAGTAGCCAGTCTATAAACATCAAATGTAGTTCTAATAGGTAGAAAATGTACAGACTTAGTCAGTCTATCAACTACAACCCAAATAGAGTCTATACCTTGAGGAGTTCGAGGTAGACCAACAACAAAGTCCATAGTCACATGCTCCCACTTCCATTCAGGAATAGGGAGAGGCTGAAGTAGGCCGCCCAGTTTCTGATGTTCAGCTTTAACTTGCTGACATTGAAGGCACTTGGATACATACTCTGCAAGGTCTTTCTTCATTTTGGGCCACCAATAGCTTTGTTTCAAATCCCGATACATTTTGTTATTACCCGGATGCATAGAAAACACTAATTTATGGGCTTCATCTAGAATACTCTTCTTTAGTTCCGGAACATTTGGGACACACATTCAGTTTCGAAATTTCAACATTTCACTTTCAATGCTGAACTCTGCTTTCGGACTTGTCTCAAATTCATCAATCACTTTCTTGAGGAATTCATCCTCTTTTTGCCTCTGTTTAATTTCAGTAATTATTGCTGGTTCAGCTGAAATGGCAGCGACCAACCCGGTCTGTTCGTGTAACATAACTTCAATCTCAGTTCTCTCGAAATCTAGTAAGATTTCTTTCCGTTCAGTAAGCAAGCAAGCTAAATTCCCCGTCGACTTTCTGCTCAAGGCATTAGCAACTGTATTGGCTTTCCCGGGGTGATACTGAATCCAAAGATCGTAATCTTTTATCAATTCGAGCCACCTTCTTTATCGCATATTCAACTCTTTTTACGTAAAGAAGTATTTTAGACTCTTGTGATCCGTGTAGACTTCGCATTTTGCCCCATACAAGTACTGTCGCCAGATTTTTAAAGCAAATACAACTACGGCCAATTCTAAGTCATGTGTTGGGTAGTTTTTCTCTCGTGGCCTCAACTATCAGGAGGCGTAGGCAATCACCCTTCCATTCTGTATTAATACACAACCCAAACCTTTATAAGATGCATCACTAAAAATCACAAAGCTTTCCGTACCTGATGGTAATGTCAAAACTGGTGCAGTGGTCAATCTCGTTTTTAGTTCATGAAAGGCAGATTCTCTTTTGTCATTCTATTCAAATGGTTTTCCTTTGCATGTCAGTTTGGTAAGAGGCACAACTATTTTCGAAAAGTCTTTCACAAACCTTCTGTAGTACCCGGCTAAGCCCATGAAATTGCGAACCTCTGTTACATTTGTTGGTGTAGGCCAATTCACAATTGCCTCTATCTTCTGCAGGTCCACTGAAATCCCCTCTTTGCTGATAACATGTCCTAAGAAAATAACTTTATCCAACCAAAATTCACATTTCTTTAGTTTGGCAAATAATTTCTTTTCTCTAAGTGTCTGCAAGACAGTTCTCAAGTGGTGTTCATGTTCAAGTCTATTCTTTGAATATATCAAGATATCATCAATAAAAACCATAACGAAATCATCAAGGTAAGTCTTAAAGATCCGGTTCATTAGGTCCATAAACGCTACAGGAGCATTAGTCACCCTAAATGGCATGACAAGAAATTCATAATGACCATACCTCATTCTAAATGCGGTTTTCTCAACATCTTCTGCTTTCACCTTTAACTGGTGATACCCGGATCTCAAATCAATTTTGGAAAACACTTGTGATCCCTGCAACTGGTCAAACAAATCATCAATATGATGTAAGGGATATTTATTCTTTATTGTCACCTTATTCAGTTCTCGATAGTCAATACACAAGCATAAAGTTTCGTCTTTCTTTTTTACAAACAACACCGGCGCACCCCATGGTGAAGTACTAGGTCGGATGAACCCTTTGTCAAGCAAGTCTTGCAATTGTTCTTTCAGTTCTTTCATTTCAGCTGTAGCCATTTTGTAAGGAATTTTAGAAATAGGCTGAGTGCCTGGAACAACTTCAATAGTAAACTCTATCTCCCTATCCACTAATTCCCCTGGTAATTCATTTGGAAACACATCTGAAAATTTGCTAACAATAGGGATACTACTCAATTCAATATTCACACTGTAGATGCGCCCCGAGGGCCTCATGCTACAGTTCAGACTCAAATGTCACGGTTCTTAATCTGATCTCACAATGTGCGATGTGAGATTGATAAATCACCAAAGAGTCCAAATCCAGGAAATCGTTTTGGAAAACTGATTTTTGTAAAGAAGTGCCAAACATAGACTGCTTTGCCAGATACAGAGTCGCCACCTAAATGTTTTATTTTTGAGAAATTTAGGAAACCCTGATTCGTGCCTGAGGCCACATGTCCATCATCACCAAAGTTGCCTCGGCTAGGGAACTTGGGTACGATTGGGGAAGGTCATCTATGAGCACCCCCGCTCGCCCGATCAAAGATCTTCCTATACTAAGCATGATATCTTGTTTTTGAAAACATATGTGCTCTTATTCCGGCTATTAACTAGAATTACTACGTGATGCACACAACACACAAGTATAGACTAGATCGCCTAAGTTGGAACAAAACATCTCTTGTTTGTTTGAAAATGGTTTGAAGTTGCCACTCGCAAGTAGGCTAAGACGTGGATTTGCCACCCTCAGGTTGGCTTAAGAAAACATGATTTTGCCACCTCAAGTGGGCTTAAAACTCGCATTTCGATGAATTGTTCCAATTCAAGTAACCCAACCTTCACCCACAGGCATTCAGGCAGTTATAGCAAATAAGCAATCAGCCTCATGGCAAGCATGCTATCATGACAGCACTCACACTCATGCAAGATGCTAAAGCATAAAAGCTTACCTAGTATTCCGTGCCAAAACAACAACTAGTTAGTAATCAATGCATGATCCTAGTTCATGTTAAGATGGCTAATGCCACACATGCAAAATGCAACTAGAAATAGGCTCGGCTATTCTAAAATGGCATATGAGATGCAACAATTGATACATGTATTCAACTTGGAATTGAAATACGATGCAGTTTGTATGATGCGCCGAGCCCGGTGCATGCAAGACGGATAAATAGATGCAAACATGCAAGCATAAGGATACTAATTGAAACATGCCCTAGAAATAACCATCGTCAGCGGTTAAATAAAAGGGAGAAAGACGTGGGTTTGGAAGACATTCACACACTCACGCACACTTATTACAAAATTCGCCCTCTCGACAGAGGGTCCGAAAGAATAATACAAATTAACTAATTAACTAACTATCCTAGCTAATTAATTATTACACCATACTTAACTAATTAAACAAATTAATTAAGCTATGAAAAACAGTAAAGAGGCCTCGGGAAGAGGGACGAATGCATGCTCGGTCGGCTTCGTCGGAAATTCGTTGCCATGCTTCATGTTGCCTCTGTTTGCACTGTTCTGTACCTCTGAAAATTGTGCCAACTTCTGTGACACTGTTGAACCACCTCATGTACACTGTGGGAGGTCATCGACCAAAAGATAAGGCCATCGGCCAAAGGAATGGTGTCATCGACCACTAATGAGGCTCTCGGCCAGGAATAGTTAGCCGATAGGCACTGAATATGGTCGGTCGACCATTTCTTCCTGCAGACTACTCATGTTGCTGCAGCAGAGGACAAACAGAGCATGTCAATGCATTTATAGGACAATGTTTGCACCATCACCCTCCCTATCATGTCATGAGCTCAAGAGAGTATAGTCCTCGACCCTCGAGCCACCAATCACGCATTTCAATGCATGATGGCCAAAAGAGCCAAGTGTGCAATTTAATGTCAAATGAAATGCACAAAACACATAAGGGGCCCCAACCTCTATCATGCTTGATCAAGAGGCAAGGGAATGCACACACAATGCTATGCAACCTAAGCATGCAAGCAACTCAAGCATGCAACAAGATTATGCAATGCAACTAACATGCAATAGGCATACAACCTAAATATGCAAACATGCATAGCATGCAACAACATGCAAAATGAAGCAAGCATGCAACAACATGCAAGACAAGCATGCAACAACATGCAAAGATGGACTTAAACCAAAATGAGCAGTTCTTAAACATGCCCAAATCAGTGGCCATGCGTGATGAATTGAATCATGAAAGCAAGTCGAAGCATGCACATGTACATGGTCCAACACCTAGGCATAGGAAGGAAACTTTCAAGAACACTTAAAAGGGGATTAACATGGACATGTAACATGCATTTTAAACTCTGAAATCATGTATAGGAAGATGCCAAACCAACCAAACTATACAAGTAAAGCATGCAAGAAAGCTTAAAGTTTGAAGCTAGCTAAAGGACTCAAACCATGGCCACACAAGGCAAGCCCCAAAGGGCCGACGGGACCTAGAACAGTCCCAAGGAAAGTCTAAACAAGACCAAAAACAAGCTCGAAACTAGCCAACACAAGCTAGAACACAATGCCAAAAACATAAGGCATGCAAGGCTACCAAAAAGGGTGTTACACTACACCTATCAAAACCAAACATGGCATGATCTAACCAATGAAAAACAGAGTTATGGCATGGTAAAACAAAACCAAAAACCCACTTAGATGGCATCCCAAAGACCTAATCATTGAGGCATATACAATGGTCCATTCAAGAGGCATAAGACATCAACTCTTTAAAGCATCAAAAGGGATGATAAGTGCAAGTATATGAGCATACTATATGCACTGAAATAACATAACAAGTGATGCAAAATCACTGAAATGGCCCAAGTAAAGCATGCTAGTGACTTGAACACCCGAAGCTAACAAGCTAGATTGCATGGTAGCTATACAAAGCACGGCATATATGATGAAAAAAAAACTCAAATCAGAGCTCTAGCATGGTAAAACAAGGCTAAAAGCTTTATCGAGTCGAGCCAAAATCATGCTACAAACATGGCTTAAAGCATGATGCATGTTAAGGCTAATGAAAGGATTGCAAGGCAAGTACATGAAGCATACATGGTATGTCTAAACCAAGTCAAAACAATGTTATATCATGGCAAAACAAAGCCTAATACATACTGAAATGAAACTAAAACAAGCCATGCAAACATGCTACCAATATAAGCTATTTATACTAGCATTCAAGACAATAAGGAGAGGGGATGACCCTCTCCTATTTAAGACTTCAAAACCACCTTCACACCACTAAAAATCCTCTGGATTTTAGCGGTAGGAAGGTCATGCAAAGCTAAGAGCAAGGGCTAAAGGGAATGGCCTAAAACAAGGCCTAACAAGGCCTAAGAGGGGGGAAACAACCCCAAACCAAAAAGAAACCTTAAACAAAGATCAAAAGCATGTAAAAATAAAACTTTTATCAGTTTATAGTCAAGCTTAAAACAATAAGCAGGAAGGGCTAAAACCTTAAGCAAGAAAGAGGTATCTAAAGTAAGAATGCTCACCCTTGAAGAACACCTTCAAGAACAAGGCTCCAGCACCTTTCTTTGATCAAAACCACCTCAAGAACTATAAAATCAACTCCCTAGCACCTCAGAAACTAAGGATAGTGTAATGCTAGGTGTTTGTGTGCAATAGTAAGAACAAAACAACCTTTAGAGCACAAAAACACACACAAAGATGTAAAGAGAGGGAAATATAGGGATAGATAGATACAACTTCCTAACCCTAAATTCCAGAACCTCTGAGAAGGGAGGAGGAGCTCCCTTATAGAAATCCAAATTGCAAAGCTTCTTGGAGAAGCTAAGTAAAGCTCAAATCCCTCCATATATGTGTATGGAGGGGCGGAATTGTGCGTGCCAGCTGGCACAAAATATCTACATAAAGCAGATGAACAGGGCTCGGCCAGAAAATATGACTGATCGACCAACATAAGGGGCCGACCGACCAAATATAGTGCCGATCGGCCAACACTTTTGGCCGATGGCAAGAAAAAGGGGCCGATAGCTTCATGCCTGGGCCGATGGGTTGAGGGGGATGGCCAACAAGCCACCCTCTTTCCTCAGAATAAAAAACACAAGTCCTTGGTCCACAACCAAGCACAAAACAGACAAGTTGAGAGATCTTGAGGCAAGGCACGTGGCTGAGACCTCCATGAACTCAAAACGAACACGAGCAGAGATGATCATCGAGTGTTTAAACGATGACGTCCAAGTCTTGAGGACGGACAAAAATGGGGTGTCTACACACACTTTGTTCAGATAACACACAACACAAATAACCCTGGCACCCTTTCCTGATCAATTTACATGCTTTCATTGCAGATATCAAAGGTGGAGACACTACTCCATTACCCACAAACACAATTTCTTCCTGTTCTGGTGGTTTAAACACAACCCGTTTTGTTACAAAATCAATGGTGGCACAATATTTAGTTAACCAATCCATACCTAAGATTATATCAAAATGTCTAAAATCCAAGGGTAGCAAATCTACATACAGAATAGCATTCCCAATACACATGTCACAGAATCGATACACAAATACACACAACATAGATTCCCCAGATGGAGCAGATACACATAGCAAATATGGCAATGATTCTAGAGGTTTACTCAGTCTAGATGCAAATGCACAAGTTACGAAAGAGTGTGTTGATCTAGAGTCAATTAACACAAAAACATCCTGATTGCATATAGAGATAGTACTCGAGACAACTGCTTCAGCATTCTGTGTATCACTTAGAACAAGCACAAAAACTCTCCCTTACCTCACGGTATCCCCGGTGGTAGTAGATCTCATAGTATTTCTCAATTTCGGGATCGATGTAGTGGAGCTAGTAGCTAACTTTCCGCTGTTCTGATTACAATCTCTGGCCATATGCCCCGTTTTTCCACACTTGCATAGGTGGCACTGAAGGAGGAGGCGGAGGATGTGGTTGTTGCCACTGTTATTGTTGCCTCAATGTTTCTACCATTTCCTGAATCAGTCTTTCCATTCTATCCATTCTGGTAGTAGAAGACTCCTCTATTTCATCACCTCTTGTTCTCACCATCTGATTAGATTTGCATTATTCTTTATACAAAAGATTCATAAGTATGCATATACTAAAGAGCACACATATTCGAATAGTTTGCAATGCAAGCAAACCACAAACTTATAGTACATAATCATTCACTTTGAAGCATTTAAACATGTTCCTGATGCTTTTAGATTCATACTTATCACATGAATGCACCCTAGATCTTTTCTAGATGCTAATTGCTCTATTGGACAAGTGTGCAAGTTATTAACTCGTGCTCTTATACCACTCTGTCATGACCCCAAGCAGCCCCTATGGATTAAGGTCATAGCCGGCCAGTAATCAAATGATTACCTAAGGCCTCAAACCAAATAAATCGTATTTCATCAGAGTTGAGGGGCTAAAACGACGCAAACTTACAAATTGTCCATAGAGCTGTGCTTACATGGCACATCAAAACATCCCAAAGATATATTCATTAATAACCCACACCAAAAGGGAAATAACATATAAGTTTTACACAACAGGATCATTCAAGTCTTAGTCAGCCAAGCCTAAAGCTTACATATACAAAGGTGGTCCAACGCTTTTGCCAATCATAGCAAAATTATCACAAAAGAACAAAGGGGCAAAAACGAGTCTCGTGCGCGAGACGTTCGGGCTGACTATCCAAAACTTTGACCGTTTCTCACATACTTTACGGAGGCTAGGTTTGGATATCTCGTGGCTCACCTACAGACACATGAATGAGAGTGAACGAAAGCCTAGTGAATAATATCAAATAAAGAAGATACATGAACGGAATTTGAAGCAAATACATCAGACGACCTTGGGCCCAATTCATGTTTCTATCTAGTGCATCAAACGATTACAGATCTAGACGTATCAAATGGCCTCGGGCCTAATTCATTCATATCCGACGGCCTTTGGCCCAACCATTAATATCGAACGGCCTTTGGCCCAACCATTCATGTCCGACGGCCTTTGGCCCAATCATTCATGTCAAACGGCTTTTGGCCCAATCATTCATATCTGACAGCCTTTGGCCCAATCATTCATATCAAACGAATATTTGTTCGTAATTCAAATCAACAAATCCATGGAGCTTATGCAGAATTAGCATTTGTAAATAACATACTTGAAAATATCTTTGCTATGATATTACTCACAGTGCTCTGCCAGTGGATTTCCCCTTGTGCTTGACCCTGTACAATACATATCACATATTGGGTCACAAGTTATTCAATCCGTTCCTAACTTATACATTCCTCTTAGGCCTCTTTCTTATTTTCTTGATTCATTTACAATGCTCAATGTATGCCTAAGAGTGCTTAGAAATAAAAGGGAACGGAAAATGAAGCACAAAATAACTTTTCAAAATTTCTGAAACAGGGCTACCCACTCGAGCGCGGTTTCCGCCGCTCGAGCGGACCCCTCTGGTCTGCAAAAGTACTGGTCGCCTCATTTTTGCGCTCGAGCGTGAATTTGGACGCTCGAGCTGAGAGTCGAAACATGTGACTGACGCTCGAGCGTGACTCTCCCCGCTTAAGCGGACATCAATGACTGCAAAAGTTCTGGGGACTAACATTTCACGCTCAAGCAGCGTTCTTCCCGCTCAAGGGGACATGCCAAATTCTAGAATTTCCCGAATTGTTCTTAAAGCTCAAACTTGACATTCAAAAGCCCAACACTCGTGTTCTTGGTTCAAAAATGTGGAAGCTTATTATATATCATGACATAAGCAATATGAGGCCAATTGCTCAAAATCATGATTTAATTCTCAAATTATTCAACATTCTTCTTGACATGGTCAAAGCTCATGCATTCTAACTTTATACAAACTCCATATCTCTATGGATCATTCATACATGTGTAATATAGACCCCAATACCATTTCAAATGACACAAGTGATGTTTACACTCATGAAGCTCAACAAAACCATGCGTGCATGTATGATTCAACTCTCAATTTCTCATAATTGACATGCTACATGTTAGATTATGCAAATTCATGGTAATTCTCTTCATGCATGTACATACCAACTTCAATTTCATCATAATCAACTCAATTCATGTTCTTGATTGCCATTTAATTTTGAATTCACAAAATTACAAACTCAAACTTATGAATTTACTCACCTAGGAGCTCCAATCTTCACAAATGTAGTTAAAGCTTGAGTTAATCTTCAAGATCACCAAGCTCCTTGATCAATTCTCTATCTTGAGTTCCCTCTCTCTCTAAATTTGGCACTCTCACTCTCTCTAGAGTGTAATCTCAGCCGAAGGAGAGAAATGAGCTCAAAACAATGCTCAAAAAATGTAAATTGGCCACTTATATATGTTGGCTTAATCAAGTTTGATTAAGGCTAAGTAATTAATCCCAATTTAATCATTCTGAATCGAATTGTTTTGATCCGAATCAATTTCTAATTAAATTTCACCGTAGGCTCTAAAAATTACGCTAATCATAATGGCGTAATCAATTTCGGTTTCTGTGGCCGATAGAGCTTTCAATTTAAATTCTAAAGCAGAAAATCAAACAGATTTTCCTATGGGGAACAGATAGAAATTCAAAAACACATATAATCATGTAATTATCACTGAAAATCATATCAAGCATATAATCATAATCATAATTAAGATCATTTAGCATAATACGGAACATGGTTAACACACATTATAAAGCTCATCTTGTTGCCTGGGAGTTTAGTCAAGAATATGAAATTGATTATGAAGAAACATTTGCTCTTGTTGCCCTTCTTACTTCAATTCGCAACTTATTTGCAATTGTTGCTGCTCACTACTACAGTCTTTGTCAGATGGATGTCAAGAATGCATTTCTCAACGGTGACCTCACTAAGGAAGTTTATATGTAATTCCTCATGATTCTTCTGTTCCATCAAACAATGTCTGCAAACTACGTCATGCTTTGTATGGAGTGAAACAAGTTTCGCGTGCCTGATTTGCCTAGTTCAGTTCCACCATTCGTGACTTTGGATTCTCTTCTAGTGCTTATGATTCTACCCTATTTATATGTAAGACAGAGTGTGGTACTATTCTTCTTATTTCTCTATGTAGATGATATGATCATCACTGGGGATAATAGAGTGGTATCTCTAATCTCAAACAGTTCCTCAATCGCCAATTTGAGATGAAAGATTTGAGTTTACTTAGTTACTTGGCTTGAAAATTTCCTATGATTCATCTGGTTACTTTCTCACCCAGGCCAAGTATACATCTGATTTCTTGGCTCGTGTTGGTCTTACCGATTGGAAGACTGGCACTACTCCAGTTGATCCTCAAACTTGTCTAACACCTCTTGACGGTCACCTTTTGTCGGATACTACTTTATATCTTCAACTAGTTGGCAGTCTTGTCTATCTCACTGTTATTTTTTTAAACATTGTCTATGCTATTTACATTGTCAGTCAGTTTAGGGTTGCTCTTCGATGTCCACACTATACTACTCTGGTTCGCATTTTGCACTATCTCAAAGGAACTACGTTTCATAGTCTTCACTACTCAGCTTACTCTTTTCTACAATTACATGCATTTTTTGAAGTAGATTGGGCAAGGGATTCTATTGACTGCCATTCCACTACAGGGTTCTACTTCTTCTTGGATAACTCTCTTATTGCTTGGCGTAGCAAGAAACGAACTCTTATTGCTCGTTCTAGTATTGAAGTTGAGTATCATGCTCTTGCTAACACTATTGAAGAGCTTGTATGACTTCATTAGCTTCTTTTCTGACATAGGAGTTTCTCATTCTGCTGCCACCAACCTTTATTGTGACAAACAGAGTACTATTCAGATTGCACATAATGATGTCTTCCATGATCGCACCAAACATATTGAGATTGATTATCAATTCATACGGCAACATGTTACTAGTGGCATTGTTCGTCTTCTCTTTGTTACCTTTGTCGATCAGACAGCCAATCTCTTCACCAAACCTTATCTTTCAGGATGCTTCTCTGATTTACTTTCTAGGCTTAAGTTGATATCTGTATTATCACCTTGAGCTTAAAAGGGGGTGTGTAGACGTCCCCGAACGTCCAGGGGGAACTCCCCCGTTTTGTTCATTTGGGCTCACTACAGTTCAGGACTCAAAGTCACGGCCCTGTATCTAATCTCGCAGAGTGCAATGCAAGACTGATGAATCATCAAAGAGTCCAAATCTGGCAAATCGTTTTTGAAAATAGATTTTTTGAAAGAAGTGCCAAACATGGACTGCTTTGCCAGATATAGAGTCGCCACCTAAATATTTTATTTTGGGAAATTTAGGAAACCCTGACTCGTTGCCTAAGGCCACGTGTCCGTCATCACCAAAGTTGCCTCGGCTCGGGAACTTGGGTACGATTAGGGACGGTCACTTCGTGAGCACCCCCGCTCGCCCGATCAAAGATCGGCCTCTACTAACCATGTTATCGAGTTTTGAAAACATTATGCGTTCTTATACCGGTTATTAGCCTAGATTACTATGTGATGCGCACAGCATACAAGTATAGACCGGATCACCTGAATTGGAATAAAACATTTCATGTTTATTTTTGAAAGCGGTTTGCTACTCGCAAGTAGGCTTAAAATGCAGATTTTGCCACCCTCGGGTGGGCTTAGAAAACATGGTGTTGCCACTTTGAAGTGGGCTTAAAACTCGTAATCGATGAATTATTCCAATCCAAATAACCCAACCTTCACCCACAGGCATTTAGGCAGTTATATCACATAAGCGGTTAGCCTCATGGTAAGCATGCTATCATGGCAGTCACTCACACATATGCAAGGATGCTAAAGCATAAACACTTACCGAGTACTCCAAGCCAAAATAGAAGCTATGTTAGAAATCATGCATGATCCTAACTATACAGAAATGCCTAATGCAACACATGCAAAAATGCAACTACAATAAGCTCGGCTATCCTAAGAATGGCATATGAGATGCTACAGATAACACGTATTCAACTCGGAATTGAAATACAATGCAGTTAGTATGATGCGACGAGCCCGGTGCATGCAAGATAGATGAATGGATGCAAACATGCGAGCATAAGTATGCTAATTGAAACATGCCCTAATCTAACCATCATAAGCTGGTAAATAAAAGGGAGAAAGACGTGGAGTTGGAAGACATACATCACACACACGCACACTTATTACACAATTGCCCCCTCTCGGAGGGTCCGAATAAATAATACAATCCGAATAAATAATTAAATATTACAAAACTCTAATTAATTAACAAATTAACTAGGAAAGCAAATAAATTAGTGTGCAAGTCTATGGACCGCCCCAGCTCTGCTCCAAATGATGAAAGATACATGCATGCTCGAGTCGCCTCGTCGGAGAGTTCCTCGCGATGCCCCGATTTGCCTCTGTTTGCAATTAATCCCGGAATACTGTGCAAAGCTCTAGAAGGCTGCTGATTTCTAGTTTGCTGCAACAGAGAGCAAGAAAGGGGCATGGCAAAGTATTTTCACATATGTATGCACACCTCGATCCTCGTGCCACCAATCACGCATCTCGATGCATGATGGCCGAGGAGTCGAATCGCACGACTCGATCTGAAATGAATGCACATGACAACACAATAAGGCCCAGACTCCATCATGGGTAATCCGGAGTGTCGGCGACCGGGAATTGAGGCACGTTCCGTCACTTCGGGTACGAAACGTCCCTTATTTCCTGTGTTTGGGCTAACTCCTATCCCAAACACAATGCAATGAGATGGCATGCACAATGCGACTAACATGCAACCTAGCATACACAATGCTATGGACTAAAATGGCATACACAATGCACGTGACACAACATGGCATGCACAATGCACTAACATGCAACCTAGCATACGTAATGCTATGGACTAAAATGGCATACACAATGCAAGTGACACAACATGGCATGCACAATGCACTAACATGCAACCTAGCATACGCAATGCTATGGACTAAAATGGCATACACAATGCAAGATGGACTTACACCAATATGAGTGGACCTTAGCCACACTCACATCAGTGGCCATATGATGAAAATGAGACAACCGAAATACATGCAAACATGTACGAATGCAATGGACCGATCTTAAGGCACAACATGCAACTCTAACTAAGCATGGCAAAGGATAAAATGTGGCATACAAGCATACATTTTTCAGCTCTGAAACATGATGTACAATGGTCTCGAATCATGCAAATATGTTACCCAATGCATGCTAGATGGCCCGAATACCGAAACTAGTAAAGTGCGTTTCACTAGAGGTACACAAAGCAATGCACGAATGGAAAAACCAACCCCAAACAGACCCTAGGTAGGTCTGAAACAGTAGGGAAATGGCCCAAAATGATGGCTCGGAATGCGAAGAAATGGAGCTCATTCAATGGTCGGTAAATATGGCATACAAGCCCGACTCTCAAACGCATTTAAAGAGTATGAAACATGGGAATATGGCATTCACATAAGCTCTGAAATATGACGTATAATGGCCCCAAAACAAGAAAACACCTCAGTATATGCATGTAATGGACCTCGAAATTCAAAGCTAAGCATGGACATTGAACTACAAGCATGCAAAATAAGCATCATTCAGCCATGGGACCCAAAAATAGAGCTAGGGCAGTCCAAAATATGCACAAAATCAGTTTAAGGCATAGTCAAAATGTGCTAGAATCAAGGGTCAACAAAGCACGCAAAGAAAGCTAGTGAACCATGAGTTGTATTATAACTATATGAAGCATATGAGAGCTCACCAAACCAGCCAAAAAACAGAAGTATGCCATGCTAAAATATGCCCAAAAACCCACTGAAACTCAGTCAATGCATGCAAGAATGATAGGCTCCTTTGGAGGGCCATGCAAGGGGTTGTTCTGTACATACGAGATAGACATACAAAATGGCAAAACCACCTCTAGACAGAGGTTATGAGGACCCTAAAACTCATCAAAAATGGCCCGAAATGAAGCTAGGAAGCATGCAAGTAAAAGCCCCTTTGAAAGGCCTTGAATAGGATTGCTCTACACATGCATAGTTGACACTTTATATGGTAAAATGGGCTCCGGAAAGAGTTCATGCAGACCTTAAAACTCACCAAATAGGGCTTGAAACATGACTCCAAAACATGAAAAGTGGAGCTCCTTTGTAAGGCCAAGAGGGCCAACAAACAAGGCAACGAGAGAGGGGGTCACCCCCCTCTGATTTTGGCTCCCAAAATAGTATGCTAGCCACTGAAAATTCACTGGATTTTAGTGGCCAGAAGGCCAAACAAAGCACAAAACCAAGGCCTAGATGCAAAGCTCAAAACAAGATACAAACAAGCATGCAAGGGGGTAGATGACCCCCAACAGAAAAATGACCTTAAACAATCTTCAAGAGGAGCTCAAAATAAGACTTTTTTCAGTTTATGTCAAGGCTCGAAAATGCTTGCAAGTAAGGCTAAGATATGAAGTAAAATCAGCCCTAAAAGAGAGATGGAGCATACAAGGGGGTAGATGACCTCTAACAGAAAAATGTCCTTCAACAAACTTCAAGAGGGACTCAAAATAAGACTCTTTTCAATTTATGTCAAAGCTCGAAAATGCTTGCAAATGTAGCTAAGATATGAAGAAAAATAATGCTATAAAGAGGGCCTCTTATTCCTGCAGTTGATAGCACTGATGCAGCTGTTCCCTGCTTTATTTGCCTTTTTTACTAGTAGTTGTAGCACATTGCACATTGTTAGGCAGTTTTATTTTTGGTAAAACTTGTACCCTTGTTGTAAGATGTTGTAACAAAGGAAGCATGATGGAATGAAACAGCTTTTGTTGCAAAAAAGTGTTATATTTTATGTTCTTAGCATCGCATCGCATCATTTTGCACAAAAATGAGATTGAATGAGAATTGAGTACTGAAAATTTGCCAAGTCAGGTAGTGAACCGACACAAGAAACTAAACAATCGACTTACTAAGAAATAACACAACCTTAGCAAGTTTACAACTCGATAAACAAATCCCCGGAAATGTTGATAAACAAAGAACAACAATTTCGACGGGCAAAACTCGACAACTCGATAAAAACTTAACAACTCGATAAACTTAACAACTCGACTTGATAAGCAAAACTCAACAACAACTCGATAAACAAAACTCAACAACAACTCGATAATCAAAACTCAACAACAACTCGATAAACAAACGTATCTCGGACGATCGGGGTGATGGAACGCATCCGAAACAGAGGAAAACTCACACCTTCAACAATCCCAATGCATGAAAATGCTAGGAACTTTCTTCCATAGGCTAGGACAAGACCAAACCCCCACTTCTCTTCATAGCCAACCACCAGAGGGAGCTGGTCGACCTACCAGAAAAGGTGGTCGGCCGATCACCTGGCTTAGCAACCATCAAATTGTTGACACGTGTACCCCGAACAGTGCCTTATCCTCTATAAAAGTCCCAGCTTCGTGGTTCATTCATTTCAAAATGGAGGCGTTCCTCATCTAAAATCTCACAGCTTGGATTGCTTCTTCAGATGGCTCAGAAAAGTTGAACTTCCGGGGTTTCTGCTTGAATGCACTATTCACGCTGGGCCGTACTCTGCTGCATCTTCCTTTCCTCCATGTCGCGGCAAGGTTTTGGAATCCGGTAACACACGTCTTTAGCTTTAGCGACCAAGAGATGTGTCCTACTTTCGAGGATTTCCAAGTTTTGATGGAGTCCGAGCGCAACGAGGAAATCTTGCCTCAACTCCGATTTGGCCACGTCCAAGCCTTAGGACAAATGTGCGGCCTTACTTTGCATGACGCTCGATCATTGATTCATGGCGAGGAGCTGGACATCCCAAGCTTGGTTTGCCGGTTTTCTGATGCTGGTGACCGCGGCGACCATCATTGGCAGGGCTATCAGCAACACGCGCTTTGCCTATGCTTACCATCTCATTTCTTGCTTGCCTCGGGTTCCGGAGGATTCATGTCCGGTTGATCGAGGTCGCCCGAGGTTTGAAGGAGGGCAAGAGCTGTATTGCCATGGCATTGGCTGAGACATTGATGGGCTTGGATGCTTTCCATCGCCAGGAGACGACTAGGCTTACGGGGGGCCCACTACTATTGCAGGTAATGTTTCCCACCCAATCTCACATATGTATTGCTCACATCACTCGGCCCTCAGGCTTGGTTTTTCTCACAAAACCCATTTCTTACTTTTCTCTCATCGTACATCTCTCTATTCTTTAATCTCTCATTTTTCATCCCTCCCCAGGTGTGGTTGATGGACAAGTTACAGATTGTGGAGTCTTGCCCATCATTCTCAGCTCGCGGCTACTTTTTCCGACAACGTCTGGTCGATGCCCTGGATGAGGGGTGGTGGTACAACTGGATGTGCGGTTTGTTCGCAGACCACATTGCTTGGCGCTGTCCTTGGCTCAACCTGCCGGCAATGAGTTACAACATAACCCGTCAACATGGGATTCAACTGATTGGTGTGACACACTGTGTCTTCTATTTTCCGTTCCGGTTCCGGTGCCAATTTGGAGATGATCAGACTTGCCCACCAGAGGGGATAAAGTACCCTGCTGCATTCCCAGCCCGAAGCGCACAGCTTGCCCGGTATGCCACAGCATGGAGAACGAGAGAACTCCTAGCCCTCGCTCCTACTTTCAGCAACATCCTTTCTGATAAGTGCCTAGATTGGCTCAATGAAGAGGCACAGGAAGGGCCCACTTTGGCATCAGAGGCTTCGACCAGCTCTGGGAGGGGGCGCAGGAACACCTGACTTATTTTTCGTCAACCTGGGATTCAACTAATTGGTATGACACACTGTGTCTTCTATTTTCCGTTCCGGTTCCAGCGCCAATTCGAACATGATCAGACTTGCCCACCAGAGGGGATAGAGTACCCTGCTACATTCCCAACCCGAGGCGCACAGCTTGCCCGGTATGCCACAACATGGAGGACGAGAGAACTCCTGGCCCCCGCTCCTACTTTCAACTACATCCTTTTCTGATGAGTGCCTAGATTGGCTCAATGAAGAGGCACAGGAAGGGCCCACTTTGGCATCAGAGGCTTCAACCAGCTCTGGGAGGGGGCGCAGGAACACCTGACTTATCTATGCCCCGGATTTATTTCTTTATTAGTACTTTCAAGTTTTCTTTATGAATGTAATAAAAAGCCACTTCAATTTGTATGCAAGAGCAGGAGAACTCTGTATTGAAATCAATGAAATTGAAGGTTGTGGCTACTGAAAATTTTTCGCTTTGGTCCAAAAATGGTCTAAGTTGTAAAAAGATTAATTTGAGCAAAGTCAACTTTTATTAAGACTTTTCAAAACCATCTTCGATATGGATCAGAACTGGACACGCCTAAGATCTGTCACTGAGATGCACAACCCCGGATTCTAGCAACTGGAAAGTTGCCCCTAGTCTGAATAGTACCGCGGCATTGCATAGCAATGGAAAGTTGCCCCTAGTCTGAATAGTACCGCGGTATTGCATGGCAACGAAAAGTTGCCCCTAGTCTGAATAGCATTGCATGCACCGGAGATTACAATCGAGCTCTCGAATGCTGAATAGACAAAGATGACCGAGATGATCAAATGGACAAAGTTGATCGGGGAAAAGTTTATGGCTGAACTTCAGGATGAAGTTGCCTACGTATCCCAAAGATGGGAATCAAGCCTTACGTAGTTCAGGCTCGGGTTCACTCATGTATTTTCACTCTCCTTTTGCGCTCTAACTTTTGCCAAGGCCGCCCTTTGTGGGTTTTCAACCTTGCGAGCTCAGTTTTTGTAATTTCAAATTTTTCACGCTCTAAGTTTTGCCTAGGTCGCCCTTTCGGGTTTTCGGCCTAGCGAGCCTCTCAGGCGTAATATTTCTTCAACTTGTCCATGTTGATCGGTTGGGAGAACTCTAGGCCATTTGGGTCCATCAGAACCACAGCTCCACCTAACCAGATAGACTTAATGATGTAGGGACCAGTCTAATTAGGTATGAACTTGCCCCTAGGGTCGTGAATGAGAGCTCGGTTGTCCTTGAGCACCAAATCTCCTTCTTTCAAATTCCTGGACTTAACTTTCTTGTTGAAAGCCCGGGCAATTCTACGCTGATAACCTTGAACATGGTACAGTGCCTTCAGTCTTCTTCCATCGAAGAGCATGAGTTCTTCAAATCTGCTCTGCTGCAAATCTACTTCGGCTATCTGACACTCAGCTAGTACTCGCAAAGACGGAACCTCAATTTCAATAGGTAGAACGGCCTCCATCCCATAAACCAATGAATACGGAGTCACCCCAGTAGAAGTTCTAATTGAAGTCCTGTAGCCCCACGGAGCAAACGGTAGCTTATCTGGCCAATCCTGGTAGGTTTCCACCATCTTCTGCAGTATGTGTTTGATATTCTTGTTGGCGCCCTCAACCGCTCCATTGGTTTGCGGCCGGTATGTGGATGACTTATGAAAAGCCACGTTGTATTTTCCCAACAAGTCAATCACTTCCTTCTTGAAGTGGGAACCGTTATCTGAAATAATCTCGTTTGGGACCCCATAGCAACAGATGATGTTGTTTCTGATGAACTTGGCGACGTGTGAAGCCTTCAACACCGCATAAGATTGGGCCTCGACCCACTTCGTGAAATAATCTATCGCGACCAGGATGAACTCATGCCCATTCGACCCCTTCGGAGTGACAGCCCCAATCACATCGATTCCCCAAACTGAAAATGGCCATGGCGAAGTCATATTGTACAACTTCGACGGCAGGATGTTCATGCGGTTTGCATGGATCTGACATTTGTGGCATCGTCGAACAAAGCCGATACAATCCTCCTCCATGGTAGACCAATAGTAACCCTGTCTGAGGATCTTCCGAGCTAACATTACCCCGTTCATATGCGCTCCACATTCTCCTCCATGGATGGCCTCCATTAGGCGCTTCGATTCCTCGGCATCGACACACAGCTTATGCATTCCCAGATGACCTCTCTTATACAGCTTACCCCCACAGATGATGAACTGAATGGCCATTCTTCTTATTGCCCTTTTGTCCTTGGCATTTGCCCCTGGTGGATACGCCTCTTTCTCCAAGAAATTCCAAATATCGTAATACCAGGGGTTCTCGTCTTGAACCTCATCTATAGCAGCAATCGACTCGTAGGCTAGCGCAAATTTCTAGTCAATGATAATCGGACGCATCCGGACTCCAAATGAGATGTCTATCATGGAAGATAGAGTTGCTAATAAATCTGCGAACTTGCTGTTCTCTCTTAACAGATGAGCGAAATTTAGCTTCTCAAACCGAGGAATTAATAGGTCCAAGGTCTGGTGATACATTATCATTTTTTCTTCTTTGACTTTCCAATCTCCTTTTGCTTGAGACACAACAAGGTTCGAGTCCCCAATGACGTCCAACCGTTTTGCCCCTAGTTCTAGGGCCGCTTCTAAGCCAGCAATGCATGCTTCATATTCTGCATCGTTGTTCGAGACTTTGAACCGGAGTTTGAAGGCTAGAGAGATACGAGAATTGTCGGGTGCTATCAGCAACACCCCTATCCCATACTCGTACTGGTTTGACGCTCCGTCAAAGCACATCGTCCAAGTTTCGTCTTCGATATGCAAAATGGCCTCATCTGGGAATAAGTACTCAACTGCTTCACCCCCTTCCACTGGATGATCGGCTAAGAATTCTGCTACTGCTCTTCCCTTGACTTACTTGCGCGTCACATATTTCAGATCGAATTCGGAAAGCAAAAGCAACCAACGAGCTAGCCTACCCGTAAGTGCCGGTTTCTCGAAGAGATATTTAATGGAATCTAATCTTGAAACCAACATTACAGAGTGAGCTAACAGGTAGTGCCGCAGCTTCCTGGTAGCCCATATCAAGGCTAAGCAAGCCTTCTCCAACGGTGTGTAACGGGTTTCATACTCTAGCATCTTCTTGCTCAGATAGTAGATAGCCCTCTCCACCTTGTCTTCAGATTCTTGCGCGAGCATGCAGCCCATTGTAGTCTCAGTCACTAAAAGGTACACTATCAACGGTCTCCCCGGGTCTGGCGATGACAACACGGGCAGGTTCTGTAAGTATTCCTTGATCTGTTCAAAAGAAGCTTGGCATCGGCCGTCCCACTAGAATTTCTTTCCTTTCTTCAGAAGGCCAAAAAGTGGTTCACAAGTCAAGGTTAATTTTGAGATAAACCGTCTTATGAATTGCACTTTACCCAGAAAGCCTCGCACCTCCTTTTCAGTCCTTGGTGGTGGCATTTCTAAGATGGCCTTGATTTTGGAAGGGTCGACTCCGATCCCTCTCTGTGTAATCAAAAACCCCAGCATTTTCCCTGCTGTAACACCGAACGTACACTTCTGAGGATTCAGCCGCAACTGAAATTCTCTGATCTTCTGAAAGAATTTTTGCAAGGCGGTGTAGTGGCCCTCTCTTTTTTTGGACTTGACAATCATGTTATCTACGTACACCTCAACCTCTTTGTGGATCATGTCGTGTAATATTGTGGTCACGGCCCGTTGATATGTAGCTCCAGCATTCTTCAACCCAAACGGCATCACTCTGTAGCAGTAAGTCCCCCACGGGGTGGTGAAAGCAGTCTTTTCCCGGCCTTCAGGTGCCATCACTATCTGATTGTAGCCCAAAAAACCATCCATGAACGAAAGCAAAGCATGCCCCGTTGTGAAATCCACCAACTCATCGATATGCGGCAAGGGAAAGTCGTCCTTCGGACCAGCTCTGTTCAAATCCCTGAAATTCACGCACACCCGGATCCTGCCATCTTTCTTCGGCACCAGAAATATGTTGGCCAACCAAGTTGGGTATTCGGATACCAGCAGGAACCCTACGTCAATTTGCTTGGTGACCTCTTCCTTAATCTTGAGAGCCCAGTCCGGGCGGATCCTCCTAAGTTTTTGTTTAACGGGTCGGGCCTCGGGGTCAAGAGGGATCCGGTGCTGTACAATCTCAGGATCAATTCCAGGCATGTCTTCGTAGGACCACGCGAAAACATCTTTGAAATCTTTTAATAAAGCGACTAAGCGTTCGTGTTCCTCCGAAGACAACGTGGACCCGATTTGGACCAGCCGCGGGTCCTCCTCAGTACCCACATTCACAGTAGTGATTTCATCAACTAAAGGCTTAACAAATCTTTCTTGCTCTTGATCAATTAATCATTGCAAAACCAGAGGAATTTCTTCCTCGTCATTTTCATCAAAATTTTGAAAGTCCTGATTTAAGCAATATATCAAAGGCACAGAAAAGTACTCAGAAACCACAGCCACAACATTGTCATTAAACACATCCAAATCGTCCAATTCTTCGGTTACAACAGACTCAAAAGAGAAAGAAAAAGATGACCTGGATAGGACTGTGGCATCCGGGTTATCACCCCCAGGATTACTAGACTCAGACTCAGTCAAGCTGGAACCTGATTCTGACTCACAAGACTCAGTGGAATCAGATTCCGGCTCACTACCAGACCCGGTGCTGCTTGACAAAAATCCCTCTTCATACTGCCAAATGAGAGAGGGTGCGATAGATGCATCCAAAATGTTTGCTGGTAGGCCCGCAGCCGTTTCATTCCTGATCACGCATACCGAGAAGTTATCCTCCAAGCACTTCTGTTCGATTAGAGGATCTGAAAGTAGACATGCCAATGCTACCCCCATTTCGATTTCAGCGCTCTTGGAATCCACTTCCTTACTTTGCTCAACCTTAGCTGTTGGGTTTGTCTGCTCTTCGGCAACGTCATCCCCGGATAACTGTAGGTGAAAGAAGATCTCAAACCCTGGCACGCGCTTCCTCTCGGCATTCAGCCATGGCTCTGGGAAGCCATAAAACGGAAAGTCCTCCCCCTCCCGGACAAAGTGTCCGTTTAGGGTACCCTGGATGGGTCGGTGCATTAGCTCAAAAGGCTTCCCCGCCTGCTTTGCTCTGGCTTTCCCAGCCATCTCCTTACCTTTCCTCACCCAATCCTCCTTGGTGGGCAGATAACCCAAGCCAAAGGTATGTGGGTTGTGTGGCACTTCGGCCAACGTTGCAACGCCCTTCCGGCCACTCTTTCCCAATCCCATCCCGGGGATGTGTTGAAGCTTGTTCATGAGGTATACCGATTGGGCACTAACATACACCCCCTCATTAACAGCTAAGATGTTCTGCACAACCCGGGCCTCAGCCAAAGTAAAACCAGATAGGAACACATCCTCCATACCGTGCTCAATTTCCAAAACTGGCGTAGATACTTCTGGCGGTGGATAGATCGACGAATTCCCAAAAACAATGGCTACTCCCTTCCCATGGGGGTATTTCACCATCTGATGTAAGGTGGACGAAGCTGCCTTTACCTGGTGCAACCATGGTCGTCCTAAGAGTAAATTGAAGGTCGGAGGAACTTCTAAGACGTGAAAGTTAATCTCATATTGTCCCAGCTCAACCTTGGTTTGAATTTTCACTGTCCTCGTTACTTCTCTGCTCGTGTTGTCATATGCCCGAATTACCTGGGCTGTCGGCACAAAGTCCGTGGTCTTTAAACCGATTGCATATGCAGTCCTTGCAGGGCACACATTGATGGCGGATCCTATGTCAACGAGCACCACGGGTATCCATTTGTTTTTACACTCTACAGAGATGTAGAGTGGCTTGTTGTGGTTTGCTTCCTTGTCGGAGAAAGTCAACATCGGGGTAGCTCCTCCCAGAAAAACTAAGCCCACCAGCTGTTCAGGCGTGGTGTCTATTAAGAGCTTGGCCTTGTCCATGGCCGATAAGACAGCTTGTCGATGCACTCACGATGCCATAAGCAGTCCCCAGATGGAGATGTCTGCCTGTATCTTTTTCAACTGCTTCAGTACAGCCTCATCTTCAAGTTGCCTCTCTTTCTGCCTCTCCGCCTCCTTATCCTTCCCAGACGCCTCTGGCTGATCTAGATGTAGAGGCTTGAAATACCGTCCGCTCCTAGTCATATGGTCGACTTCACTAATATACCAGGTATCATCTGGTTGATTGCTCCCCTAGTCCTCATCCGTATGGGCAAGACATAAATCATCGTCTTCCCACCACATTCCGTCGGCAGCCGACAGACACTTGTCCGACTCCGGTACAATTGTACTTGCAGTACTTTCCGTCCACATGCTCGCAGCATTCTTTGTCCTCGTGCACACAGCACTTTCAGTCCCCTCCGGGGCTTTAGCTTTCCTAATTCTCTCAGAATCCCCAAACCTTTCCTGCTCCAACTGCGTCAGTACAGCTGGCTGTTTGATAATTCCTGTATTCACAATGCTCAAATCCTGAGCGAAATTCTTAGCACCGGCGCTCTCCGGCGATACATTCTGATCCTCGGCCCTTCTGGCCACAACTGATATTCTTGCCCCTGTCGGGCCCTGTTCTGGTTGGAACTCTTCCACAACATCGGGTTGATCATCTAGCCACCCGGTAACCTTCGATGACTCCTCAAAATCAAACCAGTTGACTGCCGTGTCTTCTGGATCTTGTTCGTTGAAAAATTGGAAGTTAGCAAAGTCCTTTTCCACAGCCGTCAAGTCATCTACCCCTTGGTCAATTCTATCCCCCTGTATGACACAAAGTTCTGCCCTGCTGGCAATTCCACATTTGGCCCAACCTAGCCTACTGATAGAATGTAGTCACTCAGACTGTATACCTCTTTAGCAAAACTCCCAGATTCCTCAGACTCTGACTCAACAATCCCATTCTCCTCTGAAATCTCCCCTGTCCCATCTTCGATGGTCACCACCATTGGTTCGGGTTGGGTTATGGAGATGGCCAACATGCACAAGTCAGTGCAGTCAAGAAGGAGCACCTTCGGCTTGGGTAGGTGAGACGGGGTGATATATATGCTAGGATCGTAAGACACGACCCCATTCTGGATAAAGTTGATTCTTTTGGGAGGTGGAGCTTGGTTGTGTGGTGGGAGAGGGTTTGTTGTGACATTGGATTTTTCTGGAGGCACAATCACCCTGTTGTTAACGAGATCCTGAAGCTCGTGACGCAATCTAAAACAATGGTCGGTATCGTGACCATGTTGCTAGTGATATGCGCAATATTTGGCTGGGTTATGGGAGGGAGGAAGTGGATTTGGCAATGGCCTCGGCTCCAGGGGCTTCAAGTGCCCTTTTCTGATTAAAACCCCCAAAGCCTTGAAGAGGGTCATATATAATGGGGTGAAGGTTCTCTGGCCTCGAGGTTGGTATTTGGTTATTTGTGTATTGCTTCCGGACGTGCCAGAGAAAGGCGTAGCTACCATGGGTCTTGAAGGGGGAATGGTGGTAACCATGCTTACTTCTGAAGCTCTCGCAATTGCAACGCCACTCAGGCCTCCATTGGTGTTATGGTTGAAGGTTCTCCTGGGTTGCACTCTGTGTTGGTCAATCAGACCTTGTTTCATAGCATCCTCAATTTGTACCCCCATCTCGTGCAAATCTGAAAAAGTAGGGAAGGGGAGCACGATCATTTTCTGCATCAGTTTGGGTTGGAGATTGCGCACAATCATCCGAATTTGACCTTTATCAGTAGGCCTTAGGGTCATCATTGAGGCCTTGGCC
This sequence comes from Camellia granthamiana, assembly GCA_036172215.1. Taxonomy (NCBI): domain Eukaryota; kingdom Viridiplantae; phylum Streptophyta; class Magnoliopsida; order Ericales; family Theaceae; genus Camellia; species Camellia granthamiana. Next base: position 24,610,968 of record CM069908.1, on the reverse strand, counting down.
CTCCACCGAGCTACAAAATCCGAAAAGCTCTCTTTAGGCTCCTGCCTTGTTGTCTCAAGATCACGGGTTGTAATCTCGATTTGAGTGTTATAGGAGTACTGTGCAATGAAAGCCTCGGCCATCTCATCCCAGTTCCTTTTGACATCGTCTTCTAATTTTGCGTACCAGATAGCGGCCACACCCGACAGGGTCCGACCGAATAATGAAAGCTTATGCGGTCTGGTGAGGCCCATCGGCCGTAGTATATCTGAGAACAAACGGAGATGCACCATGGGATCCCCAAATCCGTCAAAGCGGCCGATTTGTGGCATTTTGAACCTATCTGGCAGCGTTACAGCCACGCCGGTATATCCGTCCTCAATGTCTGGGATGGACTTTACCCCCTGGGATTTCTTGAACAACTTCTCAAGCTTACTCAACTTCAACGTTGTAGGGTCGATCTCGAACTCGAAGGGAGAGTCCGGTAGATTGGTAGGTGTTTTGGATAGCTGGGATAAAATCGGGGGCGAAGCCGGCCCTGTCGGAATGTCCGTACCTTCCTGGACATTTGGTGTTTCCCCGGGTGTCTGAACCCCTGGTGGTGGAGGAGCTTGATGCAAAGCAGACGCTCCGTTTTGCTGTTGCAGCCTGGTGATTAGCTCGGCCTGCTGGGCCATGATCGCAGCCTGCTGTTTGGAAAATTCCATTTGGCGGACAGCGTCTTGCTGCATGAGGTTCATACTCTCTTGGAGTTGACGCATCATTGCCTCCATCCCTAATGTGTTCTGCTGATCCATCTAACTGACTGGTATATCTATCTCTATGGCAACAATTGAGACCTCAGTCCAACTGTCCACTGATGGGGTAAACCACTGCTCTAGCAACCTCTGCTCGGATACACTGCATCTTCTCGACCTCCGTCTGACAACCGGGGGTAGAGAATGGAACACTGGTTGTCCATCAACCAGATCCTCAGATCGATTGAGTCGGCGACCTCTAGTCCAGAGTGCTTGGGGAATATCTACTTGGTCTGAAGCAATTGTGCTAAACTACGCCTAGCAAACAGATAAATAAAGCAATAATAAGGAAATAAACAACCTGACAAACAGACAGCATAACGGCTTAAAATAAACACACAACACACAGTTGGGCATCACAACACACAGTTGATAAGCTGAAATACACTGTTCTCAAGTACTGATCATTGTTCCCAAATCACTGTCCCCGAAGCTGAATCTGATACCTGTAGATAACTGATTCCCGAAATAATGAACTGGTGCCCGCAGGCCTGGTGCCCAAACTTGCAAACTGATACATGCATTCCTGTAGAGACGCACTCTAAAGCACATAACAAACAAGTGAGAGCCAAAACACCCCTATGTTGGGATAGGGTTTCTGTAAGGACCCACATTTCATGCCTTAGTCATGCTTGCATGCCGTTATATGATTTGCCATGTTAAGATTTGCTATCATGAATTGTGCCTTGTTTTGTATGTATTTGATTTGCCTAAGTGTTATATGTATGCTCTGTTCCTCCATTGTTATGTTAAGCCTAGATCATTTCCAAGCCGAGGTCATCTTAAGCCTTTAATTGTTTTGGAATCCCTTTGTTTGATCTCTACCCTTGTTCTGGCATGTTGGCCGAGATGATTATCATCTGGGCCGAGGTGTGTATCGCCGAGGCCGAGATGTGTATTATCTGGGCCGAGATGTTATCTTGAACCCAAGTGATCTTGTCCTGGAAGTGGTATGACCTAGACCGAGGTGTGGCACATCTAGGCCGAGGTGTGGCACAGTTCAGTCAAGTGTTGTCCTTCTTAGCCGGGATCATTGTCATCTTAGTTGTCGAGGCTCTGTCCTTCCAAGCCGATGTCATTGTTATCTTACTGCCGAAGTGTTGTTCTTAGCTGAGGTCATTGTCCTTTGTTTTGCCGATGTCTTGTCTTTTGCCGATGTCATCACTTGCCGGGGTGTTTGCTGTGAAGCTTGTTAGATACGCTTTGTCAGAACCTTGTCTTGTCAATCAGTCACCTTTTTTAGGAGGACCAACCCGGTAGTGCCACGTGGCCGAGCTGAGTGTTAAATCAGCCGGCAGAGAGAGAAACCTACCATTTGTTATATTTTGTTCTAAGGAAGAGAGAGAAGCTCTAGGAGGGGAGAAGGAGTTCTTAGAGAGAGAGGAGATTTCCAAGCTTGATTCCGAGAGATCAAACCGTTAGATTCGTGTTCTAAGGTTAGATTCTTGATCAATGTATGATGTTCTTTATGTTTATGTTATTGCATTGCATGATTGAATATGATTTGTAAGCCATGCATTGCTTTGAAGTTCGGTTTTAGAAAGAGAAGATGATATTCAAGTGTTCTTCAAGAAAAGTCATGTTTTGATCCGAAAGCTCATGCCAAGATTCGTGTTTTCATGTTTGTTTTCATATGATCTTCAAGTATGGGTACCCAGGTCCATGTTTTTGAACTCATAGCATGAAAACCCAGTTTTGTAATGAACAAGTTATGATTTTTAGCATTTATGTTCTTCATATTCATGTTCATGTTCTTCATGTTCTTCAACCCAGATTTCCAGACTTCACTTCCCGAAGTGTAGTCGCCGAGATCATTCTTACCTAGACCTCACACTTAGGCCAAGCATCGCATCTCACCTAGGCCTACCTTGCATGATCACTCGCACCTTTAGTCTGTCTTGCATGAACCTCGGCATGCAGTCGCACGCCGAAGCCTTGGTAACCACACCTCGGCCAGGAGGTGTGGGACCTCGGCTTAGACCTGGTTGGTACCCAGCATGTCTTTCTGACATGTAAAACAGTGTTTTGACTTCCAGCATGTTTTCCGAGATCATTTGCATGTATGTAAGACTTGTTTGAGATGTGTGTTCAGTAGACCTTGCCATGTGTTTGTAGGACTTGGACCTTTGCCTTGATCCCGACGTCCCAAGAGCTAGGTGAGTGGTATTTTTAATAAAGTTATGTTATAAGATTTTGATAAGCTTTGCTTTCCTTGTTTGAAAAGTATTTGTTAAGTATGAATGATTACCCTTATTTTGACGTATCAAGTATAAGCTTTGTTCTGATACCAAGTATGAAAGTCCCTTGGCTGGAGGACTCTAAACTTTCGCAGCACAATATGGTGAAAAAGGGCTACGGGCCTAAGTCACACAATATGGTGAAAAAGGGCTACGGGCCTAAGTCACACAAGTTTGCAAGTTTTGTAAGATCAAGATTGATGAATACGGTTCATCCCATGTTTTGCTATCGACGGTCTATGAACGGATAGCCCCCATCGACGGTCTATGAACGGGTTTTGATGCAAGTTAAGCCAAGTGTATGTTTTGACCCCAGTTATGCTAAGTATATGTTTTGAACAAGTTATGTTATATGTACATGTTTTGAAGAAGCTATGATATATGTATTGTTTTAACAAAACCTCGGGAATCATTCATTTAACCCCTTTATTACTTGTACCATTCACTGAGTATCCAAGCTCACCCTCTCTATGTATATATGTAGGTTCCAAGCTAGAAGTCGGCTTCGCCGAGATGTGTGTTTGTGCCCGATGTTTTGTATGCATGTTTACGTCGGCAATGCTTATGTCAGCATTTTGTGTTTTTAGGTCGGCGACCTTGTGTTTACATCGGCAGTCCTGCAGACGATGATCTCTTGACTTGTACTCGTTATATTTGTTTATGTCAGCTTGTGAAGCTCTTTTGTAAAGATGTAATATGTATTTTGCTTACGTTGTATTCAAGTTGTAAAGTTATGTAAGGATGCATGCCATTCCATTTGACTTATGCACAGCTCTTGTGGACCACTTGTATTTTGTTATTGCTTCCGCTCTTGTTAGCCCCATATGTATACTCTGATTGTGTTTGATTTCGAAAGTTGGCCTTCGGTAACCACGGGTTACTGGCCATCACGGCACCATCCTACTAGGGGCGGGTTGGGGTCGTGACAGTTTCCCTGTCCTATTTTGTCAGGAACTAGGGTTTTTACTACGCACGCAGTGATTTCAAACAACCTATGATCGGGTGAGCAACCTGTCCTAGCTTGGAATGGTCACTATGGATTCCGAACATGCACTAGGTCAAATGGTCAAAAAGGGTGCCCCGGTAAAACCGGGGTTTGTGTTCCCGTCTTAGCAGAGCCCGCAACCGGTCAGCCTTATGGCACGCTTCTCAAAGCGAGCCTCCGGCAAACCGTTCAGGAATAACATACGGAAAACACGGTGTCCTAAGCGCACCAATGCAAATGCAATGCAAAGAAACACATAAGTGTAATCAAAACAAGATATCATGAGTTCGAGTCAAGTTCTCTAAATCCCCAGTAGAGTCGCTAGAAACTGTAGACATCCCCGAACGTCCCGGGGGAAATCCCCCGTTTTGTTCATTTAGGCTCACTACAGTTCAGGACTCAAAGTCACAGTCCTGTATCTAATCTCGCAGAGTGCAATGCAAGACTGATGAATCGTCAAAGAGTCCAAATCCGGCAAATCGTTTTTGAAAACAGATTTTTTGAAAGAAGTGCCAACCATGGACTGTTTTGCCAGATACAGAGTCGCCACCTAAATATTTTATTTTGGGAAATTTAGGAAACCCTGACTCATTGCCTAAGGCCACGTGTCCGTCATCACCAAAGTTACCTCGGCTCGGGAACTTGGGTACGATTAGGGACGGTCACTTCGTGAGCACCCCCGCTCGCCCGATCAAAGATCGGCCTCTACTAACCATGATATCGAATTTTGAAAACATTATGCGTTCTTATACCGGTTATTAGCCTAGATTACTATGTGATACGCACAGCATACAAGTATAGACCGGATCACCTGAATTGGAATAAAACATTTCATGTTTATTTTTGAAAGTGGTTTGCTACTCGCAAGTAGGCTTAAAATGCAGATTTTGCCACCCTTGGGTGGGCTTAGAAAACATGATGTTGCCACTCTGAAGTGGGCTTAAAACTCGTAATCGATGAATTATTCCAATCCAAATAACCCAACCTTCACCTACAGGCATTCAGGGAGCTATATCACATAAGCGGTTAGCTTCATGGTAAGTATGTTATCATGGCAGTCGCTCACACACATGCAAGGATGCTAAAGCATAAACACTTATCGAGTACTCCAAGCCAAAATAGAAGCTATGTTAGAAATCCATGCATGATCCTAACTATACAGAAATGCCTAATGCAACACATGCAAAAATGCAACTACAATAGGCTCGGCTATCCTAAGAATGGCATATGAGATGTTACAGATAACACGTATTCAACTCGGAATTGAAATACAATGCAGTTAGTATGATGCGACGAGCCCGGTGCATGCAAGACAGATGAATGGAAGCAAACATGCGAGCATAAGTATGCTAATTGAAACATGCCCTAATCTAACCATTATAAGCTGGTAAATGAAAGGGAGAAAGACGTGGGGTTGGAAGGCATACATCACACACACGCACACTTATTACACAATTGGCCCTGCTCGGAGGGTCCGAATAAATAATTACAGTTCGAATAAATAATTAAATATTACAAAACTCTAATTAATTAACAAATTAACAAGGAAAGCAAATAAATTAGCGTGCAAGTTTATGGACCGCCCCAGCTCTGCTCCAAATGATGAAAGATACATGCATGCTCGAGTCGCCTCGTCGGAGAATTCCTCGCGATGCCCTGATTTGCCTCTATTTGCAATTAATCTCGGAATGCTGTGCAAAGCTCTAGAAGGCTGCTGATTTCTAGTTTGCTACAACAGAGAGCAAGAAAGGGGCATGGCAAAGTATTTTTACATATGTATGCACACCTCGATCCTCGTGCCACCAATCACGCATCTCGATGCATGATGGTAGGTCTGAAACAGTAGGGAAATGGCCCAAAATGATGGCTCGGAATGCGAAGAAATGGAGCTCATTCAATGGTCGGTAAATATGGCATACAAGCCCGACTCTCAAACGCATTTAAAGAGTATAAAACATGGGAATATGGCATTCACATAAGCTCTAAAATATGACGTATAATGGCCCCAAAACAAGAAACACCTCAGTATATGCATGTAATGGACCTCGAAATTCAAAGCTAAGCATGGACATTGAACTACAAGCATGCAAAATAAGCATCATTCGACCATGGGACCCAAAAACAGAGCTAGGGCAGTCCAAAATATGCACAAAATCAGTTTAAGGCATAGTCAAAATGTGCTAGAATCAAGGGTCAACAAAGCACGCAAAGAAAGCTAGTGAACCATGAGTTGTATTACACCTATATGAAGCATATGAGAGCTCACCAAACCAGCCAAAAACAGAAGTATGCCATGCTAAAATATGCCCAAAAACCCACTAAAACTCAGTCAATGGATGCAAGAATGATAGGCTCCTTTGGAGGGCCATGCAAGGGGTTGTTCTGTACATACGAGATAGACATACAAAATGGCAAAACCACCTCTAGAAAGAGGTTATGAGGGCCCTAAAACTCATCAAAAATGGCCCGAAATGAAGCTAGGAAGCGTGCAAGTAAAAGCCCCTTTGAAAGGCCTTGAATAGGATTGCTCTACACATGCATAATAGACACTTTATATGGTAAAATGGGCTCTGGAAAGAGTTCATGCAGACCTTAAAACTCACCAAATAGGGCCTGAAACATGACTTCAAAACAAGCAAAGTGGAGCTCCTTTGTAAGGCCAAAAGGGCCAACAAACAAGGCAACGAGAGAGGGGGTCACCCCCCTCTGATTTTGGCTCCCAAAATAGTATTCTAGCCACTAAAAATCCACTGGATTTTAGTGGCTAGAAGGCCAAACAAAGCACAAAACCAAGGCCTAGATGCAAGGCTCAAAACAAAATGCAAACAAGCATGCAAGGGGGTAGATGACCCCCAACATAAAAATGACCTTAAACAATCTTCAAGAGGAGCTCAAAATAAGACTTTTTTTAGTTTATGTCAAGGCTCAAAAATGCTTGCAAGTAAGGGTAAGATATGAAGTAAAATAAGCCCTAAAAGAGGGATGGAGCATACAAGGGGGTAGATGACCTCTAACAGAAAAATGTCCTTCAACAAACTTCAAGAAGGACTCAGAATAAGACTCTTTTCAGTTTACGTCAAAGCTCGAAAATGCTTGCAAATGGAGCTAAGATATGAAGCAAAATAATGCTATAAAGAGGGAAATGGTGACTTACCCTTGTAGCACAGCAATGCAGCAAGCTCTGGACCAAGAAAGTGAGCCCTCAACCTCTGAAAAACAGCTCCAAGGTACTTAGGATGGTAGTGGAGGTGTTGTGCTTGGAGGTGTAGTGTAAATGGCCAAGAATAATGGAGTTTTGAAGCTTGGATGTAGAGAGATAGAGAGAGGTGTATGCAATGCCTTAACAAAAATGTTCATCCCTTGCAATGGAAGAGGAGAGTTTGTTTTATAGAAGAAGAGGTCCAAGGCTTCTTGGAGAAGCTTCAAGTAAAGGGACCAAGCTTCTAAAAGAAGCTAAACCAAAATGGTCAAGCTTATTGAGGAAGCTAGACCAAAGGGGTCAAGCTTCCTCAAGAAGCTTGACAAAAGGTCAAGCTTCTCTTAGAAGCTAAGCCAAAAGGGCCATAGCTGCCTTAAGAAGACAAACAAAAGGGTTAAACCTCGGAGGATGGGGCAAATGCCTCCCAGCTGGCACAGTTGTATGCAACTCAGGAAGGCCAAAAAGGAGATGGCTGGCCGACCAGTTCAAGTGGTCGGCCGACCACTTGCCCTGGTCGGCCGACCAGGGGTCAAAAGGGTCAACAAGAAAAGGTGGTCGGCCATACCAGATTGGTGGCCTCCCAGATGAATGCAACACAATGGTGGTATGAGAGACTAAAAATTATGGCTCAAAAGTGAGGGAGACCACTTACCTGCTAAGAAAAACTGGCCGACCGGAGAAAGGTAGTCTCCAAGAAGAAAAGGTGGTCTCCCACCACACTACCACCTTCCTAACAATGAAAATAGGGTCCATACCAAAAATGAACCCACACCGATGCAAAACGAGGGTTCGGGGGCCAAAACGCGCAGTCCGAGGCCCCGAAAACTGACTATTAAGCACCGAAAGTGGCGTGCGACCACGAAGGTGGTCTGCCAGGCCACAGTGTCCCTCTATAGAGAGCAAACAAGGTGTGTGCCAAAAACCGGAGCAAATGGAGGTAGTTAAGCGATCCCGAACTGAGGCGCACGGCTGACGGCTCTGAAAATCGGAAACTGGTCCCCAAACGGAAAAAATGGCCTACAACCACGAAACGTAGCCTACGGCCACTGAGAGATGGTCTACGAGACCTCTCCCTCCCTTCGGGAAGAAAACAGAGAAAATAGGACCTGGTTCGTAAACCGAGGCAAAGCACAAAAGAGTCCTGAAGTCCGGAGGCAAGGCTCTGAGCCGAGACTCTGTGACCTCAGAACGAGCACAATATGTATCATCACCGAGCGCTCAATCGATGACGTCTGAGTCTTAAGGTCGGTCAAAAATGGGGTGTCTACAGAGTGTTAGCTATATATATTTGTATTACCATGTATTGTTTATTACTATAGTTACATTTATTGTATGCTACTCTTTCTCAGCCTATATATATAGGTCTCTTTTCTATTATATTCTGTACATCATTACTATAATAGACTTACATAGATGTTCTCTCTACCTTACTCCACTAACAATCCCATTGTCACATTTTAATAATGGCACATTTGGTAAAAATTTAATAGGACAATAATGCATACAATATAATGATATATGATTGATCATATTTATATGACTGAAAATTTAAAATTTAAAACATAAATGTAACATGTAACATCCCAAACCCAATGTGACATTCTCAAACCCAACATGACATTCTCATATACTTCTCATCCCAAACTCAACATAAATATAATATGTAACATCCCAAACTCACCATGACATTGCCATATGCTTCTTATCCCAAACCTAACGTGACATTCCAATACTCCACCGTTAAATTATGAATAATGTAACCATCTAAATGTAATATGTAACATCTCATCCCAACCCAACCCATGTATTGAACCACCATCACCCCTAACCTAGCGTAACTAACTTCAACATCAAGTGATGGGATTTAATCCACATTCAATTGCAAATCCAAATCCCCAATAATTTTGCGTAACGTACTAATACACATTCACACACATATATAATCGAACAAACGCACAAATGTCATCTATTACATGGTGTATGTGGATTAACGTTACAAACTAAATGTAACGTGCATTGTTACACGATCATTCAAGTCCCAATGTACAATTTCCATCCTACGATGTGGTTCACATTTGACATCCAATTAACAGCTAAAACGAAATACCCCCCCCCCAACCCAAGCCTTGAACCCATACACACCGCTCCACACATCGAACATATTAAAACGCATCAATCATCACAATGTCAAATACACACATTCAATTAGAACATTGGCCAAAGTGTGCCTATCAATAAATGTTATAGATTGTCAATACCCTATTAAAGTTGAACAATCCACACTTCAACAAACAACAACACACTTCAACAAAAAAACATAAATATATATATATATATATATTATATATCTTCCCCTCAACTGTTTGGAGTCAAAATCTGTCAAAAGAATCAACACACAACCCTCAAACTTCATCATATCATCGACTATATCCACATCTATTTAAGCAACATTTTGAAAATGCACTGGAATCTCGCGATTAAGGCAAAAAAAAACTCGCACGATCATTGCCTGTAAACTTGTTTTTCCTAAAAACCTTCCCAAACGTGATATGATAAATGAAAAATTAAGGTACAATATGAAAACAAATTAGGAGTATAATAGTACACTAATGTTATTCATTTACAACTCATAGGATCTTATGGAACACATTCTTATATATTTAAATAGGACTTCAAACTCTAAAAAAATATTTATAAGATTTCACATTAAATAAGTCTTCTAAATAGGACTTATAAATAATTTTTCCTTTATTGTAAACTGATTTTGGGGGCTATGAAAGTAAATTTTGATTACAATATGTAAAAGTGAATTATTATTTTTTAATTTTAATTATCTAAAGAGACCCAAGTTATTATTTTGCCTTGGGTTCCCGAAAACTCAGGGTCGGCCTTGACCGCAATTACTATTGTGTTCAATACACAGCAGCAACCCTATTCCTCTAGTATACTTTTCATAATTGTTTCAAAATTTTAATAAAAATTAAAAAATATAAATCATAAATTGTCATAATAAAAATTAAAAAATATCATAATTTCACCACTCATAACTTTAATATACCCACTATCAATTTACTATTCACAACTTAGGCCTCGTTTGGCAAGTGACTTTTTTAGCCAAAAAGTTAAAAAGTTACTAAAAAAGTCAAAAAGCCAACAACCTATATCAAAAAGTCAAAAATTTCCTTTTCTCTCTACTTTTAGCACATCTTTCGTAAAAAGTCAAAAAGTCATCCCAAATATACTAGTTTTTTTTACATCATATTTTAGCCAAAAAGTCAAAAAGTTACTAAAAAATGCTGCTCCCAAATGAGGCCTTATTCTCAAAGTAGTATAACACACTATAATCATTCATAACTTTTATCACAAAAAATCATAACTTTCTTATGATGTGCAACATTCTAAAGTGCATGTTATCGATTTCTCCTTTGAAGAAAATATATAATGACAATTATGATTAGAAGGGAAAAATTTATGTAGAAAATGGCCAGAAAGAGCATGCGATATGGAGTTTTAATTTAAATGAGTTTTTTTAGTAAATAAAAAAATTATTAACAAATTTTGGTTTCAATTTTTGAAGAGAGAACTTAAAAGGGGTAGATTTAGAAAGAATTTAATAATTAATGAAAAATTTCTTAATTTGTTTCATTATATAAATTACAGAAACTCTTATCTTTTTAAACTAAATGGAGAAAATTAATAAATTTGTGACATGTTTCCTATATTTGGATATTCAAATAATTGAAAGAAAAAAAAAATAGAACTTTAATGTTTAAATAATGTATGGCAATTTATAATCGTGTTAATCGATTCATTTCCTTATATGATAACTAAATGGGGCAATTAATAAATCATATATCTATCACTTGCGGACTATTTAGTCTAATAAATATTTTTATAAAGGTTGAGCTCTTCTCATGTTGATTTGAGAGGTCCATAGGGTCTACAATAGATCTCGTTTTGATGATCCAAATTGTTCATTTTGTAAAACCCTCAATGTATATCATTTATAAAAAAATTTAGGTCAATCTAATAATCGTAACTTTTCATTTTATAGCATTTGTCTCTATAAAAATGGATGGTCTATTTCAAAAACATATTTGTCGTTTGATTTTTCGGAGACAAATGAGATAAAATGAAAAAGTTATAATTATTGGATAAAACTATTTTTTTTCATAGATAATATACATTAAAGACCCTACAAAATGAACGGTTCATATCATTGAAATGGAACTCGTGGTAGGCCCTATAAACCCCTTAAGTTCTCTTATGTTGAGATCTCAACATGAGAGAAACCCAACCTTTTTAGGAACCTATAACTCTATCTCATATTCAAATCTCTCGAATGAAGCATACCTATATTTAAAAGGGGTTGGCTTCCCTCTAATCTGTGATCAGACTAGAGGGTATTGTTGTGCCCATGGGGGCCTACCACGGGTTCTGTTTTGATAATCTGAACCATTCAATGTATAGAACTCGTCGAGTACTATATGCTTATGAACAATCACGTTAATCAGATATTGATAGTTATGTGATCAAATCAGTTTTGTATAAAAAAAAAAATGGACGGTGAAAAAATAATGGTTCATAGAAATCTAATCCGATAAGATAGGTATAAATATCCGATCAAAGTAATTTTTTACAAGCAAATAGTACTTGACGAGTTCTACACATTGAAGTATTCGGATTATCAAAATGGGACCCGCGGTGGGCCTCCATGGGCCCAACAGTACCCTCTAGTCCAATCACGGACTGGAGAGAAGCCCAACCCTATTTAAAAATATAATAAGACAATATTACACACATTAGGATTACATCCCATTATCATATTTTAATAATGACAAATTTAACAAAAGTTTAATAAGACAATAGTGCACAAATGTACCATTGTCACATTTTAAGAATAATGACACATTTGGAAAAATTTTAATAAAACAACAATACACACATTAGAATGATGTCTTATTGCCACATTTTCAATAAAGACACATTTGACAACTGTTTTTTTTTTTTTTTCTTTTTTTTTAGCAGCAAAGAAAAATGGATACTTTATTGATGAGATGAGCAAGATCAAGCAACAAGTTACATTTGACAACTGTTTAATAAGACAATGGTGCCCAAATGTTCCATTGCCACATTTTAAAAACGACACATTTGGAGAAAGTTTAATAAGACAATAGTACAAAAATGTCCATTATCATATTTTAAGAAGAATAATATATTTGACAAAAATTTAATAAGATAATAGTACATAAATAAAAATTATGTCTTACTGTCATTATTTAAGAATGAAACATTTGACAAAAGTTTAATAAGACAATAGTGTACAAATGTTATGTTTTCACATTTTAAAAAGAATGACACATTTGATAAAAGTTTAATAAGATCATAATATATATATTCAAATGATGTCACATTATCCGATTTTAAGAAAGACAAATTTGGCTTAAATTTAATAATGTCACATGGCGCTTAACAAGCACCCAATAATTATCCTAAATTCTCATTGTAAAGATATGCAAAATTCTATATTCACACTAATACCATTATGATACTTCAATTTTAATGATGTAGAATTTTTTTTTAAATAAATAATTAATGAGGAATTTCAAGTTCAAAGTCTAACAATAATTTGAAATTTATGACATTCCAATTAAGTTGGCACCAGGAAAACCACCCAATCATTTGCAGCACCCACCAAACGGCCATGTTTGGTTTTGCTTTGATGCTTATATAGCACTCCCTCCATTTTTTTTTTTTTTTTATCTTTGTTGATGTAAGATGGAAACGATTTATTATTGATTTTGATTCAATAAAGTTTATTATTTTGCTGATCAAAAAAAAAAAAGGCCGTGTTTGGTTTCTTTTTTAGAAAAAAAAAATTTCAAATTTAAAAAAAAAAAAGGAAACTAGTAAGATAATAATAAATATAGAAAAGATATTTTTTAAATTTTAAAATCATATAAAAATGATAATTGTTTTATATTTTTTTATTTCTTTCAACAAATTAATTTTTAATTTTGAAAAAAAAAAATTTGCAACAAATTTCTGAAAACCAAACTAAACATTGACTTGTGTGGCACTCCCTGTATAGGACTAAACTCCCCTCCATACTTTTGTCTCTCTATATTTTTTTATATTCTTCTTGTGACCCCCAATTCAGACCTACACTAATAATTTGAATAGTATATCTTGTAAACCTAAAATAATAAAATAGATGATTTAGCTCATATACACAAAATTAAATTAAGCCCCACATAAAGAGTATAGAAAGATACTCCCTCTGTCCCCAAAATATTAGTCCCTTATTTCATTTTTCATTATTCCAAAATATTAGTCAATTTTCAAAAATTAATGACTAAAATAATATGAATTTTCTATTTTGCCATTCTTTTAAATTCATTAACAACACAAAAAGTACAATTAAGACAATTGATATTGTCCAAAAAAAAAGTTCTTTCAAAGGATAATTTTGAAAAATTAATTTTTTTAAAGTATAATAATTATACTATCAAAAAAAGTTAGACTCCCCAAAAGGGACTACTATCTTGGGACAGAGGGAGTATAAGCTTATTCCTCTGTATAAATACATGCATCACCTCTGAACCTATTATGCAATCTCAGTATAACACTGTGTTTGGTATTTCATAAGGTTGTTTAGGAAGGAAAAAAAAAATGGCCAATTTTCTTAAACACCTCCCCACTCTCTTCACCTTTATAGCTTTGGTTTCACTATTAATAATTTCATCTACTTCTGCCTTTTCACCTACTGTAGCCACCTGGTATGGAGAACCTAATGGTTTTGGGACCACTGGTAAGGAGAGAAAAATTCATTTTTGATGTTTTTGATATATAGATAGATGTTATAATATTACATATTATTTTGTTTAACTTGTGCGTCTACTTACATATGCTTAGCTTGTACATCTATATATATTTGACTAGAGTTTCACGAGCTCTCCAAAGATGTACGTAGGTGTTTCTTTAGGCTATTTCATTGTTGTTGCCAAACATTATTTTCTTTAGTTTTGATAAAATTTTAAGTTGTTGTAATTTATAATTTTATTATTCATATCTTTGATGCGCTTTTATACTTGATTAGACTCTTTTTTATGAATTGTTTATTTATTTATTTTTTATTTGTTACTCATTAAAATTTTATTTATAGAGAATATATTAGTGTGAAACAATGTCATAACATAAATAGGATCAACACGTGCAATTAAGTTTTATTTTTTATTTTTTTTTACTTTATTTTGACTGAAACTTGGATCAAACTCAATCAAAAGCTTTTTGTAGTTGCTAGGCAACTGTTTTCAAGATTTGAAACTTTCAGGACGTGTTTGGCGATGGCTTGAATTTAAATAACTTAAGAAATTTTTTGAATCTTGGATTTGACAAAACAAAATGAAAATGCAAGGGAAATTTTTAAAAAAAAATTAAAAAAAATACTTTATATATGGGTACTTATATTATGGGTGAATAAACAAATTAGAAACTTTTTTAACATCTGTTTTTTTTTTTTTTTCTTCCTAATCCAACCAAAAGAGGAAATGTTGGCTTCTTTTACTTCATTTTATATTCACATCTTTCATCTTTTTTTTTATTTTATTTTATTTTTTAAATTCAAGATTCGAACATAGTAAAATCTATTTTAAGACAAAACATATAATCCATTTCCCAAATGGAGGCATCCTCTCTAAGAAGTCTTCATCTAGATAGTTTGACTACCAGAATACATAATTGATTATATGTTATGATAAAATGTTAAATTATTAGTCACTAATTCATTAAATATTTTAAATTATTAGAGAAAACTAAAAACTTTACCTCCATACATGTATATATATAAATTTAATTAATTAATTAATTATTATTATTTTTTGATTAGGGTGTCATAACCTTTGACACTCATATTTGGAATGTAGGGGGTGCTTGTGGATATACCAATATTCTTGGAAAAGCTCCATTCTATAAAATGGTATCAGCGGGAGGCTATGCTCTATTCGAATCAGGCATGGGACGTGGTACATGTTATCAGGTGGCACAACTTATCTTTAATGCATTTTATCTCTATTATTAGTATGTTAAAGTCTATCTATACAAAAATCAAACACAAAATATGACATAAGTCTCTTATAAGGAATGGGGCCTATATGTATGTGGGACCTACCCTTGTGAGAGGGTTGTATCCCATTTTCTGTTTGGTTTCTGTATTCTTAATATTACTCTTATTAATATGTGAACAATTTCTCTCTAATCCACTGTTGAGATCCACTACATGTCTCATTTCAACTATCGTTTATCTTGTAATATATTTCATGCAGCTCATTCAAGATAAATTACAAATACACATCCCAAAGTTTACTTAAAAGACAAATTATTCTTTATAATTCTAGAAATTACATCTTGTCCCTTCAAATTTCTACATTACATAACAAATAACCTTATATTTTTAATAAATTATTAAATCAATTAACAATTTTTAATGATATCAAAAATATTTTTCAATTAACAATTCTGGTAATTTCATCGTTATATAGAAGTTAGAAAATTAATCAGCTTATTTGGATTGGATTTTCAGTATTCACTTTTCAGAAAATTGAATTTTTTTTTATTTTTCGTGTTTTTTTAAATATTTTTACTGATTTTATTTTTAATATTTTAAGTATTTTTTTTAAAATTTTAGATACACCTAACATAAATACACTTAAAAAGTATAATATTTCTGAAAAAAAAATCTTTAGAAAATTCACTAAATACCAAAAATACAAAAATTCATTACATTTTTTGTATTATTGTGTATTTATTGATTTTTTTAAAATATTTTTTTTACAAATATTTTACTTTTTAAATACATCTAAGTAAAATACGTCTGAAAAAATAAAAAAAAATTGCTTAAAATTTTAAAAATATTCACTAAAAAAAAAAAACATGAAGAACAAAAAATTTAATTTTCAAAAAATTGAAACCAAACACACTAAATGGTTATTATTCTGTTAAATAAAAAATTCTGACAATGGGCATTTATAATTTTTTGAATCTTAGAGAGCGATTAGTGTTTTAAGTAAATTTCAGGAATTGTATTTCTAATTTACCCTAATGGACAATGCTCAAAATTGTACTTGTCATTTATTTTTCTGAAAATAAATATAATAAAATCATATTGTTATAGATATCAAATGAATCTAAGTTTTTCCACGAATGATCGACACACAAAACCAAGCAAAATACACAATTCAAATTGTTGCAATAGAACTCGTAGTAGCTCCATAGACGTCAACATCAGCACCCTCTAGTAAAACAACGGATTGAGGACAATCCTTCACCATTAATATTGTTGAAAAATAGCATTTTCATTGTTTTCATACATTAATAATTGATGTTATCTAATAAGCATATGGCTTTGAAAACATATATATAGGTGAAATGTACATCAAATCCAGCATGCTCAGGATTTCCAGTAACGGTAACTATAAGTGATTTGTGTAAGAATATCCATAAAGTGGCCCATATGCCACATGTATGTTTTATTTATTTATTTATATTATATATATTTATTATATATATTTAATTGGTTTAATGACTAATTAATTGGTTTAATGACCAATTAATTAGTTTAATGGTTAATGGGTAACTGATGTCTGTTTAATATCCCATATAGTGGTTTCATGCGACTTTATAACTTCCCTGATGGTGGGAAGTTATAAAGAGTTACACTTGGATATGGGTCCAAGCCTATCTATATATATGCCTGTGATAGCCATCAAACACAGATGTTGTTTTGTGCATAGAATCGGCTTGAAACTCTATCCCTTTCACTTTTCTCATATGGTTCTGTAAAAGTGTTCTATGAGTGGACTTCTTTATACATTCAAGACTTGATCATTCAAGGATAAAGATTCAAAGGCTTGAACATCATGGCAGGAGGTATTCTTCTTTCTGAATTAGAATTAATTTAATTCTCACAATTGGTATCAGAGCCAACCTTCTGTTATATTGTTTAGTTTTATTTCAAATTCTTACATCAAACTATTATCAATTTCGTGAATCGAATGAAGCCTATTCTATGCATGTGGTATTTGTATATAAAATTTAATAATTCAGAATCATTGTAGAATCAGAATGAGTAATTTATATTGCATAACTTTTGAAAATCACTATTAAAGAAAAAGGAAGCATTGTTGCAATAGTAGAGTCCATCGTGATTTGTGCTAGTGGTATTTACATTTATTTAGAATTTTCTCCTACTCTGAATCTATTTTATTTAGGAGACTTGTTGTGTGTCATTAACTATTATCTTTGACACACACATTAAAGAACAAAATATTTAATCTGATTCTATATCAAATCTAGAAATTCTCATACTTTTATTTGAATTTATTTGTAGAATTTTCATAAAGAAATTTTAACATGCTGTTAAGGATGTTTTGTCTATTATCATTGCATGTTTAAATAGTAAGCAAATTCAATTGAATCTCATACAGTGAATTATAACATGTTCTTTTAGTTTTTATAATTTTTGAGATTCATTGGCATGTTATCTAAAATAATGTAATATTATATTACATGCATTAAGGTAATTATTTATGCATTGAAAATTCATGTGAAATAAGAGTATGAATACACTATGTGTTGGGCTTATGGAATTTATTTTGGTCCAATTTTTAAGCAAATTCTAGTATAAGGTTGAACTACATATGTTTGGTCTTGGGATTTTTCATGCGATATTACTCTGATTGTATGTATTATACATTATGTGCATTGAAAGATTATGTATTTGTTGTGACTATAAGGATTTGCTCACATTAATAAATTATGCCATATTTAAAAAATTTATTCTGTTTTAAGAGTAGCTACAGCATCTTAAGACATAAAGATGTAATTCTCAGTATTTTGATCACATAAAGTTACAAGTTAATTTGGCATTTTTACATTGCAATTATGTTTTATAAATAATTTTTTGGTCCCACAGGAAAGTAATTATTTATGAAATTTAATTGGAATAAGATAATGGATTGGGTATTAAAGGGATTGAACACTCTAAACCCACAGGTATGAGTTTTCTTTTCCTTACATATTTCGGAACCCATTAGTCTTATTATAAAGTAATAGCAAATCCAATGCAGTTTAGTGACCTCTACCCACAGGAAGGTTTAGATTTGTTACTGAATTTGACATTGGTTGATTCAGACTATAGCTATTGTTTCAAAGCATTAATAATGTTCTTGGTAATTGTAGCGATTTTTACCTCTGTACTATCTAATGAGTCTTCTTGTATTCCATTCTTAAACGGTGATAATTTTTTAGACTGGAAGGACAAAATCCTTCTAACATTAGGGTGCATGGACATCGATCTGGCACTCCGTGTGGATGAACCTCATGAACCCACGGACGAGAGTTCCGCTGCAGAAAAGAGTGCTTATGATAAATGAGAGCGATCCAATCGCTTATGCCTAATGCTCATAAAGTCACATATTAGCCAGAGCATTAGGGGCTCAATCCCACTATCTGATAAGGTCAAGAACTACATGAGGGCTATTGAAGAGCAATTTGTTAGTTCTGACAAAGCATTGGCAAGTACCCTAATGAACAAACTATCAGGAATGAAGCATAACAATTCTAGAAGTGTGCGTGAGCACATTATGGAAATAAGGGACATTGCAGCTCGGCTTAAGTCCTTAGAGATTGAGATTTCTGAGTCATTCCTTGTCCATTTCATACTCAATTCTCTTCCTGTGGAATATGGAGCATTCCAAATTTCTTACAACACACAGAAGGAAAAATGGTCTATATAGCGGTCCCGGGTTTACCCCTTGTTGTACAGTGATCCGGACATGTGTCCGTGGATGTTGGTAGTTGAGTATTGTCTTGTTTACATCCTTTCTTGCTTTGTATTTGAGTTATAGGATGTGTTGGGCATGTTTGTTACAGGTTGGTTGAGTTTGGGAGCCAAGTGTTGCTGCCCAGAATTTTGGCTGGTCGCTCGAGCGAGGGTTTGGTCGCTCGAGCGAGGGTAGTTTTTGTGTCTTGTCGCTCGAGCCAGGATGGCTTCGCTCGAGCGCAGACTGCGTCTAGCACAGACCTGAAGGTTGTGTTTCTTCGCTCGAGCGAGCCTTGTTCTTCGCTCGAGCGAGCGTCGTATTGCAAATCGGAAAATTTGCACTGTTGGCTCGAGCGAACGTGTTTGGTCGCTCGAGCGAGGCCAGTTTTTGTGTCTGGTCGCTCGAGCGACGGGGTCTTCGCTCGAGCGAGCCTGTTTATATCAGCAAGACAGCACCGAACTAAATATCACTTTTTACAAACTCTATCTTCTTCAAACCCAATTTTTGAGAGCCTCTCACTCTAAAATTACATTCTCTCTAAGATTTGATCTACCTAGGGTGATTTCCTAGCCAAGGGCCTTTGTTAAAAAGGTAGAGGTTGTTGAGGGCTTCGTTTTAATCGGAAAATCTTTGATTTTGGAGCAAGTTGGGTGTTGGGCATCATCTCCTTTTGAGCTAAATCTTTGAGGTAGGGATATCCTACTCCTCTTTATGAGTTTTGTCTTTGAATTTTAGCATTTTGATATGTTGGTAGTTGTTGTGTAATTTTGGAAAACTTTGGGCCATTGTGTAATTTTACAAAAGTTTGGGGTTTTGTCTATAATAAACCTAGAAGCATGTTTAGTATAAAAACATGGAATTAATGTTGAAACATTAATGAAATTGGAACCTAAGGGTTGTGATGTTAATTATGGGGAATGTCCTAATTACATTGATTAATTAATTTGGATAATTAATTGTGTTGATTTGTGATGTATATAATTGTTGTTTATATGCATTGTGTTGTGTTGGAGAAGATAGGGGATGTACTCCACGGTTTAGGGGCAGATAGGGGATGGACCTCTAAGCCGGATGTTGTCGGGAGGAGATAGGGGATGAACTCCGTAGATAGTGCGTGTATGCTTATCTAGAATTGTATTGACAGAGCGTATATGCTTGTCTTTGGAAGTGTTGATATAACTGTTATGTTTATCGTTGTTGAAATGGAAGTGTTGGCATGAATGTTTGTTTCATGTGAGATGTTTGGCCAGGTTCTGAGCCAAGGTTATGAAATGGCAAGTAAAAGGAATGGAAATGGAAACGAAAGGAAACATAGACTTAAGTGTCTTGGAATTGTATTATGTTATGAAAGAATGTAAAAGAGTTGACCATCTATCAACTGTTAATCTTTTAGTCATTATTCATAACTGGTTTAGTATATTTCTACTGGGCTGTGGCTCACCCTATATGGGAACATCATTTTCAGGTACTGGCAGCATGCCACCTCCAAGGACTTAGCTTGGGAGGCTAGTGGCGGACAGACGTTTTTGGTTGTCTTTCCTTTATTTGTATTACATGTAAACTCAAGCCAAGGGCTTAATGTGTAAAAGAGTTAGCACTCTACTTTTGTGTAACCAAGTGTTAACTTGGAAAGCTGTAAGCCCTTAGGGCATTTGCTTTTGTTGATTAACATGTAATGCCTTTTGTAATAGAACTCTGATGAATGGAAGGATGTGGATCTTTATATATATTAGCATGTCAATATTGTTGGATTTAATGTCGTTATTTTGAGGGCGTTACAGTCTATCAATGAACTTTTGACCATGTGTGTTCAAGAGGAGGAGAGATTGAAGTATGAAAAAGTCGAAAGTGCTCATTTAGCAACACATAAAGGAGGGCAATGGAAAAAGGGCAAAAGTGATCAGAAATGGAAGAAGCTTGGTAAAGTGCCGTTTAAAAATCATGGCAATAAGGTTGCATGCTTCTTCTGCAAGAAAACGGGTCACATAAAGAAAGATTGCCCCAAGTATAAGAAATGGCTTGAGAAGAAAGGTAATCTCATAGCTCTTGTGTGTTATGAATCTAATTTTGTTAATACTCATCAATATGATTAGTGGATTGATTCGGGTTCTACAATTCACATTGCTAATACCATGCAAGGCTTCCTCAGCCTAAGGAAACCGACGGGAAGTGAACAAGGCATCTATTCGGACAATGGGATGCGTTCGCACGTCGAAGTTGTTGGAACTTTCAAACTTGTTTTAAAAATGGCTTTGTTTTGGATCTTGAAAACGCACTTTACATTCCATTTTTTTCAAAAAACTTAATTTCTGTTTCTAGACTAGTACCATTTGGATTTGAATTTCAGTTTGTTGGTCCAAATTTTAGTTTGGTTAAAGACTCTGTTTCTATAGGATTTGGTACTTTAATTAACGATTTGTACAAATTAAATCTAGATCCTATTTTTGAACAAAATCTTTTAACCTTGCATGGTGATATTGGCATTAAGCGTAATATTGTTGATGAGTCCTCCTCTATTCTTTGGCATAGAAGATTGGGACATATCTCCATTGAGAGAATAAAAAGGTTGGTTAATGATGAAGTCCTTCCGACTTTTGATTTTACCAACTTTGGTATTTGTGTGGACTACATAAAGGGAAAGCAGACCAACAAGACCAGTAAAGGTGCCAAAAGGAGTGAGGAAATTCTTGGAATCATACACACTGATATTTGTGGACCATTTACTCCACCTTGTCTGAATGGTCAGAGATATTTTATCTCATTTATTGATGACTTCACACGATACATGTATCTCTACCTCTTGTTTGAGAAGGCTGAGGCACTTGATACCTTTAAAGTTTATAAAGCAGAAGTAGAGACACAAACAGAAAAGAAAATTAAAATTGTGAGGTCAGACAGGGGTGGAGAATATTATGGGAGGTACACAGAATTGGGACAGTTACTAGGTCCATTTGCTAAGTTCCTTAAGGAAGAAGGCATTATTGCACAATATTCAATGCCTGGCACACCACAACAAAATGGTGTTGCTGAAAGAAGGAACCGAACACTTATGGACATGGTAAGAAGCATGCTTAGTTATTCTAATGTGCCTATAAATTTATGGAGTGAAGCTTTGAAAACCACTGTGTATATCTTAAACAGGGTTCCATCCAAGGTTGTTTCCAAAACACCGTTTGAGTTATGGAAAGGTTGGAAGCCAAGTTTAAGACACTTACACGTTTGGGGTTGTCCAGTTGAAGTGAGGGTGTATAACCCACATTTAAAGAAATTGGACCCCAGAACAGTTAGTGGTTTTTTCATAGGCTATGTGGAAAACTCCAAGGGTTACAAATTTTATTGTCCTTCAAATTCACTTAGAATTGTTGAAGCCAGAAATGCTAAGTTTATTGAGGAAGTTGACCCTAGTGGGAGTTACCCTCGAAAGATAGAGTGGAAGGAATCACGGGGTTCGGATATAACAGCCATGAATATAGGTGAATTGGTTGTCTTTCAAGATAATCAACCCGATAGTCTTGAAAATCAACAAATTCTTCGGCTTTCACCACAAGAGGAACAAGTCAACATAGAGCCTGTAGCTCAAGTCCCAATTGAGACTACTGAATTAAGGAGATCCTCACGAGCTAGAAAGTCAGTAATTTCTGGTGATTATTTTGTATACTCAATGGAGTCTGATTTTGATATCGGACCTAAAGATGATCCTATTTCATTTTCCAATGCCATGAATAGGGATGATTGTAAATTATGGTATGATGCCATGAAGGAAGAGTTGGAATCTATGGTTAAGAATCAAGTTTGGAAAATTGTCGAGTTGCCTAATGGAGTTAAAGCGGTTGGCTGTAAATGGGTCTATAAGACCAAGAAAGACTCCAATGGCAATGTCGAACGATATAAAGCCAGACTCGTAGCTAAAGGTTTCACTCAAAGAGTAGGCATCGATTATCATAATACCTTTTCTCCAGTTTCAAAAAAGGATTCATTTAGAATTATCATGGCATTAGTGGCTCATTTTGATTTAGAGCTACATCAAATGGATGTGAAAACAGCATTTCTGAATGGGGATCATGAGGAAGAAGTATACATGAAGCAACCTGAAGGTTTTTGTTCTGATAAAGATAGTCACTTAGTTTGCAAGCTCAAGAAATCCATATATGGACTAAAACAAGCTTCCCGACAGTGGTATTTAAAGTTCCACAATGTTATTACTTCATATGGTTTTACGGAGAATGTTGTGGACAACTGTATATACCTTAAGGTTAGTGGGAGCAAATACATTTTTCTAGTTCTATATGTGGATGACATTTTACTTGCATCTAATGATTTGGGTTTGTTGCATGATACTAAACAATTCTTTCTCAAAATTTTGAAATGAAGGATATGGGTAAAGCTTCTTATGTCATTGGCATAGAGATTCATAGAGATAGGTCCAAAAGGACATTAGGACTATCTCATAAAACCTACATTGAAAGAGTTTTGGAGAAATTCAAGATGAGTGATTGCACTCCTAATGCAGCACCCCTTTTAAAGGGTGACAAATTCAATTTAAGTCAATGTCCGAAGAATGATTTGGAAAAGGAACAAATGGTTAGCATTCCCTATGCGTCTGCCATAGGCAGTTTAATGCATGCTTTGGTTTGTACACGACCTGACATTGCATTTGCAGTTGGGATGCTTGGAAGATACCAAAGTAATCCAGGAATGGAACATTGGAAGGCTGCAAAGAAAATCATGAGGTACTTAAAGGGAACCAAGGACTACATGCTTACTTAAGCATGTTGACTGTCTTGAGGTGGTTGGATATTCAGACTCGAATTTTGCGGGTTGTCAAGATTCCAGAAAATCCACTTTAGGATATGTCTCTCTGCTAGTAGGCGCTGCTGTTTTAGAGACGAGAATTGCATCGTCAACAATAGAAGCAGAGTTTATAGCATGCTTTGAAGCAATCTCACAGGCTGTTTGGTTAAGGAATTTTATCACAAGGCTTCGAATTGTGGATTCAATTTCTAAGCCATTAAAGGTTTACTGTGATAATTCGGCTGCGGTTTTCTTCTCTAACAACAACAAAAGTAGTAGCCGAAGCAAGCATATTGACATAAAGTATCTTGCTATTCGAGACCGTGTTAAGAAGCAAGAAGTCAGTATTGAGCATATTAGTACCGATATGATGGTTGCAGATCCCATGACCAAAGGTCTTTCTGTAAAGGTGTTTTCAAAACACGTTGAGGACATGGGACTGATTGGTTAGCTCAATAATTTTTCTAGTTGTTGTTTTATTTTGTTTTGTCATGACATTTTGATGATTATTAGTGAAAAGCATCCTTTTGTGCACCTAAAGTATTTGTGATGCTATGCAGTCCATTGGGACTATTGATCCGTAGGGATCATTGGACCAAGAATAACTTATTAGAAGTTATTCATAAAAAATGACACCACATAAAGTTGAGAGTGTGATACAATGGAATACATGGAAGGAAATACTTAATTGATAGAGTATAACCACCATGATTCGTGTATTATACCTCTAAGGTTTGGGTATTTTTATTTAATGGCCATCATCAGTTTGTTAGTTACCCGACAGTTAACAACGTGTGTTATATGTGCCAAGTGGGAGAATGTAAGAATATCCATAAAGTGGCCCATATGTCACATGTTTGTTTTATTTATTTATTTATATTATATATATTTAATTGGTTTAATGACTAATTAATTGGTTTAATGACCAATTAATTAGTTTAATGGTTAATGGGTAACTGATGTCTGTTTAATATCCCATATGGTGGTTTCATGCGACTTTATAACTTCCCTGATGGTGGGAAGTTATAAAGAGTTACACTTGGATATGGGTCCAAGCCTATCTATATATATGCCTGTGATAGCCATCAAACACAGATGTTGTTTTGTGCATAGAATAGGCTTGAAACTCTATCCCTTTCACTTTTCTCATATGGTTCTATAAAAGTGTTCTATGAGTGGGCTTCTTTATACATTCAAGACTTGATCATTCATGGATAAAGATTCAAAGGCTTGAACATCATGGCAGGAGGTATTCTTCTTTCTGAATTAGAATTAATTTAATTCTCACAATTTGTGCCCTGGTAGTTGTGGCACATATCAATTTGATCTAAGTGGGGTTGCTTTCGGAGCAATGGCTATTCGTGGTCGAGAAAATGAATTGCGCAATGTTGGCAGAGTGCTTCAGTATCAAAGGTTATAATATATTTATACTAGTGTGTGTGAACCCACTTGATAAATGTGTTGTTAAATTTGTGAATTATAAATTTTAATTTTGATTTAAATATATATATATATATATTATGCTGCTCAAGTAATAGGATTTTTGTTTTTTTACCGAAGCGTAGGTCATGGGTTCAAATTATAGTCTCTTCACTATATAATTTTGTTTTAAATAGAGAAATAAAAAAAAATCATCCATTTGACACAAGTACAGATAAGGTCTTTTATATTGTTTTTAAATAAAGAAATAAGAAAAAAAATCATATAAACAAATAAGAAAATTATCCACTTGGCATAAGAAGGGTGGTGGCTTTTTAAATGGAGAAATAAGAAAAGGGAGAGGATTGTTGTTGCACCTTTGTGTGCCCACCACGAAACTTGTATTAATGATTATATAGGGCTTATCGAGTATGGATCAAGGAGTTTAATGACCCTGTTGGGTGACCCTATGATGAGGTGCATTTGTCCCATCTTCAATTTGCAAATGATTCTCTCTTATTCTGTGACGCTGAGTTATCAGAGGTGCTAAACCTGAAAAGAATGCTTAGATGCTTTGAAGTGGCTTCTGGCTTAAAATCAACCACCACAAAAGTGTGCTTTGTGAGATTGACATCTCCAGATATGAGTTTGCTGCCCTCTTGAACTGCAAGACCCAAAATTTACCAATCAAGTATTTAGGTCTGCCCTTGGGTGCAAACCCTAAAAGAAAGAATACTTGGAAACTTGTAGTTGATAAGGTGAAACTAAGGCTAGCCGGGTGGAAAAGGAAGCTACTATCTTTTGCAGGTAGATTAACCTTGGTGAAAGCAGTTTTATCAAGTATACCTGTATACTACTTATCATTATTTAAGCTTCCTGGAGGGATTGCCAAGGAGCTAGACAAAATTCAAGCCTCATTCTTATGGGGTGGGCCAGATCTGAAGCGTAAAATTCATTTAGTGATATGGTCAGAGGTTACTAAGAGCATCAAGCAAGGTGGTCTGGGTGTTAGAAGAATCAGAGATGTGAATCTGTGTTTACTCCTCAAATGGTGGTGGAGATTTGCTACTAAACCAGAGTCCCTTTGGTATAGGGTATTATGCAACAAATATCGGTTCCTTGGTGGGAAATGGGTTCCAAACCCAAGTTTAAACACCTCATCCTCTTATATTTGGAATGGCATAGTGGCAGCAGGTGAGCAAAATCAGTCTCTATCACTATTCTTTGCTAGCAACCTCCAATTAAAGGTAGGCAACCTCTTATATTGCTGTAGCAAAATAGAAAGGGTTTGATCCACTATCTACCCTAAATGCCAAGTTGAAACCAGTGTAGTGACATGGAACCCTGCAATATTTATTAAGTTTGGTCCAATTTTAATAATACTTGATTATGGAATGACCATATATAAATATTGCAGGGTTCCATGTCACTACACTGGTTTTAACTTGCCATTTAGGGTAGATAGTGGATCAAACCCTTTCTATTTTGCTACAGCAATTGAGTATGAAAATGGAGATGGTGATCTCTCCAGAGTTGAACTCCAAAACGATGCCTCAGGTTGCTCGCTTCCAATGCAACGGTCATTTGGTGCTGTTTGGAAACTCAATGCCGCGGTGCCCGGCCCCCTCTCTTTCCACATTACGTCATCTTCCGACAAGACTGGTGGCTACCAACGTTATTCAGGTGAGATGGAAGCTTGGTCAGACATACTATTCACGTGTAAATTTTTGATGATATAGATTTCAAGAATATCTATATTTATTAGAGTTTATTAAGCGCTCTTTGGGAAATCCAAGAATAAAAAACTCACTTTTGACTGTTTTAAGTTAAAAATATTTTGATTGTTTGGTTTCAAATTGTTTGATGGAATTGTTTTGTGCATTTGGTTGAGTAAAATATTTAAAATTTGAATCGATGGAGTAATATTTGTAATTGGAGCAAAAAGCTAACAAACCTCCTAGACCACTTGGTACAGTGAGGTTTTGAGTTGGTTGGAGTTGATAAAACGATGATCAATCATGTAGTTGTAATTTAACTAACTCACTCGTTAACTACATACCTCCAAAAAAAATAATTAAAATAATGAAGGGTGGCGCTAATAGTCCTTATCTTTTCTCTAAGGATTCCTGTTTATTGATATTTTCTATGAAGCATGGGTACTTCGAAAAACATGTCGTACTCGTACCGCGTAGTTACCGGCGTATGGTACCTTGTATGGTACTTCTGCATACGTACCGGGTACACGAAAAACATACTCAAATTTTTTCTTCTAAATTTTTGGCATACCCAGACATACCTAGTATATAGTCAAGCCATACCATACCTCAGTTGAAACAATATTTTTTTCTACTACAGAGATAAAACTCCTTTTCCTAAACTTTTTTTTTAATTTTTAGTTTTATACTTAGCATAATTTAAAATTAAACTATAGTTTGTAAGTTATTTAATATATTGACATTTAATTTTGATTTATACCGTTATTTTTGGCATTAAATGTTAATTATAGGTTGGATCTTAACAAATCAAACCATTTAATTAATATTTACATTACTCTAAATTTAAAATAAATATTTTTTTACAAGCGTACCAAGCCGAAGTCGTACCCGTACCCTACTTTTTTTGGATTTAGCGTGTCGATGTACCCGTATCGTACCAGTACCAGTACTCGTACCCGTACCCATGCTTCATAGGATATTTTTTTTAATGATAATTATAATTTCAATTAAAATTATTATAATGGATACAAATTGAAATGGAAAACTCACCTTGATGAAAGCAATATTCAAAATTAAACACCTAACCTATCAAATCAAATTCAATACCGAACCCACGACAAATCAATAACAAGAAGTACAATTCTCAAGAATACAAACTGTCTTCCTGTTATTGAACTTGTCTCATTAATTTCCAATCCTTTAAAATAAACCTCGACTCATTGATGACAAAAAATAGTTGGGCTTGTTATTGAACTGTATTTCTTGTTATTGTTCATCAAGGAATACAAACTTTGGGAGGGGCACAATGAGTGTATATTGGTGATCTGAACATTTCAATGTTTACGATTCATCGAGTATTTCATCTCTGTAAAAAAAAAATAATGTTAATCAAATATTGATAATCACTTGATTAGATCAAATTTGTGTCAACAACATCTATGATTTTAATAAAATTAATATCTAACTCTTGCATTGGGCGTGGATAAAATTTGTTGGGAAAAAAAAAATCAGGTTTGACCTTTGTAACAAAATAAACCCTTAATTTTTAATTTTGTCAATTTAAACCTTGATCTCTTAATTTGTTTTCAATTTGAATCATTTGTCTATTTTCGTTAAGCAAAATTAATAATAAAATAGGTATTGTAGCCATTAAACTCAATGAAAATGTGTATTTTAGACATTTAATATATGCCTACATTGAATGTAATAAAATACTATTTTGTTCTGTGGGTGATCTGAGTATGGCTGCTATTGAGAATAACTCTGGTTGGGCTCTGCTGCTTTGTTCAATTTCTGGCTGCTCAAACATTTTATGCTGCTAGGTTCTCATTAGTTTGGGTTCTGGTGTTGTTCCTGGATGGAATGAAGTTGGCTACAAATTTTTTTCTTTGGTCGTTTTTTGTTTTGTTCTTTGATTGCTTTTGATTGGTTTCTCACCAATCTTGGGTCAAGTGCTAGGGTATGATTGTGCTTCCTCTGTGGTGCCAACCTAGTTGGGATTGTTGAGGTTAGCGATGATGCTTTTTGCACTTTCCTACTTCGTTGATGTAAATTTTGCATGTATTATGCCTTTTCTTTTTTTTATCAATAAAGTTTTCATTTTTTGCTGATCAAAAAATAAAATAAAATACCACTTTTTTCGTCTGTTTTAGTTAACAAAAATATGCAAATAATTTAGATTGAAAAGAAATTAAAAGGTTAAAGTTTAAATTGAAAAAAATTAAAATTCAGAGATTATTTTGTTATAAGAGTAAAACCCTAGGGTGTTTTTTGTAATTGTCCCAAATTTGTTTCAAAACAAAATTTTTAAATTGATTTATGTTCATTTTATTTTTTTTTTAAATTTATATTATATTATAAAGGACTTAAAGTGCTATGCAGTTACTAAAGAAGATTTAGATTCAATTAAATTGATTGATTATACAATAGAGTTCAGTATCTATTTATACAAGAATCAGATTAGCTAACCTAACCATAACTAACAACTAACTACTGAACTGAACTATAGTTAAGTAATAACAAACTATCTATAACTAACTAACTAATCTTGCACGTGTATGGGCTGCAGTTGTAACTGTTGCTGAGAAGGATGCAGCAGCTCATGCGTAGACTTGACAGATGAAGACTCAAGTGGCTCAGATGGCTTAGCAAGCTGTGATGGCTGATATGGTTTATCAGTCCCCCGCAAACGAACAGGGCTAGAAAGAACAGTGAGTTTGGACTGAAGGTATTGAAATCAAGAAATAGACAAGGGCTTTGTGAAAATATCAGCAATCTGATCAGTGGTGGAGATATAGCTAATGTTAAGCTTCTTGGCTACGACCCTTTCCCTGAAAAAGTGATAATCCACCTCAATGTGTTTGGTATGTGCATGGAAAGCAGGATTTTTAGTGATGGCGATGGCAGAGAGATTATCACATCAAAGAGTAGGTGTAGGAACAGTGATATGAAGCTCTGCTAAGAGCATACCAAGCCAGCTAAGCTCGGAAGAAGTCTGGGCCAATGCTCTGTATTCTGCTTCAGAGGAAGATCTGGATACGGTTGGCTGCTTCTTAGTAGTCCATGCAATCAAGTTAGGGCCAAGATAAACACAGTAGCCAGTGGTGGATCGGTGATCAACTGGATTGCCAGCCCAATCAGAATCAGAGAAAGCATTAAGGATAAGAGGACCACTGGAAAAATGAAGACCATAATCCAAAGTACCCTTAAGATAACGCAGTAACCTCTTGACAGCAGCAAAATGAGCATTAGAAGGAGTTTGCATAAACTGACAAGCATGATTTACTGCAAAAGCCAGATCAAGCCCAGTAATAGTCATGTACTGAAGTGCACCAACCAAACTCCGATAAAGTGATGGCTGAGAAAAGGGTAGATCATCAGTGGAGGAAGAAGAAGAATGCTTAGTAGCCATAGGAGAAGAGTATGGCTTACAAGAGCTCATACCAGCTTTAACTAAAATGTCTGAAGCATATTTATGTTGAGAAAGAACATAGCCAGTGGATGTGGAGACAACTGAAATGCCAAGAAAATAGTTAATGCAGCCAAGCTCTTTCATAGAAAAAGTAGAATGCATTACTTGAACAAGAGTTTGAATATACATAGCATCACTTCCTGTGAGAAGAATATCGTCCACATATATAAGGAGAATGGTAATGGATGTGGAGGTTTTCTTAACAAACAAAAGAGTCACACTGGCTAGGAATGAAATCATTAGTGAGGAAAAAATTAGAGAAGGTAGAGAACCAAGCTCTTGGAGCTTGCTTCAATCCATAAAGGGCCTTGTTGAGTTTGCAACAAAGGATGATTGATTGGGCTGAACAAATCCTGGTGGTTGATGCATATAAACCTCTTCTTCAAGAGTTCCATGGAGAAAAGCATTAGAAATGTCCATTTGCTTGATAGACCAATTGAAATGTAGAGCAAGGCAAAGGAGAATACGAATAGTAGGTTGTTTGGCTACAGGACTGAAGGTTTCATGATAATCCACACCTTCAGTTTGAAGAAACCCCTTGGCAACCAACCTAGCCTTGTACTTAGCTATGGAGCCATCTAAATTTTTCTTAAGTCTGAAGACCCATTTACAACCAATGGCCTGTTTATTAGAAGGTAAAGGAACCAAGGTCCAAGTGCCTTGCTTCTGAAGAGCCTTATATTCATCAACCATGGCAGCTTGCCAAGCAGGGGAAGAAAGAGCTTGCTGATAAGTTTGAGGCTCAACAAGGTCTGTAGAAGCAAGCAAACAAGAAGAAAGAAAAGTCTTGGATCTGGTAAGCATGAGGTGAGTATTGGAAGAAGCAAGAGGAGGAAGATTAACAAAGACAAAAGTGATGGGAATCTGAGAAGAGATATGAGAGGAAATAAGAGGATGAGAAATATTAGCAGCTGGAGAAACTACAGGACTAAGGTGAGAAGAAGGAACTGCAGGACTGGGCAGAGAAATAGGAAGTGCAAAATTTATTGGAGGAACAGCAGCAAAACTGTCTGCAGGTAAAAAAGAACTAAAGGGGAGGAGAAAGGAACTGGACAAGGCTGCTGAGACTGAGTAGTACCCCAGAAAAAATTATGCAAATGAGAAACAGATGAGGTGGATGATGTAGGCTGTGTAGTCTAAAAAGGAAACAATTGCTCATCAAAGACCACATGTCTAGAAGTGTAGATTTTGCCTGTTTGAGGATCAAGACATTTGTAGCCTTTAGTAGCAGGTTGATAGCCTATAAAAACACAAGGTATAGACTTTGGCTGAAGTTTATGAGAGGTGTAGGGTCTTAACCATGGATAACATCTATAGCCAAAAGTTCTTAAGAAAGAATAATCAGGTTTGTGCTTGAACAAAACCTCATAAGGAGTAAGCTGATTAAGTTTGAAAGTGGGATGTCTATTAACAAGAAAAACAGCAGTGGCAAGGGCATCCACCCAGTAAGACAAATGAAGAGATGAATGATGCATAAGAGTGATGGCAGTCTCAATGAGATGCATATGTTTCCTTTCAGCCACTCCATTTTGAGAAGGTGTATGAGGACAACACAACTGATGTTCAATGCCTTTTTGATTGAGAAAAACTTGAAATTCTTTACTAAGATATTCACCTCCACTGTCACTTCTCAAAATCTGAAGTTTGGTAGTAAATTGAGTTTCAACAAAAGCTTTAAACTCAAGAAATTTAGTAAAAACCTCATTTTTGTAATGAAGAGGGAAAAACCAAGTAAATTTGCTAAAATCATCTATGAACAAGACATAGTATTTAAAACCTGAAACTGAAGGGGAGAAAGGACCCCATACATCAGTGTGTAAAAGGGCCAATGGCTTATTTACAGTAGAATTGGACAAACCAAATGGTAACCTATGACTTTTTGACACATAACAATGTTCACATAAACTAAAATTTTTATTGGAAAGACTAGAATCTGAACCTACTAAATGACCATGTGAAAGAAGATGATGAAGTTTCTTGGAAGAAGGATGACCAAGCCGAAAATGCCAATTTGGAGCTTGAGGAGAAAAGGCAGTACTTCGGAAGCAAGCCTGTGGTGCTGCAGTAGAGTTGGAGAATGGTGAAGAAGAATGAAAAGGATAGAGACCATTGATATAGCTGCCTTCATATAGCACTCTCTGGGCATATTTGATTGGGTGGATTAGAGCATGGGATTAGGATTATTAATCCGTGGGCCCAATTATCCTATGTTTGTTTTAACATTTTTATTTAGGATTATTAATCCAATGGATAATTAATCCAACAAATTTGTAGGATTATTAGTAATGAGGTAGGGGTGGGATTATTAATCTAATGGATATTAATCCAATTAGATAGTAAATACTACACTAATGTAATAGGATTATTAATACTTCACTGTTAGTCTTATGAATCAAACATGACCTCTGAGTATTCTTGTCCTGAACAAGAAAAGAATTCTCATCAAAAGTAATGGTACAATGATTGTCAATAGCCAACTGATGAACTGAAAGTAAGTTGGAAGAAAGATTGGGAACATGAAACATTTTCGTGAGATGAAAAGGAAATCAGGGAGTATGAAGAAGTCCTTTACCAATATGTGCAATTGGTAGGGTTGTTCCATCACCAATAGTAACCTGTTCAAAACCTTGATATGGCTAATAAAAGGACATATTATTGAGATCATGTATCATGTGATTGGTGGAACCAGAATCAAGAAACCAATGGGAATCAGGCTGTGGTAAGCTGGGAACTGGTGTAAATGCAACATATGCCTTAGAGTAACCTGGAGATGGTGAGGCAGCAGTGGAATAGAAAGATTGATCAGGCTGAAAACCTGAATCATGTCTATGCCAACAATCCAATCCTGTATGATTTACTTTTCCACAGATTTGACAAGTCACTTGGGAAGCAGAACTGATTTTGCCTCGAGAAAATTGTTTAGGACCTTCTCTTTGATAGTGACTAGGCTAATAGTGACTAGTCTAAAAAAGTTGACTAGTTTGAGAAAGCTAAGAAGATTGACCTCGAGATTTGCCTCCATCTCTGCCTCTATATCAATTTCGGCCTCTATATGCACCTCTGTGACCTCCTTGAGATGTAAAATGACCTCTGTGACCAGCATAAGCAAAAGGAAGTTCTGTAGCCTGATTGTGTTTGAGAGAAGCCTCAACATATATAGCTTCTGAGCATAGTAAAGAGCACAGAGTGTCCATAGTGATAGGTGTAGATCTAGCATGAATTGTAGTTTTTAAAGCATTAAACTCATTAGGTAAACCATTGAGAATTAACAGAACTAAATCCTCATCATCTACTGGAGATGAAGCTAAAGCTAACTGATCTGCAATAGTCTTGAATTGACTCAGATAATCTTCCATTGTTGTTCCCTTTTTAACAATTTTGCTAAGTTTATACTTCAACTGATGAATGTGAGACCTTGATAGAGATGTGAATCGTTTTGCAAGAGTACTCCAAACTTCATTACTAGTTTGACAATGCATCACAGTTATAAAGATAGATGGAGACAAAGTTCCTGTTAAACAGCTTAAGAGATATGCATTAATGGTGAGCCACTGAGCATGATTTAGATTCAGAATTTCATGATTGCTTGAATCTAATACAACTGGTGGAGGACAAATTTCAGATCCATCAACATATCCAATAAGCTTTGTTGCTTTTAATATGTTTTGCATCTAACTCTTCCATACTATATAATTGCTTGAATCAAGTTTTGTGGAAACAAAGGCATTAAGATTTGAAATCAGCAATGTGAGATTTGGAGGTAGAACAGAGGATTGTGAAGAAGAACCTGTTGCAGCTATGGTGGTTGAATCTGCAGTAGCCATTGAAACTACTTGCTATAGAGATCGAGGCTTAGAAGTGCAAAGGCTCTAATACCATAAAGAAGATTTAGATTCAATTGAATTGATTGATTATACAACAGAGTTCAATATCTATTTATACAAGAATCAGATTAGCTAATCTAACCATAACTAACAACTAACTACTGAACTGAACTGTAGTTAAGTAATAACAAACTATCTATAACTAACTAACTAATCTTGCACATGTATGGGCTGCAATTGTAACTGTTGCTGAGAATGATGCAAAAGCTCATGCGTAGACTTGACAGATGAAGACTCAAGTGGCTCAGATGGCTTAGCAAGCTGTGATGGCTGATATGGTTTATCAGTTACTACTTTTAACTTTTATTTTTATATGAAATCATATTATTTGAAAAGTATGTCAGATTTTACAATTGAGAACAATATTTAAGCATATTATATCATCTAATTAAAAATAAGTATTAAATTTTTTTATTATTAAAATTTTAGAATTAAAATATTTGTATACTAATCTTTGAACACCTTCAAAATTTTCAATAGCAATTTCTTGGTAGAATTTAAAATCCAAAATTACATTTATTTAATATTTATCAATTACATATCCTTCTTTAGATTAAAATTGTTTAAATATAATTTTAAAACTAAGTATCATGAGCATTTACCTTATTAAATACATTCAACGACAAAGACAATGGATATTCAAGTAGGAAATATTAATTACAAAATAATTAATTTTGCCATTTATTCATAAATCTTTCTTCACTCACTTATATTTTACTCACTGAATTATTTTTTTATATTTCAATAAGTCTTATCGATGACATAATTATCAAAATATCCCTAATAATAATAGAATGAAACGCATATTAACGTTCACATTAATAGTGTGAATGTTTCATGACGTGAACATTCACACTGTCAAATTTATTTAATGTAAATGTTCACATTAAGAAATATTAAAAATAGTCCAAAATAGTGTGCACCAAGTTGCTAAGAATTCAAAAAAAATATTTATAAGAATAAAATTATTCATAAATTACCTTAAATATGAAAATTAATATTTAGTGGATCAAATGTCCAAAATAATAAGACTTATATTAGAATATAAGAATAATGAATAATGCTAGAGACCCCAAAAATTCTACCAAATGTTTCAAATGGATGTAGGACCCATACAATATGGGTCCCATGTGAGTCCTACACCCATGTGAGACATTTGGTAGAATTTTTGATAGAATTTTTGGGGTTTCTAACATTTTTTATAAGAATATATTACAAATTAATTGGGATACAAGTACTTAATTTTCTAATAAAATTTTCTAATTTTTATTGTAAAGAGATTTATATATATTTAAATCAAATAAAGCGTTAGACATATCTATAATAAGAAAATTATAATATAAGTTAGGAAAATCTAATTTATATTTAACATTTGTTCCCTATCTAAAGATGGTTAATAATTGTTTCAAATTAAATTGCTTAAACACAAAAAGAAATCTGTGTACTAAATTAATTTTGTATAATTACTTGTTTAAAGAAAAAATTATGTTATTAAAAGAATTTTGCGATTAGGAATGACAACGAAGTAGATATGAAAATATAAAATTCATATCCAATCTTAGTAAGGTTGGTGATTAGTTAAGTTATATTCTTGAGTGATCAATTTTCTTGATTATTATATTTTTCTTCTAAATAAAAAAAATGTAAGTTTTCATAATTTTATTTATTTATCTTTTTCGTATAATGAAGGCCGAAGCAACATAAAATTTATTTTACCACTGAAGAATGATTGTCTCATTGGCATAAAATGAAAATATAAAATAAATTTATTTGGCAATAGGCTAAAATAGCCAAAAGTCACTATAAAAAAATTGTAAATTTTTTTCTCTACTTTTATGAATAGCTTTTTGTAAAATGTCTAAAAGTCAATTAAAATAACTAATTCTCAAAACAATCCTTTGACAACTCAATAAAATATCCCCAAAACCAAAAATTCGTTACAAAAAGTCAATCACTTCTGTTTACTTTTTTTTTTTTTACACGTTTTTTGAAAAAGTTGGCTTTTGGCTTTTTACCAAACTTTTTGACTTTTTTAGAAATGATTTGAGAAGTTGGTAAAAAGCTAGCTTTTGGCTTTTTTCCAAGCTTTTTGGCTTTTTTAGAAGTGATTTGGGAAGTTGGTAAAAAACTGACTTTTTTTATTTTTGATTTAATAGTTTTTAAAAGTGTCACATCACTCCAAAATGACCAAAATATCCTCACTTTTTGATTTTTAAATTAATTAATTAAAATATTCCAAGGGTAGTTTGGTAAATTTGGATGTTGCGTTTTTGGTCTTCCCAAATGGGCTTCTTGGCGTTTTTGCATGGCTGGCGTTTTTGTTGCAATGCTCAAAACGCTGGCTTTTTGTTAAGTTGCCAAAATAGCACTAAAATAGCCAATACTCAAAACACCCCTTAGTCCTTATTTGACATCCAGCTAAAAAAGTCAAGTTTTTTTCTAGTGATTTTTTTATAAGAATTTTTTTTCCATGTTCACCTAGTGCAAAAAAATCTAAAAAGTAAAAAAATAAATCAAGAAATTCAAGTGTAGGGCCTAATGATTTGAAATTTTCTCATTTGCAATTTACAAATAATACTATCATTTTTTGTGAGCCCCAATGGCAGGAAATTGTGAGCATTAAGAGAATTCTAAGATGATTTTGAGGTAATGTCTGGTCCAAAAATAAATTTTCATAAAAATGTAGTGTGTGGGGTTGGTGTGAGTGATGATGTGATTAAGGACTTTGCTACAAAATTTAACTGCCTCAAAGCTTCTAATTAATTATCTTGGCCTGCCTCTTGCGGCACATCCGAGAAAGGAAAAGCCTTTAACCAGTGATTGAGAAGATAAATAAGAACTTGGCAACTAGTGATTGAGAAGGAAAACACTTGGCAACCAGTGATTTAATAATGTCATTAATTGTCAAATTTGGTAACAAAAAATGCTTGAGACCCCTATTTTTTGAAGATCCTCACAATCTCTTTTAAATCTCCACCATTAATGTATGTATGGGACTCACTCATGTATGTGTGGAGCTCACATCATCAATAGTGGAGATCCAGAGGACGTTGTGGGGGTCTGCAAAAAATGGGAGTCTCAATCAT
This sequence comes from Camellia granthamiana, assembly GCA_036172215.1. Taxonomy (NCBI): domain Eukaryota; kingdom Viridiplantae; phylum Streptophyta; class Magnoliopsida; order Ericales; family Theaceae; genus Camellia; species Camellia granthamiana. Next base: position 24,573,582 of record CM069908.1, on the reverse strand, counting down.
TATTGTTTTTGTAACATTTTAAGAAATTTATTATAGAAATGTCACTAATTATATGTTTTAGCGATAGTTTAAAAAATTTCAAAAAAAGTCATTAATTATTAGTTTTTAGTGACATGCTTAGAAATTGTCACAAAAAGTCTTTTTCATCGATGATTTTAATGGGACTAACTTTTAGCAACAAATTGATAGGACTTAATGAAAATTAAATCCAACTATTAAGACTTATTGATAATTTATCATAAATATTTTTTTTTAAATACCACTTAATTATAATTCTTCCTCATCGTTTCGTCACTTATCATCTTTGCAACTCCCTGAAAAACAGTCAAACTCTTATTTTGTGTACAAATTAAACAGACTCGTCAATGGATTCAAAGCAACTCATCAACGTGATACCACATTTTATATTATTCTTTTTAATCACTTTTTAGATATTTTTATACTTTCATTTTTAAAAGTACTAAAAATGATAATTGGTGATCCAAATTCAATTCTTGCATAACCAAATACTTAAACTGAATTTGGATCACACATTATTTTCTTTGTACTATTATATATTTGAGTTTTTGATTTCTAGCATTACTGCACATCTCATATTATTATTTTCATCCACCCTCTACATGTTTTTATAGTTTTGTTTGTACTCTTTAAAAAACTATACAATAAAAAACATTATATCCATTTTTTAAAAATTTGAGATTTTTTATTTTTATTTTTTTTTATTTTTTAACGGCGTAAACATTCATCTCTTAAGTGAAAGCAAAGCAATAGTAAGAATTCCATAACAAACATTTATTTTATATTATTGTAGTCACATATTTAATTAATATCATTTATAATTATGATTTTTTAAAAATATGAATAAAATTCTTGTACTTCTTAAGAGTACACCGATACCATAAACTATCACCATTATTGTGTTATGTTTTGTTAACTTTCTAAGTATAGTGGATTAGTATTTTGTTTAATAATATAAATATTTCTCATCATTGTAATTATTCTTCTATTAATTGACAAATATATATATATATATATATATTTTTGGACGGCGAAGAAGAAGATCTTTATTGACGAAACATACAAGTATGACAAAATAAATCAATAAAGAGGAGCTCGAAGCTAACACAAGCTTGGAGCTCCAGTTGGCAAGGAGCCAACAAGAAACAGAGAAGAGAAGGACCAAAACAGAACTGAAAACTGGGCTGGTCCAAAACAGAACTGAGCTGGCAATGGACAACACCTGTAGCCAAGCAACCAAACACAGCAGAATTGCACAGACAGCAACCAAACCACACAGACAGCAGAATTACAAAAATGCAACCAGATTACAAAATGCAGCCAAGAACCAGATTACACTCCCTTGAACAGACCAAACAAAACAGAATTACACATGGACAGCAGCAACCAAACACAGCAGAATTGCACAGACAGCAACCAAACCAGACATACAGCAGAATTACACAAACAGCAGCAAACCAAACACAGCAGAATTGCACTACCCAGAAAGCCTGAACATATCAGATAGCAACTCAAGAGCGTATGCAGTGCCTAACACCTGAAGCGTTGAAGAGAAAATCATTGATGGAGAATGGAAAGTGTTTGGAAGAGGACTTTAACCATATCGCTAACCTGATGATGATGAGTTCCTGCAGCTGCTAGGTGTTAAGTTGGGAGGCTTGAAAGAGACACTCATTTCTGATCTTCCAAATGGACCAGAGCGTGACCAAATGGATGGCACACCAGATTTTCCTCTCCATTTTCTTGCAATTGAACCCTGCCCACCACTGCAGCAGATTTTCAACAGAGGCAGGAACCACCCAGAGAATACCCCACCAATGTAATAACCCAGTCCAAACTTTCCACACCAAAGGGCAGTGAATTAGAACATGCTGGACAGTTTCATGCTGCGAGTTACAGAAAAGACATGAGGTGGAAGCCGACCTATCCAATACACCAATCTGTTGCAAGCAGACAGAAGTTTTAACCTTGTGTTTCCAAGCGAGCCAACCGAAGAATTGAATTTTGGGAGGCAGATAGTTGAGCCAAACCAAATCACTAGAGTGAACAATGTTACCCAAGGCAAGATTAGAATGATTGTAAAGAGTGGAAATGAAAGGCTTGCTCGGGTGAAGGGCTGCCCACACAGCTCTGTCAGCAACTCCAAGATTCAAGGTAGGGGGAGCAGCTATGGTGGTAATAAGCCTGTGGAGTTCATCCTTTTCCCATTCAAAGAGGGCTCTCCTGAAGGTAAATAGCCAAATGGAAGAAGAGTGTGACACAAAAGTCCTTGAGAAGACCCTCCTTACTATTGGACAGTTGAAAAAGTCTAGGGAATGCATCTTTGAGGCAAATACCCCCACACCATTGATCGTACCAAAACGTAATACGACAGCCATTCCTCACTTTTAGATGAAGATTACTAATATAGAACAATAGGAGGGGCTCATGCTTATCTGCTGCTGCCACTATGCCACCCCAGATATTAGAATGATGAATGCTGGAACAAAGGTTTGGAAGCCAAGACCCTCCTAGGAACTTATATTTACTACATAAGACCCTCTTCCATAGTGAATCATGATCTGAGGAAAATCTCCACCACCATTTGAGTAGTAAACATACATTCATATCCCTTTTTCTTTTGATGCCCAATCCTCATTGCTTTATGCTCTTTGTTACCTCCGACCACTTAACAAGATGTATTCTCCTCTTTAGATCTGGGCCTCCCCAAAGTAAATGAAGCTTGAATTTTATCTAACTCCTTGGCTACGCCTTCAGGTAGCTTAAACAGAGATAAGTAAAATACAGGCAAGCTTGACAACACTGCCTTCACCAGAGTCAACCTCCCGGCATGGGAGAGAAACCTCCTTTTCCACCCGGCAAGCCTTAATTTGAATTTATCTACTATTGGTTTCCACATCCTCTTTCTTTTGGGATTAGCTCCCAGCGGCAATCCAAGATACTTGAGTGGTAAACTTTGAGTCTTGCAATTCAACAGAGATGCAAACTCCTCTAGAGTATTGCCAGGAATACCAACCCCACAAATCACGCTCTTATGATAGTTGATTTTGAGACCTGACACTACTTCAAAGCACCTTAAGATCCTTTTCAAAGTGAGAACTTCCGATAACTCCGCTTCACAGAACAGAAGAGAATCATCTGCAAATTGGAGATGAGACAGCTGAACTTGATTTATAGCGGTCCCGGGTTTACCCCTTGTTGTACAGTGATCCGGACGTGTGTCCGTGGATGTTGGTAGTTGAGTATTGTCTTGTTTACATCCTTTCTTGCTTTGTATTTGAGTTATAGGATGTGTTGGGCAGGTTTGTTACAGGTTGGTTGAGTTTGGGAACCAAGTGTTGCTGCCCAGAATTTTGGCTGGTCGCTCGAGCGAGGACTTGGTCGCTCGAGCGAGGGTAGTTTTTGTGTCTGGTGGCTCGAGCCAGGAAGGCTTCGCTCGAGCGCAGACTGCGTCCAGTACAGACCTGAAGGTTGTGGATGTTGGCTCGAGCGAACCTTTTTCCTTCGCTCGAGCGAGCTTCGTATTGCAAATCGGAAAATTTGCACTGGTCGCTCGAGCGACGGGGTCTTCGCTCGAGCGAGCCTGTTTATATCAGCAAGACAGCACCGAACTAAACATCACTTTTTGCAAACTCTATCTTCTTCAAACCCACTTTTTGAGAGCCTCTCACTCTAAAATTATATTCTCTCTAAGATTTGATCTATCTAGGGTGATTTCCTAGCCAAGTGCCTTTGTTAAAAAGATAGAGATCATCGAGGGCTTCGTTTTAATCGGAAAATCTTTGATTTTGGAGCAAGTTGGGTGTTGGCCATCATCTCCTTTTGAGCTAAATCTTTGAGGTAGGGATATCCTACTCCTTCTTATGAGTTGTGTCTTTGAATTTTAGCATTTTGACATGTTGGTAGTTGTTGTGTAATTTTGGGAAACTTTGGGGCCATTGTGTAATTTTATAAAAGTTTGGGGTTTTGGTCTATGATAAACCTAGAGGCATGTTTGGTATATAAACATGGAATTAATGTTGAAACATTAATGAAATTGGAACCTAAGGGTTGTAATGCTAATTATGGAAAATGTCCTAATTACATTGATTAATTAATTTGGATAATTAATTGGGAAGAATGAGAAATTGGAATAGAATTGTCTCATTGAGCATGATAATAGTAAGAATACATTGATTTTATGTATTGATATGTGATGTGTATAATTGTTGTTTATATGCATTGTGTTGTGTTGGAGAAGATAGGGGATGTACTCCACGGTTTAGGGGAAGATAGGGGATGAACCTCTAAGCCGGATGTTGTTGGGAGGAGATAGGGGATGAACTCCGTAGATAGAGCGTGTATGCTTATCTAGAAGTGTATTGACAGAGCGTATATGCTTGTCTTTGGAAGTGTTGATATAACTGTTATGTTTATCGTTGTTGAATGGAAGTGTTGGCATGAACGTTTGTTTCATGTGAGATGTTTGGCCAGGTTCTGAGCCAAGATTGTGAAATGACAAGTAAAAAGGAAAGGAAATGGAAATGAAAGGAAACATAGACTTAAGTGTCTTGGATTTGTATCATGTTATGAAAGAATGCAAAAGTGTTGACCACCTGTTGAATTGTTAATCTTTTAGTCATTATTCATAACTGGTTTAGTATATTTCTACTGGGCTGTGGCTCACCCTATATGGGAACATCATTTTCAGGTACTGGCAGCATGCCACCTCCAAGGACTTAGCTTGGGAGGCTAGTGGCGGACAGACTTTTTGGATGTCTTTCCTTTTGTTATATATTACATGTAAATTTAAGCCAAGGGCTTTATGTGTAAATGAGTTAGTACTCTACTTTTGTGTAACCAAGTGTTAACTTGGAAAGCTGTAAGCCCTTAGGGCATTAGCTTTTGTTGTTAACATGTAATACTTTTGTAATACAACTCTGATGAATGGAAAGATGTGGACCTTTTATGTATCATAACGTGTCTATATTGTTGGGATTAAATGTCTTTATTTTGAGGGCGTTACAACTTGGTATCAGAGCGTACCAGGTTCGAATACTTTGGGTACGTGGGAAGTGATTAGGATCACAATGGGTTTGTCTCGCTTGATAGAGACTTAGGTGTATTGTTATATGTTTGTATGATAACATGTTTATGTGATTATTTGGGTATGGGATTTGGTTTCTAGGATGTTGATTGAATCCTTGGGTTTCTAGGAGTCTTGTTGGAAAGGCACTTGATCAATGCTGTTTCTAACCGGTACTCTAGTAACGCCTTGGGACTATCATTATCTGGAAATGAAATTCGTAAGTGCTTATGTGTTTATGTGCTTACGTGGAATGAATTACAATTGTCCATGCATTAGGACGTGAGTGTTTAGTTTTGGCACGTTTATAAATGTGCTAACGTTTGTGTTACCTTTATTAGGATGTCAGGACGAGCTAGAGGTGGTAAGCGTGGTAGGCCTAGGAGGCAGGAGGTGCCCCCACCGGAGGAGATTCCGGTAGTTCAGGAGACTCCGGCGGTTCAGGAGGGGGTTGGTCAGGCCAATGTGGCCGAGCCAGCGGGTCAGCCGGCCGTGAGTACTTTGGCCCAGGGGATAGCAGGGGCTCTGGACATCCTTAGAGCAGGGAACCTGGCAGCTGAAGCAGGGCCTTCCTTTTTGAGGAGGGAGTTCTTTCGGTCAAATCCGGAAGAGTTTGTCGGGGATCCTAAGGAGCCACTGAAGGCAGACGAGTGGCTAGAACAGATGAGTAAAACGTTCGACATGCTAGGCATTGAGGACGGAACATTGAAAGTGACCTTGGCATCCTTCCAGCTGAAGGGAGATGCAGGTCAGTGGTGGAAGTATGAGAAAGCTCGTGTGGGTGGTACTTGGAAGGCGTTTGTGGATGCTTTTCAGGAGAGGTTTTTATCTGCAGTGGCTAGAGAGAGGCTGAGGGATCAGTTTAGCCAGCTTAAGCAGGAGGGTTTATCTGTGGCCGAGTTTGAGGCTACATTTACTAGCTTGTCCAGGTTTGCACCTGAACTGGTGGCGACAGAGGAGCGCCGTTGCTACGAATTTGAGCGGAAGTTGAGGCGAGACCTCAAGTTGCAAGTTGGTGGACCTTACATTCGAGAGTACAGGTATTTAGTGGATGCTGCAGCTCATATGGAGCTGATGATGCAGGAGGGAGAGGAGGAGAAGCATGGAGGCTCCAAGAGGGGCCAAGAGGGACAGGGCGATGGTAGGAGGCAGAGGGGTTATAACCCTCAGCCGTCCCAGGGTGGTTTGGCCAGGTCGACTTTCCCAGTACCGAGTGCAGGCTCCGGGAGGGGCAGTCAGGGAGGGTTCACCTGTTTCAAGTGTGGCCAGCCGGGTCACAAGGCTTCAGTTTGCCCGCAGAAGGGCGGGGGTCAGAGAGCTGCTTCTTCGTCAGCTAGACCGCAGAGTCAGAGTTCGGGCAGGGGGCAGCCCTTGACTTGTTTTCAGTGTGGACAGCCTGGGCACATGAAGAGGTTTTGCCCACGGTTGAGTGCCACTTCAGGGGCGTCTGGTTCTAGGCAGACGCAGAGTTTTCAGCCGGCCCAGTCTGTGCAGGCCTCGAGGGCCAATCCCGGGGCTTCGTCGTCCCAGTCAGTTCAGCAGTCCTATGCTCCGAGAGGCGAGCAGGTGGATCAGGGGCCTACAGGGCGCGTGTATGCTGTTACCGCGCAGGACCTTGTACCGGCTCCATCAGTAGTGAGAGGTACCTTTCTGTTTTGCAATTCGGTTGCTAGAGTATTGATTGACACTGGTGCGTCTCATTCTTTTGTATCTGCTGCATTTGCATCTGTGTTAGAATTGGAGTTAGCAGTATTGGCATCTCCTATTTGTGTGGTGTCGCCTATTGGGGGTGAGATGGTTTTGAAACACGGATGTAGAGGTTGTGATATAGAGGTTGATGATCATAGGCTTCCGTTTCCTTTTGTAGTTATGCCCATGAAGGGCTTTGATGTTATTTTGGGTATGGACTGGTTATCGTCATACCGAGCTGTTATTGATTGCTACCGCCAGAGGGTTACTTGTTGTACCGTGAGCGGGGAGTTTTTCCATTTCTTGGGAGACCGGGTTGGTAGTATTGTGCCACCGGGGTATGGTTCGCGGGGGCGGAATGAGCTTAGTGGTCTACTTGCTAGTTTTGAGAGTGGTGAGTGTGATGAGACCCAGGTTGTACTGCCGAGGGTAGTTTGTGAGTACCCGGATGTTTTTCCCGAGGATCTTGTTGATTTGCCACCTCACCGAGAGATTGAGTTCTCTATTGATCTAGTGCCCGGCACGGCGCCGATTTCTATGGCACCTTACCGTTTTGCTCCAGCAGAGTTGGTTGAGTTGAAAGTTCAGCTCCAGGAATTGTTAGATAAAGGCTTTATTCGCCCTAGTGTTTCACCGTGGGGAGCACCGGCACTCTTTGCTAAGAAGAAAGATGGTGCCTTGAGATTGTGTATTGATTACAGGAAGTTGAATCGGGCTACAGTTAAGAATAAGTACCCTATGCCCCGTATAGATGATTTGTTTGACCAGTTGAAGGGTTCCCGTTGTTTCTCTAAGATAGATTTGAGATCGGGCTACCATCAGTTGAGGGTCAGGGAGGGGGATATTCCGAAGACGGCATTCCGTACGCGGTATGGCCATTATGAGTTCCTGGTAATGCCATTTGGGCTTACCAATGCACCGGCAGTCTTTATGGACTTGATGAACCGGATCTTCCGGGAATTCTTGGATCGTTTTGTAGTCGTGTTCGTAGACGACATCCTTATCTATTCACCTTCAGAGGAGGAGCACGAGGAACACTTGAGAGTGGTGCTTGAGTTGCTTAGAGCCCATAGGCTGTATGCCAAGTTTGGGAAGTGTGAGTTCTGGCTAGGAGAAGTTAAGTTCTTAGGCCATGTGGTTTCTGGGGAAGGGGTGTCTGTTGATACATCCAAGACTGAGGCAGTGCAAGATTGGGCACAGCCTAGGAATGTGTTTGAGATCCGCAGTTTTCTGGGATTAGCTGGGTATTACCGTCGGTTTGTGAAGGATTTCTCCAGGTTAGCTTCACCGTTGACCAGATTGACTCGGAGGGGAGTCAGCTTTGTATGGAGTGAGACTTGTGAAAAGTCGTTTCAGGAGTTGAAAGTTAGACTGACCACCGCTCCGGTCTTGATTATTCCGGAGAGAGGGTTGGGTTATGCAGTCTATTGTGATGCCTCACGAGAGGGTTTGGGTTGTGTGTTGATGCAAGAGGGGAAAGTAGTAGCTTATGGCTCACGTCAGTTGAAAATTCATGAGAAGAATTACCCTACACATGACCTAGAGTTAGCAGCTGTGATCTTTGCCTTGAAAATCTGGAGGCACTACCTTTATGGTGAGAGATTCGAGGTGTTCTCGGATCATAAGAGTCTGAAATATCTGTTTTCACAGAAAGACTTGAATTTGAGGCAGAGGAGGTGGATGGAGTTTATTGAGGACTACGACTTCGAGTTGCACTATCACCCGGGAAAGGCCAATGTTGTGGCCGATGCCCTTAGCAGGAAATCCGTTAGTGATGTAGCTTGTATAGCCATCCGGGAGTGGGAGATGTTAGGGGCCATTGGAGAGTTTGATTTGCATTTGGGCGAATCCGTTGAGGCTGCGGCCTTGTTTTCTGTTGTTGCGCAGCCTACACTTGTGACTAGAGTGTTAGAGGCACAGAGAGGTGACCTTGAGGTAGAATCCCTCCGAGAGAAGATCTCCAGTGGGAAGGTTGAGAAGGGTTTAACAGTGTATCCCGACTTGAGTGTGAGATACCGAGACCGTTTGCTTGTACCGGAGTCTTGCCGAGAGGAAGTACTCCGAGAGTTTCACCATTCGCGCCTTGCGGTGCATCCGGGAGGTACTAAGATGTATCGGGATTTGGGTCGCCAGTTTTGGTGGCGGGGTATGAAGAGAGATGTGGCAGTTTTCGTGTCTAAGTGCCTTACTTGTCAGCAAGTGAAGGCCGAGCATCAGAGGCCAGCGGGTTTGTTACAACCCTTGTTTATTGCCGAGTGGAAGTGGGAGCATGTCACTATGGACTTCGTTGTAGGTCTTCCGAGGACTCAGCGGGGTAGTGATGCTATTTGGGTGGTTGTAGACCGGTTGACTAAGTCGGCGCATTTCATTCCTATGCGCGTGCGAGATTCAGTAGATCATCTTGCCGCCTTGTATGTTCGGGACATAGTGAGGTTGCACGGGGTCCCAGTGACGATTGTCTCAGATAGAGATCCTCGTTTTACTGCTAGATTGTGGCAGAGTTTGCAGAGTGCCTTGGGTACTAAGTTGACCTTTAGTACAGCTTATCATCCTCAGACTGACGGGCAGTCCGAGCGTACTATTCAGATCCTCGAGGATATGCTTCGGGGTTGTGTCCTTGATTTCAGTGGGACGTGGGAGAGGCACTTACCATTGGTGGAGTTTGCCTACAACAATAGTTTTCAGTCTAGTATTGGTATGGCACCATTTGAGGCCTTGTATGGCCGACCTTGTAGGTCTCCAGTTTGTTGGGCCGAGGTGGGTGATACCCCTTTGATTGGTCCGGAGTTGGTTAAGGAGACGACGGAGAAAGTTGAGCTTATCCGTAGGAGGCTTGTTACAGCCCAGAGTCGGCAGAAATCTTATGCTGACCGTAGGAGGAGACCGTTGGAGTTTGAGATAGGTGATCATGTTTTTCTGAAGATATCACCTAGACGGGGTTTGTTGAGGTTTGGGAAGAGTGGGAAGTTATCCCCTCGGTTTATTGGGCCTTTTGAGATTCTTGAGAGGATTGGCGAGGTTGCTTATCGTTTAGCTTTGCCACCACAGTTATCCGGAGTTCATGACGTGTTTCATGTGAGTATGCTTCGGAAGTATGAACCAGATCCATCACATGTGTTGGATTGGACCGACTTAGAGGTAGATGAGGATGCCTCGTATGAGGAGAGACCGGTTCGGGTCTTGGATAGGCGGGATCAAGTCCTGCGTGGCAAGACCATTCCTTTGGTGAAAGTTTTGTGGAAACATCACGGAGTGGAGGAGGCCACTTGGGAACGTGAGTTGGGAGTCCGCGAGAAATATCCGGACTTGTTTGTTGATGTGTAATCAAGTATTGCAATTGTGTAATTGTAATGAACTTTAAGAATATTCAAATTGTCTTAAGTTGTAAAACATGGTGCATGTTTTGGTTAATGTAAATGCTGTAGAACTTGCCTTGTTATGGGAGTTGATTATAATATTGCGTATGTTGGCTATATTATAGAAATGGAATTGTATCATGATTATTGCTTATGATATGAATTGTGAACCATATATGTTGGAGATGGTTGAGATGGAAAGAAAATGCATGTTGAAATGTATATGTTGTAGAATGCCTCTTGATAAGAGATGGAATGACCGGTAATGGGTCGAATTGTGGAATGTTGTGGTATAACATTGTTTAAAAGAAGGGAAAACTTGCTTTTCAAAACTTGTTTTTAATTTCGGGGACGAAATTCTTTAAGGGGGGGAGGTTATAGCGGTCCCGGGTTTACCCCTTGTTGTACAGTGATCCGGACGTGTGTCCGTGGATGTTGGTAGTTGAGTATTGTCTTGTTTACATCCTTTCTTGCTTTGTATTTGAGTTATAGGATGTGTTGGGCAGGTTTGTTACAGGTTGGTTGAGTTTGGGAACCAAGTGTTGCTGCCCAGAATTTTGGCTGGTCGCTCGAGCGAGGACTTGGTCGCTCGAGCGAGGGTAGTTTTTGTGTCTGGTGGCTCGAGCCAGGAAGGCTTCGCTCGAGCGCAGACTGCGTCCAGTACAGACCTGAAGGTTGTGGATGTTGGCTCGAGCGAACCTTTTTCCTTCGCTCGAGCGAGCTTCGTATTGCAAATCGGAAAATTTGCACTGGTCGCTCGAGCGACGGGGTCTTCGCTCGAGCGAGCCTGTTTATATCAGCAAGACAGCACCGAACTAAACATCACTTTTTGCAAACTCTATCTTCTTCAAACCCACTTTTTGAGAGCCTCTCACTCTAAAATTATATTCTCTCTAAGATTTGATCTATCTAGGGTGATTTCCTAGCCAAGTGCCTTTGTTAAAAAGATAGAGATCATCGAGGGCTTCGTTTTAATCGGAAAATCTTTGATTTTGGAGCAAGTTGGGTGTTGGCCATCATCTCCTTTTGAGCTAAATCTTTGAGGTAGGGATATCCTACTCCTTCTTATGAGTTGTGTCTTTGAATTTTAGCATTTTGACATGTTGGTAGTTGTTGTGTAATTTTGGGAAACTTTGGGGCCATTGTGTAATTTTATAAAAGTTTGGGGTTTTGGTCTATGATAAACCTAGAGGCATGTTTGGTATATAAACATGGAATTAATGTTGAAACATTAATGAAATTGGAACCTAAGGGTTGTAATGCTAATTATGGAAAATGTCCTAATTACATTGATTAATTAATTTGGATAATTAATTGGGAAGAATGAGAAATTGGAATAGAATTGTCTCATTGAGCATGATAATAGTAAGAATACATTGATTTTATGTATTGATATGTGATGTGTATAATTGTTGTTTATATGCATTGTGTTGTGTTGGAGAAGATAGGGGATGTACTCCACGGTTTAGGGGAAGATAGGGGATGAACCTCTAAGCCGGATGTTGTTGGGAGGAGATAGGGGATGAACTCCGTAGATAGAGCGTGTATGCTTATCTAGAAGTGTATTGACAGAGCGTATATGCTTGTCTTTGGAAGTGTTGATATAACTGTTATGTTTATCGTTGTTGAATGGAAGTGTTGGCATGAACGTTTGTTTCATGTGAGATGTTTGGCCAGGTTCTGAGCCAAGATTGTGAAATGACAAGTAAAAAGGAAAGGAAATGGAAATGAAAGGAAACATAGACTTAAGTGTCTTGGATTTGTATCATGTTATGAAAGAATGCAAAAGTGTTGACCACCTGTTGAATTGTTAATCTTTTAGTCATTATTCATAACTGGTTTAGTATATTTCTACTGGGCTGTGGCTCACCCTATATGGGAACATCATTTTCAGGTACTGGCAGCATGCCACCTCCAAGGACTTAGCTTGGGAGGCTAGTGGCGGACAGACTTTTTGGATGTCTTTCCTTTTGTTATATATTACATGTAAATTTAAGCCAAGGGCTTTATGTGTAAATGAGTTAGTACTCTACTTTTGTGTAACCAAGTGTTAACTTGGAAAGCTGTAAGCCCTTAGGGCATTAGCTTTTGTTGTTAACATGTAATACTTTTGTAATACAACTCTGATGAATGGAAAGATGTGGACCTTTTATGTATCATAACGTGTCTATATTGTTGGGATTAAATGTCTTTATTTTGAGGGCGTTACATGATTATTTCCAATGACGACCCCTTTGAGCAAATTCAACTCCCGAGCTCGGAGGAGGAGGATGTTAAGAGCTTCAACAACCAAATTAAAGAGGAGAGGGGATAAATGATCTCCTTGTCTAAGACCTTTCTGAGGATTAAATTCCTCAGTACCATGAATATTATATATTTCAAACTCAATTAAAAATATGGACAATTATTAATAAATGCTAAATCTATGACTTATGGATCATTTACTACCATAAATATTATTATGAACTCATAATTCCTATCTCCCATTAAAATCTTCCAAATAAAGCATACCCATATTTGGAAATGTAATAAGATATAGTGCAGACATTAAAATGATATTTCATTGTCACATTTTAATAATTACACATTTGGCAAAATGTTTTTTTTTTTTTTTTGATCGGCAAAAATAAAAATTTCATGAAAAATATGAAATTATAGGTACATGGAAAAGAAATGCACCGAGAGAGATTCATAGAATGCTAACTCCCCTACTACTGTAACTCACATTCCTACAACCAACCCCTCGACCTCACTAATATTTAAATAATAACAACAAAACAAAAAAAAAAAAAGAAGAGAAAAATAATATTAAAAAAAAAAGAAGTAAAAGTTCAATAAGAGAATAATGAACAAATGGCCATTGTCACATTTTAAGAAAAAACGACATATTTGACAAAGACTTAATAAGATATTAACGGAATTGGGGTTGCTGCTACACAGCCCGCGCAGCAGCAGCAACTGTTGTGCGTCAAAATAGGCTCATTTTGGGGCTCATTTTGATAATCCGAACCGTTCACAGTTTAGAATACATCAATTAGAACATACATGCAAAAAATCAAGTTAATCGGACATCGTTTACCCATTCATCCACTCACGTTGTATCTATAAAAATAAATAATAATTGTAATTTAAAGTATTAAAATAAATATAAATGTAAGTGAATGAATAGGTAAACGATATCCGATTAATTTAATTTTTTGCAGACATGTTTTCCTTGATGTATTCTAAAATATAAACAATTTAAATTATTAAAATGAACCTCAAAATTGGCCAATTTCGATGCACAACGATTGCTCCTGCGCAGCCGCGCAGCAGCAACCCCAAGTCCGATATTAACATACACATTAAAATGATGTTGTATTATCACATTTAAAAATGACATATTTGGCAAAAATTTAATAAGACAATAGTACACTAATGTCCCATTATTACATTTTACAAAGAATGACACATTTGGTAAAATTTTAATAAGACATTACAACACGCATTAGAATGATATGTAATTGTCATATTTTAAAAATGACATATTTAACAAAAATTTAATAAAATAATAGTGCACATTTTAGAATGATATTCAATCACCTCATTTTAAGACATACACATAAACAAATTTTTTTTTTTTTTTTTTTTTCCACTTTCTTGTATTATCTATTGAACTAAACTAAGCCTCAAAGAAAATATATGACGACAAATATGATTAAAAGGGAAAAAGGTGGGAAGAGTATGCGACATGGATTTTAATTTAAATGAGTCTTTTAAGTAGATAAAAAAACTTATTTAGTTTGAAAGAGAGAGCTTAAAGGGGGCAGATTTAGAAAAAATTTAATAATAATTAACAGAAAATTTCTTAATTTGATTGAAAATTGAGGATCCCCTCCGGTCACTGTTTGTGGGGCTCACCATGGGTCCTATTCTGATAATTCAAATTGTTTATTTTCTCAGGTTATTTGTATATTTCATCCACACACAAAAAAATAATAGTGATAATGTTTGGGACCCCTTTTTTGAGGTTTCATGACCCCCAATTTGATCTTGGCTCTTAATGTGTATATGGGGTCCACTCATGTATTTGTAGACCCTACATTGTGCCTGTTTGGCAGAGCTTAATTACAGCTTATTTCAGCTTTCAGCTTAATTTAAGCTATTTTGATGTGTTTGGTTTAGCTTATAGATTATAGCTTATAGCTTTTTGGAAGTCAGAAATCAGCTTATTCTTTGAGTGGGGCAGGAGATGCTTTAAGAATAAGCTGGAAATCAGCTTATGGTCATAGTTATAAGCTATAAGCTGTTTAGGCATAAGCTATAACCACTTTCTCATAGCTCTACCAAGCAGGGCCATTATGAGTGATTGGAATGAGAGTGGGGTTGTGGGAATCATGGGGGTCATTTATGTGTGAGGTCTCTATCACAATTAAAAAATATATATATTAGATCCATCCAACAACTATTACTAATTCAATTTATCGCATTTTTCACCAAAAAAAAAAAAGTATAGTTTATTTTTTGTCATATATATTTTTTTGTGAAAAATGCGATAAATTGAACTAGTTACAGCTATCGAATTGATCTTTTCTTTTATTAAAAAAAAATATACAAAATACTCAATAAAATGAACAATTTAAATTTATCAAAATGAAACTTGTGATCAACCTTACAAACTGAAACAATCCCGTCCAGTGCAAAACAGTGACCGGAGGAATCTTCCTTCCGTAAGTAGCTTCTTATAGTAATAATTGATGAGGAATTTCCAGTTCAAAGTCCAACAATATTTTGTAATTTATGATAGTATACGTTTTTTTTTATTATTATTATTATCAGCATTTAAGGTAGTATATATGAGAAACTTGTGTGGCCCTTTTTTTTAAGAAGATTAAGAACTTGTTTGGTTTGACTTTCAAAATATAATTTTTGAAAAAAAATTCTAAAATTTTGTTTGATTGGAAATTTTTTGAAAAAAAATTTCAAAATTACTTTTTCTCTCATACACATCAATCAATCACTTTTTTTTTTCCTCTCTCATTTTCAATCATTTTTTCTCTCACATACATCTACTTAACTACAACAAAATATCAAATCATCCCAAACTCTCATACTCCAAAAATATTTTCAAAATATACAACCAAACAAATTAAAAAAATTTCTAAACTCTTTCCCTAAGATATTTTTTGAAATTTATCTCTCAAAACCAAGCCAAACACATCCTAAGTTTCCTTTCATAATTTTGTTTATTCATATTTTTTTATATCCCTCTTATGGACCTCAATTCAGATATGTACGAATGATCTAAACTGTCTATTTTATAGACCCCACAATAATAAGTTAGATAGTTCAAATTATCTATGCAAGATTAGATTGAGGCCCACACAAGAGAAACATAAGAGAAAAGGTATCAAGAGGAGCTCTCTCCCTATAAATACATGCATCACCTCAGAACCTATTATGCCATCTCAATATAAATCTGTCTTCGTCTTTTTGAATCTATTGCATAAGGTTGTTTGACGAAGCCAAAAAAAAATGCCTTCTTTTCTTAAACACCTCCACACTCTCTTCACCTTTATAGCTTTGCTTTCATTATTTATAATTTCATCTAATGCTGCTTTGTCATCTACTATAGCCACGTGGTATGGAGATCCTAATGGTTTTGGTGCCAATGGTGAGGGGAGAGAGAAATTCATTTTTGATGTTTTAGATATATAGATAGATGTTATAATATTACATATTATTTTGTTTAACTTGAGCCTCTACTCACATATTCTTATCTTTTATATATATATATATTTGACTAGGGTTTCACAACCTCTCCAAAGATGTAGATGGTGGAGTTTTTAGAAATGGCATTGTTGTTGCCAAACATTGTTGTGATTTATAATTTTGTTATTCATATCCTCAACATACTTTCATATGTGAGTACATTTTTTTCGTTAGTCGTTTTTATTTATTTATTTATTTGTTAATCATTAAACTTTTACTCACAACTTTCCTAAAGGTAAGAGAGTATATTAGCGTGACACATGGCCACGAGTAACATAAGCAGATTTAACACATGTAATTAAATTTTTATTTATTTCTTAGTCATAAAACTTTTACTCACAACTTCCATGAAGGTTAGAGAGTATATTAGTGTGACACAAGGTCAAGAGTAATCTAAGTAGATTTAACGCATGCAATTAATTTTTTATTTTTTATTTTAATTTGACTAAAACTTGATGGATCAAATTCAACTAATAAAATTATTATTATTTTTTTTTTTGGTAGTTGCTAGGCAATTATATTTCAAGATTTGAAATTGTTAGACGTGTTTGGAGATTGCTTGAATTTTAATGACTTTTGAAAATCATTGGATTTTGGATTTGACAAAACAAATGAAAATGCAAGGCAAATAAAAAAAAATTACTTTATATATATTATGTGTAAACAAACAAATTCAAAATTTTTAATATCTATTTATTTTTTCTTATTTTCCTAATCTAATCAAAAGAGAAAATGTTGTTTCCTCTTTCATTTATTTCATTTTATTTTATTTTTTAAATTCAAGATTTAAACATAGTAAAATCTTTTTTAAGGAAACAATATAATTGTGAGACCATGAAATATCCTCTCACATGGATGTTGTGGAGATCCAACGAAGAGAAGAGCTGCACCCCTGTAGATCTGCAATGAGGAACATAGTCGGTGCCACCCAACCGAGGTTGCCGGCCAGGAGTACTCCGATGATGAAGTCAGTCCTTGAATCATGAAATAGTATATATCTATATTAGAAGGGGTGTGTGTGTGTGGTGGAGGGAGAACAGACATACCTTTCACTTGGGATCCCCCCCCTTTATATAGATGGGGGGTGTGATATTTATTTGGGCTGGACCTTTGTAGGCTTTGTTTGGGTTAGGCCTAATAAGCTAGTACCTATAATTTTCTGGCTCCCACAATTGCCCCAAAACTTTCATTGTCTGTGGTAGAAGGAATGAGAGTTTTTTCTTGCCAAGTTACGCTGTTCAAATAGCTGTTAGGTTTTTTGATAAAGAACACTTTGGATAAATGAATAAAATATATGAATGGATGACTGCATGTATGCTTGAATGCATGCTTAAATGTATGTATAAATGTACATATGTCTTGAATGTATGTATAAATGTACGTATGTCTTGAATGTATGTATAAATGCACGTATGTCTTGAATGTATGTATAAATGTACGTATGTTTTGAATGTATGTATAAATGTATATATGTTTTGAATGTATGTATAAATGTATATGTGTTGATCATAAGATGAGGGAGGTTGAGCTAAAACCCAGAAAGGAATACAAACAAATCATAACGATGGGCCACAGTATTGTTACCCCCGGACACGGGCTGTAGGCCGCAGTAATATGACCCCCGGGCGAGGGTGTAGGCCGCGGTATTCTAACCCCCGGGCACAGGTGTAGGCCACGGTATTCTAGCCCCTGGGCATGGGTGTAGGCCGCGGTATTATAACCCCGGGCAAGGGTGTAATATATTGTCGAGTGTAAAGATTGCTTCCAAATATGGAATTTCATGCCGAGCTAGAAATATTTCTATATGTCGAGCACGGAAATGATTGCCTGAATCAAGTAAGACAGATTTAAATAAAGTAGATATATCAAGCAAAAAATGGACCACGGTATTATTACCCCCAGGTGAGGGTGTAGACCTGCGGTATTATAACCCCGGGCAAGGGTGTAGGCCTTTGCTAACGGCGCTCTGTGCCGAGTGCGAAGATTGCGATGTACTCAGAGACTTTTGCTGATTTTAAGTGGCAACTAAGTGCCAATATGGCAAGGACTTTGAATAATGTATCCTGTACCGAATAAGGTGGACGTGTTAATCACAAATAATATTGCTTCGCTTGTAGGGAATTGCCAAGTAGATATTGGGCCAACTATTTAATTGCCGACTTGCTCAGTCTGCGTTTAGTCCAAGGTAGACTTGCCCCATTGCTTTCGAATGACAGGTGTTAGTCGAAAGGAATGTAGATTCTTATTGCCCTATGTTGCAGGGAAGATTCGGCTTTGGTAAAATGACGACGCGCAAAAATATGAAAACTGTCAACTGCCAAGTGTAATCTATTGCCCCAAAACGGGTGCTTGCTTTAAGCTGTGTGAAAAGGAGTGAGAGTTTGTAACTCAAGTAAACATCGTTGTAATGTTTGTACTAAGTTGGCCGAGTATGCATGTATATCAAAGGTGCTGAGATGATGATCGGCTGATGTGCCCCAATTGGAAAGCGGAAAATTGACTGATGTCCCAGTGGGCAATTGTTTTGCCAAATAATGTTGTTAAGCGAATAAAGTTGCCGAATACTGTGGCCAATGTTGCTGCATAAAGTTTGACAATGCATAAAGTTGACAAATAATGTTGTTTAGCCGAATAAAGTTGATGC
The DNA here is from genome assembly GCA_036172215.1 of Camellia granthamiana. Taxonomy (NCBI): domain Eukaryota; kingdom Viridiplantae; phylum Streptophyta; class Magnoliopsida; order Ericales; family Theaceae; genus Camellia; species Camellia granthamiana. The sequence goes on along the minus strand of CM069908.1, from coordinate 24,555,059 downwards.
ACTGCCGAGTGTCTAGTGTCAAAACACCGGTGTCCGTTTACACTTGGATCGGTGACTGTGCCCGTCGTTTGGTCGGCGATTTTTCTTAGCTTCGCGGTGTGTCGGCATTCCTTCGGAGTTAGTTTTGCGAAGAACTTGGTTGGCAATGGTTGCCAATTTAGTGAAGTTGAGCGTCTTGTCCAACGTATATTTGCGCCATTGCTTTTGAATAAGATTTGTTATTCGGAAGGAATAAAATTGACTTGGGCCAAAGTTGCCGAGTAGGCCGATAATGATTTGAAACGGATTCCGTGCCCCTGCTTGGTGCCGTGGCGAAATCAAAATGAAGCCGAGACAAAGTAGGGTACTTGGTGATATCGGAATCAAATCTGCAATTTATTTGTATTTTTATTTATTTATTTATATATATATTTTTTGCGACCTAAAATTACAAATTTTGAGTGTACGGATGGACCCGAAATGCGTCAAATAGGTAGAAAAGGCTATTGGATTGCTGTGATCAAACTCCTGATGGCGTAATTATAGCCAAAATAGATTTAACGGCTTAGATCAACAGGGTGTAATGCGACCGCGAAGCACATGATTATTTTTCATTTCTTGCTGGATCATCTTCTCCAGCGAAAGAATTCATTTTCTGGGCAAAACTTGAGTTTGACAGCTTCGAAAATTTCAATTGTCAGAAAATGTGAGCCATATCGCAATTTTCGGCATACTTTGGTTACTTCTTGACTTCTCGGGTTGGTGGGTTTGGACCCTTTGAGCCGATACGAATCCTGTGATATGTTCAGATGTGGATTTCGGCAAGCCAAGATGATAGTTCTAAGGCGAGATATTAGTGCCGAATAAGACATAAAGTTGCTGAATATTGTTGCAGAATAATTGTAAACTTGTCAAAGAATGTGCCGAATAAGAAATGTTGCGGTGTAATTTTTGCCGAATAAGTTATAAGCCGAGTTGATCATATGCATGCAGCCTGAATGAAAATATAAATTGCCGAATAAGTCAATAGGTTTGCCGAAACTCCTCGTTGATAATATGCCGAGTAAGCCAATAAAATTGCCGAATTGTTCGTTGGGCCTATGGATGTAAGTTGGTTTGTTGGTGGTTGCCGAATATGCATAGTTGTGTTAATATGCAGTTGATAATAGAACGAATGATGTACTGAATCGCAGAGGATAAGCAATACGATATGATGTTTGTCGAGTACCGTAAGTAAGTTGATAAGCAACGTCGAAGCTGAATAGTGTTTCCGAAGCCGAGACGGTAATATGATATGCCGTGATAGTAGCGCCGTGCAGTGGTGATATTTCCGAGAATTATATTGAGATTCAACGCGATAGCGACTCGGTACTACCGCGACACCACCGAATTATTTTGCCGAGCAATGATGTAAACCCAACTATAGCTTGCCGAATAAAATACTCATATCATCCATGTCAAGTACTCAGTGAAGATGAAAATTTTCCAAATCCTAACTATTTAAATTAACTGGAATAGGTGTAGAAACATGAGCAAAATCAATGAATCTAGATTAAATACAAGAACATGTATCTGCATAATTACCATTTTCCAGGTCAACATGAGAACATCCATTGATTTTTATTGACAGTTAGCAAGATACATTGAAATTATCAAGGAAAGAAATCTATCGAACCAACAGCTACCATTAGTTGAATTCTTCAGTGTTACACTCATACTGTGAACCAACTACCTTGGGTGTTTGATGTAATTAAGGAACATGAGGCCTTGCCCCAGAACAACAGCTCCATATATGGTTGGAAAGATTTAAAGCACATGCAGAGGAATGATGACAGACCAGAATATCATCAATGTCATTCTAGTTACATGATTCAGATTACATTGTCCTAATTCCTTTAACAATAGAATAATTGCACAGCATGAAATATGTGAATAATGAATAATGACGATGCCGATTCGTAAAGTTGGGCAGTACCGTGTAGTCGGTTGCTGAGAAGGGAGGAAGAGCTACCGAATAGCCTTGTCGGATTGCCGACTTCAGCGGTAGGTTGCCGAGTAGTAGCTTGGCTTGGCCAAGATGGTTAATTGTGATGCCAAACTAAACCGCTGAACAATGAAGCCGAGGTTCTGGTGCTATACTAAGGCACAGTGCCAAGCTTTGTGGGGTTGGTCTCTATGAATGAAGTGCCAAATAGTTTGTATATGAGGTCGATGATGGAGCTCTCAAACCTCTTTTATATAACATCAAAAATTAGTTGGGCAACAAGAGCCGTATAGATTGCTCCATATTCTCATAAATTATGAAGTAAAAAAGTTAAATTACTTGTGATAATAACTCATGGTTTTATTTATGTCAATTTAGTCTAGAGAGAGAAAAAGTGAAGACCCACTTAGTGATGAATAGATCACGCATGAATTTGGCCGAGAAACCCTATTAATGATGCCGAAAAGAGCTGAAACCCATTTTTAGAAAGAATGAGTGAAAACGCTCTGCTTTGTTTTTGTTCATGTTGGTTTTAGCTACACAGAAAATGATATTCAAAAGATCAACTCACCACAACTGGCATCCTAGATATACAATATTATATGTATGTAGATATGTATATTGCGAATCAAGTTGAATCAAAATGAAAATAAGAGACCCAGCTGTGGGCCGTATTACTTGGGATTGATTTTGCTTTTGTAGAAAGTGCACTAACCTTAAAGCAACCCATATATGTTTACTTACAGCAGTATATTTGTTGTGTTCTTCGTTGATCTCATTCAATCGTTCCCACAGACGGCGCCAATTGTGAGACCATGAAATATCCTCTCACATGGATGTTGTAGAGATCCAACGAAGAGAAGAGCTGCACCCTTGTAGATCTGCAATGAGGAACATAGTCGGTGCCACCCAACCGGGGTTGCCGGCCGGGAGTACTCCAATGATGAAGTCAGTCCTTGAATCATGAAATAGTATATATCTATATTAGAAGGGGTGTGTGTGTGTGGTGGAGGGAGAACAGACATATCTTTCACTTGGGATCCCCCCCTTTATATAGATGGGGGGGTGTGATATTTATTTGGGCTGGACCTTTGTAGGCTTTGTTTGGGTTAGGCCCAATAAGCTAGTACCTATAATTTTTTGGCTCCCACAATAATGTATTTCCAAATGGAGGCATCCTCTTCAAGAAGCCTTCATCTAGATAGTCTAGCTACCAGAATACATAATGGATTATGCGTTCTGATATCATGTTAAATTATTAGTTACTAATACATTAAATAATTTAAATTATTAGAAAAAACTAAAATCTTTACCTCTATACATGTATATATATTTATTTATTTATTATTGTTATTTTTTGATTAGGGTATCATAACCTTTGACACTAATATTTGGAATACAGGGGGTGCTTGTGGATATACCGATATCCTTGGAAAAGCTCCATTCTACAAAATGGTATCAGTTGGAGGCTTTGCTCTATTCAAATCAGGCATAGGATGTGGGACATGTTATCAGGTGCCAAAGTTCTGAGATCCATTGTATATCTCATTTTAATTATTTGAATCATTTATTTTATAAGATTTTTTTTATAAATCATTCAAGATAAATTACAAATATACATCTCAACGTTTATTTAAAATACAAATTATCCCCTGTGATTCTAAAAATTATATCTCGCCTCTTCGTGTTAAATTTCTTTTGGCTAAAAAAAAAAAAAAAATCAAACGAACAAACAAATAAGCTCTTGTTTTAATAAATCATTAAATCAATTAATATTTTGTAATGATATCATAAATATTTTTCAATTAACAATTTATATAGAAGAATAGTTAGAAATTTAATCAATTTGTTGATTCCAATTTTTTAATTCAATTTTCTGAAAATTGAGTTTTTTGTTTTTCATTTTTTTTTTAGTGAACTTTTTTAATATTTTAAGCAATTGTTTTTACTTTTTAGATACACCTAACCTAGATGTACCTAAAAAGTAAAATATTTGTAAAACAATATTTTAAAAAATCAATAAATATAGAAGAATACAAAATTGTATTGAATTTTTTAAAATTGTTTGTTGTATTTTTGGTATTTAGTGAATTTTTTAAAGATTTGTTTTTACAAATATTATACTTTTTAATTGTATTTATATTAAGTGTATCTAAAAAGTAAAAAAATTGTTTAAAATATTAAAGTTTACTGAAAATAAAAATAAAAACACAAAAAACAAAAAACCTCAATTTTATTAATTTTGTTGAATAAAAAATTCTGACAATAGAGTATTTATAATTTTCAGAACCACAGATGACGATTTGTATTTTAAGAAAACCTTAGGGATTGTATTTGTAATTTACCCTAATGAACAATTTTTTAAATAATACTTGTCATCTATTTTTCTTGAAAATAAATATAATAAAATCATAGTGTTATGAATATCGAATGAATCTTTTTATTATTATTATTATTTATTAATGATCAACATACAATACCAAACAGAATGAACAATTCAAATTATTGAAATAGAACCCGTAGTGGCTGCATAGACGTCAACAACAGCACCCCTCTAGTAAAACAATGGATTGGAGAGAATTCTTCCCCATTAATATTGTTGGAAAATACCAAAAGTGTTTTCATTGTTTTCATACATTGATAATTGAAGCTATCTAATATGTGTATGTATGGTTATGAAAACATATATATAGGTGAAATGCACATCAAATCCAGCATGTTCAGGGTATCCTGTAACAGTAACTATAAGTGATTTTTGCCCTGGTACTTGCGGCGCATATCAATTTGATCTAGGGGGTGCCACTTTTGGAGCCATGGCTATTCGTGGTCGAGAAGATGAATTACGCCATGCTGGCCAGGTGCAGATTCAGTATCAAAGGTTAGAATATATTTATATTAGTGGGTGTGTGCCTAATTGATAAACGTGTCGTTAAATTTATAAAATATAAATTTTGATTTTAATTTAAAAGTATACATATTAAATACGGCTTCTAGAGTCTTGTTTTCTACTAGAGCAAAGGTCTTCAATTTCTATTCTCTTCACTATATAATTTTGTTTTTAAATAGAGAAATAAGAAGTTAAATTAAATTCATTTTGATACGTAAAATTTGTATTGTTTGAAATCGTAAGAACATTTTAAAAATAAGATAAAGTTCTAACTTACATGTGTTTTACTTAATTTTGTTTGAAGACTCAAAAAAGGATTAACTATTCGTGTCCTTTAATTCATCTATCTCTTTATTTTAATAGACTCTTAATTATTAAAATTATATATATATATGTGTGTGTGTAAGAATTTTGAAATACATGAATCTTAAAATTTAATTTTTTAGACTAAAATTTTAGTCCCAAAAGGAGACTAATTCATCAATAAATGTTCAATTTAGTAGCTAAAATATAATAATTTTTTTATCTCTAAAACTTTAATTTAAAACGTGGGGAAAAAACACACACCAATTCATCAAACTAATACTCGTGATAAATCTATAGATTCGAACTGCACCATCTGGTCTTCACATTGAAATGAAGAGAGTCATTTCTTTTTAAAATTTTGATACAATTTAAATGTACTTGGATATAGAATGACTATATACATATATATATTGCAGGGTTCCATGTCACTACACTGGTACCATCTGGTCTTCACATTGAAATGAAGAGAGTCATTTCTTTTTAAAATTTTGATACAATTTAAATGTACTTGGATATAGAATGACTATATACATATATATATTGCAGGGTTCCATGTCACTACACTGGTTTTAACTTGGCATTTAGGATCGATAGTGGATCAAACCCTTTCTATTTTGCTGCAGCAATTGAGTATGAAAATGGAGCTGGTGACATCTCCAGAGTTGAAATCCAAAATGGAGCCTCAGGCGGCTGGCTTCCAATGCAACAATCATTTGGTGCTGTTTGGAAAATCAATGCTGCCATGCCTGGTCCCCTCTCTTTTCGCATTACATCATCTTTCCGCCAGATTGTGGTGGCTACTAATGTTATTTCGGTGGGATGGCAGTGTAATCAGATGTACTATTCACATGTAAATTTTTGATGATAGCTTTTAAGAATATCTACCTTTATTAGGGTTTGTTAGACTCTGTTTGGGAAGTCCAAGAATAAAAAAGTCACTTCTGACTGTTTAATCCAAGAATATTGGTTGTTTGGTTTTAAATTGTTTGACTCACAATTAGACTTTGGGGTGTTCTTGTGCATTTGATGCACTGAGATTTTGAGTACAAGTCTATGGAGTGATATCAATAATCTAACTAGTTAACATGCTAACTTTCTTGGTGTAATGAGATCTAGGTAAGGGTGTAAAAATGACTCGAGACCCATGGGCGGACCAAAATGGGCCCGCCTGTTTAGGCCCGCTTAGGCCCAGGCCTGAGCCCAATCCTAGCCCCTGGGCTAGGGCTTGGGCCATTGTTTTGAAGTTCGGCCCAGCCTGTGGCCCAGCCCATCGGCCTGCTTAAGGCCCGCTTAGGACCCGGGCCAAAGCCCGGCCCAGCCCATCTGGCCCGCCCAAGGCCCAATGTATTTTTTAATAAAAAATAATAAAATTTTGGTAGAAAAAATTTTAAAAACAAAAAAAAAATAGTTAAGCCCGCCTAAGCCCAAGGCCCAGCCCACTGGCCTGCCCAAGGCCCAAATACCCCTGGGGCTGGGTTTAATTTTTTTGGCCCGTGGCCCGGCCCGACCCAACCCGAATTTTGGCGGGAGCCCGCAAGGCTCGACATGGGCTGGGCCCGGCCAAATTTGGGCCCCGCCTGGCCAGATTTACATACCTAGGTCTAGGATTCAAGATTTTTTTATCAGTAAAAGAGAATAACTTTTATTGATGCATCATTGAAATAATTACAACAACAATAAGGGAAAGACCGAGTGCAAAGACTATCATAACGAAACATATCTATCCCAACTAAATTGGTACTAACAACACAAAGTCAAGTTTGGTGAGAAACCAAACAAAAGTCAAAAGCAAACAGGCCCACCAACCAGTACAAGAAGTAAGAACACAACCAAGCAGCTACAGAGCAACAAAACACATCAAGATTTTAAGGAACATCTCTGATTAAAAATAAAGTCAGAGATTGAGTGAAGAAACTCCTCGATTGATGCCTTAAGCCAAAGAGTTGTCCTAATTTTTATAAACTCGCAAAGATCTGAGTGGTTAGGCTAAACATCATTGAAGATTCAATCATTCCTCAACTTCCATAGAGACCGCAGAACAACCAAGGGTACAGCCCCCAGGTCTGGGATTCAAGTTGATAAAATCAATTGCGAATTAGTAACTTAATTAATTAACCGCTAACATAAGACCTCTAAAAAAATAAACAAGATCCACTTTCACCAATGTTTGGTGAATGTTAAAAAAATTAATTCCTTTTTTTTTTTAAACTGCTTTATCTTTAGTAATTTTCTTTAATTTGTATTGAAAAAATTAGTTTTCTGTTCCTACTAGTCTAGAAAGATAAAATAAAATAAAATTTCTAAAAAATAAATAATAATAATAATAAATAGAGTAATAATATATAAACAGAAAATTCGCACAGAATTTTCATGCAAAATGATTTGTCACTTTAAAACAAACTACTCATAAAAGGAACTTATATTTACAAAAGAAATGGCACAACACAACTACATTATCAGATTTCCTGCAGTTTTTGGGAGTTGCGGCAAAGGTGATTAGGTGTGTTCCGATGTTGTCTTGTTCTCTCACTGTTCTGGAAGTCTATGGGAAGATACTCTGTTTTACTTGGTGGTTTGGGTGGGATTGGCTACTCTGTTTGGCATTCTTATTGGGAAGATTTTGGCATTCTTATTGGCAGGGACGAAACCAGGCTTTTATTACCGGAGGGGCCGGAAAAAAAAAAATCACCCAATACACAAATACACATGTATGCACAATATGATATATAAATTATATATACATAGAAAAAAAAATTAAATACCATAGAAGTAATTTCTAATAGGATGAAGAAATTTTTTTTAGTGCAAAATAGAAAAAGAAGGCAAGATGGGAGAATAATAAGATATGCATTTTCTTATACTAGGGGGCCATTTTATGTATAAAAGTATAAAATGATATATATATTTTTAAAGTGTTATGACAAACAGTATTTTTCACAGAAACAGGGGGGCCATGGCCCCCCATAGTCTTCTCCTAGTTCCATCCCTGCTTATTGGGGTTGCTGCTTTGGGTTCATTGTTTCATTTTTGTTTTTTCCTTTTTCCTCTCTCATTTGGTGGGTTTCTCATCAACTTTGATAGTGTTTTAGTATATAATTGTACTTCTTTCTCGGTATCAACCTAGTTGGAATCGTTTAAGTTGTTTTACTGCTTTTTGCACTCATCTGTTTGCTTTTGATGTACTCTTTCGATTCATCTATAAAGTTTTTTCTTTTTACTGATAAAAAAAAAAAAAATTCTTGTGATGTTTTTTATATGAATTTTATCTATAATTTTCCTAATAAATAATAACACATCAACATAGTTAAAATTTTCCAAAAAAATAAAAGCTAATTTTTTTTAGTACTTGCTAGACTTTTTTTTTTTTTTTTGAAAATTAGTACTTGCTAAACTCACAAGTTGTTTTAGCAAAAAATTAATCTTTAAATTTAAAATAAAATAAAAAAGCAAAAATCTACTAATTACCAAACAAATTCTTAATTGCATTAATGATATTTATCAAAATATACAATTTGTTACACTTTAGTCACATTTTTTAATTTATTCACTTTTGTTACTAAAATATGTAATTTGTTACACTTTCAACTTTGTGATTGGTGTTGTTCATATGAATATTATTAATCCAATTTTTTACATAATTGAACTTCTTTCTTTTTTTTTTTTCAATCTACTTAATGAGTTTTATCATATAAACCATTCAGATCATAAAATTGATCCTAGATAAACCCACTAAAGAGCAGCTGTGCCCAAAGCAGAAACTCCTCATACAATGTGAAGTGGTACAATGCTTAATACAACCCACATTCAAATTTGTTTAATGTGATTAGCCCTTATGTAAATCAATAATACTCGCGTAGGTTCAAGAAATGCTTAACCCACTACGATTTATTTTGAAAAATTGGTTAAAAATCAATTTATTAATTTTTACGAAAATATCATTTTACTTTCCAAATTTTTATGCATTTTTCACTTTGACCCCCAGACTTTGATTAATATCAATTTTACATTGAAGCTTTTGAAATTTTCATCAATTTGGCCCATGCCGTCACATTCTGTTTACAATTGGACGGAATATGCTGACGTGACACCAAAGTTCATTTGAAATTTCATTTTATCCCCCAAATTATACCTGAAAAATCAATTCGCCCCCCAAATATAAAAAAAAATTAAATTTAAATATTTAATAAATAATTTTTTTATCTCAATAATGAAAATTTCAAATTTTAAATAATATATACTTTGCAAAAAAATAATAAAAAATATAAAAATCTTTATTTAGAATTATCTTGAGACTATGAAGCATAGATAATTCGACAAACATGTCGCACATGTACCGGGTACTTACCGATGTATAGTATTTCTGCATACATACTGGATACATAAAACACGTACTCAAATTTTTTCTTCTTAATTTTTGGTGTATCTAGACATATCTAGTAATACCCAAGCCGTACCGTACCTTAGTCGAAAAAATATTTTTTTCTATTATAAAGATAAAATTCATTTTACTAGACTTCAGTTCTATTTATAGTTTTGTGCTTAGCATGATTTTAAAATTAAGATATAGTTTGTAAGTTATTTAATATAATGATATTTAACTTTGGTTTATCTTATACCTGTACTTCTTTTTCTTTTCTTTTTTTTTATCAGCAAAATTGAAACTTTATTGATGAAAAAAGCAATATACCTGCAAAATTTACATCAACAAAGGAAGGAAATGCACTGAGCATCATGGCTAACTTCAACAATCCCAATTAGATTGGCAATGCAAAGGAAGTATAATCATTTGCAAGCACTTAACCCAAGATTGGTGAGAAATCAATCAAAAGCAACCAAAGAAAGAAAAAAAACAGAACAACAATATAGCAGCAGTGCAACAATACAACAATGCAATATCACACCTAAGACCAAGAAATACCTCTAAACCAAGAAAAAACAATAATCATCATAGCAAATACATCTCTTCACCAACACCAAACCAATGAGCTACCAACAACAGCAACTACACCTCATAATAGTAGCAAAAACCAGCAAATCTCCTGTACCTTATAAACAACATTTCACCTGCTTCAAGTTTGCGACAATATCATGCACTGAGTAATTCACTCCTTTAATATTTGACTTAACCCATAGAGCAATTCTAACTTTCATCATCTTCGTTATCTCTGCAAAATCAAAATTGCCCACATTAAATAAGTAATCATTCTTTAGTTTCCATAAAGACCATAACATTGCCAAAGGGACAACCTTCCAAATATCCAGCTCCTTCTTTCTGAATTTCATACCAGACCACCATTGCAACAAAACATCCACAGAACCTAGTGTTACCCATTTTAAATCCCACCAATTCACCAAATCAAACCATAATTTTCAAACTAATGGACATAAAAGCATCACATGATTAACTGTTTCTACCTTTGTTGTCACAACCCATACCCCACCCCATAAGGGTCGGTGAGGTGACCGGCCAATAATCTGAGATTACCAAAGGCCTTTCTGTACAATCGAAATAATCGGGGCTAGCGGAAGCTTAATATAAAAATATATATAACAAGTAGTCCAATGAGCTCTACTTCTATATGAAAAGACACATGTACATGCTGTTAATTTACCTATCCGGTATTTCATTCATCACATCTTGTACAAAACATTTATATCCATATACACAAAGCATAATAAACATATAACAAAAGCCCGACAATGTGATCACAAGCTATACAACGATCTTCACTACCTAGCCTCAACTCAGAGGCACCAAAACTCATACGGCTTTAAAGGGTGGCTTGAATCTCTCCTTAAGTTGGTTCTCCATGATGCTCACCTACACATACATATAAAACAATAAGCTAAAGCCCAGTGAATAACATTAACGTAAAGAGGTTAGTGAACGAATACCATACATCTCTTAAGCTTAACACAAATCATATCAAAATCATTCACATATCAGAACATAATAGTGGTACATGTAGCAGAACATATCACATATCGTCTTCCAGCTAGAGTAATCGGTTTTGGATACTAAGAGGGGGTTTTTATGTGCACTTAGGGCCGAGCTAGGCCCAATCATTACAGTAGACCGATTCGTGGGCCATAGTAAAAAGGGCTTCGCAGATTGGACCTAGCTTTGTTAGCTCGGTCTAAGTGTGGTGACAATTACTCCGATCGAAGAGATGGTTGCAAATAGCTCGGTTCATATACTCCGATTCAAGGTATAGTTGAACGATGACCGAGCTAAGGCGTCATATGTGGACGCGATGAGTTGAATTGTAAGAGCAAGGTGGGACCGAGCTAGGTGAAGCACGGTTGAAGCTGCCGCCTAAATATAGCGGTGTTAGCTCGGTTATGTAATCATACAACCGTAGTAAAAGCATTTCACTTGGTTAGAGCAGTGAAGAGGGTGTTGAAGGATAGGCATTATCTTTCAGAAGTGTGATTCCTAAGAGGACTCTACATTGAGGAATAAAGAGTCCTACTAGGATTGTGCCAGGCAAAACCTACAAAAGCTCGTGACAGGACCTATTTACAGGTCTCACAACTTTGATTCTCAAATACACAAAGCTTTTGTCTATTTGTCTATTTTTCTAACTTAGGCATCGGAGAGGTATCCGGCACACACCTGCCGGCTAGCTCACGTTTGTGTTTTCAGGGAGTAAAGCGACGACATTTGGAGGAGCACAGACTTGATCGACAGGATTATACGAGAACATTATTTCGTGCTCATACAATTGGCGTTGTCTGTGGGAAATAGACAAAGATCAAAACCTCTTGATCAAGTTCTTCTCTCTAGATTGAAAGCAATGGCGTACGATGAAGACTTGCCGCAGTCTGCTATTGATGGGCAAACCTCAGAGGGGGATGGGAGGCGCGAGGGTTTACCTTGCATCCCACCCATGCCAGATTTAGAACCTCAGCGACGGAACTCCAGAGGGATTCAAGGGAGAGACGGGCCACGAGCCACCGTCGCTCTCAAAGTCCTGAAAGGCAAAGGTGAAGACTTGATCCTCAAGTTCTGGAGGACCGCGTGAGGGAGCAAGACGAGTTAATCAGGACGATGGCGGCAGACATAGAGACAATGAAGCACCAGATAAAAGGAAAATGGGTGGCGACAGGAGAGGGGCGCAAAGGTAACACGTCCCCTCGCCACTCGTGGCAGGCAGGTCACACCATCACAAGTAGAAAGCAGGAGCCTTAAAACAGGCAACACTCAATCAAGGACTTCCAAGACTCATTACTCCGGGTCTGAGAGAACGAGAACTGAGAGGTCGTGTATTGAGGGAAGCACCTATCGGCCCTCCCACACGCATCAGACAACATCTAGGCACACAGAGTTGCCCAGATCATCTGACTTGCGAACAGTACTTGAAGAAAGGGCCTGATGGAAGGAGGACACCAGGGCTCGCGACCCACGCAGAGTTTCAACACTACAGCGATTAGCCCCTAGAACACATGGGAGTGTCGAGATAGGAATGTCAATGCCGCACCTTACTTAAGAACCAACGGACAAAGTATTAGCAAGGTTACAGAGCTCGCCGTTTGTTCCGGTAATAGAGAATGCACCACTACCTTCAGGCTTCCACTAGCCCAAATTCACTACTTATGAGGGGAAGATAGACCCCTACATGCACTCAAGCCACTTTTGCCAGGTTATGGCAGTATACCAGCAAAACGAGGCCCTGATGTGTATCATGTTCCCATTTAGCCTTGGCGACCTAGGTCTAACCTGGTTCGAAAGGCTACCAGAAGGCAGCATCGCCTCATGGGCACAATTGGCATAGGCGTTCGTGACCAGATTCAGAACAAATAACAAGACACCAGTAAAGATTGATCAGCTACTCTCCATTGACATGGGCGAAAATGAGACATTAAGGTCTTACAATAGTTGATATTGGGAGACTTTTAACCAGATAGGGGATTGCCCTACAAATCTCGCCATCACACAATACAAAAGAGGTCTACCAGTTAGAAACAAATTGAGGGACTCAATTACTATGACGCCACCCCTCACGATGGAGGCCCCAATGGAGAGAGTGCACCAACATATTCGCGTCAAGGAAGATAGCGCCCGTGCTAAAGCAAAATCTGGCACAATAGCAATACCAGATAAAAAGACTACAGCAAAAGTCAACGCAGTAGAACAACCAAGAACGAATAGGCGAGGCAAGCGGGCCAACACAGAGGACCCAGACAAAAGGCGGTTAAGAGTTCGCACTGCCATTACCATAGTGTTCAATTAACCTATCTACCGGATTCCCAGTGAGATACGCAATGAACCTTTCGTCCGGTGGCCAGCTAAGTTAAGAGAAGCACAAAAAGACTATGACGAGAGGTCCCGGTGTACCTTCCATGATAAAAAGGGGCACCGCACTGAAAATTACACGTCGTTAAGGTAACATCTAGAGGAGTTAGTGGCAGCTGGGCACCTGGACCAGTACATAGAAGGAGGGACACAACCAGCCCCCCAGAACCACAAAACACCAAATGGGATGCCAGTCGACACTCCACCTCAAGGCGTAATTAACGTTATACACGGGATATTCGAACCTAAGTGGGTATGTGAGCTCAGGGGGATGATCAAAAAGGCTGAGCACTTAAGGGAGGTATCAAGTGCACAACCTGCTATCAAAAATGGGAGAACAGAGACCACAAATGTCATATCTTTTTCAAACAAAGATTTAGCAAGGATATATTTCCCTCACAATGATGCACTGGTTGTCACTCTACGCGTCAAGAATTTCGACATCAAACAGATTTTGATTGACCAAGGAAGCTCATGTGAGATAATGTATTATGAAACCTTCAAACAACTGAAACTGGAGGACAAAGACCTGGCACCTACGACATCTCCCCTAATCAGATTCAACTCAATGCCAGAATGGCCAGTGGGCAAGATAATCCTCCCAGTCAAGGCAGGAACCCTGACAAAACAGGTGGAATTTTGGTATTGAAAGTCCCTTCCACTTACAACATAATCCTAGGGAGAACATGGTTGCACGCCATGCGCTCAGTGGCATCAACCTACCATCAGGCATTATGATTCCCCAACGAAACCGGCATGATTGAAGAAGTCTTAGGAGACCAAATCATGTCAAAGCAATGTTTCGTCACAGTAAATGGAAGCCGTGCTGCAAAAGGGTTTGTACAGATGGTGGAAGAACCAAAGAGCAATGAACTGAAGGCAGTGGAAGACTTGGTTGAGGTAAGGATAGATGAAAAGAACCCAAAAAAGTTCTTTTTGCTCGGCTCGTCGTTGTCCAGCACTGAGAGAATAGAGGTCATGGAATTCTTAACCTCTAATATCGAAGTGTTTGCCTGGATACCATACGACATGCCTGGCATTGACCCGAACATCATCTGTCACCAACTCAATATCCACCCAACTGCCAGACCAATTATACAATGCACTCGCAGATCAGCACTCCACCACGCAGAGATAGTGGCGGAGGAAGTGGGAAACTTATTGAAGATAGGAGCCATCAAGGAAGTGCACTATCCCAGGTGGATCTCCAATACTGTTGTAGTGCCAAAGAAGAACGAAAAATGGCGTGTTTGTGTGGACTACAGAACAGTCAACAAGGCATGCCCAAATGACAATTTTCCCCTCCCACGGATAGACCAACTGGTTGACCTGACGGCAGGGCACAATCGACTTAGCTTCCTCGATGCGTATAGAGGTTACCATCAGATCGCTATGTACAAACTAGACCAGGAGGTCACATCATTTACAACGCCTAGAGGATTGTACTGTTACAAGGTCATGCCCTTTAGCCTAAAGAACGCAGGGGCTACATTCCAACGGATGGTCACCAAAATGTTTGAACCATTGTTACGCAGAACAATGGAGGCCTACATAGATGATATAGTGGTCAAAAGCAAGAATGAGAAGGACCATCTCAGTGACCTAGATGAAATGGTCCAAATTCTGAAAAAGAACAAGTTGCGTCAAAATACGTCCAAGTGTGCATTCGGTGTAAGATTAGGCAAATTCCTAGGCTTTCTGGTAACCAACCGAGGTATAGAAGCAGACCCTTCTCAGATCAAAGCAATCCAGGATCTTGAGAGGCCTAACATAGTCAAAAAGGTGCAGCATCTCACTGGCCTAGCAGTCGCGCTCAACCGATTCATAAGTCGGTCGTCAGACAGATGTCGACCATTCTTCCAAGCATTAAAGGGAAAGTTTGAGTGAGATGAAGAATGCGACTGCGCCCTAGCAAGCTTGAAAGAGTACATGTCTTCTCCACCATTGCTAGTAACCCCAGTACTTGGAGAATAGCTCTTTTTATACTTGGTGGTTTCACAGTATGCAGTTAGCGCAGTGTTGGTCAGAGCGGAAGGAATCTAACACCTGCCCATCTTCTATGTTAACAAAACCTTGCTGGGTGCAGAAACCAGGTACCTACCATTGAAAAAGCTGGCCTTAGCTTTGATGATGGCCTCAAGGAAGTTGTCACATTACTTCCACACCCACACCATAATCGTCCTAATAGCCTTTCCCTTAAAAGCGTTGTTTGAGAGGGCGGACTTTTCTGGACAAATCTTGAAATGGGCAGTTGAGCTGGGACAGTTTGATATCAAGTTTCAACCTAGAACCGCAATAAAAGCCCAAGCTTTGATGGACTTTGTGGCTGAGTTCACACCAGGAAGCCATCATATCTACCCAGTTGACCTGACTAACGCAACCGAAGAAAAAGGGAAAAGTGCCGCTGGAACTGCACAGCCCCTAATACAGGATACCTAACCACATTGCAAGCCTTACAGGATTGAAGACAGCAAGGAAGGGACAGACCATGCTATTCCTAGCAACGACTCATCAACAAGTAAAAACTTGAGGCAGTCAGATAGCGAAGAGCAAACCGCAACAGCAGGCATGGACTTGGAAGAAAACATCACCAATACGCATGACCCCAAGACATCATCCGACCCCTCTACTTGCTGGAAACTATTCGTCGGAGAGATGTGGAAGCTCTTCGTGGATGGAGCATCCAATAGGCACGGTGCAGGGCTTGGCATAGTCCTCATCACACCAGATGGCCTAATAGTAGAACAGGCAGTTGTAGACACCCCATTTTTGACCGACCTTAAGACTCAGACATCACCGATTAAGCGCTCGGTGATAATGCATATTGTGCTCGTTCAGAAGTTTCAGAGTCTCGGCTGCAAGCCTTGCCTCCGGACTTCCGGATTCTTTCGTGCCTTGCCTCGGTTTGCGAACCAGGCTCTGTTTTCTCTACTTTCTCTTCCCGAAGGGAGGGAGAGGTCTCGTAGATCATCTCTCAGTGGCCATAGGCTACGTTTCGTGGTCATAGGCCATTTTTCCCGTTTGGAGCCCGGTTCCCGATTTTTCGGAGCCGACGGCCATGTGTCTCGGTTCGGGACCGCCTAACCACCTCCGTTTGCTCCGGTTTTTGGTATACACCTTATTTCCTCCATTTTGAGGAACACTGTGGCCTGAGAGACCAACTTCGTGGTCGAACGCCACCTCCGGTGCTCAACAGCCTGTTTTCGGGGGCCCCGGGCCGCGCGTTTCAGTCCCTGAACCTTCGTTTTGCATCCGTCTTGGTTCATTTTTGGTGGAGACCTTATTTTCATTGTTAGGAAGGTTGTAGGAGGGTGGGAGGCCAGCAATTTTTCTAAAAAGCCAGTTTTATTTCTTCATCGCTCTCCGTCGCCAGTTTTCCTCACTAGAAAGCTAATGTTGACCACTCTCGGGCCACTTTCTTTAGCCCTAAACCCCATATTTGTGTTGTACACACCTGGGAGGCCACCAATGTGAATAGGCCAGCCAGTAATTGTTTCTAACCCTTTTGAACCCCTCTAAAAAGTTGGCTTTTCTCTCTCCTGGTTCACATTTTCTGGGTTTTCACCACATATTTGTGTTGTGCACACATGGGAGGCCACCTTTTTGGGTGGCCGGCCAGCAATTTTGATTGACCCTTTTGACCCCTGGCCAGCCGGCCAGGAGGGATGGCTGGCCGGCCACCTGAACCTTTTGAACCTGGCCGGCCATGATCCTCTCTCCAAGTGTATTCCAGCTGTACCGGCTGTTTTCCCCCAGATTCTGTATCCAAGGGGCTGCCTTTTGGGGGGGAAATTTGAATTTGTTTTCCCCCCCTTTATTCCTTGGCCTCTCCTCTATAAAGCCAGCACCCCAGCCCCATTTTGAAGGGTTACAAAAATTGATTGGAGCCTTTGCATACAACTCTCCCTCTCCCTCTCTTCCAAGCCTCAAAACATCCTTATTTTGCACCATTTACCCTACACCTCATAGCCTATCACCTCCACACTCCATTCCAACATCTTGGGGCTGATTTTTAGAGGCTAGGAGATCCTCTTCTTGGACGAGAAGCTGCTGGAAAGTTATGCTACAAGGGCGAGTCCTCTTCTCCCTCTTTCTTGCCTTATTTTGTTCTATATCTTAGCCCCTTTTTCTTACATTTTTGGGCTCCGACCCAAACTGTAAATAGTCATATTTTCAGCTCCTCTTCATGTTTGATCAAGGACTTTTTTGTTTGAGGTCTTCTCCTTACCCTTTGTGTTTAATCTCTCTTTTAGGCCTATTTTTGCATGGTATTTTAGTCTTATTTGTGAGCTGTTTTGAACTTGGTCATAAACTCTGAAATGTCTTGTTTTGAGCCCCTCTTCAACTTTGTTGAAGGGCTCTCCTCTGTTTGAGGTCAGATGCTACCACTTGTCTCTTTATCCCTCTTTTAGGCCTTTTTCTAGCATGTTGTTTTAGCCTCACTTGTGTCTATTTTTGAGACTTGATATAAACTCTAAAGTGCCCTTTTTGGAGCCCCTCTTCAACTTTGTTGAAGGGCTCTTTGCTATTTGCAGCCAGCTGCTGTCCCTTGTCTCTAATCTCTCTTTTCGGGACATTTTTGCATAATAGATTGGCCCTATTTGTGTTCACTTTTGAGATTTGTTATAAACTGAAAAAAGTCTTTTTTTAAGGCCCTCTTGATATTTGATTAAGGGCATTCTTTTGTTTGAGGTCATATGCTCCCTTGTATGCTTGATTGTCCCTTGTTGTGAGCCTTACACCTAAGCTCTTGTTGCATGCTCGGTTTGGCCCACTGTTTTGAGCCTCCAAATCAGAGGGGGTGACCCCCTCTCACCTTGACTTGTTTGGTGGTCATTTTTGGCCTTCCAAAGAGACCCTATCTTGCATGCTTTGAAGTCACTTTCCAGGGCCAATTTGGTGAGTTTTAAGACTACCATATTTGATTTTCATAGTTGTTTATGCCATGCTAAGTGTCCACCTTGTATGTGCTTAATAATCCCTTGCATGGCCCTCTAAAGGAACTCATCATTTTTGCATGTATTGGTTGCATATCCATGGTTATTTAGGCATATTTTCACATGTTTTATTCACTGATTTTTGCTGGTTTGGTGAGATTCCATGTGCATGCTATACTTGCCATATAACTCATGTTTGCTAGCCACTCTTGCATGCTATTTTAGTCCACCATGCTAGCATCTTTTGGCCATGCTTTGAACTGGAAATGTTCATGTTTTGGGACTGCCTTGGCTCTGTCTTTATACTTCATAATCAAATAATGCATGCTTTGTATAGCTATAAGTCATTCCATGTGCCTAGTCTTGAGTTTCGGGGTTCATCTCATGCATCAGGTGCCTTTTTTCCATGTTTCGGGGCTGTTTAGCATCATATTTCAGTGCTGGAATTCATGAGTTTGTATGCCATCTTGCATCCCCTGCCATGCCTTGTTAGAGTTGCATGTTGTGCCTTAGGATCGGTCCTCGGTTTGCGTGCATGTGTGCACGCATTTCGATTGTCTCTTTTTCACCTAATGGCTACTGATGTGAGTGTGGCTGAGGTCTACTCATGTTGGTGTAAGTCCATTATGCATTGAGTATGCCATTTCATTTCATAGCATTGTGTATGCTAGGTTGTATGTTAGAGCATTGTGTATGCCTTGTTACATCGTGCATTGTGTATGTCATTTCATAGCGTTGTGTATGCTAGGTTGTATGTTAGGATTGCATTCATGCATGTCATGCATATTGCATCATGTTTGGGATAGGAGTTAGCCCAAGCACGGGAAACGAGGGACGTTTCGTACTCCGAGTGACGAAACGTGTCTCAATTCCCAGTCGCCGATACGCCGGATTAACCATGATGGAGTTTAGGCCTTGTTGTGTTCATATGTGCATTCATTTCATATTGAGTCGTGCAAATCGACTCCTCGGCCATCATGCATCGAGATGCGTGATTGGTGGCACGAGGATCGAAGACTACACTCCCTGAAGAGTAGTCATACATACATATGTGAAAATACTTGGCCATGCTCCTTTGTTGCTCTCTGTTGCAGCAAATCAGAAATTAGCAGCCTTCCGGAGTTTGGCACGCATTCCAAGATCAGTTGCAAACAGAGGCAAACTGGGGCATCACAAGGGATTTTCCGACGAAGGCAAATCGAGCATGCATCATTCATCATTTGGAACAGAGCTGAGGCGGCTCACGGATTTGCGTGCCAATTTACTGCTTTCTTAGTTAATTTGTTAATTAATTAGGGTTTTGTAATTATTTATTCGGGACTGTAATTATTTATTTGGGACGGTATTATTCTTTCGGACCCTCCGAGCAAGGGCAAAACTATAATAAGTGTGCGTGTGTGTGATGTATGTCTTCCAACCCCACGTCTTTCTCCATTTTATTTACCAGCTTATGATGGTTAGATTAGGGCATGTTTCAATTAGCATACAGTATGATAGCATGTTTGCATTCATTCATCTGTCTTGCATGCGTCGGGCTCGGCGCATCATACTAACTGCATTTGTATTTCAATTCCAAGTTGAATACATGTTAGCTGTAGCATTTCATATGCCATGTTTAGAATAGCCGAGCCTATTATAGTTGCATTTTTGCATGTGTTGCATTAGGCATTCCTGTATAGTTAGGATCATGCATGGATTTCTAATTAGCTTCTGTTTTGGCTTGGAGTACTCGGTAAGTTTTATGCTTTAGCATCCTTGCATGCGTGTGAGTAACTGCCATGATAGCATGCTTACCATGAGGCTAACTGCTTATGTGATATAACTGCCTAAATGCCTGTGGGTGAAGGTTGGGTTATTTGAGTTGGAGCAATTCGTTAAAATGTGTGTTTTAAGCCCACTAGATAATGGCAAAATCATGTTTTCTAAGCCCACCTGAGGGTGGCAAATCCACGTCTTAGCCTACTTGCGGGTAGCACCATCAAACCATTTTCAAATAAACAAACATGAAATGTTTTGTTCCAATTCAGGCGACCCAGTCTATACTTGTATGCTGTGCGCATCACATAGTAATTCTAGGCTAATAACCGGAATAAGAACACATAATGTTTTCAAAACTCGATATCATGGTTAGTAGAGGCTGATCTTTGATCGGGCGAACGGGGGTGCTCACGAAGTGACCTTCACCAATCGTATCCAAGTTCCCGAGCCGAGGCAACTTTGGTGATGACGGACACGTGGCCTTAGGCAAACGAGTCAGGGTTTCCTAAATTTCCCAAAATAAAAATATTTAGGTGGCGGCTTTGTATCTGGCAGAGCAGTCCATGTTTGGCACTTCTTTCGAAAAAAAATCTATTTTCAAAAACGATTTGCTAGATTTGGACTCTTTGATGATTCATTGGTCTTGCATTGCACTCTGCGAGATTAGATATAGGACCGTGACACAAATCGAGTCCGAACTGTAGCATGAGGCCCACGAGCGCGTCTACAGTTTCTGGCGACTCTGCTGGGGAATTAGAGAACTTGACTCGAACTCATGATATCTGTTTTTGACTACACTTATGTGTTTCTTTGCATTGCATTTGCATTGGTGCACCTAGGACACCGTGTTTGCCATCTGCTATTCCTGAACGGTTTGCCGGAGGCTTGTCTTGTCAAGGCATGACCATAAGGCTGACCGGTTATGGGCTCTGCCAGTATGGGAACACAAACCCCGATTTCTACCGGGGCACCCTTTTTTTGACCAATCGACCTAGTGCATATTCGGAATCCATAGTGACCATTCCAAACTAGGACAGGTTGCTTACCCGATATAGGTTGTTTGAAACCGCTGCGTGCGTAGTGAAACCCTAGCTCCTGACAAAATAAGACAGGGAAACCCTACCCCAACATAGGGGTGTTTTGGCTCTCAATTATCTGTTATGTGCTGTCAGAGTGCGTCTCTACAGGGAAATGCATGTATCAGTTTACGAGTTTGGGCATCAGGCCTGCGGGCATCAGTCAGTGTTTGAGAATCAGTTATCTGCGGGTATCAGATTCAGTCTTTGGGGACAGTGATTCAGGGATAGTGATCAGTGATTGAGGACAGTGTGTGTTCAGCTTATCGACCGTGTGTTGTTATGCCCAGCTGTGTGTTGTGCATTTACTTTAAGTTGTTATGATGTTCGTTTATCTGGTTATTTATTTCCTTTTTGCTTTATTTATCTTTTCGCTAGGGCAGTTTTAGCACAATTGCTTCAGACCAAGCAGATATTCCCCAAGCACCCTAGACAAGAGGTCGTCGACTCAATCGATCTGAGGATCTGGTTGATGGACAGCCAGTGTTCCACTCTCTGTCCCCAGTTATCAGACGAAGATCGAGGAAGCACAGTGTGTCTGAGCGGAGATTACCAGAGCAGGGGTCTACTCTAGCAGTGAACAGTCGGACCGAGATCTCAGTTTCTGCCATAGAGATAAACATACCAGTCAGTCAGCAGGATCAGCGGAATATGGCCGGAATGGAAGAAATGATGCGCCAGCTCCAAGAGAGCATGAAGCAAATGCAGGAGGATGTTATCCGCCAAGCGGAATTTGCCAAACAGCAGGCCACAGTCATGGCCCAGCAGGCCGAGCTCATCACTAGACTGCAACAGCAGAATGCAGCATCAGCCTCACATCAAGCTCCGCCCCCACTAGGAGCCCCGCTACCTGAGCAGGCACCAACTGTCCAGAATACCTTGCCGAATGCCCAGAACGTCTTGCCGAATGTTCAGACCCTTCAGGAGGACACAGATATCCCAACGGGGCCAGCTCCGCCCCCGCTTCTACCTTAACTGTCCAAACCACATACACCCATCAACCACCCAGACTCTCCTTTCGAGTTCGAGGTAGACCCTACAGCACTGAAATTGAGCAAGCTCGAGAAGCTATTCAAGAAATCCCAAGGGGTGAAGGCTATTCCGGATATCGATGACGGATATACCGATGTGGCTGTGACGCTACCAGATAGGTTTAAAATGCCACAAATTGATCGCTTCGATGGATCTGGTGATCCTATGGTCCACCTCCATTTGTTCTCAGATATACTACGGCCGATGGGCCTCACCAGACCGCAAAAGCTTTCGCTATTTGGTCGAACCTTGTCGGGTGTGGCCGCTATCTAGTATACGAAGCTGGAGGATGATGTCAAGCGAAGTTGGGATGAAATGGCCGAGGCCTTTGTTGCGCAATACTCTTACAATACTCAAATCGAGATTACAACCCGGGATCTCGAAACAACAAGGCAGGAGCCTAAGGAGAGCTTCTCGGATTTTGTAACCCGATGGAGGGTGAAAGCTTCAATGATGACCCTGAGGCCTACCGATAAAGATCAAATCAGGATGATTGTGCGCAATCTCCAGCCAAAATTAATGCAAAAAATGATTGTGCTCCCCTTCCCCACTTTTTCAGATCTGCATGAGATGGGGGTACAAATCGAAGATGCATTAAAACAGGGTCTGATTGACCAAGATAGAGAGCAGCCCCGAAGAACCTTTAACCGCAACAACAATACAAGCCCAAGCAGCGCTGCGAATACAAGGGCTTCGGAAATGAGTATGGTCACCACCATTCCCCCTCCCCTTCCAAGACCCATGGCAGCCACACCTTTCTCTGGTGCATCCGGAAGTAACACCCAAACCACCAAGTACCAACCCAGAGGCCAAAGAACCTTCACCCCATTGTATATGCCCTTGTCCAAGGCTCTAGGGGTATTAATCAGGAAAGGGCATCTAAAACCCCTGGAGCCGCGGCCATTGCCAAATCCGCTCCCTCCCTCTTACAACCTAGCCAAATACAGTGCATATCACCAATAACATGGTCA
Organism: Camellia granthamiana; assembly: GCA_036172215.1. Classification (NCBI taxonomy): domain Eukaryota; kingdom Viridiplantae; phylum Streptophyta; class Magnoliopsida; order Ericales; family Theaceae; genus Camellia; species Camellia granthamiana. The sequence continues at coordinate 24,531,833 of CM069908.1, read as the reverse complement.
CGACACTGACCAATGTTTCCGACTGCGTCATGAGATTCAATATCTCATTGACAAACAGGTGATCCTACCTCCAGAAAAACCCAACGTCATAACCAACCCCCTCCCTACAAACAACCAAGCTCCACTTCCCAAAAGAGTCAATTTTATCCAGACTGGGGTCGTGCCTTACGATCCTAGCATCTATATCACCCCTTCCCACCTACCTAAGCCGGAGGTGCTCCTTCCTGATTGCACCGACTCTTTGTGCATGTTGGACATCTCTAAAACCCAACCCGAGCCAGTAGTGGTGACTGTCGAAGACAGAGCAAAGGAGGTTTCAGAGGAGGATGGAATTACTGAATCAAGGTTTAAGCAGTCTGGAAGTGTTGCTGGGGAAGCCTACGATCCAAGTGATTACATCTTATTAGTGGGCCAGGTTGAGCCAAGTGTAGAATTGCCAGAGAGGGCAGAGCTGTGTGTGATCCGAGGAGATGGATTTGAACGAGGGACAGATGATTTGACGGCTGTAGAAGAGGACTTAGCCAACCTCCAGTTTTTCAACGACCAAGATCCAGGGGACGCCGCAGTCAACTGGTTTGATTATGAGGAATCGGTAGAGGTAACTGGATGGCTTGACGACCTAACGGACGTCGTCGAAGAATCTCAGTTGGAGCAGGGCCCGGCAGGGGCGAGAGTATCAATTGTGGCCGGAAGGGCCGAAAGTCAGAATACACTACCGGAGAGCGCCGGTACGAAGAATTTCGCTCGGGACTTGAGCATTGTGGATGCAGAGAAAGTTGTACAACCAATTGCACCGACACAGGTGGAACAAGAAAAGTTTTGGGATTCTGAGAGAATCAGGAAAGCTAAAGCCCATGAGGGGGCCGAAAGTGCTGTGGGCACAATGATAGAAAATGCTGCGAGCATGCGGGCTGAGGATGCTGCGAGTATAATCATACCGGGGCCGGACAGGTGTCTGTCAGCCGCCGACGGAATGTGGTGGGAAGACGATGATTTATGTCTCGCCCACACAGATGAAGATTGGGGGAGTAACCAGCCAGATGATACCTGGTATATCGGCGAGGTCGATCATATGACAAGAAGTGGGCGGTATTTCAAGCCCCCGCACTTAGACCAGCCAGAAGCATCTGGAAAGGATAAGGAAGCCGAGAGACAGAAAGAAAAGCAAATCGAAGAAGAGGCTGTACTGAAGTAGTTAAAGAAGACACAAGCAGACATCTCCATCTGGGGACTGCTTATGGCATCACGAGTACACAGGCAGGCTGTCCTTTCAGCCATGGACAAGGCTAAGCTTTCTACAGACACCACGCCGGAGCAGCTGGTTGGATTGTTTTTTCCGGGGGGAGGTTCTCTGACGTTGACCTTTTCTGATGCAGAACTACCGCCTGAGGGCGCAAATCACAACAAACCTCTCTACATCTCTGTGGAATGTAGAGACAAATGGGTACCGGTGGTTCTTGTCGACACGGGATCCACTATTAATGTGTGCCCGTCAAGGACGGCATATGCGATCGGGTTGAAGCCCGCAGACTTCGTGCCAACCACTCAAGTGATCAGAGCCTATGATAACACAAGCAGGGAGGTGATGGGGACTGTCAAAATTCAGACCCAGGTTGGTCCAGGACAACACAACATTGAATTCCATGTCTTGGACGTTCCCGCAACCTTTAACCTACTTCTTGGGCGATCATGGTTGCACCAGGTCAAGGCAGTCTCTTCCACCTTGCATCAGATGTTGAAGTATACTCACGGGAAAGGGATAGCTATTGTTTTTGGGAATTCGTCAATCCATCCGCCGCCAAAAGTGTCTACACCAGTCTTGGAAATCGAACATGGTACGAAGGATTTGTTCCTATCAGGGTTTACCCTGGCCGAGGCCCGGGTTGTGCAGAACATCATGGCTGTTAATGAGGGAATGTATGTCAGTGCTCAGTCTGTATACCTCATGAACAAGCTTCAACACATCCCCGGGATGGGATTGGAAAAGAGCAGCCGGAAGGGGGTCGCAGCATTGGCCGAAGTGCTACACAACCCTCATACCTTTGGCTTGGGTTATCTTCCCACCAAAGAGGATTGGATAAGGAAGGGAAAGGAAATGGCTGGAAGAGCCAGAGCAAAAAAGGCAGGGAAGCCTTTTGAGCTAATGCATCGACCCATTCAGGGTACCCTGACGGACGCTTCGTCCGGGAGGGAGAGGACTTTCCATTTTGTGGCTTCCCAGAGCCGTGGCTGAACGCGGAGAGAAAGCGCATGCCAGGTTTCGAGATCTTCTTCGACCTGCAACTATCCGGGGATGACATTGCAAAAGAGCAGACGGACGCATCAGCTGAGGTTGAGTAGTGTAAGAAAGTGCAGTCTGAGGACACCGAACTTGAAATGGGGGTAGCGTTGGCGTGTCTACTTTCAGATCCTCCGATCGTCCAGAAGTGCTTGGGGGATAACTTCTCGGTATACATGATCGGGAATGGAATGGTTGCGGGCCTACCAGCAACTATTTTGGATGCATCCATCGCACCCTCTCTCATCGGGCAATATGAAGAGGGATTTTTGTCCAGCAACACCAAGTCAGGTAGTGAGCCGGAATCTGATTCCACCGAGTCTTGTGAGTCAGAATCAGGTTCCAGCTCGACTGAGTCTGAGTCTGGTAATCCTGGGGATGATAACCCGGACACCACCGTCTTGTCCAGGTCGTCTTTTTCTTTCTCTTTTGAGTCTGTTGTAACCAAAGAATCGGACGATTTGGATGTGCTTAATGAGAATCAAGTAGCTGTGGTTTCTAAGTACTTTTCTGTGCCCTTGATTTATTGCATTAACTTAGACTTTCAAAATTTTAATGAAAACGACAAGGACGAAATTCCTCCGGTTTTGCAACGCTTAATTGAACAAGAGCAGGAAAGATTTGTTAAACCCCTAGTTGATGAAATCACTACAGTGAATATTGGTACTGAGGAGGACCCGCGGCTGGTCCAGATCGGGTCCACGTTGTCTTCGGAGGAACGCGAGCGCTTAGTCGCTTTATTAAAAGATTTCAAAGATGTTTTCGCATGGTCCTACGAAGACATGCCTGTAATCGATCCTGAGATTGTACAGCACCGGATCCCTCTTGACCCCGAGGCCCGACCTGTTAAGCAGAAACTTAGGAGGATCCGCTCGGATTGGGCTCTCAAGATTAAGGAAGAGGTCACCAAGCAAATTGACGCAGGCTTTCTGCTGGTATCCGAATACCCAACTTGGTTGGCCAATATCGTTCCAGTGCCGAAGAAGGATGGCAGGATCCGGGTGTGCGTGGATTTCAGGGATTTAAACAGAGCTAGTCCGAAGGACGACTTTCCCTTGCCACATATTGACGAGTTGGTGGATTTCATAGTGGGGCATGCTTTACTTTCGTTCATGGATGGCTTCTCAGGCTACAATCAGATAGTGATGGCACCTGAAGACCGGGAGAAGACTGCTTTCACCACCCCGTGGGGAACCTACTGCTACAGAGTGATGCCGTTTGGGTTGAAGAATGCTGGAGCTACATATCAACGGGCCGCGACCACAATATTGCATGATATGATCCACAAAGAGGTTGAGGTGTACGTGGATGACATGATTGTCAAGTCCAAAGAAAGAGAGGGCCACTACACCGCCTTGCAAAAGTTCTATCAAAGGATCAGAGAATTTCGGTTGTGGCTAAATTCTCAGAAGTGTACGTTCGGTGTTACAGCAGGAAAAATGCTGGGGTTTCTGATTGCACAAAGGGGCATCGAGGTCGACCCTTCAAAAATCAAGGCCATCTTAGAATTGCCACCACCAAGGACTGAAAAGGAGGTGCAAGGCTTTCTGGGTAAAGTGCAATTCATAAGATGGTTTATCTCAAAATTAACCTTGACTTGTGAACCACTTTTTGGTCTCCTGAGGAAAGGCAAGAAATTCCAATGGGACGGCCGATGCCAAGTTGCTTTTGAATAGATCAAGGAATATTTACAGAACCCGCCCGTGTTGTCACCGCCAGAGCCGGGGAAACCGTTGATATTATACCTTTCAGGGACTAAGACCATAATGGGCTATATGCTCGCGCAAGAATCCGATGACAAGGTGGAGAGGGCTATCTACTATCTGAGCAAGAAGATGCTAGAGTATGAGACTCGCTACACACCGTTGGAGAAGGCTTGCTTAGCTTTGGTATGGGCTACCAGGAAGCTGCGGCACTACCTGTTAGCTCACTCCGTAATGTTGGTTTCACGACTCGATCCCATCAAATATCTTTTCAAGAAACCGGCACTTACGGGTAGGCTAGCTCGTCGGTTGCTGTTGTTCTCCGAATTCGACCTGAAATATGTGACACGCAAGTCAGTCAAGGGAAGGGCAGTAGCAGAATTCTTAGCCGATCATCCAGTGGAAGGAGGTGAAGCAGTTGAATACTTATTCCCAGATGAAGCCATTTTGCACATCGACAACGAGTATTGGACAATGTACTTTGACGGAGCGTCAAATCAGTACCGGTATGGGATAGGGCTACTACTAATAGCACCCGACAATTCCCGTATCCCTCTAGCCTTCAAACTCCGATTCAAAGTCTCGAACAACGAAGCAAAATATGAGACATGCATTGCCGGTCTAAAAGCAGCCTTGGAACTAGAGGCAAGACGGTTAGACGTCATCGGGGACTCGAACCTTGTTGTGTCTCAAGCAAAAGGAGACTGGAAAGTCAAAGAAGAAAAGATGATGATGTATCACCAGACCTTGGACTTGTTAATTCCTCGGTTTGAAAAGCTAAACTTTGCTCATCTACTAAGAGAGAACAACAGGTTCGCAAATTCTTTAACAACTCTATTTTCCATGATAGACATCCCGTTTGGAGTCCGGATGCGTCCAGTCATCATTGACCAGAAATTTGCGCCAGCCTACGAGTCGATTGCTGTTATAGATGAGGTTCAGGACGAAAACCCATGGTATTACGATATTTGGAATTTCTTGGAGAAGGAAGCATATCCGCCAGGGGTAAATGCCAAGGATAAAAGGGCAATCAGAAGAATGGACGTTCAGTTCATCATCTGTGGGGGTAACCTGTATAAGAGAGGTCATCTGGGAATGCATAAGCTGTGTGTTGAAGCCGAGGAATCGAAGCGCCTGTTGGAGGCCATCCATGGAGGAGAATGCGGTGCGCATATGAATGGAGTAATGCTAGCACGAAAGATCCTCAGACAGGGTTACTACTGGTCCACCATGGAGGAGGATTGTGTTGGCTTTGTTCGGCGATGCCAAAAGTGTCAAATCCATGCAAACCGCATGAACATCCCACCGTCAAAGCTATACAACATGACTTCGCCATGGCCATTTTCAGTTTGGGGAATTGATGTGATCGGGGCTGTCACTCCAAAGGGGTCGAATGGGCATGAGTTCATCTTCGTCGCGATAGATTATTTCACAAAATGGGTCGAGGCCCAATCATATGCGGTGTTGAAGGCGTCGCACGTTGCAAAATTTATCAGAAATAACATCATCTGTCGCTATGGGGTCCCAAACGAGGTCATTTCAGATAATGGTTCCCACTTTAAGAAAGAAGTGATTGACTTGTTGGAAAAATACAACGTGGCTTTTCATAAGTCATCCACATACCGGCCGCAAACCAACGGAGCGGTCGAGGCCGCCAACAAGAATATCAAACACATACTGCAGAAGATGGTGGAAACCTACCGGGATTGGCTAGATAAGCTGCCATTTGCTCTGTGGGGCTACAGGACTTCAATTAGAACTTCTATTGGAGCGACTCCATATTCATTGGTTTATGGGATGGAGGCCGTTCTACCTATCGAGATTGAGGTTCCGTCATTGCGAGTATTGGCTGAGTGTCAAATAGCCGAAGCAGATTGGCAGCAGAGCAGATTTGAGGAACTCATGCTCTTTGATGAGAGAAGACTGAAAGCACTGTACCATGTTCAAGGTTATCAGCGTAGAATTGCTCGGGCTTTCAACAAGAAAGTTAAGTCCAGAAATCTAAAAGAATGAGATTTGGTGCTCAAGGACAACCGAGCTCCCATCCACAACCCAAGGGGCAAGTTCAGACCCAATTGGACTGGTTCCTACATCATCAAGTCTATCTGGTCAGGTGGAGCTATGGTTCTGATGGACCTAGATGGCCTAGAATTTTCACAACCGATCAACATGGACAAGTTGAAGAAATATTACCCCTGAGAGGCTCGCTAGGCCGAAAACCCGAAAGGGCGACCTAGGCAAAAGTTAGAGCATTAAAAATTGGAAAATATAAAAACTGAGCTCGCAAGGTTGAAAACCCGCAAAAGGGCGGCCTTGGCAAAAGTTAGAGCGTAAAAGGAGAGTGAAAATACTCGAGTGAACCTAAGCCTGAACTACGTAAGGCTTGATTCCCATCATCGGGATACGTAGGCAACTTCATCCTGAAGCTCAGCCATAAACTTTTCCCCGATCAACTTTGTCCATTTGATCATCTCAGTCATCTTTGTCTATCAGCATCCATTGGAATCTCCGGTGCAGTGCTGTTCAGACTGGGGGCAACTTTCCGTTGCCATGAAGTGCCGCGGTACTCTTCAGACTAGGGGCAACTTTCCAGTTGCAAGGATCTGGGGTTGTGCATCTCGGTGACAGATCTCAGGCGTGTCCAGTTCTGATCCATATCGAAAATGGTTTTGAAAAGTTTTAATAAAAGTTGACTTTGTTCAAATTAATCTTTTCACAACTAAGACCATTTTTGGACCAAAGTGGAAAATTTTCAGTACCACAACCTTCAATTTCATTAATTTCAAAACAGAGTTCTCCTGCTCTTGCATACAATCGAAGTTGCTTTTTATTACATTCATAAAGAAAACTTGAAAGTACTAATAAAGCAATAAATCCGGGGCATAGTCAAGTCAGGTGTCCCTGCGCCCCCTCCCAGAGCTGGTCGGAGCCTCTGATGCCAAGCTGGGCCCAATCTGTGCCTCTTCATTGAGCCAATCCAAGCACTCGTCAGACAAAGTATAACTGAAAGTGGGAGCGGGGGCCAGGAGTTCTCTCGTCCTCCATGCTGTGGCATATCGGGCAAGCTGTGCACCTCGAACCGGGAATGAAGCCGGATACTCTATCCCCTCTGGTGGACAACTCTGATCATGACCGAACTGGCGCTGGAACCGAAACAGAAAGTAGAATACATAGTGAGTCAGACCAATCAACTGGATCCCAGTCTGCCGGGACATGCTATAGCTCATTGCCGGGAGATTGAGCCAAGGGCAGCGCCAAGCGATGCGATCTGCAGACAAATTGCACATCCAGTCGAACCACCATCCCTCATCAAGGGCATCGACTAGGCGTTGTCGAAAGAAGTAGCCGCGAGTTGAGTAGGCTGGGCAAGAGTCCACAACCTGCAATTTATCCATCAACCATACCTGGGGAGGGATGAAAAATGAGAGAATAAAGAATAGAGAGATGTACGATGAGAGAAAAGTAAGACAAGGGTTTTGTGAGAAAGACCGAGCCTGAGGGCCGAGTGATGTGAGCAATACATATGTGAGATTGGGTAGGAAACATTACCTGTAGCAGTAGTGGACTCCCCGCAAATCTGGTCGTCTCCCGGCGATGGAAAGCATCCAAGCCCATCAGCGTCTCAGCCAGTGTCATCGCAATACAACTCTTTCTTTCCTTCAAGCCTTGAGCAACTTCAATCAGGCGAATGCTAGATCCACCAAAGCCCGATGCAAGCAGAAAGTGAGATAGCATACACAAGCAAAGGGCATGTTGTCGGAAACCTTGACAATGATGGTCGTCACGGTCACCGACGCCAGAAAAGCGATAAATCAATCCGAGGATGTCCAGTTCCCCATTACAGATCAGAGACCGAGCGTCATGCGCGGTGGGTCCACACATCCAACCTAAAGCTTGGGCGTGACCAAAGCGAAACTGAGGCAAGGTCTCTTCATAACGTTCAGATTCCATCAAAACTTGAAAATCTTCGAAAGTTGGACATACCTCTTGCCCGCCAAAGCTAAAGACATGTGTTACCGAGTTCCAAAACCTTGCCGCAGCATGAAGGAAGAGAAGGTGTAGCGGAGTACGGCTCAGCGTGAATAGTGCATTCAAGCCGAAGCCCCGGAAGTTCAACTTTTCCGAGCCGTCTAAAGTAGCAATCCAAGTTGCGAGATTTTCGACGAGAAACGTCTTCATTTTGATGCAAAACTGAGATGAAATGAATGAGCCATGGAGCTAGGACTTTTAAAGGGGATGAGGCACTGCTCCGAGGGACACGTGTCAAAAAACTGGTGGTTGCTGAGCTAAGTGGCCGGCCGACCACCTTTTCTGGTAGGCCGGCCACCCCTCTCCCCTCAAATGCAAAAAGCTGGTCAGCCAGCTCCCAAAGGTGGCCGGCCATGCTGCAATTTGTGTCTTTGGTCCTGTTCTACCCTCTAGAAGAAAGTTCTTAGCATGTCCATGCATCGGGAGTGTCGAAGGCCTCCATTTCCCTCTGCTTCGAATGCGTTCCATCACCCAGATCGTCCGAAATGTGTTTTGTTTATTGAATTGGTGTTTAGTCTTGCTTATCGAGTTGTTGTTTTGCTTATCGAGTTGTCGTTTTGTTGGTCGAGCTGTTTCGTTTACCGAGTCCTGTTTATCGAGTCGTCGAGTTTTGTGCATTTGAGTTGTTACTCTTTGCTTATCAATTTTGTTGTGTTTTACTTATCGAGTTGTAAACTTGCTAAGGTTTTGTTGTTTCTTAGTAAGTTAGGTTGTTTAGTTTGTCGTGTCGGTTCGCTACCTGACTTGGCAAATACACAATGCACATTTACCGTTCAATCTCATTATTTGCAAAATGATGCGATGCGATGCTGAGAACATAAAGTACAACACTTTTTCAAAAAGCTGTTTCATTCCATCATGCTTCCTTTGTTACAACATTTTACAATAAAGGTACAAGTTTTACAGAAAATAAAACTGCCTAATAACGTACAATGTGCTACAACTACTAGTAAAAAGGTAAATAAAGCAGGAAACAGCTGCACCAATGCTCTCAAGAGCAGGAATAAGAGGCCCTCTTCGTCCTCTTCTGCGGAACAGGCTCTTCACCACCGGCACCATCTGAGTCGGAACTGTCATCCTCAGGATCCTTTTCAGCCTCCTCTCCACTCCCGGAACCAGGGTCGGAACCCTCCTCTCTGTCAACAAATGTCTCTGACTGACAATCTGCAGCCTCCTCCTCCTCTTCGTCCTCACCAGGCTCCACCTCTACGATATGTGCTCTACGTCTGCGGGACGACTCCCCTCTCCCGGCCCCGCGAGAAGGCCGAGATGGCCCGGCTCCCCGAGAAAGCCTAGATGGCCCGGTCCGTGGCTGATATACCGGAGGCATCTGAAAATAAAAAGTGCAGTTTGAATACATCAGCTCAAATGTGTATATCAGATACAGACGCAAGCAAACTACATGAAATGAGGGTGCATGCAGATACAGTATATAAATGTGGTGTGTGTCAGATGTGCTCTACACAGTCAACCTATCTATGCAGTGAAATGATCAAGTTCAGCATGTCATCGGAAGTATGATAAATGCGAGAAAATTAAAGAGTACCTGGACGCCCATGATGGACAACTGTGCCTCTCTCCGTAAGACCATGCCCTCGAGTGCGGCCATCATCCCGAGCATCTCATCCATATACTCAACCAGAGGCTGCAAATACAAATGCAAAATATCAGTAAAGGAATGAATGTCCAAGTATCTGGGTGATAAATCAAAACTGTAAAGCATACCGGCTGCGAATCAGGATCTCTGACATATCTGTGGTCAGACATGGGAGGCTCTATCAGAATCGAGTAGGGAGTCCCGAATCGCCATCCCGTCAGCTCGGTCGGCATATCTGGCCACCTAGGATGATGATAAGTCGGAGGAATCGGGGGAACCAATCCACCCCCACCTTTGGATGTACCAGCCCTACTAGTGGAATGGACGTCTGCAGCCCGAGCCCGGCTCGATGAGGGCATACCAGCGGGTCTCCTCGTCAGAGTATGGACTCCCGTCAACGAAGGCATCAAGTATGTGTGACGATAAGTCGCGTACTTTCCCTGCTCCAGATGAAGAAATACATCAGTGCCCAACCTAGCGTCAACAACACCCTAGGGAGGGAGCCTATCAGCGGTCGGCATGTCGTCTGGGGGTGCAGAGGGAATGTCCTGAACGGGGTGGCCCTATGTCTGGCGCAGGAAGCGCTCCCCTAAAAACAAAGCCCTACCAACCGGCCCCTCTAACAGGATCCTGTACCGAGAGGCACCCCAGGCTCCGGCAAACTGGAATCGGAGGTCTCTACCCAAAGGCGCTCAAGGCTGCCATGTGATCTACGGATAACCAATGCATAAGCTGATCAGAAATTGTAAATGCGCAAGATAAATCGAAGGTTGGAAACATGAAGAACTGAGAGTTCTGTAATACCTCTGATGACCGTACTGTATCGAAATACTGTCGTAGATAGAGGAGAGACTCCCGAGGTCTCGGCCGGTACGAGCCCTCAAATACCAGCGAGTAAGGGGTCATGGGAGGCATCTCCACCTCGAGCTCCGGAGCCAGTGTCGGGAAGTACGCATAGATCCACAGCTGTGGAAAACAGGGCAGTAGCCATCAGAATACAGAATGCTGAGTGCAAATTGTAAATACAAAATGCTGAGAGCAAAGTGCAAAGTACAGAGTGTAAAATGCGTCATGTGTGCAATGTGCAAGTAATGTAAAGCAGAAATGTAAATCAGGAGTGCAGAAAGTACCTCCCAGGCTCTCCAATAGCCACCGAGTATGTTCCCCTGTCCGCGGGAGGTCGCGCTCATATAGCAATAAAGAGTAGCCAGGCTGGCGCCACCCCAATCATACCGTCGGACCTGTGATAGGTCCACTAGGGCACTCAACAGATAGAGCCCGACAGTGTTTCCCCTATCGGCAAATAGAGTGGTCCCGAAGAGGAACATCAAAAATCCGCGGGTATACTGGGCTACCTCCTCAGGAGTCTCAAGCTCCATCTCCACCCTCCGGAAATGGGAAGAAAACCAAGTATATCAGACCCTGCCCGAAGATCTGTCAACTGGCGGGCGAGCTCCCAATAAGTAGATCCAGGCGGCCTCCTACTGGCCCATGTCCTCATCATATGGGATCGCCCAGCCTCCCACATCAAGGCCGGTCAATACGGCGAAGTCAAATGGGGTCATAGTCATGTCCCTAGTGGTAGAGAAATGAAAGTAGTTGGTGGTGTCCCACCATCTCTCCACCAAAGCACCCATCAGCGTCCTACTAGCCGGACAACGAGATATCCCAGAGCAGAAGGGCCCAAACCCTGCCAAGTCAACCAAATCCCGAACAGCCTCCAGGAGCTCCGCATACCACTCCCTAGCCGTAACGGAGCCGTATCCTCGTGCGATGCGGGAAGTCACCTGTATTCAGAATGAATACATACATTCAGTCTCAAAACGAAGTAAATGAGCTGCGTGCAAATGAAATAAATGAGCTGTGTGCAGATGAAATGTATGAGCTGTGTGCAAACTAAAACAGATACAATGCAATGAGCTGCGTGCAAATCAAGTATTTGGGCTGTGTGTTCAGGAATTCAAAGTTTAGGTTGCGTGTTCAAATTTCAAAATCAGTGGGCTGCGTGTTCATCTCAAAGTTCGGGCTGTGTGTTCAAATTTTAAAATCAGTGGGCTACGTGTTCACCTCAATTTGGGCTGCGTGTTCAGAAATTCAAAGCTTGGGTTGCGTGTTCGAATTTTAAAATCAGTGGGCTGCGTGTTCACCTCAATCTGGGATATGTGTTCAGAAATTCAAGGTTTGAGCTGCGTGTTCAACCTGTTAATCAGTGGGCTGCATGTTCACCCTCAATCTGGGCTGTGTGTTCAAAAATTCAAAGTTTGGGCTGCGTGTTCAACCTTCTGTCAAGTGTGTGCTGTGTGTGCACCTTCCATTCAGGCTGTGTGTTCAGAAATTCAAGTGATTGAACTATGTGTTCAAGATGCAAACAAAATACGGTGTCATAGACTAAAGCATTCTAAACAAGCTGTGCACTCAAACGAGCGGATAAACATGGCGAAAGCACGAAATGCATGGAAAATGCAGGATACGTTGCAGAAAATGTAAAAGCAAAGTAAATACCTCTCCTGCCTCATGGGAGAGGTGGGACTCTGGCTCTCGCAAAAGTAGATCCCCGGGCGCTCGATCATCAAAATCAGTAAAGTGATAGAAAACAGCCCGCGAAAGAATATATGTTGGAGGGTTGTACCTCTCGGGTATGAAGGGTCGAACCCTCGGAGGCAGAGCCATGATATCGGGATCATCCCCGATGCCCAGAGGACCTCCACCGTGAGGGAAATGACCAGCCATTTCAGAAAATCTGCAAAAAGGAACAAAAATGAGCAAAATAAGCCAAAATTGGAAAAAGTCAACAAAAGTCAACTCTCGGGAAATGAAAAAGTCAACAAAAGTCAACTCCTGAGAAAATCTTTCAAATGTTGAGACAAACTCACCTCAAGTGGCGAAAATGAAGAAAGAGGCACCGAAATCAAAATTTAATCGGTTCAAAGTGAAGAAAACCGAACGATTTCGCAAAACAACTTCGCGTGGGGCGTTGGAAAACGGGTATGGGGCGCAGATCTGAGAGGGAAAATGCTCTAGGAAGGTAGAGGAGGCAATTTCGGAGCTGGAGTTGTGAGGAAAAAGTGTTTGGCCAAATGGATTTAAAGAAATGAGGGCAAAAAGACCAAACTGCCCACGGTTTTGGAAAAGTGGCCAGCCGACTACCTTTTCTGGCAGGCCGGCCACCCCTCTCCCTCAAACCTGGTCGGTGGCCTCCCCCTGGGAAGAAAACTGGCCGGTGGTGTTCCCCATGTGGCCACCAAGGTCTCTGCAAATTTTGATGAGGATTGGAGTCCCCGGGACCCGGGAAAGCACAAGCAAAGTGCATTTTTTGTCGCGAAATCGCTCCGTCGGAACTTCAACTCCAACTTTCGATGCGTTTTGCATCGTTACTCGTCAAAAGTGAGATGTATCCTTTTTGAACATGTTGCGACCCCTCCGAGAGATAAACCAGAGGTCGCGATTGAGCTGCCCTCGTCAAAAACTTGCATTTCTTTGCTCGTCGTTTTACGACAAATTCGCATTCGAGTTCACATTTATTCTGCATTGTTATGCACGTCACTTGCATTCTCATGCACACCACTCATACTATTGTGCACGTTTCACAGGTATTGTCATACCCTCATGCTTAGCTCGCATTGTTACACGCGTTTCTTCTCACATTGCGATGCACTTTCCCATCGACATCACGTTTGTTTGCATTCGATATCACGTTTAACAAATGTTGCTAACTATATTGTGCTTGTTGAGTTTCTTCCTTTTGCAGGCACGATATTGTATGTACAGTTCATTCGAGGCTGGTGCGACCAGACGAACCGCGCAGGTATTGTATCTTCTCCGTGTGAGACATGGCAAGGATTGAATAATTCTCCGTATTTTTTTAACTGCATGAAATGTAGTTTTTGCATTGCATTCTTGCTTAAAACTGTTGCATCAATTGTGAATATGTGCTTCATTACAGCTTGCTGCATTTGCATGGTCATTGAGATACCTTCGGCTTCTTGCATTGTCAGTTGCATTTTGCCCCCCCTGCCTGCGGGCATGCCTGCGGGCACGTTTCTTTCTATTCATCTCGCCTGTTTGTCTAAGTCTTCGGCCTTGTCGAAAATGGGTTGTCTCTGGGCTTTGACATTCACTCCCGTCACGTGTGACTTTCGAGTTCTGTCAAATAGGGACAACTGTAGACACCCCATTTTTGACCGACCTTAAGACTCAGACGTCACCGATTGAGCGCTCGCTGATATTACATATTGTGCTCGTTCAGAAGTTTCAGAGTCTCGGCTGCAAGCCTTGCCTCCGGACTTCCGGATTCTTTCGTGCCTTGCCACAGTTTGTGAACCAGGCTCTATTTTCTCTTCCCAAAAGGAGGGAGAGGTCTCGTAGATCATCTCTCAGTGGCCGTAGGCTACGTTTCGTGGTCATAGGCCATTTTTCCCGTTTGGAGCCCGGTTTCTGATTTTTCGGAACCGACGACCGTAAGCCTCGGTTCGGGACCTCCTAACCACCTCCGTTTGCTCCGGTTTTTGGTATACACCTTATTTCCTCCCTTTTGAGGAACACTGTGGCCCAAGAGACCAACTTCATGGTCGAACGCCACCTCCGGTGCTCAACAGCCTATTTTCGGGGCCCCCGAGCCGCGCGTTTCGGTCCCCGAACCTTCGTTTTGCATCCGTCTTGGTTCATTTTTGGTGGAGACCTTATTTTCATTGTTAGGAAGGTTGTAGGAGGGTGGGAGGCCAGTAATTTTTCTGAAAAGCCAGTTTTATTTCTTCATCTCTCTCCGTCGCCCGTTTTCCTCACTAGAAACCTAATGTTGACCACTCTCGGGCCACTTTCTTTAGCCCTAAACCCCATATTTGTGTTGTACACACCTGGGAGGCCACCAATGTGAATAGGCCAGCCAGTAATTATTTCTAACCCTTTTGAACCCCTCTAAAAAGTTGGCTTTTCTCTCTCCTGGTTCACATTTTCTGGGTTTTGACCACATATTTGTGTTGTGCACACATGGGAGGCCACCTTTTTGGGTGGCCGGCTAGCAATTTTGATTGACCCTTTTGACCCCTGGCCGGCCGGCCAGGAGGGGTAGCCAGCCGGCCACCTGAACCTTTTGAACCTGGCCGGCCATGATCCTCTCTCCAAGTGTATTCCAGTTGTGCCAGCTGTTTTCCCCCAAATTCTGTATCCGAGGGGCTACCTTTTGGGGAGGAAATTTGAATTTGTTTCCCCCCCCCCTTTTTTCCTTGGCCTCTCCTCTATAAAGCCAGCACCCCAGCTCCATTTTGAAGGGTTACAAAAATTGATTGGAGCCTTTGCATACAACTCTCCCTCTCCCTCTCTTCCAAGCCTCAAAACATCCTTGTTTTGCACCATTTACCTTACACCTCATAGCCTATCACCTCCACACTCCATTCCAACATCTTGAGGCTGATTTTCAGAGGCTAGGAGCTCCTCTTCTTGGACCAGAAGCTGCTGGAAAGTTGTGCTACAAGGGTGAGTCCTCTTCTCCCTCTTTCTTGCCTTATTTTGTTCTATATCTTAGCCCCTTTTGCTTACATTTTTGAGCTCCGACCTAAACTTTAAATAGTCATATTTTGAGCTCCTCTTCATGTTTGATCAAGGACTTTTTGCTGTTTGAGGTCTTCTCCTTACCCTTTGTGTTTAATCTCTCTTTTAGGCCTATTTTTGCATGGTATTTTAGTCTTATTTGTGAGCTGTTTTGGACTTGGTAATAAACTGTGAAATGTCTTGTTTTGAGCCCCTCTTAAACTTTGTTGAAGGGCTCTCCTCTGTTTGAGGCCAGATGCTACCACTTGTCTCTTTATCCCTCTTTTAGGCCTTTTTGTTGCATGTTGTTTTAGCCTCACTTGTGTCTGTTTTCGAGACTTGATATAAACTGTAAAGTGCCCTTTTTGGAGCCCCTCTTCAACTTTGTTGAAGGGCTCTTTACTATTTGGGGCCAGCTGCTGTCCCTTGTCTCTAATCTCTCTTTTAGGGCCATTTTTGCATAATAGATTGGCCCCATTTGTGTTCACTTTTGAGATTTGTTATAAACTGAAAAAAGTCTTGTTTTAAGGCCCTCTTGATGTTTGGTTAAGGGAATTATTTTTTTTGAGGTCATATGCTCCCTTGTATGCTTGATTGTCCCTTATTGTGAGCCTTACACCTAAGCTCTTGTTGCATGCTCGGTTTGGCCTTCTAGCCACTGAAATCTAGTGGATTTTCAGTGGCTAGTACACTATTTTGAGCCTCCAAATCAGAGGGGGTGACCCCCTCTCACCTTGACTTGTTTGGTGGTCATTTTTGGCCTTCCAAAGAGACCCTATCTTGCATGCTTTGAAGTCACTTTCCAGGGTCAATTTGGTGAGTTTTAAGACTACCATACTTGATTTTCATAGTTGTTTATGCCATGCTAAGTGTCCACCTTGTATATGCTTAATAATCCCTTGCATGGCCCTCTAAAGGAACTCATCATTTTTGCATGTATTGGTTGCATATCCATGGTTATTTGGGCATATTTTCACATGTTTTATTCACTGATTTTTGCTGGTTTGGTGAGATTCCATGTGCATCCTATACTTGCCATATAACTCATGTTTGCTAGCCACTCTTGCATGCTATTTTAGTCCACCATGCTAGCATCTTTTGGCCATGCTTTGAACTGGAAATGTTCATGTTTTGGGACTGCCTTGGCTCTGTCTTTATACTTCATAATCAAATAATGCATGCTTTGTATAACTATAAGTCATTCCATGTGCCTAGTCTTGAGTTTCGAGGTTCATCTCATGCATCGGGTGCCTTTTTTCCATGTTTCGGGGCTGTTTAGCATCATATTTTAGTGCTAGAATTTGTCAGTTTGTATGCCATCTTGCATCCCCTGCCATGCCTTGTTAGAGTTGCATGTTGTGCCTTAGGATCAGTCCTCGGTTTGCGTGCATGTGTGCACGCATTTCGATTGTCTCTTTTTTCACCTAATGGCTACTGATGTGAGTGTGGCTGAGGTCCACTCATGTTGGTGTAAGTCCATTATGCATTGAGTATGCCATTTCATTTCATAGCATTGTGTATGCTAGGTTGTATGTTAGAGCATTGTGTATGCCTTGTTACATCGTGCATTGTGTATGCCATTTCATAGCATTGCGTATGCTAGGTTGTATGTTAGGATTGCATTCATGCATGTCATGCATATTGCATCATGTTTGGGATAGGAGTTAGCCCAAGCATGGGAAACGAGGGACGTTTCGTACTCCGAGTGACGGAACGTATCTCAATTCCCAGTCGTCGATACTCCGGATTAACCATGATGGAGTTTAGGCCTTGTTGTGTTCATATGGCCATTCATTTCATATTGAGTCGTGCAAATCGACTCCTCGGCCATCATGCATCGAGATACGTGATTGGTGGCACGAGGATCAAGGACTACACTCCCTGAAGAGTAGTCATGCATACATATGTGAAAATACTTTGCCATGCTCCTTTGTTGCTCTCTGTTGCAGCAAATCAAAAATTAGCAGCCTTCCGGAGTTTGGCACGCATTCCAAGATCAGTTGCAAACAGAGGCAAACTGGGGCATCACAAGAGATTTTCCGACAAAGGCAAATCAAGCATGCATCATTCATCATTTGGAACAGAGCTGAGGCAGTCCATGGATTTGCGTGCCAATTTACTGCTTTCCTAGTTAATTTGTTAATTAATTAGGGTTTTGTAATTATTTATTCGGGACTGTAATTAATTATTTGGGACTGTATTATTCTTTCGGACCCTCCGAGCAAGGGCAAAACTGTAATAAGTGTGCGTGTGTGTGATGTATGTCTTCCAACCCCACGTCTTTCTCCCTCTTATTTACCAGCTTATGATGGTTAGATTAGGGCATGTTTCAATTAGCATACAGTATGATAGCATGTTTGCATTCATTCATCTGTCTTGCATGCGTCGGGCTCGTCGCATCATACTAACTGCATTTGTATTTTAATTCCAAGTTGAATACATGTTAGCTGTAGCATTTCATATGCCATGTTTAGAATAGCCGAGCCTATTATAGTTGCATTTTTGCATGTGTTGCATTAGGCATTCCTGTATAGTTAGGATCATGCATGGATTTCTAATTAGCTTCTGTTTTGGCTTGGAGTACTCGGTAAGTTTTATGCTTTAGCATCCTTGCATGCGTGTGAGTGACTGCCATGATAGCATACTTACCATGAGGCTAACTGCTTATGTGATATAACTGCCTAAATGCCTGTGGGTGAAGGTTGGGTTATTTGAGTTTGAGCAATTCATTAAAATGTGTGTTTTAAGCCCACTAGATAGTGGCAAAATCATGTTTTCTAAGCCCACCTGAGGGTGGCAAATCCACGTCTTAGCCTACTTGCGGGTAGCACCATCAAACCATTTTCAAATAAACAAACATGAAATGTTTTGTTCCAATTCAAGCGACCCAATCTATACTTGTATGCTGTGCACATCACATAGTAATTCTAGGCTAATAACCGGAATAAGAACACATAATGTTTTCAAAACTCGATATCGTGGTTAGTAGAGGCCGATCTTTGATCGGGCGAGCGAGGGTGCTCACGAAGTGACCTTCCCCAATAGTACCCAAGTTCCCGAGCCGAGGCAACTTTGGTGATGGCGGACACGTGGCCTTAGGCAAACGAGTCAGGGTTTCCTAAATTTCCCAAAATAAAAATATTTAGGTGGCGACTCTGTATCTGGCAAAACAATCCATGTTTGGCACTTCTTTCAAAAAAAAATCTGTTTTCAAAAACGATTTGTCAGATTTGGACTCTTTGATGATTCATCGGTCTTGCATTGCACTCCGCAAGATTAGATACAGGACTGTGACACAAATCGAGTCCGAACTGTAGCATGAGGCCCACGGGTGCGTCTACAGCAGTCAACCTTGGCTTTCCAGCATCAAACAATGAGGCGGAGTATGAAGCACTTTTAGCAGGCCTAAAATCAGCACTTTTCATGAAGGCCACCGAACTAATGGTTTACAGTGACTCCCAGCTGGTAGTAAACCAGATATCAGATGACTACGAGGCGAAAGATGAGAGGATGGCTAAGTACCAGGAGTTAGTTAGAAAGGAGATCATGAAGTTTGAAGTAGTGCGGATAGAGCAGATCGGCCGAGAAGAAAACAGTAGAGCAGACGAACTTGCAGGTTTTGCCTCAATGGCAGATACATCTATCCTACATCTATTACTGATCGACTTCCTACCCAGACCAAGCATTGAAGAACCCGAAGTAGCTGAAGTATGTTGTGCCGAACTAGGCCCTTCATGGATGGATCCCATTATAGTATTCTTAAAAGATAGCATCTTACCCGAAGAGAAGAAAGAGGCTAACAAGATAAGAGCAAAGTCACAGCGATTTTGGCTCTCTCCATCATTGGCGTTATACAAAAAATCCTTCACAAGACCTTACTTGAAATGTGTCCATCCTAGCAAGGTCGAAACATTCTTGTTCGAAATACATGAAAGCGTATGCGGAAGCCACCAAGGAGGAAGATCATTGGCTTACAGGATAGGATATTGGTGGCCATACATGCAGGCAGATTCAGAGAAGTATGTCAAGAAGTGCGAGAAATGTCAGAAGTTCACACACCAGATACACCAACCAGCCAGAGAGCTTCTACCATTGACTAGCCCATGGCCCTTCGCAATGTGGGGCTTGGACATAGTAGAACCACTTCCAGCAGCACCTGGTAACAAAAAGTTCTTTCTCGTAGCAACAGATTACTTCACAAAATGGGTGGAAGCTGAAGCACTCGCATCAATAAAGGAGAAAGGTGTTAAGAAGTTCGTCTGGCAAAATATCATAACCCGATACGGCATACCAAAGGCTCTAATACCCGGCAATGGCACTCAGTTCGATGGCAAGATCTTCAAGGGCTTTTGCAAAGAATACAATATAGAATTCTACAACTCTACACCTGCATACCCTCAAGCGAATGGCCAAGCAGAAGCTTCAAACAAAGTCGTCCTAGATGGTTTAAAGAAAAGGTTGGAGAGAGCAAAAGGCAAATGGGCTGAGAAGCTTCCTCATGTTTTGTGGGCTTACCGTACCAGACCTCGGCGATCAATTGGAGAAACGCCTTTTTCCTTGGCTTATGGCATGGAGGCAGTAATCCCAGTAGAAATAGGCCTCCCTACTATTAGAAGTAAAAATTTTGACCCAGACTTAAATAGAGAGGCCATAGCCTTGGAACTCGACCTTGCAGAAGAGAGAAGAGAAAGAACTCTAGTTCACATTGCTTCATACCAGCAGGAGTTATCCAGAAAATATAACAAAACGGTGCATCCGAGGCAATTTAAGATCGGGGATTGGGTACTACGCAAAGTAATGGGCAACACTTTGGTACCCGGAGATGGCAAGTTGGGACTTAACTAGGAAGGACCATACAAAGTGGTTAGTTTAACAGGAAAAGAGGCATATCAGTTGGAAGATGGCGACAATAAGGCCATTCCCAGGCTATAGAACACTGTCAATCTCAAGTTATTTTATTTTTAGCTTTCTTTTAGAATATTTGTAATTTTTTCCATTTTTCAAATAAAGCAAGTAGTTTACTTTTCCAACATAAGTCTTTCTACTGTAAAAGTTGTTCTCAGTCATTGCCAGCAAAGGGCAATCAGAAAGTTTGGTAGGAATAACCAAACAAGTTAGCTCTCTTCAGCCGAGATAAGGATCTAGGCTGAAGAATGTTGGCCGAAATTACCAACATTGAGCTCTCTTCAGTCGAGATCAGGATCTGGGCTGAAGAGGTTGGCAAGAAAAACCAACATTTATCTCTTTTCAGCCAAGATCAAGATCTAGGTTGAAGAGGTTAGCAGGAATAACCAACATTTATCTCTCTTCAACCGAGATAAGGATCTAAGCTAAAGAAATTGGCAGGAAAAACCAACATTTATCTCTCTTCAGTCGAGATTAGGATCTGGGCTGAAAAGGTTGGCAGGAATAACCAACATTTATCTCTCTTCAGCCGAGATAAGGATCTAGGCTGGAGAGGTTGAAAGGAATAACCAACATTTATCTCTCTTCAGCCAAGATAAGGATCTAGGCTGAAGAGGTTAGTAGGAAAAACCAACATTTATCTCTCTTCAGCCGAGATCAGGATCTGGGCTGAAGAGGTTGGCAGGAATAATCAACATTTATCTCTCTTCAGCCGAGATAAGGATCTAGGCTGAAGAGGTTGGCAGGAAAAACCAACATTTATCTCTCTTCGGACAAGATCAGGATCTGGGCTGAAGAGGTTTGCAGGAATAACCAACATTTATTCTTTTCAATCGAGATAAGGATCTAGGCTGAAGAGCTTAGCAGGAATAACCAACCTTTATCTCTCTTCAGCCGAGATAAGGATCTAGGATGAAGAGGTTGGCAGGAAAAACCAACATTTATCTCTCTGCAGCCGAGATCAAGATCTGGGCTGAAGAGGTTGGCAGGAATAACCAACATTTATTCTCTTCAGCCGAGATAAGGATCTAGGCTGCAGAGGTTGGCAAGAATAGCCAACATTTATGTCTCTCCAGCCAAGATAAGGATCTAGGCTGGAAAAGGTTGAAGACACAGATTAAAAACCTAATAAACCGAGATGGTTATCTCGGCTAAAAAGTTCCAAACATGCCAATTAAAGTTGAGACAAGCACAAGCAAGATGTGAACTGGGCAAAAAGAACGGAAAAATAGCAGATTTTATTCAAAATCAGAACTGCGTTACATGAGGTGGGGCTTTAGCCCGATTACAAATTCTTTCAAAAAGTTAAAAGAAGAAAATACATGATCAAGCAAATAGGTCATCCAAATCGGCATCCAAGTCAACCCGAGCCTCACCACTCTGTAGCCCAGTGTTGGCAGGTAGGTTAGTCACTACCACATCTTCAACCGTAATGGGCACCGGTGGATCCACCCGACCTGACTGAGCAGTTTGGAGACCGGGGTCACTAGTAACAGCTGGGGTGTTTTCTGGTTATGGGGATGCCTCATCTTCCTCCCCTACTTGGGGCAATTTTTCTTGGATAGCATTGGCGTAATCCGCCATGTAACTCGGAATGAAATGGGGAGGAGGGTTTTGGAAGACCTCGGTTTCTTGGCCAAAATCGAGCTTTATTGAAGCCGCCTTCCATCCGCATTTAAAAAATATATCCTTTGAAGCTTTGCACTGCAGAATGTAGGTGGCTTCTCTTTTCTTGTAGCCACGGTCTTCTGCATCTTCTCTCTTCTTCTGCAGCTCGGCGATCTCTGCACGCTTCTATTTCTCGAGCTTCACCAGCTTGCGTAGATATTTATCTTTCCACTCGGCCAAAGCCTTCTGCTTATCTGTTTCAGTCGAGTTAACTAGCCCGGTGAGTCGCGCTATTTCAGTCTGTAGCTCGATCATTTTTTGTTTGGATTCCTCTAGTTCGGCCATCTTAGCTTTGCCTTCTGCCGTAGCCAACCGTGTGGTCTTACGCAGCTCCAACACGCGCTTGTGAGCAACGTAATTCTTCTGCATGGTCAGCAAAAGGAGAGACAACGATTGTGGTTAAAACCATGCAAACAGATGTATGAACTAGAAAGACAAGTAGAGGAAGAACTTACTAGCACCATCGACTTTGTAGCCGAGCGGATGGCCTTCAGCTCGGTCAAATGATCGTGATGATCCATGTCGGCTGGCAAGCACACACTCTTGGTGAGGTTGAAGGCGAGCGAGTGGCCTTTTTCTGCAACCACTGAATCTGTATTTCTTATGGCTCGGTTCTTGTAAGTCACTCTTGGTGCCCACTCTGAAGGGCTAGCCCGGTCAGAACACATGGGTTTTGGGCTCAGTTGTGTGGATTGAGGGAGCACGGTGTCATCTTCATCAACAAGACGTGGCTCGGTCGTAGAGGTGCGAGCACGCTTATTGGGCCGAGACGACGAGGCCTGGGCTGTTGGAAGGGATACCACGGCCTTATGTGTTTGTCCAGCTTGTAGGATCTCGGCTTGCTCCCCAGCAGCTGAAGCTGTTATTTCGGTGATGAGTGCTCTAACGGCTCTTTTCTTGGCCATTTCTTGTTCCTCTGTTAGCGGGATTAGCCTAATTTGAGGAAGTGCAGGATCTGGTTCAGGGGATGGCTCAAGGAGAAAGTCAGTTACCCTAGTCTTCCTTCTTCTGTTGTATCTGTAGGTCGGCTCGAAGTTTAGTAGCTCGGCCCAACCTCGATCGCGGTATCGAAGCGCGGCGCGGAGAGCGTCCAAGTTGGGGTACTGATATTGTGACTTAAGCTGGTTCAAGTCTACATAAGGAAAAATGCCAACGGTATGCGCGGTGAAGAACTTAAAAAATAGCAAGAGCAAAAAATGGACAAATTGAACCGAGGTGTTCATACCAGTTGTGCCTTTATTCCAGTTAATACCGTAGCCTGGTATCTGGGCATCATGGTCTTCAAAATTGCCAGAAACCTAGAAAAAGTCGTCGTCATTCACGTCTTTGTCCGGTGTGTTTTTAATTATTTTCTCGCGGCGTCTCTTTATTCTTAAATAGTATACTCAGCCGTCTTTATTCTGGCCAAATGAGTATTGGTGAAAAAGCTCGGCTAAACCGAGGTTGAGGCCAAGCCGCTGATTTAGCTCGACAAAGCCATTTATTATTCTGTAAGAATTGGTGCTAAACTAGGTTGGGCATAGTCTAGTTTGCCTAAAGAACTCACAAAGGAGTGGCTGAACAGGAAATCGATGTCCAGCTTCAACTATGGATATCACGGTGAAGGGGACGAAGCCCAGTTTTCCCCAAGGCGTCGTGTCTAGCTCGGCTAAAGAAAGGTGTACATCATCAGGAATATTGTAGTCCTTGCGGAATTCGGCGATGGCCCCAGGAGAATTATGTATAAATTAGCTCGGAACCTTAGCTCGGTGTTGAGATGACGTTGAGTATCTCAGTTGAGCGTGCAAAGTTGTGCCTGGCCAAACTTAGTCAAAGTCTGCAAAGTGAAGATGAAAAGTGTTATGCCCAGACAGCTGAACCGGGCTAAAAAAGAAGGATAAGCAAATGATAGAAACTCTAGATCGAGTAAGTGGGTTGCAACCTTTAGCTCGGTCGTAGCGCGAGTTTTAAGCCCTGTCATTGAGCATTAAAGGCCCTAGCCCGGTCAGGACACAAGTTTTTAGCTCGGTTATTGGGTAAGGTTTCCTAGTCCGGTCGAGTTTGCACCTATCACAAATTGGTTCCTAGTTCGGTCAAGGTGTTATTTTCGATCGAAAGCATCACAATTCAGATTGGTTGTAAGCCCAGTTAAGAGTATAGTTGGGGTATTATTATGTGGGTTTTGGGGCTTGAGTAGCTCTTACCCATCTATATAAAAACTATAGTAGTATATTTTGAAAAACGTGTGTTTGCATTTCTATACTATACATATTCACAAAAGTAAAAACAAAGAAAGAGAAAGAATTTGAGCCACTTACAGCTTCGAAATCAGGGGACACAGGTCAGGACTGTAGGGCTGCCGACGAAAGCACAGAGCTTTTCAGATGCTAGGATGGAGACTCAAAAGGCAAGAAACGAAGATGAACAGTGGTATTTTTTATTCAAAAATGAGGTTTTTTCTATAAAGCATGAATTTGGGCGGGACTGTTCAAAATTTGCGGAGTACAAAGACGGCTGTGACAGCTATACTTGGCCAATAGGGTCCTGTCACGTGTCCAAGGGAAGAGAAAACGATTCAAACGTACAGAGCACTTGAAAAGACGTTTATGGACCGGCCTCATTGGTAGCTCAGTGGAGAGCGAGCTTGGTTGGCTTGAAAGTATCTAGCTCGCCTGGAGAAGAATAATCCCAAATCATGCGATGCAGATAGGATTAAGGGGCAATTAAGAGGAGGTTTTTATGTGCACTTAGGGCCGAGCTAGGCCCAGTCATTACAGTAGATCGATTCGTGGGCTGTAGTAAAAAGGGCTTCGCAGATTGGACCTAGCTTTGTTAGCTCGGTCTAAGTGTGGTGACAATTACTCCGGTCGAAGAGATGGTTGCAAATAGCTCGGTTCATATACTCCGGTTCGAGGTATAGTTGAATGATGACCGAGCCAAGGCGTCATATGTGGACACGATGAGCTGAATTGTAAGAGCAAGGTGGGACCGAGCTAGGTGAAGCACGGTTGAAGTTGTCGCCTAAATATAGCGGTGTTAGCTCGATTGTGTAATCATACAACCGTAGTAAAACCATTTCACATGGTTAGAGCAATGAAGAGGGTGTTGAAGGATAGGCATTATCTTTTAGAAGTGTGATTCCTAGGAGGACTCTACATTGAGGAATAAAGAGTCCTACTAGGATTGTGCCAGGCAAAACCTACAAAAGCTCATGACAGGACCTATTTATAGGTATCACAACTTTGATTCTCAAATACATAGAGCTTTTGTCTATTTGCCTATTTTTCTGACTTAGGCATTGGAGAGGTATCCGGCACACACCCGCCGGCTAGCTCACGTTTTTATTTTCAGGGGGTAAAGCGACGACGTTTGGAGAAGCACAGACTTGATCGACAGGATTATACGAGAACATTATTTTGTGCTCGTACATATACTGACTAAACACATATCACCACAATGAAGTGGCTAACGAGATCTCGTAATCACATATAAGTCATGGACCCACATTAATATGTTGTCCCTCATGACTTGGAACCATTCTTTGGATGCCACAATAAATTCAAAAATAGGACATTCGTTCACATTCAAATAACATTTTTGAAAACATAATATATTAAATAGCATTGCAAATATCTTCCATATGAACATAATATCTTTACAATAATGTTACCCACAGTGGGGTTCCAGTAACGATTGATCGGTCCTCAACTCATGACCAATAATTACAATGCACATAACACAACACACGTCTTATCAATACACATTCAATTCATACAATCGGTTGTTAACTTATTGAATTTATCATTTACTTGATTATTCAGTTATTTTAATTCATTCTTTAATTTCCTTCATGTCCATGAAATGCATATGAACGTCAAATACATGTGAAAACCATGCAATTAGAGGCCCGAAAGTTAGAAAAACAGAAAAAAAAAAAAACAAAAAAAAACAAAAAAAAAACAAATCCGGACCTTCCTTGAAAAATTGCACATGCGAGAGCCCTGGCCGCATGTGTAATAATCCCGACTCGTGATTAGCTTAAAACATATGATTATGAATGCCTAATACGTCATTAAAATGAAATTATGATTAATCGCATGTGTATTGTATTATTTGTACTTATATCTATCCGCGTAGGAATATCTGTTTGTGTTCTATTTTGTTCTGTGAATTGAAGGCCTTATCGGCATCTGATCACGAAAGTGACTTTGTTTCTGTGTTAGTTAGAATTTTTAAAATTTAATGGTAGGTTTCATTAAAATTCGATTCGGAACGAATAAATTAGAATAAATGATCCCACTTAGTTATCTTTAACTCCAATTAATTAAGCTTTATTAACTAAGCCTATATAAGGCTAGTATGTGCTTAGACTCATCTCTTTTCACATCTTTGTGCCTACTCAATCAAACAAAATGTCAGAGAGGGAGAGAAAGGAGAAGACTTGAGCTCAAGCTAAGGGGTTTGCTAGGAAGTAAAGAACTTGGACTTAGAGACTCAAGAATTAAGCCTCTAGCCCTCAATTCGGAAAGCCTAGATAAGAATTCAACCCTTAGACTGTACAAATATGATGTCTAGACCACGAATTCAAGAAAATTTAGTTGTATAATACAAGAATTGAGCATGATTCACGCATGCATGCATTTTCATCACATTTTGAGTTTGAATTTCAATCAAATCTCACATGCATGTGTCTATCTTAACTTTGTTTTAAGAACTCATCACATTTCTTACCATTTGACCTTAATTGATCATGTTTTGGAGAGTTTAAGTTCATAACAATTCATGCATGTCATGTTCATATCATATTCTTAAGTTTCAGGTTGAATTTTGAACGATTGGCAAGCTTTTTGTAGCGATCCTAATTTTTCGTAAGTCATCATTTATTATTATTATGATTATTATTACTTTATTTTATTTTTGGTTTTATTAATTGTGTGGTTACATGAGAATTTAATGTGGTATTTAATTATATATAATTAATTTGAATATTTATATATATATATGTATGTTGTTTTATATATATATATTTAATCTTATATTTACATTTATATATGTTGTAATTAGGTTGTATTTAAATTATATAATATATTGTCAAATTAGGTTAGAAGCATTAGAGAGGTGTTAAAAAAAAAAAAAAGGAGAGCAGCCGAGAGAGAGAGAGAGAGAGAGAGAGAGAGAGAGAGAGAGAGAGAGAGAGAGAGAGAGAGAGAGAGTGTGTGTGTGTGTGTGTGTGTGTGTGTGTGTGTGTGTGTGTGTGTGTGTGTTTAATCAATAGAGGGAGTGTTGTGTGTGGCGTGAGAAAGAGAAGGACAGTGGGAGGGGAGGAGGAAAAGAGAAAAAAGGGTTATGGTTTTATTTTGGTGGCTTCATTAATTCTCTAAGTTATTTTTTGATCTTCAAAAATAATTGTAAGTGCAAAACTCACTTCACTTTATTTATGTTTAATTCGTTATTTTTATTTATTTATTTATATTTATTTGATGTTCAATTGTTTTCGTATTTGCATGTAGATGATTGATTGATTTTAATTATTTTGATTAGTTGTGTATATAAGGTTTAGGGTTTTTAGATGATTGATTGATTTTAATTATTTTGATTAGTTATGTATATAAGGTTTAGGGTTTTTAGATGATTGATTGATTTTAATTATTTTGATTAGTTATGTATGCAAGGTTTAGGATTTTTATATGGATTTATTTTATGATTGTAAACACACTCATGGATATATGAAATTAAAATTAATTAGGAACCCATAGATAAATTCCTTATACTCCACCATGACTCCATGGATTGTTGTTTTATTTGAGTGATGGTGAGAAAGAGTGTATAAGAAAGAAAAAAATGAGGATTGTGAGATTTATTTGAATGTCTTAGGCTTGGCATTGTTATATTTGTTCTCATGAGTAGATGAGAGATTGTGTATATATTGTTGCCTCGTTCTCATAAGTAGACGAGTGCTTTGATTTACGCGCACACGTATGTGCTAACCATTCTGAGAGTGTCGGTCAAACTCGAAACGATATCCCCGTGCAAGTTTGGCTTCGAAGCGGTATTAGGTATACGTGAGGCACATGGGATATATGTGTAGGTCATAAGTGAAGGGCCGAAGTGGTGGAGTTAAGGTACAAAGAAATTAATTGTGAGTTTATTGTTATAGTATGAATTGTATTGATTTGTACATCTTGAAAAATAGTAAACGATCTCGATAAATTATGAAATTTGAGCAGAGGCATGTATACGTGATTCTAGACAACTTTTTTGTTTTAACTTTTTATTAAAAATATCGATTAGAACTTGTAATCGGATGATCTTTGTTTTAATAGTTTTTATTTATTTTTGTATTGTAGATTTTAGATGTTGTTTTAACCCACGAAAGAAGCTCATTTTGATTGGTTTTGCATAAACTGAAGTAAAACATTATTCTGAACACTTTTCATGTTTTGAACTTTTTCGAAAAAATTCATCTTAGGGCAGTTTCTTTTCGTTTTCAGTTCCAGATTTTTCGATCGAATTTCGATTAGGATTTTCTATTAAGTTTTTTTTTGTCAACCTGTTCAATTTCTACTAAATTCATCTATGCTACCTTGTAGGAAATTTGATTTTGTACAACTTTTATTCTTTGAGTTTTGGCCAATTCAAATTATTTAAGTATGAAACGGTACATTTTATACTTTTTCAGTAAGTTACTTATGATTAAATTATACTAACTTTATTTTTTTGCAGGATGGTGGGTCTTACTAACTTTTTATGCAGAGCCGACCCACCACATATTTATTTTTATTTTATTTATTTTATATTTAATTTATGTTTCGTTGTGTATGGGTAAGAAACTAAATGCCACCGTATCTCGACAAAACTACCCATTCGTCTCGATGCGGATGAAACTACTTGTCTTGTCCCGTAATAAGAATTAAATATATTTTTTGTTTGTGTCTGGTGGACACGAGGGTGTTAGATCTTGTGCTCATACCAGTATACATGTATACTGACCCATTTTGTCTCTTGGCAACTCGGGTGCGTTCTATTTGAGCACAACCGAGCTTCCTTTGCAGAATTAGTTGGGACTACGTTAGTGAAGAGAAATAAATATAGTTGTTGGATATGTCGTTTGGACTTATTTTGTTTTCTTGAGCATAGGATTGATATGAGTTTATGTATTTATTTATTTGGATAATTTGGCATGGTTTGTAACCTTACATTATTTAAGTTATTTTTACTATTTATTGTTACTTTAATGCTGGAGGTATTGGTTAGTTATGAAATTATGGTGGATGGATTGGTTGGCGTTTTGTTAGTTTCTTTTTTTTATCTCTTGTAATCTTTTAAGGATGGAAATTTACTTAAACCCTTTGGAAACGTGAACGTTTAAATTTTGTTTCACCCCTAGGATTTGGATGATAAAATATTGATAGGGGTTTAGTCCTAATTTAATATTTAATTGTCCAAATTTTGGGGCATGACACTTTTATGTGTTGATTTTGCGAAATGGTTTTGAATTCTTGACGTTTGACAAGTTTACACAAGTTTCCTTAAGTCTTTTAGCCCAATAAAAGTTGATTTGTAGCTTTGGATTTGAGCTTTAGACTTGAGAAGCAAATCTAGAAATCCTAGAAGTCTATCTCTCCGCTCGAGCGACAAATCCTATGCTCGAGCGACCACTCCGTGTTTTACACTTCTGCTCGAGCAACCAAAAGTTGGCTTAAGTGTAAAATGCATGCTCCCAAAAGTTTTCATGTTTTGCAAACCGCTCGAGCGACAAAAGTTGTGCTCAAGTAAAGATCCTAGTCTCACGCTCGAGCAACCGTCGAACGACTGTTGAGCGAAAAATTCACACAACCAATACTTTTGCAGAGTTTACAGACCGCTCGAGCGACCACTCACATTATTGAGCCTCCGCTCAAGCGAAGGAAGTTGCGCTCAAGCGAAGGCCCTGTTTTCAAAAAATTTTGTTTAAGTGTTCAAAGTGCATTTTGGTACCCTCATTTCATCCTAAGCATTCTTAGGCCATAGTTAAGACACAATAATG
The DNA here is from genome assembly GCA_036172215.1 of Camellia granthamiana. NCBI lineage: Eukaryota > Viridiplantae > Streptophyta > Magnoliopsida > Ericales > Theaceae > Camellia > Camellia granthamiana. Next base: position 24,502,122 of record CM069908.1, on the reverse strand, counting down.
AAGATAAGAAGTAGAAATACACCAAGATAAGAAAGAGCTACGTTAATGATTCTGGGTATGTAATTCAGTATGTATTCGTTTTGTGTCTATGTAGGTCTCGCGCCGTAAGTTATCTGATTTGTCTGCTCTGTCTGTTTGCTTTAGAGCCATCTATGAGTAATCAGTTTGTAAAGATATGTTTACGTTTAAGCATTTTCTTATATGATATGATATGATAAGAAATGCTCTGTTTTCTGACATGTTACATTCTGAATCAATGAATGATTGTCCATACATTGAAAAGTATTCATGGCATCCTTTGCACAATACCCTTGCCTGGGGGTAACAATACCGTGATCTATGAGCACAAGGCCCTTGCCCAGGGATAACAATACCGTGGTCTCATGGCCCTCGTCCGGGGGTAATAATATCGTGGCTCAAGTATGTTATCTGTTCCCAATACCAGAGGTTCCTTCATGGAACTGGTCAAGTATGACCCTTTATGCTCTGTATATGATCTGTTAGCGCTAATGGGTGTACCACGTATAATTATCTATGAATATGGACAAGTACATACATCTGAATTCTGAATTAGAATATGAATTTGTTTCTGTTTTCTGAATCTGATATGGGATATCACTCATTAAACCATTTACTCTGTTATTATTCACTAGGCTTCCACTCACTATTTATATTATGTATGTAGGTGAGCTGGCGCGTGACCAGGCCTAAGTTTCTATTTGGAGAGTTTTGGGTTAGCCAGCCACCGTACCTCCCGGGGAGGTTCCCATTTGAAAAGTCAAGTTTTGTGAACCATGTCAAGGATGTTTTGTTATCTCGTTTTTTTTGTTTATCTATACGCTGGGCTAACTCCCTTATGATATTACCAGTATAGTGATGCAAGACTTGAGGAAGTTTGACGTTACGTATGTATGTATAAATTTCAATTTTGAAGGTTCTGTTCCATGTATGTGTACACATCTCAATGGACTATGTATATTTCATATATTGGCTTCCGCAGCCCCTTATTATGTTAATTTGTTTAGAGGCCTTTGTAACCCAAGGATTACTGGCCAGTTACGACGCTAAACCTATTGGAGCGGGTTTGGGTCGTGGCAGAGTGGTATCATAGCACGTGTTCTACTACACACACGAGTCCATATGAGCTATAGGATGTCCTAGAAAAGAACTAGGGGCATTCCATCTGCATGTGTGGGTGTGTGAACTATGAGAACATACGCGAACTAAACTGAACTGATGTGAACACATATGAATTAATATGAAGCAAATTGATTTGGAATTGAACATAGAGAACAAGACTATTGTGCCTATGTTTATTATTGTCCTATTTACCTATAGCAATGGAAAATAATAGAAGTAACGATGCAAGTGAATCTTCTGAGGCTCGAATGAGCCGAATGGAACAAATGCTTGCAACCCTAACCAAAACAATGATACAACAACAACGACAACAACCTCTGTTTATTCCGCCTTCTCCGGTCCAAGTTAAATCGGATAACAATAATATTATAAATGTCACTCAGAAGTTCATGAAGATGAAACCGCCGACTTTCTTGGGTGGTATTGAACCCTTAAAGGCAGAAGCATGCTTGCTCGAAATAGAGAAACTATTTAAAGTATTTCCTTGTGCCGAGACACAAAAAGTTCTTTTGGCCACCTACACTTTAAAAGATGAAGCCCGAAGATAGTGGTTATTAACCTGAAATAACAATGGGAACATGACATGGACTCAATTCAATGAAATCTTCTATGACAGGTACTTTCCTCAGTACTTCCGGGACCGAAAGGTTTCTAAATTTCAAGAACTGAAGCAAGGCAAAATGTCCGTAGCCGAATATGAGGCTAAGTTTACTGAGTTAGCCAGATTTTGCTCCTCACATGGTCGATATTGATTATAAAAAAGCTCGAAAATTCGAAGAGGAACTAGATCTGGACATGTTTGATAGAGTAGGCATTTTTAAATTGCCTACATACGTAAAGGTACTTGACAGAGCATTGATAGCAGAAGCCACCATGGCAGCAATGAAACAAGTCAAAGCACTAATAACTGTGGGGAAGTGGTTTGGAAATACTCTTCAGATCCTGGGAGACGCTAGTGATCCTCAGCTAGTCACCTGAAAAGATACAAACACTCCGGTCGGGGGTGCCGGAATTAGCACTCCGATGGACAAGTCAGTTCAGACACTCAAGATAGCTTGTTTACTAAGTTAAGTGAAGTGATTCTTACATACCTTTCTAAACATGTGGTTCTCGTATTTATACTTGCTTTTTGGGCCTCGGGGCTTGAGCTTACTTTTATCCCATTTCCCTTTTCTTCATTTGGAGCTATTGACCTCTGTCTATTCGGCATCACTAATGTATTCGGCGTCCTAGTCACGCAATACGAAGCCAAATAGTATCTTATTTATTCGGCTCCCACAATTGCCCCCCAAGCACTTCACCGACGACAGTTGGCTGGAGTGCTTGGTTTTGAATTTTGAAAAGTCAGAGCAAAAATTCGGCGGTTGGCCTTATTCTTATGCGGGTATCTAAGTGCACCCCTTTCGGTTGTCGTGTCTATTTATTGCGATTTAAAATTTTTACGTCCTTTCAAGTATGTATTTTATGATGCTCACTGCTGGATTGCCTTTTGAATCGTCCCTGCAACTTTCTTTTCCGACATTCTCTCTGTCCTTTGTAAGTTCTCTCCTCCCTTGCTTCGAACTCTTTCTAGCTTATTTCTTCCTTGGCATATTCTCATAAACTGTAGAGCATGGCAAAACATTTAAAAGACCTCCTCTTGTCAGATCGAATTGCTGGCTTTAAACGCCATTTCTCCATTCCTGATGATATCCGTCTGTCGCTTGTGACAGATGGCACTCTTGATATGGAGAGGGAGGACGAAACCACGATTGTCTTTCCTCTTTTATCAATTGCAGATGGCGGAGTCCGCTTTCCCCTTCACCCGTTTCTTAGGGCTGTGCTTCGCCATTGGGGTTTAATCCCTTCCCAACCTAATGTGAATTTCTTTAGAATCATAATGGGGGTTACAGCGCTCAACCGTCGCCTAAGAATTAACCTTGGCATTCCAGCCATCCAGCATTGTTATGCCTTGGCTAAGTCTTCTGGTCGGCACGGGCATTTCTTCCTTAGGGCCAAGGACACTGACCATCAGCTGATCACTATGCTTTTCAGTTCTGGAAAATGAGTTAATGATGTTATGGTCGTTGTCCAGGGCAACTAGGAATTTGGAGAAGGGGAGGATCACGTCGACCCTATTCCTAGACGGAGGGGTGAGCCAGGTGGCCGATTGTCTTCTCGTTTTTACTATTTCTCCGTTTTTGTTGTAAAGCTTTTTCTTTGAAATGTTTCGGCTTGGCTTGTGCATGGAGCAATTTGAAGAAAGTCCTATCTTCAACTGACGACGCCGTTCTTTCAGATATCGAATTTGCGCTCAAGTATTTCGGCCGTCGAAGTCTTCAAAAACAAGGGAGGGTGGCCCACGTTCTGCTTCGTTCCGGTTTCAAAATTGAGAAGAGCGACGATGAGGGAGACGAATAAATAGAACCGACCTCGCGCCGAACGAATAGAATTTTTTTCTTATTTTTCAACGTTTGTATTTGATCTTGAAATGTTATGTGCTTGATTAAACGTATTATTTCAACTTAATGGCAAATTTTATGTTGTGTAGCGCGAATGTTTAAATATGCATCGACCGGCCCGAATTAAGAGCAATTCTTAGTTAATATTTATTCAGCAAGGAAGGGCTCCGAATCCGGAGAATTCAATTTTGCCAGTCGTGATATCCACGAAGGGCGCTCCGAATCCGGAGTCTTAATCGGCCCTCAGGTGTCATGCACCAAAAGGGGGCTCCGAATCCGGAGACTTTAATTTGGCCAATCGTGATATCCACGAAGGGCGCTCCAAATCCGGAGTCTTAATCGGCCCTCATGTGTCATTCACCAAAAAGGGGGCTCCGAATCCAGAGACTTTAATTTGGCCAATCGTGATATCCACGAAAGGCGCTCCGAATCTAGAGTCTTAATCAGCCCTCAGGTGTCATGCACCAAAAGGGGGGCTCCGAAGCCGGAGACTTTAATTTGGCCAATCGTGATATCCACGAAGGACGCTCCGAATCCAGAGTCTTAATCGGCCCTCAGGTGTCATGCACCAAAAGGGGGCTCCGAAGCTGGAGACTTAAATTTCGCCAATCGTGATATCCACAAAGGGCGCTCCGAATCTGGAGTCTTAATCGGCCCTCAGGTGTCATGCACCAAAAGAGGGCTCCGAATCTGGAGACTTTAATTTGGCCAATCGTGATATCCACGAAGGACGCTCCGAATCCGGAGAGTTAATCGGCCCTCAGTTGTCATGCACCAAAAGGGGGCTCCGAATCCGGAGACTTTAATTTGGCCAATGGTGATATCCACGAAGGGCGCTCCGAATCCGAAGTCTTAATCGGCCCTCAGGTGTCATGCACCAAAAGAGGGCTCCGAATCCGGAGACTTTAATTTGGCCAATCGTGATATCCACGAAGGGCACTCCGAATCCGGAGACTTAATCGGCCCTCAGGTGTCATGCACCAAAAGGGGGCTCTGAATCCGGAGACTTTAATTTGGCCAATCGTGGTATCCACGAAGGGCGCTTTAAGGCTGGGGAACGAGCATAGGAAATGAGAAACTTTGCATTGCAACGGTGGAATATGTACAAGTATCAAGCCCACAAGTCAGGTCAATGATAGAATTTACGTAAATGTGTTGAATTCCATGGCCGTGGCAGGCTTCTTCCTAACATGTCTGAGAGCCGATATGCCCCTGTTCCTGCAATGGATTCTATCTGATAGGGGCCGTCCCAGTTTGGACCCAATTTGCCATCGGCCGGCCTCCGGTCGGCTGGAAGTACCTTATTTAGGACCAACTCTCCTGGCGTGTATCGGCGCAACTGAACTCGCTGATTATACAACTTGGCGAGCTGCTGCTGATACCGTGCCATGGATGCTAAGGCGCGGTCTCTTCATTCTTCGATTAGAATCAGATCCAGGGCAAGCATCATGTCGTTTCACCCCGTATCAAAAACTTGAGATTTCAAAGTTGGGAAGCCGATTTCCAGGGGTAGGATTGCCTAGGTTCCAAAGCATAGAGCGAACGGTGTTTCTCCAGTGGATCTCCTTGGCGTTGTACGATGAGCCCACAGTACACTCGGCAATTCTTCGACCCATTTGCCTTGAGCTTTTTCCAGCCTCTTTTTGATCCTGTCCAAGATGGATTTGTTAGAGGCTTCGGCCTGACCATTGCTCTGGGGGTAGGCCGGCGTAGAGAAATAAGGCCGAATGCCATATTTGCTGCATAACTCTCGATATACGCCACAGTCGAACTGGGTGCCATTATCTGAAATGAGAGCTCTTGGAATGCCGAATCGTGTTATGATGTTTCTTGATACAAAGCGTTTAATATCGGCATCTCGTATATGTGTTAAAGCCTCCGCTTCGACCCATTTTGTGAAGTAATCTGTCGCAACGATTAAGAATCGCTTGTTTCCTGGGGCTCTCGGCAATGGCCCTATGATGTCAAGTCCCCATTGAGCAAACGGCCAGGGGCTAGTGATAGAGTTCAACCCTTCGGCAGGCAGATGGGTTAATGGGGAGAACTTTTGGCACTGTTCGCATCTTTTTACATAACTGTCCGCGTCAGCTCTCATTGTCAGCCAATAATACCCCTGTGTTATAGCTCGATAGGCCAGGGAGCGTCCACCAAAATGGGCACCACAACTGCCCTCATGTATCTCTGTCAGAAGATCTTCCACTCTGTCGGGGTGCACGCATTCCAAATATGGACCAGAGAGGGACTTTTTATAAAGCCCTCCTTGCGGATCCAGATAGTATTGCAGGGCTTTATTTCGCAGCTTCTGTGCTTCATTTTTGTCCTTTGGGAGTTGTTCAAACGAGAGGAATGCAGCAATGGGGTCCATCCAGCTTGGTGTAGATTCTACAACTTTGACATGGATTTTCTCTGAATGGCCAATACTCGGCTCCGGGATGAAGCCTACCTCGATGGTCCGTTTTATCTCAAAATTGATGGTGGAGGCTAGGCACGCCAAGGCATCCGCGTGTGTGTTCTAGTCGCGTCTTATTTGGTTCAATTCGTGATGGTTAAATTTTGCCAGCAAGGAATTGGCCGTTTGCATGTAGGCCGCCATATGGTCGTTTCTTGCCGCGTACTCCCCCTTTAGCTGGTTGACTACCAATTTTGAATCACAAAACACAAGCAAACGCCGAGCGCCGAGAAGGTGCGCATTCCGCAGACCTACTAGAAGGGCTTCGTATTCGGCTTCGTTATTTGATACTTCGAATCCAAGCTTGACAGCCTGCTCAATTACTGCGTCGTCTGGAGACATGATTACAACTCCAGTGCCGCTGCCCCTTTGGTTAGATGATCCATCACAGTATAATTGCCAAATATCCCCGACATAAATTCTCTAGTTAGGTTTTGGTCGAACTTCATCCTTTGGGTGAACTTCGTCAGGTTTGAGGTTGGCAAGCCCGCCGGTGAATTCGGCAACAAAGTCGGCCAGCACCTGCCCCTTGATTGCGGTTTTAGGTAAAAACTGAATGTCTTATTGGCTGAGTTCAAGAGCCTATTTTGAAACACGTCCTGATGCTTCTGCACTTCGTAGTACTGATCGGAGGGGATAATCTGTTAGCACCCCAATGCTATGTCCCTAGAAGTAATGCATCAATTTTCTTGCCGCCATGACTAGGGCTAAGATGAGTTTTTCCAGCGGAAGGTAGCGTGTTTCGGCGTCAACCATTGCCTTGCTCACATAATACACGGGCCGTTGCTCCCCCTCCTCCTCTTTTAACAGTACGGCGCTGACAGCCCTATCGAAAACTGCCAGATATAAAATGAGCAGATCACCGATGACGGGTGTTGTCAAGAGAGGTACCGAGCGGAGGTAGGTCTTGAGTCCGTTGAAAGCTTTTTCACATTCGGCGGACCATTCAAAAGCCTTGCCCTGCCGTAGTGTCTGAAAGAATTGTCGGCAGCGATCTGTAGACCGGCTGATGAACCTGTTGAGTTTAGCGGCCATCCCCATCAACTTTTGGACTTCTTTTACTGAATGGGGGGAGCCGAGTTCCAAGATTGCTGTGACTTGCCTCGGGTTGGCTTCGATTCCTCGGTGATTGACGATGTAACCCAGGAATTTGCCGGAGCCGATTCCGAACGCGCACTTGGCAGCGTTCAGTTTCATTCTGTATTTGCGTAAGATGCTGAATGTCTGTTTTAGGTCGGCTATATGATTCTGTTCTTCTTTGGACTTGACCACCATATCGTCGATGTGTACTTCCATAATGTGGCCGAGTCGTTCTTTGAACATGGCGGTGACCAGTCTTTGGTAGGTTGACCCTGCATTCTTCAGCCCAAAAGACATAACTTTGTAGCAGTAAGTTCCTCTTGGGGTGAGGAATGCAGTTTTGTCCTGGTCATCTGGATGCATGGCGATTTGATGGTAGCCTCTGTAAGCATCGAGGAAGCTCATGCACTGATGGCGCGCTGTTGCGTCGACAAGTTGGTCGATCCTGGGAAGAGGAAAACAGTCTTTGGGGCAAGCTTTGTTCAGATCCGTGAAGTCGACGCACACTCACCAAGTCCCATCTTTCTTCTTCACCACCACTGTATTGGAGAGCTACATAGGGTAAGTGACTTCTCTAATTGCCCTGGCATTGAGCAGTCTGTCAACCTCCTCAACAACGGCGGTAGTGTGCTCTGCGGCTGACCGCCGGCCTTTCTGAATGATCGGCTTACATTTGGGGTCGACATTCAGATGGTGCTGTGAAACTGATAGGTCTACTCCTGGTATTTCGTACGGAGTCCACGCAAAGATGTCGAGGTTATTGAGCAAGAAAGTGATCAGCTGCTGCTTGTCGGCCTGATTCAAAGAGGCGCTGATCATGAAGAACTTTTTTGGGCTTCCATCGATGTCGACTCGGTCTAAACCATCTGTGGCCTTCTCATTTGGATGCCGCCCAATGTCATTGAGAATCTCCTGATTCGGCGCCTCGATGGAGTTTACTTTCAATTCCTTTGGCATTCTGGCGGCAAGGAGATAACATGCTTGAGCCGATTTCTGGGAGCCGCAGATTTGCTCAATGTCGTGTTCTGTCGGGAAACGTAGTAGTTGGTGATAGGTACTTGGGACGGCCTGCAAGGTATGCAACCATGATCGCCCCATGATGAGAATGTATGGCGATGGCAGCCTGACAACCAGGAATTCCACGTTCACAGTTCTGGATCCCGCTCGAACGGGTAAGTTGATCTTTCCCAATAGGTACTCTGGATTGGTGTTGAAGCCGAATAGCGGATAAGGAGCAGGAGTCAGGTCTGACTCGGTGAATCCAAGTTTGATGAAGGTTTTATAATACATAACCTCCAAAGTACTGCCCTGGTCGATAAGAACGCGTTCGACGATGAACCGGTTTACACGTAGCTCAACAACCAACGGATCGATGTGAGGGAGGGTTACGCCGATCAAATCAGAGTCGTCAAAGGTGATACTTGGCGTTTCTCAGAGCCGCTTCGCTAGCGTGAGTTGCTGTTGGGGGCCTGGATGCGATTGAATCGCATGCACGGCTGGGGCTGTTGGCAGGCTGTATATCACGTGGACGGTGTCAAGCGGAGGTGCGTCTTTCGGAAGGGCAGGTGTTTTGGTTGCACTCCTCCGGATGCACTGTCGATGGCGTTTGTCCTTTTCCAACTGCTCAAGATGAGCTGTCGAGGCGTAGCGGCTGTCGGTTACTTACTGTCGGGCTCGAGATCGTTGATCATCTGCCCCTAGGGTTCGCATAGAAGCCTGGCGCACTGTTTGTTCGGATTTTACTATTTCTGAGGCCAGATCGCGACAAAGGCGTCTGTTCTTAGCGATGATGTTATCTAGCCTCTGTTTGGTTTGCCTGGCTCGTGACATGATCGCTTGCACTGTCTCTTGCGTTGAAGTTGTTGGTGAGTCGAAGTTCAGAGCACGTCTTGCAGCGATGGTTTCCTTTCCGAGCGTACTTGCTGGAGTAAGGACAGCTCGCTGTGTGATCTCGTCAGCGGCTATCAGAGGATCTTCAGTCACGTCTGCCATGGATGTATTTGAGTATTCTCACAGACAGCGCCAATTGTGGGGAAGTGGTTTGGAAATACTCTTCAGATCCTGGGAGACGCTAGTGATCCTCAGCTAGTCACCTGAAAAGATACAAACACTCCGGTCGGGGGTGCCGGAATTAGCACTCTGACGGACAAGTCAATTCAGACACTCAAGATAGCTTGTTTACTAAGTTAAGTGAAGTGATTCTTGCATACCTTTCTAAACCTGTGGTTCTAGTATTTATACTTGCTTTTTGGGCCTCGGGGCTTGAGCCTACTTTTATCCCATTCCCCTTTTATTCATTCGGAGCTACTAACCTCCATCTATTCGGCTTCACTAATGTATTCGGCGTCCTAGTCACGCAATACGAAGCCAAATAGTATCTTATTTATTCGGCTCCCACAATAACAAAATAGAGAAGCAAAAGACCTAGATCCAATTTTCGGAAGGGCCGTTCATCCTTTACAAACAAAAAGAAAAATACTGGATCCTCAAGTAGTTCAAGTTAAAGCAGTGGATCTATGCTAGTTTGTTCTGAGTGTGAGAGAAGACATAAAGGCAAGTGTTACCGCACCTCGGGTGCGTGTTTTCAGTGTGGCAAGACTGGCCACGTGATTACAGATTGTCTAATGAGATCCGACGATGCTAACTGGCCTGCGACAAGTTTAGCTGGATCCGCTCCTGCACCAAGATCAAATGTGAGAACTAATACTAGGAGAGAAACTCTGAGGCAAGGCCGAGTGTTTGCATTAGTGCTTGGTAATGTACAGAACATGGAGTCAGTGGTGTCAGGTATGATCTCTATTTGTGCTCAACATGCCTATGTGTTGATAGATTCTAGTTCTACGCATTTTTTTGTATCACATGTCTTTTCTCGGAAATTAACTCGGCCCTTAGAACCATTGAATTATCTATTATCTATATCTACACCATTTGGAGGCTCTATGTTATGTGGTTATGTGTATCCTGCATGTGACATTATGGTTGGGGATACGTTATTACATGCTAATTTGTTACCGTTGGAAATTACTCATTTTGATTGTATTCTAGGTATGGGTTGGTTGATGAAATATTATGCCACCATTGATTGTGTGAATAAATCTATCATGTTTCGACACCCGGTATGCCTGATTTTATCTTTATTGGGAATGGGATAACTCCTCCTCCGTGCTTGATTTCATTTATGAAAGCCAGAAAATTGTTAAAAAAAAGGTGTCGGGGCTACTTGTGTTGCATACTGACTGTATCTTCAGATTGTGCTAATGTGGAAACTATTTCCGTAGTCTGTGAATTTCCTGATATATTTCCTAATGACCTACCTGGAGAGTTAATTGGTAGGGAAATTGAATTCACCATTGATGTAGTATCCAGGACACAATCAATTTATAAGGCCCTTTATAGGGTGTCAACCTCTGAACTGAAAGAATTGAAAGTTCAACTCCAAGAATTGCTAGACAAAAAATTCATCCGACCGAGCATTTCACCTTGGGGTGCTCTAGTTTTGTTTGTTAAGAAGAAAGATGGGTCCCTAAGGTTATGTATAGATTACCGGGAATTGAATAGAATAACTATCAAGAATAAATATCCATTTCCCTGAATAGATGATTTATTTGACCAACTTTAGGGAGCCCAAGTATTTTCCAACGTTGATCTTAGATCGGGCTATCATCAATTGAAGGTTAAGGCAGAAGACATTTAGAAAACTAATTTCTAGACTAGATACGGGCACTATGAATTTTTAGTGATGCCATTTGGGGTAACGAATGCACCTGCGACTTTTATGGACCTAATAAACAGGGTTTTCAAACAATTTCTTGATGAATTTATCGTTGTATTTATTGATGATATACTGATTTACTTCAAAAGCAGGGAAGAACAAGAAAATCATCTGAAAACTGCCTTGCAAATCCTGAAAGAAGAGAAATTGTATGTAAAACTTTCCAAATGTGAATTTTGGCTTTACAGTGTAGTATTTCTGGGACATGTAATCAACAAAGATGGCATATCAGTAGACCCACAGAAGATTGAAGCCATTGTAGATTGGCTGTAGCTCGACTTTTTCCGCGCCCCCCTTTGAAAGGTGAAATAAGCCTTATAGTTTGGACTCCCGCGGTTCTGAATCTAATCTCACAAGTGCAATGTGAAATTAATAAACACCAAAGAGTCCAAATCTGGCAAATCATTTTGGAAAATCGATTTTAAATCAAAAATGCCAAAAATGGACTGCTTTGCCAGATACAGAGTCGCCACATAAATATTTTTTGTTTTGAAAAAATTTAGGAAACTCATGACTCGTGCCAAAGGCCACGTGTCCATCATCACCAAGATTGCCTCAACTCAAGAACATAGGTACGAGAGGGGAAGGTCATGAACGAATTTAAGAACCCCTACTTGCCCAATCAAAGATCGGCCTCTATTAATTATGTTATGATTTTTATTTACATTATATGCTCTTATTCTGGTTTATTAGGCTAGCATTACTATGTGATACGCACACACAAGTATAGACTAAATTTGCAAGAATTGGAACGCTTCGAGTCATGTTTGTTTTGAAAATTGTTTTGACAAGCATGCAAGAAATATGAACATTGCTCAAATTATTCCAATTTAAGCCACAAGCCTTCATCCACAGGCATTCAAATAGTTATAGCACTTAAGCAATTAGTCTCATGGCAAGCATGCTAAACATGGAACAATCACACGCATGCAATATACTAAAGTGAGTAAAGGCTTACCTAGTACTTCAAGCCAAAAAAGAAATGAGTTAGAAAAATGCATGATTCCTAACTATGCAATATGACTAATGCAACACATGCGATATGTAATTTAAATAGGCTCGGCTACTAATATGGCATACGAATCAATGAAATAGCATGCGGTCTAAACACGTATTCAAAGAAGTATTTAACCTAACAATGCAGTTAGAATGATGAACCGAGCCTCGGTGCATGCAATACAAATGGATGCAAACATGGATTATGCTAAACAAAACATGATGTCCCTAAACTAATCATCATAAGCTAGTAAATAAAAGGGAGAAAGACGTGGGATTGGAAGACATACACATTATTACAAGTTTGCGCTCTCACGAAGAAGAGTCCGAATGAATAAACTAACTAATTAAATAAAACAAAGCCAAACTAATTAATTAATTATTACAAAACGAAATGAATAAACTAACTAACTTATTTAACTAATTATTACAACAACATATGAATTAACTAACTATTCTAGTGAATTATTGATTACAACATCACAACTAGCTAACTACTTTAACTAATTAAATAATTACAACATAAGTGCATTTAAAAGAAGTAAGTAAGCTAGAAAATTAATTACTAAGCTAACTATTCCACCTCGGGTAGTGAGGGATGTTCATGCGCATGCTCGGTTTTCACCCGAAAAGGCCACTGTTTTGCTTCCAGAGAGCCCCTGTTGCATAGAGAACACATACACTTTTGCCCACTTCCAGAATAACTCTGCCTTGCCTCACAAACACATTGTTGAATTTTGCATCAGTGGCCAGTCAGTCAATGATAAGGGTTGCCGGCTACCAGTGATAGCTGGATGGCCATGGAAAGTGGCCTACCGGCCACTGCTGCCCAGTTTATCTTGCTGTAACAAAGAACAAACAAAGCATGCACAGGATATTTTCAAGGGTTTGTTTGCATAACTCACCCCTCCTTTTCATGAGCAAATCAAAGAAGTAATGAACTTGGTTCACAAACCACCAACTCAAGCAATTTCATTGCATGATGGCTTATGAACCAAAGTGTGCAATTTTAGTAAATGTAACAAAATAAGACTCTAACCTCCCCCCTTTCATGAAAGAATCAAGGGAAGCGGTGACCTTGGAAACTTGAATCATTTCATCACTAATGAGTATGAAATGGCCTAAGCTTCCATGTGTTCAATTAGCGTCCGATTGAACACAACACTTTTTATTATCTTTGCACCATTTTAGTCCCAAGTTTTAATTGTTTCCTTTTCATTACCTTTCAATTATTTAATTCAATTGAATCCAATAGTGAGTTTAAGTCCTCTAAATGGAAAGAGGGCTCAAACCACAAGTTGTTTTAGGGATGAAAGAGACATCATACCATTGGTAATGAACTCCAAAGGGATTAAACCATTAAGCATGACACATCAATCTCATGCTTTAAACAACAAGCTATTTGAACCACTTTCAAAGCAAAACAAAAGCCAAGAAAGGAGGGAGGTTGCAAAGATGATAAAGTGTGATCACAAGTGTGGAAAGCCATAAATAAATGCAATCAACTCAAACAAGATAGTGTTTAAGGCGTAAAACACCAAATTCATGAGGACAATTACACTATAAGCATGCAAAAAAAAAGCTAAAACAGTCCTAAAACATGCTGGAATTAAAATAAAAATAACTAGATTAATATGCCAAAATATAGTATAAACTAGGCTAGTCAGCAAGACACAAGGAGGGGAGGCTAACCCCTCCAAATTTGGACTTCAAAATATGATTTTGGCCATTGAAAAAGCTCTAAAAAACAGTGTTGAAAAGATCAAAAATATATAGTAAAAAGGTGGGAAACAGAAGGGTAAAGGCCTCCAAAACAAGGTGCAAAGAATGGTGGAACACCCCCTAACCTTTAATGGCCTTAGAACCCAAGTTTTAGCACAAAAAATACAAAAGTTTTATAGCCTAAAAATAGTTGGAAAATAGCAAGAAAAAGAGTAGTTAAAGCAAGCAAAAAGGTAAAGCCTTATGCCTTTGAAGAGAAAAACCAATTCCAAGCAATAAAACCAAGCAAACACACCCTCTAGAGCTCCGACAAGGCTCAAGAATACCTCAGCTCAAAGATGAAGAGATTTTGTTAAGGATGTATAGTCAAAGGTTAAGGATTTGTAGGAAAAAGTGTAAGAATTTGCTAGAGAGAGAGAGAGAGAGAGAATTGTAAAGAAAGAGGAAAAAAATTGTTCTAAAATGTTTCCAACCTTAAAACATGAGAGGGAGGTCTCTTATATATAGAAAATATGAATTCTTCTCAAGAATATCCAGCTCTACACGTGGGGGCAGATGCATGCATCTGTGCAAACAGCTGGCACAGTTGTCACAAAATATCTGCAAAAGAAACTGGTGGCCGGCCGGCCACCACTGGTGGCTGGCAAGCCACATCAGTGGTCGGCAGCCAAAAGGTGATGGCCCACAGCCCAAAAAGGTGGCCAGCAGGCCACCAGAAGCTGCAGGCTTAAAGAACCAAGGCTTGGTCCAAGAATAAAGGCAATAAAAGTGTAGGGTTTGAAAGGCTCAAAGCTGTGGTATTCCACTAAGGACTTCGAGCACTTTGACGAGCACATAAACTCATCATCGGGTGTGCATGCGATGACATCCAAGTCATAAGGGCTGTAAAAAATGGAGTCTCTACATTGGCCAAGACCAACCAATGTGTCAGAAATTAGAAGCTTTCTAGGACTTGTTGGCTACTATCGCAGATTTGTGAAATATTTCTCAAAACTTGCCATGCCATTGACACAGTTGACTTAGAAAAATACACCATTCGATTGGAATGATCAAAGAAAGTCTTCCTTCCAAAAGTTAAAGACCAGGTTAATAATTGCACCAATTTTGACTTTGCCAAATGGTATTGATAGGTTTCAAATTTATAGTGACGCTTTGTACAAAGGTTTAGGGTGTGTGTTGATGCAAAATGGGAAAGTGATTGCTTATGCTTCTCGGTAACATTGACCACATGAAAAAAACTATCCAATCCACGACCTTAAACTTGCAGCTATGGTTTTTACTTTGAAAATCTGGCGTCATTATTTGTATGGTACAACCTGTGAGGTGTATACTGATCATAAAAGTTTAAACTATTTCTTTACCCAAAAAGAACTCAACATGAGACAGAAAAGATGGCTGGAATTCATCAAAGACTATGACTTGCAAATCCTATATCATCTAGGGAAGGCAAATACCGTTGCAGATGCATTAAGCCGAAAATCTATTGGAAATTTGTCATGTTTGCTCACCGGCCAAAAAGAACAATTATGTGACCTGAAAAGAGATGGAATCAAAATTGTGTTGCGTGAACAAGGTGAAGTCTTAGCTACTATTTCTGCGCATCTTGCAATTATTGAAGAGATTAGAGAGCAACAACTACAAGATGCATTTCTGAAGAAGATTCTGGATGAAATTGACTCAAAACCGAGGCCGGATTTGCGTTTGACAATAATGTGTTGAAATTTCAAAACTAACTTTATGTACCGAAGTGTTTTGATTTGAGGAAACTAATTATGGCTGAAGCTCACAATTCAAAATTTGCAATGCATCTAGGTAATACGAAAATGTTCAAAGATTTGAAGCAAAATTTCTGGCGGCCTGGAATGAAGAAAAAGTATTGTTCACCATGTGGCTAGATGCTTGTATTGCCAACAAGTTAAAGCCGAATATCAATGACCCACTAGATTGCTTCAGCCACTTCCAATACTGGAATGGAAATAGGAACATATTACCATAGACTTCATCATAGGATTGCCTCGCTCTTCTTGTGGTATGGACTCTATTTAGGTAATTGTTGATCGATAGACTAAATCGGCACATTTCTTACCTCTCAAAACTTTTTATAATGTAGATAAATTGGCTAACATGTATGTGAATGAGATTATGAGATTATATGGTGTGCTAGTGTCTATTGTATCTGACAAAGATCCTAAGTTCACTTCAAGATTCTAGCAGAGTCTACAACCAAGTTCCTATCCACAACACTAGGGGCAAATTCAGCCCCTCATTGGATGGACTCCTACATCATCAACGAACAACAGCCATTCTCCTAGATTCAGATGGCTTCGAGATCTCAAAATCATTTGACATGGACAAAGCTACACTTTTACCCTTGAGAGGCTCGCTGGGCCGAAAACCCAAAAGGGCGACCCAGGTAAAAGTTAGAGCAAGAAAAAAATAGAAAAAAAAAAAAAGAAGAAGAAAAATGCAAAAAAAAAAAAAAAAGGAAAAGAAGAAAAATGAAGAAAGTGAAAAGAAAAGATGAAAAAGAGAAAAAAAGAAGAAAGAAGAAATGAAATGAAAAAGAATTGAAGAACAAAGCTCACAAGGTTGAAAACCCGGAAGGGCGGTCTTGGCAAAAGTTAGAGCGCAAAAAGAGAAGTTAAATACCCGAGTGTACCTTAACCCCGAACTACGTAAGGCTTGATTCCCATCTTTGGGATACGTAGGCAACTTCATTCTGAAGTCCAGCCATAAACACTTCCAAATTGATTGTGTCCATGTAATGGTTTTGATCATCTTTGCCTTCCGTGTATCCGAGAGTCTGGTTGTGTTCATCGCTCTGAGGACTGCCTACAATGCGCTGCGGTGCCATTCAAACAAGGGGCAACTTTCCATTGCCATTCAATGCGCTGCAGTACCATTCAAACGAGGGGCAACTTTCTGTTGCCATGCAGTGTCCTTCAGGAAAGGGGCAATTTTCCTTCGGATCTGAGGTCGTGCATCTCAAGAGTAGGTTTCGTGCTCGTTCAGCAGTGGCCGTTTGTGAAATAGTTTTTGAGAATTTTTACTGAGGTTGACTAATCTTCTCGAAAAGTATTCCATTTTTCAAAACTGGACCATTTCTTGGACCCAAAAAAAGGAAAAATTTCAGTGCTCATAGCCTGACTTGCATGATTTTAAATCAGAAAATCGAACAAGTATGCTAATCTAACTCTCATATTGGTCAAAATTGTTTTCGTAGAAAAACAAAAAAAAAATGGTCAAAGTGATGAACTAGGGGCACAGTTGAGTCAGGTTTCCTGTCTTTTCCCCGTTGTCAATGCATTTGCTAGAAAGGGCACCATACTTGCCAAGAAGGGCACAGCGGAAGCTAACAGAAAAAGAGCTGAAAGCTCTCTCATCCTCCAAGCAACGAGGTATCAAGCCAAGTGTGAAGCACGGACTAGAATGGATCAAGATATTCTACTCCCTCATCTGGACAGATCTGATCACGTCCAAACTCCCCAGCAAAGCATCGTCAACCGATGTCAGCTGCAGATTTGCTATACACCCAGTTGTAACGCAGCCTCACTGTTGTGAACAAGATTGAGAATCTGGTAGAATGCCAGGGGCAAGAGCCCACAATTTCTAGCTTATCCATCAACCACCCAGGGGAGGGATGAAAAAAAATGAGAGATTGAAGAATAGAGAGATGTGAGCTGAGAGAAAAGGTAAGAAAATGGCCTTTTCAGAAAAACAGAGCCTGAGGGCCGAGTGATGTGAGAATCACAAATGAGGAAGGGCGGGAAACAATACCTAGAGAAACTGGCTCCTCGTGCACCGAGAGGTCTCTTGCCTTTGTCACACATCCGAGTGTTGTGTTTGTGTCTTTGTTTGTCTCGATTCTTGTTTTGAGTCGTTTTGAGTGTCAACGGATGTGTTTAGGTTGTTTACCTTTTGTTTTTCTTTGTTGAGTCATTTTTGCTGTGGTCAGTCATAGGCTCAATACGCAGTTAAGAACTCGTTTCTCAATATAAAATTCAAAAATAAAATCGTTTTGTGCTCAGAGTGCCGTGCCGTTCTCCGTGTTTGTGCAAAATAAGATTTTGTTCTTTCAAAAACCGCAGGGTTCAACCCAGGTCATGTGAGAACAGTAGAACCAGGACCTATCTGAAGCTATAATAGTTCTGGACTGCAAAGCAAAAGCAAAAGAGGAAAATGTCGGGCATCTGAGTTTGTTCCAACTTCAGTAAGCTCCAAGATTGCATTCCGTATGCACCTCGTCAGGCCTTGTCAATGCTCCGAAGTATGAGTGTGCCTCTACCTCAAGCTCAAGATCAAGTCTGCTTCAAGCCAGAATGGCGATCAAAAGTGCTCTCCCTGAATACCAATCCCTGCCAGAGGCATCTTGACTGTGTTCGCAATGAGTTCTTAGGAGACCAACTGCGACGGTGGAAACTAGAGTTCGAATGGCTGTTGCCTAGAACACAAAGGTTCGGGATTTCCGAGACTAAAGTCTGGTTTAAATACCCAGAGGCGTGTCCTCGGCTTGAAATCTGTATGGAATCCCCATAGGTTGAGATAGCGTGTATGCACCTCAATTCTGGATACTGAACCAACCTAGTCTGTCACCCCGTTGGAGAATAGAGAAAGTTGTGAATATGATCAGGAAAAAAGGCAGCATCCAAAGTGTTCCACGTGAAGAACCCTTGTCAGTATTTCAGAGCCTTTGTTCTGTAAGTTGAAGGTAAGTGTTCGAAGAGCACAAGGGAAGATCCCCATCAGAGAAGAGTGGTTCACTGCCACTCACCTCATGAAGTGCTTTCTAAAGCGCTGCTTTGATCATTTATTGCTTTCCTTAAGCATCATGCATTGTACCTATCAAGTTTCTTTCTCATTCATGCACGATATTGTATGTATGGTTCATTCAAAGAAGTTCCATTTAAAATCATTCACTTAGTGTATCAATCACACTTCATTTATTTAGTGTATCAATCACACCCTCTTCGCTTAGTATATCAATCACACTTCATTTATTTAGTGTATCAATCACACCTCATTCACCCTTAGTGTATCACACTTTCTTCATTCACTTAGTGTATCAATCACACTCTCTTCATTTACTTAGTGTATCAATCACACTTCTTTCATTTTGTGTATCTATCACACACATTCTTATTTTCTGTATCTATCACACACATTCTCATTTTCTGTATCTATCACGCACATATTCACTTTTGTGTATCAATCACACTTCACCTTTAGTGTATCCATCACACTTGTTCACTAAGTGCATCTATCACACTTTGTGTTCACCTTTAGTGTATCCATCACACTTGATCACTTAGTGCATCTATCACACTTTGTGTTCACCTTTAGTGTATCCATCACACTTGATCACTTAGTGCATCTATCACACTTTGTGTTCACTTTTAGTGTATCCATCACACTTGATCACTTAGTGCATCTATCACACTTCGTGTTCACCTTTAGTATATCTATCATACTTGTTCACTAAGTGCATCTATCACGCTTCGTGTTCACCTTTAGTATATCTATCATACTTGTTCACTAAGTGCATCTATCACACTTCGTGTTCACCTTTAGTATATCTATCATACTTGTTCACTAAGTGCATCTACCATACTTCGTGTTCACATTCAGTATATCAATCATACTCTGTTCACTAAGTGCATCTATCACACTTCGTGTTCACCTTTAGTATATCCATCATACTTGTTCACTAAGTGCATCTATCACACTTCGTGTTCACCTTTAGTATATCAATCATACTTGCTCACTAAGTGCATCTATCACACTTCGTGTTCACCTTTAGTATATCTATCATACTTGTTCACTAAGTGCATCTATCACACTTTGTGTTCACATTCAGTATATCAATCATACTCTGTTCACTAACTGCATCTATCACACTTCGTGTTCACCTTTAGTATATCCATCATACTTGTTCACTAAGTGCATCTATCACACTTCGTGTTCACCTTTAGTATATCTATCATACTTGTTCACTAAGTACATCTATCACACTTTGTGTTCACATTTAGTACATCAATCATACTTGTTCACTAAGTGCATCTATCACACTTCGTGTTCACCTTTAGTATATCTATCATACTCTGTTCACTAAGTGCATCTATCACACTTCGTGTTCACATCATACTTTGTTCACTAAGTGCATCTATCACACTTTGTGTTCACCTTTAGTGTATCCATCACACTTGTTCACTTAGTGCGTCGATCACACTTCGTGTTCACCTATTGTGTATCCATCACACTTGTTCACTTAGTGCGTCTATCACACTTTGTGCTTGCCTTTTTGTGTATCCATCACACTTTGCTCATTTAGTGTATCAATCACACTTTGATCATATAGTGTATCTATCACACACTCGCTTTGCATCTATCACACTATGCCTACTTTGTGTATCAATCACACACGTTCGCTTTGTGTATCAATCACACACTCTCACTTTGTGTATCTATCATACCTTGTTCACTTAGTGCATCTATCACACTTTGCGTTCACCTTTTTGTGTATCCATCACACTACATCCGCTTTTGTGTATCTATCGCACGTTCGTTTTGTGTATCTGTCACACATGCACACTGTATTCGCAGTGAGAATTGCAGTAATTCTCTTACACCCTTTCTGCATGTAATGTAGTTTAGTTGATGCTTGCTTAAAACTGTTGCATGATATGCTTCATTATAGCTTTCTTTACATGATCATAAGTTATGTTCGGCTTCTTGCATTTTCAGTTGTATTTTGCCCCTGCCTGCGGGCACATCTCTTTTTTATCTTGCCCGTTTGTCTAAGTCTTCGGCCTTGTCAAAAATGGGTCGTCTCTAGGCTTTGACATTCACTCCCGTCACTTATGACTTCCGAGTTCTGTCAAAGAGGGGCAACTGTAGACACCCCATTTTTGACCGACCTTAAGACTCAGACGTCACCGGTTGAGCGCTCGGTGATGACGCATATTGTGCTCGTTCTGAGGTCGCGGAGTCTCGGCTGAGAGCCTTGCCTCCGAACTTCAGGGCTCTTTTACGTTTTGCCTCGGTTTGCGAACCAGGTCATGTTTTCTCTGTTTTCTCTTTCCAAAGGGAGGGAGAGGTCTCGTAGACCATCTCTCAGTGGCCGTAGACTACGTTTTGTGGTCGTAGGCCATTTTTCCCGTTGGAGCCCAATTTCCGGTTTTCAGAGCCGTCAGCCGTATGCCTCAGTTCGGGACCGCTTAACTACCTCCGTTTGCTCCGGTTTTTGGCACACACCTTGTTTCCTCTCTTTTGAGGGACACTGTGGCCCAGGAGACCACCTTCGTGGTCGCATGCCACTTCCGATGGTTTACATGGTGGAGAAAGGTGTGCAGGGCAAAGGTTCAATTTCTTCGGCAAGGAGAGAGTCAAATCTCAACTTCATACCCCTGTTCTAGACCAAAACAATCTTGATCAAAAGATTTTAGTCTTAAAACCCTCTCTTTCAAAACGTTTTTGAAATAAAGTTTTTACGATGTTCCGAGGCTCGCATTTTGTCAAATGTTGCGCTTTTCGGTAAACCGAGCAAGGACAAAGTGGAAATGAACGAAAGAGAAATGAAATCTTTGAAAAATATTTCAAAACACCTTGTCTAGGGGTTTGGAGTTGAAGAAAAGAGGAGAAGAGAGAGGAAAACTAGTTTGGGAGAAGTTCGGCATGAATCCGGGTATGACCGAAACTGCACGGCTTCACCGAAACGGGCATAACTCTTTGCACAGGAGGAATTTTGATGCAAGGTTGGCACCATTGGAAAGATAAATTCAAGGGCTTCAATTTGACCACATGGTAAACCAGAAAATCAGATGGCCGACCAGCGTTTTTTGGTCAAAAGTGGTTCAGCATGAATCCAGGAAGGAGAAAAAACACTGCGCGGCTTCACCGAAACGGGCATAACTCTTTGCATACTTGGATTTAAGATATGAGGCCACCACCATTGGAAAGCTTACTTCCGGGGCTTCATTTTTCACTCAAGAATATCCTAAAGCCAAGTCCGGTTGGGGGAGATATGGTTGGTTGAAGTCCGATTGGACCAAATCTGCGCAGCTTCACCAAAACTGGCATAACTTTTTGCACAGGAGGAATTTTAATGCAAGGTTTACGGCATTGGAAAGCTAACTTCAACGGATTCATGGATGACCAGATTTGGGGCTTGAACCTTTTGACCCCTGGTCGGCGGACCATGCCAAGTGGTCGGCCGACCACCTTGAACCTTTTTAACTGGCCGGCCAGCTTTGTCTCAGTAAGTGTATTCCAGCTGTGCCAGCTATTTGCCATTTGCTACATCCTCCATACACGTGTATGGAGGATGTTTAACCTAGGTTTTAAGCTTCTAAGAGAAGCTTTAGCCTCTCTTCTCTATAAAGGAGGGGCTGAGCTTCCATTGCATGGGTTGAATCCTTTGGTTAAGGCTTATACATTCCATCCTCCATAGCTCTCTTCTCCAAAGCTCAAAAGGCCATTATTCTTGGCCATTTACACTACAACTCATAGCCTACCACCTCCACCATCCATTCCAGCCCCTTGGAGTTGATTTTCAGAGGTTGAAGGCTAGCATCCTTGGTCCAGAAGCTGCTGGAGGTCGGCTCTACAAGGGTAAGTCACTATCTCCCTCTTTGTGGCCTTATTTTGCTCCAAACTTTAGCCTTATTTGCTTGCATTTTTGGGCTTTGACCTGAACTGAAAATAGTCTTATCTTGAGCTCCTCTTCATATTTGATTAAGGACTTTTTTCTATTTGAGGTCTCCTACTTCCTTGTTGCTTTATCTCTCTTTTAGGGCTTATTTTGCATGATATATTAGCCTTATTTGTGAGCATTTCTGGGCCTCAACCTAAAATGAAGTCAGTCTTATTTTGACCTCCTATTTAAGTTTGATTGAGGTCACTTTTCTGTTTGGAGTCATCTTCTTCCTTGCATGCTCCATTTCCTCATGCTTTGAGCCATGCATTTGATCATTTGCATTGGCCTTGTTTTGGCCTCTTGGCCACTAAAATCCAGTGGATTTTTAGTGGCCTTGATGTGTCTTTGAGCTCCAAAATCATAGAGGGGTGACCCTCTCACCCCTCATTCTCTTTACTAGCACGGTTGGCCTTTCAAAGGGACCCTATTTTGCATGCATTGAAGTCACTTTCCAGGCCTCATTCTGAGGGTTTTGAGGTCTTCCTTGGCTCTGTCCAAGGCCCTTTTGGCCATTTTTTTTTGTCTATGATGCATGTGTAGAGGAATCCCATTCAAGGCCTTTCAAAGGAGCCTTTCTTTGCATGTTTCCTAGACCCATTTCAGAGCCAATTTGGTGAGTTTTAGGGCTTTCATATTTGATTTCTAGAGTTGGTTTTTCCATGCTAAGTGTCTATCTTATATGTACTTAACAACCCCTTGCATGGCCCTCCAAAGAAGCCCCTCATTTTTGCATGCATTGGCTGCATTTCAGTGATTATTTGGGCATATTTTGGCATATTTTATTCACTGTTTTTGGTTGGTTTGATGAGTTCTCATACGCTTCATATACATGCCATGTAACCATGCTTGCTAGCCAATGTTGCATGCTATTTTAGTCCATCATGTTAGCATCTTTTGGCCATGATTTAAACTAGAAATGTGCATGTTTTGGGACTTCCTTGGCTCTGTCTTTAGAATTCATGGTCAAATAATGCTTGCTTTGTATACTTGTGGTTCAATACATGTGCCTAGTTTTGAGTTTCGGGGCTTATTCCATGCATCGGGTGCCATATTTCCATGTTTCAGGACCATTTAGCATCATGTTTCAGTACTGGAAATTACATGTTTGTATGCCATCTTTCATGCCTTGCCATGCCTTGTTAGAGTGGCATTTTATGCCTTAGGTTCGGTCCTCAGTTTGCGTGCATGTGTGCACGCATTTCGATTGTCTCATTTTCATCTAATGGCCACTGATGTGAGTGTGGCTGAGGTCCACTCATGTTGGTGTAAGTCCATCATGCATTGTGTATGTCATTTCAATTCATAGCATTGCGTATGCTAGGTTGTATGTTAGTCGCATTGTGTATGCCATCTCATTTGCATCGTGTTTGGGATAGGAGTTAGCCCAAGCACGGGAAACGAGGGACGTTTTGTACTCCGAGTGACGGAACGTGTCTCAATTCCCGGTCGCCGACACTCCGGATTACCCATGATGGAGTTTAGGTCTTGTTGTGTTTTCATGTGCATTCATTCCATATTGAGTCATGCAAATCGACCCCTCGGCCATCATGCATCGAGATGCGTGATTGGTGGCACGAGGATCGAGGACTACACTCCCTGAAGAGTAGTCATGCATACATATGTGAAAATACTTTTCCATGCCCCTTTGTTGCTCTCTGTTGCAGCAAATCAGAAATCAGCAGCCTTCTGGAGCTTTGCACAAATCCCGAGAACAATTGCAAACAGAGGCAAACCGGGGCATCGCAATGGATTTCCGCGTAAGGTAACTTAAGCATGCATCATTCATCATTTGGAACAAAGCTGAGGTGGTCCATGGATTTGCGTGCAATTTATTTCATTCCTTAGTTAATTTGTTAATTAATTAGGGTTTTGTACTTATTCGGACTGTATTATTTATTTGGGACTGTATTATTCTTTCGGACCCTCTGCGCGAGGGCAATGTTGTAATAAGTGTGCGTGTGTGTGATGTATGTCTTCCAACCCCACGTCTTTCTCCCTTTTATTTACCAGCTTATGATGGTTAGATTAGGGCATGTTTCAATTAGCATACAGTATGATAGCATGTTTGCATTCATTCATCTGTTTCGCATGCACCGGGCTCAGCGCATCATACTAACTGCATTTGTATTTCAATTCCAAGTTGAATACTTGTTAGTTGTAGCATTTCACATGCCATCTTTAGAATAGCCGAGCCTATTGTAGTTGCATTTTTGTATGTGTTGCATTAGGCATTTCTGTATAGTTAGGATCATGCATGGATTTCTAACATAGCTTCTGTTTTGGCTTGGAGTACTTGGTAAGTATTTATGCTTTAGCATCCCTGCATGTGTGTGAGTGACTGCCATGATAGCATGCTTACCATGAGGCTAATTGATTATGTGATATATCTGCCTGAATGCTTGTGGGTGAAGGTTGGATTATCTGAATTTGAATAATACATTGACTGTGAGTTTTAAGCCCACTAGATAGTGGCAAAATCATGTTTTCTATGCCCACCCGAGGGTGGCAAATCCACGTCTTAGCCTACTTGCGGGTAGCACCATCAAACCATTTTCAAATAAACAAACATGAAATGTTTTGTTTCAATTCAGGCGACCCAGTCTATACTTGTATGTTGTGCTCATCACATAGTAAATCTAGGCTAATAACCGGAATAAGAACGCATAATGTTTTCAAAACTAGATATCATGGTTAGTAGAGGCCGATCTTTGATCGGGCGAGCGAGGGTGCTCACGAAGTGACCTTCCCCAATCGTACCCAAGTTCCCGAGCCGAGGCAACTTTGGTGATGACGGACACGTGGCCTTAGGCAACGAGTCAGGGTTTCCTAAATTTCCCAAAATAAAATATTTAAGTGGCGACTCTGTATCTGGCAAAGCAGTCCATGTTTGGCACTTCTTTCAAAAAAATCGTTTTTCAAAAACGGTTTGCCGGATTTGGACTCTTTGATGATTCATCGGTCTTGCATTGCATTCTGCGAGATTAGATACAGGACCGTGACATAAATTGAGTCCGAACTGTAGAGGGAGGCCCTCATGGACGCGTCTACATCTATAAGCACAAAGCCCTTGCCTGGGGGTAACAATACTGTTATCTCATGGCCCTCGCTCGGGGGTAACAATACTACTGCTCAAGTATGTTATCTGTTCCCGGTACCAGAGGTTCCTTCATGGAACTGGTCAACTATGAACCTTTATGCTCTGTATCTGATCTGTTAGCACTAATGGGTGTACCACGTATGATTATCTATGAATCTGGACAAGTACATGCTTCTGAATTATGAATAAGAGATATGAATTTGTTTCTATTTTTTGAATCTGATATGGGACATCATTTATTAACCCTTTACTTTGTTATTATTCACTAGGCTTCCACTCACTATTTATATTATATATGTAGATGAGCAGGCGCGTGACCAGGCCTAAGCTGCTGCTTGGAGAGTTTGGGATCAGCCAGCCACCATGCCTCCCGGGGAGGTTCCTATTTGAAAAGTCAAGTTTTGTGAACCATGTCAATGACGTTTTGTTATCTTTTCTTTTCTTTTTTTCTTTTTTTTTCCTGTTTATCTGTATGCTGGGCTAAGTCCCTTATGATATTACTTGTACAGTGATGCAAGACTTAAGGAAGTTTGACGTTACTTATGTATGTATAAATTTTAGTTTTGAAGTTTCTGTTCCATGTATGTCTACACAGCTCAATAGACAATGTATATTTCATATATTTGCTTCTGCAACCCCTTATTATGTTATAGGCCTTTAGTAATCCAAGGAATACTAGCCGGTTATGACACTAAACTTATAGGGGCGGGTTTGGATTGTGACAGGGCATGCGAAAATGCCTCTGCATGTGCAATTTTTGCAAAATGTTTAGCTTGCTTTGCTCTGTTTTCTGCACGTGCAAGAACCCCTTCCGCACGTGCAGTTTTGGTCCAAAATCTGTTTGAAAATCTACCCCGTTTTTGAAATCCAATTTTCCAAGAACCAATTCCATTTTCATGAAAATCAAGACCGAAAACACTTTAAAAACATATGAAGTAAAACATCTTCATCTTCCAACAAACAATCAAAGCTCAATTCTCATATAAGAAGACAACACCTTAAATTAATGTGCAAAATCATGACACAAACACTTTTGGGTTCTAATCCTCAAAGCTATGGTGTTTCCTCTTTAAATGTCAAGAACCATGCAAGAAAATAAGTATAGAAAGAAGAAATTCATGAACTCATGTCATACATATGAGAATTCTTGGACAACAAACTCAATGGAATGATATGTATACATGCATATATGTAATGATCATCTTCTCTACTTCATTTACACCATTCATGATTTGTTCCCAAAGTTTAAGAGAAGTTTATGAGTGCAAAACTCACCTAAAGTTTTGAATTGGCAAGAATCCTAAGTTGCCTCTTTCAATCCTCAAGCCTTTAGCTAGATTTCAAGCCACTTCCTTCAAATATTACTCCCCTAAAGTATTGGTCTTAAGTCTCTCTCTATCTCTCTCTTTATGTTTTCTTCTTCAAGATGAAGATGATGAAAATTCTAGAATGTTAGTGAGGCAATATAGGCTCATATGTATATATATAATATTGAATTAAATTAATTAAATTCATTTTGAATCAGATTTTTATAAAACTTCATATTAGGTCCTAAAAATCATTCTGATTATAAATATGCATTCCGTTCTGGTTTCTGACGTCCCTAAGGTCTTCAATTTGCAGTGTAAAGTTGCAATTCCAACAAATCTTTCCATAATCAACAGATATAGATTCAAATTCTTATAAGTCACATCAAACTCATAAGTAATTTAGACATAAAGATGCAATTAGACGTTTATTAAATCAAATACATGTCTGGGTCGTCACATTATCCCCACCTTAGAAAGTTTGGTCCTCCAAACTTAGATCATCACGTCACAAATTAAATTCAGGTTCCATTTCTCACGTCAAAACTCAAATTTCGTTCATATAGAAGTTCGATCAAATTGTTCCGTAGTCAAAACCCAAAAGTTCAATATTCCAGCAAGCAAACAAACAACATTTCTTAGTCCTTCCCAAAATTCAATAACATGAGGTAACGCATTTCAATACATGTCATACACACAAGTCATTTATGTCGTTCACAATTTTCCTTTCCCATAGTATCAAATTCTAATTACAATAACACAGAAGCAATCATTTTTTAAAAGACCAATCCCATGATAGTAAAAGTCGTACCCAAGCAATCATTCTTCAACAATATATGTATTCCCCAATCAGTTGGAGGTATAATCCAAGTACGGTCCATATCATAATTACATAATTTGTCATTAATATTTCACATAAGGTCAAGGTAAATATTCAACTAACGAAATCCAATCAGATACATGTTCGGTTCCATCATTTGCAAATAAACTTTGTTCCAAGGGTTAGAATCAATCCATTCAGGTGAACAGTCAACAGTTTTTCTAATTGTTCTGGATTTATCTATTCTCATGGTTATATCTGAATCATAGCATAATGGTTCCAAACGTACACAATAGCACTACACCTCAGTCAATCACCATATATGTTCCCACGTCTATTCATTTATGTATAACGGGTCACATCAAATCATCTAAATACTGTATAAGGAACCAATCAGTAGGTTCTCAATATTCACAAGTTTCAACACTTTCCATAAAGTTCTATCCCATCAGTTCTAATAACATTTCACACATCAGTAAGGTCAGGCATGAAGCATAGATTCATAATTCCGCAAGTTCTATACATTGAATAATTCAAGGTATATCATGCAAGTTCTTAGTTCTAATCATGCATTGAGTTCCCAACTATATATCCAATCAAAGACCATATAATGTCACATTAATGTTCACATAAATATTTTGCACATGATTAAGATAATAGCTGCATAGACTTTCTCATTATTTTGGGTCTTTTCTACAACTAGGGTATAAACCCTTCCTTGTCTAAGGTTACTCCCCTCCGCAATAGCAGTTGCATTTGTTCTTAGGGTCATTGTTGATCCAATCCCATTGGTAACAAGTCTTTCATTGCTTGGGTGGGCTTGTGGACAAGATTTCGCTAAGTGTTCTTTTTGTCCACACCTGAAACAAACTCCAAATAGGCGGCGATAGATGCCCCAATGTTGCTTCCCACACTCTTTACAAGTAAGTATATCTTTGCTCCTTTTACTTTCTCGGCTTGTCGTGTCAAAAGTTCTTGAATTTGATTTTTCATTTACGAAGGCTGTTGAATCACCGATCATTTCAACTTTTTGTTTCTTTTGTTTCTTACTCTCACATTCGAATGTTGATGTTGACTTGGACATTTTCAATGCGGCAATATTTGCCTTGGACGTCAAAGCTCTATCAAGCAAATCTACATATCTTGACAATTTCAAAACATTGACCCCGATCAAGTACTTCAACATTAAGCCCACCCTTAAATTTTCTCACATTTTTATAGTCGGTGTCAACCATATAAGGTGCATAACAGGCTAATTCGGTGAATTTGGCTTCATATATTAGCCACAGTTATTTTTCCTTGATGGGCCATTTCACACACCAAAATTAAATACTAAACTATACCAAATTCCTTAGAATAATAGTAAGTTCAGGTGTCGATCCACAGGAACAATTGCGAAATTAAACTAATTTAAATGCTAAATTCCTAAATTAATTTTGATAAAAAGATTGAGGGATTCATAAACTAATAATAATTAGATTAAACAAAGCGAATAAACTAGCAATTATAAATGAAGATGAATTTACTGATTTAGGAAAAAACCTAGGGCAATGAGTTCACCACTAGTTATGTAAATAAGGTTTCAATTTCAAATCAATTATGCTACGGTTCGAACGGGATAATGCTTCACAACTACAAGTTCGAAGCATTATCAAGAAAATCATCACGTTCAATGTACGGGCATGAACCATCTCAAGTAGTACGAATCGTTCACTCTAAACTACGGTAGCGACACGACTCGACCCTCGTAGTATGGTTCATCTCATACCTTGAATATGAAAGAATAGAAAACTATTGTATGGAAAGCATTCAACAATCACAGAAAGCCAAATACTTGAAGAAATAGTGAAAAATATATATATATATATATATATGAAACTTCTAAAATACCATACAATTGTTCAAACCTTTACATAATCAAAAACCAAAAAGAAAACCGAATTACATAGCTAGGGTTCATCAAAACCCTAGAAAAGAATTGCATAGCCACTCATGGAGGATTGGGAAGAGGTGGAATAGATGGAACCCTCCATGGAAATTTGGTTTGAAAATTGAGAATCACCTTTTTCCAAACTCTAGCCTCCTCTTTCTCTTGGAATTTTCAGGCCCTAATCCAGCCTTTTTCTATCTTTTTATACCTCTATAATTTTTTCCCACATTCAAAATATTAAGCAAACTTCCTGAGATAGGGCCGCACGGCGAGAATCGCCACTGCACGTACAGCGAGAGTTCCGTACATGCGGGAATGGGCCTCCATATGTGCAATTTCTTTAGGGCACTAGGTGTGAAAACACCCCTACAGGGTTAATAACTTGAGCTAAAAAGGCTACAAATCCGAACAAGTCATTTTCCTTATTTTTCTTTAACTAATGCAATGTCTAGGTTTTTTAAGCTTTCTAATTAACCCTTATAGCAAGTATTGGGCCAATGACTCCCAAACTAGACAGTTTTAGGGCACTGGGTGTAGAGACACCCCTACGGGCTTAATAACTCGAGTTAAAGAGGCTACGAACCCAAAATAGTCAAGTGTTTTTTTTTTATTGGGCTGGGCCGCACGTGCGCCGGAGATGGCCGCACGTGCAGTGGGTCTGTTGGGTTAGTACACGCCCAGTTTTTTTTTTTTTTTTTTTAGTTATTGTTGTTGTATGAAAGGATGACAATGATGAACATGACATTGAATGAATCTCAAAAACAACCATTAAACTACTAGATTACAAGTGAAAACTAAGAAATCTAAAGAAAAAATAAAAATACATATATATATATATATGAAGAAAAGAAAGGAAGAAGATGATGTAGATCCGCCGGAAAAAATAGCTACTGGAAGGTTGCCGGTCAGAAAAATATGGTGATGTGCCGGTGCAAGGTGGTGGTGAGTGAAAGTGGAAGAAAAAGTTGGTGATGGTGGGGTTGGATGGAGTTTGTGTGTGGGGGGGTTGAGAGAGAGAGAGTGAGAGAGAGAGAGAGAGAGAGAGAGAAGAAGAAGAAGAAGAAGAAGAAGAAGAAGAAGAAGAAGAAGAAGAAGAAGAAGAAGAAGAGGATAAGAGGTAGAGAGAGTGTGTAGTTGGGAAAGTGAGGAGGGTCAACAAGTCGATCTAGGGTTTTCTCAAGGAAATTTTCATTATTTTTTTATTTTTTTTAAGAAATAAATAAAAAAATAAGTAAATAAAAATTTAAAAAATAAAATAAAATAAAATCTACTGGTTTTATTATTATTATTATTATTATTATTATTATTTAAAGAGAAATAAAATAAGTAAAAATTAAATAAATAAATAAAAAGTAAATAAAGAAACTACACAATTTTTTATTTATTGATTTAATTTTCTTTTTGAACTATGTAAATAAATAAAATAAAATAAAATACATTCTGCAGGTTTTTAAATTTTTTTTTGGAAACAGGCTGCTCGTGCGCCCATTTGCGCCGCACAAGCGCTGATTTTTGGGTTGGGCCGCTCCTGCGGCTCTTGCACGGAATGCTTTTCGACCTAGGCCGCTCGTGCGATGGATCCCCTTTTTTTTATTTATTTTTATTTTTCGAATTAGGCCGCTCATGCACCCAATGGAGTTGCACGAGCACTGAATTTTGGCCGCTCCAGCGGCAGAAATAAGCTGCTCCAGCGGCATTTGCGCAGAATGCTTTTGGGCTTGGGCCGCTCGTTCGGCCTGGCCCTTCTGCTCATGCGCCCGTGTGGCCTACTGCAAATTTTTTTTTTTTTTAATAAAAACTCAATCGCAATCCAAATAAAAATTTAAACTATTTATGCCTTCAATGCACATCTGAAATAAAAAAATATAACATCGAAAATATCAAAATGCGCAACAAAAGTATAATCTTCACGCGAAAACCACGGGTAGTACTTTTCTCCCTAACAGTGTTTGCAACTTTTCCTATTCTCCAACAGGGTGACAGACTAGAATGATTCGGTTTTTAGAATCGAGGCGCGTAATGCTAACTCGACCTATGGGTCTGCCATACAAAGTTCAAGCCGGGGTGGTTTTGAAACAATCTCCACACCCCTGGGTATTTAAACCAAACTCTAGTATCGGAAATTCCAAACCTTTGCATTCTAGGCTTTGCCATTCGAACTCTAGTTCCCACCGTCTAAGTTGGTCTCCTAGGAACTCACTACAAACACAGTTAGGTAGCTGTAGCAGACCGTCAGATGCCGTTCGGGCACGGAAAACACCAAAGGAATTACACCTGTAGAGGATTTAAAGTCTCCTAGACTCAAAGCAAGTACTATGGAAGATATATTGGATCCGTCAAGTGGATGACCTTAATCATCTCCCCTTTCTCAATACCATCCACATAGTGTTTCAATCTTTGGCCATTGACCATGAAGGTCGTACCACCTTGTGGATTTTCAATTTCAACCGCCCCATGTGGAAAGACTTCCATAACCTCATATGGGCCATCCTACCGAGACCACAGTTTACCTGGAAACAATCGTAATTTAGCATTGAACAACCACACTTGTTGGTAAGGCTCAAAGGACTTACGAGAAATGTGTTTATCATGAAATGCCTTAGTCTTAGCCTTGTAAATTTTGGAGCTCTCATGCGCATCATTACGGAGCTTCTCTAACTCATTAAGTTGGAGTTTCCAGTGGTCACCGGCTTTGGCCATATCAAAATTAAACTTCCTAATAGCCCACAAAGCTCGGTGTTCTAACTGGACAGAGAGATGGCATGATTTCCCAAACACAATCCTATATGGAGACATCCCGATGGGTGTCTTATATACAGTGCGATAGGCCCAAAGTGCATCAACCAACCTAGTGGACCAATCTTTCCTATCGGGCCTCACAGTTTTCTCGAGGATGTGTTTAACCTCCCTATTAGAAACTTCTACCTAACCACCAGTCTAGGGATGGTAGGGAGTGCCAACTTTGTGAGTAATCATATATTTGCACACTAATGCCTCGAAGAATCAGTTACAAAACTGTTTGCCACCGTCACTAATTATGGCATGTGGGAACCCAAAATGACAAAAAATGGTCTTATGGAGGAATTTAACCACAACTTTGTGGTCATTCGTTCTGGTGGCCACTGCCTCCACCCACTTGGAGACATAGTCCACAGCCACCAAAATGTATTCAAATCCAAAAGATTGTGGAAAGGGACCCATGAAGTTAATGCCCCAAACATAAAAAATCTCAGCAATCAAAATAGGGGTCATCGGCATCATATCTCTCCGTGACATAGAGCCCATGCGTTGAAAATGCTCACAAGCTCTACAGAAGTTATGGGCATCTTTGAAGATAGAGGGCCAGTAGAACCCACATTGTAAAACCTTGGTGGCCATTTTTTGCCCATTGAAATGGCCACCACATGCATGAGAGTGACAAAAGGTGAGAATGCTATGGGTTTCACTCTCAGGCACACAACACCGAATCACTTGATCCAGACAATACTTGAACAATTCCGGGTCTTCCCAGAAATAGTGCTTGACTTGTGAGAAAAATCGGTCTTTGTCTTGCTTAGACCAAGTTTTCAGAATTTGACCAACCGGCAAGTAATTCACTATGTGGGCAAACCACGGGAGGGTCACGTGTGATAGCACAAGAAGTTACTCGTTAGGAAATGAGTCGTGCAAGGCTAAGGGATCACTTGTGTGCTCAATAAAGATGCAAGATAAATGATCCGCAACTACATTGTCGGATCCTTTTTTGTCCCGAATTTCTAGGTCATACTCCTGAAGGAGTAGAATCCACCTAATTAACCTAGGTTTAGTCTCTTGTTTAGAAAATAAGTACCGCAAAGCGGCATGGTCAGTGAACACAATGACTTTAGACCCTAGGAGGTAGGACCAGAACTTATCAAGTGCAAAGACAACAGCTAGTAACTCTTTCTCAATGGTAGTGTAGTTTAATTAAGCATCAGAAAGAGTACGACTAGCATAGGATACAACATGGGGCACTTTATTCACCCTTTGGCCCAAGACGGCACCGAGGGCATAATCAGATGCATCGCACATGATTTCAAAAGAAATGGACCACTCAAGAGATTGCATGATAGGGGTAGTAGAAAGGGCCGCTTGCAGTGTTTCAAAGGCTTTAAGACATGCCTCATCAAAGACAAAAGGTGCGTCCTTAGCAAGTAAACTACATAAAGGATGGGATATTTTACTAAAATCCCTAATGAATCGACGGTAAAAACCTGCGTGCCCTTGGAAAGACCTAACTTGATGCACAGAAGTGGGTGAAGGAAAGCCTGCAATGAGGTCAACCTTAGCTTTGTTAACCTCCATACCTCAAGGGGACACAATGTGTCCCAACACTATACCCTTGCGAACCATAAAATGGCTCTTCTCCTAACTCAAAACAAGGTTTGTCTCCACACATCGAGTAAGTACTTTAGTTAAGTTCTGGAGACATTCCTCAAAAGATGACCTAAACACGAAGAAGTCATCCATGAAAACCTCTAAAAATTCCTCCACTATGTCAGAGAAGATAGCCATCATGCACCGTTGAAGGTCGCTAGTGCATTGCAAAGCCCAAAGGGCATTCGGCAATAGGCAAAAGTGCCAAAAGGACATGTGAAGGTGGCCTTTTCTTGGTCAGCGAGGTACACCGGGACTTGATTATATCCCAAGTAACCATCAAGAAAACAATGAAAACCCTGTCCTACTAACCTCTCAAGAATTTTATCAATAAATGGCAAAGGAAAATGGTCCTTCCTAGTCATAGAATTTAATTGCCTGTAATAAATGCATACTCGCCACCCAGTAGTGGTTCGTGTGGGGACTAACTCTCCTCGCTCATTTTCAACAACAATGATACATAATTTCTTGGGCACCACTTGCATGGGACTCACCCACTTGCTATCTGAGACGGCGTATATAATACCCGCAGCCAACAATTTTAATACCTCATTTTTCACCACCTCTTCAATATTGGGATTAAGCCTCCGTTGCATTTCACGAGAAGGTTTGGTGTCCTCCTCTAAATGTATATAATACATGCACACGGAGGGATCTATCCCTCGTAAATCAGCCACCAACCACCCTATAGCACTTCGATGTGTCACGAGAACACTCATTAATTGACTCTCCTACTCTACAGTCAAGTTAGATGCAATGATGACAGGTAAAGTATCATTAGGCCCTAAAAATGCGTACTTGAGTGTGGCCGGGAGTGGCTTCAACTCAAGTGTAGACAGTGTGACTAAGGATGGTATGACAGGCTCTCTAGACAGAGGAGGAAGGGACTCAAACCGGGCTTTCCAAGGAGGAAAATCCGGTGTAGAAGAAGAATTAAGTAAAGCATTCATCTCCTCCACTGACCCGTCAATATCAAAATTTTTAAACCCAAAATAAGCTAAACAAGCCTCTAGAGGGTCCTCAACAAGAATGGAGTGTAAAGCCTCCTCCACAATCCCATCCACAAGATTCACAAATAAACACTCCTCTCTCTCATGGGGCTGTTGGGATGCTTGGAAAACATTAAGTTTCATTTGCACATTCCCAAATGAAACTTCCATAACCCCGGTATAACAATTTATACATGCATAGGCTGTAGCCAAGAAAAGATCGACCTAAGATCACCGGGATTTGCTTCCTAGAGCTGGCTACCGGTTCCATATATAAGACCAAAAAGTCAACAAGAAAATAAAACCTACCGACCTTTAGTAGCACATTCTCAATCATGCCACGTGGCACTTTGAGGGACCGGTCAGCCAATTGGAGAGTAACAGTAGTGGGCTTCAACTCGCCAAGCCCAAATTCCTCGTACACAAAGTACAGCAACAAATTGACACTAGCCCCTAAATCTAACAAGGCCCTATCAATAAAATGGTCCCCTATAGTGCATTCAATGGTTGAGGCACCTAGGTCTTTAAGCTTAGGGAATGTGTCATTCAACAAGATGGAGCTTACTTGCTCCGTGAGTACGACCTTTTGGGACACGTGTGTCCTAGATTTACGCTTTTGCATACAAAGGTCCTTCAAAAATTTAGCATAAAAAGGAACTTGCTTAATCGCCTCCAACAAGGGGAGGTTGATTTTAACTTGTTTAAAAACCTCCATCATCGCTTCCATGGATGTCGCATTCTTATTAAAAGGGGACGGTGTATCAAGCCATTGGGCAAAGGGTGCCTTAGGCACATATGGTGCCTTAGGCTCATGTGAAGTACTAGGGATTAAGTCATCCCCCTTAAGTGTTTCTCCCCCACCCTTGCTCTCATTGAGTGTACCACCGTGGTCACCCTTCTTAGCCCTAGTTGCATCAGACGCAACTAGCCGAGGATCTAACTCCCTCCCACTTCTCAAGGTAATCACCGCTATGATAGTGTGTTCATGTAAATTAAGGCGTACTCATGATAAGTGTACTAATACTATAACCACAAGCAACTTTCCAAGTGCAAACATCACATGCGAGTATTTACCCAATAAACCATTTTCATACAAGTCTACTATGTTCTCCAATTAACATATGCTTATATCACCACCTTATTAGCAACAAGTCAACATCAAGTGAAGTAATGCAATCAAGTGAAGCAGATATAAACATGAATGATGAATTAGGAGCCAAGTAGAAGTACACAAAATGAACTACCCTCATCCCCCAACTTGAATATGACATTGTCCTCAATGGAAACAAATGCGAAGTAAATAGGAAAGAGAGCGAGAATATTATCAGAGATTGTAGGTGCACATCTAGCTAGGCAATTATTAAAATAACACACAATTTTTTTCTTTTTTGAAGAGAAATAAAAAATAATAAAAATAAAAATAAAAACATTAAAATTTTGCAATAAAGAAATCATTTCTTTTTCCGACCTGCCGCACGTGCAGGAGAACACACCGCACGTGCGGCGACACACGCGCACCAGCCCCCGCTCGTGCATATAAACCATTAACAAAGTTTGTTTTACGAATTAACCCGCACGTGTAGGACCCAGGCCACACAAGCGGGGTTTTTTTTTTTTTTTTAAAGAAATTTATTGTCTTCAACCAAATATCAACACAAACTTATTTTTGCCTTTTCTTCCAATTTATGAGATATGGATCCCTGTAATGAAAATAAATCAACTCATCCAACAGTGCAGGACTAGGTTGTAAATGACTTATGGGAAAAAGATTCACAGAGTGGAGAAATATGTATGTGAAAAATATAGTGTGTAAAGAAATCTCATGGGTGGACACAATAAGATCAAAACCAAAAATAAAATCCCATCCATGCTGATTTACTTTATCACTATAATTTTCTACAATTAAATTCCTTTTAATTTCTTCCACATGAGAGGCCAAAACTATGGGGAGAGTTTCTGTCACATCTATGGGTGCAACGGTAGGCTCAAGTGACAAAAATACTAACTTCATATCAATTGTTGGATCATTGGATAGATATGTTTTGGCTTCACTATGTTCAATTTGCAACTCTTTTTCAAAATTCTCACGACATGCACTCTTATGAAAGTCTTGAACGAGCTGGTCAAAAGAAATCCACACCTCAGCTAGGAACATCTCAAAATTTTCTGCTGACCACATTGTGTCTACAAATTGACTTGTTTAAGAGTTCAACCCATTGTAAAAGAAAGCAATGAGTTGAGTCATTTCGTAGCCATGCTGTGAACAAACATCTACATAGCTCTTGTATCTCTTCCAACAATGACAGAATAACTCATCCGCTTCCTAAGTAAAATTTAATATTTTTCTTTTGAGAAGAGTGAGGTCAGATGGAGGTTGTGATTCTTTCCATTTAAAATAAGCCAACATATTTACCCAATTCGGGGTGGCAAGAATGGCGCCCGTGCATACACTACTCACACACACACACTAGGTTCCGACTCTTGTGCGCTAAGTTATGAAAGCAAAATACCAAAGGAGAAAATACTCACAGCGATTTAACGAAAACGCTTTACTTGTTTTACGGGTGCTTGACATGTAGAACGTTGTCTCCAATCTCCACTTGAGCTCTCTATATTTAGCACTTTGGTGCTTTGCTTGCGAGTATTTGCCCTTTTTTCTGACACTTCAGTGCTGCGGTTTGTTTTTAAAGCTCGGTTGTGCTCCGCTCGCACTTCGATGATAGCTCCAATTGAAAAAACTCTACACACTTAGCAACATGAAAGCATAAAATCCTAAACTAAAAATTAAAATAAGAATATAACTTTAAATTAATTAATTTCACCATAAGTCCCCAGCAACAACGCTAAAATTTGATGGGTCGTTTCATACACCAAAAATAAATACTAAACTATACCAAATTCTTTAGAATAATGGTAAGTCCAGGTATCGATCCATAGGGACAATTGTGAAATTAAACTAATTTAATTGCTAGATTCCTAAATTAATTCTGATTAAAAAAATTGATGGATATTATGACTACACAAGAATTAAATGAAATTGAATAATTATATTAGCAATTAAAATTGGGGTTTGAGATATTAATTTTTGAGAAAAATCCTAGCGTAACGAATTCACCACTAACCACATAAACGAGATTTAACATCGGCCAATAATTGC
This sequence comes from Camellia granthamiana, assembly GCA_036172215.1. Lineage (NCBI taxonomy): Eukaryota > Viridiplantae > Streptophyta > Magnoliopsida > Ericales > Theaceae > Camellia > Camellia granthamiana. Next base: position 24,464,135 of record CM069908.1, on the reverse strand, counting down.
AATCTGGTTTAAAATACCCAATATTTCACAACTACAAGTTTGAAATATTGATCAAGAGGGTTTTTACATTCAACGTACAGGCACGAATCTCCCGAGTAGCACGAGGTGTTTGCTCTAAACTATGGTAGCAACACGACCCATCTCTTATAGCACGACTCGTCTCGTACTTTGAACACAAACACAACGAAAACTAATGTATGGAAAGCATTAAACAATCACAGATAGTAAAATATTTGAAGAGATGAAATGAACAATTATTAAAAACTTATAAATCATCTATACATTGATTCAAATCGATTCACAATCAAAGCTTATGAAAAATCCTATTACATGCTAGGGTTTCATCAAAACCCTAGAAAAGAATAACCTAGCCACTCATAGAGGAGTGAAAAGAGGTGGAAGATATGGAAGAGGTGGAAGCCCCCATGAAAGTTCTCTTTGAAGCTTGAGGTAAAATCACCTCTTCAAAACCCTAGCCTCTCTTTCTTTAGAATAATTTTCAAACCTGTTTACAGCCCTTTTTTCTTCCTTTTTTTCCTAGCAGAATAGACTAAAAATTTCACGCACTCAACGATAAGTGGGCCACTCGAGCGCCCGTGTGGGCCGCTCGAGCGGTGATGGGCTGCAAGTACAGTAGGGCTTGGCCGCACGTGCGGTGAGGTGGCAGGCCGAACTTTTTCGTTCCTCGCACGGAGAATCTGCTTTCGTGCACTTTTTGATTGAATTTGTGTGTACCTGCCAAATCTGTACAAGTGCACAAAACACATCATCTCCACTAAATAAACAAAATTGAAAGACTAAAAATGTAACTTAAGTGGCCTCAATGTAGTACATTTCGGCCTACATCAGCCCCGCTTAAGTTGTTCAAATTCAGATACTTTTCGATCTCAAATGCATTGTGGAAAGTATTTTTCAAAGAAAATCTCTTTGAACTAATCCCATGTCAAGTCTCTATTCCCATCTCGAACGAGCATCCACAATCTTCTAACTTCTTCTTTCAAAGTAAAGGTCGCTAACAGAACTTTATGTATTTTGGTACATGGAAATACTTCGAAGATCTATTCAGTTTCCAGTATCCAGGCCTTTGCTTTTAATGGTTCAATACCTCCCAAAAATTCTGGTAGCTTCATTTTCTTGTATTTCTGTACAAGAGCTATAATGTCATCATTATTCAGCTCAATTTGGACCGGAGGTGGTGGAGGAGATGGAAATTGTTGTCTCTGTTGTTGTTGTCTCACCAGTTCAGTTAAAACCTCCACCATTCTTTTTAACCTATCTATTCTTGCATTCTCCATCGGTCTATGCATAACCCAAGGTAACAATAACATAAGGGAAAGTTCTCATAGCTTCCATTTTCATGGTCAGTTCCAGATACGTTCATAGTATTCAGTTATATTTCATTTTATTACATTGCATTTTGCTTCAGATAAGTTGATATAATTCCACACACACTCACACATGTTAATGCAATGCCCTAATTTCTTTTCTAGGACAGCCTATAGCTCAATTGGGCATGTGCGTGGATAAATTAACTCGTGCTTTGATACCATTCTGTCATGACTCATACCCTGCCCCGTAAGGGCTAGTGAGGTGACCGGCCAGTAATCCAAGATTACCAAAGGCCTTCATGTACAATCGAAATAATCGAGGCTAGCGAAAGCTTAATATAAATATATATATATAACAAGTAGTCCAATGACCCGTGCTTCTATATGAAAAGACACATGTAGATAACGTTAATTTACCCATTTGGTATTTCATACATTGTATCTTGTACAAAACATTTATATCCATATACACAAAGCATCATTCATGTACAAATAAACATTTAACAAAAGCCCGACAATGTGATCACAAGCTATACAACAATCTTCTTGACCTAGCCTCAACTAGGAGGCACCAAAACTTGTAGGGCTTTAAAGGATGGCTCGACTCTCTCCTTAAGTTGGTTCTCCATATTGCTCACATATACATATATATAAAACAGTGAGCTAAAGCGCAGTGAATAACATTAATGTAAAGAGGTTAGTGAATGAATACCATATATCTCTTAAACATAATACAAATCATATCAAAATCATTCTCATATCAGAACATAATAGTGGTACATCCAGTAGAACATATCACATATTGTCTTTTGACTAGAGTAATCGGTTCTGGATACCAATTAAACACATATCACCACAACGAAGTGGCTAACGAGGTCTCGTAATCACATATATGTCATGGACCCACATTAATATGTTCTCCTCCATGACTTGGAACCATTCTTTGGATGCCACAATAGATTCAAAAATAAGGCATTCGTTCACATTCAAATAACATTTCAGAAAACATAATATATCAAATAGTATTGCAAATATCTTTCATATGAACATATCTTTACAGTAATGTTACTCACAGTGAGCTTCTAGTAACGATTGATCGGTCCTTGATGCGTGGCCTACAATTACAATGCACATAACACAACACATGTCTTATCAATACACATTCATATAGTCGGTTGTTAACTTATTCAGTTCATCCTTTACTTGATTATTCGATTATTTTTATTCATTCTTTAATTTCTTTCATGTCTATGAAATGCATATGAACGTCAAATACATGTGAAAACCATGCAATCGGAGGCCCAAAAGTTGGAAAAACGAAAAGAAAACAAATTTGGACCTACCTTGAAAAATCGCACATGCGAGAGCCCTGGCCGCACATGCAGAAAACAATTTTTTGTAGAATGTTCAGCTTGTTTTGCTCTGTTTTCCGCACGTGCGAGAACCCCTTCCACATATGTGGTTTTGGTCCAAAACCTGTCCGAAAATCTGCCCTGTTTTTTAAATCCAATTTTCTAAGAACCAATTCCATTTTCATGAAAATCAAGACCCAAAACACTTTAAAAACATATGAAGTAAAACATCCTCATCTTCCAACAAACAATCAAAGCTCAATTCTCATATAAGAAATTAAAGCACAAAATCATGACACAAACACTTTTGGGTTCTAATCCTCAAAGCTATGGTGTTTACTCTTTAAATTTCAAGAACCATGCAAGAAAATAAGTATAAAAAGAAGAAATTCAAGAACTCATGTCATACATGTGAGAATTCTTGGACAACAAACTCAATGGAATGATATGTATATACATGTATGTAATGATCATCTTCTCTGCTTCATTTACACCATTCATGATTTATTCCCAAAGTTTAAGAGAAGTTTATGAGTGCAAAACACCTAAAGTTTTAAATTGGCAAGAATCCTAAGTTGCCTCTTTCAATCCTCAAGCCTTTAGCTAGATTTCAAGCCACATGATCTCAACTCTCTCTCTCTTTCTCTCTCTCTCTCTCGCTCTGTCTACGTTTTTCTTTTTCAACATGAGGATGATGAAAAGTCTAGAATGTTGGTGAGGCAATGTAGGCTCATATGTATATATATATAATATTGAATTAAATGAATTTAATTCATTCTGAATCAGATTTTTACAAAACTTCATATTTTTGATGCCCCAAATTTCTAACATAATAATAATACAACAATCACGGCTCCTTAGAGGAAAACCGGAATAACTTCCCAATGCTTGCATTACATAAATCTAAACATATAGAACAATAAATCAAAAACAAATAATAAATACCCTCAAGGGTTTACAAGTTTCCAAAGCTTAAGCCTGGTTACACCAAAATGGTTATTCAAACCCACACAAATACAGCCCTTGGCTTACAGATAGAGTCACAGCAAAATGAGAGTTTTGTACTCTCAACACACACATTTTCTCGCCTTTAGTTAGGCGAAATCACCACATCCGTTCTTACACAAAAATCCCGTAGGGTGAGCATAAAGCCCAGTAGGAAAATCCTTAACAAAGTATATACATTTTATACAAATCTCAAGAGATGAAATGTACATGCCATGCTATGCCATTTTTTAAAGTAATTCACATCATCTTTTGAAAACCATCGTACTCAATGATGTTATGCAATTGAAATAGTTCAAAACTTAATAATTTATTTCAATGGCGGTAAATACGACTTTGATAATCCCTGGGTCGGTGTCTACAAGTAGACTATACTAGTACTACCAAATTGTCATTTTTACCGGTATTAACCGGAAGGCTCAACACCTATCCGCGTAATTTTCGGTCTTTCACCCCAGACCCTCAGGCCAACTTATTCAATTTCATCTACACCACATATCAAGACTTACCAACATATTTACCCCAAAACCATTCCATGAAAACTTGTTTTCTCAACATTCGTTTCTCAATGCAAGTTTTTAAATCGACTTTCAAAGTTTAATGTAATCAAATGAATTGGTATGTCAATGCAACAACAATCAATACAATGTAACAATTCTTTCATTTCCAATTCTTGCACATAACATTACCATTGTGATCAAAATTCTCATTTCTCATTTCAATGCAATTTCACAAGATAAATATAAAGACTTTTATCCCAATTCATCATCTAAGGAATAGTACGATTCCCTCTTCTTAGGTATCCTCAACAATTAGTCATTTCTAGACTATAGTAATATTCTGAACAACAATTTTCATATTCCATGAAACTAATCATTTATATAGATAAAAACAAGAAATTTTCCAAACATTCATTTATTTTGGCATACAAAATAAATATAACAATATCATCCATGGATTTTTCAGTCTTTTTTTTAAAAATCCCCAAATTCTAGGTTTTCTCACCAAAACTATACAACCCAAATCCTTTGAAAGAAAACTCTCCAAAATCATCTTTTCTTCAACTAACGAAGATTAAAACCCATAAAATCATTTTAAAAGAATAAGAGACAAACCCAATTTCAAAAATCTCTCATCTTCTTGAATCAACAATCAATTTTCAAAGCTATCAAACGATGATGTCGAAAATCATCTACATCTTGCAATATATATATAACTCTAAGAAAATCCCTACCTCAAGTTTTGAAGAAGAAATGATATGAATCCCCTAAAATCAACGGTGCCGAAACTCGATCTTCACTGCACACAACAAAGCCCTCGAGAAGTTAACCAACTTTGATAAAGAAATTAAGGCAGAACTCTAATGGATCTTGAGAAATCAAGGTTTTGATCCAATTTGGCGGAGGGAAATGTAGAGAGAAGGGAGAGGAAATGGTTTTTAGAGAGAGAGAGAGAGACCTAACAAGAGTGAGATACACTCAGCCTAAAGAGAAGAAAAGACCGAAATTTCAGACTCACCTACCACCACACTTGCGGCGCTTCTCCCGCACTTACACTCCCGCACCTGCATTTATTGCAGTAGCCACACAAGTCCTCCCCTGTTTTCCACACGTACAGCTCAAGCAACTTCGAATACATTTTGCATTTTTGCTTCGGGGGCGCTGCCCCTTGACTCTGCCAGGGCACTGCCCTCGGACCCGCCAAGGGGCGCTGCCCCCTCGACCCTCGCGAGCTGATCGGGCAGCTCGATCCTCAACATACTCAGCAAAGTGGCAAAACATAAAAAAATTAACTTCCGATACAACTCTGCAAGGCACAATTCGAGTTGGATTCGCATCTAAAGGTTTGGAGACATTACCTGTTTCAAACACACCACTACAACTCGATAACCAAAAATAAGGGGAATACAAGGGAAACTAAGATATGTAACACCGTTCAAAACCATACCAACCCAAGCCCGGAACACCACAAGAAACGGGTCAAAACCGGGTTCGCTATAACCTCCCCTCCTTAAAGAATTTCGTCCTCAAAATTTCAAATCAAACTACCCAAAAAAAGGGGGTTTCTAGCGATTAAAACCACGTTATTTCATTTTAAAATCACAATATTAACTCTCAACCAATTTTTTTTTCCATTTCCACCATGGTTATCTCATTAACAACAACTGTCCACATTAACCTAAACATGAAACCAAGAAATGACAATACGTAACTACTTCATGCTTAACATAACAACATACATAACAACATGTGGTCAACAATTTAACACATTTCCCTCAAACACTAGGGAAAATTACAAGGGAAAACAACTTAAGCATTTTTAAACAAATCCGGATACTTAGAGCGGACTTCCGACTCCCGTTCCCACATCACTTCTTCAACCCCGTGGTGTCTATACAACACCTTAACCAACGGTATAGTATTGCCCCATAGCACTTGAACCCGGTTATCTAATATTTGAACCGGTCGTTCTTCGTAAGAGGCATCCTCATCTATCTCCAAGTCAACCCAATCAAGCACATGAGAAGGGTCAGGTTCATACTTCCTAAGCATAGATACATGAAATACATTGTGAACTCCCGAAAGTTGCGGCAGTAAAGCTAACCGATATGCCACTTCCCCAATTCGCTCTAAGATCTCAAAAGGCCCAATGAACCTTGGAGATAATTTGCCACTCTTACCAAATCTCATCAAACCCCGACTTGGTAACATTTTTAGAAACACATGGTCACCAACTTCAAAAGATAAAGGTCATCTCCTCTTATCGGCATGACTCTTTTGTCGGCTTTGGGCCATAACTAACCTCTTCCAAATGAGAACAACTTTCTCGGTTGTCTCTCTAACAATTTTTGAACCCAGTAACGGTGCATCACCCACTTCGGCCCAACAAACCGGTGATATACAAGGTCGGTCATACATGGCCTCAAATGGTGCCATCCCAATACTAGCTTGATAACAATTGTTGTAAGCAAACTCAATCAATGGTAAGTGCCTCTCCCAAGGCCCCTTAAATTCAATGGCACAAGCTCTAAGCATGTCCTCCAAAATCTGAATGGTACGTTCTGACTGTCCATCGGTTTGAGGATGATAAGCGGTGCTAAGAGTCAACTTAGTTCCCAACGCCTCTTGAAGGCTTTTCCATAACCGAATAGTAAAATGAGGATCCTTATCCGACACAATAATCACAGGGACTCCATGAAGTCGGACTATCTCTCTAATGTATAACTCTGCCAAGCGTTCAACTAAGTCACTGGTGCACTTTGAAATGAAATGGGTAGACTTAGTCAACCTATCAACAATCACCCAAATGGCATCATTGCCACGTTGTGTTCTAGGAAGTCCAACTAAAAAATCTATGGTGACACGCTCCCATTTCCATTCGGCTATCGGTAAGGGTTATAATAAACCCGCTGGCCTTTGGTGTTCGGTCTTCACTTGTTGACAAGTAAGGCACTTCGATACAAATAAAGCGACATCTCGCTTCATACCCCTACACCAAAATTGACGGCTAAGATCATGATACATTTTGGTGCCTCCCGGATGTACCGCAAGATGTGAGTAATGGAACTCCCGAAGTACTTCCTCTCTACAAGATTCCGTTACAAACAAACGGTCAAGATAACGCACACTCAGATCCGAGTGAATGTTCAAACCTTTCTCTTCCTTTTTATTGGAAATTTTAACCCGGATAGACTATACTTCATGGTCCCCTTGTTGTGCCTCTATGACCTTACTAATCAAGGTAGGTTGAGTAGTCAAAGTATACAAAGTAGCACTCTCGCTAGACTCACCCAAGTGTAAATCAAACTTGCCAATTTCACCTAGCATAACCCATTCCCGAATGGCTACACTTGCCAAACTACTCACAGATTTTTGACTCAAAGCATCGTCTACTACATTAGCCTTCCCCGGATGATAGTGTAACTCGAAGTCATAATCCTCCATAAATTCTATCCACCTCCGTTGACGTAAATTCAAGTCTTTTTGAGAAAACAAATACTTTAGACTCTTATGATCGGAGAAGACTTCAAACTTCTCACCGTACAAGTAATGCCTCCAAATTTTTAAAACAAAAATCACCGCTGCTAATTCTAGATCATGGGTGGGGTAATTTTTCTCATGAGTTTTCAATTGTCGTGAACCGTAGGCCACAACTTTTCCCTCTTACATCAAGACACAACCAAGTCCATCCCCGGACGCATCACAATAGATAGTGTAATTCAAAATCCTTTCCAGAATTATCAAAACCGGTGTGGTAGTCAATCTAGTCTTAAGTTCTTAGAATAACTTTTCACAAGCCTCACTACACACAAATTTGATACCCTTTCTAGTCAACCTAGTCAAAGGTGCAGCTAATCTAGAGAAGTCCCTTGCAAAATGTCAATAATATCCCGCTAATCCCAAGAAACTCCGGATTTCAAAAACATTCTTGGGTTATTCCCAATCATATACGGCATCTATCTTTGAGGAGTCCACAGTCACTCCCTCTCTAGACACTACATGCCCCAAAAACTTCACCTCTGTAAACCAAAACTCGCATTTTTCAAATTTTGCATACAATTAGTGCTCACTAAGTAAACCCAACACTACCCACAAGTGAGTCTCGTGTTCCTCATTGGGGGTTGAATAAATCAATATGTCGTCCACAAAGACGACCACAAAACGGTCCAAGTATTCCCGAAAAATTTTGGTCATCAAATCCATAAAGGAAGCAGTCGCATTAGTTAACCCAAAAGGCATTACAAGGAATTCATAGTGGCCATAACGTGTACGAAAGGCCGTTTTTTGAATGTCCTCCTCTCGAATTCTCAACTGATGATACCCTGACCTCAAATCTATTTTTGAGAAGCAACGAGACCCTCTAAGTTGGTCAAACAAATCATCTATTCTGGGTAGAGGATACTTATTCTTAACTGTAACTCTATTCAACTTGCGGTAATCAATACACAACTGCAACGATCCACCCTTCTTCTTCACAAAGAGAGTCGGTGCTCCCCTAGATGATGTACTAGGACGAATGAAGCCCTTATTTAAAAGCTCTTGGAGTTGAATCTTCAACTCATGTAATTTGGCAAGTGCAAATCTATACAGTGACATGGAAATCGGTGCCGTGGCAAGCACTAATTCAATGGAGAACTCGATCTCCCAGTGAGGTGGTAAACCAGTAAGATCTTCTGGAAAGACATCTGGATATTCACAAACTACCTTTGGTAACTCAACACGAGCCCCGTCACTCTCACTATCTAAGAGAGTTATAAGAAGGCCACTACGCTTGCTCCTACTACAAGGGTCAACAACTAGGAACAAAGTTCTATCAACTCGGTTCCCCAGAAAATAGAAACGATCACCACTCGAAGTGCACACCGTAACTCTCTAATAGTAATAATCAATCACAGCTTGATAAGAACACAACCAGTCCATGCCAAAAATGACATCAAAACTCGACATATCTAGCAACACAAAAGCAAACGGAAGTCGACGCCCGGTAACTTTTATTTCACAATCACGAAAACCCCGGTCTAAATCAACTGTATCCCCCAACAGGTGACTCTACTCTGAGTGGAGGCACTAACCGTGCTACCTCTAATCCCAATACAGGAGCAAATGCAGTAGATATAAATGAGTGAGACGCATTCGTGTCTATCAATACATTAGCCAAAGAATTACACACAACAAAAATACCTCTCACAACTGAGGATTCTGGCAACTACTCTGGCACGGTAATAACATACACACGCCCCTATGGCCCCTAATTAACTTGCTTCCCTCTCGAAGCATAGGTCTATTGTACTGACTGAGCCGAAGCTGCTTCCTGATTAACTCGCGAAGCTTGGACTGATTGAGCCTGCTAGTGGCTCTCAGTCTGCCTTGACCCGGATGCGCCATATGCGCCTCCCAACTGTGGGCAAATTCTCTTCATATGTCCCGGCTAACCACACTAATATCAATTAAACCCTTGACCTTTATTCTGAGATTGAGACTGACTTTGAGATCGGTTAGGTGGTAGTAACATTAACTGCCCTCCTCCCTTCTGTGGGCATGAGAAGGCTTTGTGACCCGGTTGGCCACACTTGAAACACGAAAAGCTACTCGATGCACTTTTTCCCGGACCCACACTAGGCAAAGAAAAAGTGGATCTAGACTGCTGTGGTTGGGACTGGGATGGATAGGTGTTCCTGCTCTTCTAGTTCTGCCTATAGTCTCCTTGAGACTCTTGGCCCCTAAACCTCGAACTCTGAAGCCTCTCCTCCTCGGCTTGTATGGAAATTTCTACGTGTGTCGCCATCTCCACAAGGCAGTCATATTCCCGAATCATATTTCCAACAAGCTTGAACATAATTTTTGTTTTCAATTTCTTTTCAAATTCAATGCAATGGCGCTCTTCCGTTGCCACCAACTCTGGTGCAAATCTGGACAAATTAGAGAAGACCGCCTCAAACTCGGCCACGGGCATGTCGAGTTGTTTGAGGTCTTTAAACTCTTGCCTAAATCTCTCCCTAGCAGTGGGAGGTATGTACTTATCTTGGAAAGCAACCGCAAAGGTTTCCCATGTCAGCTCCACTCTACCATTAGCATATTTCCACCATTGACCTACGTTTCCCTTAAGGTAGTAACTCGCTAGAGTCACTCTTAGTTCACTATCTTCGATGTGAAGCATTTCAAATGTCTTCACAGTTTGTTCGAGCCACTCATCCACTTTCTTGGGCTCGGGGCCACCATGGAACTCATCCGGTTTGGCCCACAAGAACTCTCTAGTAAAGAAAATCGCCCTTGACTCCGCGGTGTTCTCTCGGGCTTGATTCTCTGCCCTCAACAAGTTCATAGACTCTCTTAAAGCCCCTGCCATTTCTCGAGCTAGGGCCCCCATTGCGGTTTGACCCGCTTGTCCCGACATTCCCGCCTGCCCCACTTGTTCAGCTACATTAGCTTGGCTGGACTCTTCCTCTTGCACCAGAACCTCATGTACCGGTACCTCATGCACACCTCGGCGAGCCCTACCACGCCTCCAACCTCTACCACCACGGACTTGACCTCTTCCTGACATCCTAATAAAGGACACAAGAGAAATAATTTAGCATACTAACTCATACGTACTCGCAACTTAACTCACATATTTGACCACAATAATGCTATATATTCCTCTACCATATAACAATTAAATTTCACCCTACATAAGCACTTAGTCATGTAAACACATACGGATTATACTCTTATGATGAGATTCGTCCCACGAAAAATCAAGAATTCTTAGTAGAATGAGTATTGATCAAATACCCTTCTAATAAGACCTCAAGGAATTTAACAGGCACAAACAACATCCCAAAAGTCCAATCCCATACCCATTTAGTCACATAAGAATGTTATCACATAGTCACAAAATACATAACACTTCCTAAGCATGCTAAATGAACCCATTGTGGTTAAACAACCACTTCCCACAAGTTCCAAGTATTCAAACCCGGTAGCTCTGATACCAAGTTGTGACGCCCCAAAATTCTAACATAATAATAATAATACAACAATCACGGCTCCTTAGAGGAAATCTGCAATAACTTCCCAATAATTGCATTACATGAATCTAAACATATAGAACACTAAATCAAAAAAATAATAATAAATACCCTCAAGGGTTTACAAGTTTCCAAGGCTTAAGCCTGGTTACACAAAATGGTTATTCAAACCCACACAAATACAGCCCTTGGCTTACAGACAGAGTCACAGTAGAATGAGAGTTTTGTACTCTCAACACAGACATTTTCTCGCCTTTAATTAGGCGGAATCACCACATCATTTCCTGCACAAAAATTCGTAGGGTGAGCATAAAGCCCAGTAGGAAAATCCTTAACAAAGTATATATATTTCATACAAATCTCAAGAGATGAAATGTACATGCTATGCCATGCCATTTTTTAAAGTAATTCACATCTTCATCTTTTGAAAACCATCGTGCTCAATGATGTTATGCAATTTCAATAGTTCAAAACTTAATAATTTATTTCAAGGGTGGTAAATACAACTCTGGTAATCCCTAGGTCGGTGTCTGCAAGTAGACTATACTAGTACTACCAAATTGTCATTTTTACCGATATTAACCGGAAGGCTCAACACCTATTCGCGTGGTTTTCGGTCTTTCACCTCGGATCCTCAGACCAACTTATTCAATTTCATCTACACCACATATCAGGACTTACCAACGTATTTACCCCAAAACCATTCCATGAAAACTTGTTTTCTCAACATTCATTTCTCAATGTAAGTTTTCAAATCAACTTTCAAAGTTTAATGTAATCAAATGAATTGATATGTCAATGCAACAACAATCAATACAATGTAACAATTCTTCCATTTCCAATTCTTGCACATAATATTACCATTGTGATCAAAATTCTCATTTCTCATTTCAATATAATTTCACAAGATAAATATAAATACTTTTATCCCAATTCATCATCCAAGGAATAGTACGATTCCCTCTTCTCAAGTATCCTCAACAATTAGTCATTTCTAGACTATAGTAATATTCTGAACAACAATTTCCATATTCCCTGAAACTCATCATTTACATAGATAAAAACAAGAAATTTTCCAAACATTCATTTATTTTTCCATACAAAATAAATATAACAATATCATCCATGGATTTTTCAGTTCCTTTTAAAAAAACCCCAAATTCTAGGTTTTCTCACCAAAACTATACAACCCAAATCCTATGAAAGAAAACTCTCTAAAATCATCTTTTCTTCAATCAACAAAGATTAAAACTCATAAGATCATTTTAAAAGAATAAGAGACAAATCCACTTTCAAAAATCTCTCATCTTCTTGAATCAACAATCAACTTTCAAAACTATCAAAGGATGATATCGAAAATCATCTAGATCTTGCAAATATATATATAACTCTAAGAAAATCCCTACCTCAAGTTTTGAAGAAGAAATGATATGAAACCCTCAAAATCAACGGTGTTGAAACTCGATCTTCACCACACACAACGAAGCCCTCAAGAAGTTAACCAACTTTGATGAAGAAACTATGGCAGAACTCTAATAGATCTTGAGAAATCAAGGTTTTGATCCAATTTGGCGTAGGGAAATGTAGAGAGATGGGAGAGGAAATGGTTTTTAGAGAGAGACAGACCTAACAAGAGTAAGATACACTAAGCCTAAAGAGAAGAAAAGACCAAAATTTCGGACTCACCTACCACCGCACGTGCGGCGCTTCTCCCGCACTTACACTCCCTCACCTACATTTATTGCAATAGCCAAACAAGCCCTCCCCTATTTTCCGCACTACGGATCAAGCAATTTCGAATGCATTTTGCATTTTTGCTTCGGGGACGCTGCCTCTCGACCCTGCCAGGGCATTGCCTTCTGGACCCCCGCAAGCTAACTGGGCAGCTTGATCCCCGACATACTCAGCGAAGTGGCAAAATATGAAAGAATTAACTTCCGATACAACTCTGCAAGGCACAATTCGAGTTGGATTCGCATCTAAAGGTTTGGAGACATTACTTATTCCAAACACACCACTACAACTCGATAACCAAAAATAAGGGAAATATAAGGGAAACTAAGATACGTAACACCGTTCAAAACCATACTAACCCGAGCCCAAAACACCACAAGAGACAGGTCAAAACCGGGATCGCTACAATATTAGGTCCTAAAAATTATTCTAATTATAAAGATGCATTATGTTCTGGTTTTTGACGCCCCTAAGGTCTTCAATTTGCAGTGTAAAGTTGCAATTCCAACAGATCTTTCCATAATCAACAGATATAGATTCAAATCCTTATAAGTCACATCAAACTCATAAGCAATTTACACATAAAGATGCAATTAGGCGATTATTAAATCAAATACATGTCTGGATCGTCACATCTGCCTTAAAAAACATGTATAGAGAACTTACATTGACATTCAAAACTCTAATCCTATGCATAAAATCTGTAGTCTTTTTCTCCCTCTGGGAGCTAACCAACTGAAGAACTGAACCTTTGGAGGTGTTGAATTTCTCCACAGGAACTTTGAAATGTTGAGCATGCGCCCATTAACTGAATCCAACCTTTTCCATACCGAAGCCATAGAGAACACACTTGACGTATTAGCCATCCATGAAGAGGAATCCTTAGCCATATTATTTAGATTAGGTGCCTCTGGCAACAATACATTTAGCCTTTGACCTCCTCTTCCTCCCAAGCTAAGAGTGATCTTCTAAATGCCATATTCCAATCATTGTCTTACCCTTTTCTTTAACAGAAAAACTGCAATGAGCCTTCCTTTTCAATTGAGAGATTGAACAATTTTGAAAATTCATTCCTAAGACTTCTATTATTAAACCACCTATCAGTCCAAAAATGTATCATCTCCCTATTCCCTATGATAATCATGAAATTTTGTGAGAAAAACTCAGCCACAACAAAATTTGATGAAACAGAGGATACAATATCCTTCCACACACTAAACACCATGTTAGATTCCACTGGTGTTGGGTTCCACCTTCCCCCAAAACCACCATATCTACTGCAGACCACATATTTCCATAATGACTTATGCTCTCTACTATATCTCCACCACCATTTTAACATTAAACAAACATTAACATCACTCAAATTTCACACACCCAACCCCCCTTGGACTTTACGTTTGCATACCTCCTTCCAACTTACTAGATGAACTTTCCTTCTAATTTTAGAACCTCTCCACAAGAAGTTAGATTGAATCCTATCGATTGTTTTAGCAACTCCAATAGGCATTTTGAAAATGGATAAAAAATACACTGGTAGACTTGACAAGACTGATCTAATCAGGGTCAATTTACCCACAAAGGACAAGAACCTCCTCTTCCATGATGCTAATTTCTTCATAAACTTTTCCATTACCGGTTGCCATGTACTTCTTCTCCTTCGATTTGCCCCTAAAGGTAAGCCAAGATAAGTGGTAATTTATGACTGAGGTAATTGAGCTTTTTAGCAAACTCCTTGACCATCTCCTCTTCTACACCAATCCCATAAACAATACTTTTATGAAAATTAATCTTGAGACTTGACAGTACTTCTGGCAATTAATCTTATGCCTGACTGAGGCAATTAATCTTATACTTGTACTGTTGGCATTAAATGTCAATTGTATGTTAGATTTAACAAACTAAACTATTTAATCACTTTTTCTACTATTCCAAATTAAAAACAAATATTTTTTTACAAATTGTTTGGGATGTGCTATATAAGTGCACTTTTTGACTTTTTTACTAAAAAAGTAGTGAAAAAATATGTATATTTGGAATAACTTTTTCACTTTTTACGAAAACATGTGTAATAAAATTAAAATAACCATTCTACCTTATTGACTTTTTTACTTTTAACTTTTTGACTTTTGAATAGTTGAATTCAAATGACAAAATAATAATTTTACCCTTTAGGCTTCCCCCACAAGCTTTCCTCAAATAGTATGGACTTTTTGACTTTTTTAGTAACTTCTTGACCTTAGTAGGTTATCCCAAACAAACCTGACTACTTTTTTTGGATTTTACCATGTCGACGTTCCCATATCGTACCAAATACTAATACTCATACATGTACCTATGCTTCATAGGTCTCAAATTATCTGGAGTTGATCTTGGAGAAACTTATCCTAACTAGTTTATTATCCAAATTAATTTCAATAGAACTTATCGACAAATAATAATTCTAAAATTGAGTGGGAAATTTTTTTTAAAATTCGATAAGTACTCGGTACGGGTACGATATGTTTGTTAAAGTACCAACATGTTTCATAGTCTCAAGATAATTATTCCAAATGAGAAATTTTATGTTTTTTTATTTTGCAATGTATATATTATTTAAATTTTAATTTATTTAATTTTTTCATTATTGAGATAGAAATTATTTATTAAATATTTAAATTTAATTTTTCCTTATTTGGGGGGCAAATTGATTTTTAAAATATAGTTTGGAGGGTAAAATGAAATTCCAATTGAAATTTGGTGTCACATCAGCACAATCCGTCCAATTGTAAACAAAATGTGACGGCATGAACCAAATTGATCAAAATTTTGAAAGTTTGAGTGTCAAATTGATATTAATTGAAGTTTGGGAGTCAAATTGAAAAACGCGTAAAAGTTTGGGGGGCAAAATAATATATTCTCTTAATTTTTTTAATTTTTTTGGGTCACATCACTTCTTTAATTTTTTGTATGTCTTTTTAAAAAAGTCAAAAAATTAATTTTTAACCTACTCCTCAAAATAGGCCGTAGCAACTTTAATATTAATGTTATCCACAAAATCCTCTCAGATGGTTCCTCCTTACTCCATTTTTAAAATTTTACTTTCTTCAATTTATTTAAATTATTTCTATCTAATAAGTTATGAGTGAAAGTTACACCAAGCAAATTGGCACAGAATTTCAAAATAAAAAATGTGTAAATTGCTCCTTTTATGTGCAGTCACTTTCTCACTTTAGCTCTTAAGGTTTGTTTTTTTCCACTTTGGCCCTTCATGTTTCAAATTTTTTTTCAATTTACTCTTAAAACTAAATTTTGTAAAAAATTAAATAGAAAATGACACATTGACAGTCACGTAATATAAAAATATTTTATTATATATAACTCACATCTCTAGTATAAACTTAAATCTCAATATAACAATATATTTTTTATGTTATGTAACAGTAATTATAATATTTTCTATCTAATTTTAAACATAAATTAGTTTTGGTAGTAAGCTAGAAAAAACTTAAAATATAAAAGTTCAAAATGAAAAATAAATAAATTTTAAAGGACAAAGTGAGAAATATAATTTACTCATAAAAAATAATAAAAAAATTATAAGAAATTAAGCAGTACCAGGTACATATACTTTTGGAATATAAGTCAGAATCAACTTTTGTATGTAAACAGCTTATAACAAATGAGTTGTACCCTCCCATTTTTAGGCTTAGGTTGTTGATAAATATTGAACAAAAGCAAAAGAGTAGGGCAAACTAAAAGATAAATTCTAATTATATATACAAATGTATATATATATGTTTATATATATAAATATGTATGTATAAGTTTGTTTTGGCTTTGAATTGAAAGGATATGAATAGGTTTGTTAGAAAACCACTCTGTCTTTGTACTCCCACTCTACGGACGTCCGAAAAACACTCCTCACTCAGTCACACTCCTATTTTTCTCTCATGCACTATAAACCATTACTCTTAACTAAAAACTAGGACTAACCCTTTTCACACCATTCAACAACCCTACAACTTCAACTCCCCATCATAAATTTAACTCCACCCCTTTTCTATTCTCTCTCTCTCTCTCTCTCTCTCTCCTTAATTCTTATTATCTCGATGTACTGAGTACTTTTGTCTATTTTTCTCTCATTGATTCTTATTATCTCGATGTACTTCTGAATTTCGAGTTAATAAGGCTTATTTATTTTTTCATATATAGCATTAATGGTAGATCAAGATCAACAAACCAACTTTAAGCACTTTTGCAGGGTTTGCAAGAAGGGATTTATGTGTGGGAGAGCTCTAGGAGGGCATATGAGAGCTCATGGCATCGGAGACGAGAGCGGTAACGTTGATGATGACGATGACCCGGAAAGTGATTGGGAGGAGAGAGGGAATGTGCCGGCGAACAAGCGAATGTACGCGTTGAGGACAAACCCTAACCGGCTAAAGAGATGTAGGGTCTGTGAGAATTGTGGTAAGGAATTCTTTTCTTGGAAATCTTTCCTTGAGCATAGAAAATGTAACTCCGAGGATGCTGAGGATGCCGACGAGTCACTCATGTCGTCGCCACCACGATCGGATGGTGAGGAGCGGAAGGGGTGTAGGTGGTCTAAAAGGAAAAGATCATTTAGGGCTAAAGTGGGCAATTTCAATTCTACATGTCATTCTAGTGACGAAGAAGATATGGCTGCAACTTGTCTTGTGATGTTATCCAATGCTAGGGTTGATCCGGTGGCGGATCAGGCGGAGGAGTCTTGCTCCTCCGCAATCAAGGAGGAGGAGCGGCGGCACCACCACCACCACACCGCGACATTCATCAGTCCTCTCGCAACCCGGGCACCTCTAGAAAAGGCCAAAGGGGTTGCAAAAGGAATGTTTGAATGCAAAGCTTGCAAGAAAGTATTCAATTCCCACCAAGCATTGGGAGGACATAGGGCTAGTCACAAGAAGGTTAAAGGCTGCTTTGCTGCCCGGCTCGACGAACTTGCTGGAGATGAAGATATGAGCACACATGAAGAGTTTTTGCTCCTCCCATCAAAACCGACATCAAGTTTTGGGATCCACCACCATGGCCCGGGCTCTCCAGTCACCGGAGAAATTTCCAAGAGGAAATCAAAAGTTCATGAATGCTCAATATGTCATAGAGTTTTCTCATCAGGACAAGCTTTGGGAGGGCACAAGAGGTGTCATTGGCTCACTTCGAATTCTCCGGAGACCTCTTCGCTTTTTAGGTTTGATCAACACAATCAGATACAACAAGGACCTAAGTTTAGCAAATCTGACACACTGGATCTCAATCTTCCGGCACTGGCAACCGATGATCTTGCCGGAATAAGGAGGGATCCTAGAAACCCATTGAGCTTTGAGGTGTCTACTGAAATAAATTTACAGTCATGGGTTGATGTTGATGAAGAAGGAAAAAACTATAATAATGATCATAACAATGGTGATGATGATGATAACAATAAGAAGATTGATAATAAGAAGAAGAAGAAGAATAGTAGAATGGAAAATGTGGATGATGATGAAGCAGATAGTAAGGTGAAGTTAGCAAAGCTGAGTGAGTTGAAGGATATGAACATGAGTGGTAATTCTTCTCCATGGTTGCAGGTTGGGATTGGTTCAACTAGTGGTGTGGGTGTTGATTATGCTGACCCATAAAATCTTTCTTTTTTTCTTTTTCTTTTTTGTCTTTTTTCTTCTTTCTTTTTTTGACATGTTTGTAAGAAACTGTAATTAAACATTCATATTCAACAAGCACATAATTTATTTTTTTATATTTTTTATTTTTTTTGTATTGCGACAATTGTTATGGGAACTCTCATGTGGCCTTCACGGGATAATTTGTTCCATTCTCAATTTCATATATATATAATTTTATTTTGATGCCATGACACTGTAACAGAATATGAAACTGAAAATAAGACAAATTATAGGATAGAATTATGATTTATTTCATCGCATAATTTTTATTATTATTTTCTTAATTTGTTGGATAAAGATTCTGACAAGCATTAGAGTGTGTTTGGTCCTTGAGGTTTTTCTTTTTTTGGATAAACAATTCCTTTATTGGCCATGAACCCAACTTCTTAAGCATACTTCAATTCAATCCATTGGTTTTGATTACTTGAAGCCATTCACTAGATTTCGAGGTGAAAAATTAGCCTAAGGTGGTTGGCTGGCACTAGTGATACAATGTCCACTCAGTGCCAAGGGATCTGGTACATAGACATGTGGGTATTTTTTTAACAAATAAGGTGCTGGACTAGCAACATCACCTAACACTAAATATGACTTTTTACGTTATTTTTTTGTGACCGATTGTTTAACTGTTGCAAAAAATTGCTTTCTATACTAAAATCTCGTTTTACTTAACCCCCCAATCTTGTTCTTAACTTCAAAAATAAAAAACCCATAGAACTTGCCCTGGGTTTCACTGTTATTTCCCAAACATCTCTCTCTCTCTCTCTCTCTCTCTCTCTCTCGCAATTTCGCTCTGTTTTCTCTCGATAGCCATGGTCGTTTGAAGAAGAGACCTCCCATGGTGTGAACTCTCTCTATCTCTCTCTGTCTTGGTCAATCTAACTCTCTCTCAGTTACGAAACTTTGGTTCAAATCAATCATTTGGCTATATTTTCATATACATGTGTATGTGTGTGTGTTCATTCATTGTTGAGTAATTTTGATTTATACTGAGATTTGAATATCTTTCTGATCTACTTTTAATTTTTGTTTGTATATCTTTACTGTAAGTTCAATAGTCATGATCAGTGACAAATTTATGTTGTTTTGCATGTATAGAAATTGGATCGGCATGTGCTTTGTTTTGACTTAATCGAAGTTTAATTTATAATTTCTTTTTGTTTGTATTCATGTGATTTTGCAGTGATTGCTCATGGAATCAATCTTGGATATGTGAAGAAGCTTCAGGATGCTGGGATCTACACTTGCAATGGCTTGGTGATGCACATGAAAAAGGTACATTGATTTTTAATTTCGATTTTGTGAAGTTTTTAAGTATTTCAAATGCTTAGTTGAATTAACACCTACGGAAAATTTGATCAAATTTTTTTGCTATGTTAAATCTAAGATTTGGACTTTTGAATTGGTCATGCTAACAAAAAGCATCTACATTTATTTGTTAGTTATTTTAGATTTTCGATCATTTGATCAAATTCTCCTAAAACCGAACTAATGATGCAATGCATTTTGAACAAATCAAACAAATCAGACTTTGCTAACCAAAACCATTCTCTTATGTAACTTTGTTTTCTGAATTGATTCAAACATTCGAATTTGCTATATTTTCTGTTAAAGGCACTTTGTGATTGATAATCTAATTTGAATTTCTGGTGTATTGTGTTTATTTTTGTATTGTTGTTTGTTATTTGCTCCATTAGTCGTAGTTGATTTCTATATTACTCTATTTAATTTTGATTTCAAGCTCTCTTTGCAGTTTTCAATTTCAATTTAGTTTGATGAAGCTCAGAAGCCTAATGTCATGGTTGAACTTCAAAAGCTGGTCCGTAAGTGACCTTTGGAGGTTACAAAGTGTCAAAAAGTGGAAGACAAGAAGGTACCAATTTATATTATTGTGCAGTTTCTACTGAAAACGAGATTATGGATAGCTGCAAGATTTAAGATTGGCTTTGTTGCTAAAATATGTCAAATGAATTTGTTAATTTGTTTGAAATTTGGTGATGTTACTAAATTCACAAAAATCTCCATGAATTTGAATTTTATTTTAACATCACAATAATCTCCATGAATTTAGAAATACATAATTGAAAAAGTGCTTTGTTGCTAAAATCCGTCAAATGGATTTGTTAATTTATTGCTTGGATAGCATTTCAGATGAGTCTTGTGAATGATTCTCCTCTACATTCGTCAAGCAGTGAGGACTTTGCTGCATTTCTTGATGCAGAGTTGAATTCTACTTTTGAATTGAGTTGTTTGGGAGAAACTAAATAAGTGCACTTTTTTACTTTTTATGAAATATGGGTTGGGTATGGGTTGGGTTTGAAGTGATGTAGTAGAGAGGTGATTTGACTTAAATAGGATAGTCACTTTTTGACTTTTTTAGGTTATGCCAAACCAAGTCTAATGTGGTTCTAGCCATGGCTTAGGGTCATGGTCTTAGACACAAGTCTCAATTGTCATCAAAAGATTGGTTTTTAGTATCTTGTTTGTGCAACAAAGATGCACCACAAATACAGTTATACGAACAAAAGACAATAAGAAATCAAAAAAAAGAAGGATATCATGGAACAAAGAAACAGCAAAAACACAACACTTCAAAGTTGTAATATAGTATGTATGGTTTGAAACTCACAAGCATCCATTGCAGTTGATAGTTGAGACAGAAATCGAAGGTGGAATTGTTGAGCCAGTTGAAGGATCTCAAAGCTGAGCTCTCCCTTCTTCATGTCGCCAAGGTCACTGGCGGTGCTCCCAACCAGCTCCAAGATGTACTCTCTCTCTCTCTCTCTCTCTCTCTCTCTACATATATTGATCTCATTCCGTTTTAGATCTCATTCATAATATTGGCTCTCGCTTTTCTTTTTCTATGTTTCTATTGCTTTTGTGTCATTTACTCTTGATTTGATACTCAGAAATGTTGGCACTTAGTTTGCTATTAACTAGTCTTTCAGTATAATTGCATGAAATATGTTGATGGATGTACTTAACCAAAAGTGACACAGGAAACAGAATAGTTGATAATTTTGTTGGTGCTTATGTTCCGATGGATTGTAATTGGATTCTCTATCTATGGATTTTAATTTTAAGCTTTAGTTAGGTACTAATTTGATGGTGAAGTTATGGTATGTTTGGTCATCTTACAAAAATATTGTACATTGTATATTGCATCTGGACATGCAAAATCATCTTGTAAATGGGGTGTTATCGGAAATTGGAGCCATCACCACAAGTGATTATACAAAATGGATTTATCATGAAATACAACCTTCAAAACTACAATTTTCTATTGCGGCCTCCATTTATGATGAGTGTTTTATATTATGTAAATGGTGCATAAATCGCAATGAGGGCAAGTTTTGGTTGGACAAATTGGAAAACCAAGGGATCCTTTGCTTTTTATATGCTTTCGGTCTGTTTTTGGATCTCTGTTTCACAATAATTTTATTAAAAAGGGGAATATAACAAATAAAAATAAAAATGGAAAGTGGAGAAAATAATTGCAAATTAGAGTTTGTTTCTTTCGCAAAGTCACCTTGCAAATTATCTATAAAGATACTCACAATATTTACTTCCTTTGCTTTGACAATGTCATCCTGATCAGTTTAGTCAGGCCACGTCAATTCTGAAGCCATTGATTCAAGATCGAGCATTGTTTAACTTCTATCCTACTAAAATGAGGGAAAACTTGTCCTGAAATTGTTCCATTATGCTTAGATATACTTAGAGTTCTCTTTTATAATCCTTATATAACAGTTCATGGAAAGCACAAAATATAAGTCAACTGTTGATTGTGGATGCCGAATTTTCTCTCATATTTTTCGATCAAGTGTCAAAGTTTCTATAACGACAGTTGATCTAGGATATAGGTGACCTAGCAATGTAAGATCTAACTCCAAAAAAAAAAATTCCTTTCAGTGTTTCCAGAGTTTGCTAATCTTTCTAAGGATTATTTCTTCATTTTTTATACTCATGAAGTATGCTATGCAGTGGGGCTAACCTGCTCCTTCAGTAACTTTGCCTGATCATATATTTCAAATGCAGGGTTTTGATGAAAGTAGTCAGCAAACTAATGCTGGTATGCTTTTCTTTTCCCCACGACATCTATTTCTTTTTGTCGCATCCTCTAGGATTTCGACAACACAAAATTAGCATTTCGTCAATGTTATTGTGGTTAAATTTTGTTGAATTTTATATAGTGGCACCTAACGTTCTATTTTAGCTGTTTTATTGCCCCTCTTTACTCTGATACCAATAGTTGGCACATGGAATGTCTGTTCAAAAGCTAACCCAAGGATTTAGACTAATGCCTTCCTTTCACCCCTCCTGTTTAATCTAGAAAATGGACAATAAGTAATTGAGATACTATTTTACAAGTGTATACTTATGTATTTTATGTATAAAAATAATTTGTATAATCATGCATAGATAAGCAAAAAATACAATTTCACCCTATTAATCCTTTTTATTATTAATTACTGCAGATTGAGAAGTGGAATGAGCAATGGGAGAATGGGATTTTCTCAGGGCCTCTTTAATCGAACATCTTCACTTAGCATGGAGTTTTTCAAATAGTATTTTGTGCTTTGTTTGAAGCTAGTTATTTGGTTTTATTTGAAGCTTAATGGATTAATAAGGCTCCCGAGACTCCTCTTAAACATTGACACTTAATTAGTGTTTGTGAATGTTACATTATTATGTTTCTTGTTGATGCTTAATAAATAGTGTTTTGGCCATTGTTATTTCCAGAGTGCTTAACGTTACACTTTTATTTTATTGTTTTTTTTTTAATTTTCTGCAACGGTAATAAGATGGTCGCTAATACATTGTAGGTATTTTTTAAACTTTTTTGCTACAGTAAAACATCAATCCCCATAAGTAGGTTAGGCGGTCCCAAATAATTCGCGACGGTTGTTTTACGTCTCAAAAAGTATTTTTCCACCCCCACATTCGCGACCCCCATTTGTCGTCGCATGGACAGTTGCAAAAGGTCATTTACGACTGTATTTCTATTATTTGTGACAGTTTGTAGCGGTCGCAAAAATACTTTTTTTAGTAGTGTAAATTTTATTTACCATGAATTCTATTTCCACATGTATTACAGGCATGAATACTTTAGGATCATGGTTATTTATTTATTTATTCTGGAGTAAATTACACTGATCTCTCTCAATATTTAAATATATATATAGAGAGAGAGAGTAAGTCTCGCAATTTTAACATAATTATACTAGTTCTCTTAAAATTTTAATTTACATAACACTTGACTCTGTTTTATCAATAATATGTTAGTCGTATGGATAAAAAAAATGATATTGTCATCTTTTTTACACTAAAATATATATTTTTACTTGTTCATTCTTGTGGCTAATATCATTTTTATTAGTTCTAATCCTTTTAGACTTACTAAAATGAATATTAATCTAGTTATCACTACAAGAAATGTCACTTTTAGCTACCAAAATATTGGTCGCCAAACGTCCGAAATTTGGTCGCTGAAAGGATTTAGGGACTAAAAAGTTCTGTCGCCAAGTTAGTCGCCTATACCCTGTCGGCGATAGTATTGGCGACTAAACTTTATTTGGTCGCCGAAATGTTACATTTGCCTACTAAATTTCTGTTAGTCGGCAAATGTTAGCTTTTCGCCGCTAAAACAATTAGTCGCCGAATGTGACTTTCGGCTACTAATATTCGTGTGGTCGGGGAAGGTGTTGCTTTTTTGCTACGAAGGAATTACTCACCAAAAGTGAACATTTGGCTACTAATCTGTACTTAGTCGGCAAACGTGACATTTTGGCCACTAATTTTTTAGTCACTAAAAGTTCTACATGAAAATTTTAACCAACTATTAGAGACTAAATATTTTGGTCACCAATAGAATACATATTTTTAGCGACCATGTCATTTTGTCGTGGTAATTTTTGGCGACTAAAATTGGCCGTAGCCAAAAATCTCTTAAGTTTCACATTGTTACTTTTTGCCACCAAATGTTTTAGTCGCTAGATAATACGCTTTTTTTCCGTGACTAAAAAATGTAGTGGCCAATAGTGAAGTTCTCTCATTCTCAATTTGTTTAGCTACTAATCACAAAAACTTTTGTGGTTATGTTTTTGCTACTAAATTATTAGTCGCCAAAACATTTGATCACGTATTTGGCTACCAAAATATTTGGTGGCCAAATACTTTTTTTTTTTTTTTTAAATTGTTGCTAAACAACCTGTATCCATAATATTATTAGTACAACCTGTACCCTGTATAAATAATTTAATCCATCAACACTAAATATATTATCAACCATTCAAGCATTCAACAACGTGCACACATTTCAGTTCTAACCATCCAAAAAATTAATATTGAACGTCCAATTCTATATATAATACAAATTCCATACGAATCAAGTATAATCCAACGTCAATAATTTAATTCCATACATAACCAAGGACTAACCAAATTAATTAACAAAAAGGACATATGTACCACAGCCTAAATTAGCATATATGCTAATTTCTACAATGCCAAATTAGCTGATATTTACCACACCAAAAAAGTAATTTGTATAAACCACTATATATACAGGTAGACGTATAAAAACAATGCCCTTCCGTACTTGTCAAAAAAAATCATATCCATATTTGTATGTCTAAAACCATCTGCAAATAAAAAAAATGTCATTAGTTTGGCGCCTATAAAGGCACTTTTGGACGACATATGGCAACTGTATTAATTTTAAACATGAAAAGACAAGGAGAGTAATAGCTATTAACTAATGAAAGACACCCAAACATGGAATGATAGACGAACATCGATTCTATGAATGAATGCCAAAAGTTATGTTTATGGCAATTAAAGGGGCCACAGTCAACAAAAGCGGTAAACAATTTCCCCAAAATATAACCGTACATAAACTAATAAGGAAAGAGTTAAACAAACTATAGTTTAAGATGGTAGTACCAAAATAGTTGCCCATGACATGGGCATTTCATGTTCTACCACATAAACACATTATCGCCACCCACACGATTTTTTTGACTATTGTTATGACATTTTCAACTCTAGCTCCCAACCTAGGTGTCCTATTTACGTACCGCCCATCCCTACATGTCACATTTGGACCCGGGAAGCTTCCCGTTACGTAAAAACAATTGTTCGGGGGCTGTTTTGCATATTTCCCCCCCGATGGCCTTTTTCCAATTAAATTTATAACATTTTCAACTCTAACTCTCAACGTAGGTGTCCTATTTACGTACCGTCTGTCCTTAGATGTCACATTTGTCATCGAGAAGCTTCCCGTTACGTAAAAATAGTGGCTATGTGTAGACACCCCATTTTTGACCGACCTTAAGACTCAGACGTCACCAATTGAGCCCTCGGTGATGATGCATATTGTGCTCGTTCTGAGGTTTCAGAGTCTAGGCTACGAGCCTTGCCTCCGGACTTCGAGGCTCTTTTGTGCTTTGGTTCGGTTTGCAAACCAAATCCTGTTTTCTCTTCCCGAAGGGAGGAAGAGATCTCGTAGACCATCTCTCAGTGGCCGTAGGCCACGTTTCGTGGCCGTAGGCCATTTTTCCCGTTTTGAGACCAGTTTCTGGTTTTTCGGAGCCGTCGGCCGTGTGCCTCGGTTCGGGACCGTTTAACTACCTCCGTTTACTCCAGTGTTTGGTACACACCTTGTTTCCTCCCTTTTGAGGGACACTGTGGCCCGGGAGGCCACCTTCGTGGTCGCACGCCACTTCCGGTGCCTAACAGCC
The DNA here is from genome assembly GCA_036172215.1 of Camellia granthamiana. NCBI lineage: Eukaryota > Viridiplantae > Streptophyta > Magnoliopsida > Ericales > Theaceae > Camellia > Camellia granthamiana. The sequence goes on along the minus strand of CM069908.1, from coordinate 24,437,783 downwards.
TTTTTTCAGGGCCCCGGACTACACGTTTTGGCCCCCGAACCCACATTTTGCATCGGTTAGGGTTCATTTTTGGTATGGACCCTATTTTCATTGTTTGGAAGGTGGTACTATAGTGGGAGACCAGCAATTCTTTTGGAAATCATTTTCTTTCTCCTCCAGCCAGTTTTCTTGACAGAAAGCTGGTTTTCCTTACTTTTGAGCCACAATTTCTGGTTTCCCATACCACCATTGTGTTGTACTCATATGGGAGACCACCAATATGGGTAGGCCGACCAGTATTTCTTCTTGACCCTTTTGACCTTGCTAAAAGTTTTTTTTTCTCTCTCCTGGGACACATTTTCTGGTCTCTGTAGACGTCCCCGAACGCCCCGGGAGGGTTAAGTCCCGTTCCGTTCATTTGGGTTCACTACAGTTCAAGGACTCGATTGTCACGGTTCTAAATCTTGAACCAAAGAGTCCAAATCTAGCAAATCATTTTTGAGAAAACAGATTTTTGAAAGAAGTGCCAAACATGGACTGCTTTGCCAGATACAGAGTCGCCACCTAAATATTTTTTAATGGGGAAATTTAGGAAACCCTGACTCGGTGCCAAAGGCCACGTGTCCATCATCACCAAAGTTGTCTCGGCTCGGGAACTTAGGTACGATTGGGGAAGGTCACTTTGTGAGCACCCCCGCTCGCCCGGTCAAAGACCGGCCTCTACTAACCGTGATATCTAGTTTTGAAAACATTGTGTGTTCTTATTCCGATTATTAGCCTAGGTTACTACGTGATGCGCACAGCATACAAGTATAGACTGGGTCGCCTGAATTGGAGCAAAACACTTCATGTTTGTTTGTTTGAAAATGGTTTGATGGTGCTACCCGCAGGTAGGCTAAGACGTGGATTTGCCACCCTCGGGTGGGCTTAGAAAAGATGGTTTTTGCCACTATCTAGTGGGCTTAAAAACTCACAGTCAATGCATTGTTCCAATCCAAATAACCCAACCTTCACCCACAGGCATTCAGGCAGTTATATCACATAAGCAGTTAGCCTCATGGTAAGCATGCTATCATGGCAGTCACTCACACGCATGCAAGGATGCTAAAGCATAAAAACTCACCGAGTCCTCTAAGCCAAAACAGAAGCTTATTAGAAATCATGCATGATCCTAAATATGCTTAAATGCCTAATGTAACACATGCAGAATGCAACTATAGCAGGCTCGGCTATTCTAAACATGGCATATGGAATGCTACAGCTAACATGTATTCATCTTGTAATTGAAGTACAATGCAGTTAGTATGGTGCGCCGAGCCCGGTGCATGCAAAACAGATGAATGAATGCAAACATGCTATCATGCTGTATGCTAATTGAAACATGCCCTAATCTAACCATCATAAGCAGGTAAATAAAAGGGAAGAAAGACGTGGGGTTGGAAGACATACATCACACTCACGCACACTTATTATAATTATGCCCTCGCGCAGAGGGTCCGAATAAATATACAGTCCCGAATAAAAGAATAGTATAGTCCAAATAATACAGTCCAAATAATGTACAAATTCCTAATTAATTAACAAATTAACTAAGAAAGCTGTAAAAACTGGCATGCAAGCCAGGGACTGCCTTGATTCTGCTCCGGGTGATGGATGATGTATGTTTAGGCTGCCTTTGCGCGGAAATCCACTGGGATGCCCCGATTAGCCTCTGTTTGCACTTATTCTTGAAATGCGTGCCAAGCCTCGAAAGCCTGCTGATTCTTGATTTTGCTGTAACAGAGAGTAGGAAAGGGGCATAGCAATGTATTTTCACAAATGTATGCATGTCTCGATCCTCGTGCCACCAATCACGCATATCGATGCATGATGGCCGAGGAGCCGAATTGCACAACTCAATATAAGATGAATGCACATGAAAACACAGCAAGACCTAACTCCATCATGGATAATCCGGAGTGTCGGTGACCGGGGAATTGAGACACGTTCCGTCACTCGGAGTACGAAACGCCCCTCGTTTCCCGCGCTCGGGCTAACCCCTACCCCGAACACAATGCAATATGCATGATATGCGTGAAATGCAACTAAGATACAATCCTAACATACACAATGTTATGGAATGGCATACACGCTACACAAGGTGATACACAACCGAGCATACACAATGCTATGGATGAAATGGCATACGCAATGCAATATGGACTTACACCAACATGAGAGAGCCTCGGCCACACTCACATAAGAGGCCATAAGATGAAAATGAGACAACTCGAAATACGTGCACGCGTGCACGCAAACCGAGGACCTACCCTAAGGCACGGAATGCCACTCTAATGAGACATGGCAAGACATGGAATATGATATGCAAACATGCAAATTTCAGAGGCAAAATGACATGCAAAACAGCCCCGATACATGGCGAAATGAAACCCGATGCAAGGAACGAGTCCCGAAACATGGAATTAAGCACATGAAATGGCCTATAGCTATGCAATGCATGCATGATTTGAACATGAAGTATGAAGACAGAAGCTAGGCAGCCCCAAAACAAGCATGTTTACAGTTCGAAGCATGGCCAAACAGTGGGTACAAATAGGGCAAAATTAGCATGCAAAAATGGGGGGGCCAAGAGAGGTAATGAAGCAAGTCACAAATTCTGGCCCCAAACAGAGAAAGGGCCTTCCAAGAAATTGAAGAGGGACCAAAAATATGACCTTTCACAGCTTATGACAGACCCCAAAAACAGATACAAGTATGGCAAACAACTCATGCAAGAAATGGGCCAACAAAGGGGCAAAGAGGTAACTGATATATGCTGACCCCGAACAGGTTAGGGCCCTTCAACAATGTTGAATAGGGGCCCAAAATATGGCTTTTTACATTAGATGATCAAGCCCAAAACAGTGTAGAAATATGCTCAAAATGCCATGCAAAATTAAGGCCACAAGAGGGCTATAACATGAAGTATACCAAGGATGTCTCAAACAACCCTAGACCCTTAATGAAACATGAAGAGGGGGTCATTTTAGGGCCATTTCCAGTTTGGACCAAGGTCAAAAAACAGAAGCACAATAGCCTAATAAATCATGCAAAAAAGGGGACCTAAGAGGGGTACAATGACAAGTGATATACGGAGGTCCCAAACAGTGTTGAGCCCTTCTTCAATGTTGAATAAGGGCTCAAAATAAGCCTATTTTCAGTTTATGACATGCTCCAAAACAGATCACACATAGGGGAAAAATATCATGCAAAATAATGGCATTCAAGATGATAATGAAGTAGGTGCCAAAAAGAAGCTTCAAACTGCAATGAGCCCTTAATGAAACATGGAATATAGCTCAAAAAAATGACATTTTCAGTTTTGGTCGGAGCTCAAAACAGCAAGCAAATAGGGCTAAACAATGGTACAAAATAAGGCCAAAAAAGAGGGGAAATGAGCTTACCCTTGAAGACTACTCCTTGGCTGCCTTTTGGCTTGAGAAATGAGCTTACCCTTGAAGACTACTCCTTGGTCGGAGCTCAAAACAGCAAGCAAATAGGGCTAAGCAGTTGTTGCTTTGCATTCTTGCTTAAAACTGTTGCATCTATTTGTCAATACTTGCTTCATTACAGCTTGCTGCACTTGCATAATCACCTGGCTCTGTGCATGTCATTTTACATTTTGCCCCCTTTTGCCTGAAGGCACGCCTGCGGGCACACATCTCTGTTTATCTTGTATGGTTGTCTAACTCTTCGGCCTTGTCAAAAATGGGTCGTCTCTGGGCTTTGACATTCACTCCCGTCACTTCTTGACTTCCGAGTTCTGTCAAAGAGGGGCAACTGTAGACACCCCATTTTTGACCGACCTTAAGACTCAGACGTCACCGATTGAGCGCTCGGTGATGTTGCATATTGTGCTCGTTCAGAAGTCTCAGAGTTGCGGCCGAGCGCCCTGCCTCCGGACTTCCGAACTCTCTTCTGTGCCTTGTCTCGGTTTGCGAACCAGACTCGATTTTCTCTGTTTTCTTTCCTGAGGGGAGGGAGTGGTCCTGTAGGCTATCTCTCAGTGGCCGTGAGCTACTTTTCGTGGCCGTAGGCCATTTTGCCCATTTCGGAGCCCGGTTCCCGGTTTTCGGGACCGTCAGGCCGTGTGCCTCGGTTCGGGACCGCCCAACCATCTCCGATTTCTCCGATTTTTGGCAAGTGCCTATGTTTTATCATTCTGAGGGACACTGGGGCCTCTGGTACCCACTTCGTGGCCGAACACCACTTTCGGTGCCTGCAGCCCATTTTCGGGACCCCGAACCGCGCGGTTTTGGGCCCCGAGCATTCGTTTCGCATTAGTTTTTGTTCAATTTTGGCAGGTACCTCTGTTTTAGCACCAGGAAGATCACTGGAGGGTGGGAGGCCAGCAATTGTTTCAGAAAACCAGTTTCGCTCCTCCGGCGCCCGTTTTTCTCACTTCCGGGCTAATGTTGAACACCCTAGGGGTATTTTCTTCAAGCCGAGACTACATATTTGTGATGAGGGGACATGGGAGGACCCTAAAAACTGGTGGTCGGCCAGTAATTGTGTTTTTCATTTTTGAGCCTCTCTTTCAAATGCAATGTTGTGTCTCCTGTTTCAGAGTTGCCAAATTCCAACCATGGGGTCTTGTTCTACACACATGGGAGGACCCTAAAAAGTACTGGTCGGCCAGTAATTGTTACTTTCATTTTTGAGCCTCTCCTTCAAGTTCAATGTTGTGACTCCTGTTTCAGAGTTGCCAAATTCCAACCTTGGAACCTTGTTCTACACACCTGGGAGGACACCAAAACATGGTGGTCGGCTAGCAATTCTTCACTTCTTTTTTTGGCCATGGCCGGCCGGCCAGGGGGAGTGGCTGGCCGACCAGTTGGGGTGGCCGGCCGGCCACCTTCAAGAAATCCACCTGGCCGGCCAGCTTTCTGCTTTTGAACCCTTTACAGCTGTCCAGCTGCTTTTCAAAATATCCCTGTCCTCCGGGGGATATTTTGGAAGGGAAAGCTTGGATGCATTTCCCTCCCCTTTTACACCCTTTTTGGTCCTCTTAAGGGGCTGGACAGCTCCTTTGTTGAGGTTACAAAATTTCATCTCAAGAGCCTCTCTTCCAAAACCTCCATTTCCATAGCCAAAAAACCCTAAAAAGCTTCAAGGTTCTAGCTCCTCTCTTCATCAACCCTAAGCACCACCATCACCACTTCCATTTCAACAGCAAAGGAGTGATTTTCAAAGGCTAAGGATCAACAAATTGAAGCCAAGAAGCATCAAAAGACTTGTCTTCAAGGGTAAGTCTTCATTTCCCTTTTTCTAGCACATTTTTGCTTCAATTTTCTACCTTATTTGCTTATAGTTTTGGGCTCCGAACCCTACTGATTTTAGGCTTATTTTGAGCCCCTCTACAACATTGTAGAAGGGCTCAACCTTGTTTGGCACCTCTATGATGCACCTCTTTCAATATCACTCTTTGTGTCAATATTTTGCATGCTTTGTTTAGATTATGAGTGATCCATTTTCGAGCGTGATATAAACTATGAATGGGCTTATTTTGAGCCCCTCTTCAACATTGAAGAAGGGCTCAACCATGTTTGGTGGTTCTATCATGCACTTGTTTTGTAATTCTTCAAATTTACCGTAAAATTGCATGGTTTCTTTAGCCTATTTGAAGTCTGATTTTGAGCATTCCATTAACTGAGACTGAGCTTATTTTAGGCCCCTCTACAACATTGTAGAAGGGATCAATCTTGTTTGGTGCCTCCATGCATGGCCTCTCTTTATACCTCTCTTTGGCCCCATTTTGCATGCCTCTTTAAGCTTATTTGACTTCTGATTTCGGCCTTCATCAGGCCTGAAAAGAGCCTTATTTTGGCCTTCTTGTCATGTTTTGTTAAGGGTCTTAGGCCATTTGGTGCATACTTTTGGTACTTCATGTTATACCCTCTTTGGTTCCTTATTTTTCCATGCCTTGCTAGCTCATCATGCTTCTGTTTTTGAGCCTTCATCAGGCTTGGAAAGAGTCTTAAAATGACCCATTCTTCATGTTTTGTTAAGGGTCCAAGGCTGTTTGGTGCATCCTTTTGATACCTCATGTTATAGCCTTTGTTGGTTTCATCTTGCATGCTATATTGAGCATATCTACATACTGAATTTGGGGACGTCATCTCTTGTAAATGTTCATATTTTTGGACCCTCTTCACTGTTGTAGAACTGTGTTTTTCAGTTTGAGCATTGTATATACCACTTGCTTCATAATCCTCCACTTTTTCCCCATTTTTGCACGCTGTTTTTGCCATATTTGTGATTGTTATTTGGCCATTCTTTGTACTGGAAAAATGCTAGTTTAGGGACTGCCTAGCATCTGTCTTTACACTTCATATCCATATTCTGCATATTTGGCATAGCTGCAAGTCATTTCGGGCGCATAGCATAGCATTTCGGGCATCGGGTGTGACTTTGCTTTAATTCGGGGGCTGTTTTGCATCATTTTAGCTGCTGAAATTTGCATTTTCTATGTGTCATTTGCCACGTCTCATTTCGTATGCCATTTCATGCCTTCGGGCCATGCCTCGGTTTGCGTGCCCGTGTGCACGCATTTCGAAGCACTTCATTTTCATCCATCGGCGGCTTATGTGAGTGCGGCTGAGGCCCTCTCATGTTAGCGTAAGCCCAATTCGCATTCCGCATGTCATTTCCCATGCCTCGGTTTGCGTGCCCGTGTGTACGCATTTCGAGGCACTTCTTTTTTATCCGACGGCATCCTATGCGAGTGCGGCTGAGGCCCTCTCATGTTGGTGTAAGCCCATATTGCATCGCATATCCCATTTCAGTCCTGTTGCATTCCGTATGCCATTTCTCGGTTTGCGTGCCCGTGGACACGCATTTCGAGACATCTCATTTTAGTCTCATTGTATATCATATTTCAGGCCGTTTCATGCCTTAATGTCATTGCCTCGGTTTGCGTGCCCGTGTGCACGCATTTCGAGGCACTTCACTTTTATCCGACGACTTCTTATGTGAGTGCGGCTGAGGTCCTCTCATATTAGTGTAAGCCCGATTTTGCTGTTTCATGCTTTAGGATCATCGCCTCGGTTTGTGTGCCCGTGTGCACGCATTTCGAGGCACTTCACTTTTCATCTATTGGCCTCCTGTGTGAGTGTGGCTGAGGCTCACTCATGTTGGTATAAGCCCATATTACATTGTCATCTCATTTTAGTCTCATTGCATTCCGTATGCCATCGCCTCGTGCCTGTGTGCACGCATTTCGAGGCATCTCATTTTCATCTGCATTGTGCATACTAGGTTGTATCTTAGTTGCATTTCATGCATATCATGCATATGGCACGGGAAACGAGGCACATTTCGTACTCTGAGTGACGGAACGGGTCTCAATTCCCAAGTAACCGACACTCCGGATTATCCATGATGGAGTTAGGTTTTATTGTAGCATTCATATGCATTCATTCTATATTGAGTTGTGCAATTCGGCTCCTCGGCCATCATGCATCGATACGCGTGATTGGTGGCACGAGGATCGAGGCATGCATATATTTGTGAAATACATTGCTATGCCCCTTTCCTGCTCTCTGTTGCAGCAAAATGAAGAATCAGCAACTTTTCGGAGTCTGGCACGCATTTCGAGAAACATTGCAAACAGAGGCTAATTGGGGCATCCCAGTGGATTTCCGTGCAAGGCAGCCCAAACATACATCGTTTATCAGAAGCAAGGCAGTCCCTGGCTTGCATGCCAGTTTACAGCTTTCTTATTTAATTTGATAATTAATTAGGAATTTCTGTATTATTCTTTTATTCGGACTGTATTATTTATTCGGACCCTCTGCGCGAGGGCATAACTGTAATAAGTGTGGGTGTGTGTGATGTATGTCTTCCAACCCCACGTCTTTCTCCCTTTTATTTACCCGCTTATGATGGTTAGATATAGGGCATCTTTCAATTAGCATACAGTATGACAGCATGTTTGCATCATTCATCTGTTTTGCATGCACCGGGCTCGGCGCATCATACAAACTGCATTTGTATTTCAATTCCTAATTGAATACGTGTTAGTTGTAGCATTCCATATGCCATGTTTAGAATAGCCGAGCCTGCTATAGTTGCATTTTGCATGTGTTGCATTAGGCAATTCTGTGTATCTAGGATCATGCATGATTTCTAATGAGCTTTTGTTTTGGCTTGGAGTACTCGGTAAGTTTTATGCTTTAGCATCCTTGCATGCGTGTGAGTGTTGCCATGGATAGCATGCTTACCATGAGGCTAATTGCTTATGTGATACAACTGCCTGAATGCCTGTGGGTGGAGGTTGAGTAATTTGGATTGGAACAATGCATTGACTGTTTGTTTTAAGCCCACTAGATAGTGGCAAAATCACTGTTTTCTAAGCCCACCTGAGGGTGGCAAATCCGCATTTTAGCCTACCTGCGGGTAGCACCATCACACCATTTTCAAACAAACGAACATGAAATGTTTTGTTCCAATTCAGACGGCCCAGTCTATACTTGTTTGCTGCGAGCATCACATAGTAACCTAGGCTAATAACCGGAATAAGAGCATACAATGTTTTCAAAAGCAGATATCATGGTTAGTAGAGGCCGGTCTTTGACCGAGCGAGCGGGGGTGCTTACGATGTGACCTTCCCCAATCGTACCCAAGTTCCCGAGCCAACTTTGGTGATGACGGACACGTGGCCTTTGGCACCGAGCTAGGGTTTCCTAAATTTCCCATTTAAAAAATATTTAGGTGACGACTCTGTATCTGGCAAAGCAGTCCATGTTTGGCACTTCTTTCAAAAAAAATCTGTTTTCAAAACGATTTGCCGGATTTGGACTCTTTGGTTCAAGATTTAGAACCGTGGCACAAATCGAGTCCGAACTGTAGCGAGGTCCCTCGCGGACGTGTTACAGTTTCTGGCGACTCTGCTGGGGATTTAGAGAACTTGACTCGAACTCATGATGTCTGGTTTTGACTACACTAGTGAGTTTCTTTGCATTGCATTTGCATTGGTGCGCCTAGGACACCGTGTTTGCCATATGCCATTCCCGAACGATTTGCCGGAGGCTTGTCTTGTCAAGTCATGTCCGTAAGGCTGATCGGCTCTGGGCTCTGACAGCATGGGAACACAAACCCCGGTTTTACCGGGGCACCCTTTTTGACCATTCGACCTAGTGCATATTCGGATCCATAGTGACCATTCCAAACTAGGACAGGTTGCTTACCCGTTTATAGGTTGTTTGAAACCGCTGCGTGCATAGTGAAACCCTAGCTTCTGACAAAATAGGACAGGGGAACCCTACCCCTCCATAGGGGTGTTTTGGCTCTCATTTATCTATTATGTGCTTGTTAGAGTGCGTCTCTACAGGGAATGCATGTATCAGTTTATGAGTCGCATCAGGCCTGCGGGCATCAGTTTTTGAGATTGGGCATCAGGCCTGCGGGCATCAGTCAATATCTGAGAATCAGTTGTCTGCGGATATCGGATTCAGTTTAGAGGAACAGTGATATAGGAACAGTGATCAGTGGTTGAGGACAGTGTATTTCCAGCTTATCAAACTGCGTGTTGTATGCCCGACTGTGTGTTGTGTATATTTAATATAAGCTGTTGTGCTGCCCGTTTTTCTGGTCATTTATTTCCTTTTCGTTTTATTTATCTTTTGCTAGGGCAGTTTGTGGCACAATTGCTTCCGAACCATCAGATATTCCCCAAGCACTTTGGACACGAGGTCGCCGACTTATTCGATCCGAGGATCTAGTTGACGGACATCCGGTGTTCCATTCACTACCCCCGATTATCAAGAGAAGGCCGAGGAGGCGCAGTCCGTCTGAGCAGAGATCATCAGGGCAGAGGCCTACCCTAGCAGTGAACAATTCGACTGAGGTTTCTATTTCCGCTATAGAGATACACTTGCCAGTTATTCAGATGGAACATCAGGATACATCAGGGATGGAGGCGATGATGCGCCAGATGAATGAAAGCATGAAACAGATGCAAGATGATGCTATCCGCCAGGCGGAATTTTCTAAACAGCAGGCCGCTGTCATGACCCAGCAGTCTGAGCTGATCACCAGATTAGGACAGCAGAATGCAGCATCTGCTTCACACCAGGTCCCTCCTCCACTAGGGGCGCATCAGGTTCCTCCTCCACCCGGGGCCCCATTACCTGAGCAGATATCTACTGGCCAGAATGCCCCTCCGAATCCTCAGAATACCCAGAACACCCAGAATACCCCCCCAAATCCACAGAACGCTCCGCCAAACTTCCAAAACACTCAAGAGGACACGAGTCTTCCAACGGGGCTGGCTCCGCCCCCGCTTCCGCCGCAACTGTCCAAGAATCTTACACCTAATCATCCGGACTCTCCATTTGAGTTCGAGGTGGACCAGACAGCTCTGAAATTGAGCAAATTGGAAAAGCTCTTCAAGAAGTCACAAGGGGTGAAGGCCATCCCAGATATTGAAGACGGCTATACTAACGTGGCCGTGACACTGCCGGACAGATTTAAGATGCCGCAGATTGATCGTTTTGACGGATCAGGGGATCCTATGGTCCATCTCCGGCTATTTTCAGACGTCTTGAGGCCGATGGGCCTAACCCGACCGCAAAAGCTTTCTTTATTTGGCAGAACTTTGTCAGGGGTTGCGGCCATCTGGTACGCAAAATTGGAAGATGATGTAAAGAGAAATTGGGATGAGCTAGCCGAGGCCTTCGTCGCACAATATTCATATAATACTCAGATCGAGATTACAACACGTGATCTCGAAACGACGAGGCAGGAACAAAAAGAGACTTTCTCTGATTTTGTAACTCGGTGGAGAGCAAAGGCATCGATGATGACCTTAAGGCCAACTGATAAAGATCAAATCCGGATGATTGTGCGCAATCTCCAACCTAAGTTAATGCAGAAAATGATCGTACTCCCTTTCCCCACCTTCTCAGATTTACACGAGATGGGGGTACAGATCGAAGATGCGATGAAGCAAGGATTGATCGATCAGGATCGGGAGCAGCCCCGAAGAACATTCAACCGTAATAACAATGCGGGCCCGAGTGGCTCCACCAACACAAGAGCTTCAGAGGTCGGTATGGTCACCACCACTCCCCCTCCCCAACCAAGGCCCGCAGCGGCCACACCTTTTTCTGATGCATCTGGGAGCAGTAACCAAGCTTCAAGATACCAATCCAGGGGTCAACGAACCTTCTCCCCACTACATATGCCTTTGTCCAAAGTCCTCGGGGTTCTAGTCAGAAAGGGGCATCTGAAACCCTTGGAACCGAGGCCCCCTCCAAATCCACTCCCCCCTTCCCACAACCCAGCCAAATATTGCAAATACCACCAGCAGCATGGTCATGATACCGACCAATGTTACAGGCTGCGTCATGAGATTCAAGACCTCATTGACAAGAACATCATTCTACCTCCCGAGAGACCCAACGTCACAACTAACCCACTCCCAGCACATAACCAAGATCCACCCAAAAGAATCAATCTCATCCAAACTGGGGATGTGTCTTACGACCCTAGTATCTACATTACTCCCTCCCACCTACCCAAGCCAAAGGTGATCCTTCCTGATAGCACTGACTTGTGCATGATGGACACCTCCACAACCCAACCTGAGCCAAAGGTGGTGACCACCGAAAATGGAACGGGGCAGGCTTCCAAGGAGAGCAAAACTGTTCAGTCTGGGGTGGAGCAGTCTGAGAATTTAGCTGGCAGAGCTTATGATCTGAGTGGATATATCTTGTCAATAAGCCAGCCTAAGCTGAGTGTGGGGCCGCCGGAAGAGGCTGAATTGTGTATGATCCGAGGGGACAAACTTGAATCAGTGGGGGATGATCTGACAACGATGGAAGAGGACTTTGCCAACCTCCAGTTTTTCAACGACCAAGAATCAGGGGATGCATCAATCAACTGGTTCGAATACGAGGAGTCAGCAGAAGTCGTCGGGTGGTTGGATGATCAGCCAGATATTGTACCATTTGTGGCCGGAAGGGCCGAGGGTCAGATTGAATTGCCGGAGAGCGCCGGTACAAAGAATTTCGCTCAGGAGCAAGACACTTTGAAAACCGAACAATTAACGCTGGAGGAACAAGAAAAGAAATGGGATTCTAAGAGGATCCGAAAAGCAAAGAACCATGAAGAGGTTGAAAGTGCTGCGAGTACGAGGGCAGGACATGCTGTGAGCATGTGGAATGAAAATGCTGAGAGTGCAAACATGCCCGAACCAGACAGGTGCCTGTTAGATGCTAATGGGATGTGGTGGGAAGATGACGACTTGTATCTCGCCCACACAGACGAAGATTGGGCGGGTGGCCAACCAGACAGCACCTGGTACCTCGAAGAGGTAGACCATATGACTAGAAGTGGGCGGTATTTCAAGCCCCCACACCTTGATCAACCCGAGGCATCTGGGAAAGACAAGGAAGCTGAGAAACAGAGAGAGAAACAAATTGAAGAAGAAGCTGTGCTTAAGCAACTAAAAAAGATACAAGCAGACATCTCCATCTGGGGACTGCTTATGGCTTCAAGGGTACATAGACAGGCTGTCCTATCTGCTACGGACAAGGCCAAACTCTCCATCGAAACTACACCAGAGCAGCTGGTTGGGCTGGTTTTTCCGGGAGGAGGTTCCCCGGCATTGACCTTTTCAGACAAGGAGCTGCCGCCTGAGGGCGTGGATCATAACAGACCTCTCTACATCTCTGTAGAATGCAAGGACAAATGGATTCCGGTGGTACTTGTTGATACCGGGTCCGCTATCAATGTCTGCCCAGCCAGAACGGCGTATGCAATCGGGTTGAAACCCGCAGACTTCACACCGACCACTCAAGTAATCAGAGCCTACGACAATACAAGTAGGGATGTCCTAGGGACAGTAAAAATCCAAACCAAGATTGGGCCTGGACAACATGAGGTAGATTTTCATGTCTTGGAGGTCCCTGCATCCTTTAACATGCTTTTGGGGCGACCCTGGTTGCATCAGGTAAAGGCCGTCTCATCCACTCTACATCAAATGGTGAAATACCCCTATGGAAAGGGAGTAGCCATTGTGTTTGGGAACTCATCAATCCATCCCCCTCCGGAAATATCTACGCCAGTCTTAGAGATTGAACACGGCATGGAAGACGTGTTTATATCGGGATTTACTTTGGCTGAGGCCCGGGTGGTGCAAAACATTATGGCTGTGAATGAAGGTATGTACGTCAGTGCTCAATCCGTCTACCTCATGAACAAGCTACAACATATCCCCGGGATGGGATTGGGAAGAAGCGGCAGGAAAGGAGTCGCAGCGTTGGCCGAAGTGCCACATAACCCGCATACCTTTGGACTGGGTTATCTGCCCACCAAAGAGGACTGGGTGAGAAAAGGTAAGGAAATGGCCGGCAGAGCCAGAGCAAAACAGGCTGGGAAGCCTTTTGATTTAATGCATAGGCCCATTCAGGGTACCCTGAACGGACGCTTCGTCCGGGAGGGGGAGGACTTTCCATTTTGCGGCTTCCCAGAGCCGTGGCTGAACGCAGAGAAGAAGCGCGTGCCAGGCTTCGAGATCTTTTTCGACCTGCAACTATCCGGGGATGACGTTGCCACAGAGCAGACAGACCCAACAACTGAGGTTGAGCAGTATAAAGCAATGGATCCTGAGGGCATTGAATTTGAAATGGGGGTAGCACTGGCATGTCTCCTCTTTGATCCTCCGATCGACCAAGAGTGCTTGGGGGATAACTTTGTGGTTTTCATGATTGGGAATGAAATGGCTGCGAGCCGACCAGCAGCTATCTTGGATGCATCAATCGCACCCTCTCTCACTTGGCAGTACGAGGAGGGATTTCTGTCCAGCAGCACCGGGTCAGGTAGTGAGCCGGAATCTGATTCCACCGAGTCTTGTGAGTCGGAATCAGGTTCCAGTTCGACTGAGTCTGAGTCTGGTGATCCGAGGAATGTTAACCCGGATGCCACAGTCCTGTCTAGGTCGTCTTTTTCCTTTTCATTTGAGTCTGTTGTAACCAATGAATCGGACGATTTGGATGTACCTAATGAGAATGAACTATTTGTGGTTTCCGAGTACTTTTCTGTGCCCCTAATTTATTGCATTAATTCAGACTTTCAAAACTTTGATGAAAACGAGAGGACGAAGTTCCTCCGGTTTTACAACGTTTAATTGAACAGGAGCAGGAGAGGTTTGTTAAACCCCTAGTGGACGAAATCACTACCGTGAACATTGGTACTAAGGAGGACCCGCGGCTGGTCCAGATCGGGTCCACGTTGTCTTCGGAGGAACGCGAGCGCTTAGTCGCTTTATTAAAAGATTTCAAAGATGTTTTCGCGTGGTCCTACGAAGACATGCCTGGAATCGATCCTGAGATTGTACAGCATCGGATCCCCCTTGACCCCGAGGCCCGACCTGTCAAGCAGAAGCTCAGAGGGATCCGCCCGGACTGGGCTCTCAAGATCAAAGAAGAGGTCACCAAGCAAATCGACGCAGGCTTCCTGCTGGTATCTGAATATCCGACTTGGTTGGCCAACATTGTTCCGGTGCCAAAGAAAGATGGCAGGATTCGGGTGTGTGTAGACTTTAGGGATTTGAACAGAGCTAGTCCGAAGGACGACTTTCCCCTACCGCACATCGATGAGTTAGTGGACTTCACAGCAGGGCATGCATTGCTCTCATTCATGGATGGCTTCTCAGGGTACAACCAGATAGTGATGGCACCCGAAGACCGGGAAAAGACTGCATTCACCACCCCGTGGGGAACATACTGCTACCGGGTAATGCCGTTTGGGTTAAAGAACGCTGGGGCTACTTATCAACGGGCCGCGACCACAATACTACATGATATGATCCACAAAGAGGTTGAGGTGTACGTGGACGACATGATTGTCAAGTCCAAGGAAAGAGAAGGCCACTACACCACCTTGCACAAGTTTTTCCAAAGGATCAAGGAATTCAGGTTGTGGCTAAACCCTCAGAAATGTACATTTGGTGTTACAGCGGGAAAAATGCTAGGGTTCCTAATTACACAAAGGGGCATCGAGGTCGACCCTTCCAAAATCAAGGCCATCTTAGAAATGCCACCACCAAGGACTGAAAAGGAGGTGCGAGGCTTTCTGGGTAAAGTGCAATTCATAAGACGGTTTATTTCAAAACTAACCTTGACTTGTGAACCACTTTTTGGCCTCCTGAAGAAAGGAAAGAAGTTCCAATGGGACGGCGATGTCAAGCTGCATTTGAACAGATTAAAGAGTATCTACAGAACCCGCCCGTGTTATCACCGCCAGAACCAGGGAAACCGTTGATTTTGTATCTGTCAGTGACTGAGACTACAATGGGCTGCATGCTCGCGCAAGAATCAGAAGACAAGGTGGAAAAGGCCATCTACTATCTGAGTAAAAAGATGCTAGAATATGAAACCCGGTATACACCGTTGGAAAAGGCTTGCTTAGCTCTGGTATGGGCTACCAGGAAGCTGCGGCACTACTTGTTAGCTCACTCCGTAATGTTGGTTTCACGTCTCGATCCCATCAAATATCTTTTCGAGAAACCAGCACTTACGGGTAGGCTAGCTCGTTGGTTGCTGTTGCTCTCCGAATTTGATCTCACATATGTCACCCGCAAGTCAGTCAAAGGAAGAGCGGTAGCAGAGTTCCTTGCCAACCATCCGGTTGAGGGGGATGAAGCAGTTGAGTATCTATTCCCAGATGAAGCAATTCTGTATATCGACGATGAAATTTGGACGATGTACTTTGACGGAGCGTCAAATCAACATGGGTATGGGATAGGACTGTTGCTGATAGCACCCGACAATTCCCGTATCCCTCTAGCCTTCAAACTCCGGTTCAAAGTCTCGAACAACGAAGCAGAATATGAGGCGTGCATTGCTGGTTTAGAAGCAGCCCTAGAACTAGGGGCAAAACGGCTGGATGTCATTGGGGATTCGAACCTTGTTGTCTCTCAAACTAAAGGAGACTGGAAAGTAAAAGAGGAAAATATGATGATGTATCACCAGACCTTGGACTTGCTGATTCCTCGGTTTGAGAAGCTAAGTTTTACTCATCTACTAAGAGAGAACAACAGGTTCGCAGATTCTTTAGCAACTCTATCATCCATGATAGACATCCCGTGTGGAGTCCGGATGCGTCCAGTCATTATCGATCAGAAATTTGCACCTGCCTATGAGTCGACTGCAGCCATAGATGAAGTTCAGGACGAACACCCTTGGTATTACGATATTTGGAATTTCTTGGAGAAGGAAGCATACCCGCCAGGGGTAAACGCCAAGGACAAAAGGGCAATAAGAAGATTGGCCGTTCAGTTCATCATCTGTGGGGGAAAGCTGTATAGAAGAGGTCATCTGGGAATGCATAAACTGTGTGTTGATGCCGAAGAGTCAAAGAGTCTAATGGAAGCCATCCACGGAGGAGAATGTGGAGCACACATGAATGGGGTAATGCTAGCACGGAAGATTCTCAGACAAGGTTACTACTGGTCCACCACGGAGGAAGATTGTATTGGTTTTGTTCGACGATGCCATAAATGTCAGATCCATGCAAATCGCATGAACATCCCGCCGTCGAAGCTGTACAACATGACTTCACCATGGCCTTTTTCAGTTTGGGGGATTGATGTAATCGGGGCTGTTACGCCAAAGGGGTCGAATGGGCATGAGTTCATCCTCGTAGCGATAGATTACTTTACAAAATGGGTTGAGGCCCAGTCTTATGCGGTGTTGAAGGCTTCGCATGTTGCAAAATTCATCAGGAACAACATCATCTGTCGCTACGGGGGTCCCAAATGAAATAGTTTCGGACAACGGTTCCCACTTCAAGAAGGAGGTAATTGACTTGTTGGAGAAATACAATGTGGCTTTTCATTAGTCATCTACCTACCCGGCCGCAAACTAATGGAGCAGTCGAGGCTGCCAACAAGAATATCAAGCGCATACTACAGAAGATGGTGGAAACCTACCGGGACTGGCAGATAAGCTGCCGTTTGCTCTATGGGGCTACCGGACTTCAATCAGAACTTCTACAGGGACGACTCTGTATTCATTAGTCTATGGGATGGAGGCCGTTCTACCAATTGAGATTGAGGTTCCGTCGTTGAGAGTATTGGCCGAGTGCCAAATAGCCGAGGCAGATTGGCAGCAGAATAGATTCGAGGAACTCATGTTTTTTGATGAAAGAAGGTTGAAGGCACTGTACCATGTTCAGGGTTATCAATGCAGAATCGCCCGGGCTTTTAACAAGAAGGTTAAGTCCAAGAATTTGAAAGAAGGAGATTTGGTGCTCAAGGACAACCGAGCTCCCATCCACGACCCAAGGGGCAAGTTCAGACCAATTGGACTGGTCCCTACATCATTAAGTCAATCTGGTCAGGTGGGGCTGTGGTTCTGATGGATCTAGATGGCTTAGAGTTCTCACAACCGATCAACATGGACAAGTTGAAGAAATACTACCCCTGAGAGGCTCGCTAGGCCGAAAACCCGAAAGAGCGACCTAGGCAAAACTTAGAGCACAAAAAAAATTTGAAAATATAAAAACTGAGCTCGCAAGGTTGAAAACCCGCAAAGGGCGGCCTTGGCAAAAGTTAGAGCGCAAAAGGAGAGTAAAAATACCCGAGCGAACCTGAGCCTGAACTACGTAAGGCTTGATTCCCATCTTCGGGATACGTAGGCAGCTTCATCCTGAAGTTCAGCCACAATCTTTTCCCCGATCAACTTTGTCCATATTGATCATCTCAGTCATCTCTATTCATCAGCATTTATCGTGATCTCCGGTATAGTGCTATTCAAACTAGGGGCAACTTTCCGTTGCAATGGAGTGCTGCGGTACCATTCAGACTAGGGGCAACTTTCCAGTTGCTAGGATCCGGAGTTGTGCGTCCTAGTGACAGATCTCAGGCGTGCTCCAGTTCTGATCCATATCGAAAATGGTTTTGAAAAGTTTTAATAAAAGTTGACTTTGTTCAAAATTAATCTTTTTACAACTAAGACCATTTTTGGACCAAAGCGGAAAATTTTCAGTACCACAACCTTCAATTTCATTGATTTCAAAATAGAGTTCTCCTGCTCTTGCATACAATTGAAGTTGCTTTTTATTACACTCATAATGAAAAACTTGAAAGTACTAATAAAGCAATAAATCTGGGGCATAGTCCAGTCAGGTGTCCCTGCGCCCCCTTCCAGAGCTAGTTGAAGCCTCTGATGCCAGCCTAGGCCCAACCTGTGCTTCCTCGTTGAGCCAATCCCAGCACTCGTCAGATAAAGTGCAACTAAAGTAAGGGCAGGGGCCAGAAGCACTCTAACTCTCCATGCTGCGGTCTGCCGAGCCAGCTGTGCGCCTCGAACTGGGAATGTAGCCGGATACTCTATCCCCTCCGATGGGCAAGTTTGATCATGGCCAAACTGGCGCAGAATACGGAATGGGAAATAGAACACACAGTGAGTCAAACCGATCAGTCGAATCCCGACCTGCCGTGACATGCTATAGCTCATTACCGGGAGATTGAGCCAAGGACAACGCCATGCAATGCGATCTGCCGACAGGTTGCACATCCATTCAAACCACCATCCCTCATCAGGAGCATTCACTAGGCGTTACCGAAAGAAGTAGCCGCGGGCTGAATAAGCAGGGCAAGAATCCACAACTTGCAATTTATCCATCAACCATATCCGAGGAGGGATGAAAAATGAGAGAATAAAGAATAGAGAGATGTGCGATGAGAGAAAAGTAAGATAAGGGTTTTGTGAGAAAAAAAACGAGCCCGAGGGCCGAGTGATGTGAGCAAATATACATGTGAGCTTGGGTGGGAAACATTACCTGTAGCAGTAGTGGACTCCCTGCAAACCTGGTTGTCTCCCGGCAGTGGAAAGCATCCAAGCCCATCAGTGTCTCGGCCAGAGTCATGGCGATGCAACTCTTTCCTTCTCACAAACCTTGGGCGACTTCAATCAAACGGATGCTAGCTCCTCCGGAGCCCGAGACAAACAGAAAATGAGATAGTAGGCACAAGCAGAGGGCATGCTGCCAGAAACCTTGCCAATAGTGGTCGCTACGGTCACCAGCATCAGAGAATCGGTAAATCAGGCTCGGAATGTCCAACATTCCGTCACAAATCAGGGATCGAGCATCATGCGCATTGAGTCCGCACATCCGCCCTAAGGTCTGGGCATAGCCAAAATTGAGCTGGGGCAGAATTTCCTCGCCTCGCTCGAACTCCATCAAGATTTGAAAATCTTCAAAAGTAGGACATACCTCTTGCCCGCCAAAGCTGAAGACGTGCGTTACCGGGTTCCAAAACCTTGCCGCGGCATAGAGGAAAGGAAGATGCAGTGGAGTCCAGCCCAGCGTGAACAGTGCATTCAAGCCAAAACCCCAGAAGTTCAACTTCTCCGAGCCATCTAAAGAAGAAATCCAAGATGTGAGATTTTCTGCGAGAAATGCCTCCATTTTTGTGAGGAAAGGTGATGAAATGAATAAGGTCCAAGGGTGGGGCTTTTATAGAGGGGCAGAACACTATTTAAAGGGCACGTGTCAAATTTCTGGAGGCTACGGGGGAGGTGGCCGGCCGGCCATCTATTCTAGTAGGCCGGCCACCCTCTAGTCTCCAAATGCAAAATGTTTTCGGCCGCGCGTTGGTCCTGTTTTGCCCGCCGGAAGGAAGTTTGAGGCACTTTCATGCATCGGGAATGTCGAAGGCCTCCATTTCTTTCAGTTACGGGTGCGTTCCATCATCCGGATTGTCCGTCCGAAGTTTGTTCTGTTGTATTTTGCTTATCGAGTTGTTGTTTTGTTTATCGAGTTGTAAGTTTTGTCGAGCTGTCGCATTTTGTGTTTTGAATTGTTACTTTTTGGTTACACAATTTTGTTAAGTCTTGTCTATTGAGTCGTTAACATTGTTGTACTTTGTTTATCGAGTTGTAAACTTGCTAAGATTCTGTTATTTCTTAGTGAGTCGAGTTGTTTTGATTTGTTGCGTCGGTTCATTACCTGACCCGGTAAATACATGAGGCACATTTCCATTCAAGTCCATTTTTGGGCAAAATGACGCGATGCGATGCTAAGAATTTCAAATACAAACATCTTTTCAAAAAGCTGTTTCATTCCATCATGTTTTACAACAAAATAAAGGTACAAGTTTTACAGGAAATAAAACTGCCTAGCAATGTGCAAAGTGCTACAAACTACTAGCCAAAAAGTAAAATAAAGCAGGAAATAACATCAGTATCCTCGAGAACGAGAATGAGGAGGCCCTCTCATCCTCTTCTGCGGGATAACCTCTGCACCATCATCACCATCCGGATCAGAGCTGTCATCCTCCGGATCTCCCTCAGCCTCACCCCCGCTCCCAGAACCAAGACCGGAGCCTCCCTCCCCAGGAGATGTCTCTGACACACGGTCTGCGACCTCCTCCTCCTCATCCTCGACAATGGGTGCCTTGCATCTGCGAGACGACCCCGCTCCTCGAGTTCCTCGGTAAGGCCTGGATGGCCCAGCTCCTCGGGGCCCAGTACCTCGAGTAGGTCTAACACCTCGACCTCTCTGAGAAGGCCCTAGTGGCCCGCCTCGCGCCGGAGCATATACGGGAGGCATCTGAAAATGAAAAGTGCAATACATCAGTTCAAACATAAAAAAGCAGGTGCAAGTACAGTATGTGAGTGGGGTGTGTGCCAGATGTGTTCTACACAGCCTATCAGTGCAATAGAATGTTAAAAACCAGCATGTCATCACAAATATGATAAATGCAAGAGAGATGAAGGGTACCTGGAATCCCATGATGGACATCTGCGCCTCTCTACGCAGGACCATCCCCTCAAGCGAGGCCACCATCCCGAGCATCTGATCTATGTACTCAACTGGAGGCTACAGACACAAATGCAAAACTATCAGTAAATGAATGAACGTCCAAGTATCTGAGCGATGAATCAAAGCTTTGAAACATACCGGTGGTGAGTCGGGGTCTCTGACATATCTGTGGCCAGGCACCGGAGGCTCTATAGGGATCGGAATCGGAGAAGTAGTCCCATACTGCCAACTCATCAACTCGGTCGGCATATCTGGCCACCCAGGATGATCGAGAGTCAGAGGGATCGGAGGAATCGAACTACCTCTACCCTTAGACGCACCAGCCCTGCTAGAAGAAGGGATGTCTGCAGCACGAGCACGACTCGAAGATGGTGCGCCAGTGGGCCTCAGTGGTGGAGCCCGTACTCCCGTCAAGGGGGGCATCAGATATATGCGGCGATAGGTGGCGTAGTTCCCCTCAATGAGATGTAATAAAGCATCGGTGCCCTGCATGTCCCTAGTGACCTCCTCAGTAGATAGCCTGTCGGCAGTCCGCATAGTGGGTGGAGGCACAGCAGGAGGGTCCTGAGAATCATACCCCCACACCTGACGCTGAAAGCGTTCCCCCAGAAACCAAGCCCTGCCGACTGGTCCCTCAAGCAAGAACCTATACTGGGAACTAGTCGACCCTCCGGGGTACTGATTCTCGAGATCGTCGCCAAAGACTGCCCAGGGTTGCCAGGTGATCTGCGGATAACCAGTGTACAAATCAATCAGAAATCAAGAAATACAAGGCAGATCAAAGATGAAAACGGAAAGGAACTGAGAGTTCTGAAATACCTCTGTCGTCCACACAGTGTCAAAGTATTGTCGCAGGTAGAGGAGAGTCTCTCGAGGTCTCGGTCGGTGCTGGCCCTCGAATACCAAGGAATATGAGGTCATGAGGGGCCCTGCCACCTCCATCTCCGGGGCTAATGTCGGAAAATATACATAGACCCATAACTGTGGAAAACAGTGCAGAATGTGAATACCAAATGCTGAGTGCAAAATACAGAATGCAAAGTGTGCCGTGTGTGCAGTGAACAAGTAATGAGGAGCAAAAATATAAATCAAGAGGACAGAATGTACCTCCCAAGCTCTCCAGTAGCCGCCGAGTAAGTCCCCCCGCGTGCGAGAGACTGCGCTCATGTAACAATAAAGGGTAGCCAGGCCAGCGCCGCCCCAATCATACTGATTGACCTGTGATAGGTCTACTAGGGCACTCAAGAGATACAGCCCGACCATGTTCCCTCTATCAGCAAACAGAGTGGTGCCAAAGAGGAACATGAGGAAACCACGGGTATACTGCTCGACCTCCTCGGGAGACTCAGGCTCCATCTGTGGCCGCCGAAAATGGGAAGAGAACCAAGTATACCGAACCCTCCCGGAAGCTCTGTCTACAGGCGGGAGTGCCCCCAATAGATGCATCCAAGCAGCCTCCCACTGACCCATATCTTCGTCGTAGGGAATGGGCCCACCGCCTATGTCTAGACCGGTGAGTACAGCGAAGTCCAATGGGGTCATGGTCATATCCCCGGTCGCAGAAAAATGGAAAGAATTGGTGGTGTCCCACCATCTCTCCGCCAGAGCAGCAAACAATGTCCTACTGATAAGACAGTGAGATAACCCCCTGCAGAATGGTCCGAATCCTGCAAAGTCAACCAAATCCCGGACAGCTTCCGGAAGCTCAGCATACCACTCCCTCGCGACAGTGGAGCCATACCCTCGCACGGTGCGAGAACCATCCTGCGTTCAGAATGAATACATGTGTTCAGTACACAATAAAAACGAGCTGTGTGCAAATGAAATGAATGAGCTATGTACGAATCAGTGGGCTGTGTGTTCACTTCAAATCTGGGCTGCGTGTTCAGTAAATCAGTGTTTAGGGCTGTGTGTTCTATTCCTAATCAGTGGGCTGTGTGTTCACTTCAAATCTGGGCTGCGTGTTCAGTAAATCAGAGTTTGGGACTGTGTGTTCTATTCTTAATCAGTGGGCTGTGTGTTCACTTCAAATCTGGGCTGCGTGTTCAGTAAATCAGAGTTTAGGGCTGTGTGTTCTACTCTTAATCAGTGGGCTGTGTGTTCACTTCAAATCTAGGCTGCGTGTTCAGTAAATCAGTGTTTTGGGCTGCGTGTTCAATTCCTAATCAGTGGGCTGTGTGTTCACTTCAAATCTGGGCTGCGTGTTCAGTAAATCAGAGTTTGGGACTGTGTGTTCTATTCTTAATCAGTGGGCTGTGTGTTCACTTCAAATCTGGGCTGCGTGTTCAGTAAATCAGAGTTTAGGGTTGTGTGTTCTACTCTTAATCAGTGGGCTGTGTGTTCACTTCAAATCTGGGCTGCGTGTTCAGTAAATCAGTGTTTTGGGCTGCGTGTTCAATTCCTAATCAGTGGGCTGTGTGTTCACTTCAAATCTGGGCTGCGTGTTCAGTAAATCAGAGTTTAGGGCTGTGTGTTCTACTCTTAATCAGTGGGCTGTGTGTTCACTTCAAATCTGGGCTGCGTGTTCAGTAAATCAGTCTTTTGGGCTGCGTGTTCAATTCCTAATCAGTGGGCTGTGTGTTCACTTCAAATCTGGGCTGCGTGTTCAGTAAATCAGAGTTTAGGGCTGTGTGTTCTACTCTTAATCAGTGGGCTGTGTGTTCACTTCAAATTTGGGCTGCGTGTTCAGTAAATCAGTGTTTTGGGCTGCGTGTTCAATTCCTAATCAGTGGGCTGTGTGTTCACTTCAAATCTGGGCTGCGTGTTCAGTAAATCTGAGTTGGGGCTGTGTGTTCTATTCTCAATCAGTGTGGGCTGTGCGTTCACTTTCAACTTGGACTGTGTGTTCAGAAAACCGGGGTTAGGGCCGTGTGTTCTACTCTTAACAAATCTGGGCTGTGTGTTCACTTTCAACTTGGACTGTGTGTTCAGAAAACCGGGGTTAGGACTATGCGTTCTACTCTTAGTCAGTATGTGCTGTGTACTCGTTTTCAACTTTGGGCTGTGTGTTCGACAAATCAATGTTTGAGCCGTGTGTTCAATTTCTAACTAATGTGTACTGTGCGGTCACAATCAGTCAATGAGCTGTGTTCATGAAATTCAAGTGGTTAAGTCACATGCTCAGGATGCAAGTACTATGTCATAAGCTAAACTGTGTGTCTAAGCATGGCAAAGGTACAAAATGCACGAAAGATACAGAAAATAAAGTAAAATACCTCTGCATCGTGGGAGAGGTGCTGCTCCGGCTCTCGCAGAAGAAGATCCCCTGGTACCCGATCGTTGAACTCAGTGAAATGACGGAAAGTGGCCCGTGGAAGTCTATGTGCCGGTGGGGCGTATCGATCGGGGATGAAAGGGCGAACCCTCGGGGGCAATGTCATAATATCAAAATCATCTTCGGCGCTGGGAAAATCTCCACCGTGAGGGAAATGACCCGCCATGTCAAGAAACCTGCAAAGAGAAGCAAAAATGAGCAAAATGAGCCAAAATTGGAAAAAGTCAACAAAAGTCAACTCTCGGGAAATGAAAAGTCAACAAAAGTCAACTCCCGGAAAAATCTTTCAAATAATGAGACAAACTTACGTCAAGTGGTGACAATGAGAAGAGAAGCCCCGGAATCAAAATTTAGTCGGCTCAAAGTGCTTAACGCTGGAAGATTTCGCGAAAACAACTTGTGTGGAAGGCCGGAGGGCGCGTATAAAATGCAGATTTGAAGGAGAAAATGGTTTAGGGAGCAAGAGAAGAAGATTTCACGGCTGTGGGTGTGATTTCGGAGTGAGTGGGCAAGTGTATATATAGGAATCTCCAAAATGACCAAAATGCCCCTGCTTTTGGCAGGTGGCCGGCCGGCCACCTTTTCTGGCTGGCCGGCCATTTACTTTTTTGCCCCTGGCCGATGGCCTCTCCTAGGGCAATGAGCTGGCCGACCATGGTCCCCACCCCCTCCCCTACCTCTCTGCAAATTTTGAGGAAAATCGGAGTTCCCGGGACCTGAAAAAGTTCAAGAAAAGTGCACTTTCTGGCGCCGAATTGCTCCACCGGAACTTCAATTGCAATTTCTGACATGTGTCTCATCATTATTCATCAAAATCAGAGTGTATCCTTTTTAAACATGTTGTGACCTCTCCGGGAGGTGAATCAGAGGCCGCGATCGAGTTGCCGTCGCCGAAATGCGCATTTCCCAGCTCGTTGTTGCGCAACAAACAGGCACCCTGATTTGTGCTCGTTTTGCATTATTTGGCTCATAATTTGCATTCTCATGAATGTTTTGCATTGTCATACGTGATTTCTTGGTGTACAATACTTCTATGCTTGAGCATACGTTGTCACGCATTATCTTTTCTCGCATTGTGATGCATCCACTCGCCGACACTACATGTGTCAAACTTTCAGAATCACAGGAATCACATTGAATATATGTTGTTGGCATATTGTTCTTGTTGAATTTCTCTCTTTTGCAGGCACGATATTGTATGTACGGTTCATTTGAGGCTGGTGCGACCAGACGAATCGCGCAGGTATCGTATCTTCTCCGCGTGAGACGCGACGAGAATTGAATAATTCTCCGCATTCCTAACTGCATGAAATGTAGTTGTTGCTTTGCATTCTTGCTTAAAACTGTTGCATCTATTTGTCAATACTTGCTTCATTACAGCTTGCTGCACTTGCATAATCACCTGGCTCTGTGCATGTCATTTTGCATTTTGCCCCCTTTTGCCTGAAGGCACGCCTGCGGGCACACATCTCTGTTTATCTTGTATGATTGTCTAAGTCTTCGGCCTTGTCAAAAATGGGTCGTCTCTGGGCTTTGACATTCACTCCCGTCACTTCTTGACTTCCGAGTTCTGTCAAAGAGAGGCAACTGTAGACACCCCATTTTTGACCGACCTTAAGACTCAGACGTCACCGATTGAGCGCTCGGTGATGTTGCATATTGTGCTCGTTCAGAAGTCTCAGAGTTGCGGCCGAGCGCCCTGCCTCCGGACTTCCGAACTCTCTTCTGTGCCTTGTCTCGGTTTGCGAACCAGACTCGGTTTTCTCTGTTTTCTTTCCTGAGGGGAGGGAGTGGTCCTATAGGCTATCTCTCAGTGGCCGTGAGCTACTTTTCGTGGCCGTAGGCCATTTTGCCCATTTCGGAGCCCGGTTCCCGGTTTTCGGGACCGTCAGGCCGTGTGCCTCGGTTCGGGACCGCCCAACCATCTCCGATTTCTCCGATTTTTGGCAAGTGCCTCTGTTTTATCATTCTGAGGGACACTGGGGCCTCTGGTACCCACTTCGTGGCCGAACACCACTTTCGGTGCCTGCAGCCCATTTTCGAGACCCCGAACCGCGCGGTTTTGGGCCCCGAGCATTCGTTTCGCATTAGTTTTTGTTCAATTTTGGCAAGTACCTCTGTTTTAGCACCAGGAAGATCACTGGAGGGTGGGAGGCCAGCAATTGTTTCAGAAAACCAGTTTCGCTCCTCCGGCGCCCGTTTTTCTCACTTCCGGGCTAATGTTGAACACCCTAGGGGTATTTTCTTCGAGCCGAGACTACATATTTGTGATGAGGGGACATGGGAGGACCCTAAAAACTGGTGGTCGGCCAGTAATTGTGTTTTTCATTTTTGAGCCTCTCTTTCAAATGCAATGTTGTGTCTCCTGTTTCAGAGTTGCCAAATTCCAACCATGGGGTCTTGTTCTACACACATGGGAGGACCCTAAAAACTGGTGGTCGGCCAGTAATTGTTACTTTCATTTTTGAGCCTCTCCTTCAAGTTCAATGTTGTGACTCCTGTTTCAGAGTTGCCAAATTCCAACCTTGGAACCTTGTTCTACACACCTGGGAGGACACCAAAACATGGTGGTCGGCCAGCAATTCTTCACTTCTTTTTTTGGCCATGGCCGGCCGGCCAGGGGGAGTGGCTGGCCGACCAGTTGGGGTGGCCGGCCGGCCACCTTCAAGAAATCCACCTGGCCGGCCAGCTTTCTGCTTTTGAACCCTTTACAACTGTCCAGCTGTTTTTCAAAATATCTCAGCCCTCCGGGGGATATTTTGGGAGGGAAAGCTTGGGTGCATTTCCCTCCCCTTTTACACACCTTTTGGTCCATTTAAGGGGCTGAGGAGCTCCTTTGTTAGGGTTACAAAAATTCATCTCAAGAGCCTCTCTTCTAAAACCTCCATTTCCATAGCCAAAAAACCCTAAAAAGCTTCAAGGTTCTAGCTCCTCTCTTCATCAACCCTAAGCACCACCATCACCACTTCCATTTCAGAAGCAAAGGAGTGATTTTCAAAGGCTAAGGATCAACAAATTGAAGCCAAGAAGCATCAAAAGACTTGTCTTCAAGGGTAAGTCTTCATTTCCCTTTTTCTAGCACATTTTTGCTTCAATTTTCTACCTTATTTGCTTATAGTTTTGGGCTCCGAACCCTACTGATTTTAGGCTTATTTTGAGCCCCTCTACAACATTGTAGAAGGGCTCAACCTTGTTTGGCACCTCTATGATGCACCTCTTTCAATATCACTCTTTGTGCCAATATTTTGCATGCTTTGTTTAGATTATGAGTGATCCATTTTCGAGCGTGATATAAACTATGAATGGGCTTATTTTGAGCCCCTCTTCAACATTGAAGAAGGGCTCAACCATGTTTGGTGGTTCTATCATGCACTTGTTTTGTAATTCTTCAAATTTACCGTAAAATTGCATGGTTTCTTTAGCCTATTTGAAGTCTGATTTTGAGCATTCCATTAACTGAGACTGAGCTTATTTTAGGCCCCTCTACAACATTGTAGAAGGGATCAATCTTGTTTGGTGCCTCCATGCATGGCCTCTCTTTATACCTCTCTTTGGCCCCATTTTGCATGCCTCTTTAAGCTTATTTGACTTCTGATTTCGGCCTTCATCAGGCCTGAAAAGAGCCTTATTTTGGCCTTCTTGTCATGTTTTGTTAAGGGTCTTAGGCCATTTGGTGCATACTTTTGGTACTTCATGTTATACCCTCTTTGGTTCCTTATTTTTCCATGCCTTGCTAGCTCATCATGCTTCTGTTTTTGAGCCTTCATCAGGCTTGGAAAGAGTCTTAAAATGACCCATTCTTCATGTTTTGTTAAGGGTCCAAGGCTGTTTGGTGCATCCTTTTGATACCTCATGTTATAGCCTTTGTTGGTTTCATCTTGCATGCTATATTGAGCATATCTACATACTGAATTTGGGGACGTCATCTCTTGTAAATGTTCATATTTTTGGACCCTCTTCACTGTTGTAGAACTGTGTTTTTCAGTTTGAGCATTGTATATACCACTTGCTTCATAATCCTCCACTTTTTCCCCATTTTTGCACGCTATTTTTGCCATATTTGTGATTGTTATTTGGCCATTCTTTGTACTGGAAAAATGCTAGTTTAGGGACTGCCTAGCATCTGTCTTTACACTTCATATCCATATTCTGCATATTTGGCATAGCTGCAAGTCATTTCGGGCGCATAGCATAGCATTTCGGGCATCGGGTGTGACTTTGCTTTAATTCGGGGGCTGTTTTGCATCATTTTAGCTGCTGAAATTTGCATTTTCCATGTGTCATTTGCCACGTCTCATTTCGTATGCCATTTCATGCCTTCGGGCCATGCCTCGGTTTGCGTGCCCGTGTGCACGCATTTCGAAGCACTTCGAAGCACTTCATTTTCATCCATCGGCGGCTTATGTGAGTGCGGCTGAGGCCCTCTCATGTTAGCGTAAGCCCAATTCGCATTCCGCATGTCATTTCCCATGCCTCGGTTTGCGTGCCCGTGTGTACGCATTTCGAGGCACTTCTTTTTTATCCGACGGCATCCTATGCGAGTGCGGCTGAGGCCCTCTCATGTTGGTGTAAGCCCATATTGCATCGCATATCCCATTTCAGTCCTGTTGCATTCCGTATGCCATTTTCTCGGTTTGCGTGCCCGTGGACACGCATTTCGAGACATCTCATTTTAGTCTCATTGTATATCATATTTCAGGCCGTTTCATGCCTTAATGTCATTGCCTCAGTTTGCGTGCCCGTGTGCACGTATTTCGAGGCACTTCACTTTTATCCGACGACTTCTTATGTGAGTGCGGCTGAGGTCCTCTCATATTAGTGTAAGCCCGATTTTGCTGTTTCATGCTTTAGGATCATCGCCTCGGTTTGTGTGCCCGTGTGCACGCATTTCGAGGCACTTCACTTTTCATCTATTGGCCTCCTGTGTGAGTGTGGCTGAGGCTCACTCATGTTGGTATAAGCCCATATTACATTGTCATCTCATTTTAGTCTCATTGCATTCCGTATGCCATCGCCTCGGTTTGCGTGCCTGTGTGCACGCATTTCGAAGCATCTCATTTTCATCTGCATTGTGCATACTAGGTTGTATCTTAGTTGCATTTCATGCATATCATGCATATGGCACGGGAAACGAGGCACGTTTCGTACTCCGAGTGACGGAACGGGTCTCAATTCCCAAGTCACCGACACTCCGGATTATCCATGATGGAGTTAGGTTTTATTGTAGCATTCATATGCATTCATTCTATATTGAGTTGTGCAATTCGGCTCCTCGGCCATCATGCATCGATACGCGTGATTGGTGGCACGAGGATCGAGGCATGCATATATTTGTGAAATACATTGCTATGCCCCTTTCCTGCTCTCTGTTGCAGCAAAATGAAGAATCTGCAACTTTTCGGAGTCTGGCACGCATTTCGAGAAACATTGCAAACAGAGGCTAATTGGGGCGTCCCAGTGGATTTCCGTGCAAGGCAGCCCAAACATACATCGTTTATCAGAAGCAAGGCAGTCCCTGGCTTGCATGCCAGTTTACAGCTTTCTTATTTAATTTGATAATTAATTAGGAATTTCTGTATATTATTCGGACTGTATTATTCTTTTATTCGGACTGTATTATTTATTCGGACCCTCTGCGCGAGGGCATAACTGTAATAAGTGTGGGTGTGTGTGATGTATGTCTTCCAACCCCACGTCTTTCTCCCTTTTATTTACCCGCTTATGATGGTTAGATATAGGGCATATTTCAATTAGCATACAGTATGACAGCATGTTTGCATCATTCATCTGTTTTGCATGCACCGGGCTCGGCGCATCATACAAACTGCATTTGTATTTCAATTCCTAATTGAATACGTGTTAGTTGTAGCATTCCATATGCCATGTTTAGAATTGCCGAGCCTGCTATAGTTGCATTTTGCATGTGTTGCATTAGGCAATTCTGTGTATCTAGGATCATGCATGATTTCTAATGAGCTTTTGTTTTGGCTTGGAGTACTCGGTAAGTTTTATGCTTTAGCATCCTTGCATGCGTGTGAGTGTTGCCATGGATGGCATGCTTACCATGAGGCTAATTGCTTATGTGATACAACTGCCTGAATGCCTGTGGGTGGAGGTTGAGTTATTTGGATTAGAACAATGCATTGACAGTTTGTTTTAAGCCCACTAGATAGTGGCAAAATCACTGTTTTCTAAGCCCACCTGAGGGTGGCAAATCCGCATTTTAGCCTACCTGCGGGTAGCACCATCACACCATTTTCAAACAAACGAACATGAAATGTTTTGTTCCAATTCAGACGGCCCAGTCTATACTTGTTTGCTGCGAGTATCACATAGTAACCTAGGCTAATAACCGGAATAAGAGCATACAATGTTTTCAAAAGCAGATATCATGGTTAGTAGAGGCCGGTCTTTGACCGGGCGAGCGGGGGTGCTTACGATGTGACCTTCCCCAATCGTACCCAAGTTCCCGAGCCAACTTTGGTGATGACGGACACGTGGCCTTTGGCACCGAGTTAGGGTTTCCTAAATTTCCCATTTAAAAAATATTTAGGTGGCGACTCTGTATCTGGCAAAGCAGTCCATGTTTGGCACTTCTTTCAAAAAAAATCTGTTTTCAAAACGATTTGCCGGATTTGGACTCTTTGGTTCAAGATTTAGAACCGTGGCACAAATCGAGTCCGAACTGTAGCGAGGTCCCTCGCGGACGTGTTACGGAGGGGTTCAAAAGGGTCAAGTAGAATTAATGACCAGCCATATAATATTTGTGTCCTCCCAGGTGTCTACAACACAAATATGGGGGTTAGAGTTGAAGAAAGTGACCCCATGGTGGTCAACATTGGCTTTGAAGTGTGAAAAACGGGCATCGGAGGGCGATGAAGGAATATAACTGGTTGCTGGAACAATTACTGGCCTCCCACCCTTCTACAGCCTTCCTGGTGATGAAACAGAGGTCCCTGCCAAAAATGAACGAAAACCGATGCAGAATGAAGGTTCGGGGGCCGAAACGCGCAGTCCGAGGCCCCGAAAACTGACTGTTAGGCACCGGGAGTGGTGTTCGACCACGAAGTTGGTCTTTCGGACCACAGTGTCCCTCAAAAGGGGGTAAATAAGATGCATGCCGAAAACCGGAGCAAACGGAGATGGTTAGGTGGTCCCGAACCGAGGCACACGGCCTGACGGCTCCGAAAACCGGGAACCGGGCTCCGAAATGGGCAGAATGGCCTACGACCACAAAATGTAGCCCACGGCCACTGAGAGATGGTCTATGAGACCTCTCCCTCCCTTCAGGAAGAAAAATAGAGAAAATCGAGCCTGGTTCACAAACCGAAGCAAAGTACAGAAAAGTCCGGAAGTCCGGAGGCAGGGCTCACGGCCGCGACTCTGAAACTTCTGGACGAGCACAACATGCAACATCACCAAGCGCTCAACTGGTGACGTCTGAGTCTTAAGGTCGGTCAAAAATGAGGTGTCTATAGTTGCCCCTCTTTGACAGAACTCGGAAGTCAAGAAATGACGGGAGTGAATGTCAAAGCCCAGAGACGACCCATTTTTGACAAGGCCGAAGACTTAGACAAACAAACAAGATAAACAGAGATGTGCCCGAAGGCGTGCCCGCAGGCAGGGGGCAAAATGCAAAGCGATATGCACAGGGCCAGATGTAACTCGATGTTCATGCAAATGCAGCAAGCTGTAATGAAGCAAATATTCGCAAACAGATGCAACAGTTTTAAGCAAGAATGCAAAGCAACAACTACATTTCATGCAGTTAGGAATGCGGAGAATTATTCAATTCTCGTCGCGTCTCACACGGAGAAGATACGATACCTCCGCGATTCGTCTGGCCGCGCCAGCTTCAAATGAACCGTACATACAATATCGTGCCTGCAAAAGAGAGAAACTCAACAAGCACAACATGCTTAGCAAGATATATCCAATGTGATATCGAAAGTTCGGCAAAAACGGTGCCGGTGGGTGAGTGCATCGCGATGCGAGAAAGGAGCGTGCATGACAACACAAGCTTAGGCACAGAGGCCTGGTAATATCAAACAGACGTGCACGACAATGCAAGTATGTTCATGAGAATGTAAGTTAGATGCACAATGATGCAGAACAATCGCAAATCAGGACACGTGTTTGTCGCAAAATGGCGAGCAAGGAAACGCGCGTTTCGGCGAAGGCGACTCGATCGTGGCCTCCAGTTCACTTCGCGGAGAAGTTACAACATGCTCAAGAAGGATACACCTTGATTTTGATGAGTAATGATGAGGCACATGTCAGAAGTTGAAGCTGAAGTGCCAGCAGAGCGATTTCGCGACAGAAAGTGCACTTTTCTTGAACTTTTTCAGGTCCCGGGAACTCCAATCTTCCTCAAAATTTGCAGAGAGCTAGGTGAGCATGTGAGGAACACCAGCGGCCAGTTTCTTTCCCCTGGGGAGGCCACCGGCCAGATTTCAAAAAGAGAATGGCCGGCCAGCCAGAAAAGGTGGCCGGCCGGCCACCTGCCCAAATCCGTGGGTAATTTGGTCTTTTCACCTTCTTTTCTTTAAATCTACTTGCCCAAACACTTTGAGCTCATAACCTCAGCCACGAAATCTTCTCCTCTTGCTTCCCAAACCATTTTCTCCCTCAGATCTGCACTCTATATGCGTTTTTCAACCCCCCACGCAAGTTGTTTTCCCGAAAACTTTCAGTTTTAAACACTTTGAACCGATTAAATTTTGATTTCGGGGCTTCTTTTCTCATTTTTTCCACTTGAGGTAAGTTTGTCTCAACATTTGGAAGATTTTCTCGGGAGTTGACTTTTGTTGACTTTTTCATTTTTTGCTCATTTTTGCTCCTTTTGCAGATCTTCTGAAATGGCCGGTCATTTTCCTCACGGGGGAGGTCCTCCGGGTGCCGGGGATGACTTTGATGTCATGACTCTGCCTCCGAGGGTTCGACCCTTCATTCCCGAGAGGTACGCCCCGCCGGCACACGTTCTTCCGCGGGCCGTTTTTTGTCACTTCACTGACTTTAATGAGCGAGCACTCGGAGATCTGCTTCTACGGGAGCCAGAGTATCACCTCTCCCACGAGGCACGAGAGGTATTTACTTTGTTTTCTGTATTTTTCGTGCATTTCGTGCCTTTGCCATATTTGAACACACAGTTTAGTCTATGACATAGCACTTTGTTTGCATCTTGAACACACGGTTCCAGCACTTGAATTTCCGAACACTCAGCTCACCAATTGATTGTGAACACACGGCACACATTAGTTGAGGATTGAACACACAGCTCAAACACTGATTGAGAGTAGAACACGCGGCCCAAACTCTGATTTTCTGAACACACAGCCCAGATTGATGGTGAACACACGGTACACACTGATTTAGAGTAGAACACGCAGCCCAAACTCTGATTTTCTGAACACGCAGCCCAGATTGATGGTGAACACATGGTACACACTGATTTAGAGTAGAACACGCAGCCCAAACTCTGATTTTCTGAACACGCAGCCCAGATTGAAGGTGAACACATGGCACACACTGATTTAGAGTAGAACACGCAGCCCAAACTCTGATTTTCTGAACACACAGCCCACATTGAAGGTGAACACATGGCACACACTGATTTAGAGTAGAACACGCAGCCCAAACTCTGATTTTCTGAACACACAGCCCAAATTGAAGGTGAACACACGGCACACACTGATTTAGAGTAGAACACGCAGCCCAAACTCTGATTTTCTGAACACACAGCCCAAATTGAAGGTGAACACGCGGCACACACTGATTTAGAGTATAACACACAGCCCAAACTCTGATTTTCTGAACATACAGCCCAAATTAAAGGTGAACACACGGCACACACTGATTTAGAGTAGAACACGCAGCCCAAACTCTGATTTTCTGAACACACAGCCCAAATTGAAGGTGAACACGCAGCACACACTGATTTAGAGTAGAACACGCAGCCCAAACTCTGATTTTCTGAACACACAGCCCAAATTGAAGGTGAACACACGGCACACACTGATTTAGAGTAGAACACGCAGCCCAAACTCTGATTTTCTGAACACACAGCCCAAGTTGAAGGTGAACACACGGCACACACTGATTTAGAGTAGAACACGCAGCCCAAACTCTGATTTTCTGAACACACAGCCCAAATTGAAGGTGAACACACGGCACACACTGATTTAGAGTAGAACACGCAACCTAAACTCTGATTTTCTGAACACACAGCCCAAATTGAAGGTGAACACATGGCACACACTGATTTAGAGTAGAACACGCAGCCCAAACTCTGATTTTCTGAACACACAGCCCAAATTGAAGGTGAACACACGGCACACACTGATTTAGAGTAGAACACGCAGCCCAAACTCTGATTTTCTGAACACACAGCCCAAATTGAAGGTGAACACGCAGCACACACTGATTTAGAGTAGAACACGCAGCCCAAATTGAAGTTGAACACGCAGCATACACTGATTTAGAGTAGAACACGCAGCCCAAACTCTGATTTTCTGAACACACAGCCCAAATTGAAGGTGAACACACGGCACACACTGATTTAGAGTAGAACACGCAGCCCTAACATTTGAGATGAACACACAGCCCATTCATTTCATTTGCGCACAGCTTATTGATTTCATTTGCACACAGCTTATTCATTTTATACTGACACATGTATTCATTCTGAATGCAGATTGGTTCTCGCACTGTGCGGGGATACGGCTCCACCGCTGCTAGAGATTGGTACGCTGAGCTCCCGGAGGCTGTCCGGGATTTAGTTGATTTGGCAGGGTTCGGGTCCTTCTGCGCCGGGTTATCGCGTTGTCCTGCCAGGAGGACACTGATGGCAGCTTTGGTGGAGAGATGGTGGGACACCACCAACTCCTTTCATTTTTCCGCCACTGGGGATTTGACTATGACCCTGCTGGATTTTGCTGTATTGACTGGCCTAGACATAGGAGGTCGGCCCATTCCTTACGACGAGGACATGGGCGAATGGGAGGCCGCTTGGATACATTTGCTGGGGGCCCGCCCGCCTGTCGATAGAGCTTCAGGGAGAGTCCGATACACCTGGTTCTCTTCTCATTTTCGGAGGGAGGGAATGGAGCCCGGGACTCCTAAGGAGGCAGAGCAGTATGCCCGTGGTTTTCTTATGTTTCTCTTCGGGACCACGCTGTTTGCCGATAGAGGGAACACGGTGGGGCTGTATCTGTTGAGCGTTCTAGTGGACCTATCACAGGTCAGACGGTATGATTGGGGTGGCGTCGGCTTGGCTACCCTTTACTGCTACATGAGCGCGACCTCCCGCGGGCAGGGAGACTTACTTGGCGGTTATTGGAGGGCCTGGGAGGTACTTTCTGTCCTCTTGATTTACATTTCTGCTCCTCATTACTTGTACATTGCACACACAACGCACTTTACACTCTGTATTTTGCCCTCAGCACTTTGTATTTACATTCTGCACTGCTTTCCTCAGTTATGGGTCTACGTATATTTCCCGACATTAGCCCCAGAGTTGGTGGTGGCAGGGCCCCTCATGACCCCGTACTCACTGGTATTCGAGGGTCAGCACCGGCCGAGACCCCGAGAGACTCTCCTTTATCTGCGGCAGTATTTTGACACTGTGCGGACGACGAAGGTATTTCAGAACTCTCAGTCCTTTCCGTTTTCATCTTTGATCTGTCCCGTATATTCCCGATTTCTTATTGGTTTACGCATTGGTTATCTGCAGATTACCTGGCAGCCCTGGGCGCCCTTGGGTGATGGTCTCCGATTTCAGTATGCTGGAGGATCGGGCGCTTCCCAGTATAGGATCCTATTTGAGGGACCAGTTGGTAGAGCATGGTTTCTGGGGGAACGCTTCTTGCGTCAGGTATGGGGCTATACTTCTCAAGACCCTCCCGCAGCACCCCCAGTTACTATGCGGAATGCTGATAGGCTCTCTGCCCGGGATGTTATTAGTGCTATGCTGGGCACTGATGCTTTGCTACATCTTGAGGAGGGGGACTATGCCACTTATCGCCATGTATATCTGATGCCTCCCTTGACGGGAGTGCGCACTCCCTCGATGAGGCCTATTGGTGTGCCATCTTCGAGCCAGGCTCGGGCTACAGATATTCCTTCCAGCAGCGGGGCCGGTACATCCAGAGGTGGGGGTGGATCGATTCCCCCGATTCCTCCGACTCTTCATCATCCTGGGTGGCCAGACATGCCGACCGAGTTGACGAGTTGGCGATTTGGGGTTCCTTACCAGGTCTCACTGGAGCCTCCCCTTCCTGACCACAGATATGTCAGAGATCCTGATTCGCCACCGGTATGTTTCACAGCTTCGATTTATCAGTCGGATACTTAGACATTCATTCCTTTACTGATAGTTTCGCATTTGTATCTACAGCCTCCTGTTGAGTATATGGATGAGATGCTTGGAGTGATGGCCGCATTCGAGGGCATGATCCTGCGGAGGGAGACACAACTGGCCATTATGGGTGTGCAGGTACTATTCATCTTTCTTGCATTTATCATATTTCTGATGACACGCTGGTTTTGAACATTCTACTGCATTGATAGGCTGTTTGTGTAGAACACATCTGACACACACCCCACTCGCATGCTGTACTCGCATTTGATTTTCATATTTGAACTGATGTATTGAACTCTTCACTTTCAGATGCCTCCTGTATATGCTCCACCGCGGGCTGGGCCACCCAGGCCTTCTCAGGGAGGTCGATCGTCTGATCCTTTTCGGGGCGCTGGGCCATCTGGGCCCTTTCGAGGAGTTGGGCCATCCAGGCCTTTTCGAGGGGCTCGAGGAGGGTCCTCTCGCAGACGCACGGCACATATTATAGAGGCGGAGTCCGATGAGGATGAGGAGGAGGAGGTCGCAGGCCGTCAGTCGGAGACATCCGCTGAGGAGGGGGATTCCGGTCTTGGTTCCGGGAGTGGAGGCGAGGCTGAGGGGGATCCTGAGGATGACAGCTCTGACCCGGATGGTGATGGTGGTGCAGAGGTTGTCTTGCAGAAGAAGATGAGGAGGGCCTCTCATTCCCGCTCCCGAGAGCGTTGATGCTGCTGTTCCCTGCTTTATTTTCCTTTTTGCTAGTAGTTTGTAGCACTTTGCATGTTGTTAGGCAGTTTTTATTTTCCGTAAAACTTGTACCTTTGTAAAAGGAAATATGATGGGGTGAAACAGCTTTTTTGAAAAAGTGTTGTATTTTTATGCTCTCAGCATCGCATCGCATCATTTTGCACAAAAATGGGATTGAATGGAAACGTGCACTGTGTATTTACCGGGTCAGGTAATGAACCGACGCAACAAATCAAATAACTCGACTCACTAAGGAACAACAGAATCTTAGCAAGTTTACAACTCGATAAGCAAAATACAACAATGTTGACGACTCGATAAACAAACAAGACTTAACAAAATTGCGTAAACAAAGAGTAACAACTCAAAACATAAAATACGACAGCTCGACAAAACTTACAACTCGATAAACAAAACGACAACTCGATAAGCAAAAATTACAACTTGATAAACAAAGCGTACTTCGGACGATCTGGGCAACGGAACGCATCCGAAACAGAGGGAAATGGAGGCCTTCGATACACCCGATGCTTGGAAATGCCTGGAACTTTCCTCTGGAGGGTAAAACAAGACCAATGGCACACATGGGAGCATGGCCGGCCACTTTTGGGAGCCGGCCGGCCAGTTTTTGTATCTGAGGGGGGAAAAGGTAGCTGGCCTGCTAGAAAAGGTGGCCGGCCGACCACTTTGCTCAGCAGCCACCAAATTTTTGACACGTGTCACCGAATAGTGTCTCATCCCCTTTAAAAGCCTCAAACCCGTGGTTGATTCATTTCATCTTAGTTTTTCACCAAAATGGAAGCCTTTCTCGCCGAAAATCTCACAATTTGGATGGCTTCTTTAGATGGCTCGAAAAAGTTAAATTTTCGGGGTTTCGGCTTGAATGCACTATTCACGCTGAGCCGCACTCCGCTGCACTTCCCCTTTCTGCATGCCGCAGCGAGGTTTTGGAACCCAGTGACGCATGTTTTCAGCTTCGGCGGGCAAGAGGTATGTCCAACTTTCGAAGATTTTCAGGTTTTGATGGAATCTGAACTCTGTGAAGAAATTCTGCCTCAATTTCGCTTTGGTCACGCCCAAGCTTTAGGGGAAATGTGTGGGCTCTCCATGCACGATGCTCGATCTCTGATCTCCAATGGGGAACTGGACATTCTCGGCTTGATTCATCACTTTTCCAACACCAGTGACCGCGGCAACCACTATTGGCAAGGTTTTCGGCAACACGCCCTTTGCTTGTGTATGCTATCTCATTTTCTGCTCACTTCAGGCTTTGGTGGATCTAGCATTCGTCTAATTGAAGTTGCTCAAGGCTTGAGAGAAGGGAAGAGCTGTATCGCCATGACATTGGCCGAGACGCTGATGGGCTTGGACGCTTTCTATCGCCGGGAGACGACCAGATTTGCAGGGAGTCCACTACTGCTGCAGGTAATGTTTCCCACCCAACCTTATTTGTGATTCTCACATCACTCGGCCCTCAGGCTCTGTTTTTTCTGAAAAAGCCCTTTTTCTCACTTTTTCTCTCATCGTACATCTCTCTATTCTTTATTCTCTCATTTTTCATCCCTCCCCAGGTATGGTTGATGGATAAATTGCAGGTTGTGGACTCTTGTCCAGCCTCTTCAGCTCGCGGCTACTTCTTTCGCCAACGCTTAGTCGATGCCCTGGACGAGGGGTGGTGGTTCGACTGGATGTGCAATCTGTCTGCAGATCGCATTGCTTGGCGTTGTCCTTGGCTCAATCTCCCGGCAATGAGCTATAGCATGTCCCGACTGGTCGGGATTCAGTTGATTGGTCTAACCCACTGTGTATTCTACTTTCCGTTCCGGTTCCTGCGTCAGTTCGGTCATGATCAGACTTGCCCACCAGAGGGGATTGAGTATCCGACTGCTTTCCCGGTCCGAGGCACACAACTTGCCCGATATGCCACGGCATGGAGGACTAGAGAACTCCTGGCCCCCGCCCCTGCTTTCAACTGCACTTTGTTTGACGAGTGCTGGGATTGGCTGAATGAGGAGGCACAGACCGGGCCCAGCTTGGCATCAGAGGCTTCGACTAGCTCTGGGAGGGGGCGCAGGGGCACCTGACTTGACTATGCCCCAGATTTATTGCTTTATTAGTACTTTCAAGTTTTCATTATGAGTGTAATAAAAAGCAACTTCAATTGTATGCAAGAGCAGGAGAACTCTGTTTTGAAATCAATGAAATTGAAGGTTGTGGTACTAAGAATTTTCCGCTTTGGTCCAAAAATGGTCTTAGTTGTAAAAAGATTAATTTGAACAAAGTCAACTTTTATTAAAACTTTTCAAAACTATTTTCGATATGGATCAAAACTAGACACGCCTGAGATCTGTCACTGGGATGCACAACCCCAGATCCTAGCAACTGGAAAGTTGCCCCTAGTCTGAACGGTACCACAGCACCTCCTGGCAACGGAAAGTTGCCCCTAGTCTGAATAGCACTGCACCGGAGATTACGATGAATGCTGATGGACAAGGATGACTGAGATGATCAAAATGGACAAAGTTGATCGGGGAAAATGTTTATGGCTGAACTTCAGGATGAAGCTGCCTACG
Organism: Camellia granthamiana; assembly: GCA_036172215.1. NCBI lineage: Eukaryota > Viridiplantae > Streptophyta > Magnoliopsida > Ericales > Theaceae > Camellia > Camellia granthamiana. Next base: position 24,398,059 of record CM069908.1, on the reverse strand, counting down.
TATCCCAAAGACGGGAATCAAGCCTTACGTAGTTCAGGCTTAGGTTCGCTCGGGTATTTTTACTCTCCTTTTGCGCTCTAACTTTTGCCAAGGCCGCCCTTTGCGGGTTTTCAACCTTGCGAGCTCAGTTTTTATATTTTCGAATTTTTTGTGCTCTGAGTTTTGCCTAGGTCGCCCTTTCGGGTTTTCGGCCTAGCGAGCCTCTCAAGGATAGTATTTCTTCAACTTGTCCATGTTGATCGGTTGTGAAAACTCTAAGCCATCCAGATCCATCAGAACCACAGCTCCACCTGACCAGATTGACTTAATAATGTAAGGACCAGTCCAATTAGGTCTGAACTTGCCCCTAGGGTCGTGGATGGGAGCTCGGTTGTCCTTGAGCACCAAATCTCCTTCCCTTAAATTCTTGGACTTAACCTTCTTGTTGAAAGCCCGGGCAATTCTGCGTTGATAACCTTGAATGTGGTACAGTGCTTTCAGTCTTCTTTCATCGAAAAGCATGAGTTCCTCGAATTTGCTCTGTTGCCAATCTGCCTCGGCTACTTGACACTCGGCCAATACTCGCAATGACGGAACCTCAATCTCAATAGGTAGAACGGCCTCCATCCCATAAACTAATGAATACGGAGTTGCCCTAGTAGAAGTTCTGATTGAATTCCGGTAGCCCCACAGAGCAAACGGCAACTTGTCTGGCCAGTCCTGGTAGGTTTCCACCATCTTCTGCAATATGTGTTTGATATTCTTGTTGGCAGCCTCAACCGCTCCGTTAGTCTGCGGCCGGTAGGTAGATGACTTATGAAAAGCCACGTTGTATTTTTCCAACAAGTCTATCACTTCCTTCTTGAAGTGGGAACCGTTATCTGAAATTATCTCATTTGGGACCCCGTAGCGACAGATGATGTTGTTTCTGATAAACTTTGCAACATGCGAAGCCTTCAACACCGCGTAAGATTGGGCCTCGACCCACTTTGTAAAATAATCTATCGCAACCAGGATGAACTCATGCCCATTCGACCCCTTTGGCGTAACAGCCCCAATCACATCAATTCCCCAGACTGAAAATGGCCATGGTGAAGTCATGTTGTACAGCTTTGTCGTTGGGATGTTCATGCGATTTGCATGAATTTGACACTTGTGGCATCGCCGGACGAAACCGATACAATCCTCTTCCATGGTGGACCAGTAGTACCCCTGTCTGAGGATCTTTCGCGCCAGCATTACCCCATTCATATGTACTCCACATTCTCCTCCATGGATGGCTTCCATTAGACGCTTTGACTCTTCGGCATCAACACACAGTTTATGCATTCCCAGATAGCCTCTTCTGTACAGCTTACCCCCACAGATGATGAACTGAACGGCCAATCTCCTTATTGCCCTTTTGTCCTTGGTATTTGCTCTCGGCGGATATGTTTCCTTCTCTAAGAAATTCCAAATGTCGTAATACCAGGGGTTTTTGTCCTGAACCTCATCTATAGCAGCAATCGACTCATAGGCTGGTGCAAACTTCTGGTCAATGATGACTGGACGCATCCGGACTCCACATGGGATGTCTATCATGGAAGATAGAGTTGCTAAAGAATCTGCGAACCTGTTGTTCTCTCTTAGTAGATGAGTAAAACTTAGCTTATCGAACCGAGGAATTAGCAAATCCAAGGTTTGGTGATACATCATCATCTTTTCCTCTTTTACTTTCCAATCTCCTTTTGCTTGAGACACAACAAGGTTCGAGTCCCCAATGACGTCCAGTCGTCTTGCCCCTAGTTCTAGGGCTGCTTCTAGGCCAGCAATGCATGCCTCATATTCTGCTTCATTGTTCGAGACTTTGAATCGGAGTTTGAAGGCTAGGGGAATACGGGAATTGTCGGGTGCTATCAGCAACACTCCTATCCCGTACCCGTACTGATTTGACGCTCCGTCGAAGTACATCGTCCAAGTTTCGTCGTCGATATGCAAAATTGCTTCATCTGGGAACAAGTATTCAACTGCTTCATCCACCTCAACCGGATGGTCGGCAAGGAACTCTGCTACTGCTCTTCCTTTGACTGACTTGCGTGTGACATACTTCAAATCAAATTCGGAGAGCAACAGCAACCAACGAGCTAGCCTACCCGTAAGTGCTGGTTTCTCGAAAAGATATTTGATGGGATCGAGACGTGAAACCAACATTACGGAGTGAGCTAACAGGTAGTGCCGCAGCGTCTTGGTAGCCCATACCAAAGCTAAGCAAGCCTTTTCCAGCGGTGTATACCGAGTCTCATACTCTAGCATCTTCTTGCTCAGATAGTAGATGGCTCTCTCCATCCTGTCTTCAGACTCTTGTGCAAGCATACAGCCCATCGTGGTCTCAGTCACTGATAGGTACAAAATCAACGGTTTCCCCGATTCTGGTGGTGATAAAACGGGCGGGTTCTGCAGATATTCTTTGATCTGCTCAAACGCTGCTTGACATCGGCCGTCCCATTGAAATTTCTTGCCTTTCTTCAGGAGACCAAAAAGTGGTTCACAAGTCAAGGTTAATTTTGAGATAAACCGTCTTATGAATTGCACTTTACCCAGAAAGCCTCTCACCTCCTTTTCAGTCCTTGGTGGGGGCATTTCTAGGATGACCTTGATTTTGGAAGGGTCGACTTCGATGCCTCTTTGTGTAATCAGAAACCCCAGCATTTTTCCCGCTGTAACACCGAATGTACACTTTTGAGGGTTCAGCCGCAACCGGAATTCCCTGATTCTTTGAAAAAACTTATGCAAGGCGGTGTAGTGGCCCTCTCTTTCCTTGGACTTGACAATCATGTCGTCCACGTACACCTCAACCTCCTTGTGGATCATATCATGTAATATTGTGGTCGCGGCCCGTTGATAAGTAGCTCCAGCATTCTTCAACCCAAACGGCATGACTCTATAGCAGTATGTCCCCCACGGGGTGGTGAATGCAGTCTTTTCCCTGTCTTCTGGTGCCATTACTATCTGGTTGTAACCTGAGTAGCCATCCATAAATGAAAGTAATGCGTGCCCTGCTGTGAAATCCACCAACTCATCAATATGCGGTAAGGGAAAGTCGTCCTTCGGACTAGCTCTGTTCAAATCCCTGAAGTCCACGCATACTCGGATCCTGCCATCCTTCTTCGGCACTGGAACAATGTTGGCCAACCAAGTCGGATATTCAGATACCAGCAGGAAGCCTGCATCGATTTGCTTGGTGACCTCTTCCTTAATCTTGAGAGCCCAGTCCGGGCGGATCCTCCTGAGTTTCTGTTTGACAGGTCGGGCCTCGGGGTCAAGGGGGATCCAATGCTGTACAATCTCAGGATCGATTCCAGGCATGTCTTCGTAGGACCACGCGAAAACATCTTTGAAATCTTTTAATAAAGCGACTAAGCGCTCGCGTTCCTTCGAAGACAACGTGGACCCGATCTGGACCAGCCGCGGGTCCTCCTCAGTACCAACGTTCACCGTAGTGATTTCGTCCACTAGGGGTTTAACAAATCTTTCCTGCTCCTGCTCAATTAATCGTTGCAAAACCGGAGGAACTTCGTCCTCGTCGTTTTCAAAATTTTGAAAGTCTGAATTAATGCAATAAATTAGAGGCACAGAGAAGTACTCAGAAACCACAGTTGCTTGATTCTCATTAGGCACATCCAAATCGTCCGATTCATTTACAACAGACTCAAACGAAAAGGAAAAAGACGACCTAGACAGGACTGTGGCATCTGGGTTAACATCCCCAGGAGTACCAGACTCAGACTCAGTCGAGCTGGAATCTGATTCCGACTCACAAGACTCAGTGGAATCAGATTCTAGCTCTCTACCTGACCCGGTGCTGCTGGACAAAAATCCCTCCTCGTATTGCCAAGTGAGAGAGGGTGCGATAGATGCATCCAAGATAGCTGCTGGTTGGCTCGCAGCCGTTTCATCCCCAATCATGGAAACCTCGAAGTTATCCCCCAAGCACTTATGGTCGATCGGAGAATCAGAGAGTAGACATGCCAGCGCTACCCCCGTTTCAAATTCTGTGCCCTCGGAATCCCCTACCTTACACTGCTCAACCTCAGCTGATGGGTCTGTCTGCTCTGTGGCAACGTCATCCCCGGGTAACTGCAGGTTGAAGAAGATCTCGAAACCGGGCACGCGCTTCTTCTCCGCGTTTATCCACGGCTCCGGGAAGCCGCAAAATGGAAAGTCTTCCCCTTCCCGGACGAAGCGTCCGTTCAGGGTACCCTGAATGGGCCTATGCATTAATTCAAAAGGCTTCCCAGCCTGCTTTGCTCTGGCTCTGCCGGCCATTTCTTTCCCTTTCCTCACCCAGTCCTCTTTGGTGGGCAGATAACCCAGTCCAAAGGTATGCGGGTTGTGTGGCACTTCGGCCAATGTTGCGACGCCTTTCCTGCCGCTCCTTTCTAATCCCATCCCGGGGATGTGTTGTAGCTTGCTCATGAGGTAGACGGATTGAGCACTGACGTACAAACCTTCATTCACAGCCATAATATTTTGCACCACCCGGGCCTCAGCCAAAGTGAACCCCGATAAGAACACATCCTCCATGCCATGCTCGATTTCTAAAACTGGTGTAGATACTTCCGGCGGAGGATGGATGGATGAATTTCCGAAGACAATAGCCACCCCCTTCCCATGAGCGTATTTCAGCATTTGATGTAGAGTGGAAGAGACTGCCTTTACTTGGTGCAACCACGGCCACCCCAAGAGTAAGTTGAAGGTTGCGGGAACGTCCAAGACATGAAATTCGATGTTGTGTTGTCCCGGACCAACCTGGGTCTGAATCTTGACAGTCCCCATCACTTCTCTGCTAGTATTATCGTATGCTCTGATCACCTGAGTTGTCGGGATGAAGTCCGCGGGCTTCAACCCGATTGCATATGCTGTTCTGGCTGGGCAAACATTGATGGCAGACCCGGTATCAACAAGTACCACCGGTATCCACTTGTCTCTACATTCCACGGAGATGTAGAGAGGTTTGTTATGATTCACGCCCTCAGGCGGCAACTCTTTATCTGAAAAGGTTAATGTCAGGGAACCTCCTCCCGGAAAAACCAGCCCAACCAACTGCTCTGGTGTAGTGTCTATAGAGAGTTTGGCCCTGTCCATAGCAGATAGGACAGCCTGTCTGTGTACTCGCGACGCCATAAGCAGTCCCCAGATGGAGATGTCTGCTTGTATCTTCTTCAATTGCTTGAGCACAGCTTCTTCTTCAATCTGTTTCTCTCTCTGTTTCTCAGCTTCCCTGTCTTTCCCGGATGCCTCAGGTTGGTCTAAGTGCGGAGGCTTGAAATACCGCCCACTTCTTGTCATATGAGCGATCTCGTCAATATACCAAGTATCATCTGGTTGACTACTCCCCCAGTCCTCATCTGTGTGGGCAAGACATAAGTCATCGTCTTCCCACCACATTCCGTCGGCAGCCGACAGACACCTTTCCGGCTCCGATATGATCGTACTCGCAGCACCTTCAGTCTTCATGCCCGCAGCATTTCCTGTTCCTGTGCACACAGCACTCTCGACCCCCACATGGGCCTTAGCTTTTCTGATTCTCTCGAAATCCTCAAATCTTTGTTGTTCCAACTGTGTCCGTACAGCTGGTTGGTCAATATTCCCTGCATTTACAATCCCCAAATTCTGAGCGAAATTCTTAGTGCCGGCGCTCTCTGGCGGTGTATTCTGACTCTCGGCCCTTCCGGCCACCACTGATACTCTCGCCCCTGCCGGGCCTTGTTCTGGTTAATATTCCACAATGTCTGGTTGATCATCCAACCATCCGGTAACTTCTGCCGACTCCTCATATTCAAACCAGTTGATTGTTGCATCGCCTGATTCTTGGTCGTTGAAGAAATGGAGGTTGGCAAAGTCCTCTTCCATTGTTGTCAGGTCATCCGCCCCCTGTTCAAGTCTGTCCCCCTGAATCACACACAGTTCATTTTTATCTGGCAGTCCTGCACTCGGCTCAGACTGGCCCACTGACTGGATGTATTCACTTGGATCGTAGGCCCCTGCGGCGAGATTCCCAGACTGTCCCATCCCAAACTCAACAACCCCATTTTTCTCTGAAATCTGCCCTGTCCCATCTTCGGTGGTCACCACCTTTGGCTCAGATTGGGTTGTGGAGATGTCCATCATGCACAAGTCGGTGCAGACAGGAAGGATCACCTCCGGCTTAGGTAGGTGAGATGGGGTGATATAGATACTAGGATCGTAAGACACGACCCCAGTTTGGATGAAGTTGATTCTATTGGGAGGAGGGGTTTGGTTATGTGGTGGGAGGGGATTTTTTGTGACGTTGGGTTTTTCGGGAGGCGCGATCACCTGCTTGTCGATAAGATCCTGGATCTCATGACACAATCTAAAGCAACGGTCGGTGTCATGACCGTGCTGTTGGTGATACGCGCAGTATCTTGCCGGGTCATGAGAGGGAGGGAGTGGATTTGGTAATGGCCTCGGCTCTAGGGACGTCAAATGCTTCTTCCTGATTAATACCCCCAGAGCCTTGGACAGGGGCATATAGAGGGGTGTAAAGGTACTTTGGCCTCTGGGCGGATATTTTGTGGTTTGGGTATTACTTCCGGATGCACCGGAGAAGGGTGTGGCCGCCGCGGGCCTTGAATGGGGAGGGGGAATGGTGGTGACCATACTGACCTCCGAAGTTCTTGTGTTTGCAGCGCCACTCGGGCCTGCGTTGTTGTTGCGGTTAAATGTCCTCCGGGGTTGCTCCCGGTCCTGGTCAATCAGATCTTGTTTCATCGCATCCTCGATTTGTACCCCCATCTCGTGTAAGTCTGAGAAAGTGGGAAAGGGGAGGACAATCATCTTCTGCATCAATTTTGGTTGGAGATTGCGCACAATCATCCTGATTTGGTCTTTATCAGTGGGCCTCAAAGTCATCATCGATGCCTTTGCCCTCCATCGAGTCACAAAATCAGAGAAAGTCTCCTTGGGCTCCTGCCTCGTCGTCTCAAGATCACGAGTTGTAATCTCGATCTGGGTATTGTACGAGTACTGTGCAACAAAGGTGTAGACAGCCCATTTTTGACCGACCTTAAGACTCAGACGTCACCATTTGAGCGCTTGGTGATGGTGCATATTGTGCTCGTTCAGAAGTCTCAGAGTCTCGGCCGTGAGCCCTGCCTCCGGACTTCCGAACCCTCTTCTGTGCCTTGCCTCGGTTTGCGAACCAGACTCGGTTTTCTCTGTTTCTCTTCCCAAAGGGAGGGAGAGGTTTCGTAGATCATCTCTCGGTGGCCGTGGGCTACATTTCGTGGTCGTAGGCCATTTCGCCCGTTTCGGAGCCCGGTTCCCGATTTTCGGAGCCGTCAGGCCGTGTGCCTCGGTTCGGGACCGCTTAACCGCCTCCGTTTGCTCCGGTTTTTGGCATGCATCTTGTTTACTCCCTTTTGAGGGACACTGAGGTCTGAGAGACCCACTTCGTGGTCGAACACCACTCCCGGTGCCTAACGGGCAGTTTTCGGGGCCTCGGACTGCGCGTTTCTGCCCCGGAACCTTCATTTTGCATCGGTTTTTGTTCATTTTTGGCAGGTACCTCTGTTTCATCACCGGGAAGGCCGTAGAAGGGTGGGAGGCCAGCAATTGTTTCAGCAACCAGTTATATTCCTCCGGCGCCCTCCGACGCCCGTTTTTCTCACTTCCAAGCCAATGTTGACCACCCTAGGGTCACTTTCTTCAATCCTAACCCCCATATTTGTGTTGTAGACACCTGGGAGGACACAAATATTATATGGCTGGCCATTAATTCTACTTGACCCTTTTGAACCCCTCCTAAAAATGGCTTGTTCTCTCTCCTGTTTTACAGTTGCCAATTTTGAACCACAGGGTTGTGTTGAGGACACCTGGGAGGCCACCAATTTGTGGTGGCCGGCCACTAATTCAAGTTGACCCTTTTGACCCCTGGTCGGCCGGCCATGGGGGGTGGCCGGCCGACCACCTGCAGCTCCAATACCTGGCCGGCCAGCTTCTTCAGGATGTGTACATTACAGCTGTGCATTGTTTTTCCCTCCAAAACCTGTATCCGGAGGGAACTTTTTTGGAGGGAAACTTGATGCAATTTCCCTCCCTTTTTTCCCTCCTTTTCTCCCCTCTCTTGGCCTATATAACCAGCCTCCCAGGTCTGGTTTGAGGGTTAGAAAGATTCCCTTAAGCTCCTTGTATTGCACCCCTCTCTCTCCCTCACTTCAAGCTCCAAGCATCCAAGTCCTACACCTCATTTCTTCATCACCACCAAGCACCACCACCACTACTCCATTTCCAGTAGCTTGGAGAGCTTTCCAGCAGCTAGGAGGCATCACTTCTCAAGCCAAGAAGCATCCAAGGGGTAGTCTTCAAGGGTAAGCATCATTTCCCCTCTCTTGAGCTCAATTTTGTAACATTTTTCTAGCCTCTTTTCTTGCTGTTTTGAGCTCCGACCAAAACTGAAAAGGTCATTTTTTTGAGCTCATTTTCTTGTTTCATTAAGGGCTCAACACTGTTTGAGCCCCCCATGTTGCACTTGCTTCAATACCCTCTTGAATGCCATTTTCTTGCATGATATTTTTAGCTTGTGTGTGATCTGTTTTGGGGCCTGATGCAAACTGTAAATAGGCATATTTTGAGCCCTTATTCAACATTGAAGAAGGGCTCAACACTGTTTGGGACCTCCATATATCACTTGTCATTGTACCCCTCTTAGGTCCCCTATTTTGCATGATTTATTAGGCTATTGTGTCTCTATTTTTGGGCTTTGGTCCGAACTGAAAATGGCCCTAAAATGACCCCCTCTTCATGTTTCATTAAGGGTCTAGGGCTGTTTGAGACATCCTTGGTATACTTCATGTTATAGCCCTCTTGTGGCCTTAATTTTGCATGGCATTTTGAGCATATTTCTACACTGTTTTTGGCTTGATCATCTACAGAAAAAAGCCATATTTTGGGCCCCTCTTCAACATTGTTGAAGGGCCCTAACCTGTTTGGGGCCAGAATATATCAGTTACTTCTTTGCCCCTTTGTTGGCCCATTTCTTGCATGAATTGTTTGCCATACTTGTATCTGTTTTTGGGGTTTGACATAAACTGTAAAACATTATATTTTTGGTCCCTATTCAACATTGTAGAAGGGGCCTTCTGTGTTTGAGATCAGCAGCTATGACTTGCTTCATTACCTCTCTTGGCCCCCCATTTTTGCATGCTTATTTTGCCCTATTTGTACCCACTGTTTGGCCATGCCTTGAACTGTAAAAATGCTTATTTTGGGGCTGCCTTGCTTCTTTCTTTTCATTCCATGTACCAATTATGCATGCTTTGTATAGCTATAGGCCATTTCATGTGCTTAATTCCATGTTTCGGGACTCGTTCCTTGCATCGGGTTTCATTTTGCCATGTTTCGGGGCTGTTTTCCCCCTCATTTTGCTACTGATTTTTGCATGTTTGCATATCATATTCCATGTCTTTTCCATGTCTCATTAGAGTGGCATTTCCGTGCCGTAGGTTCGGTCCTCGGTTTGCGTGCACGCGTGCACGCATTTCGAGTTGTCTTGTTTTCATCTTATGGCCTCTTATGTGAGTGTGGCTGAGGCTCTCTCATGTTGGTGTAAGCCCATATTGCATTGCGTATGCCATTTCATCCATAGCATTGTGTACGCTCGGTTGTGTAGCACCTCGTGTAGCGTGTATGCCATTCCATAACATTGTGTATGTTAGGATTGTATCTTAGTTGCATTTCATGCATATCATGCATCGTGTTCGGGATAGGAGTTAGCTCGAGCACGGGAAACGAGGTACGTTTCGTACTCCGAGTGACGGAACGTGTCTCAATTCCCCAGTCACCGACACTCTGGATCATCCATGATGGAGTTAGGTCTTGTTGTGTTTTCATGTGCATTCATCTCATATTGAGTTGTGCAATTCGGCTCCTCGGCCATCATGCATCGATATGTGTGATTGGTGGCACGAGGATCGAGACATGCATACATTTGGGAAAATACATTGCTATGTCCCTTTCCTGCTCTCTGTTGCAGCAAAATGAAGAATCAGCAACTTTTCGGAGCTTGGCACGCATTTCAAGAACAGGTGCAAACAGAGGCTAATTGGGGCATCGTCATGGATTTCCGCACAAAAGCAACCCGAACATGCATCATTCATCACCCGAAGCGGAATCAAGGCAGTCCCTGGCTTGCATGCCAGTTTTACAACTTTCTTAGTTAATTTGTTAATTAATTAGGAATTTGTACATTATTTGGACTGTATTATTTGGACTGTACTATTCTTTTATTCGGGACTGTATATTTATTCGGACCCTCTGCGCGAGGGCATAATTGTAATAAGTGTGCGTGAGTGTGATGTATGTCTTCCAACCCCACGTCTTTCTTCCCTTTTATTTACCTGCTTATGATGGTTAGATTAGGGCATATTTCAATTAGCATACAGTATGATAGCATGTTTGCATTCATTCATCTGTTTTGCACGCACCGAGCTCGGCGCATCATACTAACTGTATTTGTATTTCAATTCTAAGTTGAATACATGATAGCTGTTGCATCCCATATGCCATGTTTAGAATAGCCGAGCCTGCTATAGTTGCATTTTTGCATGTGTTGCATTAGGCATTTCTGTATACTTAGGATCATGCATGATTTCTAATGTAGTTTCTGTTTTGGCTTGGAGTACTCGGTGAGTTTTTATGCTTTAGCATCCTTGCATGCGTGTGAGTGACTGCCATGATAGCATGCTTACCATGAGGCTATTTGCTTATGTGATATAACTGCTTGAATGCCTGTGGGTGGAGGTTGGGTTATTTGGATTGGAACAATTCATCAAATGTTTGTTTTAAAGCCCACTAGATAGTGGCAAAATCATGTTTTCTTAAGCCCACCCGAGGGTGGCAAATCCACGTCTTAGCCTACTTGCGAGTAGCACCATCAAACCATTTTCAAACAAACAAGCATGAAATGTTTTGTTCCACTTCAGGCGATCTAGTCTATACTTGTATGTTGTGCGCATCACATAGTAAATCTAGGCTAATAACCGGAATAAAAACACACAATGTTTTCAAAAATAGATATGATGGTTAGTAGATGCCGGTCTTTGACCGGGCGAGCGGGGGTGCTCACAAAGTGACCTTCCCCAATCGTACCCAAGTTCCCGAGCCGAGGCAACTTTGGTGATGACGGACACGTGGCCTTTGGCACCGAGTCAAGTGGACCATGGGATCTCCCGACCCGTCAAAACGGTCGATGTGAGGCATCTTGAACCTGTCCGGCAATGTCACAGCTGTGTCCGTGTATCCAACTTCAATGTCAGGGATGGTCTTGACTCCCTGGGATCTCTTGAACAGCTTTTCAAGCTTGCTCAACTTCAGTGCTGTGGGATCCGCTTCAAACTCAAAGGGAGAGTCCAGTACATTGATAGGCGTGGGTGCCTTGGATAGTTGCGGTAGAATCGGGGGTGGAGCTGGCCCCGTTGGAAGGTCTGTATCCTCTTGGACATTTTGGACATTTGGCGTCTCCCCAGGTGCTGGAGCTCCTGCTGGGGGAGGAACTTGTTGTGAAGCAGACACGCCGCTTTGCTGTTGTAGCCTGGTGATGAGCTCAGCCCGCTGAGCCATGATTGCAGCTTGCTGCTTGGAAAATTTCGCTTGGCGGACAGCGTCTTGTTGCATGAGTTTCATAGTTTCCTGCATTTGACGCATCATTGCCTCCATCCCTGATGTATTCTGCTGATCTATCTGACTGACCTGTTCACTGGAGGGGTGGATAAGGGCCACTGATCTGGTAACTGCTGAACTGGTGATCTGTGCCTGACTAGCCTTCTCTAGCCCTGATTACCCTTGAACTGAGTCTCTGACCTGACAGAGTCTATCAGCACAAATCTGATGAACCTCGGGGGATATTGGAGCCTTCTGAAGCTATAGTTCCAGGACTGCCTAGCAAAAGAGAAAATAGACAGCATCTCAGCCCAATTTCACTAGAACGGATATGAGCAGAGCTGAACGACTATATTCTATTACTGATCACTGTTCCCCAAAATCACTGCCCCAAATCCGAATATGATACCCGCAGATATAACTGATTCTCAAAATACTGATACTGGTGCCCGCAGGCCGGATACCCAGACCTGCAAACTGGTATATGCATTCCCTGTAGAGATACACTCTAAAAGCACATAGCAAGTAAATGAGAGCCAATACACCCCTATGTTGGGGTAGGGTTTCCCTGTCCTATTTTGTCAGGAGCTAGGGTTTCACTACGCACGCAGCGGTTTCAAACAACCTACATCGGGTAAGCAACCTGTCCTAGTTTGGAATGGTCACTATGGATTCCGAATATGCACTAGGTCGAATGGTCCAAAAGGGTGCCCCGGTAAAACCGGGGTTTGTGTTCCCATACTGGCAGAGCCCGCAACCGGTCAGCCTTATGGACATGCCTTGACAAGACAAGCCTCCGGCAAACCGCTCAGGAATAGCAGATGGCCAACACGGTGTCCTAGGCGCACCAATGCACATGCAATGCAAAGAAACACATAAGTGTAGTCAAAACAGGATATCACGAGTTCGAGTCAAGTTCTCTAAATTCCCCAGCAGAGTCGCCAGAAACTGTAGACGTCCCCCAAACGCCCCGGGAGGATGACTCCCGTTCTGTTCACATTGGGTTCACTACAGTTCAAAGGACTCAATTTGTCACGGTTCTAAATCTGAACCAAAGAGTCCAACTCTGGCAAATCGTTTTGAAGAAAAATAGATTTTGAAAAGAAGTGCCAAACATGGACTGCTTTGCCAGATACAGAGTCGCCACCTAAATATTTTTTATGGGGGAATTTAGGAAACCCTAACTCGGTGCCAAAGGCCACGTGTCCGTCATCACCAAAGTTGTCTTGGCTCGGGAGCTTGGGTACGATCGAGGAAGGTCAGCTATGAGCACCCCCTTTCGCCCGGTCTGAAGACCGGCCTCTACTAACCGTGATATCTTATTTTGAAAACCTTATATGTTCATATTCTGGTTATTAGCCTAGAATTACTACGTTATGCGCACAGCAAACAAGTATAGACCAAATCGCCTAAGTTGGAACAAAACATTTTATGTTTATTTTAAAAATGGTTTGCTACTCGCAAGTAGGCTAAAATGCAGGTTTTGCCACCCTCAAGTGGGCTTTTATAAAAGAAGGTTTTGCCACTATCTAGTGGGCTTAAAACTCACAGTTTTAATGCATTGTCCCAATTTAGGTAATTCAACCTCCATCCAAAGGCATTCAAGCAGTTATATCACATAAGCAGCTAGCCTCATGGTAATCATGCTATTATGGCAACACTCACACACATGCAAGGATGCTAAAGCATAAAAGCTCACCTAGTACTCCAAGCCAAAACAGAAGCTCATTAGAAATCCATGTATGGACCTAAGCATACTGAAATGTCTAATGCAACACATGCAAAGATGTAATCTAGGCAGGCTCGGCTATCCTAATCATGGCATGTGAAGTGCTACAAATAACACGTATTCAATTTGGAAATTGAAATACAATGCAGTTTGTATGATGTACCGAGCCCGGTGCATGTAAACAAATGCATGGATGCACGCATGCGTTGCATAAGGTATGCTAAAATAGATATGCCCTAATCTACCATCATAAGCAGGTAAATAAAAGGGAAGAAAGAAGTGGGGGTTGGAAGACATACACCGCACTCACCCACACTTATTACAAATTTGCCCTCACTCGGAGGGACCAAAAGAATAATACAGTCCGAATAACGAATTAACTACACTAGCTAATTAAATTATTACAGACCAATTAAATAATTAACAAATTAATTAAGCTATTTAAAGCAGTAAAATGGCCTCGGGAAGAAGGATGCACGCATGCTTGGATTGGCTTCGCCCGGAAACTCGCTGCCATTGCACTGTTGCCTCTGTTTACACTGCCCTGCTCCTCTGAAAATTACCAAAGTCCCAGAACAGCCTCTATACACACTGAAAAGTACCACCGGCTGGAAGAAATTTCCACCGGCTGTTTAGAGTGATCACCGGCTGCTATAGAGGTTATCGGCCACCCATATAGTGCCGGTCGGCACTCTATACTGCCGATCGGCAGAAAATTCCTGCAGGAGACAGTTTTGACAGCAGCAGCAGACAAGCAGTGCATGGCATGAATTTTTAGGCATATATATGCATGGACACGCTCCCTATCATGCAATGGACTCAAGGGAGCATGGCCCTCGACCCCCGGGCCATCAATCACGCATTTCAATGCATGATGGCCCAAAAGCCAAGTTAGCAACTTTGATATCAAATGAAATGCAAGCACAAAACACACCAAAGGGCCCCAACCCCTATCATGATTGGTCAAGAGGCAAGGGATGCAAGCTCAATGGAATGCAACCTAGGCATGGCGGCTAAGTATGCAACATGAACATGCAAATGAGCAATGTATGCTAGGTGCGCAACCTAAACTTGTAAACAAACATGGCATGCAGCAACATGCAACGATGGACTTAAACTAACATGGGTAGCTCGCAAGCATGCCAAAACCAGCGGCCATTAAATGAAATGAGGTAACCGAAATGCACACAAACATGTCCAATGCATGGATCTATCCTAAGATACAACATGCAACTCTAACAAGGCATGGCAAATGATGAAACATAGCATATAATGGTGCATGTTTCAGATCTGAAATGGCATGCCCAATGACTCCAAAATGACTCCAAAGCATGCAAACATTTATGTAATGCATTGTTAAGGACTTAAGCACTAAAGCTAGTGAGATGCAATACACTATAAGCATGCAAAGCGATGCTCGAATGAAGAAGACAGCCACAAACAGTCCTCATGCAGCCCAAAATAATGCTGAAACATGTATGAAATGTAGCCAAAATAAGCTAGCATGCTTGGCTAAATTAGCATGTGATTTTGATTAGCTAGCATGATTTACATGGCAAGTGTATGATGCAAAGCCCAAACAGGAAAAGTCCCTTCTACAACACTGATGAGAGACCAAAAATATGACTACTCACAGTAGATGACAGCCCCCAAATCAATATGCAAACATGCTCAAAATGCAATGCAAGATTAAGGCCACAAGAGGGCTATAACATGAAGTATACAAAACATGCATCAAACAGCCAAAGACCCTTAATAAAATATGTCCAGGGGGTCAAAATATGACCCCTTCCAGTTCTGATGATGGCCCAAAAATAGAAGCAAGATAGGCTAACAAAGCATGCAAAATTACGGTAAATAGAAGAGATTATGAAGCAAGTGCAAGATAGGGGTCCCAAACAGGGTTGAGCCCTTCTTTAATGTTGAATAAGGGCTCAAAATGAGCCTACTTACAGTTTACATTATGCTCAAAAACAGATCACACACAGGCTAGAAATTTCATGCAAAAATGTGGCATACCAAGGAGTATTGAAGCAAGTGCACTATGGAGGGCTCAAACAGGGTTGAGCCCTTAAACAAACATGAAGAATGGCTCAAAAGAATGCCCCTTTCAGTTAGGGTCAGAGCCCAAAACAGTAAGCAAATAGGGTAGAAAAATGTGACAAGAATGTGCTACAAAAGAGGGAAAATGATCTTACCCTTGAAGACTACCCTTTTTGTTGCTTCTTGGCTTGAGTTGCAGCACCTTTGGCCTCCGAAAAACTTCTCCAAGCTGCTGTGATGGAGTAGTGGTGGTGGTGCTATGGATTGGTGAAGAAAGGGCCCAAAAACAAGGGTATTTGATGGTTGAATGAGAAAGATAGGGAGAGAGATGGAGGGTTGTGTGTATGTATATCAGATATATATGGTATATCTCTGGTTTTTTGCTTAAAACATCCAACCTCTAACAATGGAGGAGGGACCTCTCTTATATAGGCAATGCTAAGCTTCTCCAACAAGCTTCAAAGGGTCAAAGGGATCTAAGGAGAGGTCAAGGCTTATTGGAGAAGCTTGGACAGCTGGTAGGCTTCTTGAGGAAGCCAAGACAAGGGGTCAAGGCTTCCTCAAGAAGCCATGAGCAAAGGGTGCACAAAAGAGGGGTCAAAGGGGTGCAAAGGGTGCAAAACAGCCACACACGTGCATGGGGAGCAGAATCTGTGTATTCCAGCTGGCACAGCTAGCATCCATTCAATCTGTAGAATACACCGGAAGGTCGTCGGCTAGCAAAAATGGTCGGTCGGCACTCTTTTCTGGCAGGTCGGCACTCTATTTGGCCGGTCGGCACTCTTTTCTGGCCGGTCGGCACTCTATTTGGCCGGTCGGCAGGAAAAATCTGCTCTGCAGGTCCAACTTCAAACGGGCATAACTTCTTCATATGAACTCCTTTTTAGGTCATTCTTGTGTCAAAATTGAAGCCCCGGAAGTAAGCTTTCCAATGCCGCAAACCTTGCATTAAACTTCCTCCTGTGGAGAAAGTTATGCTTGTTTTGGTGAAGGTTGCTCAGTTTCGGTCCAACCGGGATGATGCCCAACTTCAACCAATCATATCTCCGCCATCCGGACTCGGGTTTAAGAGATTCTTGTATGAAAAATGAAGCCCCGGAAGTCTTATTTCCAATGGTGGTAGCCTCATAACTTAAATCCAAGTGTATAGACAAATAAGCTCGATTTAGCGAGGACTGCTCATCCCTCTCTTAGCGATTCTTGCCTATCTTCTTCTCCAACTTGGTTTCTCCCCTCTTCTCCTCTTTTCTTCAACTTCAAACCCCTAAGTAAGGTGTTTTGAAAGATTTTTCAAATATTTCATCTCTCTTTCATTCATCTCCACTTTGTCCTTGCTCGGTTTACCGAAAAGCGCAACATTTACCGAAATGCGAGCGTCGGAACATCGTGGGAATTTTATTTCAAAAAAAATGTTTTGAAAGAGAGGTTTTTAAAGTCTAAAAACCATCCAAAATAATTGTGGTTCAAAACGGGGTGTGAAGTTGAGATTTGCCTCTCTCCTTGCCAAAGAAATTGAACCTGTGCCCTGCACATCTCTCAACACCGAGCAAACCATCAGTAATGCCCAAGTCTTGAGGGCGGTCAAAAATGGGGTGTCTACAGTTTCCCTGTCCTATTTTGTCAGGAGCTAGGGTTTCACTACGCACACAGCGGTTTCAAACAACCTATATTGGGTAAGCAACCTGTCTTAGTTTGGAATGGTCACTATGGATCCGAATATGCACTAGGTCGAATGGTCAAAAAGGGTGCCCCGGTAAAACCGGGGTTTGTGTTCCCATACTGGCAGAGCCCACAACCGGTCAGCCTTATGGTCATGCCTTGACAAGACAAGCCTCCGGCAAACCATTCAGGAATAGCAGATGGCAAACACGGTGTCCTAGGCGCACCAATGCAAATGCAATGCAAAGAAACACACAAGGGCAGTCAAAACAAGATATCATGAGTTCGAGTCAAGTTCTCTAAACTCCCCAACAGAGTCGCCAGAAACTGTAGACGTCCCCGAACGCCCCAGGAGGGTTAAGTCCCGTTCCATTCATTTGGGCTCACTACAGTTCAAGGACTCGATTGTCACGATTCTAAATCTTGAACCAAAGAGTCCAAATCCGGCAAATCGTTTTTGAGAAAACAGATTTTTGAAAGAAGTGCCAAATATGGACTGCTTTGCCAGATACAGAGTCGCCACCTAAATATTTTTTAATGGGAAAATTTAGGAAACCCTGACTCGGTGCCAAAGGCCACGTGTCCGTCATCACCAAAGTTGCCTCGGCTCGGGAACTTAGGTACGATTGGGAAAGGTCACTTCATGAGCACCCCCGCTCGCCCGGTCAAAGACCGGCCTCTACTAACCGTGATATCTAGTTTTGAAAACATTGTGTGTTCTTATTCCGGTTATTAGCCTAGGTTACTACGTGATGCGCACAGCATACAAGTATAGACTGGGTCGCCTGAATTGGAACAAAACACTTCATGTTTGTTTGTTTGAAAATGGTTTGATGGTGCTACCCGCAGGTAGGCTAAGACGTGGATTTGCCACCCTCGGGTGGGCTTAGAAAAGATGGTTTTTGCCACTATCTAGTGGGCTTAAAAACTCACAGTCAATGCATTGTTCCAATCCAAATAACCCAACCTTCACCCACAGGCATTCAGGCAGTTATATCACATAAGCAGTTAGCCTCATGGTAAGCATGCTATCATGGCAGTCACTCACACGCATGCAAGGATGCTAAAGCATAAAAACTCACCGAGTACTCCAAGCCAAAACAGAAGCTTATTAGAAATCATGCATGATCCTAAATATGCTTAAATGCCTAATGCAACACATGCAGAATGCAACTATAGCAGGCTCGGCTATTCTAAACATGGCATATGGAATGCTACAGCTAATATGTATTCATCTTGTAATTGAAGTACAATGCAGTTAGTATGGTGCGCCGAGCCCGGTACATGCAAAACAGATGAATGAATGCAAACATGCTATCATGCTGTATGCTAATTGAAACATGCCCTAATCTAACCATCATAAGTAGGTAAATAAAAGGGAAGAAAGACGTGGGGTTGGAAGACATACATCACACTCACGCACACTTATTATAATTATGCCCTCGCGCAGAGGGTCCGAATAAATATACAGTCCCGAATAAAAGAATAGTATAGTCCAAATAATACAGTCCAAATAATGTACAAATTCCTAATTAATTAACAAATTAACTAAGAAAGCTGTAAAAACTGGCATGCAAGCCAGGGACTGCCTTGATTCCGCTCCGAGTGATGAATGATGTATGTTTAGGCTGCCTTTGCGCGGAAATCCACTGGGATGCCCCGATTAGCCTCTGTTTGCACTTATTCTTGAAATGCGTGCCAAGCCTCGGAAGCCTGCTGATTCTTGATTTTGCTGTAACAGAGAGCAGAAAAGGGGCATAGCAATGTATTTTCACAAATGTATGCATGTCTCGATCCTCGTGCCACCAATCACGCATATCGATGCATGATGGCCGAGGAGCCGAATTGCACAACTCAATATAAGATGAATGCACATGAAAACACAGCAAGACCTAACTCCATCATGGATAATCCGGAGTGTCGGTGACCGGGGAATTGAGACACGTTCCGTCACTCGAAGTACGAAACGCCCCTCGTTTCCCGCGCTCGGGCTAACCCCTATCCCGAACACAATGCAATATGCATGATATGCGTGAAATGCAACTAAGATACAATCCTAACATACACAATGTTATGGAATGGCATACACGCTACACAAGGTGATACACAACCGAGCATACACAATGCTATGGATGAAATGGCATACGCAATGCAATATGGGCTTACACCAACATGAGAGAGCCTCGGCCACACTCACATAAGAGGCCATAAGATGAAAATGAGACAACTCGAAATACGTGCACGCGTGCACGCAAACCGAGGACCTACCCTAAGGCACGGAATGCCACTCTAATGAGACATGGCAAGACATGGAATATGATATGCAAACATGCAAATTTCAGAGGCAAAATGACATGCAAAACAGCCCCGATACATGGCGAAATGAAACCCGATGCAAGGAACGAGTCCCGAAACATGGAATTAAGCACATGAAATGGCCTATAGCTATGTAATGCATGCATGATTTGAACATGAAGTATGAAGAAAGAAGCTAGGAAGCCCCAAAGCAAGCATGTTTACAGTTCGAAGCATGGCCAAATAGTGGGTACAAATAGGGCAAAATTAGCATGCAAAAATGGGGGGGCCAAGAGAGGTAATGAAGCAAGTCACAAATGCTGGCCCCAAACAGAGAAAGGGCCTTCTACAACATTGAAGAGGGACCAAAAATATGACCTTTCACAGCTTATGACAGACCCCAAAAATAGATACAAGTATGGAAAACAACTCATGCAAGAAATGGGCCAACAAAGGGGCAAAGAGGTAACTGATATATGCTGACCCCGAACAGGTTAGGGCCCTTCAACAATGTTGAAGAGGGGCCCAAAATATGGCTTTTTACAGTAGATGATCAAGCCCAAAACAGTGTAGAAATATGCTCAAAATGCCATGCAAAATTAAGGCCACAAGAGGGCTATAACATGAAGTATACCAAGGATGTCTCAAAAAGCCCTAGACCCTTAATGAAACATGAAGAGGGGGTCATTTTAGGGCCATTTCCAGTTCGGACCAAGGTCCAAAAATAGAAGCACAATAGCCTAATAAATCATGCAAAAAAGGGGACCTAAGAGGGGTACAATGACAAGTGATATATGAAGGTCCCAAACAGTGTTTATCCCTTCTTCAATGTTGAAGAAGGGCTCAAAATAATCCTATTTTCAGTTTATGACATGCTCCAAAACAGATCACACATAGGCCAGAAATGTCATGCAAAATAATGGCATTCAAGAGGATAATGAAGCAGGTGCCAAAAAGAAGCTTCAAACTGCAATGAGCCCTTAATGAAACATGGAATATAGCTCAAAAAAATGACATTTTCAGTTTTGGTAGGAGCTGAAAACAGCAAGAAAATAGGGCTAAGCAATGGTACAAAATAAGGCCAAAAAAAAGGAGAAATGAACTTACCCTTGAAGACTACTCCTTGGCTGCCTTTTGGCTTGAGAAATGTTGCCTCCTAGCCTCTGAAAAACTCCCCAAGCTGCTGGAAATGGAGTAGTGGTGGTGGTGGTGCTAGGTGGTGATGAAGAAAGGGTGTAGAACTTGGAAGATTTTTGAGGGTTTGGAAGAGAGGAAGAGGGAGATGTGTATGCAAAGCTCTTAGGGATTTTTTGTAACCCTAAAACCAGAGCTGGGCAGCGGGTTATATGGCCAAGAGAGGGGGAGAAAATGAGGGAAAAAATGGAGGGAAATTGCATCAAGTTTCCCTCTAAAAAAGTTCCCTCCGGATACAGGTTTTGGAGGGAAAAACCATGCACAGCTGTAATGTACTCACCCTGAGGAGCAAGGCCGGCCAGGTTTTGGAGCTGCAGGTGGCTGGCCGGCCACCCCCTATGGCCGGCCGGCCAGGGGTCAAAAGGGCCAAGTTGAATTTCTGGCCGGCCACTACAAATTGGTGTCCTCCCAGATGCCCTCAACACAACCCTGTGGTTCAAAACTGGCAACTGTAAAACAGGAGAGAGAATAGGCCATTTTTAGGAGGGGTTCAAAAGGGTCAAGTAGAATTAATAGCCGACCATATAATATTTGTGTCCTCCCAGGTGTCTACAACACAAATATGGGGGTTAGAGTTGAAGAAAGTGACCCCAGGGTGGTCAACATTGGTTTTGAAGTGTGAAAAACGGGCGTCGGAGGGCGATGAAGGAAATATAACTGGTTGCTGGAACAATTACTAGCCTCCCACCCTTCTACGGCCTTCCTGGTGATGAAACAGAGGTCCCTGCCAAAAATGAACGAAAACCGATGCAGAATGAAGGTTCGGGGGCCGAAACGCGCAGTCCGAGGCCCCGAAAACTGACTGTTAGGCACCGGGAGTGGTGTTCGACCAGGAAGTTGGTCTTTCGGATCACAGTGTCCCTCAAAAGGGGGTAAATAAGATGCATGCCGAAAACCAGAGCAAACGGAGATGGTTAGGTGGTCCCGAACCGAGGCACACGGCCTGACGGCTCCGAAAACCAGGAACCGGGCTCCGAAATGGGCAGAATGGCCTACGACCACAAAATGTAGCCCACGGCCACTGAGAGATGGTCTACGAGACCTCTCTCTCCCTTCAGGAAGAAAAATAGAGAAAGCCGAGCCTGGTTCGCAAACCGAAGCAAAGTACAGAAAAGTCCGGAAGTCCGGAGGCAGGGCTCACGGCCGCGACTCTGAAACTTCTGGACGAGCACAACATGCAACATCACCAAGCACTCAACTGGTGACATCTGAGTCTTAAGGTCGGTCAAAATGGGGTGTCTACAGTCTCCCACCATACAGCTGTATTCTACTCATCTGGGAGGCCACCTTTCTGGGTAGGCCGACCAGCTTTCTTGCTTGAACCTTTTGACCCCTGGTCAACCGACCAGGGGGATTGGCCGGCCGACCACCTAAGCTGGTCGGCCAGCTTTCTACTTTTTGGTCTTTTTGAGTGCAACACAGCTGTGCCAGCTGTGAAGCACTTGACCCTTCCTCCGGGATTTTGACCCTCTTGTTTGTCTTCTTAAGGAAGCTTTGGCCCCTTTTGCTTAACTTCTAGGAGAAGTTTGACCTTTTGTCAAGCTTCTTGAGGAAGCTTGACCCCTTTGGTCTAGCTTCCTCAAAAAGCTTGACCCTTTTGGTTAGCTTCTTTTAGAAGCTTGCACCCTTTACTTGAGGCTTCTCCAAGAAGCCTTGGCCCTTTGTCTTCTATAATAGAGGCTTTCCTCTCCATTGGCAAGGGTTGAAGAATTTGGTTAAGGCACTTTGCATACAACTCTCCATATCTCTCCATCCCAAGCTCTGAACTCCATCATTCTTGGCCATTTGCACACCAACCCTTAGCACAACACCTCCACCATCCATCCAAGCATCTTGGAACTGATTTGCAGAGGTTGAAGGCTCACCATCTTGGTCCAGAAGTTGCTGGAGGTCTTCTCTACAATGGTAAGTCTCTATTTCTCCCATTTTGACATTGTTTTGTTTCATTCTTTAGCCTTATTTGCAAGCATTTCTGGGATTTGTCTTAAACTGAAAAGTGTCTTATTTTGAGCCTCTCTTGAAGTTTGATTAAGGACACTTTTCTGTTTGAGGTCATCTACCTCCTTGTATGCCCCATCCCCCTTTGTAGGCTTATTTTGCTTCCTATCTTAGCCTTGCTTGCAAGCATTTTCGAAATTTGTCATAAACTAGAAAAAGTCTTGTTTTGATCTTCTAAACATGTTTGTTTCAGGACTCTTTTCTGTTTGGGGTCATCTACCCCCTTTCATGCTTCATTTCCTCATGCTTTGAGCCATGCATTTGAGCATTTGCATTGGCCTTGGTTTGGCCTTTTAGCCACTGAAATCCAGTGGATTTTCACTGGCTTAGATTTGTTTTTGAGCCCTAAAATCAGAGAGGGGTGACCCTCTCACCCCTTGTTCTCTTTACTAGCTTTGTTGGCCTTCCAAAGGAGCTCCATCTTGCATGTTGTGAAGCCACATTTCAGGCCCTATTTTGTGAGTTTCAAGGTCTACCTTGACTCTGTCTAGAGCCATTTTGGCCATATTTTGTGTCTTTGATGCATCTGTAGAACAATCCCATTCAAGGCCTTTCAAAGGGGCCTTTATTTGCATGTTTTCTAAACCCATTTCAGGCTCTTTTTAGTGGGTTTTAGGACCCTCAGAACCTCTTTTTAGTGCCTCCCGACAAAGATCAGATTCGGATGGTTGTGCGCAACCTCCAACCCAAGCTTATGCAAAAGATGATTGTGCTCCCCTTCCCCACCTTTTCAGACCTACACGAGATGGGGGTACAGATTGAGGACGCTATGAAGCAGGGCCTTATTGACCAGGAGAAGGAGCAGCCTAGGAGGGAATTTATCCACAGTTCGAATGCGACCACCAATGGTGACGCAGCTACTATAACTTCAGATGTGGGCATAGTCACCACCACCACACAAAAAATGACCACCCCATTCGCCGGTACATCCGAAACTAGCTCACAAACAGCCAAACACCCACCTCAGGGCCAAAGGGTGTTTACCCCACTGTACATGTCTCTGTCAACGGCCCTGAGGGCCTTGATCAAAAAGGGGTATCTGAAGCCACTGGAGCCACAACCGTTACCAAAGAAACCCCCTCCCTCACATAACCCAGCTGATTACTGTGTCTTCCATCAGCGAGCTGGCCATGACACTGACATGTGCTTTCGTCTTCGCCATGAGATACAAAATCTGATCGACAACGGGGTCATCCCCGCACCAGGTCCTGCAAAGTCTATCGGCATTTGATCAGTGAACTTGTGGGGGATAATGTGATGTGATCAGAGGTTGGACCACCTGCGGGCAGCACTCAATTTACTCCAGATGTGGCGTATGGCACGCACCGTTTTGAGCATTTGTGAATGCTGGTTTTTGTACATTCTGACTTGGGTAGTGGGTCAGTCTTGTTGTGTTATTTCGAATATGTCTCTTTGTTTTGAGTCAGTCCTTTTGTTTCAGGTCTGTCTTGTCGTATCGAGTCAGTCCTGTTGTGTAGGAGTCGGGTGATTCCGGGGGTGTTACCTCGGGTATCACCATTTTATTTTGCATTTGTCTTTTCGTTTTCTTTTGAGTCTGTTTCTGCCTTGGAGCCAGTTACACCAGAAGATTTGAATGGAACAGCAGTGATTTTCACACCCTTGTGTTTGTATCTGCCATGTG
This sequence comes from Camellia granthamiana, assembly GCA_036172215.1. Lineage (NCBI taxonomy): Eukaryota > Viridiplantae > Streptophyta > Magnoliopsida > Ericales > Theaceae > Camellia > Camellia granthamiana. The sequence continues at coordinate 24,373,862 of CM069908.1, read as the reverse complement.
CCAGTTGTACCAGAAATTCCAAATGAGATGGCAATATTTGACTAGAAGCTGTGTCTTTTCTGTGCCTTGAATTCATTGCATCGACCTAAGTTTTCCAAAAGCTTTTTGAACATTGCGGTGAAAACGAAGAGGAAGGAATTCCTCTTGTTTTGCAAAATTTTGATCAATTGAGAGAAAGAGAGGCGTGCTAAGCCCTTAATGAATGAAATCATGCTTGTTAGTGTGAGTACTGGGAAGGATCCTGGCTTGATCCAGATTGGTTCTACACTGTCTTCAGCGCGAGCGATTTGTCGCTTTCTTAAAAACTTTCAAAAAATGTTTTGCGCCGTCCTGCGAAGACTTGTGTGGAATCGCTCTTGAGATTGTACAGCTTAGGATCGCTTTCAGCCTCGAGACTCGACCCCTTTCTTTCAAACCTTGAACTTAGATTCAGAATGTTCAGAGGTCAATCATAATGTGAGGCCTGTGTGGCCCAATTTGAAGCAACCCTCGAGCGAAAGGTACCAAATTCAGATCAAGAAGATTAGATCTCACCGGCAGAGGCTCGTGAAGCGACCTTGATGGATTCTTCTATAAATCAGTACAACAGCCATTCTCCTGGATACAGAGAGGCTTCAATTTCAAAACCATTTGGCATGGGCTTGTTACACTTTTACCCTTTGAGAGGCTCGCTGGGCCGAAAACCCGGAAGGGCGACCCAGGCAAAAGTTAGAGCAAGAAAAAAAGAAGAAAAAGAACAACAAAAAAAAAGAAAGAAAAATGCAAAGAATGAAAGAAAAACGAAATGGACAAAAAGAAAAGAAAAGAAAAGAATATCAAAAAAATCTAAACAAAAAATTGAAAAGAAGAGAAAAACATAGCTCGCAAGGTCGAAAACCTGCAACAGGCGCCTTGGCAAAAGTTAGAGCATAAAAAGGAGAGGTTAATACCCGAGTGTACCTTAACCCCGAACTACGTAAGGCTTGATTCCCATCTTTGGGATACGTAGGCAACTTCATTCTGAAGTCCAGCCGTAAAACAATTCAAATTCGATTATGTCCATGCGATGGTTCTGGTCATCTTTGTCTTCTCTGTATCTGAGGATTTGGTTATGTTCGTCGCTCTGAGGATTGACTACAATGTGCTGCAGTACCATTCAAACAAGGGGCAACTCTCCGTTACCATTCAGTGTGCTGCGGCGCCATTCAAACAAGGGGCAACTTTCCGTTGCCATTCAATGCACCGCGGTGCCGTTCAAACAAGGGGCAACTTTCCGTTGCCATGTAGCTCTCTCCAAGCACGGGGCAGTTTTCTTTTGGATCCGAGGTTGCGCATCTCAGGAGTAGGTTTCATGCTCGTTGAGCAAATGGCCGTTTGCAAAATAGTTTTTGAGAATTTTTACTGAGGTTGACTGATTCTCTCGAAAATTATTCCATCTTTTCCAAAACTGGACCTTTTTCTTGGACCCAAAAAAGGAAAATTTTCAGTGCTCACAACCTAACTTGCATGATTTTCAAAATCAGAAAGTTGAATAAGCATGTTAATCTAACTTTCATGTTGGTCAAAATTGTCTTAAAACCAAAAAAAATAAAAATAAAAATAAAAAAATAAAAATAAAAAATAAAAAAATAAAAAAAATGATCAAAATGATGAACTAGGGGCACAGTTGAGTCAGGTGTTCTGTCTTTTCCCCTTTGTCAAAATACTTGCCAAAATACTTGCCAGAAAAGGGCACCATCCTTGCCAAGAAGGGCACTCTACTTGCCAAGAAAAGGCACCACTGAAGCTGACCGACAAAGGGCTGAAAGCTCTCACATCCTCCACGCAACGAGGTATCAAGCCAAGTGCGAAGCACGAACTGGAATGGATCAAGATATTCCGCTCCCTCATCCGGACAAATCTAATCACGTCCAAACTCCCCAGCAGGGCATCATCGACCGATGTCAGCTGCAGATTTGCTACACACCCAAATGTAGCGCAGCCCCTCTGTGGGAGAAACTCACTAGCTGCGTGCAGAAGAAGGAGAATCTAGCAGAATGCTAGGGGCACGAGTCCACAACTTGCTGTTTATCCATCAACCACCCAGGGGAGGGATGAAAAATGAGAGATTGAAGAATAAAGAGATGTGCGATGAGAGAAAAAGTGAGAAAAGGGTTTCTTCAGAAAAATAGAGCTTGAGGGCCGAGTGATGTGAGAATCACAAGTGAGAAAGGGTGGGAAATAATACCCGCAGAAACTGGCTCCTCGTGTACTGAGAAGTCTCTCGTCTTTGTAATACGTCTGTATGTCGTGTCTTTTGTACTGTCTCGATTCTTGTTTTGAGTCGTTCCGAGCGTGTCTCGATGTGTTTGGGTTGTTTACCTTTATTTTCCGTTGTTGAGTCGTCTTTGCTGTGTTCAGTTGTAGGCTCAATACCCTGTCGAGAACTCATTTTCTCAAATTTCAAAAATGATTTGTGGTGTGCTCAGAGTGCCGTGCCATTCTCCACATTTGTGCAAAAAAAAAGAGATTTTGTTCTTTCAAAAAACCGCAGGGTTCAACCCAGGTCAGGTGAGAATAGTAAAACAAGGACCTATCTGAAGCTATGTGGGTTCCAGACTGCAAAGCAAAAGACAAAGAGGGAAAATCGAAGCATCTGAGTGTGTTTCACCTTCAGCAAATTCCATGATTGTACTCCGGATATATCTCCTCAGGCCTTGTCACTACTCTGAAGTATGAGTGTATCTCGGCCCCAAGCTTAAGCCTACTTCAGGGCAGAATGGCAATTAAAGCAGCAGCAGATGTTATCTCTCTCTGGTATGAACAGGGTGTGCCCGTTTTCGAGTTGAGTATGTTGCAAACCCCTCCGAAAGGTAAATCGGAGGTCGCGTTTGAATTTGGTCTCGTTAAGGCTTGTATTCCCTTATTCGGCATTTTGTTTCAAATATGCATTGATTATTGTGCACAGAATGTGTATGCACACTCGTTCCACTTGCATTATGATGCATGTTCCAATTGCATTGTTATGCACCCACTTCATTTGCATTGTGATGCACATCCCAGTTGCATCGTTATGCACTCATTTCACTTGCGTTGCCACGCATGTTTCGCCCACATTGTGGTGCGCCTTTTTACTTGCGTTGTTCCCCTTTCCTCTCTCGCGTGTACTACGCTGAGAGGTTTCTTTTGCTTTCCTCTTTCCTCTCTCGCGTGTACTACGCTGAGAGGTTTCTTTTTGCTTTCCTCTTTCCTCTCTCGCGTGTACTACGATGAGAGGCTTTTCTCTTTCCTCTCTCGCGTGTACTACGCTGAGAGGTTTCTTTTTGCTTTCCTCTTTCCTCTCTCGCGTGTACTACGCTGAGAGGCTTTCCTCTTTCCTCTCTCGCGTGTACTACGTTGAGAGGTTTCTTTTTGCTTTCCTCTTTCCTCTCTCGCGTGTACTACGCTGAGAGGTTTCTTTTTGCTTTCCTCTTTCCTCTCTCGCGTGTACTACGCTGAGAGGCTTTTCTCTTTCCTCTCTCGCGTGTACTACGCTGAGAGGTTTCTTTTTGCTTTCCTCTTTCCTCTCTCGCGTGTACTATGCTAAGAGGCTTTCCTCTTTCCTCTCTCGCGTGTACTACGTTGAGAGGTTTCTTTTTGCTTTCCTCTTTCCTCTCTCGCGTGTACTACGCTGAGAGGTTTCTTTTTGCTTTCCTCTTTCCTCTCTCGTGTGTACTACGCTGAGAGGCTTTTCTCTTTCCTCTCTCGCGTGTACTACGTTAAGAGGTTTCTTTTTGCTTTCCTCTTTCCTCTCTCACGTGTACTACGTTGAGAGGTTTCTTTTTACTTTCCTCTTTCCTCTCTCGCGTGTACTACGTTGAGAGGTTTCTTTTTGCTTTCCTCTTTCCTCTCTTGCGTGTACTACGCTGAGAGGCTTTTCTTTTTCCTCTCTCGCGTGTACTACGCTGATGAGGTTTCTCTTTGCCTTTCTTCCTTCTCTCGCGTGTACTACGTCGAGAAGTGTTGCTCTTTCCTCTCCTGTGTACGATACGCTGAGAGATGTTGTGTTTGAGACTCCAGGTATTCTCGGTAGTCGCTTTTAGCCTTCTCCTCGTGAGACGCCGTGAGAATTGCATAATGCTCTTGCATCCTTCCTGCATGAAATGTAGTTTAGTTCATGTTTACTTGCTTGCATAGCGTTCGCTTAAATGTTGCATTTATTTTGCATAATTGCTTCATCACAGCATCCTTTGCATGATCATAAGTTATGCACTTACATTGTGCATCACTTTGCATCCTGCCCCTGAACTACGCTGGTTTGATTCCTTGCAAAGGGATACGTAGGCAGCCTACGGGCACAACCATTTTTTTATCTATATATTTTGTTTGCCCAAGTCTTCGGCCTTGTCAAAAATGGGTCGTCTCTGGGCTTTGACATTCACTCCCGTCATTGTTATGACTTTCGAGTTTTGTCAAAGAGGGGCAACTGTAGACACCCCATTTTTGACCGCCCTTAAGACTTGGGCGTTACTAATGGTTTACTTGTTGGAGAAAGGTGTGCAGGGCACAGGTCCTGTTTCTTCGGTAAGGAGAGAGGCGAATCTCAACTGCACACCCCATTTTGAACCAAAATTATTTTGGATGGTTTTGAGACCTTAAAACCCTCTCTTTCAAAACATTTTTGAAATAAAATTCCCACGATGTTCCGACGCTCGCATTTCGGTAAATGGTGCGCTTTTCGGTAAACCGAGCAAGGACAAAGTGGAGATGAATGAAAGAGAGATGAAATCTTTGAAAAATCTTTCAAAACACCTTACTTCGGGGTTTGAAGTTGAAGAGAAGAGGAGAAGAGGGGAGAAAACAAGTTGGAGAAGAGGTTCGGCATGAATCCAGGTAGAAGAGAGTCGAGCAGTCCTCGCTAAATCAAGCTCATCTATCTATACACTTGGAGTTAAGCTATGAGGCCATAACCATTGGAAAGAAGACTTCCGAGGCTTCATTTTGCACTCAAGAATCTCTCAAAACCAAGTCCGGGTGGGGGAGGTATGATTGGTTGAAGTTGGGCATCATCCCGGTTGGATCGAGTCTGCGCGGATTCACCAAAAAGGGCATAACTTTTTCCACAGAAGGAATTTTAATGCAAGGTTTACGTCATTGGAAAGCTAACTTCCGGGGCTTCAATTTGGACACCAACCGGTCATTTTTTGACCTTACCGGCCATCCACCGGCACTCTATTTATCCGACCGGCCAGAAAAGATTGCAGGCCGGCCATTTATTGTGCCGACCGGCCATTTATTTGGCCGATGACCTCCTTTCTTGGCCGATTTGACCCTTTTGACTCTTGTAGGCATGGTGCATGCCAGCTGTGCCAGCTGGAGTGCACAGACCCGACCCCCCATGCACATGTGTGGTTGTTTTGCACCTTTCCACCCTTTTGGCCCTAAACCTCTTCTAGAAGGTTGACCCTTTGGCCAAGCTTCTTGGAGAAGCTTGGCCAACTGTATTGGCTTCCTCTAGAAGCCTTGAACCTCCTGGCCCCCTTGACCCTTTCTCTTTAGCTTAGCCATTAAGTTTCTTGGCCTTTGCTTGGCCTATATAAGCATCCCACCTCCTCCATTGTAAAGGGTTGGTGGCTTGAACAAAAAAACCAGAGATATATAAATATATATCTGATATACATACATACAACCCTCCATCTCTCTCTATATCTCATTCCTTTGCCTCCAAAACTCCATAGTTCTTGGCCTATTGCACTACAACCCCTAGCACAACACCACCATCATCCATTCAAAAACCTTGAGGCTGATCTTCAGAGGCTAGAAGCTCAGATTTTTGGACCAAAAGGTTGCTAAAGACTTGTTCTTCAAGGGTAAGCATCTATTTCCCTTAAACTAGTCTTTCTTTGTTTCATTTCTAAGCCTTGCTTGCAAGCATCTTTGAGCTCCGACCAAAACTGAAAGTGGCATTTTTTTGAGCTCTATTTCATCTTTTATTAAGGACCTCTCACTGTTTGGGACCCCCCTTTGTATGCCATAATCTTGCATAGTATTTTTGGCTTATGTGTAATCTGTTTTGGAGCATGATGTAAACTGTAGATAGGCTTATTTTGAGCCCTTATTCAATATTGAAGAAGGGCTCACTACTGTTTGGGACCTCCATGTATCACTTGCCATTGTACCCCTCTTTGGTCCCCATTTTTGCAAGGTTTGTTAGCCTTTTATGCTTTTGTTTTTGTGGCTTGGTCTGAACTGTAAAAAGCCATATTTAGGGCCCCTATACAATATTGTTGAAGGGCCCTTACCTGTTTGAGACCTCCATGTATCAGTTCCTTCTTTGACCCTCTTATGGCCCATTTCTTACATAGCATTTTGGCCATACTTGTATCTGTTTTTGGGGCTTGTTATAAACTGTAAAACATCATATTTTTGGCCCCTCTCCAACATTGTAGAAGGGGCCTCCTATGTTTGAGACCAGCAGCTGTGACTTGCCTCATTACCCCTCTTGCGGAGCCATTTTTGCATGCTGATTTTGCCCTATCTATGTTTGCTGTTTGGCCTTGCTTTGAACTATAAAAATGCTTGTTTTGGGGCTTCCTTGCTTCTGTCTTCATGCTTCATGTCCAGATTATGCATGTTTGATATAGCTATAGGTCATTTCATGTGCCTAATCTTGGGTTTCGGGGCCTATAGCATGCATTGGGTGACATATTTCCATGATTTGGGACCATTTGGCATCATGTTCCAGTGTTGAAATTCACATGCTTGTATGCCATCTTGCATCCCTTGCCATGCTTTGGTAGAGTTGCATTTTTGTGCCTTAGGTTTGGTTAATGCATTGTGCATGCATTCCATGTATTGTGTTGCCTCACTTGCCTCATTATGGCCACTGATTTTGGCATGCTTGCGAGCTATCCATGTTAGTTTAAGTCCATCGTTGCATGTTGTTGCATGCCATGTTTGTTTACATGTTTAGGTTGCGCGCCTAGCATACATTGTTCATTTGCATGTTCATGTTGCATACTTAGCCTCTATGCCTAGGTTGCATTTCATTAAGCATGCATCCCTTGCCTCTTGATCAATCATGATAGAGGTTGGGGCTCTTTGATGTGTTTTGTGCTTACATTTCATTTGATATCAATGTTGCTAACTTGGCTTTTGGGCCATCATGCATCGAAATGCGTGATTGATGGCCCGGGGGTCGAGGGCCATGCTCCCTTGAGTCCATTACATGATAGGGAGTGTGTCCATGCACACATTTGCTTGAAATTCCATACCATACACTGTCTGTCCTTGTTGCTGTCAAAAACCAGATTCTGCAGGAATTGTTTGCCGACCGGCAGTAAAGAGTGCCGACCGGCAACGTATTGGTGGCCGACAACATCATAAGCAGCCGATAGGCATTTTACATGGCCGGTGGCCATTTCATCCAGCTGGTGGTGTCCCACAGTACTCAAAGAAGGTACCCTGGGACTTTGGCAGTCTTCAGAGGGGCAGAACAGTGAAAACAGAGGCAGCAGTGGTATGGTGCGGGTTTTCCGGGCAAGACGGATCGAGCATGCATCATTCACGCATCCCGAGGCGGGTGGCTGTGGCCACTTTTCTTTTGCATTTAATTTGTTAATTAGATTAGAGGTTTTGTAATAATTAATTCAGTATTATTTATTCGGCCTGTATATTCTTTTGGTCCCTCCGTGTGAGGGCGTATTTGTAATAAGTGTGCGTGAGTGTGTGTATGTCTTCCAACCTCACGTCTTTCTTCCCTTTTATTTACCTGCTTATGATGGTAGACTAGGGCATATTTAAATTAGCATACCTCATGTTATGCATGCGTGCATCATTCATCAGTATCGCATGCACCGGGCTCGGTACATCATGCTAACTGCATTGTATTTCAATTCCAAATTGAATACGTGTTATCTGTCGCATTTCACATGCCATGTTTAGGATAGCCGAGCCTATTATAGCTGCATTTTGCCTGTGATGCATTAGCCACTTAACATGAACTAGGATCATGCATTGATTACTAACTAGTTTCTGTTTTGGCACGGAGTACTAGGTAAGCTTTTATGCTTTAGCATGCCGCATGCGTGTGAATGCTAACATGACAGCATGCTTACCATGTGGCTAGATGCTTATGTGATAAACTGTTTGAATGCCTGTGGGTGAAGGTTGGATTGTTTGAGTTGGAACGACTCATTGAAATCCGTGTTTTAGCCTACTTGTGAGTAGCAAATCCCAAAGCGTTTTCCAAACAAGTGGATATGCAATGTTTTGTTCCAAATTAGGCGATCCAGTCTATACTTATTTGTTACGCGCATAACATAGTAATTCTAGCTAATTAATCGGAATAAGAACGCATAAAGTTTTCAAAAATGGATATCATGGTTAGTAGAGGCCGGTCTTCGGACCGGGCGAAAGGGGGTGCTCATAGCTGACCTTCCCCGATCGTACCCAAGTTCCCGAGCCGAGGCAACTTTGGTGATGACGGACACATGGCCTTTGGCACCGAGTCAGGGTTTCCTAAATTTCCCATTTTAAAAATATTTAGGTGGCGACTCTGTATCTGGCAAAGCAGTCCATGTTTGGCACTTCTTTTCAAAATCTGTTTTTCTCAAAACAATTTGCCAGAGTTGGACTCTTTGGTTCAGATTAAGAACCGCAACAAATAAAAGGGAGTCCGAACTGTAGCGAGGTCCCCCCGCGGGCTTGTCTACAGTTTCTGGCGACTCTGTTGGGGAAGTTAGAGAGCTTGACTCGAACTCGTGATATCCTATTTTGATTTCATTTATGTGTTTCTTTGCATTGCATGTGCATTGGTGCGCCTAGGACAATGTGTTGGCCATCTGCTATTCCTGAGCGGTTTGCCGGAGGCATGACTTTGTCAAAGCATGCCATAAGGCTAACCGGTTGCGGGCTCTGCCAGCATGGGAACACAAACCCCGGTTTTACCGGGGCACCTTTTTCGACCATTCAACCTAGTGCATATTCGGAATCCATAGTGACCATTCCAAACTAGGACAGGTTGCTTACCCGATATAGGTTGTTTGAAACCGCTGTGTGCGTAGTGAAACCCTAGCTCCTGACAAAATAGGACAGGAAACCCTACCCCAACATAGGGGTGTATTGGCTCTCATTTACTTGCTATGTGCTTTTAGAGTGTATCTCTACAGGGAATGCATATATCAGTTTGCAAGTCTGGGTGTCCGGCCTGCGGGCACCAGTATTAGTATTTTGAGAATCAGTCATATCTGCGGGTATCAGATTCAGATTTGGGGCAGTGATTTCGGGGAACAGTGATCAGTAATAGAATACAGTCGTTCAGCTTTCCTCATATCCGTTCCAGTGAAGTTGAGCTGAGATGCTGTCTGTTTTCTCTTTTGCTAGGGGAAGTCCTGGAACTATAGCTTCAGAAGGCTCCACTATCCCCCGGGTACATTGGATTTGTGCTGATAGACTTTGTCAGGTCAGAGACTCAGTTCAAGGGTAATCAGGGCCAGAGAAGGCTAGTCAGACGTAGACCACCAGTACAACAGCTACTAGATCAGTGATCTTTAGGCAGTCGGATTGAGATTTCCGAGCCTACTGCAGAAACAGATATACCGGTTGCTAAGCTAGACCAGGACAATATGTCTAGTCTGGAAGAGATGGTGCGCCAACTCCAGGATAGTATGAAAGCCATGCAGCAAGACGCTGCCCGTCAAGCAGAATCCGCCAAGCAACAGGCCGTGGTCATAACCCAACAGGCAGAGACAATTGCCAGGCTAGGGCAGCAAACCGGAGTATCTACTTCACGCCAAGCTCCACCCCCACCTATGGTTCCAATACCCAGAGAGGCAGTTCACGTCCAGGAAAGTACGGATGTTCCGACAGGACCAGTCCCACTGCCAATCCCACCTCAGTTGTCCGAAGCGCTAGCTAATCCAGTGAACACGCCTTTTGAATTTGAGATTGACCCAACTGCACTTAAGGTCAATAAACTGGAGGAGTTGTTCAGACGAACACAGGGAGTGAACCTCATCTCGGATTTAGAGGACGGGTATATTGAATCTGCAGTTACCTTGCCGGAGCGGTTTAAAATGCCACATATCGATCGCTTTGACGGCTCTGGAGACCCAAGGGTGCATCTCCACCTGTTTTCTGATGTCTTGAAGCCAATGGGTTTGACTACAGCCCAGAAGCTATCACTATTCGGCCGAACCCTGTCTGGGATAGCCGCAATCTGGTATGCGAAATTAGAGAACTCTGTGAAACAGAATTGGGAAGAGATGGCTGAGGCCTTCAGTGATCAGTACTCCTACAACACACAGATTGAGGTCACAACCCGTGATCTTGAAGTCACCCGCCAAGAGCCAAATGAGGGTTTTTCAGAGTTTGTGGCGAGGTGGAGAGCAAAGGCCTCGATGATGGCTACAAGGCCTCCCGACAAAGATCAGATTCGGATGGTTGTGCGCAACCTCCAACCCAAGCTTATGCAAAAGATGATTGTGCTCCCCTTCCCCACCTTTTCAGACCTACACGAGATGGGGGTACAGATTGAGGACGCTATGAAGCAGGGCCTTATTGACCAGGAGAAGGAGCAGCCTAGGAGGGAATTTATCCACAGTTCGAATGCGACCACCAGTGGTGACGCAGCTACTATAACTTCAGATGTGGGCATAGTCACCACCACCACACAAAAAATGACCACCCCATTCGCCGGTACATCCGAAACTAGCTCACAAACAGCCAAACACCCACCTCAGGGCCAAAGGGTGTTTACCCCACTGTACATGTCTCTGTCAACGGCCCTGAGGGCCTTGATCAAAAAGGGGTATCTGAAGCCACTGGAGCCACAACCGTTACCAAAGAAACCCCCTCCCTCACATAACCCAGCTGATTACTGTGCCTTCCATCAGCGAGCTGGCCATGACACTGACATGTGCTTTCGTCTTCGCCATGAGATACAAAATCTGATCGACAACGGGGTCATCCCCGCACCAGGTCCTGCAAAGTCTATCCTGCAAAGTCTATCAATTAATTGTAAGTACTAAAATAGCCCGCCAACATTAAAAGCTTCTGAAAAATTCCCATATTGGTATAAGATCCAACATGAAATCTTTTCTAAAACCATCTCAGTGAGGAAGCAAATAATTGTACTACAAGTGTGAGCTTGGTATGAACACTTACCACTATAGATGAAATGGCCTACAGGCTTAAGGAGTTAAAGAGGGACAAAAATAGAATTATCATCCAAAAAAGCTTGTGAAATCACAGTATAACTTTATATTCTGCATCTTAGTGTTAATGAAATTTGATGGGACACTAACTCACTGTCAACCAAATAGCATGACAACAATATTATAAGTTTAGCAACCCCAAAAACTCTCTCTGCCATGCCCCTTTATTCTCCCAATTTGTGAGGCAACTTCGACAATAACAACGAAAAATTATATGATAAACTATAAAGGTTTGGCACATTGTCACAGTACCCATAAGAAATAAACAGAGGCCAATACAAAAAAATAAAAATAAAAAGGAAGAAAAAATATTTTTTGTCAAAGCCAACAAGCCATAAAAAAAGAACAAAAGATTCATGTCATCTTATACTGAATTCATTTAGAAGAACAAATTGATAATTTCAAATTATCCATCAGTTTCTAACTTAGTATAAGCTAGACAAACTCAGATGAACAACATCAACTGTACAATGTACAACCTACCCATCCCCTTCCATAAACCACAAGAGTCTGCATTAGAAGCATCATATATCCAAGCAACTCCCCTTAAGATTACGAGGAGTCAAACAACAAGTAGACAATGAACTGCATTCTCAATTTATGAGAGCACTGCATTCTCAAGAGTGTTTACAAGACAATCCATGATTCAAGTCCTGATCCGTTAGCATTGAAGTGGGACATAGAATCATAGGGTTATCCTTTTTTAGACTGTTCAAAATTGTTCAATGAAAACAATACTAGCTGAACCAAGTAATGGGTTGCTCAAGCTTGATTAGAAAATTTGGTGAGATATAAAATGAAGATTGAGGTTTACTAGTTTATTGCATGAATGATCTCAAGCAAGATTCTACTCAAGCCCATAAAAACCAAGCAATTAGAGCTTGGTTTCTTGGTTAGTCTCATAAAATTATCGACCTCTCAAGTCGAGTTTAAGCTGAGTTGAATAAAACAAGCATCAAAATATGGTTGAACTATTCAATAAGGGATATTTTATATCTTTTTAATTCCCATTTGCCTACAATTTCTCTTACCCAATCAGATTTAAAGGGCAATCTGCTATAATTCACAAATTCAAGAATTGAAGTTCTAGTTTATCCTCCATACTTATTTCCTACCAAAGTTGAGAGACCGACTAGATAACACTTTTTCAGCTACAAGGCCTGCGTAAATTCAAGAATTTTCGGAAAAATTATGTAACACTTTCACCTGAGTTGTTAGAAAAATTACTGTGAAAGACTCGTAGAATTTGAAATATAAATCTTACAATAGTTCCACATCTTCATTACTACTAATGTTCTCTCTTGCAGTTTATTACAATAGAGGGAAATTTGTACTATGCACTTATGCTATTTTCTTCTTATTCTTTCGATAGGATTAATTTTCGTCATGACAACATTTTAATTATAATTTTTGGTTATGCGTGTTGGTTATTCTGACTGTAGAATTCAACATTTGTTAATTTACTAAAATAAAGTGAGTTTACAAGTTTTTGATGCTTAACTAACTTTATCTTGATTATGGATGACGAGGGATCAAATGGTTCTAAAAAAACTAACAGCTTGAGTGATAAGAGGATGATAACTTACTAGGTATACCTATATATACAAATGAAATGGCTGGAATGCCAAACCTGTAGAGCAGCCTTTGTGGGGATGCGGAATGTGATAACTGCTGGTGCACCATAGAACAGTGCTTGTACTTCAGACTCCAATTCAAAAGCATGCGATACAAGAGCGCCACTACCGATTATACAAGTTAGCATGATAAAAATAAAGATATTAATTCAACAAATTGGAATATGGAGTCTTTGCAGAATGTGAAACTCACACATCAAGCCTTTCCCATGACATTGAAGTGTTTCCACGGATAATGTGAAAAACATCTTTGGACCAGCTATCATCAGTTAGACTTACATCATATGCAGTCCTAAAGATACAATACAACAATGTACAGAAAACACCAAAGTGTAAAAGGGCATAATGTAATCAAGAAAAATATGAAATTACACCCAAGAAAAGTCAGCAGTTGTTATTAGGAGGAGAGAGTGAGAGAGTACCAAATATGAACAAGAATCTTATGTAAGGCATTAACAACACATTCCACGAAGTGAAATGGTTGAAAAATTAACCGTGTGATCATAGTTTGCAAATAGATCAGTTTGCATTAATTTAAATCTTTATAATCAAATAGTTACTCAATAGGAGAAAAGGAAACTTGGATAGAACAACTTAGTAACGATGCTCCTACCACCAAAGGCATGCTGGTTGATAGTCCCAGCATATTGTTAGCACAATCAATATCTTCTACTGTGTGCCAGAGATAGTCAATTGCTAAGAATGATATTAGGAGCCAATGGTACCAAACCTTGTGTTGTGTCCCAATCAGGTGGAGTCGACTACATAAATCATTTTTTGCTATTTCGTTCTGTCAAGGGCCATATGCTCAGTTAAATATGCTTATTTAAATTAAATAAATTCATATCATTTTTACTACCACAAAAAGTGAAAATGAGTAACAAAACAAAAATCAGTCTCTCCTTTACATTAACTTTCATTACTTAGAACCCTTTGAACACAGGAATCCATTAAATACTAAGAAGTAAAATTTTCAATGTGTAGTAGGAATGAAACCAATACCCTTTCCTTGATCAAACCTTTTTTTAAATATCAAATAGTCATGACAACAAAGTAAGAAAAATGAACCCAATACGAAAAAAGAAACATGATCAACTCATAACATGCAACTAAATATATTTGGCTCCATAACTACAATTGTCAATTGAACATTTGCCTCTGATGAAAAAGCAAAAAGTATCTGCCTTTTCCTTGGACCTATAAAAAAAATTATGTGGTCTTGACAAATGACAAATGTATTGGACCTATAAATCAAAAAAAAAAACCAAAAAAAATCAAAAAAGGAAGAATGTATCTGCCTTGGACCTATAAATCATTTGTTTAATTGAAAAACCAAAAATAACCAAAAAAACCAAATGTATCTGCCTTTTCCTTGGACCTATAAATCATTTCCTTAGACCTAAAAACCAAAAAAAAAAAATCATATTGGACCTATAAATCATTTGTTTAATTGACAAATGTATCTGCCTTTTCCTTGGGAAGAAAGGAAGAAGTTATTTGATGGTGGAGTGGGGTCAGCAAAGGCAAGAATTATGTGGTCTTGTTTTGAAGCCTTTTTTGGGGATCATGGTTTCAAGGGGGGATAAATGAAAAATTGGTTGTGAACATGTGATAGAATTGGGTTGTTGCTATAATTTGATTTGAGCTCAAATTGAAGAATTTCAAAGGAAAATGAAGTGGAGTCCCCACATAGACATATAGTTTGTCTGCAAAATTCATTATATAGATCGTCATTCCTTATGCAGAACAGGAGGGTTATCTATGTGAGAAGTTGTGTCTTGCTTGGGGCCGGCCAAGTTAGATAAACTTGGCCAAATACTACTTTGTCTGCAACATTTCCCTCGGAAAATGTTTACAAATAGTATGCACTTTTCTGAGAAGGAATGAAGAGCTTTTTTTAATTTTTTATATTATAAGTAAATTATAGAATGTATCACAGAATAGAAATAATGAATGAAATTCACGTGTGAACGCTCACCCTTTACCTTTATTTTGTAAACTAAACTTTCTGTAATTTGCATGGGGCAAGGATTAGATTGTTGAAGAGAATCATTTCCATTGCCCTGTTGCCTTTGCATTTGCACCAACTAGCCATTCTTCATAATCTTGATTGATGATCACATATATGTTGTATTTGGTTGTGAGATTTGAGAAGGGATTTGAAAAAGAAAAGGGAAAAGGTGTGTAAAATTAGGTGAAATGCAAGCATATTTTATTCACATTTTACCTACCTTTTCCTTTTTCCTTTCCAAATCTCTTTCTAAATCTCTCAACTAAACACGGTGATAGTGTTTGGTTTGCTAGAATAAAGGTGGATTAGAATGGAGTGTTTAGACTTGCTTAAAAAATATGTGATACATACCAATCCTCTTGTTCTTATTTGACACAATTTAAAACATTGAAGATCAAATGTAGTTAATGACACAATTTAAAACATTGAAGATCAAATGTAGTTAATGATTTTGTTAGCAAGTGTTGTAAGGACATTAATAACAAAATTTAAAATAATCATACAATTTTTATCGCACACAATTTTATAAAAAAAATGTACGAGCATTACAAATTTCTTAATAAGTGATTTCAAGGTATTAATTATGACCGTGAGCTAACTAAAAAGCACTTTAGAATTCTAGAGTGGTCTTTCAACATATTTGTTTGGGAAGAACTTTTTTAGCCTGACTTTTAGCTTTTTGGCTAAATTAGCTCCGTTTAAGAAGAGAGTTTTGACTTTTTGACTTTTTTGTGAGAGAAAAAGTAAAATAATTATGGTTTGGATGTGACATTTTATCTTATTAACTTATTTAATTTATTTTTTTTTGTACTTTTTTAGTCCCAACCAACTTCTAGTTCAAAAAAAAAAAAAAAAAGCTTCCAACCAACTTCCCAAACGGGAACATAATATTTTCCTTTCATTTTCAGGCAAATATCTTTCACTTAAAATTGCAAAAATAACACCATCTCACCATTTTATGAATTTTACATATAAAAATTTAGTTTGTAAATTATTTTCTATTTGAAATAGCCAAAGATAAATTCATTTTATTTTGTGGCTATAGACTTAAAGGGTACGTTAGATACCTTGCCACAGTTGAAAATATTGTCCCCTCTAATCTAATCCAACCTCTACAATTCAATTCATCCCCACAAATTATAACAATGATAAAACAGAGTTAATAATTAATAGGGAAAAATTTACTTTACCCCTTTGTATTTTAGGCTCAGAACATTTTATCCTTATGATTGAAACGTTTTACCCCTTATGATTTAAAAATATATGGAGAACTCTCTTGTAATTTTGAATCAAATTGTAATTCAAACTCTGTTAACGACAGGCTTAAAATGACCATAATACCCCTATGGCTTTTCTTCTCTATTTGTATATTTCTCTTAATTTATTTCTCACTCTTTTATTATACACAAAATTCATATATATAAACATATTTATATATATACAAACAGAATTATACAACCAAATTTATATATACACACAAACAGATTTTATATATACAAACAGATTTTAAATCATACATACTACAGATTTATATATACACACTATGTATACACACCAACACAAACAGAGAAAACACCATTCCAAACCAATCCAATAAAAATCATATTAAAACAGAATGAATAACTACTAAAAAGCAGAGTCACAGCTACGAATCAAATCCAAACCGTTAATTTGACCTGCACATACAAAGATATCGAGAAAATAGAAGAACCCATATGGATTTGTGTCTTTTGAGAGATACCCAGATGGTGTTCTGGACTGAGAGAGGCATTGTTTCAAACTGCTTCTGAGCCATTGTAGTTACGAAGAAAGCATAAATTCAACAATGAATCAAAATACAAAAAAGAAAACATTCACTTCAAAATCTGGGGTGACGAAAAAATGAGATTGCTCGAATAATCTTCCAATGGATTCGCGTTGTATCCAACAGAAGCATTAAAAAAAAAAATTTAAAATCTAAATGATAAACAAGAACAAATGCAGCCATCGAACCCACAATCCTAAGATCAAAACAAAACAGAAAACCCTAGAAGAAGAAACCCCATCGATTTGGGGTCAAGTATGTGTGAAGGTATGCAAATGGAAGAAGAAAACCCTAGAGGCTAAAATTAGGGGAAGAGAGACCGAAAGATAGAGAAAGGGCAAAATAGAGAGAGGACATACCTAGGGCAATGCTCCAATGGTGGATTGACGGTGGTGCTCGTGTGCAATGGCGGTGATGCTCCCGTACCCGACGACGATGGAGACAAAAGCGAAGGAGAGAGCTAGCGGAGGGCAGAGGCGTGAGAGAGTGAGAAAGAGAGAGAGAGAGTCACAAAGTGAGAGAAAGACAACGTATGAGAGATTTTGAGCGTGTGGAAGTGTATTTTTTAAACCTAGTTTATTTTCTTTCCCGACCAATTTTTGTAGTCACCAATAATATAAAGACGTTTTTCCCGACTACCGACTTTAGTAGCCAATTAATTTTCCCTCCAAAATCTGAAGTCTAATTTTAAAATTTTTTAATTATAATCGCCGACTAAAATTTAGTCGCTAAAAGTATATTAATACCGACTAAATTATTTTTAGTAGCTAAAGATTATACATTTAGGGACCAAAAATTTTTTAGTCGCCTATAGGGTAATTTTTTAGCGACTTAGCCCCGTTTGGGAACAAGCTAATTTAGTAACTTTTTGGCTATTTGGCTAAAATATGAGCTAAAAAAAACTAGTATGTTTGGGATGACTTTTTAGTTTTTTACGAAAAGACATGCAAAAAGTAGAGAGAAAAGAGAATCTTTAACTTTTTGGTATGGGTTGTTGGCTTTTTGGCTAATTTAGTAACTTTTTGACTTTTTGGCTAAAAAGGAGGGTTCCCAAACGAGGCAATTTTTAGTCGCCTATTGAGTAACTTTTTAGCTACTAATTGTATTTTAGTTGCCTATTGGGCTATTTTTAGCGACTAACTGTTTTTTAGCGGCTAATTGGGTCATTTTTTAGCTACTAATTATGTTTTAATCGCCAATAAGTAATATACGGCTACTAAAAAATTTTAGTAGCTAAAATATGAAACATTGCCGACCAATTCAAATTTTAGTCACCAAAGGGCTGACTTTTGGCGACTAAATTAATTTTAGTAGCTAAATTTAGTCGCCAAAAGTGTAATTTCTTGTAGTTAATATTAAAACTTTATTTTATTTTTACTAAATCTCAGGGAGGTTAGTGCAATTTAGCCTCTTTTTTTTTTCTTCTACAACATGCTAATTTTTCAAGAACGTGATGCAGATGTAGTTGCCACCAACTACTTTGATCAATTGTATCGTTGGTGACAGAATGAAATATGTGTTTTGGCCCAACTTTGATGGATTGGACTGGAAAGGTCGATATTTGATTAAAAACGACCCAATGTTTAGGCCCATGTTGGATCAGGTGAATTTTTTGGCAAATTCCTTGATTTAGGTCTCTGAATTCACAATTTTATAAATTCACATTTGCGAGACAAATCCATATCAATTGTGGTGTAGTACTTGAAATATATCAAGCGATATATATTGAGAATCAGGTGATGATATAGTGAACTTCTAAAATCATCAACTACAAAAAAAGTTTAATAATTTCTGAAACCGGTTTTATCGACTATGAATTAACATGCTATATCAGTTGTGAATCAAATCATAAATTAACTTTGATCCAATATATATCACAATCGGCTAATATTTTCATTTTCATTGATATATCAGGTGTACAAACATCAAGTGACAAAAATCAAGAATGTAGAGTGTCTCTCGTTGTCCACCTTTGTAAATTGGACGATTTAGTTGGACTCATAAGGCTAGCACAACCCCACTTCAATAATCCTATATTTTCATTTAGTACACCTCCATATTAGATCATTTATGAAAAATATCAAATTAATCTAATGATTTTAGTAACAATTTTTGCATTAATTTTTTTTTAAAAAAAAAAAAATAGATGGTGAATATAATTTTAGGAATATTTTTTAAAAACCAAATATAATAAAATAGTGTGGTTATAATTAACAAATCAAACCATTTTTTTTATCTGATATTTTATTGAAGGATATAGAAGAATGAATTCAAGGTGGGGAATATGTGGACATGTGTAATTAACAGCCTATTTTGGAAAGTAAGAAAGAAGTTATTTTTTTATTTTTTTAATTTTTAAAACTTCTTAAAAATATATATATACAAAAAAAATAGAAATATGATGTAAATTAAATAAATCAATAAATTGACTTTTTTTTCTTAATTACTAAAATAGGCCTAAATATCCTTATAATTCGATACTAATGGACAAAATGAAATAGTGTGATTATAAATACATGAAATATTGTTTAAAAAATAATAAAAAATTAACCCCAACTGCTAGTAATATAGTTATTTTAAAACTGGCTCCGTTTGGAAAGAGCCAAATGAGGTTTTTTTGATTATTTTAGTCACAAAAGTTAAAATATGTTATTTTAGTCACAAAAAATAAAATATCACATCTAACCCATAATTATTACACTCTTTTCTCACAAAAAAAATTTATAAAATCAAAAATTTAAAAAGTCCTTCTCAAATCAAAATTTTTAACTCAAGCTAAAATAATGAGAAAAACCAAAAAACTAAAAAGCCCCCTCCCTAAACGGAGGCGCTGTCTAATTAAAATGATATTTGCCCAAGTTTTTCCCCTCACCTCCTTCGTCTTTCGGATCCCCATGCTGCAAGTACACCTGCAAACTGTAAGTCCCTTTTTTTTAATTTCTTTTAATTGTAAGTAAATAGGATAGTTTTTAAATAATTAAAATATAATTAAATTTTTTTTTACAACTAACACACATAAAATAGTTGTACCATACAAAAAGGATACAAAGTACAAACTGCCATAAAAATAAAATTAATTTTTTACTATCTAGTTGAAATGTAATTTTTTTTTTTTTTTTGGTGGAGGGAGGGAGAATTATCATTCAGTGTACTTTCAAAAAAATGATTACATATTCATTAAAAAAAATTATAATTATAATTATTAATATTAATAAAATTTATTACTTATTTATAATTAATTCTTTGAAAATACATTGTTGTGTAAAAAAAAATTGAGAAAATTACAAATATATAGGACAGTCACAAAATATTTACACTATAAATGAGATTTTTTTTTTTTATGTGCAACTTTGGCACATAAGAAAAGTTGTACTAAAAATGAATTTGTATTATGTACATAGGAGAACTACACAATAAATGAATTTTTTTTTCACTACTCTCCTTAAAAATAATATTTTTTATTTTTCTTTCAGCACTGTTCAATCGTATCAAGAAGGACTGATCTAAATGAATCATCAAATCACAGACAGTAGCAATTTCAACGAGGTATTGGGTGTGACAACTGATGACACTGACTCCATCATCACTGGCATATTATCGAGGAACAGTGTTACACATTAAAAAATAATTAAAAAAAAATGCTATGAATCCACCTTAGGAGCTCATAATTTACTCCTAATAAATTTGTAGCGTTTGGTTATGGTGTGCAACTTACACCTTACACCTTACACTTACACCTTACACTTACACCTTATACTTATACTTACACCTTACACTTACACTTTTTATGTAAGTGGCACATGGTGTGCAATTGCACATTTAAAAAAACTCCTTATTTTGGTTATCATCTAATAGTAGTTTGGTTATACGCCATGTGATATTTGCTTATAACTCAAATTTTTTTGAGCAAATTACACAAATAGTCTCTATAGTTTGAGACTTGTGTCACTTTGATATCTAACTTTTCAATTGTGACACATTTGACCCTGAATTTTGAATCTTGTTCCAAATAAGGACAATTGAATATATAATTAGATTTTTTAAGGGTAAAATTGTCATTTTGATAAAATATAAACTAATTTGACAAAAATAAATGTCAAATAAATATTTTTGAATTTTAAAAAATTATTTCTACCTACTAAAAATAAAATTATGTAAAATTGATAAATCTTTTAGACATTTTTGTTTTTACCAAATTAATTTTTATTATGTATTTGGATGATAATCATGTAAAATTAATTTTAAAAAATTAATCATATAATTTTTATTAATTTTACATAACTTTATCATTGGTGGATAAAAATAATTTTAAAAAAATTGAAAATATTTTTTTGACATTTATTTTTGTCAAATTAGTTTATATTTTATCAAATTGAAGATTTTACCCTTGAAAAATCTAATGATATTTTCAATTGTCCTTATTTGGAACAAAATTCAAAATTCATGGTCAAATGTGTCACAATTGAAAAGTCAGGGACTAAAGTGACATAAGTCCCAAACTATAGAGACTATTAGTGTAATTAACCCAATTTTTTTTAGTAAATTATGCTTGTAGTCCTTGTACTTTGATCTTTGTATTATTTTGGTTCTTGTAATTTCAATTGACTCGATTTGATACTAGATTTATGACTTTATCTTAATTTGTCCAATTGATTACAACTCTTAACATTTTTCATAAAAAATATGCACATAAATGTCATGCTTATATATTTTTAAGGGTAAAATTCTAAACTTAGTCAGCTCAATAAATTATAACCTCAATTAAGTTAGTGATAATTTTTTGTAAAAAACATTTACGATATTATCAATTAGATAAAACTGACACAAAATCTAAAATTAAGTGTTAAAATTAAATCAATGGAAAGTATAGGGACTAAAATGATACAAAGAGTAAAATGTAGGGATTACCAGTGTCATTTATTTTATTTTTTTTTTGGGTCAATTATGACTCCAATAATATTGAGTTATATCATTTGTAATAATTAAACTCATAAATATTATAACTTGTATATTTAAGAGTATGTATCATAGCATTACTATTAATATTATTATTATCAACAACATTATATCCCTTAATTTACCACCCCTAATGATGTTGCATTGGGTTTAGACCCCACATGATAAAATGTTTAACAAATTAAAATTTAATATTTGTTAGACACATCATTAGAAGTGATTTTTAGATATGATAAATTAGGTGTCTTAAATATTTTTCTATCAACAATACTACAAATCTACTCTTCTCAATCCATAATTTATCCAAAAAATAAAAAAATTAATAATTTAAATTCATTTTACTTATAAATTACTCATTTAATCAATTTAATTTTCACTATACAATTTGGAGTTTTCTTAAGTGTGCAATTGCACACCATGTGCCACTTACACAAAAAGTGTAAGTGTAAGGTGTAAGTATAAGTATAAGGTGTAAGTGTAAGGTGTAAGGTGTAAGTGGGTTGCATATGGTGTGCAACCTCAAAAAAGGTGTAAGTGTAAGGTTTAATTTTTCACAAAAGGTGTAAGTGTAAGGTATAAGTGTAAGGTGTAAGGTGTAAGTTGCACACCATAACCAAACCCCCAAAATAATATTATAAACAACATTACAATGCGTCATAACTAATAATACAGCAGGTCATCACCAAAAATATAACAATCGGAAGTAATGCATTATTTGGCATCCCTTACAAAAAAGTATATTTTTTTATCATTTTATCTTTTTTAGATCACATCACCTCTCTATTTTTTATATATATCTTTTTATAAAAAGTCAAAAAATATATTTATTTAGATCATCCCAAACACTCTTTAAATTTGTATATGGTAGACGTCATAGAATTTCCCAAAAAAAATAGAGAAATGATGCATCCCTCTAATTTGGGAGCTCCTAAACAGCATTAATGATGTGAAAAATCAAAAAAAGAAAACAAATCAAGGCCAAAACATCACATCACATGAGACTCATACACCAATTAGAGCTATTAAAACTCTTAATTTAGACCTCTCAATCTTTTTTTCAAAAAAATATACTAAACATAAGAAATGACTTCTATTAAACTAACCTTAAGGGTTGGTGAATGAGATTGAAAATTTAGCTCTTGTTTGGTAATGGACTAAAATGAAATTGGTGATTTTTTTAGTCATAAAAAGATAAAATATGGTATAAAGTTAATAAGATAAAACGTTAAATCTAAACCATAATCATTTCATTTTTTCAGTTACAAAAGTCAGAAAAAAGTTAACCTTTAGCCCTAGACTAAAATAGGCAAAAAGTCAAAAAGTCAACCCACTTCTCATAATTTGCTCTCTTCAAGGTAGGGATGTAATCAGTTCAGTACAGCTGATATTTAGATAAAAATTTTCACCAAACCGATAATGTTGATTTTATTATTTTGAGTATCGATACAGACCGCCTCTTCTATCAAACTGCACTGAATCGAACTGAACCGATTGAAAAGGTTTGGTTCGACACAATTTAATCGATTTAAATCCTTTCAAACTTCAGGGCTTGTTTGGTTTGCTTTTAGGAGAGTAATTTTTGAAAATGTTTTCCAAAATTTTGTTTGGTTTGTGATTTTTCTGAAAAAAAATTCAAAATTACTTTCTCTCTCTTACACATTAATCAATCACTTTTGCTCTCTCATCTCTTCTTTTCAATCACTTTTTCTCTCACATATATCTACTTAATTACAATAAAATATCAAATTATTCCAAACTCCCAAACTCCAAAATTACTTTTAAAATATACAACTAAACAATAAATTAGTTGTTTATCCACTATTTGAAACATATTCAATTCATCTGTTTAATAAATATTTTTCAATTCTTAAATTAACAAAAATACAAATAAAAAAATAATAATAAATAATAAGACTTTAAAAATAATAAGTTAAACTTAAGATTATATATAATAAAAGTTTATAATCTTAGATTATAGAGATTATAAAATTAATTAATTGAGGTTAATAATTTATTATACTTATTAATATCATTATATTATTGGATATAAATTATATATATAATATATATTGAAGTGGTTGGTTTCGATTTAGTTCGATACACAAAGTGCTTAAATCGATATGGAATCGCTAATAAAAAAAAATCAAATTAAAAAATTATACAGACCGATTATTATTATAAAAAAAAAAAAGACAAATATAACCGATTCAATCCAATTTAATTGATTTTTTTGATTTTTTAATTTTTTGACATTTCTACTTCAAGGTCTTAGATCTAACTTTCCTTGCAAAAGTTCGTCAGCAAAAGCTCTTGAAGCCATATACTGGGGTGTTTTGGGAAGATGGTTATAATCAGCTTTTTGGTGAAAAGTTGATTATAAGCAGATTATAATCAACTTTTCTGTGAGAGAAAAGGAGATAAAAAATCTGAAAATCAGATTAAAATCAAGTTCCCAAAAGAGCCCACTACAATGAATAAACGCACTCTACATTTCGAAAATAAAAAAACTTGGGTAAATTACGCTGACATGTCTGAGGTTTATATTTATTATAATTTTCCTCTCACTTTTTGAAAATTACATCTTTTCCTTAAAGTTTAAAGTTTTATTACAGATTCTCTCATTTAGCAATTTAATTTTTTTAAATACCAATTTTGCCCTTATTGAGTAAATTACATTGATACTCCTCACATTTTAAAAATTACAATCCCCTCCTCAAGGTTTAAAGTAACATTATCAATTGCCCCTTCGGTTAGTATTAGTTGGAAAAAAACTTCATTGAAAAAAAAATTAATCTGAAAAAAAAATTAATTGAAAAAAAATTTTGTTAGTAAAATTTTTAAATTTCTATTTAAAAACTAGCGTAAGCTCATTTTTTGAATTTACGTTTTTTCCTCAAATTTAAAACTGAGACAACAATTTATAAACTAAAAAAATTATCAAACAAGTCTTTGTAACAGTTTTTTAAATTTTTATAAATATAAATTGAAAATTAAAAACTGAAAATGAAATAGTTACCAAACAGGTTTCAGATAGTAAAAATATCATAAAATTAACAAATAATTAAATAAGTTACCAACGTAAAAAATAACTTATCAAAAGATTCTTAGGCTATGTATGGTTTAATTTTTAGAAATATTTTTTAAAAATTAAAAATTAATTTGGTTAAGAAATAAAAAATAAAAAATAATTATCATTTTTATATAATTTTTATCTTTCGAGTGGTTAGAAATAATTTTTTACAAATTAAATTGAAACAGTCATACGTATGTATATAACCTACCCAAAAGTTAAAATGATAATTATTTTTTACCCTTAAATGATAATTTTTTTTTTCTTAACCAAATTAATTTTTATTTTTTTTTAAAAAAATTCTAAAAATCAAACCATACATAACCTAAAAATCTTTTGAATAGTCATTTTTTACGTTGGTAACTTCTTTAATTGTTTGTTAATTTTACAACATTTTTTCCATCTAAGGCTTGTTTGGTAATCATTTCGTTTTCAGTTTTTAATTTATATTTACAAAAATTTTAAAAATTGTCATAAAAACTTATTTGATAATTTTTTGGGTGTATAAATGGTTGTCTCAATTTTTAAATTTGAGAAAAAAATGTAAATTCAAAAAATAAGTTTACGTTGGTTTTTAAACAAAAATTAAAAAATTTTACTAACAAAAATTTTTTTCAATTAATTTTTTTTCTAATGAATTTTTTTTTAACTAATACTGACCGAGGGGAAAATTGGTAATGCTACTTTAAACCTTGGGGAGCGGATTATAATTTCTAAAATATGAGAGGTGTCAATGTAAATTATCCAATGAGGGCAAAATTAGTATTTAAAAAAATTAAATTGCTGAAGGAAAAAATCTGTAATGAAACTTTAAATCTCAGGGGAGAGATGTAATTTCTAAAAAGTAAAAGAGGGAACTGTAATAAATATAAACCTCAGAGAATGTCAGTATAATTTACCCGAAAAACTTCTATCAAACATAAAACAGATTCTCATTTTTTTTGGTTTCGTGTGCCCTCTAATTTTAGGGTTCCCCCTTCAATGGTAAACTATTTTTCACACTGGTCTCTTTTGAGAAGTTGGTAAAATGTCAACTTTTAATTTTTTATCAATTTTAAGTCATATCACCTCTCACATAACTTACTCACAAAAAGACAAAATAAATTAAAAAAGTCAAAAAATTAATTTTTTACCAACTCCTTAAAACACTCCACTATTTGATATAAGTTCAATTATTATCAATATAATAAATGATCTCAATATTTAAATCGATAAAACTTAAGATGTATGTACTATATACGCGTACCTTAGAATCATTATAATTTGGATTGGGTTTCATTTCAGCTTGGGTTGGAAGAGTGTTGTTTAAGCTTCGTTTGGGTCGCAAGGTTAGAGTTATTTTAGTCACAAAAAGATAAAATAAATTTTTTAATAAGATAAAGTATCACATCTAATTTATAATTATTACATTCTTTCTTTTACAAAAAATTCTTTCCAAATGAGATTTTTTAATGCCAGGCTAAAATAGTTAAAAAGCCAACCCACTTCTCAAACGAATCTATATGTCATGTTTTGATAATTTAAATAATTAATTTTATAAGATCTTTTATATATATATATATCATTTTGTAAAAAGATAAAGTGAAATTTTTTTTGAGGTCATTATTAAAATTTTATTGGATAAAGAACATGTAATATTCTTAATATTTTTTCAAAAAAATTTCAAAACACAAAAATTTGACCAATTTCTCCTGATTTACTCATAATTTTCTTTGTGTTTTGATGAAAGCAAAGAAATTTGTGTTTATCCAAATTCTGTGTTCATTCCACCATGTCCTAACCAAGCTGCCACTAAAGAGGACTTCATATAAATGCTGACAAAAGGAGGATACATACATACTTGCAAACACCGCAAACCATGGGTTGGAAACCTGAAACAAGTCCAGCACAATTGGTTGTAGGATACTATCTATGGTACTTTCCAGTACCGGTGACACTGAAGCCTGCAATTTTCAAGCACAGAACAGTGAAAAAGTTAGATATTTCGAATCAAATGACTCAAAAAAGAGAAGATTTTTACAACAATTGAGTTGATTCGGATTAAAATTCGAGATTCAACAACTGAAAAAGAAAACAGAGCATGAAAGCATTTTAATCCACAATTTGGACACAGCCGATCGATCGGATGACTAAAAAACAACTTCAATTAGATGGACTTCAGACTTACGAAAATTGAAGGTTTTGTTCGTAATACTTCATTTATCTATAAGCCTACCATTTCCAGGCATAGAACAGCGAAAAAACGATCTATATTTCAAATCAAACGCCCAAAAAATGGCAGATTCATAGAACAATTAAGTTGATTCGGATTGAAATTAGCGATTCAACAACTGGAAGATCAAAAATAGAGCAAAAATACATTTCAATTCGCATTTCGATCGGATGACCCCAAAAATGACTTGAATTGAAATGCGTTTTTGCTCTATTTTTGCCCAAAAAATGAGTTGAATTGGAGTTTCCTTGCGTGATACTTGATTAATCTACAGTGATTAGAATGTAAAGTAGAAAATCAGAGAACAGTTCTGATCTGATACAGGATCCTTAGGCTACACAAAAAATAATAATAATAATAATAATATTGTGCACCTTTCCTATTATTAAAAGTTAGAGAGGGATGTTATCCCAATTAAATTTAAATTTTATCCCACAAATTTTTAGGTAAACTATCAATAGGTCTTAATAGTTAGACTTAATTCTGATATAGTTCTATTAAAAATAAGTCATAATAAAATTGTTGCTAAAAATAATTTTTTGTGACAATTTTTTACATATGTTGCTAAAAATTAACAATTAGTGACTTTCTTTTGTCACAATTTTTATAAATTGTAACTAAAACTTACAATTAGTGACGTTTTTCTATGAAGAATTTTTCGAACTACCGCTGAAAGTTAAAAATTAGTGAATTTTTTGATGACAATTTTTTAAATTGTCGCTAAAACTTATAATTAGTGACTTTTTTGTAACTAAATTTTAAAACTGTCGTTAAAAATTAACAAGTAGTGACTTTTTTAATAATGTTTTATGAAAAGCGCCATTAATTTTTATAGGATTTATTGGACAATAAATTCATCTATTAGGACCTACACGTAAATCCCTGAAAACTTTTCTCTCTCATTTTCAATATTTTTTTCAATTATTCTATATTTGTTTCATTACAGTTTTCCCAAATAACTAATTGATAAAGTTGAGCAGTTTAACTCATACTCAATGTTAGGTTTTGTAATTGACAATCTTTTTTGACAAAACTCTTTTCAATTGTAATTTTATTCACTCTTTTGTTTCAGTGAGACTGTAAATGTTTAGATGTGAATCCAACCCGAATTATATTTGTGTAAAGAAGTTTGTGCTGATATTCTATATATTGAGCATTCCTTATTTGCCATTTCGCTAACTATGTACAGGCCCATGGCGGGTCCAAGTGGATCATCTCGTATTTCAACCTGCATTCAAAACTTTTGGAAAATATATTTTACCACTCGAGCGGTGAAGTGAGCGCTTAAGCAGTCTTCGCAGCTCTATTTTCAATAAAGTACGTTGTTTGCTGTTTTTAGGGTTTAACATATCCAAATTCTCAGAAAGAAGGAAAATAAAAAGTGTTCTACATTGGAGGCTTTTTTCTATGAGTTTCCTTGATGTATAGAAGATGATCGATTGATCAACGAATTACAGAGTTTCAAACATCGAGGGTTGATTTAGTTCTTTTATTCACATAAAGACAAAGGAGTTCTTTGGTGGATTTTTGGGCATTTGGGCCCGAAGCTTTGGTGGATTCCGGAGCGACTTATTGTCGTGAATTCGACATCAGCATTATGGATTCAATATTGGGCAAAGTAGTTCCATGGTGAAGACGTTTTTGGAAGAGGCACATTGGGTTTGATTTAATTCAAGCATGGATTCGCTATATAACTAAAGGTACTTATGTGTAATTCTTTTTTATTTTCTTAGTGACTTGTTTTGTGATTTTGGCTTGTAATTTTTTATCACAATTGGAGGTGCTCTAATTATGTTTTTTCATGTTAAATCGTTGTACCTATTTGTCATTGATTGTTTGATTGGGATTGATATTCACTGTTTAAAATTAAAACATAATCACAAATAAATATCTCGTGGGCTATTTAGATTTTTTCGCTCGAAATTTATCTCTCACATCATGATAATGATTTTGTTAAAAATATATTATTTTTTTTGCACTTACCAAATATGATACATCCTTTTTTTTTTTTTTTTAATTGTCAATTAAACAAATTAAAATCAAAACCAAAAATGTTTTTGATAGCTAAAACATGATTTGCTAAAGCCAAATAGAAATAAATGTTTTTTTTTCCTATTAAAAGTTATAGTTGGTGAAAAATTATATTTAATATTTTTATATGTTTATATTTACAATTCAAACTTTGAATTGCTTAGCTAATTTGGCATCTTTGTCAAAGCCAGCTCGAATTTAATTCGGGTTTTTGAATTTAAACTCAAATTGTCACCAAATAAAAATATATATATATGTTGCTCAATAATTAAAAAATTTAGGGTTGAAATTGGATTGCTCGAGTTTAGACTGTTCAAGTTTGCAGTTCTAGCAAGGGATTTGAATATTATATTTTTTATTTTATAATAAATCAAAAGTCGACACATAAATTACATTTATTATAATAAAATTGTAAGACTTAAATTACAGGTCTCAAGTTTTTTCATTTTTGTAATTTACATACATAATTCTAACCATTTATATTATTTTATGGGTGAATTATGCAAATGGTCCTTATAGTTTACACGATATGTCAATCTGGTCCCTATTGTTTTAATTTTCTTGTTTTTGTCCCTTAATTTAACGAATTGCGTCATATTGGTCCAATAAATAATGACCGTTAGATTTGGTGGACGGAAACTTAAACGATGTGTCAATTTTATCCTTGTAATTTACATAATGTGTCAATTTGGTCCCTGTTGTTTTAATTTACTCGATTTTGACAGAGACCAAATTGACACATCATGTAAACTACATAAACTAAATTAACACATCGCTTTAGTTTCCGTCCACCAAACCTAACGGCTGTTATTTATTGAACCAATACGACACAATCCGTTAAATTAAGAGACAAAATCGAACAAATTAAAATAATATGGACTAAATTGACACATCGTGTAAATTATAGAGATCATTTGTATAATTTACTTTTATTTTATATAAAAATACGTTATTAATTTTTTTACATCTCGTACATAACACGGGTCATGACTAGTTAGCTATTAAATGGAATTGAAATTTTAAAAGATCTAGCCAAATTGTACACTTGCCAAAGAATTGAACTATCCATTAAGCCACAAGGGCCTCAAATGGAAATGTTAAAGCAAATGTGGCCGACCCTAAGTTATTAGATGCCTAAGACAAATTTTTTAAATTGGGCCTTCATATATTATTACCTAAAAAAAAAAAAAATGTTTGGATAAAACAAAAAGGATAAAAATTTATTTCTATTGCATTACAATTTAACAATTTAGATAATAAATATATATATATATAACAGTTAAATTTTAATTAGTTGAATCAAATCTTTATTTTTTAGCTTACCAGTACTATAACCAAACCAAACCAAGCCAAGTATTAAGTCCCATCAAATGGAGTCGACTGCATGAATCCTTCTTTTCTACTCGACTCTATCCAAGACCATTTCGTTAACCAAATTAAAGAGATTCATATCTCTATTTACTATACTAGTCCACATCAATCTAGATCTATCCCATCCCTTAACACTACCATCCACCGTTACTGTATGTCATGTTTTCACTACTGTCTCTGTTAGTCTCCGTTGTATATGAACAAACTATCTCAATCTATTCTCTCTCAATTTATCTTCTATCGGTACTACTCCTACCCATTTTCGAATATACTTATTCCTAATTCTGTCTTTTTTTGTTTTGCCACACATCCACCTTAGTATCATCATCTCATCAACACTCATCTTATCTACATGGTGTTTCTTAGTTGACCAACATTCCGTCCTATACAACATCGTTGGTCTAATAGTCATTCTAATGGGTACTTATTTATCGCACAGTACTCCCAACGAACTCCTCCACTTAAGCCACCCCGCCTTAATTTTGTGGACCATATTCACTCCAATCTCCCCAATCGTTGAGATAATCGATCCTAAATAACAAAAATATTCACTCTTAAGTAGTTCTTGGTTCTCAATCTTCACTTCTCCTTTGCTTCCATTGTGAGTGTTACTAAAATTACACTTCATATACTTTGTCTTAGTTCTACTTATCCTAAATCCTTTAGATTCAAGTGTTTTTCTCTAAATCTTCAACTTAGTTTTAATTCTTTCTCTAGTCTCATCCACTAACACGATATCATCTACAAAAAACATACACTATGGCACATCATCTTGAATATTACGCGTCAACTCATCCATAATTAAAGCGAAAAGATAAATACTTAAGGTTGATCATTGGTGTAACCCTACAGTAATTGAAAATTCACTCGTTTCTCTAGTAAGCGATCTAATAATAGTTACCACACCTTTATACATATCTCTAATCACATCAATATAACATTTTTCACCCCTTTCTTTTCTAACACCTACCAGATTATATCTCGATACACTCTATCATATGCTTTCTCAATATCAATAAAAATCATATGAATATCTCTTTTCTTTTCTCTATACTTTTCTATTACTCTCCTCAAAATATAGATTACTTCCATTGTTGATCTACCAAGCATAAACCCAAATTGATTCTTTGGCACCTCTGTTATATCTTGCAATCGACGTTCCATCACTCTTTTTCACACTTTCATTGTGTAACACATTAACTTGATTTCTCTATGGCTGTTGCAATTTTGGACATCTCCTTTATTCTTATATATTGGCATTAAAATACTCTTCTTTCACTCCTCTGACATTTTCCTAGTCAACAAAATCTTACTAAATAACCTAGTCAACCAAACAACCCCCTTCTTACCCAAATATTTTCATGCTTTAATAGGTATATCATCGGGTTCTAAAGCCTTATTCAATTATATCTTCGTAAGTGCAAACTCCACTTCAAAGTCCCTAATCTTGCGACGAAACCTATAGTTCTGATTTTCCTTATTACTGCCTACGTCTTCCCTTTTCGACCTACCTCCATGTTCCTCATTTAACTTCCCAAAATAGTTCTTGCATCTCTCTTTAATCTCTTCATCTTTCACCAACACCTTAGAGTCCTCACCCTTAATACATTTAACCTGATTAAAATCTCTTATTTTCCTCTCTCTTGTTTTAGCAAGTTTGTATATTCTCTTCTCTCCCTTCTTACTATCTAGTCTAGTGTATAAATCATCATAGACTTTCAAGTTAGTCTCTCTTACTACTTTTCTGACCTCCTTACTGGCCAATCTACAGCGCTTAAGGTTTTCCTAAGTTTTATCATTCTACCACTTTTTAAAACTCTCTTTTTTCATCTTTATTACTGCTTGGACCTCTTTTTTCGTCTTTATTAGTTATATATTTTAATGTTCACTAAGGGATGCCATGACATTTCTTTAATCTTTTATTTAACTTCATCTAACTGAATAAAAAAGTACGTAAAATAATAATTAAGGCTAATATCTTTTTTTCATTTAAGATATGTATTTTTTATTACCTATTTTAGAGTCAATCAAGTAAAAAATATATAGTAATAAGGTACAATTTTTTTAATTAGAAAAATACAATTAAATTGAAATCAAACATTCTATGAATAATTTCATTTAGTAGAAATAAATTTTATAAAATTCAACTTATGGGAAAAATTTTAATCTCTCCATACACTTGCAAAGTTATTTTTAACTAAAAGTAAAAAAATTCACATTAAACATCAATTGGACACGAATCAAGATAACACCATACGACAATATAAAAATAAATAGATTGAGCTAATATTGAAGCAATTACAAAATAACACGACATAATGCACACCCCTAGTTGGGGGCCCTAAATTTTGTTCAAATTAGGCGCCCAAAGTGATCGCCTTGGTTACCTCACCTCAGGGCCGGCCTTATATAAATTGAGTCTATTTGCACCTAAATTATAATTTAGCACGACTAACTAAAAGTCCTATTATATTTTAATTTAGATTTATTAATAAAAATAATATATATTAAATTTTAAAATAATATATTATTTGTTTTCTCATGATACACCCAAACCATTTATACGTACTTTTGTATTCCACTATCTTCATCTTCTTTTTTAAATTTCAATTATTTTCTTAACATCTTATTTTTTCACTCCAAAACTCCAATTCATACTACTAAAATTTACCATTATCATCAATATTATTATTATATAGGTATTTTGCTTTTGTCATTTTGGGTTATTGTATTCACGAGTTTGAAGTTGATGAATTTTGACAAAAGTATCCAACTTTTTTTTTTTTTTTTTTTTTGGGTGACAAAAGTATCTCACTTTACTTCTTATGACATCCAAGAAACAACCCGTCTTCTTTTTTATTTATTTATCTAATGTTTTTCTTTTTTTTTTTTTTTGAGAAACATAAACTTCATATATATATATATTTATTGTAAAGATTCAAATGGAACATCAAAATTAGCAACCCCTCAACAGGGCAGCTTTAGCCACATCAGGTGCGGGTTGATCATTAGGATGCACTGTTGCAATACAAACATAGTCCATTGACTTACATATAGTATCACATAGGCTGTGGCTTTGGTCCGGTCCTTAATCGGACTGGACGGTGCTGTTGGGCCCGTGGGGGCCCACCACGGGTCCCGTTTTAAAAATCTGAACCGTTCAATGTGTAGAACTCGTCGAGTACTATATATTTGTGAAAAATCACGTTGATCGGATATTGATAACTATGTGATCAAATCAGTTTTGTATAAAAAAAATGGACGGTGAATAAATTAACGGTTGATAAAAAAACTGATTTGATCACATAGCTATCGATATCCGATCAACGTGATTTTTCACAGGCTTATAGTACTCGACGAGTTCTACACATTGACGGTTCAGATTTTCAAAACGAGACCCGTGGTGGGCCCCCACGGACCCAACAGCACCGTCCAGTCCGATTACGGACTGGACCAAAGCCAGGCCCTATTACATATATCATCTATTATATTTTGAGTGTACCAGTCCACAGTCCTACCCGATTTGAAATCAAACCTTGGCAATCAGTCAGGCCCTTCACTGTCTTAAAGCTTTTGTAATTTAGGATTTTTAATTTGTTTATTATTTGGGTATATCTTCGAGGGTAATTTAGAAAAAAAAATAAAAATATAAAGTATATTGAAAGTAAATTATAATCCTAAATAATTTAATACAATGTATTGAGAATTTAAGTGTAATTAATAATTTTTTGGATGCAAATAAAATCTCCGTAAAAATTTATGGCCTATTTTGGAAAGTTGTTTTTTTTTTTTTTTTTTTTGAACCGTATCATGGGAAGTAAGTTAAAAGTCGACTTTTTGATTTTTTTTTGACTTTTTTTGAAAATAAATATAAAGAAAAATAGAGAGATGATATAACTCAAAAAACTAAAAAATTGACTTTTAACCGTGTTGCAAAAATAGGCTATTTTGATACAATTAACTTTGGAACTTTCTTGTTAGTTGGGTTTGAACAAATCAAAGCATGTGTCTTTCCATTGAATTAGCATTGTGTGATCATTCTATGGTAAAAAAATTTTATTGGAAAAGTCTGAATCATGAAAGAGTAGGTAAATGCTCCAAAATTTGAAATGAAATGTGTAGATTAATCTTCTCTTTGTACGACTATTCTACGAATGAATAATATTCTAAGCCTCCGTTTGGGAAGTGGGTTGATTTTTTGACTTTTTAACTTTTTTGGTTATTTTAACCTGGGCTTAAAAGTTTGGTTTGGGAAGGGCTTTTTGGCTTTTTGGCTTTTTTGACTTTTTTTGTGAGAGAGGAGTGTAATGATTATGGGTTGGATGTGATGTTTTGTTTTTTGTGGCTAAAAAAGCTTATTTTGTCTTTTGTGGCTAAAATAGCCAAAAAACCTGACTTTTTGGCTTCCCAAACGGAGAGTGCACATTCTGAGAAATTTTCTGATTTTTTTTTCCCTGAGTTTGTAGACTTATTATTTTTAATTTATTTATTTACTATTAGACACAAATGCATAGATCTTACATTTATTTATTAATATAGGCTCCATTAATGTTGTGCTAGTGATAAAAAAATATAAATAAATAAATTATATATAACATTGTTCATGTAAGAATAAAAAAAATAAGAATAATAATACATATTGTGCCTGTTTGGCAGAAATTATTTACAGCTTATTTCAGCTTTCAGCTTAATTTAAGCTATTTTGATGTGTTTGGTTTAGCTTATAGCTTATAGTTTATAACTTTGTATAAGTCAGAAATCAGCTTATTCTTTGAGTGGGGCAGGAGATGTTTTAAGAATAAGCTGGAAATCAGCTTAAGCTGAAAGTTATAAGCTATAAGCTGTTTAGACATAAGTTATAAGTACTTTCCCACAGCTCTACCAAACAGGGCTATTAGCTGCCTATATTGTGAATTAACACAATTGGCCTGCAAGCTAAGATTATTGTTTGTTAAGAATACTTTTTTGTCAAGATTTAGGCTAAGTTTGGCTATCCTAAATAAGTACACACTTTTTATCTTTTTATATTTTTTCTATCACATCATCTCTCTACTTTTCTGCACATCTTTTCGTAAAAAGACAAAAAGTGCACTTATTTTAATGCAACCATGTGAAGTGTACTTTTTGATATTTGGTTAGGCTACAAATAAAACTAAGTTGTGCTATATGTATTAATTAGTGTACTAACTAATGTGTTAACACCAGTTGTGACATTATTATTGACCCTACTCATTATACAAATTATAAATATTATAAATCTTTTAAATTATGTCATATCATTAATTAGTACACTAATTAATATACTAATTGATACATATAATTTTATTCAATAAAATTACGTTAAACGATGCCAAGCTTCCATAGTGACATAATACTATTACAATAGAGTTGTGTTTAAATAAAAAATATTAAAAAAAAATGCTAATAAATCCAATTTGAAGAGCGTCTAAAGCATTAGATTCAGAGAATATTTTTTAGTTGGTGAGAAATTCACCTTTGTGAAATAGTTTGGTGAGAAGTTATTTTGTTTGTTTTGAAGGACATTTTGTTTTCAATGTTACTCCTTAATTTATCTGTTGACTTTTGTTTTATCTGTTGATTTTTTTGACTATCTGTTCAAATTTATACCTATCTATTCAAATTATTTTCTATTTGTTAAATTCAAATTTTTTAACTATCTATTCAAATATTTTTTTATCTGTTGAATTTTTTTAACCTATCTATTAAATTTTTTTTATCTGTTGAATTTTTATAACTTATTTTTTTTATCTGTTCAAATTCACATCACTTTCAAAAAAAACTTATTTGTTCAATTTTTTGTATTTGTCCAATTTTTTATCTATATCTGTTCAAAAGGCTGCGTATTTGTATGAAGCTCATATACACTCTCACAGATATATAAACATATGTTATTCAAAAAAAATTATTTGTTAACAACAACACCAAAAAAAATTCTATGTTCAAAATTAAACACATACACATCAAAATAACAAAATTAATAATAATAATAATAATAATAATAACAAAAAAGGTAACCACAGATATGTTGTTTTTCAAATGGATAACATCTTCAGATCTTCAGATTTGCAGCAATAACATCTTCATCTTCAAATCTTCTGCATTCAGAGTTTAAAACTAATTGCCAAAGATCGTTGGATACTCACCGCACTTCCGAAGACGACGATGAAGTTGGTGGTTCACGATCATGGCAGCAACACGAGAGTTGCAAAAGGAAGCGCCGTAAAACTCACTAGCGGTGTCAGAATGATAATGGCGAACACGAAAAAGAGCAGCGACGAGCTCATCGTCGATTTGCATCTCGTCGATTTTCAGATTTGAGATTTGAGGGCCTCACGGTTCACGATCTGGTGGTAGTTTACTATCTGGTAATGATAAGCGGTGCCCTGGTACTCTAGCTCCGACGACGAGTGTGTCAGATCAAGTATAGGAGCATTGATGGACGAGCGGCAAAGGAGCACAAAGAGAGATGGTGAATTAGGGTTTGGAAAGGAAAATGGAGAGAGAGAGAGAGAGAGAGAGAGAGAGAGAGAGAGAGAGAGAGAGTGTGTGTGTGTGTGTGTGTGTGTGTGTGTGTGTGTGTGATGAACCATGTGTATGATATATATATATATATATGTAAGGGGTTTTTTTTGGTCATTTGTTTAAGTTTGTCCTTTTAGACAAAATAGTTCAACACTTAGGGGAAATTCTATTTCTACACACCAAATTATCTTTGTGTACATCATTTCTCAATCCACACATTTACTAATTTGATTTTTACTTCTTTATCTCAGTCCACACACTTCACATTCCAAATATACCCTTACATTCTCTGTGCACATCCTCTCTATCCATCATTTCTCACTCCAAAAACTTTAACCCTAACTACACCAGCTACCAGAGATAGCGGCAGCGACGCAACCTCCCTCCTTCACCAGGATCGATCGATTTTGATGTCCATATTGGAGGATTACATGGTTGCTGGTGCTATTATCTCTGTCACTGATTGAACGATGAAGAAGGTGTTTGCTGATAAAGAAAGGTTCAGCAACTAAAGAGTGCCATGACTTGCAAACGCACCTACAACATGTCATTACTAGAAATTTTTTATGTGTTGTAACCTTGTTTGTTTGAAACTGTTGTCTTCTCACAGTTCTCTTTCTGTCTCTCTCAAGAATTCTTGTTTTGTTTGAAGTACAGTTGGTAACTGAAATAACCATCTATCTCTATTAAAGTTCTAATTTTTTTTGTCTAGTTTCATTAATGGGTCTTATGAATTTTATACAAATTCAGATCTTTCTCTCTTTTCTGCCTCTCTTGACTCTGAATTTTTCTGTTTCATTGATAAGAATTTGTGGGATTTGTTGTTTGGGGTGACTAAACTGAGACTAATACAATTAGTATTCAATTCTATAAAATATTTATTATTATACAAAAGATTATAAATCAATCTTTGTTTTTTTTTTTCTTTCATTTTCATTGATTTTGATGGATGGCTTGTTTTGAAACTTATTTTTGGCGTCATCAGGAGGCAATTATTAATATAAAAGAATGGGTGAGACTGGGAAGCGATATCGTTCCCATAGGGACAATGATGGAGATAGAAAGAATCAGAAGAGACGAGGAAATGATAGAGATGACAAGGGTAATGATGAACTGATCATTTATAGGATTCTATGCCCAGATCGGTTTATTGGTGGGTAAGATGTGTTTGGTAGTGGGTGAGATGTGTATGGAGAAATTATGAGATGTGTGGGTGAGATGGTGATGAGTGAGATGATAATTTTGTTAAAGGATAAAATTGTGATTCTGAAAAAATTCATTAAGTGTGTGGAATAAGAAAACTTGGTGTGTGGAAATAGAATTTCCCAACACTTGGACCTTTAGATTAAAAAATTTAAATTTGGACCTTTAGACCGAAAGACCTAAAAATATTATTTAGATAGAGATTTGTGAAGAGAAAAAAAAAAGTTTCTTTTTCTCTCGACATCTTTATTTAAATTTAAAATTCAAACAGATCCTAAATACTTGAATTTTTGTCAATGTCATTTATGAAAGGAATTAGACTACGATAATTTTTTGGTATACTAGGAATTAATCAAATACAACGTGAGATGCCAAAAATATGTAGTATTATCAATGAGCGATTCCTATCCCATTTATTTAGGTTAGAGTAAGGATTTTCGTAACGCCCCACTTTTATTTACTCGGATAACATTACCAAACCATTATTATGATACAATTTCAGAAATAACAATATCATAATAAAGATAAGTAAATGAAGATTCTCTCATTCGTATACAAAATGAATGCAACATGTAACATAATTAAATAAATTACCCGCAGGCTTACATCTTTACATAAAAGAGAAAAGGTTCAACCTTTTTACAACAACGGCATTCAGCCTACAGATAAATTATGCATGAAATACATAAATAGAACTGAGATGATAATGAGAACCCAACAACGCTCTACCAACCTCAAGCACAATAAGTCAAGGATACACATTTCCAATACTCACACCAATTTACCAGTCATAAGCTGGAAGGTAATAGTACATCTGCCAAGTTCTTCAAGTGCTAGCTGGAAGGTATTGGTACCCTACATTCTCAGCGCAGCCAATTCTCCAAGTACTAACTGGAAGGTAATGATACCCCTTATTCTCAGCGCATGCACATTTCCAACCGTTACATAATTCAACAAATATAAATAATCCGAGTATACTACATACACAAAATCTATTCAACATCAAAATATCATCCTCCACCAATGACCAAGGACAAAATCTCTAGGCATAAATATTTAAACACACGTAATACGATAATCTGATGCTCACTTGACCTTAAGTCCAACAACAATGATAATAACAACAATATTCAACGGTTTCAAAATCCAACCTCAAGTTCAAATTCTAAAATTTACAATACATCATAGTTTTTTTCTTTTTTCAAAATCAACTCTTTTATTTTCCAAGTTAACTTGCTCAAATCCTTTTCTTTCAAAAAGACCAATTTCCACATTTTCGATAAAACAATACCCATGGAACCCAACTCAACTTAACATGATTATCCAATTAATATTCCAATACCAAAATTGATTCTCCCTTTATGCTAACAACACAATAACACAACTCAGATTATTAAAACATAAACATTATTCAACTTTACCCCTTTTTAATTCATTAGATCAAATTATTAAATTAGGGTTTTCCCTTCCTCACAACATAAACACGTTGAACTACTCAATTAACCCAAATAACTATCAATTTTACAATTTCAACTCCAAACATTCAAACCCTAGATCCCCTTTATATACTTTTTTAAAAATTCATAATAAATATGTTTTCTATGCAATAAAATCTATTACATGTCTATCTATGGATGAGGTATTGAAGAGGAACAAAGAAATCCCTATCTCTTGAAGCGACGAGGAAAAAATCGAAAAATCCACGATGACGAAAACACAATCCGCTCAGATTAAAATGAAACCACTGCGACCCTCTACGTTTTGGTTTAAAGGACTATGGGTTAA
Source organism: Camellia granthamiana (assembly GCA_036172215.1). Classification (NCBI taxonomy): domain Eukaryota; kingdom Viridiplantae; phylum Streptophyta; class Magnoliopsida; order Ericales; family Theaceae; genus Camellia; species Camellia granthamiana. Next base: position 24,334,089 of record CM069908.1, on the reverse strand, counting down.
AGATAGGTAGAAGTAGATGAAAACCAAGTGTAAAGAGTTTGGGAGCTCAACAATGGAGGAAAGAGAGAGAAGAGAGAGAGAGAGAGAGAAAAGTGATCTAGATGTAATCAAAAGCAACTTTATAGAAGTTGAAATCGGACAGACCGCTCGAGCGACCAAACTTGCGCTCAAGCGAAGAATGTGAACTCTCAGAAATTCAGACCACACAAGGCAGACCACTCGAGCGACCAGACCTACGCTCGAGCGAACATCAACTCCTCTCAAAATCACAGGCCTGGAAAAGTATTGGAAGACTCACGAGACCGTTCGAGCAATTAATCCATCGCTCGAGCGATGAAGAAAAACTCAAAGTGCTACAATTTTTCAATTTATTGAGCCCAATGAACTTTTTCAAACAAGTCAGACTAGGTTTGCTCATGGGGCCAAGTCTTGAGCTTGGCCCAAAGAAGCAAAAGATCAGGCCGACAAATTGGGCCACCCCACAGGCCGAGATTTAGGCCTAGTTTTTTTATTATTTTGATTTTTTTTTTTTAAACATTTCCTGTTATATCTCTTTATTTTCTATTAGGCTAGCGGGTCGCCTTTCGCAAACAAGCTGATGAGTTGCCTTTCACCAGACAACAAGCAAGCTGGTGAGCCCATCTTCAAGCCCTAGGTGTAGCTCAAGCTTCATCCGGGTCTAATCAGCTTGCCCAAAGTACGAGCTTGGACCAAGCAAAAGCCTAAAGAAATTAATTTGCCTAATTTTTAAGACTTTTTACATGTAGCTAATCAAGAGAGGGTAAGGCAAAATGTCTATCATGTTGCCTACTCTATTAGAGACTCAATTGTGTGGTGAGACTGGACAAACTATTTAAAATTTTTCAAATGTGTTTCATATTAAAGACGATCCAAATAGTAAATAAAACCCAATAAATTACAATCACAATGAAAAATATCAAATATAACATATAATTATACAAAGAAACTCTTAAAATAAGATTAAAAAATTCAAAAATATATGAAAAATAATACCAACACAAAAGTGAGGAGTTTCAAACAACTGATCTTCTAATCTGATGCAAGCATTGTAGACTAGAATTGGAGTTGACATCTAAAAGAAGGAGTTTTCTTAAGTGTGCAATTGCACACCATGTGCCACTTACACAAAAAGTGTAAGTGTAAGGTGTAAGTATAAGTATAAGGTGTAAGTGTAAGGTGTAAGTGGGTTGCATATGGTGTGCAACCTCAAAAAAGGTGTAAGTGTAAGGTTTAATTTTTCACAAAAGGTGTAAGTGTAAGGTGTAAGTGTAAGGTGTAAGTTGCACACCATAACCAAACCCTAAAAGAATAGACAACTCATTAGTCATTGCTATTAATTTTAAAAGAAAAAAAAGCTGAACATGGTGCATAATTTCGTTGAACAGTTACGCGTGCAAAACCTAACACAGACAGAGGAGACCAAGTCTACCATCTATCCCCCAAACAAAACGGCATTTACTCACTCACTTTCTCCCCCATGGAAAACTCCACTCTCCAAGGGTGGTTAGTTTCTCACTCATTTCCCACCCTCCATTTTCATTTACATCACCCCCAGAGATCCAAAATTAAAGGATTTATTTTTGGAAAATATCAATTTATAGTTAAAAATTGTGTCAAAATAATTACTAATTTATTAATTACATAAACCTAACTGGTCCATCCGGCATTGCCAAAGCTCCCAACACTTGAAACTGTTGGCACTAATATCACCACCAAAAATACCACAGATCTCAAATTGTTGGTTAATTAAATAACTTAATATATTCTAAATTAAGAGAAGTTATTTGATGTTTTGATAACATCATACGATCATATCTACATCCAATAATGACTAGGTTTTAATTTAAAAAATGAAAATTATAGAGAAAAAATGACAACAGGATCATGCCCTGTTTGGTAATTTTTGTTTAGCTTATTTAACTTTTTTAACGCATTTGTCACAACAACCAAAAAAAAAAAAAAAAAAAAACAAGAGTAGATTATACAAATAGTCCCTGTAATTTACACGATGTGTCAATTTGGTCCCTGTAGTTTCAATTTGTTCGATTTTGCTCCTTAATTTAACGGATTGTGTCATTTTAATCCAATAAATAACAGTTGTTAAATTAATTTAACGGAAGGTCAAACAATGTGTCAATTTGGTCCCTATACTTTGCACGATGTGTCAATTTGGTCAGTTTCAATTTTCTCGATTTTGACAGGGACTAAATTGACACATTGTGAAAAACACAGGGACCAAATTGACACATTGTTTGACTTTCCATTAGATTAACTTAACAACCGTTATTTATTGGACTAAAATGACACAATCCGTTAAATTAAGGGACAAAATCGAACAAATTAAAATTACAGGGACCAAATTGACACATCGTGTAAAGTACATGGACTATTTACATAATTTTTCCAAAAAACAAACAAACAAACAAAAATAAAAATAAATATTCTTAAGTTACAAGTTGCATAATTTTTTTTAACTTATTTGAAACCTTTGAACACTTCCGGGCAAAAAAAACTTTAGCTCTATTGTATCCACCAAGACCTTTAAGGGCATTTTGAATATTTGCAAAATAAAAAAGTTATGTCATACCTTATTTAACTAATCAGTTCATCATTTTTAACGGATTATCAAAAGTTACATCAAACAAATTTATAACTTATTTTAAGTTTCTTAAAACTATAATTTAAAAAAATATAATTATAAACTCGAACTTATAAGTGATGCCAAACAATCCTCCAAATCATTTTTGTTTAGTTAAGGCAAAATACATAAGTATAGCAGAAATACTCTTTTGATGGTGTAAAGTGGGATCTGAATCATTTTTAGTACTTTCTTCATCCAACACTTGATCTAGGCCTTCAAATCATCTGCTAGATGATAATTGAATCCTTACAGTGTAAAGTGTGGTGTGGGTTTGCTCTTCCTCTTTTGATTGGGTTGGATTTGGCTTTAGGTCACAGCCAGGTGATGATAATTTTAGTTGGAGTCATACTTTTGTTTCACTCTGCTTCGTCGTTACAACAAACTCAGCAGTTTTCTTGACTTTGTACACACCGATTCATTCTGTTCACTTTAGTTCCAAAAATACCCTTTCATTTTTTTATCCAAAAAATATCCTTTCATTAAAACAGCAAATTTAATTTCCATAAATTGAAAATTTACATACACAAAATTAAAATAAAATTAGCAAAAATGTAAATTTCTTTTTTTATTTTTATAATTGGGTATCTAGATCAATTTTGCATTACTAGACTAATTTTAAGATCCTCAAATTAACGATCGAGTAAACCTCTAATAAACTCTTGCGGTGACTCAAACTTATGATCTTACTACTCAGTAAACCCATTGAGATTGTAAATATTAATTAATTGGGCACATCACTTGTGAAAATAATTAAGAATTATCAAATGAAAATATCTATGCTCAGCTTCCCTTCTAATAATGTGTTCACTATGACACTTTTCTATAGCTTTAGTATATATTTGTAGACTAACTTAAAAATTAAAAAAACTACATAAACATTGAAAATCCAAAAAATACATAGAAATATTTGAAGAATTTTTTAACATCTTACAACAAATATTATACGTAAGTATATGTCCTAATATTATGTCTAAAAAACAATTATGGGTCATATTACTTCTTAAATATTGTAAATCTAAAATATATTATGACGTTTAATGTGTGAATTTACAAAAAAAATTGAAAATTTAATGAAATTCGTATGTCGTAAATGCTATTTTTCTCATATATATATATATATATTGAAAAAACACAATAATTTTGAGAAGAAAAGGAAAGCGAAAGTGAAGGGTAATATTGGAAATATAAAGCTAAGGTGGAAATAAATATAGATAACGGGTAAAGCCCTCGCATGTTACATGTCTCTCTTTCCCCCTTCATGCACACTCTCTTTAATTAATTTTTATTTATTGCCTTTTTCCGTTTTAAGTAAAATTACTCCAAATAAAATCCAAATCCAAATATGCATAATCTCCTTGAAATAAATAAATAAATTATATATTCATTTTCATAAAATTTAAAAAAAAAAAAAAAAAAATTGTATATATCACTTGGTTGAGGAATGCTTGTCACCTACTCCTTGTAGTTTCCACTCTCTCTCTCTACTTCTCAACAATCACACACAAAACAGAGAGAGAGAGAGAGAGAAGCATACAGTTTCTGGGTTTGTTTTGAAATGGACAAACACAGGTGTAAGCTCTGTTTCAAGAGCTTTATCAATGGCAGAGCTTTAGGTGGACACATGAGATCTCACATGTTGAATCTCTATGTTCCACCAAAACCAGAACAACAATCACAACAACAACCCAATGAAATGGGTCAACTCGGTGAAGAGACTGAGTCAGCTTCATCGTCTTCTTCTTCTTCATCATCATCTTCAGAAGAAGAGAATGACGAGAAAGCATTGTTGTCTTATGGGTTGAGAGAAAATCCAAAGAAGAGCATTCGCTTAGTAGATCCCGAGTTCTCTTTCGCAGTCGATGCTGCTGGGTCTGGTGGCTCTGTAATTCTTCAAGACAGAGAGAGCGAGACCGAGTCTTCCAAGAACCCAATTCGCCGCCGATCCAAACGAATTCGTAGATCAGGAATTCCACATCACCATCACAATCACCATTGTCAGGACCAAAAAACCCAGAAAGAATCGCCAATGAAGAGGCCTAAATCGGAAAAACTGGGTTCGTCGGAGCAGCAGCAGCAGCTTCCTCCGCCGCCGTCTACGGCGGAACCGGAGGCAGTGAGTTCAATCTCCGACACCACTCCAGAAGAAGACGTTGCGTACTGTTTGATAATGATGTCGAGAGACAAATGGATGAGAGACGAAGAACAAGAACCAGAACCAGAGTATGAAGATGATGATGATGATGAAACAGAGGAGTCGGATGAGATTGAGGTCGAACGCAAACAAAGCAAAGTTAATAAGATCTCTCGAGCCAAGTACAAATGCGAGACTTGTAACAAAGTGTTTCGATCTTATCAAGCACTTGGTGGGCACAGAGCGAGTCACAAAAAAGCTCGAGCTCACAACAATGGAGTTTTGAATCAAACCCATGAAGCATCATTGGAGGTTGTTGAAAATCGAAATGTGGGTGTTTCTGAAGAGAAAATCCATGAATGTCCCGTTTGTTATAGAGTTTTCTCATCTGGGCAAGCACTTGGTGGGCATAAGAGATCACATGTTACTGGCTCTTCAATTACCATTACTACTACTACTACTAATCATCCTCCGAAACAGCCGTTGAAATCTGTTGAAACCTTGATAGATCTTAATCTTCCTGCTCCGATTGATGACGATGAACTTAGCCAAATCGAGCTCTCTGCTGTTTCTGATGCTGAATTTGTCAACCAATTCAAGCATTGATTCGAAAGGTAAATTTTTTTGTTTTTTGTTTTTTGTTTTTTGTTTTTTTTTTTGATGTTTTGTTATGATGAGTATGAGATTATTACATGAGTTTGTTTTTTTTATTTTTGGCCAATTGGGTCAAATGGGTTTCTCTTATATTTTGATAATCTTGACTGTAATTGATTTCTTTTGAATTATGTTATGCCATTGTAACAGCTGATTTAGAAAATCCATTAATGGAGGAACCAGAGGAATTTATTTCATTGCCAAATCTACTGTAGACAAGGTGTAAAAATAAATAATCAAATTGACAATAGATAAGAAAATTAACATGAGGGTAATTTTGAAAAGAGAAAATTGAAGCTTAACACTTTATCTTATATAGTATAGGAGTCTCTCCATGAGGTATTACTCAAATCGTACGCCTATGGGCCCCGTTTGTTTAAATAGACAGCAACTATGGCTTCCGTTTGTTTTGATTTTGGAGCTCTGATTTGTCATTTGAGGGGACTGTAATAGACTTTGGCGAGAGGTATTACCAATTCGAAGTGGGAGATGATATTAGCAAAGTAGTTCATTCCGATTAGATGTTACTGGACATGCACCCGAAAGTCCGGTTGAACATTTGGCCGGTCAACCAATCAATTAAATTTATTTTTTTTATTTTTTATTGGTTGGGTATTTTTTTTAAACATTAATATTTAATGTTTTTGTATTTTTTATTAAGTAAAAATCATAGTTTAATTTACTTTATTATTTTATATAAAAATAATTTAACAATTCTCATACTGACAGCTATTATCAAAATAAACACAATTTTATTAATCCCTTCACTATCAATCTCCCCACTATTAATTTCTCACTATCAATCCTCTCATTTCACCTATGAAGCCAAACGGGCCTTTGTTTGCATTGAAACTTACCTGATAAAGATTTTTGCTTTCTTGGAATCATTATAGTTATTGTCATCATCCACCAAGGCCTCGGTTGCCGACTCTCCTGTCTACGTGTCGCCAACTTCCTTGACCTTCTAACACTAGGCGGACGCTAATCTCCATAATTTAAGTGATGCTAGTTAAAGTCACCAAATAAAATTTTCAAAAATGGAGATAAAATTACATACAAACTCAAACTCTCTTACTCTTTTTTTTGTTTTTTTGTTTTTTTACTATTAGTCTGGGTTAAAAAATTTCATTTGGGTTAAACTTTTTGATTTTTTTAATTTTTGTAAAAAAAATAATAATAATTATGATTTAAATGTGATATTTTATTTTATTAATTTTATAATTAATTTTATTTTTTGTAATTATTTTAATCTTTTAACCTCTAAAACCAACGTGCCAAACTAGAGCTCTATTTTAATATAAAGTTATTTGTTGTTCGTGTTTTTTAGTGCAAATTCAAATTACAAAAATAATCTCTCTAAAGATAGAGATAAAATACACCTTATATTTTGATATTGAATTTTATTTAAACAAAAGTCTCATGTACTAAATAAAAATTATTATTTTTAGTGGTGTGTTGTGGAGGGTGAGAAACTCAGCTTTGTGGTTAGTAGGTGCTCCTGAAATGAAACTATACAATTTTCTTCTGTTAATTAAAAAATGCATTCTTGAAAACAAGTTGATCTCAACAGGGGTATTATTTTATTTGGAAAAAATAATTAACTTCCCACCTGTCAACTACTGGCACTGTACAGTTGAAGTGTAGAAGCAGAAGCAGAAGCAGAATCAGAAGCAGAAGAAGCTATTCTCTCTTGCTCTGCTTCTGTTCCATCTCTTTTTTTCTCCTCTCTCATCTTGTCTCTCTTTTCAGTTCATGCTTGTGACTGTTCTATGATTAACTTCTTACAAATCTGATTCATATGTTCAAGTCAAAAAATAATAATAATAATTAATTAATTAAATTCTAAAAATTAATTTATTTTTGGTTTTTTGTTGTTTGAACTTTTCTAAAAAATCTGTTTTGTTTGTGTTTGTAGAGTAGTTTTTGAGATAAAAAGTACGAAAATTTGTTTGGTTTGTCTTTTGTTAGAAATGGTTTTGAAAAATTGTTTTGAGGGGATAGTTTTAAAAAAAAGTGATTGATTTGATGTGTATAAGAAAGAGTGATTTTGAAAAGTGGGTAACCAAACAAAATTTTGAGACTTTTTTTGAAAAAATTTATTTGGTTTGATTATTCTTAAAAATTTGTTTGTAGAGAATTTTTCTCAAAATTTTTTTTGAGAAACAAACCAAACAAGGCCAATAATTTTTAAAACTTTTAGGATTGCCTCAAATTTAAAAAATAAAGAAATTTGATATAATTTTATAAAAAGTTTAGTAAAGACAAAAATGAGGCTCTTTAATTTATTTTTTTTAATTTATTACTAAGACATTCGGTATAACTTATGCTTAAACTTAAATCCGATTAGTCAAAATTTTTGCACCTCAATAAGAGGTCAATTGTTTGAATCTTTCCACTTGTGTGTAAGTTTTATTTCCCATATATTAATTAGTTTTATTCCTCGTGAATTAATTAAAGACATTTTCTAGCACTTAAGGGTCTATTTGGGAAGGGTTAATTTGGCTATTTTAGTCACAAAAGACAAAATAGGTTATTTTAGCCATAAAAAATAAAACATCACATCTAACTCATAATCATTACACATTTCTCTCACAAAAAAATTTAAAAAGTCAAAAAACCAAAGAGCCCTTCCCAAACTAGACTTTTTAGCCCAGATTAAAATAATCAAAAAAGTCAAAAAGTCAACCCACTTCCCAAACCAACCCTTAGATAGTTTCTTCTAAAAGTTTGTATTGTACTTTTTCATTGTTATGATTGTAATTCATTAGATAGTTGTTTGGGAAGTTGGATTGGGATGGGTTGGGGCTAAAATAATTAAAAAAAGACGAGATTTGCTTTTTAACTTTAGACTAAAAGTTGTCACATTCAACCTATAATCATTTTATTTTTCTTCTCATAAAAGTTAAAAAAATCAAAAAGTTCATCCCAAATAAGATTTTTTAATCCTAAGTTAAAATAGTTAAAAAGCTAAAAAATTAAAAAAATCGACTCATATCCTAAATGGAATTTTTTATTATAATATCTTATATGAATAAAATCTTTTAAAAAAAATAGTTAAGCCTCCGTTTGGGAAGTGGGTTGGCTTTTTGGCTTTTTGGCTTTTTTGGCTATTTTAGCCTGGGCTTAAAAGTTTGGTTTGGGAAGGGCTTTTTGGCTTTTTGGCTTTTTTGACTTTTTTTGTGAGAGGGGAGTGTAATGATTATGGGTTGGATGTGATGTTTTGTTTTTTGTGGCTAAAAAAGCCTATTTTGTCTTTTGTGGCTAAAATAGCCAAAAAAGCCCCAATAAGTTCTTCCCAAACACCACCTAGTAAGTTAGAAAAAACTTGTTAGTAGTGAGAACCAAATTGATTATCAATTTTTAGCTTACTAGAAATTATAAAAATAAAAATAAAAAATGAATAAGTAAATATATAAGAAGAATCTAAGGCTTTGTTTGGGAACCCTTCCTTTTAGCGAAAAAGTCAAAAAGTTATTAAATTAGTCAAAAAATCAGCAACTCATACCAAAAAGTTAAAGATTCTCTTTTCTCTCTACTTTTTGCACATCTTTTCGTAAAAAATCAAAAAATCATCTAAAACATATTAATTTTTTTTAACTCATATTTTAATTAAATAATCAAAAAATTATTAAATTAATTTATTCCCAAACGAGTCCTACCTCTCAAAAAAAAAAGTCTTAGCCCGGCATAGACAGGAGGAGAAAGAAATGAAAGAAAAGAGAGAATAATTGTTTGGTGACAAAATATCCTATGTGTCCATTGAAATTTCCCATTATCAATTCTCTGTGCAAATCTGGAAAAGATGACAAAGAGAAAGTGCAAAATCCCCTTTTTTTTTTTTTTTTTTCTTTTTTCTCTTTTTCTGAGGGAATGGTTTTTTGTTTGATTTGGCATGACCTAAGTATCTGCCTCACGCAGGCCTAGTGGAAAACAATTGGCATAACTCCATTTTTTTGACTTTATTTTAAATTTTATTTTAAAAAAATATGACTCACATTAAACTTTTATATGATAAAGTCTATCCTTAGAATAAATCTGAATAACATTTTTTTTTTTTTTTTTTGGGAATAAAATGCTGCATTTAGTGCTTTCTATCTAATCTTTTAATTTTAGAAAATTTTAGTTTGTCTATTTTGAAATAAAATTGTATGAGCATAAAATTCATGCTATGTATAATTTTTTTTTTAATTATTTTTTTACAATCATAGATGTTGTATAAGTACGAAATAATTTGTCTCGTATAATTCTATTGATCAAGTTAGTCCTCCTTCAAACGCCGTCGTCTAATTGCCTGAAAACACAAACGTAAACTAGCAGGCGGGTGTGTGCCAGAAACTCCTCCGATGTCTAAGTCAACAAGTAGACAATAGACAACAAAACTCTGTGTATTTGAGAGTAAGAATTGCAATACCTGAGATTAGGGTTTGGTTTGAGTTTTTGTAGATTCCGCATGGCACAATCCTAATAGGACTCTAACTCTCCAATGTAGAGTCCTCCTTAGAATCATATTCCCAAAAGATAATACTTATCCTTTAACACTCTTCTCACTGCAAGCCAAGTGAAATGGCACAAGTCTTTGTTCGGCTTTCTGTCGTGCAACTGGATTACCTGTACTCTGTTCACCAATGGATTCGCCATGCAACACGTAGCACCGTGAAAGCTAACATTGCATGGCACTCCTCCTAGTTCAGCTCTCATCTCTGTTTGACTACTTTGCTTGATAGCTCGGCCATAGCATTGACCGCCACTAGGAAGTAGCTAGGTCCCAAAATATGGGCATTTACTAGTTCGATCAAACATCTTTGACCACCACTAGGAAGTACCTAGGTCCCATAGCCAGGTCCCATAGCTAGGTCCCATAACTAGGTCCCATGGCTAGGCCTCATAGCTAGGTCCAAAAATATGGGCATTTACTAGTTCGATCAAACATCTTTGACTGCCACTCCAACCTAGCTTAGCTTAATTTGGCTACACAAATTACCCTCTCAATTGCCCCTTAATTCCATCTGCAGTGTGTGATTGAGATTACTCTGTTCAGCCAAGCTACTTTGATCCATTTAACCGGGCTCACCAAAATTGCTCAATCATAGATTTCTTTTAGTTAGACAATCTTGGCAATCCTACTTTGCTGAGCTAATTTTTCAAAGTTGGTCAAACCTGCCAACCTGTAGCTCGGCAAAGATTTTAAAAAGTTTGTCACACCTGCCAACCTTCTTTGGCCTAGATAACTATCTTAGTCAAAGAGTGTAAAAAGTTGGTCACACCTGCCAACCTTCTTTGGCCTAGATAACTATCTTAGTCAAAGAGTGTAAAAAGTTGGTCACACCTGCCAACCTTCTTCGGCCGAATTAACCATCTAGGTTAAAGAATGCAAAAATGTGGTCATACCTGCCAACCTTTTTCGGCCAAGATAACCATCTTGATCAAAGAGTTCAAAAAATTGTTGGTCAAACCTGCCAACCTTCTTTGGCCGAGATAACCATCTCAGTCAAAGAGTACAAAAAGTTGTCAGTCAAACCTGCCAATCTTCTTTGGCCGAGATAACCATCTCGGTCAAAGAGTGTAAAAAGTTATTGGTCAAACTTGCCAACCTACTTCGCTGAACTAATCAGCTTGGCAAAGATTTTTCAAAGTTCAAACTCAAGTAGTTACCCCTGGGCCATTCTACCGCTGCTCGGTTAGCCTACTTAGGGAATTTTATTCAGTATTATAATCACATAACAAAGTCTGAAAAACTTTCTATTTCTTTCATTGATACCGAACTAATAGGAAGAGAAAATTACAAATGCTAAAAAACTTGAAATAAAACAACTTCAGATTGGCCATATTTTACAGTCTTGGCACGATTCGGCCATTTGTGATTGCGTTCTGCTTTCCTCGTTTTTTTGTGGAGGGCCGCCACAGGTATTGTAGCTCAATTTGTATTTCTTGCCGACTGTATTAACTATAGTCGTAGCCTTCTTGGCCGACATTGCTATTGTGCTAGACCTTGCCTTAGCGTAGACGACATCCTCTTCCACCCTTATGTGCTGATGCACCCTTTCTATCAAAGTTTCCATCAAAATAGGCAGAGTCGTAGTCATTGATTCCCTCAATCTGTGCCCTATAGCCAAGTTGCGCTTGTACTAGGGAATAGCTAGGTTAGTAGAGCATTCGCCAATTTGGTTGAATGTCTTCCGGTACCTATTGTTGTATGACTTCAACGTGTCCTTCTCGCCCATGTCAATAGTGAGCAATTGGTCTACATCTATAGGCATTTTGGTGTTTATTTTGAACTTGGTAACAAACACCTCCGCGAGTTGAGCCCAAGAGGCAATGCTGTATTCTGGCAACCTCTCAAACCATATCAAGCTTAAATCCCCAAGGCTTGACGGAAACAAGATGCACATCAGAGCATCGTCTCTTCTGTGAATAGCCATGACTTGTCGAAAATGGCTAAGATACATGTAAGGATCCAACTTCCCGTCATAAATTGTGAACTTGTGCTGGCTAAAGCCCACATAACAATGCGCGTTCTCTGTTGCTGATATAAATGGTGAACTCTGCAACCGGGCCAGCGCCCTATCCGCTGGCTCATAAGTAAGGTGCAGTATTAGCATTGCAACCTCGACGCTTCCATGCGTCCTTGGACCCAATCGCTGCAAAGTAGATACCCTTTGGAGGTCCTGTGCCTGGGCAACTTCTCTTCTTTGTGTCCTTTCCTCCAAAATAGTCTACAAATCTTTTGATCTGGGCAGTTCCATATATCGAGACGATGTTTGATGAGTGTGCGAGGGTCGATAACTGCTACCCTTAATGTAAGATCTTTCAGACTTCGCTCCCTTAGACCTGGAGTGGCAAGTTCTGGAAGTCCTTGAACGGGGGTCGCCTGTCCTGAAGCTTCTGTTCCCAGAATGTGCAGGTGTGGCATATCCATCTTGATCTCTATAAATGATGAAATCGTATTCGTCCTTCGTGGATCTCCATCCATATCACGCCTTTGTTTCTCACTTGGTGCTTCAAAGCCTCCATGTCTACCGCCATCTTTCTCATCAACTCGTCTTGCTCCCTCACGCGATCCTTCAGAACTTGGGTATCTGTCTGTCGCCTTTGTCCATCTGGGCTTTGGGAGTAACGAGGGTTCAAACCCCGCTTTTCTCGCGTACCACTGTGAAGGTTCCGTCGCTGAGGGTCCAAATCCGCCATGGGTGAAGCATGAGGCAAATCATCACGCCTTCTATTCGCTGTTGGCGTTTGGCCATCAATGGTGGAATGCGGCAAATCTTCGTTATGCGCCATTAAAGCTTGTTGAAGGAAAACTTCATCAAAAGGTAAGTTTTCTAAGATTCCCACAGACGGCGCCAATTATACGAGCACGAAATAATCTGTCTTGTATAATCCTGTTGATTAAGCTAGCCCTCTTCCAAACGTCGCTGTCTAATCGCCTAAAAATACAAACGTGAGCTAGCCGGTGGATGTGTGCTAGAAACCCCTCTAATACTTAAGTCAGTAAGTAGACAATAAACAAAAATGCTCTACGTATTTGAGAGTAAGAATTGCAATACCTGAAATTAGGGTTTGGTTTGAACTTTTGTAGATTTCGTATGGCACAATCCTAATAGGACTCAAACTCTCTAATATAGAGTTCTTCTAGGAATCACATTCCCAAAAGATAATACTTATCCTTTAATACACTTCTCACTGCAAGCCAAGTGAGATGGCACAAGCCTTTGCTCGGCTTTCCGTCGTGCAACCGGACTATCTCTGCTCTGTCCGCCAATGGCGTAACCGTGCAACACGCAGCGCCGTGAAAGCTGACATTGCATGGCTCTCCTCTTAGACAATAGACAAAAAATCTCTGTGTATTTGAGAGTAAGAATTGCAATACTTGAGATTAGAGTTTGATTTGAGTTTTTGTAGATTCCACATGGCACAATCTTAATAGGACTATAACTCTCCAATGTAGAGTCCTCATAGAAATCACATTCCCAAAAGATAATGCTTATCCTTTAACACCCTCCTCACTGCAAGCCAAGTGAGATGGTACAAGTCTTTGCTCAGCTTTCTGCCGTGCAACTGAACTACCTCTACTCTGTCTGCCAATGGCTTAGCCGTGCAACGCAACGTCGTGAAAGCTGACATAGCATGGCTCTCCTCCTAGCTCAGCTCTCCTCTCTGTTTGATTACCTTGCTTGGTAGCTCGGCCATAGTGTTGACTGTCACTAGCAAGTAGCTAGGTCCAGAAATATGGGCATTTACTAGTTTGGTCAAACATCTTTGACCACCACTAAGAAGTAGCCAGGTTCCGTAGTTAGGTCCTGTAGCTAGGCGCTATAGCTAGGCGCCGTAGCTAGGTCCCATAGCTAGGCCCCGTAACTAGGTCTCGTAGCTAGGTTTCATAGTTAGGTCCTGTAGCTAGGTCTCGTAGCTAGGCCTTGTAACTAGATCCAAAAATATGGACATGTACTAGTTCGGTCAAACATCTTTGACCGCCACTCCAATCTAACTCGCCTAATTTGGCTACACAAATTCCCTTTTAGATGTAGAATCAACAATTTATCTTAAAATTAATTTGTAACAAAATTATTTTTTAAATATTATAGGAAAATTGGATTATAATATAGTAAATTTTAATTATTTTAATCTGAGTTATACATAATGTGTGTTTATGTTAGGCTGTTATTAATATTGTGTTTTAAGTATTAAATATTAAATATATGTTTCATAATGTAATTAGTAGAAATTAAAAATAGGATAAAATACAACAAAAATAAAATTATTTCCCATATAATATTAGTGCATTTTACTTTTAGAATTTGGAGAGAGATTTAAAAAAAAAAAGAAAAATATGTGTGAAATGTAGGTGAAATGTAATTATTTCATTAATATTTTACCTATCTTTTTTTCTTTTCTTTTTTTAAATTTTTTCTCAAATTCATAAACCAAACACAATCTTTAAGGTTTTATAATCTGCCGTGTGAAAATAAGAACATGACTACATTCTACTTTTGAGTAAATTGATAGAATTAAAAAAAAAAAAAAATTAAGAATAAAAAAGAAGAGTAAATTATTAAAATTACTCTCATTGTAAAACATGAGTACATTCTACTTTTGAAGTTTCTTTATTCGTCAGACACTCTCAAGGTCAAGACTTTCCCAACACTCTTTTCGTATTGGTTGAGAGCATTTCTAATGAGATATGATATAATAGTATTATTATTGTTATAATTTGATAATAAATAGTATAATTATAGTAATGATATTTCAATGATCATATGTCATTTTAGTAGAATCAATATAGAAATTAGTGTGTTTGGATTGTGTTTGGTTCTATAAAAATGATAGGAGGGAGAGATGTTTTGCTAAGAGGGAGAAATGGAGGTTTTGGTTGATGAGTTGGCAGCTGTGACAGCTGCCATAACTAATAATTAGAGCAGAATTTTCTTCTCCAAACAAATTATAACAATAGCAACTCCACTAACAAATCATTAGAGATGATCTAACCAACTCTTATTCTGATCAAATAATGACATAAAAAAAAAACATATAATTTTTATATAGAATTATATGACATTTTATAGTCTGCTCACTTCAAATTAAAATACACATCATTATAAATTTTTTACATAAAAATTCGTTTATAAAAGGTTGTTTGGGAAGTGGGTTTGGGGCTAAAATAGTCACAAAAAAACAAAATAGGCTTTTTAGCCTTAATAAGACAAAACATCACATCCAACCTATAATTATTTCATTCTTTCCCTTACAAAAAAGTCAAAAATGTCAAAAAGCCAAAAGCCCTTCTCAGATTATGCTTTTTAGCCCCAGGTTAAAATAATAAAAAAAATCAAAAAACCAACTCATTTCTCAAACCAAGTCTAAATCATTTTTTAATCTCATCCTCTATCCATACCCAACTTCCAACTCCCTCGATTAGTCTTAAGAGCCATGATAGAGACCCTCTCCAATCACCACTCCTCACACACACATAACGGATGGTGATTGAAGGAGCAGGAAAAAAAATAAAGAAAAAAAAAATATAACTAATGAGAGAGAGAGAGAGAGAGAGAGAGAGAGAGAGAGAGAGAGAGAGAGAGAGAGAGAGGGAGGGAGTCAATGGGGGTGGGGGCGGGGGCGGAAAAGCGGCCTGAAACATTTTTGTTAGTCTTAATTCCGTTCTTGCTAGTCACCCTGGCCCCTCTTTTCTAGTCGCCCTTGCCCATTTCATACTCACCACATTTACTTATTTATTTATTTTGTTGGTAAGTCAACTTGGGGCAAGCATTAATTTCTGCGAAAGGGTCAATTGTAGAAAATTCATTAAGGAATTAATGCTTCCAGCATAGCATAGTATATGAACCCAAAATCAACTTCGATGTTGAATTGCAAATTGATTAATGAGTACCTAACTACAGTTTTTTTTTTTTTTCAGTAATGCTACAGACCCTAAAAATTCTACTAAAAGTTTTACCAAATGTCTCCCATGATTCTACTAAAAGTTTTACCAAATGTCTGACATGGGAGACATTTGGTAAAACTTTTAGTAGAATTTTTGGGGTCTCTAACATTTTTTTTTTTCTTTTTTTTTTAGAACACTTCCTAAAGTTATTGACCTATAGCATGAAGGCATCATAACTATGTATTATTGCGTTGTTTAAGGATGAACTTGTTAGCATCACTTGACCTTGTTGTCAAATTTAAGGTGTGGGTTGTATTTATTTCGACGTAAAGTATTTTATGTAAAAAAAAATTATTAATTAATTTTACACAAAAATATATATTTTTTGACGTTTAATTGACACTTGAAATAAAATATTTTATTGGTTAAAAAAATTTTATTCAATAAAGTGTCATTTATGACTTTTTAACAAGCTAATATACTTATTTGAAAGACTAAATGTGTTGAAAAAATAGTGAGTAAGAGTCAATTTTGTGAAAATTGACTTACGAAATTTGTAAAGGTAAGTCATTTTTGAAAAAATAATATAAAAATATTTTCTTTAAAAAATATTTTACTTACTTAACTAAACAACAAAAAAATGAATAAAATATTTTTAAAAATATTTTATATCAAAACAAACAAGGTCTTGTAGTCAATTTTTGTACTTTTTTTTCCTCCCCTAATGTATGTTACCCTTTCTTGTTACTCTGAAGTTTCTTGAATCTTAAAAAAATGGTAAATTACACTAATCACCTTTCAAGATTTAGAAAAAATATATCGAGTCCTATAAATTTAATACAATTATATTAGATTCTTTTAAAATTTTAATTTACATAATACTTAATTCATTTCTCATCAATAATTGATTCGTTATATAGATTGAAAAATAATGTTGTTATCTCATTTACTTGAATATTTTACCTTATTTTTCCTATGTCTATAGACCGTCTATATTGGTTTTCGTCGTTTTAGGTTTATTAAAAGAAAAATTAATATAATTATATTAAAATTGTAGAGCTTATTATATTTTTTTTTTCTCAACATCAATTGTAGCCAGTAGGGATGTAATTGGTTCGATACGGCCGATATTTAGGTAAAATTTTCCACCAGAATAATAAAATTAGTTTTATTATTTTGAGCACCGATACAGACCGTTTCTCCCATCAAACTACACCAATTGAAATGGTTTGATTCAGTGTTGTTCAATAGGTTTAAGGCATTTTGAATTTAAAGCTGCTTTTTAATATAGTCACTAATCTATGTAAAAATATTAAATTAGCTATTTGTCCACTGCTTTAAACATATCTAATTCATCTATTTAATAAATATTTTCTAATTCCTAGATTAAAAAATATATAAACAAAAAAAAAATAATAAATACTAAGGCTTCAAGAACACTAAGAGATTGTTTGGCTAACACTAAAAAAGTATATTTTTTTAACTTTTTATCTTTTTTAGGTCACATCATTTCTCTACTTTTCTACACATCTCTTTTACAAAAAGTCGAAAAGCATTCTAATTTAGTACATTATATATAATAAGGATATATTAACTTAGGTTATAGGGATGATAATGTTAATTAATTTAGGTTAATAATTTATTATATTTATTAATATCAGTATATTATATTATATATATATATATATTATAACTACAATATATGATGAAGCGATCAGTTTCGGTTGCACAAGATGCTTGAACTGGTATCGAACCGAAAATCAAAAAAAAATAAAAATAAAAAACTACACAGATCGATTCTTGTTAAACAATAGACCAAATATGACCATTTTAGTCTGGTTTAATCGGTTTGGTTGAATTTTTCAATTTTTTTTTTACATCCCTAGTAGTCGGTATAAGTTACTCTAAAAGGAGTTTACACATTTAACCTACCAACTCTCAATAGCAAGAAATTAACTATACTAACTTAGTTGATCACTCATATATGCTCTTAATTTAAAGATCAATGATCAATTTTATTGAGTTTATTTATATTAATTATGAATTTCTTGTCTTTGTTATTGGTATTGATTGTTGGGATTATAAATGTATATTATTAGATTATGTTGGTCTCGTTTGATATAATAATTTTTATCTTTGTATATTGTTGGTGCAATCCCACATCACCTAGGAGGACAAACTGGCTTTACCTTATAAGCGTACTGACCCCTTAACCTGTTACAACATGTTTTCCCCTGAGGAAGAACAAAGCCGTCAGGTCGACGGGGCTCTGCGCCCACCTCGCCAAAGCGAACAATATTGTGACAGGCACGTAGGCGCCAGGCTCAAGCATTTGGCGCTAAAAGAAGGGCTCGTCTCTTCCTCCGTTGTTGTGGACCCAGTCCGCTAGGGGGTTATGTTGAGGCCAACGGGCTCCGCGTCCACCTTGCCAAAGTGGACAATATTGTGGCAGGCACGTAGGCGCTAAGCATGCGCATTTGGCACTAGAAATAGGGCTTGTCTCTTTCCCTGCTGTTACGGGCCCAATCTGCTAAAGAGTTATGTTGAGGCAATCCCACATCGCCTAAGAGGATGGACCAACTTCACCTTATAAGCGTACTAACCCCTCAACCTGTTATAATGCATTTTCTTCCAAGGAGGAACAAACCCGTGAGGCTAATGGGGCTCCGCGCCTACCTCGCAACAAATGCGCGTGCTTAGCGCCTACGTGCTTGCCATAATATTGTCCGCTTTGGTAAGGTGGGCGCGGAGCCCTGTCGACCTCAACATAACCCCCCAGCGAACTGGGCCCGCAACATCGGGGAAATAGACGAGCCCTCCTTCTAGTGCCAAATGCGCGTGCTTGTCACAATATTGTCCGCTTTGGTGAGGTGGGCGCAGAGCCCCGTTGGCCTCACGGCTTTGTTCCTCCTCGGGGGAAAACGCGTTGTAACAGGTTGAGGGGCCAATACGCTTATACAGTGAAGTCGGTTCATCCCCCCAAGCGATGTGGGATTGCCCCAACATAACCCGCCAACAAACCGGGCCCTCAACAACAAGAGAAGAGACGAGCCCTCCTTCTAGCGCCAAATGCGCTTGCCTGGAGCCTACGTGCTTGCCACAATATTGTCTGCTTAGGCAAGGTGGGCGTGGAGCCCCGTCAGCCTCACGGCTTTGTTCATTCTCAAGGGAAAACGTGTTGTAACAAGTTGAGGGGCCAGTACGCTTATAAGGTGAAGTCAGTTCGTCCCCCCAAACGATGTGGTATTGCCCAAACAAAACCCCCTAGCGGACTGGGCCCACAACAGCGTGGAAAGAGACGAGCCCTCTTTCTAGTGCCAAATGTATGTGCCTGGCACCTACGTGCCTACCACAATATTGTCCGCTTTGGCAAGGTGGGCGCGGAGCCCCGTCGGCCTCATCGCTTTCTTCCTCGTTGGAGGAAAATGTGTTATAACAGGTTGAGGGGTCAGTATGCTTGTAAGGTGAAATCAGTTCATCTCCCCAAGCAATGTGGGATTGCCCTAACATAACTCGCCAGCAGACTGGGCCCTCAACAATGGGAGAAAAGACGAACCCTCCTTCTAACGCCAAATGCGCGTGCCTGGAGCCTATGTGCCTGCTGCAATATTGTCCGCTTTGGCAAGGTCGGCGCGAAGCCTCGTCGGCCTCACGGCTTTGTTCCTCATTAGGGAAAATGCATTGTAACAGGTTGAGGGGCTAGTACGCTTATAAGGTGAAATCAGTCCGTCCCCCTAAGCGATGTGGGGTTGCCCCAACATAACCCCCCAGCGGATTGGGCCCGCAACAGCATGGGAAGAGACGAGCCCTCCTTCTAGTGCCAAATGCGCGTGCCTGGCATGCGCATGCCTACTACAATATTGTCCGCTTTGGCGAAGTGGGCACGGAGCCTCGTCAACCTCACGGCTTTGTTCGTCATTGGGGGAAAACGTGTTATAACAGGTTGAGGGGCCAGTATGCTTATAAGGTGAAGTCGGTCCGTCCCCTCAAGCGATGTGGAATTGCCCTAACATAACCCCCCAGTGGACTGGGCCCACAACAATGTGGGAAGAGACGAGCCCTCCTTCAAACGCCAAATGCGCGTACCTGGTGCATACGTGCCTGCCACAATATTGTCTGCTTTGGCGAAGTGGGCGCAAAGCTAGGTCGGCCTCACGACTTTGTTCCTCCTCGGGGGAAAACACATTATAATAGGTTGAGGGGTTAGTACGCTTATAAGGTGAAGTCGGTCCGTCCCCCCAAGCGATGTGGGATTGCCCCAACATATATAATTCATTACCAATTGACAAAAAAAGATATATAAAAAAAAAAATTAAAAAAATCACTAGAGAGAGCACCAAAATTAGTTGCATTTCTTTGATGATATTATTATGCTTTGCTTGAGTTCAAGAATGTCATGCCAAGATTCCATCCTGAATGGCTAATAAGATTCCTTCCCTATCTTGCTTTTTACAAGAAAAGAAAAGTCTAAAAGAGAAAGGCTAATAAAAACTAGTGCAAGTAAGTTGAGTGCTAGAATATACTCTCTCTTTTTTTCTTTTTTCTTTTTTCTTTTTTTTTCCCTCTTTCTTTGATGCCTTTCAATTGTTTTCCCTATTTGTGTGTTTCATGCTTGTTGCTTTTTAATTTCCTCAATGAGATAATATGGTAAATACACATTAATGCATGTATGTATAGATTTTGATTTCTCTATCATAATTTTTCTACAATAATTTTATTGTGATTTTTATCATAATAAGGCCCCGTTTGGGAACAGGCTAATTTAGTAACTTTTTGGCTATTTAACTAAAATATGAGCTAAAAAAAACTAGTATGTTTGGGATGACTTTTTGGCTTTTTACGAAAAGATGTGCAAAAAGTAGAGAGAACAGAGAATCTTTGACTTTTTGGTATGGGTTGTTGGCTTTTTGGCTAATTTAGTAACTTTTTGACTTTTTGGCTAAAAAGGAGGGTTCCCAAACGAGGCCTAAGACACATTAACAAAATATATAATCTAACGACTCCAATTAAAATTGAAGTAAAATGATATAAAACCATATTCTGTAAAATAATGTAATTTTACTTTAGACATAGACAATTAACTACAGCAACAAGGCCATTGCAGACATCACATGCCTTGTTATTCTTCACCATCATTTCAATGCTTATCTTTATTAATGATGATCTAATTTTGCCAAAACACATCATCAAATTTGTAAGAATAGTAGAAATGGTAGGAGATATAGGACAGCTTGGCTTGGTTGGCAGGCCTTCTATAGTAGGTTTGAGAGAGGTGTGGTGTGGTGGTCCTGAGTCTGTGGGTCTGTCTTTGTTTCATTCTTAAGATTAAAAATACAGTGAGTTCATAAATTTAGAAGAAAAAAATCAAAAATTTACTTAGAATGTTAAATTTAAGATTTAAGATTCAATCATAAAGTGGACTTTCTAAAAGAAAATTAATAACAGGGGAAAAGTAGGTGTATTTTTGTGAGTGAGTCCCACTGCATACTCCCATCCCACCCCCACAATTGGTGGGGGAATTAAGAGAAAGGTGTTTGTAGATTTGTGGAGATTTTTTTTTTTTTTACAAAATATATTAAATTATCATAATTTTTAATAACAATAATATGACAATAATATAATTATAAATTGTAATGATAATGATGGACATTATATTTTTAAATAAAGGGATCACAATATGTCACACTATTTTGTATAATAATTCTATACATTTTTCTATTTATATATCATGTTTTCTTTTTCTTTTTTTTTCTTTTTTTATGTTTCTATTTTTAACTTTTCAAAGGCAAACACAAACAAACAAAACAATCCTTCATTTGCCCGCTTGTGACTTGGAAAAAGGCCCCAAAAGTGGGAATGAGTCAATAATAATGTGATATTTTTTACTCTCTTTTTCTTTTCTTTCTTCAAAGTTCTAACCAACACTACATTATCATTATCATCATTATTATCTAATAACAAAATTAAAGATAAGCATTGGAATTTATGGGTTATATTTTTTATTAAATAAAATTCACAATTCTTAAGGGAAGTAAGAGAAGGTGAAGCTGCATTGCACAACAGTAAAATTCAAATCTATAAATTATATTTGATAAAGAAGTGCCTCATCTATTGATCTCATATTCAAATCAATAGTGAACTAGTACTAAGTAGCTAATAAGGAATAGAGCTGATACCTTATCATTATAAATATATAATTTTTAAAATACAACTCAACTATTTACACTTATTACATCATGTTTCAATACAAACCAACATAAATAAACTAAAAACAAATCAAAACTCACAAACAAAAATTACAATGTCTCAACCATTTATCACTTGAGAGATACTATAATGTGCATCTTAAAAAATGTACACATGATATGCCTTTCATAATTTTTTTACAAAATTTCATAACTTAAATACAAAATGTCGTAATTTTTTCACTACAAAAGTCATAGCATTTTTTTTCACTAAAAAATGTCATAACAAAAGTCACAAATCTAAAATAGCTCGTTTGGGAAGTTTAGATTAGATTTCTCCTTATCACTTTGATAAATTTCTCAGCATTTTTATTTTTTTATTTTTGTCAATAGAGTAATTACAAGTAAGAGAAATACTACACCATCAATTATCGAACAAACCACTAGCTCACAATAGTTAAAAAAAGTCAATAAAGTCTATTAAGCCCAAGCCCAACAACCATTCTACTACTATTTACACACAATCCCCATAATGAGGGAGAAATAAACATTACCACAAAAAGTATCAAACTCCTCTTAGCATTATCGCTAGGGGTGTTCACAGATCGGTTTTGTGCGGTTTGCGGTTCGGTTTTGACCCGCCCACATCTATGCGGTTTGAGAAAAAGTCAACTCGCAACCGCCCACAGTGCGGTTTGTGGTTTGTACGGATAGGATTTGTAGATGTGCGGGTGGTTTATGGTTTACACTTCTTTCTTTAAAAATTAATTTTTTAGTTTTTTTTTTCCCATTGAATTTAGACATCAGATTCATTTTATATATTTGTGATCATTTGATAACAATTTTCTGATGAGTTTACAAATAAAAATTGAATATCAATGCATTAAATGAAAGTACCAAAAATAAAGAGACCCTACACTAGCATTTTTGTCGTGAAAAAAATGTATATCAATGCATTAAAAAATGTATATCAATGCATTAAAGGTTGTATTCAATTAGAATTGCCAGTTCAGTAATCAATAATCAAACTAGAAGCTTTATCGACCACCAGAAGGAAAATTTTATTAGGAAAAAATGGATGAGTCACCAATGAAAATCACATAAGAAACCAAATTTAGGACTTGATAATTCTACGGCATTAAAAAAGTTGAGAAATACTTAAAAATAAGGAACCTAGTGTCATAAAGAATATAATGGTACTCCTGTTAAAGTTACAAAGTTGGTATATAAAAAATAATAATAATTAAAGTGCGGACGGTTTTTGCGGGTTGCGGGTTTAACTCGCTACCCACCCGCAACCCGCAAATTTGTCATATTTCAAATCGTATCCGCCTGCATTATGTTTGCGAAACTGTCCATTTATATGCGGCTTAGGCTGATTAGGCGGGTTGAGCGGTTCGGATAAACCGTTGCCCACCCCTAATTATTACTAGTACTAGATGATCATTCTACAAACATACATTTAAAAAGTTTTGAAATTTACTCATTATCAAAATGCGGATTGAATATGTAAAATAATTTCGCTCAGAACTTATAAATAAATAAGTCCAACTAATCAGAGTTGCTCATAGTCAGGGGCGGAGCTATCAAAGGGCTAGGTTGTCACGTGCCCCCATGGGTTTTTTTTTTTTTTTTTTAAAGCAAACATAAAGAAAATATTTTAAATAAAAAAAATTATAAAAATATTATTTTAAATGTCAATGACATTTTTAAAATAATAAGAATAATAATGGTTATTTTGATTGAAAATAAAGTGATTACGATATTATTATCTATGAAAATTTCAATGTAATGGTGATATCTATTACTATTGACATGCAAATATAATTAATCTCAATGAAAATATAGAATTTATTGAATTATTAATTACATTTGACATGTAGCGTTCATTCTCTATGTGTTTCTTTACTATTGGTTGGTGATATCACATGTTAATGATAACGTGATATAACTATTATATTGAATTTTTATGCATATTTTGTATAAAAAAATTGCTTTATCATTATATATTTTATTTTAAAACTTTATATCCATAACTTTTTTTAATATCGTCCACGATACACTAATTACAAATAATATTTAGCTTATTTGGTTCTAGTTTTCAGAAAACAATTTTCAAAAAATTTTATATTTTTATTTTTCGTATTTTAATGTTTTCAATAAATTTTTTAATATTTTAAGCAAATTTTTTTAATTTTTAGACACACCTAACATAAATATACCTAAAAAGTATAGTATTTGTAAAAAAAAATCTTTAAAAAATACACTAAATATCAAAAAATATAAAAATAATATGAAAATTCAATACATTTTTCATATTTTTGTGTATTTGTTAATTTTTTTAAATATTTTTTCACAAATATTTTACTATTTGGATACATATCTAAGTAATGTGCATCTAAGAAAATAAAAAAAAAAAAATTGTTTAAAATTTAAAAAATATTCACTAAAATCAAAAAAATTTGAAAAATAAAAAACTTAGTTTCCAGAAAACTAAAACCAAACACACTGATTTATTTTTTTTTTATCTTTTTTGAAGTTAATGGTAAAAATTTATGTTAAATATTTTTATAAAAAAAAATTAATATTGTAATTAATAAGTGCCCCCTCTGATTTAATTTCTTGGTTCCGCCACTGCACATAGTTATTCTTAAAAATAACCTTGCTTGTTTTCACTTTTCAAAAAACACTTTTCAGAAAATTCTACTTTCTTATTTTTCGTGTTTTTTTGTTTTTACTGAACATTTTTAATATTTTAAGCAATTTTTTTACTTTTTAGACACACCTAACATAAATACACCTAAAAAGTAAAAAAATTGTAAAAAAAAATCTTTTAAAAATTCACTAAATACCAAAAATTCAAAAAAAAAGAGGAAAAATTACCCAAAAATCCTATTTTCTGAAAAGTTGAACCATTTAGTCCAAAAAATTTTCTTATGCACCATTTAATCCCATTTTTTTTGGTAATGTTGTTTACTTAATTTTCATTATTTTGCAAGTTACAATTGTACCCCTTTTTGGGGATGTTTGCTGCTCTGAAGCAGCATATCAATGGCGGGTCTTCGTACGGAAAGTCAATCCCATCATCATAGTCTTCGTCTTCAACATCGTTTGTTGATTCTATGGTTCCATTTGCTTCAATTGTGCCGTTCTGGGACTGGGTTTTTCGGGTTCGTTTCAGTTTCGATGAAGATTGAGTTTGGGAAGTTGTGGGGTTTTTCTTGCGGCCTCGGCGATTGGGTTTGGAGGTTTAGGGGGAGGTGGTAGGCTCGCCATTGATGGAAGCTCTGGGAGGTTTTGGGTTATGCAATTTGGGAGGTCTAGGAATGGGGATTGGAAAGGTTGTTGAAATTGTGAAGTGGGTTGATGCGTAAAGGAGGAAAGAGTGAGAGTTTGGAAGATTTGATGGAAGAAACTGAAGTGCTGCCATGGAGGATTGCTAGGGTTTATCCATGTGTCTTCTTCCAATAAACCCATTTTTCACGATGTTGATCTCTCTCTTTCTCTCCTCTCCAATAAACCCATTTTTAGTGATGTTCACGATGTTATGATGATGTTCATGATAATGTTTGATGTTTGATGATGATGTTGTGATGTTTGATGTTATTTTGATGATGATGTTTAATATTGTTTTGATAATGATGTTGTGATGTTTGATGTTGTGTGAGTGATTTTCTGATCACACTGCCTACTTAGTAATCAACTGGAGAGCACCGGCAGAATAGATGGCTTTTAGCTAACCTGCAACAGAAAGATAAGACTCCGATGGTGGTTCGCCACCCGGGGGTACTCCGACGATCAAGTCAGTACTCAATATCTCTCAAAGATAATCAATAGTGCTAAACTCACTAGCTTGAGCATAAAAAGCATACCTTAGACCCATGGGAGTGCCTCTCTTTTATAGCCAACATAAACCTAATCCCAATAGAAGCCTAACTTCTATGGACTCAGGATTACTGCTAATCTTGGACTCCCAGTAAGATTAGGATAAACTCTTTAAGAGTCTTATCTTAATACAAACTGAAGTCTTCTCTCATTCTAGGACTCTTGTCCCTCATCCAGGTTGAGTTCCTTTTTCATTCTAGGACTCCTATCCCTTATCCACTTATCTCGGATTCCGATATCTTCGGAGATAACCTCGGGCTTGCCGAAATCACCTTGGCGTCACGACCAGGACACGTGGCACCTCGGCTGACACGTCGGCGTCACCTTGCCACGTGTTGGTACTCAGAAAATATATCCCCACAACTGCCCCCTAGGTTCTATTACCTCGGCATTCGAAGGTGATGGAACCTACACTATTCGTTCATCTGTGCCCCTCTGTCCGAGATCAAACCCGCCGACCTCAAAGTTCCCTGGACTTTACTGTCCACTGGTGTCAAGAATCAAGTTTCATGCTTTCCAAGCTGCTTAAAATAGCACCTCCTAGCCGAGGTTCTGGTTCCATTAATTCGTAAACTCCAAGAGCTTTGCAACTGCTCCACTCACACTTTCTGGTGAGTTCCCGATTTCCAGTCATCTATTTGACTCTGGCGATTTTCATATCGGCGTTCATTTCACTTGGTAGGTTCATAAACTCTTTACTTGCTATTAAGCTCAATCTTTCATAACTCTTCTAAATCTGTTTACTTGCCATCTGTTGCCTTCTATTTTCGTCTGTCTTTAAGTTTTGAATTGTTTGAATGTCTGGCACTGTTCTTGTCATATCCGCTTTCTGTTGCTAGCATTATGTCTGGGTCATTACTTTCTTGTTCTTCACATACTTACTTAGTGCATGTGCACTTGGCTTTATTCTTGAACTTTCGCGTCTTCTTGACTATTTTTTCTCTTTTTTCATTCAATCCTCTGGCTTTTTCTCTTTTGCTTAAATTCGTCATTGTTCCAAGCTTTCAAGCTTCTGCAACTGTCTTCGTTCCTCTCTTCCGGTGAAGCTTACGTCATTCTGTCATTGTCGTCAGACTTCGGCAATTCTCATTCCGGCTTCCCTCTTTCTGGTAAGCCATTGTTCCTCCTGGTTTTATTTCTTGTTGCTTTCCAAGAAGCTCTGCTTCATTGTTAATCATCATTGTTGTTTTACCCGTTGTTTCCAAATCATCTTCTTGAATACACACTGTTCATACATCTGTTGATTCCTGCCACTATTCTTGGCTTGACACACCTGTGCAATCTTTTTGTCTTGATTTCCTGATAGCTTCATCACCTTTCTTGATTACGAATTACATTCTTGTTTCTGTTTTCTGTGTCTTTTTCCAGATTCTTGCTTTCAATCCATGCCTTCAAACTCCGAGTTGCCAATCGCTGAGAAGAGCCTTGATCAAACCCTTCGGGAGATCGATGCTAAGCTCGAGGTCGAGAAGGCTACTGAGAAGTCTGCCCAACTGTCTTCTATATCCTGCCATTGACGCCGAGTAGTTTTGTTTCCTTCTTTTACTCCTTGTACCTCGTACCTTGTATTTTGTCCGTCTTTGTATGCTTTTAATCCAGCTGACGTGCCATTTTTGTAGTCTGAATAATTTATTTTTCAATATTCAGGCCGAAGTGCCTTCTTTCTTCTTTAAATGCATTTCTCTGATTTCTTCTTTGAATGTATGTCTTCTTTTTTCTGTTTTTGTATGATTCTATACTTAGAATAATTTGCATGTCTTCAAAGTACACCTTGACTGTGCAATCTCTTCGGGTAAAATACCTCTATCACAATTTCTAATCTTGCTCATCTCGGCCTTGTCCTAACACTTGAAAATATTGTAACAAATATTTTCACAAGTGTTGCTTAGGACTTGTCACTTTCTCAATATCTTCTATCAAGACTTCAGTTTTCCATATTTCAAGTTTCGACAACCTGGTAGTCTCGGTAAGTACGCAGATATTGCTTGAGCTTGACTTTAACTTGTAAATTTTTCTCAAAAATTTCAACAAGTGTTTAACCATCATCCTTTATCATAACCTCGGCTTAACTTCAACTTGTAAATTCACACAGAATTTCAACAAGTGTTAAATATCACATCGGTTTAACTTCAACTTGTAAATTCACACAGAATTTCAACAAGTGTTAAACATCATCTCGGTTTAACTTCAACTTGTAAATTCAGACAGAATTTCAACATGTGTTAAATATCACATCGGTTTAACTTCAACTTGTAAATTCACACAGAATTTCAACAAGTGTTAAACATGACCTCGGTTTAACTTCAACTTGTAAATTCACACAGAATTTCAACAAGTGTTTAAACATCAGCTCGGTTTAACTTCAACTTGTAAATTCACACAGAATTTCAACAAGTGTTAAATATGACCTCGGTTTAACTTCAACTTGTAAATTCACACAGAATTTCAACAAGTGTTTAAACATCATCTCGGTTTAACTTCAACTTGTAAATTCACACAGAATTTCAACAAGTGTTAAATATCACATCGGTTTAACTTCAACTTGTAAATTCACACAGAATTTCAACAAGTGTTAAATATGACCTCGGTTTAACTTCAACTTGTAAATTCACACAGAATTTCAGCAAGTGTTAAATATCATCTCGGTTTAACTTCAACTTGTAAATTCACACAGAATTTCAACAAGTGTTAAATATCACATCGATTTAAATTCAACTTGTAAATTCACACAGAATTTCAACAAGTGTTAAACATGACCTCGGTTTAACTTCAACTTGTAAATTCACACAGAATTTCAACAAGTGTTTAAACATCATCTCGGTTTAACTTCAACTTGTAAATTCACACAGAATTTCAACAAGTGTTAAACATCATCTCGGTTTAATTTCAACTTGTAAATTCACACAGAATTTCAACAAGTGTTAAACATCACATCGGTTTAACTTCAACTTGTATATTCAACAAAATTTCAACAAGTATTAAACATGACCTCGGTTTAACTTCAACTTGTAAATTCACACAGAATTTCATCAAATGTTAGACATCATCTCGGTTTAACTTCAACTTGTAAATTCACACAGAATTTCAACAAGTGTTAAATATCACATCGGTTTAACTTCAACTTGTAAATTCACACAGAATTTCAACAAGTATTAAATATCACATCGGTTTAACTTCAACTTGTAAATTCACACAGAATTTCAACAAGTGTTAAACATGACCTCGGTTTAACTTCAACTTGTAAATTCACACAGAATTTCAACAAGTGTTTAAATATCATCTCGGTTTAACTTCAACTTGTAAATTCACATGTAAATTCACACAGAATTTCAACAAGTATTAAATATCATCTCGGTTTAACTTCAACTTGTAAATTCACACAGAATTTCAACAAGTGTTCAATATCACATCGGTTTAACTTCAACTTGTAAATTCACACAGAATTTCAACAAGTGTTAAACATGACCTCGGTTTAACTTTAATTTGTAAATTCACACAGAATTTCAACAAGTGTTAAACATCATCTCGGTTTAACTTTAACTTGTAAATTCACACAGAATTTCAACAAGTGTTAAATATCATCTCGGTTTAACTTCAACTTGTAAATTCACACAAAATTTTAACAAGTGGTAAACATCATATCGGTTTAACCAACTTGTAAATTGCTACAAATTTCAACAAGTGGTAAACATCATCTCGGTTTAACCAACTTATAAATTGCTACAAATTTCAACAAGTGGTAAACATCATATCGGTTTAACCAACTTGTAAATTGCTACAAATTTCAACAAGTGGTAAACATATTCTTCTTCTCTCTGCCCCCTACATGGCTTCCACATACTCCTTTGCGAACCTTATAAAAGGTCTTCAACCTGGCTAACTGCAGTCCAACTTTGTGTGTGTGTTTTTTTTTATCTTCTGGGATTTGAGATTTGTTCACTGAGCTCTTCTCTTTTCGGACTTAAGTGCCAAGATCTTGTCTACTAGAATCTTGGATCTGCTCTCTCAGGTTGAGCTCTTCTCTTCTCGGACCTACTCATCTAGGCCGAGATCATGTCTTCTAGGATCCGAGATCTGGAATCCGGGATCTGCTCACTTAGGCTGAGCTCTTGTCTTCTCGGGCCTACTTGTCTAGGCTGAGATCATGTCTTCTCGGATCCGGGATCCAGGATCTGGAATCCGGGATTTGCTCACTCAGGATGAGTTCTTCTATACTTGAATGTTATCTCCTTGGGAGCGCTCATGCCCCCTGTCTTTGCATCCCTTCTGGAAGGGCCTTCGTTCCTCCGCAAGTATCTATCCTTCCATACCTAGAGGCCATCTTCGTTGTAGTATCCGCTTCGATCTGTTGTCTTTGGTGCGTCACCTTCCTGGCCAGCGTCTTTCACTCCGTGACTCTGGTCACGAGTTTCTGTGTTACGGTTGTCCCCTTCAATGTCGAGGTTGATAGGTCTCCCATTCCCAGCAAGAGCGTTGTCTCCAGTCTGATCCTTCTGTCCGTCATTGTCCATCTATTCTTCTTTCTTTCCCACAGACGGCGCCAAATTGTGTGAGTGATTTTCTGATCACACTGCCTGCTTAGTAATCAATTGGAGAGCACCGGCAGAATAAATGGCTTTTAGCTAACCTGCAACAGAAAGAGAAGACTCCGGTGGTGGTTCGCCACCCGGGGATACTCCGACGATCAAGTCAGTACTCAATATCTCTCAAAGATAATCAATAGTGCTAAACTCACTAGCTTGAGCATAAAAAGCATACCTTAGACCCATGGGGGTGCCTCTCTTTTATAGCCAACATAAACCTAGTCCCAATAGAAGCCTAACTTCTATGGACTCAGGATTACTGCTAATCTTGGACTCCCAGTAAGATTAGGATAAACTCTCTAAGAGTCTTATCTTAATATAAACTGAAGTCTTCTCTCATTCTAGGACTCTTATCCCTTATCCAGGTTGAGTTCCTTTTTCATTCTAGGACTCCTGTCCCTTATCCACTTATCTCGGATTCCGATATCTTCGGAGATAACCTCGGTCTTGCCGAGATCACCTCGGCGTCACGACCAGGACACGTGGCACCTCGGCTGACACGTCGGCGTCACATTGCCACGTGTTGGTACTCAGAAAATATATCCCCACAGATGTTATTTTGATGATTATGTTTGATGTTGTTTTGATAATGATGTTGTGATGTTTGATGTTGTTTTGATGATGATGATGTTTGATGTATATGTCCTCTATGGTCAATTTCCCTATAATGGGACCTTTCAGTCTATAAGAAAATTTTAGGGCTAAACAGTGTATAAGTTGTTAATTTATGATTTATTGATGCATCACCCAAAAAAATACAAGAATTCAGTACATTTTTTTATATTTTTTTGTATTTATTAATTTTTTAAAATATTTTTTTACAAATTTTTTACTTTTTAAATACATCTAAGTAAAGTGTATCTAAAAAAGTAAAAAAAATATTTAAAATTTAAAAAATATTCACTAAAAACAAAAAAAAAAAACACGAAAACTAAAAAAGTTAATTTTTAAAAAACTTAATTCAAAAAATTCAAACCAAACACACTGATTATTATCTTGTGGATGATCACTCATTGGATTGAGAATACTACAATTTCTGGCTACTTTCAATGTCTCTAACGGTTGTTTGGACATTTTAGAAAATCCAGGCCTTGCAAATTTCTCTAATAAATTGTCGGTTAACTGCATTCTTTAATTTGTTTGTTTGTTTTTGGTTGAAAATAATTGATTGAAATTTGGTAGACTTGGATGCAAACTCTATGTTCTAGAATGCTAGATAGAATACTTTGAACTCTTGGTTGAGCTAAACTTGGTGAAACATGGATTAAATTATTCGCATGGTTGGTATAGTTATTAGAGTTGAAATTCAATTCTTAGGAATTGATTAGTTGGAAAGGCATTTGGTTGGTATAGTTATTAGAGTTGAAATTCAATTCTTAGAAATTGATTAGTTGGAAAGGCTTTTGAGTTAAGTATTTACTAGCATATCACCCGTGTTATGCACGGATTGTATTTACAATTATCTATATATGTGAATTGTGATTTTTAAATGTTTTTTTTTTAAATGTCTTCTTTTTTTCTTTTTTTTATATTATATTAAAATTTAATATTTTGATAATAATCATATGTGTTGGACTTTTCAAGGAATTAAATGTCTTTTTTATTATTATTATATTATATTAAAGTTTAATATTTTGATAATAATCATATGTATTGGACTTTTCAAGAATTTTTTTTATACTTGTTCTTAATGCATAAAAGTGTTATTATGAGGGATAATAATCATATGTGTTGGATTTCAAAGAATTTTTTTTATGCTTGTTCTTAATGTATTAAAGTATTATTATGAGGGTAAGACTTGAGAGTTGGAAGAAGTTAATAAATGCTAAGATTTTTTTTTTTAAATCAAAAAATCAGAAAATTTAGATTGGGAGATTGGAGCTCCCACAAGGCTTGGGGTTAAAAACCTCATTTTGCTTAATATATAGTATAGATATTAAAGTTTAATATTTTGATAATAATCATATATGTTGGACTTTTCAAGAAAAATTTTTTATGTTTGTTCTTAATGCATAAAAGTGTTATTATGAGGATAATAATCATATGTGTTGGGACTTTTCAAGGAATTCATATGTATTGGATTTTAAAGAATTTTTTTTATACTTGTTCTTAATGCATTAAAATATTATTATGAGGGTAAGACTTGGAAGTTGGGAGAAGTTAATAAATGCTAATATTTTTTTTTTTTAAATCAAAAAATCAGAAAATTTAGATTGGGAGATTGGAGCTCTCACAAGGCTTGGGGTTAAAAACCCCCTTTTGCTTAATATATAGTATAGATACTAGTATATCACCCGTGCTATGCACGGATTGTGTTTACAATTATCTATATATGTGAATTCTGATTTTTAAATTTTTTTTTTAAATGTCTTTTTTTTTTCCTTTTTTGTATTATATTAAAGTTTAATATTTTGATAATAATCTTATGTGTTGGACTTTTCAAGAAATTAAATGTCTTTTTTTTATTATTATATTATATTAAATTTTAATATTTTGATAATAATCATTAATTATATATGTTGGGACTTTTCAAGGAATTCATATGTGTTGGATTTCAAAGAATTTTTTTTATGTTTGTTCTTAATGCATTAAAGTGTTATTATGAGGGTAAGACTTAGAAGTTGGGAGAAGCTAATAAATGCTAATATTTTTTTTTTAACTAAAAATATCAGAAAATTTAGATTGGGAGATTGAAGCTTCCACAAAGCCTGGGGCTAAAAACCCCCTTTTGCTTAATATATAGTATAGATAGATAGGGCATTCGGATCAACAGTCTAAATTTGAAATTTTTAGAGTAATTTTCTTAGATTCCTTTTTTTTTTTTGAAAAATTAGTGAAACATTTATCTCCAATTTTGTACAGTAGGAGAGAGCTAAGATTTTTTTTTATTAGCTAAGGTTCTTCAAAATTTTCACAGAAAAAATTAACTCAGAAAAATTTTTAAATTTCTCTGAGTCGAGCATAATTTCTCTAAGTCGAATTTTCTCTGTGAAAATGTTAAGGGACCTTAACTAGTATGAAAATATTGTATATCATTTATCTTATAAAATTTTAATATCAGAGGCCTTAAAAAAACGAATTTCTTTTTCTTTTTTTTTTTGGATCTATGAAGACAATAATAATTCTTTAAAACAATGATTTGTATTTTTTATCAATATATTTCATTAAATCATAAGATAACAGCACTAAACTGGACAATCATAATCCAATAAGTCTAATAACTTGCACAAAAAATAGTTCATTGTTACTAAAAATAAATAACACAATACAACAAAAACAGAAAACCTTAGACTATATTTGCGATGAAATATTTTAATATCCTTTTTTTGTGATGAAATATTTTTATTGCAAAAAGTGTCATTAGTATTTTTTTAACTACAAAATTGAACATTTAGTAATGTAATACTATCCTTTTGGGACCAAATTATTTTATCTCTAAAAATGATATTTTTAAAATTACAAGTAAATTTTATTTTTTATTTTTTGGAACAAACTTTTAGAGACTATATTTGTGACGATAAGAATTTGTTTCCCAAATAATTTTTACAATAAAATTTTTACTTTTAAAAATTGAAAATAAAAATAAAAATAGTCTCTAGTTATAGTGTTGAAAGGAATCCTGATACTTCAATATTATTTTTGTACATAACTAACTAGCATATCACTCGTACTATGCACGGATTGTATTTATAATTATCTATATATGTGAATTGTGATTTTAATTTTTTTTTTTAAATGTCTTCTTTTTTTCCTTTTTTATATTATATTAAAGTTTAATATTTTGATAATAATCATATGTGTTGGACTTTTCAAGGAATTAAATGTTTTTTTTATTATATTATATTAAAATTTAATATTTTGATAATAATCATATGTGTTGGATTTTCAAGAATTTTTTTTTATACTTGATCTTAATACATTAAAGTGTTATTATGATGGATAATAATCATATGTGTTGGGACTTTTCAAGGAATTCATGTGTTGGATTTTAAAGAATTTTTTTTATGCTTGTTCTTAATGTATTATAGTGTTATTATTAGGGTAAGACTTGGGAGTTGGGAGAAGTTAATAAATACTAAGATTTTTTTTTTTAAATTAAAAAATCAAAAAATTTAGATTGAGAGATTGGAACTCTCATAAGGTTTGGAGTTAAAAACCGCCAATGCTTAATATATAATATAGATTGCTAGATCAATGGCATAGGGATGATCAATTGGCCTAGTTATAGGCTTTATATGTCAACCCCCTCTCCTGCTAACACCTAGTGCACTCATTCAAGAGCCAAATGGTCCATTATAATGATGATTTTGAATTTTTTTATTATTAATTTTTTTTTTCCCACTTGATTGTGTAAGCCCCTCATGAACAAGTACATCTTAGCTCTTGAATCAATTCCTTCAAGCTTTTTCACTAGATTAAGCAATCAAAACTCAAAACTTGATTTCAAGCTAAATTATGAAGAAGTGGAGCACAGGCAACATGAGGCTTGGCTCATGAATTTGTCATGCCAAAGGATAAGCCAAACTAGAGCATGCTATTATTGTGATATAACACATCAGGAGACTTTTGTAACAAGAGCAAATAAAGGTCATCATGCAATAGAGCCAAGCCCTTTCTGTAATGTGAATTGATTATTATTATTATTTTTTTAATAACATTGGAGGCCATAGTTTGGCACAAAGAGTCTTATTTTTTATGAGATTTAAATTATCGACATTATAATAAGGTGTTCGGATTCTAACTTACTAAACTTATCCTATGATGCATGTGGCTTGTTCTAGTATAACAAATGCCATCATGACTTTAGATGTTAGGCTAATTCGGATAAGCTTTACGTTGTATTTGGTTGAAGGATTTGTGAAGGGATTTGAAAAGAAAAAAAAAAAAAAAAAAAGGTAGGTGAAATGTAAATAAAATATATTTATATTTCACCTAATTTCATACACGTTTTCCCTCCCATCTTCAAATTCCTTTCCAAATCGTCCAACCATACACAACATTAGTGAGATTGTGAAGAAACTCTAAGTTTAGTGTTAAGTGGATTTTCAGAACTAAATACTAATTTTATTTTATTAGCATCGAATTCACAATGATGTTATTGGGTATAGTTTATAAAGGTTGCTTATTACTTTTTGTTTTTTGTTTTTTTTTAACGTATGTGCTTGAGCATTGAGGAAATTTGTAGATATAATTTAAAAAATAAAAATAACTTAAATAAATTATAAAAACTAGTTATTATAAAATTAGGAAAAGAATTCTTTTAACTTCTATTAGCTTTTAAGAATGTGGAACCATACGATTGACACCTTCTCATATATACCTTTTTTTTCTCCAAAAGAAATTATAATGCATAGAAGATAATAACATTTAAGTGAAGAAAAATCAAGTGAATCATGATGCGTCTATTTTTTTTTTCCACTAACATTGTCCACCACAAATTGTGAAAAATAGTCAAATGGCTTCACATGCATTTAATTAAGTAATTAGTACTGCTATATAAAGCTAAAATGATCACACAATCTAACAACCACTAAGAAATAGAATAACTAAATTTTTGTATTAAATTTACTTATTAATTACATGTTATCTACATTGGTACAATATGTAAAAATTATGAGATTTATTGTACCAAAACACATCAAATAGACGGTCTAAGGCCTCATTTGGAAACAGACTATTTTAGTAATTTTTTGACTTTTTACGAAAATATGTGCAGAAAAATAGAGAGAATGATGTGATAACTTATAGTGACTTTTTGACTAAAACTGACACTTGTCAAACGAAAGCTAGTTAGGCATCACAGGCCCTACTCTAAGAATACGATCTGTTCATTTTATAAGACGGACAAAAATATCGTTTTTCAAAAATTTAATCATCACAATACAAATAATCTTGATTCCAACTAGAAGATTTCTAATGCCTAACATTTGGGCAACTCAACAAACCCTCCAACAAAAGGAAAAGGACCAGCTAATTAGCTACCCTAAATTATTAAATTAGTAACATTAACGCAAAAGGACAGTAGCTTTAGTTCGATTGCCAAAATGACATCCAAATATGTTTCATTTTCTTCACTTCCTTATTTCAATTCATTTCGAACTTTTGAATCACTTAGATCAAAAATCACATTTTCATTCTTTTTCAATATTCATGTCGTCCAAACTTAATCTTACAATAATTCTTAGTCCCTATTTCCCTCTAAGAAAAAGAAATGACTAAGCTAATTAGCAACCTTAAATTAATACAAAAGGACAATAGCTTTAATTTGATGGCCCAAAATGAGATCCCAAATGGGTCTCTTTTTCTTCATCTTCTTGGCAACCAAACAAAGCCAAATGACCCCTCTCCTAACCCATTTCTTTTTTCTTTTCTTTGCCATTGAAGACAACTTATCCCACAACCCTTTTCTCTTTTGGTGTTGCATTATTCTACACAACATGTTTCCTTTTTCCTTCTTTTAAGCACTCTTGCAATTTTAGTTTATTGTTTGTATAACTATTCTTTTCATGCACCATCTTAGACATTACCTTTGATTCACGCTACAAACACCATGATTCTATGCCTCTCCTCAAGTTTGAGTTAATACACTCAATAATAGCCTTGTGATCTTCACTACAACAACCCATGCTTTTGACTTGTCTTCTTTTTGTCTTTTAAACCTTGATAACATCGTCAATGGCATCTCCCAATGTCCATGCAACCAAAACCTCACACATCTCCGACTACTTATTCACATGTACTTTGGGACAAATTATATTCGTGGTCCTGTAATTTGTCTTTTATGTTACTTTAATTTATATAGTTTCAATTGTATTCATTTGTTCTTTTAATTTTTACCGATTTAGACCAATTGATAACATCCATTAAGAAATTTGCTAAGAATCAAAAGCAAAATGTTCCATTTAAAAAGAAATAGACCATTATAAATTGGATGTCGACATTTCAACCATTCAAGGAGAGTGAATAGACTATTTTATTTATTGATTTCAGTTCAATTGCTAAAGATGCATTACCAAATAGATTAAATTAATATAATGCGAAAAATTAAAGGGTAAAATTATACAATTAGAATTGAAACCGCCCAATTGACAAAGAAGACAAATTATAGGAACAAAGAGTGTAATTTGCCCTTCTGTTTATGATAAAAGGGAGCAAATGGTGTGGGGTCATCGGTAAATATAGTGAAAGAGAAACATTTATCCAGTCCAAAAAGACTTGTTTTTCATTGATTATGAAAAACATTTTCAATTAATTTTTATATAATTCATTGTTCTAAATGTAAACTGACTGTAAAGTCTTATTAAGAAGATGGGTACACCAATAAGTCCTCTTGACTTTTTTGGTGCATCAAAAAATCTTGTTCACTTTTAATTGTTACCACAAAATCCTTTCTTGTTTTTTTTTTTTTGCGGCGTTTTCATAAAAAGTGTCACTAATTGTTAGTTTTTTAGCGATAGTTTAAAAATTCATTACAAAAAAGGGCCACTAATTGTTATTTTTTAGTGACTAATTTAGAAAAACATCACGTCAATTTTTAGCGACAGATTCATAAAATCGTCACAAAAAATCCTTACATCCAACTGTTAAGAATTTTTTATTTATTCAAACACATATAGGACTTAATGATGCACACCCAAAAAATGTATAACAACTAAAATGCAAAAAATAAGTTTGCTATCTCAGACTTAACCACCCAAATTTTTTTGAATGGTGGTTGTGTGGTGAAGATTAAATTTGTAAAGTATGAGGTCCATAGATAGAATAAATCTGTACCACAAATTATAATTTAGGTAATTTCTAAATGTATAAGGTACTATTACTGAAATGCAAATGGCAAATTGGGTGTTTGGAAATTGGGCGGGTGACTTTCTGCCCTTTGAAATTGGGCCTTTCGGGCCTTTGTAATTGGGCTAAACATACCTCCCGATAAAAAAAATTAAAAAAAACGCCACTTAATTCAAATAACTTATTTACCTTCAATTTGTTTAGGTGAATTTTTTCATTTTTTAACATTTGATACAATAGAAAAAAATAATAAGTTTAATGAAATTTTTTTTGTGATCAATAAAAAATAAAAATATTTGGTCAAAAAATGTTTTCTACTTTTGAAAGATGAAAAAAATCTTACCAATATCACCATATTGCTACCATCACTTCTACTACGCCACCTCTGCCATCATCGTCACCCACCACCAATACAATAAGTAGTACATATTCAAGGAGGCAACTTTGAAAACAAAAATTCAAAGAAAATTATTTTCTATCAAAATAAACAGAACGTTAATTCAATCTCATTTAAAATAACAACCTTATTCAACCTTGTTTTCAAATAACCTTGTTCAAAATTTCAAATAACTAAATTCAGTAAATTTAAATAAATAAATTACCTGGTTCATCTACATGAGAATCACTAAATTTGATGCACATTGCTTTTCTTGACTAATAATACGGTTCTTTTATCCAACTTTAAAAAGCAAGCTTTAGAGGTTTTGAAATTATACTATAAAATTATTAAAGACAAGAATATATAAAATGAATGCATAGTTTAGATTCAAATATGGTATAGTGTGATATGGGTCACACTGAAAGATGGAAAAAAAATTTCAAACACATGATAAAGTTTATAAATTTAATTATTAAAATCATAATTTTTTTCATATATTTGTAATTATTTTTCAAAAATAGGCCTAATTTGTAATTCCCCCCCCCCCCCCCCCCCCCCAAAAAAAAAAAAAAAAAAAAATTAGTAAGTCTTTCCAAACTTATATATTTTTTGGAGAAAATGACCATAGGGGATAATACCACCCAGTGCGTCAGGGAAAAAAAATTACAAAACCATTGAAAATTTTATAATTTTAATTATTAATATTGATAGACTTTTTCATTAATTTATAATTATTTTTATAAAAATAAGCTGATATATAATTTCTCCTTACCTTTATTAAAGGTAGAGTCCTCACCCAAATTGGGTACTCCCGGATGGGGTTAGGTTGGATAATTTCTCATCCATCATTCACATGAATTCAGGTAGATGTGAATTGGTTTGATGGTTTGGACATTACTTATTTTGAGCATTTTTTCAAACAAATTTTTTATTATTTTGTGCTCAAAATTTTTTATTGTTCATTTTTATAATAAAAATAAAGATTCAATTTTCATATTTTATAAATAGTAAATATAATTACTAAATAAAATATTCTTTTTTATATAATTTCATTTTATTAGGAATATTGACCGATGGAGTTGGATCAAGTGGCCTCCAATTCATCATCCGTCCACACTTACGCAAACTAAAAAATATATATTTGAAACTATCCACTTAAGCAAACTAAAAATAATTCATCTGTTTGATTCAAGAGATTGGGGGAATTATTTACTGTTCAGATTGCTTATCTAATGGAATAGGATGTCCATCGTTTGATTGTAATTTTAGTCTGCCAGACATGGAGTCCGGCCGGATTCCATATCCCTCATATGAGGGACTAAACAATCCTGGAGTGGGGGGGGGGTGAGGGGAGGATTATTTCTATGGGATTGGTATCCCATGGAACTAATGTGTGAAATGTCCATTTTACCCTTATCTATTACTTAGTAAACAATTGGAAAATGGTAAAATAGTCTTTTGAACATTTATAAATTATTTTTTTTAGTGTTGTTAGTTTACAATTATATATTAAATAAAAAATATAAATTATTAATTTAATTTAATTAAAAATAAGAAATTAAGAATTATGGCCTATAAATTAAATTTTTTTAGTGTTGTTAAAAAAATTAAATGTATATAATAAATAAAATATTTTTTTAGTGTTTTTAATTTAAAATTATATATTAAATATAAATTATAAATTATAAATTATAAATTATAAATTAAATTAAATTAAAAAATAAATTATAAATTATGGCCTTATAAATTAAATAATTCTAGTGTTGTTAAATTATAAATTACAAATTTAAAATTATATATTAAATATAAATTATAAATTATATATTACAAGGGTAAAATAGTCTTTTGAACATTTATCATTATCCAGTCCGTTTAACCAAACATTGGATTCACTAAAAATAATTCTTTCCGGACATCTAATCCCATAAGAAAACAAACACGGGATATACATTCAATCTAACCAAATAGTCCGAGAAATTCACAGTCCCAATATTCAAGTCCCATAGATTCTAATCTCTCCTTATTTAGTCCGTCAAATCAAACACACCCTTTAGACTATTAAGATTTCGTTTAGGAACAAACTATTTTAATAAATTTTTAATTTTTTAAAAAAAGATATGAAAAAAAAAATAAAAATAATAAAATGATAATTTATAATAATTTTTTAATTAAGATATGTAATTGTCAAACGAAATATTCACCCTTATCAAATTTTGTCAATTTATGTCATGTAGAGCTCATAACAAGTAACTAACATACATAACATATATATATATATATATAAATAATGAAATAAAAACATGCAACTTAGGTGGGTGTACCGTGACATGTATTCTTGGTGCGAAAACCATGCTTTGTCTCTCTCTGGTTTCTCTCTCATCCTCTCGCAGATAATCGCAGGTAAGCCATTCCTCTCTTTCTGTCTCTCTCCCTCCCATGGATTATCACATTTCATTCTTCATTCGAACGCGTTTTTATTGTCTCTTGTTATTGCATTGAGAGATCTTCGTTGTTTCGGTTCTTTCATTGTTTAATTCGACACTTGCAACAAAAAAAAAAAAAAAAACCAATGTCGATGCTCTCCTTCGGAATGTGGTTTGTTTCAGATGCTGAATGCTAATGTATTTCTGGAATTTAGGGTGCTTAATCAAATTCTTTGGTTTTAATTGTATTGTAATTAGCAAGTGAAAAGGCATTGAAGAATTTGACAGTAATTGTAAGTTTAGGTGTTAATATAGATGGCTTCACCTCCATTTCTGGTGAAGGATCAGATGGATGAGAATTTTTTTGATAGACTGGTTGATGATGAT
Organism: Camellia granthamiana; assembly: GCA_036172215.1. Taxonomy (NCBI): domain Eukaryota; kingdom Viridiplantae; phylum Streptophyta; class Magnoliopsida; order Ericales; family Theaceae; genus Camellia; species Camellia granthamiana. The sequence goes on along the minus strand of CM069908.1, from coordinate 24,292,640 downwards.
ACTCATATTGCTGAATCTGGCCCTAGTTTTGTAGAAAATGAGGGTTCTGATGAGGGAAAAGCATTTTCAAACTTAAGTGTTGGTGAATTTCATGCTCCCAAAGTAGATTCTGGTGGCAATATTGATAGTAGGGTTGACAGCGAAAGGGAATCTGGTATTCGGGTTGTTTCAGCGTCCTCGGATGGTCATCAGGAAAATTTAGTTACTGAGGAGAGTGTTTCGCTGAATCCCCATAATGTAGTTCAATCAAATGATGTTGCCTTGGAGGCTAATGGTGAATTGGAGTCAAAAAACAGCAATAATAGTGCATCAAGTGGAATGGGTATTAAGGAGGTCGATTGGAGTGCATTTAATTCCGCTTCACATCTTCATGGTGGGAGTGGAACTGGGTCGTTCTCCGACTTTTTCAGTGAATTGAATGATAGTTCAGGAGGTTTATACGGAAAGGACATAGGGAATTCTGCATCAAACAATGTGGTTGGCGTTCCTGATCCTATGCCTGGTGATTTAAGTTCATTTTGTTCTGTACAGCAAAAAGAAGGTCAATATCATGGGTCACAAACGGAACAGGCCGTTGATGGGCATGATTTAAATAGCAGTCAGTACTGGGAAAACATCTATCCAGGCTGGAGATATGACCCAAGCACTGGGCAGTGGAATCAGTTGGAAGGTTATGATGCAACTGTGAATACCCAGGAGAATTTTGATATCGGGTCAGCTGGTGATGGTGTAGTTACAGAGCAAAGGTCAGACGCTTATTATTCTGACTCTGTTTTGGGCAGTGTGGCAGAGTGTACAACAGCCAGTGTTACTAACTGGAATCAAGCTTCACAGCAAAATCTGGTGTACCCAGACCATATGGTGTTTGATCCCCAGTACCCTGGTTGGTACTATGATACAATTGCCCAAGAATGGCGTCAATTGGAGTCCTACACGGCAGCTATGAATCAGCCAACCAGTGCCTATCATAACCAGCAGAGTCAAGATGGGAATGTTTCAAAATGTGATTTATTGCCTGAAAAAAATCATAGCATTCATGATAAATTTGATCAAATTGGGAAGTTTGGGTCCCAAGCCCCAAGTAGCCAAGGCCAAGTTTTGGGGGGGTCTGGATCCACGAGTAATTACAATCAGCAAAATAGGAATACATGGATAACAGCGTCACTTCCTAACAGCGGAGTTATTAATATTAGTGATATCCAACAATCACACGATCCTTATGTTTCCAGTTATCATGCAAACAAACCCCCTGATCAACAAAATCAACATATGTGGTTTAAACCGTCTGAAACAGCTACTTTACCCAAGCAGACGAGTCACAGTTTTGGTACTGCTAATAGCATTTCTGGCTCTCAAACCTTTATCCCTGCTGTAAGCTTCTCTCAGCATATTAATCAGCATAAGAGGGAGCCAAGCCAACAGATGCATTTCTCGCCTGCTTACTTTGATAATCAGAAATCAACTAATATTTCACAGCAGCCACTTCAGAGTGGCACCCAATTGCTTTATGGCTCCACTGAGGGGAGGTCACCAGATCAGCAGCCTCCACATGCTCTGGTGACTTTTGGATTCGGTGGAAAACTTATAGTCTTGAAGGATACCAGTTCTTTCATGAATTCAGCTTACGGAGGCCAGGTTATACTCCCCTACTCCCTACTCGATAAAGTCAAATTCCTAAAATATGTTTTTTATTTCATTGTTTTATTTAATTGTGGTTTTTTGTTAATATCTAAGCATACTTGTCTTTTCGTTGTTGTTTTTAAAGGTTTCAATTTTAATGTTTATTTCATGCGAAGGACTCAGCTGGAGGTGTCATTAATATTCTCAACTTGATGGATATTGTGATGGACAAAACTGATGCTTCAAGCATTGGATCAGGAGCTTGTAGTTATTTCTATACATTGTGTCAGCAATCATTTCCCGGCCCATTGGTTGGTGGGAATGTTGGAAGTAAAGAGGTGAATAAATGGATTGATGAGAAGATTTCTAACTGTGAATCTCCTGACATGGACTACAGAAAAGGTGAACTTCTAAGGTTGCTCTTCTCTTTGCTGAAGATTGCATGTCAGTATTACGGAAAACTTCGATCTCCCTTTGGCACTGACCAAGCATTGAAGGTAAATTTCGTATACCTGGTCTACCTTTTTGTTTTTTGTTTCCCTATTATGTTCATTGTATCTTGCTTGTGATTTTTATAGAGTAGTAACATTGGGGCTTGAGCACTAATATTGCTTCTTAAGGGAGAGAAAAAGCACATTTCTCTTCTTATTGGTTCTCAACATCTTCATATAATTTGTACTGATACAATATCCATAAATGGAAATGTAGGGAGGAGGGGAAGGCCTAAACTAAAACGAGATGCTATAGTAAAAAAGAATGTGAATTTAATTAATTTAAATTGAGCATATTGCTCTTGACAAAGTAGAATAATGGATAATTATTCATGTAGCCGACCCCACTTGATTGGGACACAAGGCTTAGTTTGGTTTGGTTTGCCATTATAAAATGCCTAGTCAATTGCAACACACAGAATTATTATTACTTATACATTATATATATGTGTATATATATGTATATGTACCTACACACACACACAAAGAAAAATTCTGCATTGATATTTGGTTCATAAAAACTTTTTCCCGGCTCACCAAGGATGGGCGGAGAGCCTAACCTTTTTTATGATTGTATCTCAACTTTGCCTTACCCTCCTGCCTTAATGTAGTTGTAATGCTCTTATAGTCCATCCTAAAAATATAAAGAGTTGGCTACTTGGCTTTATTGTGTATTTATTGGAGGCTTCCTATATATTCAACAACTTATCTTGATGTAGCCTGGTCATTCTTTTTGGATTGGCTTGAAAACTCATTAATTTGGTAATGTTTTTATTTTTAATTTCTTTGGCCATCCCTGATATGAAAAAATATGATGTAGATTTTGTGTTTTATTACTGTTACGCATTGTAAGTTGAAAGATCTCTTATGATTTTGATTAGTGAGATTTGGTCTTCTTCTTGATTTCTTAATTTGACTAGGAAAGTGATTGTCCAGAATCAGCTGTAGCTAAGCTCTTTGCATCTGCCAAGAGAAATGTTGGTGAATATGGTGCTTTTAGAGACTGCTTACAGAACCTGCCCTCTGAAGGAGAGATTCAGGTAGAGATGCTTCTTCTGCTTGGTTTTTCCAAACATTTGTCACAGAACTTGGTGTTTCCTCATTTAATATGTATTGGTGCTTTAGGCTACTGCTTTTGAGGTCCAGAAGCTTCTGGTTTCTGGTAGTGTAAAAGAGGCTTTACATTGTGCACAAGAAGGTCAATTGTGGGGGCCAGCCCTTGTTCTTGCAGCTCAACTCGGTGACCAGGTTTCTTTTCTTTTAATTTCCAGTCCATTCAGTGTTCTCCTTGCCTAATTGGAATGACTTGGTCCCTAATTTATCAAGCTAGTCCATTTGTGGAGAAGGATGTCACAGCTTATTTGTATTTGAGGCTAACATTTTCTTGTTTCTATTTTAATTATGCAGTTTTATGGTGATACTGTGAAACAAATGGCACTTCACCAGCTAATTGTGGGATCACCTTTGCGGACATTATGCCTTCTAATTGCAGGGCAACCTGCAGATGTATTTTCCAATACAACGAGCACTAGTAGTCTGCCTGGTGCTGTAAATGCCTCTCAACATTCTTCTGAGGTGATATATTAGCTTGAAACTGTTCCTGGAAAGAGACTTGTTTTCTGGATATTTTTTTGTTTGTCATTTTTAGTTCAACTCTACTAGGAAAAGGCTTATACATCTCAACTACTTGGCTTCAATTCATAGCTGCAAAAGCAGTGTCTTTCTCAGCCACTGACTCCTAATGCAACAATCCATCCATATGACTGATTATTAGCCATAACTTTGTATAATCATGAAGTGATACATGTTCTGTGGGAATGGGTTATCAAGTTGATAGTAATACTGAGGCAGCATAATTTCCAAATGTTTCCCAATAGGTCTTTTGCCTCTTCTTGTGGTTTAATCGAAATGCCTGTGAAGGTTCCGTGGAAGAAACTTATAATAATCCGAAGGAGATCAAAGAGAGAAGAAAAAAGGGGATAGATAAGTGGATGACTTCCATTTTTATTTTTTATTTTTTTTCAAGTATATAACTTTACACAAGACTTGCTTGAGATCCATACTTAACAAAAGAAGAGTTTCACACTCGTTTATTAACACAAGGAAACCATTTGTTAACGTCTAACTGCATGCTAAATCAAGGGTTTCTGCTTTCATGATACATGCATGAAATTTTTAACCTTATACAGATTGACTTATTCAATTTTCAACCAAATTTCACTTAAATTCCACCACTAGAGAAGGTCAAGTGGTGATATAAGTTTAACAACTCAAGTTCAAGGTCTTCTCTTGGGTGTTTGTGAACTCTGTATGAAAATTTCAGAGAAAATATATATAATTGAAGTACTAGATGATCATTAAGCTTATGATATCTTACTTCATGCGACGCTGTACATAGCCGTAGATTTCCTGGGCACAATCTCTGCCTGCATAGTTATTTATTTATTTTTCTATCAGTTATTTATTGGTTTATATAGTTTTGCATGGACTACAGATTGGAGCTATTTATATGCTTGATGAATGGGAGAAGAATTTAGCCATCATAACTGTAAACAGAACGAAAGATAATGAGTTTGTGATCACTCATCTTGGAGATTGCCTATGGAAGGAGAGGGGCGAGGTATGTTGTCTTCTCTGACTTGAGGGAGTAAAACCAAATAAAAAAATTGTAATTTACATTCTTTTGGTTTCCAACAGAATTTCATACTGTTGAATATAGAAATCAAAATATTATGTTTGAATATGAGAATTAGAATAGGAATTATTTTGATTATAGGAATCTTACCTTGTATATATTGTTTCCTAAATTGTATCATGAATATATTATATATACATGACCTCTACCTCATTGATAGGTAAGCCAAATAATTATTTCCATTCTTTTTGGTATTAGAGCCTCCCTAGCCATCTCTCTCTCAACCACCCATCACCACCGACTGCCTTCTTTCTAGCCTCCAATATCCCTTTCCAGCTCTTTTTTTCCCCCCGATAGCCTCAGCCCAGCCTTTTTTCAGCCTTCACTTAGCCTCCAACAGCCCTTTTCTCCCTCCGATAGCCTCAGCCCAATCTCAACCCAGCCTCTGCAGCCTCTCTCCTTCCTTGTCTTCACCTCAGCAGGCCTTTTTTATCCCTGCCTAGGCTCTGGTTGCTGCCGACCAAACTTGGTTCTGGTCTTACGTGCTTCGGCTGCCTCTTTAGGTGGTTCGTGGCTGTTTTTTTCCCCTTCTTGGGGTGATTGGACTGATGTATTAAACCCCTTTGTCTGTCCTTTTATTCTTTTGGGCTACCGGGTTTATTCAGTAGCATCTATTTGGATAAGCCGTTGAGTTTTTTTGGGCTTCTTATTTTTTCTTGGACTGTATTGCTATCTTTGTGTGTTTTTCAGCCCCTCTTCTCCCACCATGACTGATCCATCCTTTGCTGATATACCCACTAAGCATGTCCCAATTAATTTTGATTTTTCTCTTTCTCATCACACTCTTGTTCATCGTGTTTATCACATGTTTCTCTATTGCGACACAGTTTCCAGTCTATGGCATGTCTTGTCACAAATGTATGCTTATGCTCATAACGATGCTCACATCTTTGAGCTCTATCAAGATATTGCTCAGACTTCCCAGTCTGCCTTGGGTCTTTCTGTGTCAAAATTCTTTGGATACCTTCAGACTTGTTGGAAAGAATTGGCTCAATATGAGCCCTTGACTGAGTTATCAGCAGATGTTGCCTCTCTTGTGTCCAAACATCTTGCTCGCCAACATACTTACTAGTTTCTAATGGGTTTAAACTCTAAGTTTGAATCCCTTCGAACTCATATTTTAAACACATCACCTGCACCCTCTCTCTATGAGGCCTTTGCCACCATTACTAGTGATGAGCGTCGTACGTGTCTGGTTCAGCCGAATCCTTCTCCCCTGTCTCCAGTTTCATCTAATCGGATGGCACTTGCTGCAAAGTCTGGTTCTCGAGGTTCTACTGGTCCAGTTACTTGTCATCATCGTGACGTTTCTAGTCATGTTAAGGCTCGTTGCTTCAAACTTCATCCTGAGTTGAGACAATGTTCCTCTCGCCCTCGTGGTGCTGGCACCCCTCGTACTGCGGCTCTAGTGGATTCCCCTATTCCTACTCTTGGGTCTCCTCATCTCCCCAATTTATAGGAGTTACAGACTCAGATTGGTCAGTTCTAGGCTCAACTTGGATCTCTTACTGCCAGTTCTCCTGGCCATCATCTACCACTGCTGCCACCCTTGCAATAGGTACTTCTACTGCTTTCCATGTCCGGTTTGCTAGTCCCTCATGGGTTCTGGATTCTGGGACTAATGATTATATGACAGGTGAGTTTTCCTTTCTTTTTTCGCTAGTCCCTACTACTATTGCCCAATCTGTGTCTTACTGATGGTTCGTTATCCTCTATTCGTCATAAGGGTGTAGTGTCTTTATCCCCTACCATTACTTTATCATCTGTTTTACATGTTTCAAATTTTGCATATAATCTCTTATTCGTTAGTCGTCTTGTCAAATAATTTAATTATGCTATCATCTTCTTACCCTCTTCTTGCCTTTTACAAGACATAAGTTCGAAGAGGATGTTTGGCAAGGGCTATGAGCGTGATGGGTTGTACTACTTTGGAGATCCATCAGACGAGCCTCCCTCTTCTTCCTTAGCTAGTTTTTAGTCCTCTGTTTTGCCTACTTCCATGTCTTGTGTTTTTAATATTCGGACTTTAGAATTATGGCACGCTCATATGGGTCATGTTAATTTTCAGTATTTATGTCAACTTTTTCTTTCATTTAATAAAGCTTTCAAAGATTCTAAGTTTCATTTTGTGGTTTGTGAGTTGTCTAAGCACTATATCCCTCATATGACTCGTGCTCCTAGTGTTTTTGATCTTATACATTCTGATGTTTGGAGCCCTTCTCCTATCATTCTTTTTCTAGTCATAGATATTATATGACTGTTATTGATGATCACACTAGGTGCACTTGGGTTTATCTACTTCGTCGTAAGTTTGACGTCTTTCCCATTTTTGTCCTATTTTTACAGATGGTTAAAACTCAGTTTTATACAATTATTAGGATTATCCGTTCTAATAATGGTGGGGAATATATTTCTAATGCATTTTGTTCCCATCTTAATCAAATCGGTATTCTTCAACAACTTACTTGTCCTCGGACCCCTGAACAAAATGGTGTTATTGAATGCAAAAACCATTATATTATGTCTGTTGTCCGGTGTCTTCTTCGGGGTATGGGTGTTCCCAAGTCTTATTGTCATATGGCTATCCTTGCTATTGTTTACCTCATTAATAGGACTCTTAGTCGTGTGTTGCATGGGCTCACTCCGTTTCATACCTTTATGCCCATCACCACTCTGTTTCTACTCTTACCTTAAGTCTTTGAGTGTACCTGTTTTGTTCAAAATCGGATTCTCACTCGCACAAAGTTAGATGACAAATATATTCGTTGCATCTTCTTAGGGTACTCTTCCATGTCCAAAGGGTATAGGTGTTATAACCCTGTGTCTCATCACTTTCAGCACACTTTGGATATTACGTTTTGTGAGGATCTTCCTTTCTTTGGTACTAACCCTTCTTTGCAGGCTTCTCCTCATGTTACTTCCACTGTTCGCCTTGTGACCATTTTGGACGAGGTTGAGAATGAGGTTGTCCCCCTTCCTCCTTCTCAACCTTCGTCTCCTCCCCCATTGCAAGTATACTTCCGTAGCCCATGCACTTAGCCCCCCTGCCACCTCTCCGATCTCTGGGTCAGGTAACTCTTCTCCTTTAACTCCTCCTCCACCTCCCCATCGTAACCCACATCGGGATCGACATCCTCCAAATCGTTTGAGTTATTTGAGTAGTACTAATTATCCTATTTTTCAGTATCTTTCTTATGACAGAGTTTCCCCTTCTTACCATTCTTTTCTTGGCAAGCTTGAGTCGGAGTCCATTCCTCATTCTGTGTCTAAGGCCTTTTAGAATCCCAAATGGGTGGCGGCTATGTAGACTAAGATGGCGGCCTTAGAACAGAATCACACTTAGGATATTGTACCTTTAGCTCCTAAGGAAAGCACAGCTGGTTGTAAATGGGTGTTCATTATAAAGTACCTTGTTGATGGCTCAGTTGACCGTTACAAAGCCTGCTTGGTGGCCAAAGGTTTCACACAGATTCCTGGTAAGGATTTTGGTGCCACTTTTGCTCCTATCACCAAGCTTACTTTTGTACGTCTCCTTATCTCCCTTACAGCATCGCATTCTTGGCCTCTTCATCAGCTTGATGTCAAGAATGCATTTCTCCATGGAAATCTTCTTGAGACAATTTACATGGCTCCTTCACCCGGTTTTCGGGCTAAGGGAGAGTATTTGGCAGAAGTGTGCCAGTTATGCAAATCCTTGTATGGTCTAAAACAATCTCCACGAGCATGGTTTGGTTGCTTCAATTCTGTTATTATATTTATGGGCTTTGTTTAGTGCCACTCCGATCACATTTGTTTCATTCGCCGGAATTCTAGAGGTCAGTGTATAGTCTTGTTAGTTTATGTGGATGATATTATTCTCACAGGTGATGACTCTGTCGGCATTAGTCAAGTGAAGAAGGACTTTGGCCAAACTTTTGATATTAAGGATTTGGGATGTCTCAAATATTTTCTGAGAATTGAGGTGGCTTGCTCAAAGGAGGGGATCTCCTTGTCTCAAAGAAAGTACACCATTGACTTGCTTTAGGATACTGGTATGTTAAGGTATAAACCTGCTTCTACTCTTATGGATTTTAGTGTCAAACTCACATCAGAGTCTGGTGAGTTACTAGATGACCCAGGCATGTATCAGCGTCTTGTTGGACGCCTCATTTGTTTGACCAACACTAGATCTGACTTGACATTTGCAGTTAGTGTTGTGAATCAGTTCATGCATGCATCTCGTAAAGAGCGCCTTGACGCAATTCATCATATTTTGAGGTATTTGAAGACTTCTCTTGGCTTGGGATTGTTCTTTATCGCTGGTCTCCAATCTGGGCTCTCTTGTTTCACCAATGCAAACTATGCAGGATCTAGGACTGATCGGCGTTCCACTTCTGGCTTTTGTACTTTCTATGGTGATCATCTTATCTCATAGAAAAGTAAGAATCAGGTGGTGGTTTCTAGGTCTTCTGCAGAGGCTGAGTATCGGGCTATAGCACAGAGGACATGTTAGATTCTTTAGATTCGCTTTATTCTGGCAGAGTTGGGTTTTGAGGAGACTGTTCCTTTCTCTTTATTTTATGATAATAAATCTGCCATTATGTTATCCTCTGATTCTATGCTTCATGAGCGTACCAAGCATATCGAGACCGACATAGATTTCATTCAAGAAAAGATTCGGACTGGCATTATACGTTCATCCTTTGTCTCTTCTTCTCAGCAGTTGGCAAATATGTTCACGAAATCTGTGGGACCAACTTTGCTCCAGTCTTCTATTGACAAGCTGCATTTGTTGAATATCTTCACGCCCAACTTGAGGGGGAGTGTTGAATATAGAAATCAAAATATTATGTTTGAATATGAAAATTAGAATAAGAATTATTTTGATTGCACGAATCTTACCTTATGTATATTGTTTCCTAAATTGTATCATGAATATATTATATATACATGGCCTCTACCTCATTGATGGGTACTATCTTCAAACAAATCAATTAGTTGTTTGGCTCAATTGAAAGGAGGTATTAGTTTTATCAAACCCTAATTAATGAAAATCTAACATTTTAAATTTTCAATTTCATTTCTTTTCATTCATTATCTTACAAAGAAATAGCACCTATGAAGCACGGATACTCCGAAATGGCCCTCGTACGCGTGTCGGATACGTATCGGATACGGATATGCGCCCGATACGACGGGATACGTATCAGATATGGCAAAGAAGTATCCTTTTTTTTTGAAAATTTTTTTGAATTTCGGATACATTTGGGATACGTGAGGATACTTCAGGGATACGGTCGGGATACTTTCGGGATACGGCGGGGCGAAAAAATAATTTTAAAAACTTATAATGGGGGTCAAACTATAAAATAACAAAAGTAAGGTAAAATAAAACAAAAAAATCAATGAACCAAGCCCTACCTAGGTTGCGAACAACAGCAGCAAAGGAGAAGAGGAGGAGGAGTCATCTCTATCAACCAACCAACAAGGAGTCGTCGATCAGGTTCGCGAACAGCAGCTCATCGATTAGGTTCATCCCTCTCTCTCTCCCTTTTGCTCCCTCTCTCTCTCCATCTCCCTCTTGCTCGATCTCTCCCTCTCCCTCTATCGTCTCGCTCTCCCTTTCGATCTCTCTAGTCTAGTACAATTTTTTTTTTTTTTGTTTTTTTTTACAAGTATACTCCTGTTTTGGCCCCATTTGATATCATTTATATGTTAGCTTTTATACTTATAAAATTTTTGATTATTAGTTTAAAAGAATTAAAATATGTTGTAATTGTAAATGTGTTTGGTTATGAAAAAGGTTGAACCTATATGGCTAAATAAATTGTCACTTTTTTTTTTTTTTTGTGCGAAAAATATCAAAAATGTCCTTAAAAGTTATAATTAAAACAAATATATGTCACTTTATTTGTTCATATACATATTTAAGGATATTCCCTAATGAAGGGGAACAAGTTGAAGCTATTGACCTTGAAGACTCTTAACTTTATAGGAATCTTTCTTTTTTTATCAAGTTGTCTTTTGCTTTAAGTTTTATTTTTATGTATGCCACATTACTAAAAATTGTTGAAGTTTTATTTTTATGTATGCTACATTACTAAAAATTATAAAAATAATATTTTTTATGAATGTATCTCCGCCGTTCCCGTGTCTTAGTTTTTCAAATTTTGTCGTATCGCCGTATCCGTATCATATCGTACCCGTATCCCGTATCCGTATCCGTGCTTCCTAGAATAGCACTAGAAAGATGATTGTCTTCTCTGACTTGTTAATTATACCGATGTTTGCAGGTTACTGCTGCCCACATTTGTTATTTAGTTGCTGAAGCAAACTTCGAGTCATATTCAGACAGTGCACGAATCTGTCTTATTGGTTCAGATCATTTGAAATTCCCGAGAACATATGCTAGTCCTGAGGCCATTCAGGTGTGCTGCACTTCCTTTTTATCACATGTATAAGAAAAGAGTTTGAAATTCTCTAATTTACCAATATATGATCTATACAATGTATGGTTTTAGTGCTTTGTTCTAATGCCCATGGTGAATATAATGTATGACTGGCACTATTTTGATCACTTAGTGGACTACATGGTAAATCATTCCCTTTTTCAAGTTCGAGTTTCTTTATTTCCTGAATATGACTGAAATAGCCTTCTGAAAATTTGGATAGAGGACAGAGTTATATGAATATTCAAAGGTGCTTGGAAATCCTCAGTTCATTCTACTACCATTTCAACCATATAAGCTTATCTATGCACATATACTAGCTGAAGTGGGAAAGGTGTCAGATTCGTTAAAGTAAGTATTATTATTTATCTTTTGTTTCAGATTTGGTTATACCCCTTTGCCTTCGCATCCTGTAATGTGTATTTGCTGGTTCAGATACTGTCAAGCTATTTTGAAGTGTTTAAAAACTAGCCGGGTACCAGAAGTGGATGCATGGAAGAATTTTGTATCATCTCTTGAGGAGCGGATTAAAATTCACCAGCAGGTACGTCCATGATATTTGGTTTGTTCCTCAATTGAGCCTTTTTATTTTGGTATCTTACAAAGACACCATTTACAGGGTGGATACTCTGTTAATTTGGCTCCAGCAAAACTGATGGGTAAATTGCTGAACTTATTTGATAGTACTGCTCATCGGGTTGTGGGAGGGCTTCCACCACCTGTACCGTCGGCATCACATGGTAGTGCTCAGCGCAATGAATATGATCGCCAAAAAGTGGGCCCAAGGGTGCCTAACAGTCAATCTACAATGACCATGTCTTCTTTGATGCCCTCAGCATCAACGGAACCGATAAGTGAATGGAATAGTGGGAGCAATCGACCGAAGCACAGTAGAAGCACTTCAGAGCCAGATTTTGGTAAATCACCAAGAAAGGTAAATATTACTCTTTTTGGCTAATAGAAGATGTCCTGCTTTCCTAACCATTACAGTTTTCACAATTTTTTCTATTTTGGGGTTAAGCTTAAGCCTAGTGAGTGATATAGGGAAAAAGTATCACTGATTTCAATTTTCAGAGGTCAATGGAAAATTACACTAACACGATTTGAGATTTCCAACAATTACATGGACCTTCCATGTAGTTTCTAAAATTACATTGACACCCCGTACTTCATCTAACAATATTTGATACCTGACCTCCATTACGGTCAGTTAATGAGACAGATGAATATAATTGATATCATCGTTTTAATTTTTTCAATTACCAATCCTGCCTTTGTCCCATTAACTTAATTGTAAATTAATTAAATGAATATATAAACTTTTAATAACAAAGAGTCAAATTGCACCACATCATCATCCTATTTTAAAAATGGTGAACCTGAAACCAAGTCACATTGCACCCCGTCACCTTCCTTTTTCTCCAAAATCCCTCTTTCTAACATGTGGCCATGTATCAGATGCAAATTTCTCTATTCCACAACCCTATCACCACACCATTTCACACCCTATCCCAAACACCCCCATCACAGTTGTGTTCTTGAACTTTAAGCCTGTCTATGAGGTTCCTAGAAGTAAATTATTTACTCAGTTTGAAAAAGAGAAACAAAGAATAAGAAGATGATGACGTTGAGAAGTTGATGAGATATGTTGGAATGCTCATCTTTGATAAAAGGTGAGGCGAAGGAGTTTTTGCTCTAAAGATAAGAATAAAATCTTGAGGAATGTATGAACTTGATGTAGGACGAGTAGGGATTACTTTCCTACAAGTAGTGAGCCCGGGTTAAGTATACTGACAGCAGCAACCTATGAAGCATAGACACGGCAAAATCAGCGCCGTGGCAGTGTCGGATACGGGGACACGCCGGGGACACGTACAGGACACGCCATCTACCGTGTCCCTTTAATTTAATTGTTTTTCTTGTAGGGGACACGCGTGTCCAGATCGGGACACGCGTGTCCAGATCTGGACACGGTGTGAGACACGGCAAGGAGAGAGAGACAAAGGAGAGAGTGTGAAGGAAGAGAGTGAAGAGAGACAAACCTGTCGAAGTTCGAAGATCGAAGATCGAAGCTCCATGAATCCAGTCGAAGATCGAAGCTCCAAGCTCCATCAGTCGATCGAACAATCGAACACCCCAGACGATTGCGATCTGTCTCTCTCTCTCTCGCCTTCTCAATCTGTCTCTCTCTCCCTCGCGATCGCGACCTCGACCTGTCTGCCTCTCTCTCTCTCTCCCTTGCTTCTGTCGTTTGATCTGAGGGTTTAGTTATTATATAAAAACTATTATTATTATATATTATATAATAGTTATATATTATATAATAGTTATTATATAACATATTATTATTATATATTATATACTAGTTATTATATAACATATAATATATTTATAAGATAATATATAATGCATATTATAAGATAATATATACTCATACATATTAATAAATAAATAAAAAATAAACACATGTATGTAAAATAAAATAAAAAAATTAATTGAAACACATTATTTAAAAAATATAATAAATAAATAAAATAATTAATGTGTATTAAAATAAAAATATTTATAAAAAAATTAAAAAATTTGTCGTGTCCCCTGCCGTGTCCGTGTCCGTGTCCGTGTCCCTATTTTTTAGAAATTGCCATGTCCCGTGTCCGTGTCCGTGTCCGTATGCCTGTCCGTGTCCGTGTCCGTGTCCGTGTCCGTGCTTCATAGGCAGCAACAGTAGAGTTGTAGGGCTGAATTTGGTGGGATTTTGTGACTATAGAAATATTTTAAAAAATAGGAGTTTAAGGGTTTGTAAAAGGGTAGGGTTTTGGGAACGAAAACGCAAGTGTTTAGGGGCAGTTGGGTGGTTGTTCTAAGCACTGTGAACAGTGACGTGAACAGTAACCTTGCCGGATAGAAGAAGAAGAAGAGAGAGAGAGAAGTGCTTCACCCTCGCAAGGGATAGGCCAATCACACAAACACAATCTCAAATTTTTATAATATTAACTCTGCTATTGAATCATTGAGATTACACATATATTTATAGGCTAAAGACTTTCCTAATTCTATAAGTGCTATTTCTCAAATTTAGAAACTAAACATATTTAGTAACTAGTAATATTCTAAACCAACTATGATTTCCAATTCTACTTCAATCATAATAAGAAATTTTAATGACTTTTAATTCTACTTCAATATCAAAATAAGAAACTTACTTTTGACCACTAAGATTATTTGAGACATAATAAAACCCATATATAATACCCCATTTAATAACTTGACCCAAAATAAAACCCATGAGTAACCCCTACAACCCATGTCCAACAATTATTGGAATTACCATTATACCCTTAATTACTAAAACCTACTATAATAACATGAAGACTCAAAATTATTCCAAATCTTTAATTCTTGATGCTCTAAATGTGCTTCATGTGAAATTTCAGATTTGCTCTTTTTCTTCTTTCCATGATCTTCATCAGAATTGTCTCTCTAGCGCCTCACATTCGATTTAATTTTTTAAATTACTAACACTAGAGATGGAAAAAAATTAAAAAGAAAATTGTAAATAATTGCACTTAGCTTAATGTCCTTGTTCAGGCATGCCTAGAAAGATTCATTAGCTTATATGAATATTTCTTCTATGTCCAATTTGCTTGGGGTAGCCTCATGCACTGGGACTGTCCTTTTATTCTAACTCTGCTTTTGCTCAGGTAAGTTCTTCTGAGCAAGAAAAGGCATCAGGATTAGGTGCGTCTTCTCGTTTTGGTCGTTTTGGCTCACAGTTATTCCAGAAGACCATGGGGTTGGTATTAAGATCCCGCCAAGATCGACAGGTAATTTTTAGATGAAACTTCTTTTTCTTATTTTGTCTTTTTTTCTTTGTCCTTGTGCAAAGTTATCTGCATGATCTTTTGGGGCTAACTTGCTCATTTAAATACTACCATGTTTTTCTACTGAAGGCTAAGCTGGGTGAGAAAAACAAATTTTATTATGATGAAAAGCTTAAGAGATGGTTAGAAGAAGGCATTGAAGCTCCAGCCGAGGAAGCGACCTTGCCACCTCCACCAAGTGTAGCTTTCCAGAACAGAATAGAAGGATCTAAAATTGATAATTCGCATTCTAATGGCGGATCAGAACATAAAAACCCAAGTTCTTCTGAATGGAATTCAGAGGTCCCACCCATTCCACCCAGTTCAAACCAGTTCTCTGCCCATGGACGTGTGGGCGTTCGTGCAAGGTATAAGCAAGCATAAAGCTCCTCTCTGTTTCATCTATTTTTTCCCCTAATTATTTATTTATTTATTTGGATTTCATTTTTTATGCTTTACAAGACAAAGTGTTGGGCAACTAAAAAACATGTTTATAAAATGAGTACGGCTGAAATGAAAGTACTTAGATAAATGTGTGATAAGACTAGAAATAAATATATTCGTGAAATAGTAAAAGTAGCACCTATTGAAGATAAGTTGAGGGATAAAGGTTAAGATGGTTTGGTCATGTACGACAAATACCTATAGATGCAACGATAAGGAAGGAAGAGTAATATGATCACCGTAAATGGAGATGCTAGGGAAAGGGGAAGACCTAGGCTAACATGGAATGTGGTAGTAAAAAATTCATATGACTTTATTTGCTTTAATTGAGTATATAGCCCTTGACAGGACTGAATGGTAAAAAGGATTCGTGTAGCCAACCCCACTTAATTGGAACATATGGCTTGGTTTGGTTTGGTGATGGGGTGTTTATTGTGTTGCCTTCGGCTAGTGCATTTGATTTCCCCCCTTTCTTGTACTCAATTGTTTACCACTTGCATTGGAAATAATCAGGTATATCGACACTTTCAACAAGGGCAGTGGAACCCCGGCAAGCGTATTTCAGTCGCCTTCTCTTCCTTCTCCGAAGCCGTCAGTCGGTTCCAACGCCAAGTTTTTCATCCCCACTACGGTGACCTCAGGAGATGGGACGGTACAAACAGGAGAAAACTTGCAAGAAACCATTGTCAACAGTGAAAATCCCTCTGCAGCTGTTGTGAACAACAGTTCATTGCCATCTTCACCAATGTCGGCATCATCAATGGCAACAATGCAGCGGATTCCTAGCATGGATAACATTACAAGAAGAACAGGAGCGATGGTGAACTGTGAAAGCTCCATTCCCCCACATTCTCGACGTACAGCATCTTGGAGTGGGAGCTTTTCCAATACATCTAATCCGTCTAAAACGACTGAAATAAAACCTCTTGGTGAGGCACTAGGTATGCCTCCATCTTTGTTTATGCCCGGTGATTCCTCAACGAATAGAGGTAATATTGGGGATGACCTCCATGTTGTTCAACTTTGAGGTGTCCGGGCAAGAGATAGTGGATATTCACTTTCACGTGGACATATGGTTAATTCTATTTGCACACCACACTTTATTTTAGTACAACACCATTTTATACCGTTCGGATATCAACTTGTGAATAAAAACCAATTGTTTAAACAAAAATTCCATTCAACAATTGGTATCCGAGCAATTGATTTTTGTTCGGAAGTTAATATCTAAATGGTAAAAATGGTATGCAGTGAGATTGAGTGTGGTGTGCAAATAGAATTACACTTGACATATTGCCATGCGACGCCAATTACAGAGATTCTTGACCATCGTTTGGCTGAAATTAGGAAATGAGTGATGGTATGTGTGGCCTCCGATAAAGATGCGTACCGTCCAACCAATATTTGGCCTAAAAATTGAAGGTGCAGACATCTTCAGCCATTGGAGGAGCTTCTTGTTCTCTGAAAGAAGATCAAGTATTGGCATATTGTTGTACAGGTCATTTGTTGATTTATTTGGGACAGATTGCTTTGATGACAGTAGAGGAGGGTCTGAAAATGCATTCTATTCCAATTGAACAGAAAAAGAAGAAAAGAAAAAAAAAGTTTGCTAGTTCACATTTTTTTCACTGTTCATGTTGATAATCAAATTTTGTTCGATCACACAATAATATCAGAAATGAAAGGCCGAATAGTTTTTGTTCTAACCTCTTTTTTTTTCTTTTCTTTTTTTTTTTTAAGGAAAAGGGAACTCCCTGTCACTGACAATTTTCCCACTTTGTTAGTTTTTGTTGTTGGTTATCCTATTGAAGATGTACAGGACAAATTTGAAGAAATTTTAGCAATGTTAATATAACCATTGTTTTTATCCAGACTACCTTTTGTGTCTGGTCCTGAGTTTGTGACCTTACTGTTATGTAACATTTCCATCCAACAATATGATGTTTATTATCAGTCCAATCAATAGCTTACTTTCACTTCAAAATAAGGCCAAGTTTGGGAAGACTAAATAAGTGTACTTTTTGACTTTTATTGTATTATGTGTAGAAAAAGTAGAAAAGAGATGTTGATTGATGTGACCCAAAAAAGATAAAAAGATGAAATAAGTGTACTTTTTTAAGTTAGCCAAACTTGGCCTAAGTCTGTCAATGGATGGGATTCAGAAAATCTGATCTCATTAGCCATCCATCTGAATCTGGATCCAAAATTTAACAGATCCCATAATGGTCAAAGGATCCTCCAAGTCTGCTTTAAAATGGTTTGGACTTGAAAACCAAAAATCCATGGCTAAAAAGATTTGGTTTCTCTTCAATTGGAGAGAAGTTGGATTCTATTTAGATGGATTTGTGGTTCTATACTCGTCTCACTTTAACAATTCAAGTATCCTTTTATTTTGTTAATTCTCATGCATGGATTATTCATTAAAAAACTCTAACCCTAACCTTAACCCAAAACCCAAACCCTTGCCCATCATCAGCCGTCAGCCACCGACCTCTACCCCTCTCCTCTCCTCTTGGCAACCCTCATCTTCATTCCTACCACCGCTGCCCCACCACCATTGCTACCCTCACCGCCGCAATGCACAGCCGTCGCAACCTCCACAGACTTCGCTCACTCTCTGTCTACGGATTACGTGTGGTTGGTCGGCGACCGAAGACTAGTTAGGATAGTGGTGGTCTCCGCGTGATAAGAGGCGCGATGGTGGTAGGTCGTTAGGGATGGTCATTGTAATGGTGGCGGTTATGAGATGGTGGTGACAACGATGGACTGAGAAGGCGAAGCAGCAATGGCAGCGACGGCGGAGCGACAGGGAGGGCGAGTTGCAGAGGAACGTTGTTATGGCAATGGCGACGGAATGAGGGAAAAAGAAAAGAAGAAGAAGAAGAAGAAAGAGGAAGAAGAGAGCGGCGACGAGGACAGCGACGGTGAAGATGACTTCATGATGGTGGTTGTTGGCCAACCGGTGATGGTTGGCCGGTGGTGGTGGTTGTCTATAAGTTGGGGTTTATGGATGAAGGGGAGGCAATTTGAATATTTGATCGAAAGATAAAATTGTAATTAAAAAATTATGAATAATGGTGTAAACTGAGTATAATTGGGGAAATTTCTGTTTGGTTGTGATTTGTAATCGTGTTTCTACATATGTGTTTGAGTATGATGTTTGGTTGTGGCTTTGGAATCAATTTTCACGCTCTCTGCAAAGAGCTCTGTGCATCACAGTCGATTTTGTGCAAAATTTTGGCTTGGGGACAACCGTCCGGACGTCCATGGGGACTACCGCCCGAACGTCCATGGGAACATCCACCCGGACGTCCTCTGCTGTATAGATTTTTTTTTTTTTTTTTGGCAATTGATTTATATAATTGGGAAAAATATTTTCTGAAATTTTTTTAATTTTTAATGTGCTTTAAAATAATTTTGAATTGTATATTTAGTTATGAGTTGTAAATTTTTGTATCACATATCAAATATCACATCAACAATTCCCCACTCAAATCAAACCTCTTTTCCAAAACTATTTTCAAAACTCTTTACCAAACAAATTTTCTACACTCAAATCATAATTCTACAACACACAAACTCAAAATACAACTCATACTCTCAAATCACATTTACAAAACACAACCAAACGCAGGCTTTTATTTTCACACACCTATTTACCTCAATGCACATTTGATGAAATATTATTTTAATGATAATTATATCCTAAAGTAAAATGATTATAATGGATATTAAAATATATCTATAATATTATATCAAAATATTCTTTATACACATTTTAAAAATTAAAAAAAAAATTAAATACACATTTTTTGAGTAAGCAAAAATTAAATCCTAATTTTTTTATTATTTGTCACTTTTTTTTCATTGTTTTTAGTTTATTAGGCCAATTTGCCTTGATTACAAGCATATTTGTCTCTTCTTTGCACTTGTTAATGGATGGGATGTCTTTTATTCCTACCAATATTTAGAAAAACATTGGATCATACAGTTAACCACACTGTGTACCTGTTAAACAAGCTGAAAAAAGTGAATGAACCGAAGATTCCAAACGGAAAGGTTCCAGAGAAAAGCGACAACAAACCAAGTTCTAAAAATATCTAATATTTCGGAAGCTTTGGCTTTTTTTTTTTTTTTTTTGGTAAACTAGTGCCCAATGAAAAATCAAAAAAATCATAGAAAAACATGCAGGTTTTCCAATGGGACGCAAACCAAATGGATTGCAAATAGATAATATATAAAAAGATTTCAATTGGAGAGTTTTCAATGGAGTTGCTAAATATAGGGTCTTGAAGATGTCAATGGGTCTTCAAAGAAGATCAATGGGTCTTCATTGTTTCTTTAATGGGTCATTTTCATACATATGTGGAAGAGGGTTTTCAATTGAATGGATAAAGGTATGTGGAAGGAGTGGTTAAGTGGTGTGTGTATAAAGATACGAATTAGGGCATAATTGGAACCTAAAGTGTGTGGAATGAAAAGAATAATCAATAACAAAATTAATAAGTGTATGCACTGAGAAATAATGTGCACTGAAGTAAAGGTGTATGAAAATAGAATTTCCCATATAATTGAGGTATGTAAATAAAATTACCCTTACAATTTATGTAACAACAATAATTTATTTTTATTTTTTTTGGATAATTGTTGAAAAGTCCAAGTTAAAAAGGATTATATGACATTAGGTCCAATGTATACTTTTTGTTGCTGAGAACTCTACCATTTATGAAATAATTTGGTGAGAAGTCATTTTATTTGTTTTGCAGGACATTTTGTTTTTAATTTTACCCTTTAATTTATCTGTTGACTTTTTTTTTTTTTTTTTTTTTTTATAATTGTTGAAAAGTCCAAGTTAAGGAGGGTATATAACATTAGGTCTAGTGTATATTTTTTATTAGTCAGAGGTCTACCATTTGTGAAATAATTTGGTGAGAAGTCTTTTTATTTGTTTTGCAAGACATTTTTGTTTCTAATTTTACTCTTTAATTTATTTGTTAACTTTTTTTATCTGTTGACTTTCGTGGAATTTCTGTTCAATTTTTTTACCCAATCTATTTAACTTTTTTACTATATGTTCAATTTTTTCCTTTATTTATTTAATTTATTCTCATACATACAAAGATAGATAGAGAAATATCCTACTATTTTACCTGTTCAAATTCTCAACAATGGCTATCTGTTCAATGTTTTAAACAACTTTTAACTAAAATCATGACTATCTGTTCAAATTTTATTAGTCCAAATTTTATCTGTCCAATTTTTTATCTGTACAAACTTTTTTATCTTTTTAAACAAATCTGATCTTTTATTTTATCTGTTGAAAATCAATTGAAAAATAAATTTGATCTTTCTATCTATCTATTTATTTTTTTATCTATAAAAAGTCAGTTTATATTTTTTTATTTGTTTAAATTTTGAACAGATCTATACTGTCTGCGATCTATTTTATCATTTTCTTCATCATCATCATCTTCAACAAAAACAAAAACAAAAAAAACTAGATCTGAGTCTCTCACTCTCATTCTCACTCATCATCTATTCAACACAAAAACAAAAAACAAAATTGTAATCTGCAATTAGTTTCATCATCATCATCAAAAAAAACACAAACTAGAAAAAGAAAAAGAAGAATGAAGATGAATGGATAACCCTAACTACCATCATCACATGACTCGTACCACCTCGTATGACTTTCCTCGTCCGCCGTCTTTCTCGTCTATCTCCGGCGGTGACGCCACAACCTACACCTGCCTCCTGATGAAACTGATGAACTCAACAGGAACTGATGCACCATCTCCTTCGCATCTTTCTAGATTGTCGTGCGCAGATCTGTTAGATCGAAGATCGATCCACCGTCGTATCATTGCGGCGATAGCAGATTCACCACCGAAAGATGTACTGAAGCTTCAAACCCCTTCAATCTGAGATTTTCAGATCTGGCTATAGCGACGAATGTGTGTGGGCCTCCGATGGTCAAATCTTTTCGGATCTAATAGGGCTACCAGTAGATAAGGAGTAAGAGTCGAAGCGGCGCTAAAGACAGAGAGAGAGAGAGCGAGAGAGAGAGAGATATGGTGTGACACCCAATTGTTTAATTAATTAAATTAAAAATAAATAGAAAGTAAAATAAAATAATAGGAATATATTTAATTTTATAATTGTATATGCTAAAATGTAATCCAATTTGAATTAAGAGGCATTGGTTTTATCAAAACATAACCATATAATTAATATATTAATTGGGTCAAATCAAAAGCCTAACCATAAGATTATTATGTTATTAAGGGCCAATGAAGAATTTAGAAAAAAATGACAAATGACTTGGAAAATATCTAATGAAGGTATGAAGAAATGGTTTGGTTTGAGGCATTCCAGTACGCCACCGGTTGTGGATGCAATGATTAAAGAGAAAATTAGGATAGGTGAATCAGCGGGTTGGGTCGTATATATAAGGAGGGAGTGAGGCTGTAGCAATGGAGAAAAAAACAAAACGAGGAAGTAAAGGAAATAGTAAGCAAAAAGAGTCAGTCGGGCAGCGTAGTCACATGTGGACTAGGGACGTCACGTGTTCTTGGATTTTTAAATTTTTTTCTTATATATGTATATAAATAAAATTTTAGCCTCCGTTTGGCAGAGTTTTCAAAATCTAATTCAACACTCACTTTTGAGTGTTGTGTTTGTTTAGGGTTTTCAAATCACAATTCTACACTCATTTCTCAAAACTCATTTCAAAACATAATCATTACTTTTCAAAACTCATAACCAAACACATAATTCAAAACTCTTTTCAAAACTCTATTCAAATCAATATTCTAAAAATATTTTAATTTTGTTAAGATTTACGATTTTTTTAATTTTTTAATTTTTTTAATTTTTTGAATATTTTTAAATATTTTAATTTTTAAATATTACAATTTTAATTTTTAAAATTTTAAAATATTTTATAAAAATAAATTCAAACTCTATTTTATAAAAATATTTTTAAATATTTTAATTTTGTTAAGATTTACGATTTTTTTTAATTTTTTAATTTTTTTAATTTTTTGAATATTTTTCAATATTTTAATTTTTAAATATTACAATTTTAATTTTTAAAATTTTAAAATATTTTATAAAAATAAATTCAAACTCTATTTTATAAAAATATTTTTAAATATTTTAATTTTGTTAAGATTTACGATTTTTTTAAATTTTTTAATTTTTTTAATTTTTTGAATATTTTTGAATATTTTAATTTTTAAATATTACAATTTTAATTTTTTAAATTTTAAAAGATTTTATAAAAATAAATTCAAACTCTATTTTATAAAAATATTTTTAAATATTTTAATTTTGTTAAGATTTACGATTTTTTTAATTTTTTAATTTTTTGAATATTTTTAAATATTTTAATTTTTAAATATTGCAATTTTAATTTTTTTAATTTTAAAATATTTTATAAAAATAAATTCAAACTCTATTTTATAAAAATATTTTTAAATATTTTAATTTTTTGTTATGTATTTGGTTACGATTTGAGTGTAGAGTTGTGAAAGTAGTATGGAATTTCGAGTTATGTGTTTGGTTATGAGTTTTAAAAATAATTTTTTAATTGAGTTTTGTTTTATGTGTTTGGTTAGGATTTGAGTGTACAGTTGTTTTTAAATTTAAAATTTTAAAATTTTAAATTATTTTAATTTTTTGAATATTTAAATTAATTTTTTACTTATTAAATTTTTTAGATTATTTAAATTATTTAAATATTTATGATTTAAATTTTTTGAATATTTATTTTGAAAAAAAATTATTTCCTTTGTAGTATTTTTAATTAAAAAATTAATTAATGTTATTTTTTGTTAATAATAAATTTTTTTAATTGAATTTTAAAAAGAGTTTGGTTATGAGTGTTGATCAAAATTTTCAATAATGTGAAAGTAATGTGTTTTGTTATGAGTTATAACAATTTGAATTAAGTTTTGAAAACTCTTTTCAAAACTCATAACCAAACAAATTTTCTTACTTCACATGTCAAATCAAACTTTCAAAACTCAATTCTACACTCAATTCAAAACTCAATTCCACACTCAATTCAACACTTTATTCAAAAACCATAACCAAACAAATTTTATACACTCAAATCATAATTCTAAAACACACAAACTCAAAATACAACTCACATTCTCAAATCATAATTACAAAGCTCTACCAAACGGAGCCTTAATATTTAAAATAAAATATTAAATATTAAGGGTATTTTTAAATTTATGGAAACAATAGTGATTGTTTTATTGAAAATGAAGTGACTACAACAAATTATATTTTTATGTATGAAAATTTTATGAAAAAACCTTAATATAAAAGTAACATTCATTATTATTGATATGCAAAAATATAATTAATTTTACTATATATATGTAAAAATTACTAGAGTGTTAGTTATATTTGCATGTAGAGTTCACCCTTTATATGTTGTTTTACTATAAGTTTGTGATATCATATGTCAATAATGACGTGATATCACTATTATATGAAATTTTTATTCAAATTTTGTAAAAATTTGATTTATCTTACCATTATATAATTTATTTTACGACTTAAATATATGACTTTTTTACATTATCCATGATATACTAGTTACACGCAATACTTTCTTTTTTATTTTACTCGAAATTAATTGTAAAATTTTATGTGAAATGCTTTTGTAACAATTTATTTAATTTTTTGTACTTAATATTAATTCAAAAATTATTATTATCTTCTTATTGTTGGTTATGAAAAAAAAAATAAAGCTGTAATTAATAAGTATCCCTCTTGATTTAATTTTATGACTCTGTCACTAGAGTCGGGAATGGGAATTAAAGTTAGGAATCAATATCGAGATGAGTTATATTATACTTTGAGTAGTCATAAATTATTTTATTATTTTATAAGTTATTTTATGTAAATCAATTTTTAAAAAATTATATTAATATTCAATTATGTTATTCATTTTATGAGCCCTACTTATTTAAAATTGAAACTCATGAATATGATTGCTTAAATTTTGAAATTTATTTGACAATGAGTATATAATCATTTATTTATATAAGTACCACCACGGAGATTCCATACCTTAGGAGACTTAAATAACCATTGGACCTCTGAATTGTCACTTTAGTGACTCTCTGACGGTCTCATGCCTTGAGGAACTGAAATAACCATTGCCCCTCTGATTAGTCACTTCATGACCATCTGTCTGTCATAGATCCATTGGCCCTCTGTTCTGTTTTATACCGTGGTTGTGATTGTTTTGCATATACGATTTTTGTATTATATGTTTGTTATTTCAAATAATTTATTCGAACCAAACTATTCATTATTTAGCCTAAATAATTATCTATGGTAATTTGTATACCCTTATACTCTTAGTATAATATTCCTCACTCTGTTATGTGTTTATAGCTATTAAAACCCTTTCAGGTGAAGAAACTTAAAGAAGAATGACTTTACTTCATTAATCAGGACCCAAACTTGAGGTGAATATCGTGTTTTTTTCTTTTTTTTCCTCTTGTGTTCATTTGTAATTATTATCTAACTTATGTTACATAAATAATAATTCTCATATACGCTTCAGATATTTATCTACATCTTTTATTTCATTTCGCTGCATTATTTAATTTAGTTACTTCGAACTAATCTTAGAAATTATAGAATTTAACTAGTTGCGAATCCAATCCTAGGCACCGAGGTGGGTCGTGACAGATGGAGAAGGCAAGGCGGCAGTGACGGAACCACAAGGAGCCCGGTGTGCTGATCTAACATTTTCGTCGCCAGAATGAGATGACGTATTCGATTCGGATCTGAGCATCAAAGCAGAACTCATCGACTAGGGTTTTGGGATTAGGAAGAGAAGAGAGAGATTAGGGTTCATTTCAATCGATTTGGTATGAGAGAAGGATGAGAGAGAAAAAAAAAAGGTAGAAAGAGAAAGATGGAGGCGAGAGAAAGAATGATCTTTGTCGAATGGGTTTCAACAGATTATTTTAGGGTTGATTACAAAAAAAAAATCCAGGGTTTCACGTGTTTTTCAATTTAAACCTCAAAATTTCAATTTCGACAAATTAAACCCTAGAGTTTTATCTGTGTTTCAATCTGGCCCCTCTATCTATCTTTTTCATATTAAACTACGAAAATATGGATAGAATTTCATATTCAAATCCACGTGTTGAAACACTTGTATCTCCCTCGTCGTATTTCCGTTTCGTCTCATTTTTGCGTCATTGGATTCACTTCATGGCCTAGCTTTCATTCTACTCTTCATACGCCTTGCTCCACATCTTTTTACTTGTCGTTGGAGTTCCGAAAGTTGGCCAAAAATAAGATTTTTCTCTCTTTTGACAAAATTTTCAAATTCAAATTCATATATTCAAACACTTGTATCTCCCTCATTGTAACTTTATTTCACTTCATTTTTGTGTCGTTAGATTCAACTCATTGCCTAATTTTTATTCCACCCCTCATATGCTTTGTTTCACCTCTTTTTGCATGCCGTCGGATCTCTGAAAATTGGCCAAAAATAAGCTTTTTCTCTTTTTTTTTTCCTCTTTCCTCTTCTTCTTCCTCCTCATTCGCAGCTCCTCTTAGCTTGCTGCTACTGCCACTGTTGCTTCATCATCATTATCTGCAAGATGAGGTGGTGGTGGTAATGGTGGCGGTGTCGTCGAATAGTGATAGGTATACAACTACACTTAAAAATCAAAAATCAAAAATCAAATGGATTGATGAGCATTTTAGGGTGCCTTGGTTTCCAATTAAGCATCATCATTGCATCTCCACTGCCAAGAACAATGTTGCGATAGCAGTAAGAAAAAACAAAAAAAAACAAGAGAGAGAGAGAGAGAGAGAGATCTTATTTTTGGCCAACTTTCAAAGTTCTGACGGCATGCAAAAAGAGGTAAAACAAAGCATATGAGAGGTGAAATAAAAACTATGCCATGAATTGAATCTAATGACGTGAAAATGAGGTGAAACTGAATTACGATGAGAGAGATACAAGTGCTTGAATATGTAAATTTGAATTTGAAAATTTTGTCCAAAGAGAGAAAAATCTTATTTTTGGCCAACTTTCGGAGTTCCAACGGCAAGTAAAAAGATGTGGAACAAGACGTATAAAGAATGAAATGAAAACTAGGCTATAAGGTGAATCCAACGACACAAAAATGATGGGAAATGGAGTAACGACGAGGGAGATACAAGTGTTTGAATTTGAAATTCCGCCTAGATTTTAGTTAGTTTAATATGGCGGAGTTGGATAGAAGGTCCAAATTGAAACACATATAAAACTCTAGGGTTTAATTTGTCGAAATTGAAATTCTGAAATTTAAATTGAAAAACACGTGAAATCCTGAATTTTTTTTGTAATTAACCCATTGTTTTTATAAAGTCTGATCTACAACAGAAAAAGGAGCAACTTGGTCATTTTTAAAAAGCTTGTCCTTATAAGCAGAGTATTTTAGCGTGTGGACCTATGGATTGAAAAAATTCAAAATAGGACTATTAGACTGAACGCTTTTTTTTTTTTTTTTTAATTGATTATTGAAAAGTATGAAAGAAATATTTCTAGTTTTGGTTTATGATTATCCAATTTTAACTTACAAAGCATTGTACCAAACACAAACAATAATTATTGGGATTTTTATTGATAAGTCCAATTTAGAAGTGTTTTAACCCAAGAAGTCCATGAAGGAATTTTTTAACCCATTTAATCCCATGTATGTATAGTTTTATTCCATAAAGTCTATTTTCTTGATTTACACTATTTTTTTGGACAATTATGCCCTTATATTCAATTTTGATACCCTTATAAATATTTTTTGAATGATTAGCAATTTAATAATATGAACATTCATATTTTAAAATTCACATTGGTAGGAATGTAAAATTGG
Source organism: Camellia granthamiana (assembly GCA_036172215.1). Taxonomy (NCBI): domain Eukaryota; kingdom Viridiplantae; phylum Streptophyta; class Magnoliopsida; order Ericales; family Theaceae; genus Camellia; species Camellia granthamiana. Next base: position 24,265,199 of record CM069908.1, on the reverse strand, counting down.
CCCGTGGGCGGCCCGAAACCCGCCCGCGAGCCGGGGCGGGCCCGGCCCGGCCCGTTGACAATGTGAATATTCACATTGACATGTTAACATTCACATTAATAGGAGTGTAAAATTGGCCCGCATCCCATGGCGGCGCAAAACCCGCTCGTGGCCCATGGGCGGCCCGGGCGCGGGCCCGGTCCGGCCCACTGACAATGTGAATATTCACATTGACATGTTAACATTCACATTGATAAGAGTATAAAATTGGCCCGCGGCCCATGGGCGGCCAAAAGCCCGACCGCAGCCCGGCCCGTTGACAATGTGAATATTCACATTGACATGTTAACATTCACATTGACAGGAGTGTAAAATTAGCCCGCGCCTCGTGGCTGCCCGAAACCGACCCACGGCCCGTGGGTGACCCGGGGCGGGCCCGGCCCGGCTTGTTGACAATGTGAATATTCACATTGACATGTTAACGTTCACATTGATAAGAGTATAAAATTGGCCAGCAGCCCAGGGCGGGCCCGACCGGGCCCGGCCCATTGACAATGTGAATATTCACATTGACATGTTAACATTCACATTAATAGGAGTGTAAAATTGGCCCCCGTCCCGTGGCGGCACGAAACCCGCTCGCAGCCCATAGGCGGCCCGGGGCGGGCCCGGTCTGGCCCGTTGACAATGTGAATATTCACATTGACATGTTAACATTCACATTGATAAGAGTATAAAATTGGCCTACAACTCATGAGCGGCCAAAAGCCCGCCCGCGGCCCGGGGCGGGCTCGGCCCGGCCCGGCCCGTTGACAATGTGAATATTCACATTGACATGTTAACATTCACATTGATAAGAGTATAAAATTGGTCCGCAGCCCGTGAACGGCCCGAAGCTCGACCGAAGCCCGAGGCGGGCTTGGCCCGACCCGTGACAATGTGAATATTCACATTGACATGTTAACATTCACATTGATAGGAGTGTAAAATTAGCACGCGCCCCGTGGTTGTCCGAAACCCGCCCACGGCCCGTGGGCGGCCCGGGGCGGGCCCGGCCCGGCCTGTTGACAATGTAAATATTCAAATTGATATGTTAACATTCACATTGATAAAAGTGGAAAATTGGCCCGTGACCCGTGGGCAACCCGAAGCCCGACCTCAGGCTGGGGTGGGCCAGGCCCGTTGGTAATGTGAATATTCACATTGACATGTTAACATTCATATTGATAGGAGTGTAAAATTGGCCCGCAGCCCGTGGGCGGCCCGAAGCCAGACCGCAGCTCGAGGCGGGCTTGGCCCGACCCGTGACAATGTGAATATTCACATTGACATGTTAACATTAACATTGATAGGAGTGTAAAATTTGTCTGCTGTCTGAAGCTCGCCACGGCCCGGGGTAGACCCGGACCCAAACCCGGGCCGCCCATGGGACGCGACTCAATTTTACACTCTTATCAATGTGAATGTTAACATGTCAATGTGAATATTCACATTGTCAACAGGCCGGGCCGGGCCCGCCTCGGGTCGCCCACGGGCCGTGGGCGGGTTTTGGGCAGCCACAGGACACGGGTTAATGTTACACTCTTATCAATGTGAATGTTAACATGTCAATGTGAATATTCACGTTGTCAACGGACCGGGCCCACCCCGGCCCGGGGCCGGGCTTCGGGCTGCCCACGGGTCACGGGCCAATTTTACATTGTTATCAATGTTAATGTTAATATGTCAATGTGAATATTCACATTGTCAACGGGCCGGGCCGGGCCCGTCCTGGGCAGCGGGCGGGCTTCGGGCAGCCCACGGGCCACGGGCCAATTTTACACTCCTATCAATGTGAATGTTAATATGTCAATGTGAATATTCACATTGTCAACAGGCCGGGCCGGACTCGCCCCAGGCCGCCCACGGGCTTCGGGCCGCCAATGGGACGCGAGTCAATTTTACACTCTTATCAATGTGAATGTTAACATGTCAATGTGAATATTCACATTGTCAACAGGCCGGGCTGAGTCCGCCCTGGGCTACCCACGGGCCGTGGGTTGGTTTCGGACAGCCACGGGGTGCGGGCTAATTTTATACTCTTATCAATGTGAATGTTAACATGTCAATGTGAATATTCACATTATCAACGGGTCGGGCCCGCCCAGGGCAGCCCACGAGCCGCGGCCGGGTTTCGGGCCGACCACAGGCCGCGGGTTAATTTTACACTCCTATCAATGTGAATGTTAACATGTCAATGTGAATATTCATATTGTCAACGAGGCGGGCCCGGGCTTCGGGCTGCCCATGGGTCACGGGCTAATTTTACACTCTTATCAATGTTAATGTTAATATGTCAATGTGAATATTCACATTATGAACGGGCCGGCTCAGGCCTGCCCCAGGCGGCGGCCTGGTTTCGGGCCGCCCACGGGCCGCGGACCAATTTTACACTCCTATCAATGTGAATGTTAACTTGTCAATGTGAATATTCACATTATCAACGGGCCGGGCCGGGCCTATTTTTTTGGCCTGTGGGCCGGCCCGGCCCGACTCGAATTTTTCCGGATACCCACGAGGATCGACATGGGCTGGGCCCCTACACATTGACGATATGAGCATTCACATTAACGGTGTGAACATTCACATTAGGGGTATTTTAGTAATTATGTCACCCATAGGACTTATTGAAATATAAGAAAATAATGTGAACTAAATGGAACATAAGTAGATGAAAAGGGTATTTTGGTCTTCTTATCTCAAATTGGACCTAATGAAATAATCAAAAAGAATATGAGTTTAATGAAATAAAGCTCTTAAAAAATGAATTTATCAAAAAAGCTCCCATAATTATTTAGCAAACCGACCCTAATGTAAATTAACCTCAAAGCCAATTGTTAAGATTGCTAAAATTGGGTCAAAGCCAATTGTTTAGACTCCCAAACAAGCCCACCCTGCTTGCTGCCAAACAAGCCCTCAAATCCAAATGCAGAAAAGCACATTCCCAAATTCTCAATACTATTCCCCTATTGCTACGTTTCACATCTCTGTCTCTCTCTCTCTTTCTTGATGACAATGGAGTCTATATGCGTTTCGATATCTCTATAACAGTCTCTCAATTCGCTGAATTTCACAATATCTCCAAACCCTAATTCGTCATGGATCTCTCAACCCAGTACCAACAACAACAACAACAACAACAACAACAACAAACCTATGGCCCATCTCAAGTTCAAACCTATGATCAATCGGCCCAAGCTTACTACCAATTCCATCATTACAATCAATACCTTCAACAACAACAATACCCATATTACCCCCAAGATTACTCAAATGCTTATCAATCTCAGCAAGAACACACTTCGATTCACCCTCCTGGTGTTCCAATTGCGCCTGAATCAACACATGTATTGGGTTCGCAACAAGGGTTAGGGCAAACCCAGGTTCAGAATCAGGCGATTCCGTATTACCCACAAGAGGTTGCGAAGCAGCAACCACAGCAAGTGTTGGATTCTTCGAATTTCGCTGTGAATAGTGGAGGGTTTGGACCGGTATGAGTTTTTGTTTGGTTTTTATTGCAATTTGGGAGATATGAATTGGGTTGTGGTTAAAAAGTATTGATTTATTTATTTATATATTATTAGTGATTTTGTTAGTTGGGTGTTATGAACATGGTACTTGTTTTTCTGTTTTTTGTTTGGATATATCTACTCTGATCTGTTGTGTTTGTGTTTTATTGCTCATTCATTTTTGTTAAAAGTTCAACATTTTTATTCATTCATACAAACAATCAAAAGTATATGCCTATATAATATATGCATATCTTTGGGTGTATGGTTGATGCTTTGATGTTTGTTTCTACCATATGTTTATGTGTTAATGGTTAGTTTAAGGGTTCGGGGGAATCTTTTCATGAGAAGTGCAAAAAAAGTAGAGAGAATGGGTTGACTTTTTGTGTATATATATATATATTTTTTGCGTGGCTATTTTCGCCAATTGTCAAACATGGCCGTCGTGTATCATAGATCTGTCATTCCTGACTTCAGTAATTTGTGTTGCATCCATCTGGTGGATGCAAAGTGGATTGATATAAATGTTTGGACAAGAAAGGATAAACTTAGAAATTGAGACATTCATGAGATGGTAATTTGGTAAATGGTGGATGAAATGAGAGGAAATTGACTAAGATTGGATGATCCACTGAGGAAGAGTGACTAGTCTGTGGTCAAGGATGGTGTTGGGAAAAAGTGGATGACCAAAACTAACTAGTTTTGAAGGTAGTTGGATGAAGATTTCTTTGTTAGAATTCAATTGAGGAATTAAACAAGGTTCATGTACTCCATGCCAGTTTTTAGGATAAAGTTTAAGCAACTTTTGGAACATGGATTTCATCATTTATGAGACTGTGACCACCAAAACTAAGATCTAAAACCCGATATAAAATGTATGAGGTATGTCACGATGTTATCTATTTGTTTTATTTGATTTTGTACTTACACTTTTATATACCTTTACTTGTGTTAATACCAAGATCTAGCAGTTCAATTATATTCATTGGTGTATTATGTGTGCATTTGGGGGAAGTTTTAACCAGTTGTATCTTTAAAACATTGCGCTTTTCATTCTTTGGTGGCTAGAGAACTTTGATGATTGATGGTCTTGATAATGAAAGACAAACTTGTAATTTGGTTGTGTAGAAGGCTGTATTGATTGTGTTATAGATTTTTTTATCACTATTAGTTGGGGTATAATTTCTACTATACAACCTTCTTTTCATATTGTTCTTTTATTGGTTCAGTACTCTACCAATTTAATTTACTCTTGGGAAATTCATTTAATTGTTTGTTGGTTAATCAAAGCAGTGGCAGATGCTATGAGGGCCATTATGTTAATGCCACTGCCCAAGCTTGGGTCGTTTAGAGTTTGTTTCAAGCTTAGTCACTGGCCTGAATGAGCTGAGCTCGAGCAACCCTGTATTTGATGCTATAAGCTCAAGATTTTGGATGTACAAAAATGTGTCCAGTAGTTTATATAAAAGCTTTAGAGAGGAAAATCATGCATCAACTATGGTCCATGGAAGTTGTGGTTCCCTCTTCAAAGCTTCTATATAAGGAGTTGAGCAGAGGATATCTTTACTGAGCTAAGAAAAAGAAAATCTTTCGGATGACGTTAAATGACCAAGAGGTGTTATTAAATGAGCAGAGTGGAGCTGCGCATAAGCTCAATCCTAAGATCATATGATTGGCTGGAGCCCGGGCTCAGCTCAAACTGGCTTGAATATGCTTACATCTGAACCAAGCTTGGACAACCCATTATTTGGCTCATTAACCTCCATACTTAAAATTTCTTGTTTCCTTTGCAGAAGGTATGAAGATTTTGCGAGTGCCTGGTGGTACAACATCTTTCTTAATTCCATAGAGTGAACCTTTTGTGCTTTCCCATGCTGGTAGGTGTTAGATTTTCGGCAAGTCTATCCATTTACTCTCACAAGTTGAGAGGCTTCTTTAACTTGACCACAGAAGCTTAAAGCGACCATTTCAAGAGTAATTACGAACAGATCTTTCATTTCTGTTTATGAGGCAAATGTAGCAATAGCTATAGGTGCCTTGTTACATCGTGTCATCATTTTGTGGTAATAGATCTCTTCTGGTCGCTTTAGAGCTCTTGTGGGCATGCTGGCATCATATGCTGCTGCATTTTCCTATTTGCTTCCCAAATTTGTGTGGAAACAGGTTTGTTTACACTCATTTTTGGGTTTTGTAGCATATTTGTTTCACTGCTTAATTGTATGGCCTTGTACAGGTTTCATATGATGTGCTTTACTGTTGAGGGTGAAGTAAAATTTTTACTCTGATTAGTGTTTTGTTTTCTTGATATCATTTCTTACAAGAGTTCTTCTTTGAGCTAGGTCTTCTGTTTTCTACTTTGGGACTTAGGCAAGCAATGATTCTTTGTTCAGAGTTTTAACCGAGACTTCCATGCAAGTTGTAAACCTCTTACAGCTTCATGATGCTCGATGTTTATGGATGGAGGTGGATGCATTTAGTGTTTTGATGGAAATTATTGGTGGCCATACTCTTCAAATAGCAGTTTATTTTGATGGATTGGTAATACTAGTACCTAAGAAGTACGGACACGGATACTCGACAAACCGACATGTCAGTTTTAAAAAATGTAGGACACAACATTTGGGGGACACGCATAAAATTTATGGTTTTATATATTTAGTATGTCATATTTATTAATATTTCATTCAAGGATAATAAAAAAATGCAACATCACACTAATTCCTAAAGTTCAAAGGAGAATGGATTAATAGGTATAAATTTATATTGTTTTCTTTTTTTATTGTATCATATAAATTATTTTGTTCAAACTTATAATGTATTTCGTGTGTGAAGAAGCAATGGACAATGGACGTGCGTCCCCCAAGTGTCTGAAGCATGTACGAGTCTAAAAAAATTCAAATTAATAATAATAATAATAGTGACACAGTTGGATCTGTGCCCAACAGAAGTCGGGAAGTGTCCGATGGATGTTGGTGTCGAACACGGACACGTCATGGACACACCTTCTTAGAAGTGTCCATACTTCATAGGGTAGTACAATCATTGGTTCTAATTTATGCACGGTGAAGCAGTGTTGTTCCTGTGAATCTACTGGTTGTTCTGTAGTACGTAGGTCTTCGTTCATTAAAGTGTCCATTATTAACGTTCTTGGATTATAGTTTATCTGTAACTGCAAAAACTTCTTTCTATCCTGTTTTGCTTGTAATCTCATTTAAATATAAAATAAAATGAAGGCATGTAAGCTTCTCACTTTCCTGCAAAACTCCATCTCATTAGATTAGTTAATGGTAGGTGAGATATTTAAGATTTAAATGAAACATGTTAATGCGATGTTTCACAAAAATATTATTTGTTTATAACGAGTGATTCATCCAGAGAAGTTGTTTCGATTTTAAACATGGTACTGCGTTGAACATGATAGAACTCTGGCACTTTTGGAAGCACAAATGAGAATGCTAATGAGTGTAAAATTTTTGGGAAGAAATTTAAAATTGTACACTTTTCTGGAACTGATCAAGCATGCTGTCACAGCATGCTTCAATGTGCTTATATTGTTTTTTTCCATTTCTTGAATTTGTATGATTTTTTGCATATTTGGACCATTTGGCATGTTTTTTGTACGTGTGATTTGACCATGTTTTATTAATATTCACCTATGGCCAAAATAGTTTCTTTCTTTGGGCTTATCTTATGTCTCTTATGCTATTTATTTTCTATATGTATCAAATTCTATAATTTTATGGCTGATAAGATCGGTTTAATTGTGATAATTAGTCACTACCTCCTTTTAACATCACTAACATATAAATATATCTTCACAGGCTCTGTTTATGCTCTTCTATGTTCCTTGCAACTGTGTTATCTGCTATTTATTGTCACAGTGGATGAATTGTATTTATTTTTATCTGAACAACTTCGTCTCCTATTATTTTTTATTAAAGGAACATTCCTATCTCAGTGGACCCAGGGGTTGGTGATGGTTCATATATTGGGTGAAAGTTGAACTTGTTCTTTAATGACACTTTTCATTTAAATCTTTAGGGTTGGAAAGTGAAAAATTTTAGACCATAACACATGCTCTACTGTTGTTTAGATATTTTGTAATTACTTACCTGGTTTCCCCTTATTGGACAACTTTTGTAATTCATAAGATGAGAAACTAATGTTTAGACATTTTCCAAGTATGACAAATCCGTGACATTAACCATTTCCGATTGTGGTACAAATGCCTTTGATTGCTGTTCTATGATATGGACCCCACATGCTGCAATTCAAATTGGTTACTTACCCTCCCTATGTTAGTTTTTTTTATCTTGTAAATGACATTGAAATGTTTAGGACACATATATTCTTGAATGGTATTCTGCAGATCGGGCAAACTCCATATACAGGTGGAGGTAGAAGGGGTGGTAGACCATTTAGAGGGCGTGGCTCAGGTCCCACTTTTCGTGGTAGAGGACGGGGTAGGGGTCGTGGTGGGCCCTTTCCAGCACGAGCTAACAACCCATCAGCATTTGTGCAAGGAGAATCATCAGGTACTGGTCAGGCACCGTTTGCTGCAAATACTACTCCAGTGTGGCCACCTCCACGTATGGCATGGTGTGAACTCTGTAGGGTTGATTGCAACACTCTTGACATTCTCGAACAGCATAAGAACGGTAAGAGACATAGAAAGAACTTGCAGGTATATGAAGAGTTACAGAAACTCAACAGCCTCCTTGTTGGACAGAACGAGCAAACGACCGTTGCTGAAGTGAAACAAGAAGTTCCTATTCAGCCTGAGAAAGTCGAGGGAGCTGAGGATAAACAACCCCCACAAGATAATTTGGCTTCTGGAGCCGTTACTGAAAATAAAGTTGAGACTGAGCAGAAAAAAATTTCAGAGGAAGCAGCATCAACAGAAGGTCGAGGGCTTGGTTTCAAGCGTAAGATGAGAGGTGGGCGGGGCGGTAAGTGGATGAGAACTCATGAAGGGTTGAGAAGACCAGTTGAGCCTCCCAAACCCAAACAAGTCGTTCCCTTGGTATGTGAGTTGTGCAATGTTAAGTGCGACTCGCAGGTGGTTTTTGAAAGTCATTTGACTGGTAAAAAGCATGTTGCGAACACAAAACGGTTTCAGGGCCACCAAGCTATGCTCGGACAAGCAGCACTTCAAGCGCTTTACCCGGCACTTCAGGCGCTTTATCCAGCGCTTCAAGCACTTTACCCACCTAACCCTGATGCTTCAACTTCCTTGGGTCCTCAATCTTATCAAGGTGTTCTTGATTCTCAAGGCCTTTTTAATCAGTTGGCACCTTTGTTGTTTCCTCCTGGCCAAGCATCAGCACCTGGAGTGGTACCCACATCGGGTTCAGCTCAACTGTCCAATTCAGAGAGCCGGGATCATCAAGATCCCAAGCCTGAACAGTTACAAGTCGCATCAAAGGCTGGGAGTGAAGATGCTGCTACAGTGGAAGCCAAAAGTCAACAGAAACCCGTCTCAGATTCTCAATAAAGCCTGAAGCTGAACCAGTTGCGAGTGCCAAGACTGAATTTGAAAATGGAACGTCAGAGTTTGAATTGGAGGATAATCTTTGCACTGATAACTTTATTATGGAGCTGAGCAAGTTCTTTCTGGCATAGCAACGGACAGCCCTTGCAATTCCGGACTGTGAGAATGCTCATCGTTTTCATTCTTTTTTCTTTTTCTTTTTTCCTGAATATATTTTGTAAGGATTTTCTTCAGTAATTAATATTGTTGACCATTTAGGTTATCACAATTCTTTTGGAATGTGGGGGTCTCTGAAATGTTTCTGGATTGTCTTATTTGGCATTTAAGTTCACCTTCTTGTGGAATTTTGTTTGCCTTTTGCATTGAATCTCTCTTTGATGGCCAAGAGGTTAAGCCATAAAACACCTTTTTCAGATCTTTGATGGCCACAAGGTTAAGCCATAGAAATGCATTTTTCAGACCTTGGCAATTGAGAATGGAGGATGAAGCAATGCCAACTTCTTTCATCATATATTTTTCATAAATCATCAGCCTGGGTTCCCAATACAGGGAAGATTGAGCCATTCATAACCCCATAAGTTGCGTCTCAACTTCCTCAATAAATTCTGTCAGACAGTTGTTTTGCTCCACTGAAATCATACCTACACCTTAGTCAATCTGCATCGACCTTACTTGTTTCCTTCCTACTTATTCTTTTTTTGGGCTTATTTTCCCTTTATCATGTTCATACATTTGATGGGTGGTTAAAAACTTCGCTGTAATGGTTTTCAGATTGACAATTGGTCTGTCGGTGTTGGAAGTCCAATAATGTATTTACAGGTAATAGCAGCTCTAGTTGGAGGCCAGATTTTCTGTCTGCATTCTCTACTGTCCCAAGTCAGCTTTCTATCACAAGATGGGCTCTTTGGCCTAATTGTCAGATGTTGCTTGGGATATACAGAGGATCTTGGTTTTGCCTAGAGGCTAGATTCTCTGTTTGAATTCTCAGTTGTCCAAAGCTAACTCTTTATCAAAGAATGAGTCTTTTTTGGGTTGATCATGTGGTAGAAATGTGATTTGAAATAGAAGTATGTGACATCGAAAAAGAAAATCCCTGCAGAATGGTTGTTTCATGCTTTGACTTGATAATTTGAGTTGATGAGATTGACAAAGTTGTAACTACCCAAGAGAAGGGATAGTTATTCAGTCTTTTTGAAAAGTCATGTTGGTGATGTACCCATCCAATAATAAGGAATTATGTCGAGCTACAAATCTTCCTTTTGTCCTGTGAAGGCAACCTGTGTTTTCTTGACTATTTTCTGATCATTTTCTTTTTGAAGTTAGACTGATTATGTAAACACTTAATCGAAATCTCACTTGTCAAATTTTATTGTAGAGACACCATTTTTTCTGAAGAATTTGCCATGATATATTCAATCCATGCATAATATTATAAAAAATGGATATAAATTTCTACACTTACATAGACTGAAAAAAATAAAAATAACTTAGAAAATTTAAGAAACACCACTAGTTAGACACAACTACATGTTTTGTGAAAGACTAACTAGAGGTGTTACTGCTAACAAATATTAAAAGACTGATCAACCTCCTCACTACCCACCTCTCTCAAAATACAATTTTAGACCATTATGAAGAGAGTAAACAATAGAGATATATAAAGAGAAAATTTATGCAAATTATGTGGCAAATTTTGGTCTTCTCATTTTAAATCAAAGAATGGGTCAAAGTGGTCTATTATTTTAAAAATAATAGTAATTATATACAAACAAAAAAAAAAATTATACATAATTTGCATACAAAACAGCATAGTTGAATATTGAATGTGAACCTTCATCAAAATAGTGTTGCTATTGCCACCTCTTTATTTATTTATTATTTTTATTTATTTAGACAACCCCCACTGTTTGGACCCCACTCTCTAAAGCCTTGTTTGGCAAAAGCTATTTTTTTGCTTTTTGGGCTAAAATTCACAAAAAGACAAAATATCTTAAAATAACTAATAATGTCACATCAAACTTATAATCATTTCACTTTTTCTCTCACAAATATCACATCTAACTATAAAAAAAACCTAAATAGCCTACTAAAATAACAACTTTCCAAACGCCCACTAAAATTGCTCCTAACCTATTTTTCTTTGAACCCCCATCATATTTCCAACTTTACCCCTTTCTTTGAACCTAGCCACCACCCACCACCAACCTCTGGTGGTTTGGCCGCCACCCTCACCACCCCACAGCTCCTTCCCAACCCTCCCCGCTCCGAGTCCCTCCCTAAGAAACATTCATAAGAAAAGCAAGCACAAGACATACACACAAAGGTAGAAGGAAAATGCACATAGCTACTAAATTGTTTTATGATAGTACCAAATAACTTCACATGTCATAAACAAAAGCAAACTAGGACAGCAGAAAACAAAAACAAAAAAACCAAAGCACCAACCACTTACTATTTAGGGTTCAAGACCTTACTAGTTGCCTAAAGTAACTTCCAAGACTATTATATAGCAAACTCTTTGTCACACAAAACAAATTGCAAGAGAATTATCATACCAGCTTGGACACCAAGCTGGTATAGTCTTTTATTCACTTGTGGAGAGAAATAGCTTTCGAGCTCCAAATACTGCTGCAAATCTTCTCTCCTTTCCTTCCACTGCAAACGCTGCCTACCTGCAAGTGGTCCGACAATAAGACCATCCATATTTTTAAGGATCCAAAACAATGAAGAAATATAATGTGTTCCAATTGAATACGAGGGCATGTGACGTGTTTGTGTGTGTGTGTGTGTGTGTGTGAGAGAGAGAGAGAGAGAGAGAGAGAGAGAGGAAAATAATGTTAAGTATGGTGTAACAATAACTGTTTCCTATATATGTACCAAAGAAAATGTAATGTAAATATCTATGTTCTATTTTTCTCTGTTTTTCCATTGATACCCCAACATAAACTGTGCTATGATACCAGAAAACAAGTCCAGATGAGTCGACCTACTGGTTTTAGAAAAAAAAGAAGAAAAAAATTTACAAACTACTGTGGGACTTTTTGCTCGCAGTTAATCACAATTTACTGATTTTCTGTCTCGAGACCAACCTTTTGTACTTATTGAAGCTTGTTTGCTTGTCAATATAGTGGTCATTTTCGCATGCCAGACAGACATCACTGAATTTTTTTTTCTTTATTTTTTCTAAGCACAAACATGTTGTCACCATTCTCCAGTCTGCAAATTAATGACATAAATACGATTGCTTTACACATCAAGAGTTCTACTGGAATACACTTGACATAATTCTAAATCCCCTCTGGCTTGTGTTGTATCTTTTGTCATGAATGACAAAAAGAAAAAGAAAAAGAAAAGAGAAGTCATAATATCTACTTATATATTCTATACTGCACCCAACAGGATACTACAAATAAGGTACAACTTACGAGAAAATAAAAATCTTCATAGAGTTCTCAAATTTTCGTATAAAATTTTCAAAGGTAAATTACACAGACCTCCCTCAAGTAATGGAGAAACTACAGCTAGCCCCACAGTTAAACCTTACAGGTGTTAATGGAGGTGATGAAATTATTACATTAGCCTTAGATATTTTGTATTTAAATATGTACTACTGTCAAATGACACAAAACCCTTCCTCTTACAGTTTGGGCCAAAATTCTATGGAATTTGTATTTCAAGATAATACAGTGTAATTAGTCCAAAATTATGAGCTAGCTGTAAAATTTTCATTACTCAGGAGAGGTCAATGTAATTTTCCCAGATTCAAAAGTATAAACAAAAAGGACGACCTCATAGCCAATAAGCCAAAGTAAATGTTCATAGCTATGAAATGAAAGCATATTTATTTACCATGAAGCTAGGCCATTGGTGTGAAGATGTATCAACTGAGTGTCGAAATCATTGAAAGCTTTTGTCTCTCCCGTCTTCACATTGTAAGCCCCTATCAACCTTTCCTTCCAGTTACCAAACCTCCGAATAATGAAGATCAATAATTGGCCATTGTCCATCCAGCCAACAGGTATGAATGTCCGAAATGAAAATTTCTCTGTGTCTATTACTTCTCTAACTTTGTAAAGTTTATCCCGTTCACTGCGATACATGTCCTTCAGTATGCATACATGAATCTCTCTCTGATGGTTCACAAGACAAGATAAACGATGCCCCAATTCAAGTAGCCAATAGGACTCCTCAACAAATTCATTTGGAACTTGAAAGGAGTACGAAGATTCATCACGAAGGTCAATAGCATAAATTCCACTGCTTCCCTGGGACCAATACAGCACCCCTCCAATAGTGACAGAAGTCCGTTCCACATAATCTAGGTTGCTTCCTGTTAATGGAGTTTCAAGTTTTCTCCACAACATATTTTTACCCACAGTTAACACGAGCCATCTATGTACTCCTCTCAAGCTTACACAATGGCATACCACCTTGTACTCCCCACTGTGAGGAACGAATGCAATATGACAAGCAGGAAAAAGCTCATCTGCTGCAATAGGAAAAGGTAAGCTCTTGTACTGCATTGTAACATAATTTCCGACATAAAGAAATTTCTGAGGATGTGAGCCACAAAAAAGTGACAAACCCCCACTACTAGAGACCATTTGTCCGGGAAAATAGCGATTAAGAGATGTCTCTTTGAATTCTCCACCTTTTAACTCAAGGAAATGGGCTGGATATGGCCTACAATACTTTTGGATGAACAAACCACCCTTTGATTGAAGGAGGTGTGCCTTGATAAAAGCAGGGTCACGAATAATTTTAGCCCACGCCTTGCATACATACCTCCCACAGTCATGCAGAAACTCAGCAGGAAGCAAAATAAGGATGTGGAAGAAGATGTCCTCCGGAAGAAACGGTGTGTCATTCTTCTGATTCTTACTTTGAGAGCAAGAAATCGTCCTATAATAATGTATAGAACAAAATAAAAATTAGAAAACTTTGAGAAGGCTAGTTAAGACAAAGAAATAAAGTTGTTTACACATCCATAAAAGAAATAAAATAAAATAAAATTATTCAGGTCTGGACTAGCATATCTTTGGCTCAAAATCAAATACAAAAGGAAGAGAACACATACCAATCAAAAAATTTAAACCAAGATTAAAAAAATAAATAATGGATATCGTTAGCGTGTGCCCTAAGTTAGGCTTAAAACAATTTTACATTTTTTATTGCTCTCACTTTCATGCATAGTTGAAATTAAACCCAGCACCCCCCCCCCCCCCCCCCCCCCCCCCTCTCTTAGGAGTAGTAAAAATTACCTTCATTTGAGGCCGGTATTACATCTTTTTATAGTTTCAAATCAAATTAATCTTCATCAACACAGTGTGAGAAATAATTAATGGAAAGACAAGAAAACTAACCAAACAAATTTGAAACTGATAAGAAGTATTGCCCAGCTCAAGGTCATATATTTATTTTCAAGAGATCTAATTTGAAAATTCAATTGCATCAAATGGCAACAAAAAGGGAATAAAAGAAACTAAATGAACTTACAAAAGTTTGATGAAACCATAATTTACCAAAGAGATAAAATGGGTTCCTGTCATCAATTTAGGTTTTCCATTGGAATAGAAACAGCTTCTGACAGAATTTTCAGCTTACAGTTTTAAAATACAATGCACTCTTCATATATATATAACAATGGTTCAATTTTTTCCTAGTAAAATCTTCAATATACTAGCCTCTAAATGGAGAGAACCATAGATATAGGCCTAAACCCTAAAATCTCAAAAATAAAAAATTCAACCATGTCATTCAACAACAAAATTAGCGAAAAGAAAAACAAATCAACTAAAAGGGATAATCACTAATAGTAAATCAGAAGCAATAAGTGCATGTGTGTATGTGATGGAATAAAAGAGAATACATGATTCTTAGAAGGAAATCAAATCCCTCTTATCTTCTTCTTGAGCTAGGGTTTGATGATTTCAAACTTCTATTGTGAGTGCGTTGCTACCCAACTGAAACCTTCTTCCTTTTACCTACATATAGATTGAATTCAAATCCCTCGGACCTTCATAGGGTTTGAGGCTAGAGAATTGAGGAAGAAGTCATTGAAGAAACGGGAAAGCGAGTCGGTGTGAAAGAGCATTTGGGGTGGGCTTTATTATCTTGCCAATTTTTCATCTTCACAAAGTAACCTTATTTTTTAGCATGAGTTGCCATTAATACCCTTGCTCGTGTTTTAAATTACAAAAATGAAATATAGAAAGACAAGGTGAAGTAAATGAAACAGGTCCGTAACGGAAAAGAAACCCCGAAAAAAAGCAGAATATGAGGAAAACGGCATAATTGGTTACAATGGTATGCCCCTAACAGAAGTGGAAAAGGCTAATAACTCTGGATTGGAGTGGTCTTGATATAGAAACGGCTAATGACCTCACTAGGTAATACCCAAGTGTCATTTACAAAACGAAGGGAAAGAAAATTTAAGCCAACACCACCAGCCCTGAAGTAAACTCCCATATGTTGAGAATTTAAGTTCTGATTAATGAAAAAACTTTATGAAGAGATTGAGTGGAGATTGATACACGGATTGAGGAAGATCATCAGAAGTGCGTTAAGAGCAAATTTTGACCAGTTTAGTGTAAATCAAATTTTCTTTAAAAAAAATAATGATAGTACACGTCTTCAGCAGTTACGCTAGGAAAAAGTGCTGATTTTGAAGTGAGACAAAGCCTGACTAAAAAAATGGTGGGACAAAGAGAAACATTCACATAAAAGACTGGTCAAAGGTCTAAAATTGATCATGTGCAGAAATAAAAATAATAATTAAGAAGCAAAACCAAAAACAAGATATAAATTCAAGTTAGAAGATTATACCAATACAGGAAAATCGAAAAGTTATTCATGGTACTAGGCAACTTCCATCAGAAAAGGAAAAGCTGATGCAATCTATAATGGATGAAACTAAAAAATGGAAGTAAAAGAAATGAGAAATGAATTTAAAGTGGTTTTAGATTCACAATAAATTTGTCAAAGTTCGTAGAAGATCTTTACAACAACATTTTCTGTCTATTTTCGAATGGAAAAGTATTTGAAGAAATCAGTGCATTAATCAGAAACAGAGAGGAGGAGAACATCCTAAACTCTTACAGTACAAGTCAAAACTAACTATAGGGGAAGATACATTTTGTGAAGTTTTGAATTGGAAGAGCATCTAACATACCCAACGGATCAGGAAACAAAGTGGGAGACGCATGGAAGATATATATATATATAATAAATAAATAAATAAACAGATATAAACCAATTAGAATCACTATTCTATTTAACGCTAACAAATAAGTCTACACTAAGATGCAACCAGCAACTCCAAGGAGGAGAGGATTCCTACAGCTGCAAATCACTGGTCTACGATACAAGCACAATGAAGAAAATAAAAAGAACATCATTTCAGACAATTTTTTTTTTTAATATATATATCAGCATTTCAGACCTACAAAGCACGGACACGTGACGCAACACGGACACGTGGACATGCAAATTTTCAAAAATGTAGGACACGATACGTTAGGGACTCATGCAAAACATATAATTTTGTGTAATTATTACATGTCACGTTTTTTTAATATTATATATTTATTCTATGTCAAATATTTATTCTCATCAAATTCATCAACCTTGGTATGTTGCCCCACTCAAAATAATAATTTTAAATTAAAAATTTTAAAAATGGATCCCCAATATGTCCCTAGTGTATCATAACGTGTCCCAAGTGTCCCTGGCTTGTCCGATTCCTTCCAGCATATCCAACATGTGTCCAGAGCGTGTCCAAGCATGTATGTGTCCAAAACGTGTCCAAGCATGTATGTGTCCAAAACGTGTCCGACACCAGTATATGACCTCCAAAAAGGTGTCCATGCTTCATAGTTACAGAAAATTATTGTTATTTCAGAAATATGAATTTTTCTATTCAGGCCCATTCCTGAGTCAAAACACACTGAAGTGGTTTCAGTCCAGGGTGAGCTTGATCATCATTTACCTCCAAATATTGCATATCAATTGTTGATCTAATAGAACACAAATAGAAGAAACAAGAAGAATTAAACTCCATTCAAACAATCATTTTCTCATTGAAGAAACAAAGGAATTAATTCTCTTTTCTTCTTTACTTTACTCCTGAGCTATTTTGAGATGAATATTGATTATGATATAACCAAACATATTTACATAAATTGGAAAGTAAAAGAGAGAACAGACAACAAAAGACCTCTACCACTAAAATCTATAAAAAAAAAAAAAACCACGGTTAATTAAATAGGTATTTTTATATTTTTGATTGTATTGCACCAATACCAATGTGTTTGAAGGTGGCATGTCTATGTCAAACACTGACACTCGTTGGACACTTCACAGCATGTGTCAGACACAGGTCCAAACATACATTTTTATTTTTTATGTCTTTTCCCTTCACATTTCAAACACTTGGAGACACATGTGTCCATCCCTTAGACATACTTGGAAACTCATTATAAGTTTGAACAAAATAATTTGGGATCCAGTGATAAAAGAATAACAACATAGATTTATACCTATTAATTACTCTTCTTTTAAACTTTAGAAATTAGTGTTATCTTCTATTTTTCATATCTCTAGATGAAATATTCATGATGACATATAATAAATATATAAAGCCATACATTTTGTGCATGTTTACCACATGTCGTGTTGTTTTAAAAATTGGCGCTCTAGCTTGTATGTGTCATGTCGTGTGTACGTACCCATGTTTCTTAGGTTCAAAACTAAATTATCTAAGGTTATCAACTCAATTTAAATCGAACCCTACCAGCCTGGCATTAGATAAAAAGCCACTAAATGACGCAAATGCAATACATCTTACCTTCTCAACAAAGTCTGTCTGTGTTTTCTAATTATAGTTTTAGTCTTCAACTTCAATCTTCTCCAAACTCAACTATAAAAAAGAACTATAGACTCAATAATTTGAAAGAAATTTCCAACACAAGAATGAACAGGGGGTACACAACTCATTTTTCATCACACTATACTCTCACTCGCTCTGCACCTCTCTCTTCTTTTTTTCATCCTTCTCTCTTCTTCTTCATACAAATCTTAATTACTAGTAAACATGAATTACCAAACGTGCTTTCTTGGTTAATGTGTAACTACACCTCTGACACACATACCATACGTGTAAAAGTGTCCAAAAAGTTTGCTTCACACAATTGGAAGGTCACATAGATATGCTTTTAGATTCTATGTTACTTACACTTTTTGAATAAGCAATGGCTTTACACACCTATGGCCATGTTTGATAACTTGCTTGGAGGCCTTCAACCCAGTTTGATAGAGACTAACAAAAATGTAGAACCACATGGAACCCATACATTTTTTGTAGTTCCCTAAACTTGTGTCTGTTTGGCAATAGGCTTGGGATTACTAGCCTGATGGGATTGCTAATCACCCCAAATGGTAGGTTTAGCGATCCACCGCCCCCGTGGCATTGTTAATCTAAAAATAATTCTCCCCTCTTATCTCATCATCATATTATAATCAAATATAGTTCAAATATAGTACAAATATCCCCACTCTATTATTAATGCCATCCATCGTCCCATGGTATTCGTGTCAAACCCACAAAACGTTTACCGATTATCAAACATGCATCGTCACGCGCATATATCTATCTTAACAAAAGGTTCATGTTTCCAATCAAATTTCAATTCCATTAATTTGGAGATTAGAAATCTATTGGGCCCCAATAAACAGAGTAAAAGAAAGTGAATTGTCCTCCTATGTTCTCAACAACCATTGAAGTCTTTCATCAAACATGTGATCTGCAAGACTCACATACACTTGTATAAAATTAACAAGAGATTTTATCTACACATATGTAGAGCACAAAAGACATACAAGTAAAAAACAAACTTCTTAATGTGCCAAAAAAATACAAACAAATCAAGGGATTGAGAAAAAAAACCCAAGAGAGAAAAAGAAGAAATCGAACCAATGTAGTGGGATTTTGGAAGCAGAGTTTCCAAAAGCCTGAGCCAAATGGGGTCGTCGAAAGTGGTTGTTTTGGGTTCATCAAAACTTTGTACAACGATCATTTTTTCAGTGTGTCAATTGCCAAACCAAAACAGACGAAAATTGAAGCAGATTTCTAATCTTAACGCTTGTTTCGGTTTTATTCTATCTATGTTTTTCCTCGAATTTCAATGCGTCGATGGAAAGATGTGTGGGTTTTGATTGGGCATTGTGGAATTAATGCACAGGGAGAGAATAAAACGGTAATATGTATTTTTTAATTAATATAGCATAAAAACATTAATATTCATTATAAAAGTTTTTAGGGCAAATTATATATACCTCTCTCGAAATTTAGTTAAATTACAGATATTCCTGAGGTTTCGAAAATTATAGATACCTCCTGAGATTTATATTTTTATAACAAATTACCCCCTGAGGTTTATATTTTCATAACAATTTGCCTCCTAGTTTGTTATGCAAATATAACCTTCAGGGGAGATTTGTAATTTCCCAAACCTCAAGAGGGTATATGTAATTTGCCCAAGTTTTTAATATAATAGTTTGTTTAGAACAAAAATATTTTTTAATGAACTCAAATTACTACCAAAAAAAATTATAAAAATATTTACTAAAAATATTGGGTGACAGTGGTAGTGGGATGAAGGTGGAGGTGGTGACTGGTAATGGTAGTGTGGTGGTGGAGATGATAGTAGGATTGGTAATGTGATAATCAACAATGTTTGGTAACTCAATTTTTTATGACCCGAATGGCTCGAATGTATCAAAATACATTCGAGCCATTTGGACCACACAAATTCAAGCTACCAAGCATTTTTGTGTGATAATATTGGCAAGATTTTAGGTTGAAAAATATTTTTTACCTTTTAAAAGTAAATTTTGTTGACCATAGAAATGTTTTTTTGCTCACTTCCGTTTTCTATTGTGCCAAATATAAAAAATATGTTTTCTACCTAAACAAAGCGTAAATCGTAATAATTGAACTTAATTAATTTTCATCATTATTAATGACATCATAAACATCTCTACACAATTAAGGATAATTTATTTAGTAGTTCTGGGATACGATCACATGATACTCTAAATGTGTTATAATTGGTAGAGAATGTGAGAGTCACGATTTTGTATTGGTTATGAAAAAATAACAACGATATATTGATTGGTGATTGGTGAAAGGTATTGCCAAGTAACACCCCTAAATTACCAAATAATTTTTCACAACTAAACTATGTTCCCTAGGTGTAGGAGTGAAAAAATGGCTCACGGCTCGTGGGCGATTCGAAGCCTGCCGTGGCCTAGGATAGGTCGGGCCCGTTTAGGCCCGTTTGGGTCCGGGTCCAAGCCCAGCCCGAGCCCCTAGGCCTAAGTCATCATTTTAAAGTCTAGCCCGTGGTCCAACCTATCGGTATCCAGGCCTCCCAAGGCCTAGTGTATTTTTTAGTGGAAAATAATTAAATTTTGATAGAAAAAATTAAAAATAAATAAATAAAAATGGTCAGACCCGTCCAAGCCCGAGGCCAGACCCAGGCCTATTGGACCGACTCGAGGCCCAGCCCACCCAAGGCTTGAATACCCCCTAGGCCTAGGCCTAATTTTTTACCTCTTTTAATTACTTTTTCCATTTCTTAGTTATTCTAGTCCAAAAATGAGAATTAAGTCCACTAAAAGGAGGGAAGCGTCAAACGAGAAGTTGTTTTAGGCATGAGAGAGATGTAATGCCCTGGTAATGAACCTCCGAAGAGATTAAACCATTTAGCATGGAAGGTATCTTTCTTATGTTTAAACAACACTTGTTTGAAACAACCCTCAAAGAAACAAAAAGACAAGAAAAGAGGGAGAGTACAGATATGATTATGTATGAACACAAGTATGGAAAGCATAGAAATAAATGCTATTAACTTAAATAGGTTGGTGTGTAATACCAAAAACACCAAACCTATGAGGACCATTACGCTACAACCCTACTATGCAAGGCATAAACCAAACGAACAACCTAAAAAAACCCTAAAATAGCTCAAAACAGTGCTGAAATTAGCATGGAAAGGCTCAAAAAAGTTAGCTACAATAATAACAAAATGAAGCTAGTAAACAAGCATAATGAGGGGTGGCTAACCCCTCCATTTTTTGGACTTCCAACCTATATTTTTAGCCTTTGAAAATCTCTGAAAATCAGTAATAAAAAGTTGAAAAAAAAGTTGAGGAAGAGATGGGAAACAAAAGGGCAAAAGCTTAGGAGACAAGGTTCAAAGAAGAATGAGTTATCTCTCTACCTTTAATAGCTTTAAGCCACAAGTTTAAGCCCATAAAAATAGTTGAAAAACAGTCCAAAAACAGTAAGAAAAGATAAGGAAAAAGTAGTGTAAAAGAGCTGGGAGTTATACCTCTTGAAGAGGAGTAACACTTTGAGTTTCAAACCAACAAATTCCCACCCTCAAGAGCTGAAAATCAAGCTCAATAACCTTAGCAAAGAGCTCTAAAAATTTGGTTTAGGAGGTCTTGGTAAGGTGTATATAGGTTTCAAAGTAGAGAGAGAAATATTTTCCAGGAATTTTGCTTCACCAAATTTCTCTAACCTAAATTCTAGAGGGAGGGTCAAGTATATATAGGAAAATATGTTACTATCTTGGAAATATCAATATAGACACAATTGGTGTAATGCATACACCTGTGGGAACAGGTAGCACAGCTAGGAAGAAAATATCTGTTTTACCGGAACAACTGGCCGGCCAGCCACTAGGGGGACGGCCGACCAGTAACTTCTAGCCAACTGGCCACTAGTTAGCCTGCAGACCTCTGAGTGGTCAGGCTTGGAAAAATATTGTTTTGGTCCAAAAGTGGTGCAAGGTTTGTAGGCTTCTAAGGCTCGAAACTAGGGCTTCCTGCTAAGGAAATCAAGCGTTTGTACAACATATAAATTCATCATTGGGTAATCAATTTGTGGCACACAAGCCTTAAGGGCAGTCAAAAACAGAGTGTCTACAATAGTATAAATTTTGTTTTGTGTTATAGTGCTTTATGATTGATAAGTTATAACTTATTGTATGTGATTGCATAACGTACAATAAAACACAACAAACTTATCTAAGAGTGGAGAATCTTCATGACTATCTTCCTGAAAAAATTTCCTGTAGCGTAGCATTACTTGGATTTTAATTGATAAAATTAAAAGTTTGGGGTTTCGGTCATTACAAGGGTCAAACTCCTAAGTATATATATATTGGTATCATTTCTCTAAAAATCTTTAAACTAGATTTATAAATAAAATAAAGAAAAAAAAGGGATAAAATTGAAAATTTGTTATGGCAAAAGTGAAATTGAGAAAAGGCTAAAGCAGAACTTGCATATAAACACACAAATTCCTTATGTGGGTTGGTTTGGCTATAATTTTTTCTCTAAAGGAAAAGAATGGTTAAAAAGTTTCACTCTGAATTAGGGGTGAGCATAATTCGGATAAGTTTGGAGTAAAACTAGAATTAATCCGTTGTCTACGATTCCATAAAAATTAAAACTAAACCAATTCATTTAAATCATAAAACCAATCCGAACCAAACCATTCAAACACGGTTTGGCTCTATTTGGAATCACGGTTTCACATAATCTACTTATAAAGAAAAATTATATAACATTTCATTTCAATATTAATTTTCTTATGATTTTTCAAAACATAAACATACATATTGTTCTACCATTAACTTAAACAAATACAATATCTAATAAATAAACATATTGTTTAACATATAACAAGCATAAAACTCCTATTTAACAAACATTATCTGTGGCAACAAACATTTAGATAAGAAGATAATGAAATGTTATGAATTAGGGTTTTGGTTTTATATGTAAGAGTATAAGACAGTATGCATCAAGGGTGTTTGGTATGTATATTGTCTAAGTTATATACGGTTCAAATCGGTTTTGATCCGGAATCGTGAAATAAAATTTGAAATCGATCTACTGGGAACAATCCTTCAAATTTTCAATTTAGAATCGAGGATTAAAAAAAATCAAACTAAACCTATCAGATTGGACTGGACGAGTTCAATTTGTGAATTTTACAAATTCCTTACTCAATCCTATTATAAATGTAAAGATTACAATGAGTTGATTCTCTTAATAGAAACATCATTTGTAGAAGTTCTCAAATACCATTATATCATTGAACCCAAATAACACATATATACAACGATTTCAAGACGACAAAGAAGTTAAATAGTCCCTGTGACGACCGAGTCTTTCATTTCTTCTTTTTCCCTCATTTCATTTCTTTGTCCTTCTTTATTTTGTTTAGACTTGGAACGCTCAGAAACTGTTTTCAAAAAAAAATTGAAGTCCTTGTTCTTGTTCTTCGCTCGGTGTTGAGTTTCAGTTGTTTCAGAGGGTGCGTAGTCAGGTCTGGAGTGCTCGGAAGCGAAGTGTAAAATTTCTGAGCTGCTGGGCCAGGGCCGCACGTGCGGGGCCTTGGGCCGCACGCGCGGAATGGAGGCCGTACGTGCAGGGGATGAGGCCACACGTGCCGGGAATGGGCAAGTTAGGGAAGTTTCACACTGCCTAAAAGGCACGTGCGGGAGGAGGTGCGGGAAGAGCCCCGCACGTGCGGGGATGAAGGCTGCACATGCGGGAAGGGGCGCTTCGCACGTGCGGGGATGGGTGCCGCACGTGCGGCACTCTGGCAGTCCGAAAACTCTGTTTTTTTATCTTTTTGAGGCCGAAAATATCTCATTTTTTAACCTTTTTCTCTCACTCTAAAGGCCATTTTCTCTCATTCTCTCTAAAAACCCTAACCAAAGTACTAAAACTCTTAAATTTTGCTATCCATTTGGGCTTAGATCATCATCATCCTCCTCCAATCTTCTAGATCAAGCTAGAGTTTCACTTGGGTGGTAGAGGTTGGAGGATCTTCCATCAAAAGCTAGGGTTTCATCATTTTCTTCATCAAGCTTGAGGTAGGGAAATCCTTGAGTTATATATACATGTTTTACATTGTTGTTGATTGATTTAATAGTTCCATAAAGTATTGGTGTTGGTTTTGATTTTTATAATCCAAAATATAGAGGGTTTTCAAAATGGGTTTAAAGCTCAAGTCCTTTTTATAAATCCTTGTGGGTTTGCCTAATTATCACACTCTAGATGGATGATTGGTAGGTTTTCTTCAAGGGAATGAAAAAGGGTTGTTTTGATGAAAACCCTAGGTAAAATTTTGGGGGTTTTGGAAAATAAGAAGCATGTCTACAAAATTTCTTGTTATTCTTGTATCAAGTGAATAAATGAAAGTAACTCCATCCTATATGTAGCAAAATGGCCATCTACTTGTTATATGAGAATTGAGATGGCATTTTAACATTGTTACCGAATATATGAACTTGTGTTGTTGTGAGGGGACAAGTGGTTATGCATTATGGGATGTGTAAATTGTTAAATCTTATAGTTTGATGTTGAAAACATTACATGTAGCATTGAAGAGGCTAGTTTGTTGAGATTTGGACATGATGAGAAGTTATTGTTGTTGTTTCAATTGATGGCATGGGTAGTTGTGAAGTAATATTGAGGAGAAGAGATGATAAATGTGGTAAATTGACACTGTTGAAGAGATGTTTGAAATGGAGAAACATCATGAAATGTTATGTAATAGCATCATTTTCTCATTTGATTATTATCATTATTTGTACATCTTGTCATGAGTTGGCAAAACGTTTACATTGAGAAAGATTACATTGTAATATGAACTATGGAAATGTGATATGGGGTAAATACGTGGTAAGTCCAGATACGGGGTGTAGTTGTACTTAATAAGTTGGCCTGAGTGTCCTTGGTGAAAGACCAGAAAACCGCGCGGATAGGTGTCGAGCCTTCCGGTTAATACCGGTAAAAATGACAGTTTGGTAGTACTCGTAGAGTTTACTTGCAGACACCAGCCTAGGGATTACCAGTGTCGTATTTACCACCCATATTGAATTAATATTGGAAGTTTGAAATTATGAGATTACATGATAATACTGAGAACATGGTGATTTGAAATAGTGCATTAAAATGAATATTTTCCTCATTTATTAACCTTGGCATGGCATTGCATATACGTTATTTTTTTTTATGTTGAGGAAAAAGCATAATTGTATATACTTTGTGAGAATTTCTGTCACGACCCAAACGTGCCCCGAGAAGGTTGGCATCGTAACCGGCCAGTAATCCTAGATTACCACAGGCCTTACTGTACAAAACATAACTAATCGGGGCTCGCGGAAGCGAAAATACATAACTATAGTCCAAAGAGCTTTGCATAAATATGAACATACATTTACATGCCAAAAGAACATTTACAACACATGCCATATGTACATAGCAAAACATAACAAAACAAAACCCGTACGGCCTTCCAGGCCTAGCCCCAGCTCGGAGGCACTCAAAACATCTCGCTAGGCTTCAAAACGGCAGCTCGACAGACCCCGCCTAGGCTTGGTTCCCAGAAGGCTCACCTATAAATACATAAATACAAACAATGAGCTAAAGCTCAGCAAGTAACAGTAACGTAAAGGGGTTAGTGAACGAGTTCCAATATTTTATATAAAACCATAAAACCTATCATTCATATACATAATCATATTCATCATAGAACATACATAATGGCATACTCCACAGAACATAACATAGCATGTGTCGACTAACGACTAGAGTAACCGGTCCCGGACACCGATTAAACACATACTGAGATCTCGTAAACTGGTCATGGGTTTGTCCTTCCATGCCGTCCCCCATGACTGAAGCGCATGGGCCTGCATGTTCTCGCCCCCACGACTGAACTATCTATGGATGCCATACTAGATTCGTAAATCAGGACATTCGTTCACGGTTTAAATCACATTTCATAAACATATTATATCGTATCATTATCGCTTTGAAACGTAATTCATAATAACATATCTTTACGAAAATGTTACTTACAGTGGGTTCCCAAAACCGATGACACGGTCTTCACTTCTTGACCTGCAAATCATCAACAATATAATACATTCTTATCATTCATCATCACATAATTCATACCATTCCATACTTCTTCTTCATTCTTTCATATTCATTCTAATCTTTCTTTACCTTAATTCATGCTCATGAGATGCTAAATGATACAATTAACATGTTAGGATCACGTAATTCAACTTTCCAAACTTTCCTGAAAATAAGCCCTTCCGCTCGAGCGCTACTTTGTCCGCTCGAGCGGACTGCACAATTTCCCCAAAACTGCTGAGAAGTCGATTTCTACGCTCGAGCGGGCCTCCCTCCGCTCGAGCGAACCCTGCGAAATTCTAAAATTCTGGTTCTTCTTCTACACTTCACCCATTTTCTTTGAAACCTTACTTCCCCTCTTATGAAATCAAAACCCAAAACATTTTAAACTACATAATTTCAACATCAAGGCTTCAAATACCAAAACCAACATGAACCATTAACAAGATCAACCCATGAATCAAGGTGGAAATCCATAAACATATACATACAAGCTTCATATCTCTATATCAATGGAGGTTCTACCTCAATTTGCCAAATATGACTTAAATCATGCCATAGATGCTCAATTTAAACATAGATTCTCTTTCAAACAATTCATATACTACAAGATCATTGATGCTGCCACTTTATCTCAAGAAAATAGGAGAGGATCCTTACCTTAAACACTTGATTAAGAAGATTGAGCTTAAACCCCTTTTTCTTCTCTTCTTCTCCCTTGCTTTCCCTCTCCCACGAACTCCTCTCTTTCCTCTCTTCTAGATTTTTCTTTCTCTCTTTTGTGTTGAGTCAAACGGGTCAACAATCCCTATCTCTAAGTCATATATAGCATCAAAACAAAGAATTGTGCCAACACTTACAAGCCAAACGGAGCTTAGCGAATCAGACGAAATTCAGTCCTCAATTTATTTTACCAAAAGGTTCTAAAAATTCCCGGTATCACATAGGCGTATTCAATTTCGTTTTCTGAAGTCATTACGGTCACCAATTTCAGTCCCGAAGTTGTAATTCCAACAAGTATTTTACTAATTCAAACAGATAATCTTCAATTAAATCATATAAATGCATAATTCATTACTGATAATTGTGACACGCTGTTCCGGGTCATTACAATTTCTCTACTAGGCTTTATGCTCACCCCTATGGGATTTGGTGCAGGTAAATATGTGGTGATCCCGCCGAGTTGACGGCGTGGCCGTGATTGTGAAGAGAGCTTGCTCTTATATTTTGTGTGAATTTTTGTAAAGCCAAGGACTAATGTGTATGGGTCCGAGAGACCATTTTGTGTAGCCGGGCTATTGCCTTGGAACTTGTAAGCCCTTGAGGGTCTTATTCGTTTTGATTTAATGATTTTACATGCTATAGATTCATGTACTAGTTTATCCATGAATGTATAACCGCATGTGAGATTATTTTGTAAAACATTTGATCTTATGTAATGGGTTTTGGTTAATATTTTAATTGGAAGTGGGTTGTTCATGTCAAATTATTGCGGGGCGTTATAGTCCCAAATGCCCTTAAACAAATCATGTACACGTTAACAAGTACTAGGCATAATTCGGATTGAATATGTGGTACACCTGCAACAAAAATGACTATATAATTGGAAAAAAAAAAATCAAATTTTTTGTTTAGTCAATATATATATATATATTGGACAAATCAAGGCTTAAGCTCAATATTAGTACCGATAAAATTAATTTGGAGACAAAAGGGACAAAGAAGATAATCCGACAAGCTAAAAAATTTAAAGGAAGATTATATATATTTAATCGGGCAAGAATATTTTACACACTTCTCAAAAAGTGTGTACCATATGTACGTTGTAATTAAAGAAGAAAATAGTATAATTTTATACTTTCTGAGTTATAACTAAAAAAAAATTAAAAGAAACACTACATGAGGCATAACTAAACATTTCAAAATAATATCATAACTAAAGAAGAAAATTGATCATAATTTCAAAAAAAATGACATAATTAAAAATGGATGTAGAATTCTCCAATCTATTCACGTGCTCTCTGGAACACACTCTCAGAAGCAAAAAGGAGACCATAAAAAGCATAATCTTCTTATTTATTAATTTATTTGGATACCACCTTACATAATTGTTGGATGTTAGTATAATTTTTCTCATCCAACCCTAGGCACTTCATCGACAACCCCACCTGGCTTAGTAACATATAAGTAAACACGATTGCAGCAGATGTCACCAACTGGACTTGATCCATCATAAACTGAGATAACAATCACCTTGGGATTTTCTCTCTTAATTACAGCTGTAGCTTTACTTTCACTGACACCAACCAACTCAGGCCATTCCAGTTTGAGCCCTTCATTTCACATTCAAACAGACATGTTAGTTTTTTATATGTTACATGACGTTATAGGGAGACCAAGAATTCTAACATAAGAAAGACGACATATATATTAACAAAAAATTAAAATAAAGGTATAAATTACAATATTAATTTTTAACAATATAATTTTGAAAAATATTATAAAAAGCATGTATAAATAAAATAGTTTCATGTTGAGTTACAAAAAAAATAGAAATTGTAAGGCAAGTATGAACCTTAGTTGTGAAAAATCATTTTATTTTGAGGTTATATTACGTCCAAATTGTTAAATTTTGTAGTTCAACCCCATGTTTTCATAAATATAAATGTTTGGACTATTCAACCACTTAATTCTTTTACAACTTAAAAGGTGTAAATATGTATAATTTAGAAATAATCAACAACTAATATTAATATACAAAGGGGATTTGTGGAATTCAATAGCCCTTTTTTGTCCCCCTCTAGATCCATCGTTGACTACATGCTTATATATATTGGAAGTAAACATAATTTCATTAGTCAAGTAGCTTTTGTATGAGTTTTTGTATTCAAATTGTAGCTTGCTCACTAATAAAAGAAAGGTAAATTACACTTTGTGCCTTTTATGTTTGATTATTTTTTCAATTTGGAGCTTAAATTTATGTATTTGTTTTTTCTCATTTTGATCATTTATGTTTTAAGTTTTTTCCAGTTTACTCCTAAAGCTAATTTATGTTCAAAATTGAACAAAAAATGTTTCGTTAACTATCACATAACATAAAAAATATACTATTTAATTGAGATTTGAGTTTGTATCAGATGTGTGAGTTATATATAATAAAATATTTTTATGCGTGGTTATCAATGTGGCATTTTTTGTCTAATACTGAACATAAATTAGCTTTATGGGTGAATTGGAAAAAACTTGAAACATGAAGGGTCAAAAATGAAAAAAAAAATTACTTTAAATGCCAAAGTGAGAAAATAGCCAAATATAAAGGAATCAAAGTGTAATGTACCCTAAAAGAAATTACTTTTGACAAAAAACATTACCTTTTATCTTCTTCTTAGATAGGGTGCTATTAGCAATTTTATTTTTTTCTTGTTTTTATTTATTTATTTATATTTTTTGAAATTCATCCATTGGTGATAACAAAAAATTTAAAATTAACTTGATTAAGAAAATATATTATAATAAAAATTCTAAAGATTAAAAATATATTTAGAAAAGATTTAAAAAAAAAAAAAACTAAAACTAAAACTAAAATCTTACCTTGCAAGTATGGATTATCGCGACATCCATTACCAGTGCACCCACAAGCGAGACAACGATAGGTTGGGATGCTGATGGCTTCCATCATTCTATCACTTCCTCTTATTTGCCACAAAACCAAATTAGCAAGTCTTCTATATTTATAGTTGAATCGGTAGTCATATCAACAAAATTGAATAGAATTATTACATGAGAATTGCTGCTCAAGGTAAAAAATTAAACTTAATTTTTAAATTTAATGATGTGACAATCAATTAAGATATTAAAGGTAACATTCTCTCTCATATATTTTTTAATTATCAACTAATCATATCACTTACACATCATTGAATATAGAAAATAAGTCCACAAAGTAGGAGAAATTTTTGTATTCCAATAAGATACCACGTGGCACAACCTTCCACTAATCACAAATGTATATGCTTCCTATTATTCCCCAAATACCCAACACAAATGTAGTGGACCCTACTGTTAAACTAATCACAATAGTAGAAGGTACCACATGACATCTACCCTATCCGCATACAAAAATCACTCACAAATTAGGCTTATATATCATTTTCCTTATTATATATATCATTTGGGTTATTATGATTCATTTCTTTTAAAATTTAAAGCCATTATTATTTTTACACATTATTTTGGAAACAAATTTTATATAAAAATAGGGTATAATATTTTCTTTGTAAATTAATGATAGTATTAGTAGTATTCTAAAAAAATTAGCATGACTGGTTACTTGTTAGCACATTATTTATTTATTTATTTAATTATTTATTTATTTTTTGGTAAGTGACTTAATTGACCCTATTCAACATAATTTGTCTACAAATATTGTCTTAACAATATTTATTATATTTTATGAAAATATGATATATGGGATGATTTTTTTTTTTTTTTTTTTTTTTGGAATATGGTATGAGAAGGATTTTTATTGTTATTGTGATTGGTGAGAATGATTCAACGCTGCTGGAGTATTTCTCTTTTTCATTTACAGGTTAAACACATTATCAGTTACCTCATATAACTCTAACACAAAAATGGTGGGTCCTATAGTTTAGAACAATAATTACTATTCAAAAATGCTAGAGATCCTAAAAGTTCTATCAAAATTTCTACCAAATGTCTCACATGAGTGTAGGACCCACATGTGACCCACATGGTATGGATCCCACACCTATATGAGACATTTGGTAGAATTTTTGGGGTCTCTACCATTACTCATTACTATTTTGGAGCACTGCCTAGCAATACTCCAAAAGTATTGAATAATTTTCCTTCTATATTTAAAAGAAATTATATGAGAAAAATAACTCTTATTGTGAAAGATTTTAGAAGCAAAACTAATATATCATTTCTTTAAAGGGAAATATATTATTTATTTATTTTCATTAATTTCTTTCTACTATAAAGTGGTGACAAAAAACAAAAATATTTTAGACCCCAAAATTTGCCCCACAATAATATAACACTAGCGATTGGCATATGCGATGCGTGTGTAATTCAAATAAATAAAAGTAAAATAAAATATTTATTTTATTTATTGTGTGTCACACAAGCAGTATGAGTGTTCTTTACTAAACTAAATGTCCAAGGTTTGAATCTCATTCTTCCCATCTGTCACGCCCCGAAATAAATAACAATAACCTATTCAAGATTATTAAATAAATGACATTGCTATTTTGTAACATAACCTCCATTCACTTCCTATAATCTCATGGTACAAAAGGGTAACATATGCAGTTATACATTCACAAGTCCTAACTCTGAATCTATAGCATGTGATACAAGTTAAAGACATAAAATGGAAGGTAAACAAATAAGAAATTCCCTAAAGGCTTACATCTTTTTAAGTCAAGGCTTGGTTACAACAAAATGATCTCTAACTCAATATAAATAAAGCCCTAGGCTTGTTTAAAACAAATACAACAGTTAGACAAAAATGAAGCTCTTGCTCCAAGTCCTCCCAAGTTATTGTCTTGGTGAAGGCATATCATCAGCATCTGAAAATGGTTTCCTATATAGGGTGAGCCAAAACCCAGTAGAAATAATCAACCGCAGTATATGAATCTTAACTAGGATATAAGATGAATTTATATGCAATGCTTGTGCCAAAACATTTTATAACCGTTTCCAAAAAAACCATACAATGCGAGGTCAATATCAGAGTTCATAAATCATTTCCATTACATTAGAAAACAGGGCAGTGAATCACAGTCTGGGAATTTCAAAACAATACAACCTTTCACAAATATTTCATCCGCGGGAAACTGTAAATCAACACCCATGTAAATATAGGCTATACAAGCACTACTATTGCCATTTCGAAAATTCCGTCCACAGGATCGACACCCATGTATACACGCGGTTTTAGGACTTTCACTATGGACATTTAGGCCAACTTATTTCAACAAGATAACATTTAATTCCCAAATTCATCCCTTTTTCTCAAAATAATTACATTTTCAATGCTCAATGAATATGAATGAGAAATTGGTGTTAATTTACCTAATCCTCATGCAATGTCTACAACAATCATGGCTATCATCCACCGATAGCCCAAAACAGATATCTGAAAATAGATAAATAATTTTCCATAAATATAAACTTTTCAAATTCCAAGATGTGAGTGGTAATGCATACCCAACTCCACCATCCTCTTCAATATTCACCCAATTTCACATTTCCAACATCAATTCCATATATTTATACGTAATCAACATTAGAGATATTTAGGGCAAAATCCTTTTTTCTTCCAAAATCAATTTCGTAGTATCAAAACCAACCATTTTATCACAACTCGACCTCATTTCCAATCCCACAACAATTATAGCGATTCTAGTTTGGACCCTAACCATTTGATGTTTTGGATCCGGATCTCATTGCCTTGTATAGTCATTTATGTCGTATTTCCTTTATACCCCTTTGAGTATGGCTTTTGGGTTGTGTTGGTTGCGTTTGAAACAGGTTGGTACCTTGTTTTTCAAAAACCTTGTTGCCCAGAATTTTGCTTCTACGCTCGAGCGACACTTCTTGCGCTCGAGCGATCTTTGTGAACTCTCAGTACTTTTGCAGGTTTGCAAAATTATATGCTACATTTACATGGGGGTTTGTATTTCAGTACTTTTGCAGGTCTGCAAAATTGGTATTCTTCGCTCGAGCTAAGCTTCTTGAGCTCGAGCGGTCTTGGCTCGAGCGGCCCTTATTGTGCTCGAACGTTGGCCTTCTGTCTGTAAAATTACTGGGGGTTTGTATTTCACGCTCGAGTGACAACTTCTTGCGCTCGAGCAATCACATCTTTTGTGTCTTACGCTCGAGCGTCACTTCTTGTGCTCGAGCAGCCTATACGTATATCAATCCGTAAAAGTCACTTTTTACATCACCTTTTCATTTTTTTCCTCTCTCTCTTTCTCTTTCTCTCTCTCTCTCTCTCTCTCTAAAACTCATATTTTCTCTTCTAAAACACCTAGATCCAATGATTTCTCTACCCTATTCCCTTTGAGAAGAAGGTAGAGCTCACTTAGAGCTTTATTTTCATCTAAACAAAATTGGGTTTCGGCGTTGTTGAAGTTTTCTCACTCCGTCTCTCACCTTCTAAGCTTAAGGTAGGGATTCTTCACACTCTTGTACGAGTTTTACCTTAGTTATTTGCTATTTCAAAAGATTATAGTGGTTTGGGGGAATTTTGGTAAAAACCTAGAGTTTGAAATGATTGATGAAAAAGAGAGGTTTTCAAATGGTTACTTGGAAAAGCTTGTGCGTATGAAATTAGAGTTGATATATGTTGAAATGAGGTATTTCCTACATTAAAATTGATTTTCAAAGAGAAAGGGATTTTTGCCCTAAAATGTGAATGTTTGAGATTGTAAAGAGAAAATGGAATTAATGTTGAGAATTATGAAATTAAAGTAATGTTAATGATAATGGCGGAGTTGGATATGTATTATCACTCCCATCTTGAGATTTTGGAAAAGTGTATCTTTAATTAAATTTACTTATTTGTTTAGAGATATCTGTTTTGGGCTATTGGTGGAGGATAGCTATGAGTGTTGTAGAAATTATAAGAGAATTAGGTGAATTAAAACTAATTTCTCATCCTTGTGCATTGAACATTGTTGCTCATTTAATACATTCAAAATGTATATGATTTTGAGAAAAATAGGTGAACGTGGGAAAGAGGTCTGTATCACCAACTCAAGCTAGCCTGTGTATCCAGGGTGAAAAGTCTTGAAAAATGAGCGTATACATGGATGCCGATTCCCGTGGACGAAATATCCGTAAAATGGCAATAGTAGCGTTTGTATATGCTACATTTACATGGGTGTCGTTTGACGGTTTCCTGTGGACGAAATATCCGTGAAATGCTGTATTGATTTGAGATTTCTCCATTCTTTCTATTGTAAAGGGCATGGTTTTGAGAATTGTGATGTAAACCCGGCATATCACGGCTTTTGAAAATGGATATAAATGTTTTGGTACTGGCATTACATGTGCATGCAACCTTATGGCTTTGTTAAGATTTATACATTGCGTTGTAGTGTTTCTACTAGGCTTTGGCTCACTCTATATGAGAAAAACCATTTTCAGGTGCTGGTGATATGCCTCCACAAAAGACCTAGCTTGGGAGGACTATGGAGCTGAAGGCTCAGTGTTGTTATTTTGTATTTTATTTTTTAGAAGCATAGGGCTTTATCCGTATTAAGCTTAAGACTCACTTTTAATGTACCCAGGCATTGACTTGGAAAGATGTAAGCCTTTAGGGTATATGATTATCTGTTTAGCTTTCATTTCTTTTCACAATATTGTAACATATGCTGTAGATTCATGATATATTGTTTATGAATGTATATAGCATGTGTCACCTTTTGTATATCAAACTTTGATTAATGAAAGCTTATCAATTCATTTATGTTGTTATTTATTGGTTATTATAATATGGGTATATTGTGTTTTTTTCGGGGCATTACACTTGGTATCAGAGCGTACTGGGTTTAAATACTTTGAGTATGTGAAAAGTGGTTAATACCACAATGAGTTTGTTTCGCTTGATAGAGATGTTTGTTGTCACGACCCAAACCCGCCCCTATGGGTTTAGTACCGTAACTGGCTAGTAATCCGAGATTACCGAAGGCCTACTTAACAGTGAAACAATAATACAGAGTACAGGGGCTGGCGGAAGCCAAAAGAGTAATTAAAAGATGTCCAATGAGCTGTGACAGTCTGTATGCAAAAAAACTTTTCATAACGTATATACATCCAGAACAAAACAATATTTACATACATATACAATCAGTACCAAAACAGTATGCACAGTATTTACAATTATCCAGATCAGGGACTTGATCCCTGTTAAGACAGTACAGTACACAAAACATTCAGTCTATACAGGTTAGAAACAAAAAGGGAAAAAATTGAAAGACCCCAAACAACCTTGGCTTTAACAGGCTCGGAACCTCGCAGTGAGGCACATAGGTTGGCTTGACAAAACGAGAGTTTGACCCAACGCTTCTAGCTTCGCTCCGGTGCCTGTACACCTACATATATATATGAGCAGTGAGCTAAAGCCCAATGAATAACATAATGCGTAAAGAGGTTAAGAATGAATGTCCTTTCAGTATTGAAAACAGTCAATTGATTCAGTATATCAGTCATTCAGTCATAACAGTCATATGTGGTACATCAATTAGCAGAACAGTACAGTAAACGGTAGGTCTTGAAAGACCGAGCAGTCAATGATGGCCATCATAACAGTAAACAGAAGTTCCAAGATAGGAACTAACAGAGATATCTGTAACAGTAGCAGTAACAGTAACAATAGTTGCTATGGATGCCACAATACAGTTCAGAATAGAGGACATACATTCATTCAGTTAACAGTATCAATTTAGAAACAGTACAGTTTAACCATTTAGAAGATATTCATATTTGAACATATCTTTATATAGTTGTTACTCACAGAGTTCTGGGCTACAGATAAGCTAGTACGCGTCTCCAGATGCCAACCCTACACAATTACAGAATGAACACACACTAAGCTACTCAGTTGCGAAATAATAACTTAATCCCTAATTTGCCTCGGTGTGGTTCTACGTCAATATCCTCATTACGATGCCTTAAACTAGGCCTAAGAATGCCTAGAATGAAATGAGGATGCAAAGATGCACTTTAAAAACATTTTCAAAATTTTCAGAAAACAGGGGTCTCGCTTGAGCGTGGCTTTCTACGCTCGAGCGGACATGCTGACAAAGGGGCTCCGCTCGAGCGTGACTTTCGCCACTCGAGCGGACTGCAAACTACAGTGAAAATACTGGATGCTCGAAATTCACGCTCGACGGGCACTCAACCCCCGCTCGAGCGTGAGACACAAGTCCTCGCTCGAGCATGAACTCTCTCGCTCGAGCGGACTATAAACTCATACAAAGTACTAGATACACGAATTTCACGCTCGAGCGTCACTTTTCTCGCTCGAGCGGACTTCATGATCCAGAGGGTATGCTCGAGCGTGGAGTTCCTCGCTCGAGCATGAGTCCAAATTCTGGAAATTCCAGATTTGAACCTCAAGCTCAAAATCAACTTTTAATGCACCTAAATCGATCCTCTTGGGCTAATTTTCTGGAAAACACTTCAAAACTCATAATATAACATGTTTCAAAGATCAATTTGAGAAATCAAAGCCCAAAGGTAGTTCAATTAAACACAATTTCAAACCAATCTCATGAACATGATGTAAAACATAACATGCATGAATTTAAACCAATTCAAAGCTTTAATCACTTGCTCAAATGAGCCAATCCTTTCAAAAACATGAGGAATCATGGACTATAACCATAGTATGGACATACATGTAACAATTTTCCATGAAAACAACTTTAAACTTATCAATATAGGCATGCATGCATGATATATGCTACAATTTAACATGCTAAGTCCAATTCAAGACTCAACTCTTCAA
Organism: Camellia granthamiana; assembly: GCA_036172215.1. Taxonomy (NCBI): domain Eukaryota; kingdom Viridiplantae; phylum Streptophyta; class Magnoliopsida; order Ericales; family Theaceae; genus Camellia; species Camellia granthamiana. Next base: position 24,228,631 of record CM069908.1, on the reverse strand, counting down.
TATAACATGAATGTAACATGATCCATGCAAGAACTATCTTAAATACACAATCAAGAAGGTAAAGGCTCTACCTTAAGTCTTCAATCACAAGTCTGGAAGCTCAATTTTGCAAATCATCTACAATTTCTTCAATTCCCCAAGTTAAACTCTCAAGAACAACTCAATTCTCTCACACACTCTTTCTTAGTCGGTTGAGGGCTCAAGAATGGCTGGACAAATGTTTTGTTTGAATGAAATAAGGCTTCAATATAGTCTTAGGTAGTGGCCCACTAAGCATGGCAAAAGGGTAAATACTTGGACTTGTGTGATTTAGTTTACTTTAATCTAATTTAATCATACCAATTCACATTTTAATTAAATATGCCATAAAATCACATAAATTCTAATGATCATAAAACGTTGATCAATTTCAGATTCGGCCGCCGACAAGGCTTTCAATTTGCAGTTTAAAGCATAAAATATGGACAGATAATTTAACAGTCAAACAGATAGAAATGCATTTAAACTAGTACATTCAATTAGTCAGTTCAGTATTTTAGCCGATTCAATTACTTATCATAATCAGTCTCAATTTAGCAGTAATAAGTGGTTAACCAGTAATCAATGGTGAGGGTTATTACAGTCTCCCCTCCTTAAAAAGAGTTTGGTCCTCTAAACTCGAATTACCTTCGTTCTGGAAGAAAACAGGATCCAGTGGGAACAATTCAGGATATCTCTTGGCCATGTCATCATCCCTTTCCCAAGTGGCATACACGCCACCATGGTTTTGCCATTCAACTTTCACAACGGAATCTCTTTGTTTCTCAACTTCTTGATCCGTCTGTTCACAATCTGAATAGGCCGTTCTTCATAAGTGTAGTCATCACTCAGCACTACACGAGTAGGCTCTATCACATGGAAAGGATCCCGGAGGTAGTCCCTCAACATAGAAATGTGGAACACGTTATGCATATGCTCCATTTCAGGAGGAAGCGCTACTTGATACGCCACCGGATTGATTTTCTCGATAATCTCATACGGTCCGACATATCTCGGCGCTAGCTTGCCTTTAACCCCAAAACGGGTCTGCTATTTCATCGGTGTCACTTTCACAAAAACGTGATCACCTACTTCATATTCTCTATCTCGCCTCCTGACATCTGCATAACTTTTCTGTCGGTTCTGTGCGGTTTTCAGTCTCTGTTGAATCAATTTCACTTTTTCTGTAGTTTCATACAAAATCTCGGGCCCAAGCAAAGGCCCATCTCCAACTTCTGCCCAGCAAATCGGAGATCGACATTTTCTACTATACAATGCCTCGAAAGGCGCCATACCAATACCTGAGTGATAACTGTTGTTGTAGGCGAATTCAGCCAATGGCAAATGGCTTTCCCAATTTCCCTGAAAATCAAGGACACACATTCTCAGTAAGTCTTCTAAGGTCTGGATGGTCCTTTCTGACTGGCCATCTGTCTGAGGATGGTATGCACTACTCAGTCTCAGTTCAGTACCCAATGTTGTCTGTAGGCTTTGCCAGAATCTCGATGTAAATTTCGAGTCCCTATCAGAAACAATGGACACAGGCACTCCATGCAGTCTAACAATCTCATCAATGTAGAGTATAGCTAATTTGTCCGCATTATAAATTGTTTTGACAGATAAGAAATGAGCAGATTTAGTCAATCTATCAACAATAACCCAAATCGAATCCATACCTTTACTGGAGCGAGGTAAACCAACAATAAAATCCATGGTGATATGTTCTCATTTCCACTCCGGTATCGGTAAGGGTTGCAGTAAACCTGCGGGTCGTTGATGTTCGGCTTTAACTTGTTGGCAATGAAGACATTTTGACACAAAATCAGCAATCTCTTTCTTCATTCCCGGCCACCAGAAATTCAGTTTCAAGTCTTGGTACATTTTCATGTTCCCTAGATGGATAGACAATTTTGAATTGTGGCCTTCTTGCAGAATTCTCCTTTTTAGTTCAGAATCACTCGGTACACACAATCTTCCCTGAAATCTCAACACATTATTCTCAAATTTGAAATCCGGCCTCGGTTTGGATTCTCGTTCTTCGATGATCTTCTTCAAGAAGTCATCATGTTGCTGTTTCTCTTTAATCTCTTCAATTAGTGCTGGTTGAGCAGAAATAGCAGCTATTGTCCCACCTTGTTCACGCAAAACGATTTCAATTTCAAATCTTTCAAGGTCACAAAGCAATTCTTTCTGCCCGGTAAGCAAACAAGCTAAATTCCCAATCACTTTCCGACTCAGTGCATCAGCAACGGTGTTAGCTTTTCCTGGATGGTACAGAATTTGCAGATCGTAATCTTTTATCAGTTCTAGCCATCTTCGCTGCCTCATGTTCAGTTCTTTCTGTGTGAAGAAGTATTTCAAACTCTTGTGGTCTGTATACACCTCACATGTTGCCCCATAAAGGTAGTGACGCCAAATTTTCAGTGCAAACACTACTGCAGCCAGTTCCAGGTCATGGGTCGAGTAGTTCTTTTCATGTGGTCTCAATTGTCGAGAAGCATACGCAATCACTTTACCATTCTGTATTAAAACACATCCCAAACCCTTATAAGAAGCATCATTATATACAGTATAACCATCCGTACCTGAGGGTAGGGTGAGAATCGGTGCAGTCACAAGTCGAGTTTTCAACTCCTGAAAAGCTGATTCCCTCTGGTCGGTCCAGTCAAATGATATCCCCTTTTGAGTCAACTATGTCAGTGGTAAGGTAATTTTGGAGAAGTCTTTGACAAATCTTCTGTAATACCCGGCTAACCCCAAAAAGCTTTGGACTTCTTTAACATTTGTTGGTCTAGGCCAATTTACCACGGCTTCAACTTTCTGTGGGTCAACTGAAATGCCATCTCTACTAATGACATGTCCCAAAAACATAACATGATCAAGCCAAAATTCACATTTACTCAATTTCGCATACAGTTTCTGTTCTCTTAAGGTCTGTAAGGCAAGTCTCATATGATGTTCATGTTCTTCTCTACTTTTAGAATAAATCAGAATATCGTCTATAAATACAACAATAAAGTCATCGAGGAATGGTTTAAAGATTCTGTTCATAAGGTCCATAAATGCAGCAGGTGCATTGGTAACTCCAAAAGGCATAACTAGGAATTCGTAATGTCCATACCTCGTTCGAAAAGCAGTTTTGTTAATGTCCTCTGGTTTAACTTTCAGCTAATGATATCCGGATCTGAGATCAATCGTAGAGAACACTTGAGCACCCTGTAACTGATCAAATAAGTCGTCAATACGCGGCAATGGATATTTATTTTTCACAGTTACCTTGTTTAGTTCACGGTAGTCAATACAAAGTCTCAGTGAGCCGTCTTTCTTTTTCACAAACAAGACAGGTGCGCCCTATGGTGAAGTACTGGGCCTGATGAACTTCTTATCTAACAGTTCTTGCAGTTGCACTTTCAATTCTTTCAGTTCGATCGGAGCCATTCGGTAAGGAGCTTTAGATACTGGCTGTGTACCCGGAATCACATCAACAGTGAACTCAATCTCCCTATCAATCAAATCCCCTGGTAGATCATCTGGAAAAACATCTGGGAATTCTCTGACTATAGGAATACTGTTCAAATTAGCATTATCATCAGTAGGTACAGTCCATACAGAACACAGGTACCTTTTACACCCTTTCTTAATCAATTTACAGGCTTTCATAGATGAAATCAGATATGGGGGATGTACTACACCAATCCCGTCAAACACAAATTTGGGTAAACCAGGTGGACGGAAAATCACTTGTTTCGTTACACAGTCAATAGTAGCATGATATTTTTGTAGCCAGTCCATCCCCAATATTACATCAAAATGGTCAATATTTAATGGCAGTAAATCAATATACAGATGCATATCCCCAACAATAATTTCACATGCAGGGTACATATAAGCACAAGTCACAGATCCCCCAACAGGTGAAGATATAGCTAACAAGTAATTCATGGGTTCCAATGGTCTATTCAATTTTCGCGAAAAAGCATGCGATACATATGAATGTGTAGACCCCGAATCAATCAGTACATATGCATTTTGAGTACAAATTGAGAGTATACCTGACACAACGGTCTCGGTATTTTGTACATCTCCCGGTACGAGTGCGAACACTCGGCCTTGCTTCATAGGCTCTTTCTCGGTAGCTTTAGGGTTAGGTTTTGGTGCGACAATTAATGCTGCTGTGCTAGGTGCAACTTTACTATTGCCTTGTGAAGTGGAAGGGCAATCTTTAACCATGTGGCCCACCTTGCCACACCTGTAACAAGCACTAGAGATTTTATAACAAACTCCCTTATGATTCTTACCACATTCGGAGCAGGGCGAAATAGAACGGTTACCTTGACTAGAACTAGTCGTTGACCCTGTATTCTGCTTTTTGTTCAACGGATTGTTCCTGCCTTTCTTGAATTTAAAACCTCGTCCCTTACCACACCATTCAGACGCTGGTGTTTCAGTTTGTTTCAGTACTTCAACATTTGATTCAGCTATAATAGCCAGGTCAAGAACATCCACATACTTGTGCAATTTCAACACATTAATTATGTCAAGTACTTAGACATTAAGGCCGCCTTCGAATTTCCTGGCCTTATTATAGTCAGTGTCCACCATATGTGGTGCATATCTGGCAAGCTCGGTGAACTTAGACTCATATTCAGCGACGGACATGGTGCCTTGTCTCAGCTGTTCAAACTCAGTGACCTTTCGATCCCGGACACACTAAGGAAAGTATTTCTCAAAGAAGGACTCCTTAAACTGAGCCCAAGTCACAACTGTGTTGGTGTCACGGACCAGCATCTACCACCTTCTGGCCTCCTCTTGTAAGGTGAAGGTAGCTAGCAGTACTTTGTGTGCCTCCGAACATGGAAACACTTCAAATAACTTCTCTGTTTCAAGAACCCATGCTTCAGCCTTCAAGGGTTCAAGGCCTCCCTGAAAGGATGGCGGTTTCATCTTGCAAAATTTCTGTGTTAGAGCAATGATGTCATCATTCACATTCTGTTCCAGCTGAACCGGAGGAGGTGGGGGCTGTTGGTTCTGTTGTTACTGTTGCCTTAAGGCTTCAGTCAGTAGTTCAACAGTTCTTTCTAATCTCGCCATTCTGGTGTTAGATGATTCAGTTTCATCAGTAGTCCTTGCATTATCTATTTCACTATATGCAACATAGCAATAATAAACAAAGGAAGTTGCATACTTTAAACATTTAACACATTAGCACATATATTCACGTCATGGCTACACACACTTTTCATGCTCATGTAACGCCCTAATACTTTTCTAGGACATCCTATAGCTCAGTTGGACACGTGTGTGTGGTATAACTTGTGGTTTAATATCGCTCTGATACCACTCTGTCACGACCCAAACCCGCCCCTATGGGTTTAGTACCGTAACTGGCCAGTAATCCGAGATTACCGAAGGCCTGCTTAATAGTGAAACAATAATACAGAGTACAGGGGCTGGCGGAAGCCAAAACAGTAATTAAAAGATGTCCAATGAGCTATGACAGTCTGTATGCAAAAAGACTTTTCATAACGTATATACATCCAGAACAAAGCAGTATTTACATACATATATAATCAATACCAAAACAGTATGCACAATATTTACAATTACCCAGATCAGGGACTTGATCCCTGTTAAGACAGTACAGTACACAAAATATTCAGTCTATACAAGTCAGAAACAAAAAGGGAAAAAACTGAAAGACCCCAAACAGCCTTGGCTTTAACAGGCTCGGAACCTCGCAGTGAGGCACATAGGTTGGCTTGACAAAACGAGAGTTTGACCCAACGCTCCTAGCTTCGCTCCGGTGCCTGTACACCTATATATATATATGAGCAGTGAGTTAAAGCCCAGTGAATAACATAATGCGTAAAGAAGTTAAGAATGAATGTCCTTTCAATATTGAAAACAGTCAATTGATTCAGTATATCAGTCATTCAGTCATAACAGTCATATGTGGTACATCCATTAGCAGAACAGTACAGTAAACGGTAGGTCTTGAAAGATCGAGTAATCAATGATGGCCATCATAACAGTAAACAGAAGTTCCAAGATAGGTACTAACAGAGATCTCTGTAACAGTAGCAGTAATAGTAACAGTAGTTGCTATGGATGCCACAATACAGTTCAGAATAGAGGACATATATTCATTCAGTTAGCAGTATCAATTTAGAAACAGTACAGTTTAACCATTTAGAAGATATTCATATTTGAACATATCTTTACACAGTTGTTACTCACAGAGTTCTGGGCTACAGATAAGCTAGTACGCGTCTCTAGATGCCAACCCTACACAATTACAGAATGAACACACACTAAGCTACTCAGTTGGGAAATAATAACTTAATCCCTAATTTGCCTCGGTGTGGTTCTACGCCAATATCCTCATTAAGATGCCTTAAACTAGGCCTAAGAATGCCTAGAATGAAATGAGGATGCAAAGATACACTTTAAAAACATTTTCAGAATTTTCAAAAAACAGGGGTTTCGCTCGAGCGTGGCTTTCTACGCTCGAGCGGACATGCTGACAAAGGGGCTCTGCTCGAGCGTGACTTCCGTCGCTCGAGCGGACTGCAAACTACAGTGAAAATATTGGATGCTCGAAATTCACGCTCGACGGGCGCTCGACCCCCGCTCGAGCGTGAGACATAAGTCCTCGCTCGAGCGTGAACTTTCTCGCTCAAGCGGACTGTAAACTCATGCAAAGTACTAGATACACGAATTTTACGCTCGAGCGTCACTTTTCTCGCTCAAGCGGATTTTATGATCCAGAGGGTACGCTCGAGCGTGGAGTTCCTCGCTCGAGCGTGAGTCCAAATTCTGGAAATTCCAGATTTGAACCTCAAGCTCAAAATCAACTTTTAATGCACCTAAATCGATCCTCTTGGGCTAATTTTCTGGAAAACACTTCAAAACTCATAATATAACATGTTTCAAAGATCAATTTGAGAAATCAAAGCCCAAAGGTAGTTCAATTAAACACAATTTCAAACCAATCTCATGAACATGATGTAAAACATAACATGCATGAATTTAAACTAATTCAAAGCTTTAATCACTTGCTCAAATGAGCCAATCCTTTCAAAAACATGAGGAATCATGGACTATAACCATAGTATGGACATGCATGTAACAATTTTCCATGAAAACAACTTTAAACTTATCAATATAGGCATGCATGCATGATATATGCTACAATTCAACATGCTAAGTCCAATTCAAGACTCAACTCTTCAATATAACATGAATGTAACATGAGCCATGCAAGAACTATCTTAAATACACAATTAAAATGGTAAAGGCTCTACCTTAAGTCTTCAATCACAAGTCTGGAAGCTCAATTTTGCAAATCATCTACAATTTCTTCAATTCCCCAAGTTAAACTCTCAAGAACAACTCAATTCTCTCACACACTCTGTCTGAGTCGGTTGAGGGCTCAAGAATGGCTGGACAAATGTTTTGTTTGAATGAAATAAGGCTTCAATATAGTCTTAGGTAGTGGCCCACTAAGCATGGCAAAAGGGTAAATACTTGGCCTTGTGTGATTTAGCTTACTTTAATCTAATTTAATCATACCAATTCACATTTTAATTAAATATGCCATAAAATCACATAAATTCTAATGATCATAAAACGTCGATCAATTTCGGATTCGGCCACTGACAAGGCTTTCAATTTGCAGTTTAAAGCATAAAACATGGACAGATAATTTAACAGTCAAACAGATAGAAATGCATTTAAACTAGTACATTCAATCAGTCAGTTCAGTATTTTAGTCGATTCAATTAGTTATCATAATCAGTCTCAATTTAGCAGTAATAAGTGGTTAACCAGTAATCAATGGTGAGGGTTATTACATTTGTATGTATGGTGCGCTATGTGATAATATGCTTATGTGATTATATGAGTATGGGATTTAATTTCTAGGATATTAATTGGGTCTACGGGTTTCTAAAAGTCCTATTAGAAGAGCACTAGATCACTACTATTTCTAATTGGAACTTTGGTAACGCTGTGGGACAGTCATTACCAGAAAGGAAATCATATGTGTTTATGTAACTATGTGCTTATGTGGAGTGAGTTAGCTTCGGCATATTTGTAAATATGCTAATCTTTTTGTTACTTTCATTAGGATGTTAGGACGTGGACGTGGTGGTGGTAGGCATGGTAGGCCTAGAAGGCAAGAGGTGCCTTTATCGGATGAGATTTTGGCACAAGAAGAAAGGGTTGGTCCGGCCAACGTAGCCGAACCAGTTGGTCCCCAGGCTATGGGCGCTTTGGCTTGTGAAATGGCCGTAGCTTTGTGAGAATCCATGGACATTCTCAGGGCTGCAAATCAAGTCCAAGCCTAAGTAGCTAAGGTAGGGCTGTCATTCTTAAAGAGGGAGTTCTTTTGGTCTAATCCGGACGACTTTTTGGGTGATCCTACGGAGCCACTGAAGGGGGATGAGTAGCTAGAGTAGATAGTGAAGACGTTTGAGATGCTTGGCATCGAGGACAATAGACGAAAAGTGACCTTGGTATCCTTTCAGCTAAAGAGAGATGAAGGTCAATGGTAGAAGTATGTGCGTGGGCACATTAGAGTGACTTAGGAGGTTTTTGTAAGTGCCTTCCAGGACAAGTTCTTACCTCCCGCGATTAGAGAGAAGTTGAGGGAGTAGTTCTCAAAGCTCAAGTAACTTAACATGCCTGTCGCCGAGTTTAAGGCAAGCTTTATTGGCCTGTGGGTTGGCTTGGCCAGGCCCAACCCGAATTTTGGCGGGAGCTCGTGAGGCCCAACATAAGCTAGGTCGGGCCCGGGCCCAAGTGAGTCGAACCGGGCCAGATTTACACTCCTACCTTGGTCATATATTCAATTCCATTATAGATTGTTCACAATATTCATAATTAAAAATTTATTAATCAAAATTTTTATTTTTAACACAAATCACTGGATATCAAAATCTCAAATTTTAGTACAAGTTATAACAAATTAAATTTCAAATTTTATCATATTAAAACACATCATATTGATGACAAATGGAGAGGAGAGAATACCTTGAGTGATGGATGCAAAGGAGAAAAACGAAAGAGACGACAAAAGGTAATATTGATGGCATAGAGAAAACTAGGAGATTCAAAAAGGAACCAAAAGGGGTAGGATTAAGATAAGGAATAGGAAATATTGAGGCGTTGGGAAGGAGGTATCGAGGAGTAGAGTGATGGCAAGGGGGCGACAAGTCAACAATAATGATGGATGGATAAATAGATGGGTGGAGTAGAGTGGAATGGGGTAAGATTGAAATTAATTAGAGTGTTAATGTATTAGAATGCGTTTAATAAATATGCATATTTTTTTAGAGAATTTCAAATTAGTGTAAGTTTTTTAAAAAATTACAAAAAAGTAATAAATTGTATATACATTGAGGGGTGTTTGGTAGGGCTGAGCAAGAAATCCTTATAATCCGTAATCCAATCTGGTCCAGTCCAATTTAGTAGGTTTGGATTGATTTTTTAAATCCGTGGTTCGGTTCCGGATTGGAAATTTAAAAATTCGTAAGCCACGGATCGGTTCTAGATTGAACCCACGGTTCTGGATTAGAACCGATCCGGACCGTATACAAATAGTCTATATTTATACTATAGACCCTCATATATAATATCATTTCTTATTCCATATAAAAGCTAAACCCTAACCCTAATTCAACATATCACATGCGACTGTCTCTCACACTCTCATCTCTCTCTCAGTACTATCTCTCTCTTCTCTTTCTCAGATTGAGTTCTCTCTCTATTCTTGTGATTTCAGCTTAGATCAAATCAGATCGGTGGATTTCCATCTCAGATCAGATCGGTAGCGGCTTAGTCTTTTTCTCTTTCTCTCTCTTTTGGTGAGCTCTCTCTCTATCTTTTGGTGACACTGTTTTTGTTGGTTTCTTTATTCTCAGACTCAGTAAGCTCTCTCTCTTCTCTTTCTCAGACTGAGTTCTCTTTATCTCTCTCTCTTTCTCTATTTTTGTGGTTTCATCTCAGATCAGATCGGTGGATTTCCATCTGAGATCAGATCGGTAGCAGTTTTGTCTCTTTATCTATATCTCTCTCAATGAGCTCTTTCTCTCTCTCTTGGTGACACTTTGTTTTTTTTGGTTTTTTCTCAGACTCAGTAAGCTCTCTCTTTTTTTCTCTCTCTCTCTCTAACACTTTGTTACTTTTTTGTGGATTTCATGCCAGATTGGTGGATTTAATCTCAGATCGGTGGATTTAATCTCAGATCGGAGATATTCAGTGAACTCTACACTCTCAATTCGATTGTTCATCTCATCTTTGTTGATCTTTTCTTCAATGGATTCGGTAAATGTACGTAAAAAGTTCTTGTTGGTCTTTTTCTTTGGTTTTTTATTTATGTTTTTATTTTTTATTTTATTTTCTCTAATAATATTAATCCTATTTTTTTGATGTATTTCTTTTTCTTGTTTGATAGATGTCAAGTACTGAAGAGACAAATGATGTCATTGACCTCTCTCAGTCTCAGTCTGAGCCAGAGCATGATCCTTAGCCTGAAACTCCTTCTGGTTTAAAGGTATGCCCCCCTCCCCTTAAGCCAAAAGCTCAACAATATTTTAAAGTTTGGGAGCATTTTACCAAAAATTTTAAAGAAAAGAGTAAGACTGCTGCATGTGTTAAATGTAATCATTGTAAAGCTTCTTGTGCTTGAGTTAGTGCAAATGGAACTAGCACTTTGAGAAAACATATTGCAAATTGTCCTAAGTCTCCTCACAATAAAGAAAATAAAAAACAAAAGATTTTGGCATTTCAATCTATAACAGAAGGTGAAAAAAATCTTAGTGTTTGGAAATTTGATCAACAAGCATGTAGGGATTCACTTGTTAAAATGGTAATCACTGATGAGCTGTCATTTAGGTTTGTAGAGTGTGAAGGACTTCGTCAGTTTTGTAATATGATGCAACCTAATTTCAAAAAGTTTTCATGTTTTACAATTGCAAGGGATATTGTGTATTTATATTCTAGCAAGAATAAGAAACTGAAAAATTTGTTGAAGAAAGCAAACTATACACTTTGTCTCACTACAGATTCATGGACATCACTACAAAATGTTGCAACAAAGTTTCAAAACTAGGTGGAACTCCACATATCTAATGCTAGATGTTGCAACAAAGTTTCAAAAAGTATTTGAGAGATTAGAGGATGAGGACCCACATTTCAAACTAGAACTTAATCATGGACCTCTTACCACTCAAGATTGGGAAGGTGATCGTGTTTTTACAAAATTTTTGCAAAAGTTTTATGATGCAACTGTTTGCTTGTCTGGTTCTTTGTATGTCACTTCCAACTTGTACTTCACTGAAGTTTGTGCTATAGAAAGTGCCTTAACTAATGGGGAAAGAGTTTAGATCCTTCTTTAAAAGCTATGGCAATAAAAATGAAGACTAAATTTGATAAGTATTAGGGAAAAATTGAAAAAATTAATACAATGTTATTGATTGCTGGTGTGTTAGATCCTCGTTATAAGTTAAAGTATGTGAGGTTTTGTTATTTTGAAGTTTATCAACCTGCCATGGTGAGTGAGCTCTCTCAAAAAGTAAGAGAGACTTTGAATAACATTTTTGATGAGTATAAATAGTTTGAGACAATTGCTTCATCTTCCAATGAAATGGTTCATGAGGTAGACATTGTTGATCAAGAAAACATTGGTACAAATGAGCACCGAGTGTCTTTTATGACAAAATTTCAAAAGCTTTTGGAGGAAGAAGAAAGTGATGAAGGCAAGTCAGAAATAGATAGGTACTTGGAAGAATCTTATGAAAATGAAGCTGCAAACTTTGACATTTTATGTTGGTGGAAGACAAATTCTTCAAGATATAAAGTTCTTTCTCAAGTTGCAAGGGATATTTTGGCCATTTCTGTCTCTACTGTTGCTTTCAAGTCTACTTTTAGCATTGGAGGTCGTATCCTTGATCAATTTCGTAGTTCTCTTACTCCAAAGTTTGTTAAAAGTTTAATTTGTACACAAGATTGGTTGCGTGCTTCGCCATTGCCACTTGAGATGGAAGAAAACTTTGCAGATTTGAAGGATATAGAAAAAGGTAATGGAATTCCAAATCTCAATTTATCATTTAAATTACATTCATGTATTGTGTTATTTTTTACTTTAAACTGACATTAATTTTTTTGCAGCTCTCACCAATATCAACATTGCTGGAAAGTGATTTGGCTTTCTGTGATGTGAAATTTGCTACTGCTACTGCTGCTGTTGTTGTGCTTTTGTTTGTTGTTGCTGTTGTGCTACTGCTACTATGCTTTTGTTTGTTTGTTTGTTGCTTCTGTTCATGGAGTTTTGTTGCTTTTGTTTGTCTAAAAGCAGTTTTCTTATTGCTTTTGTTTGATGCGCTGTTTAGTTTTAATACAGAGAAGAACTCTGCTTTGTGTAATGTGTATCCAGTTTTATTGTTTTTGTTTATTGCTTTTGTTTGATGCAATGTTTATATTTTTATGAAATTAAAATATTATATATATTTTTTGTTATTTAATTATGTGAATCCGTGGTTCTAAATCCATCCAATCCGTGTTTAAATGAATTGGTTCGGATTGGTTCCACGATTTAAATAGATTGGATTGGTTTCAATTTTTCAAAAGCCATAGTGGATTAGTCCTGGTTTTATCCCAGTTCGGACCATGCTCACCCCTAGTGTCTGGGAAGATGATTGGGCAAAAAAATAGCACACTAAAAGACAAATAAGCTAAAATAGTCAATAAAACAAAATGTAACATCTAATCCATAATCATTTCATTTTTTCTCTTACAATCATCCAATCAACTACAAAAAAAAAAAAAAAACAACAACAACAACAAATTTCCCAAACACAATTTTTTTAGCCAAGCTAAAATAGTGAAATAGCCAACTAAAATAATTAACTTCCCAAACAAGGCCATTAATAATTAGAATCAATTTTTCTTCACAATTCTGTAATTTTTTTTTGGGGGCGCTTAGTTCAAAATCCAATATTGAAGTTTTCTAGTCTAACAGTCCATGCGTAAATTTACTTTACAAAGACATGTTTCTACCAAAAGACCAAATTACTCATTCTCCATTAGTACATGTGCCTTTAAATCTCTTTTTACATAGCATCTATTCAAATCCCAAACCCACTATCTCGTCTCTCTCTATTTGAACAGATCGATAGCAGATCTAAGGCCCTCTTTTGTCGCCACTACTCCGAAGAAAACCAAAGGCAGATGTAGAAGTGATGGACTTCGAGTTAGAGGACGACAATCTCAAGGACGAAGACGGTGCTGTTGGCATCGATGCTACTTTGCCTAGGACTCCTCTCTCAAAGCTTAAGTCCACTATTGCCAGCGACTCGTCATTTGTCGCCGCCACTGCTCTCAAGAAGACCAAAGGCTACGGTTTCCAAGAAGAGTCTGATGGCGATTGTAATAACTGTTTGTCTAGTTGCTTCGACTCTCTCGACTCTGATGGCGGCCCCAATGTCAGTTCTTTCTCCCACTCAATGAAGATTGGCGACGAAGATGTAGATCTTATAGATCTTGTATGTCGACATCTTGTTTCTTATATATTTCTCTATGTCCAGCTCCGCTGGAAATCTCCTTCACAACCACTACCTCTCTATCTCCTTTGCTGCCAATCTACCACCGCATGTACTTTTTTTGATCTGAGTTAAAACCCTAGGACGAAACCCTAAGTTGAACATATCTACTCTCTCATTCATCTCACGAGTGGCATGGCGTTGGAAAATGGAAATCGACGGATCAAATTTAGTTTTTATTATACATTTTGGCATCTTGTTATCCTTGAATGTGATAATATTGGTGATTCTGGTCCGTTTAATTCAAAACCTCAAGATATTGATCTTGATGAAATCCTTTTTCGCCGATCTTAGTGGATGAACTCGAATTGTTGTTGAGAAACCTTTTGGCAAGGATTTGGGCTCAATTGAGGAACTTAGAGAGTTATTTGATGAACCACAGATTTATCATATTGATCACTATTTCGGTATCAATTTCCTATTCTCATTTATCTTCTCTATCTCTCTCTCTCTCTCTCTCTCGATACGTACCTATAATGTATGTATGTATGTGTGTGTATATATTGATACCAAGAGATAGATGAAGTAGAGAAACCTAACGCAGATTGGAGAGTTACTTAATAAACCACAAATTTATCGTATTGATAAGTATTTTAGCATCAATTTCCCATTCTCATTCATCTTCTCTTTATCTTTATACGTACCTGTAATGTATGTACGTATGTGTGTATGTATTGATACCAATTGAAAGACAAATTAGAGAAACCTTGAAATTTGAAAGTATGAGGTTTCAGAATCAAAACGCACAAAAGAGTTGTGATGATTCGCGAGCTTTTTCTGTCCTCTTCAGCAATTGACACAACAAATCCAATAGTATTTTAACAGACATATTTTTTACATTTATTTTTCCTTTTTCTAATTTGTTGGTTTCAACAGATCAAACCAGTTTTAACAGATAAAAAATTTGTGTTGTAGTTGCAGTGGATAATCCCTCTATCTCTTTCTCTTTCCCCCATTTCTCTACAACTCTCTCTATTAGATCTGTTTATTTTTTATTTTTTTATTTTTATGTAAGTTTAGATTGTTGTTGATGATGATGATGAAAAAATAGATTATTTTTTTTAGTTATTGTGTTGAACAGATGGGAGAGAGATAATTGAACAAATAGAAAAAAATAATAATTTTTAAACAAATAGGTTTGGTTTGGCTTGGTATTGCAACAGATAATTCTCTCATCTCTCTAGCAATTGCAACAGACATATACAAATCTTCAATAGATAGAAAAGATTTTGACATCAGATAAAGTTGTTTGACAGATAGGAATAAAATTTGAATTGAAAAGATAATAATATTGAACATATAGAAAATAAGTTGAACAGAAAGACATAAATTTAAACAAATAGTCAAAAAAAATTCTACAGATAAAAAAAATCAACAGATAAATTAAAGGGGTAAAATTAAAAATGAAATGTCTTCCAAAATAAATAAAAAGGACTTCTCATCAAACTATTTTACAAAAGGTAGATCTCTCACCAATAAAAAATATCTATTAGACTAATACCTTATACTGCTGGGTTTGACTTAGGAATTTGGAAAAAGAAAGATAAAAGGTATATAAAATTAAGTGAAATATAAGTATATTTTATTCACATTTTACCTATTTTATTTATTTTTTCTTTTTTTAAAATCTTTTCCTAAATCTCTCAATTAAATACAGTGGTAGATTAGATTTATCACTAATTTTTTTTATTTTTTTATTATAAGACAACTCATGGATAATTTCCTTTTTTTTTTTGTAATTTGTTATTGAATAATGTTTGAGGGTCCGAAATTAGGGGCTCGAAACCCAAAACGACGTCGTTTTGGGTTTCAAATTTTTTTTTTTTTCTTCCTTTTCTTTCTTCTTCTTCATTGAACACAGGAGAAGAGCAGAGGCGAGAGAGAGAAACAGAGTCGTCATCGTCGTCGTCGTCGCAGATCATCGTCGTCGTCGTCGCAGCTCGTCGCTCGTCGGCATAGCAGCCCCGCCTCCGCCTCCACCTCCACCTCCACCTCCGCCCGATTTTGTTGGCCCCTCCAATCCAGTTCTTCTTCTCCTTCTTCTTCTTCTTTCCCCTAATTTCGAGCTAAATTAGAGCCCCTATATTCGGGCTCTATACCGGGGTTGTTTGTTATTTGCATTTAATTCAAATTGTTTTTGTTTTTGTTTGCATTTGAGACTGCAGAGAATCTCTGATCCCATAAAGATCACCTAAGAGCATCTCCAATGGTTTGCCATTGGAGCTGCCATTGCTATATATAGCAGCTGCCATTGAATTTTGATGCTCCAATGGCAAAACATAGCAGCTGCCAAATTTGAGAAATGCCACAGCTTGTGTCAAATTTGACACAAGCTTTGGCAGCTGCCATTCATGCCAACTCAGCCAAAACCAACGGTTTCCCTCCCTCCCCTCTTCCTTCCCTTCCTGCCTCCCCCAACAACTGTTTCACCATTTTTACAAATTCAAAAATTATTCATCAAATTCATCAAACAGATTCACAGATTCATAGAAAAAAAATTACAGATTCAGAATTAGAAAACATGAAAACACATTTAAACATGAAAACTACAGATTTAGAATCATAATTAGAAAATTCAATTAAAAAAAAAACTTGCTTAGAAAATTCAATTGAAAATTCAATTAAAAAAAATTCAATTGAAAATTCAATCACAAATTCAATAAGAATTAGAAAATTTAATTAGAAATCAGTTTCAAAAAAGCAAAAAAGTTGCTTTACCAAATAAAGAAAACAGTGACCACTCAATCAACATAGAATTATGCATAGCTTAAGATTCTACAATTACTAGCAAATCCATAAAGTGGCCATAATGTAGAAAATTCAATTAAAAAAAGAAGAAGAAAGAAAACAGAAGAAGAAGAAGAAAGATTTGGCAGCAGAGAATTATTACCATGGGAAGCAGAGACTCCATAGAAAGCTTCAAATCGAAGCTCTGTCAGATTGAAATACTCAAACCCATCTACACATTTGCTAACAAACCCAACAATAAATAGAACCCATAAACCCATAACCTTCCTCATAGCTGTGTCAAAAAATCAATCGAAGTGAATCCCGTAAACCCATAATCAATCCAAACTCCATAACCCATAAACCCATAAACCCATAATCAATCCCACCAAAAAAATCTCAAAAACCAATCGGAGTGAGAAGAGATTTCAACACAGCCAAAGTGAGAAGAGATCTCAAAAATTTGAGAGTGAGAGTGTGAGAAAAACAGAGTGAGTGAGTAAGAGTGAGAGGGAGTGAAAGATAGAGTGAGTGAGAGTGAGATGTAATAAAGGGTTGGATCATTCTGGATATCCATCTCATCCGTTGGTGGTGATTTACGTGGATGTTGGTGATTTACCTTGGGAAGGTAAAAGAGCCGTTGTGCTCCTCTGGCCTGAAAAAAACCACTCCAAAAAAAACAAAAATAAAAAAAATCAGGTATAAATTAACGGTAATATTATTTTTTCTAAACGGTCATATTTTACATTTTTATAAATAGAAGCCTCAATCTTAGTTTCATTCACAACACATTTCTTTTCTCGTCTCTTTTTTCCCAAACGGTCATATTTTAATTTTTTCGGCCAATCACTATGGAAGGTTCATAAAAAACAAAGAGAGGAAAATCATTCACTATTGAAGAAGATATGGCAATTTGTAGAGCTTGGTGTCACATTACTGAAGACCTAATTGTTGGAAATTCGCAATCACATTCTCATTTTTGGAGAAGAATTTTTGAAAATTATTGTTTATTGCAGAATGATCACTCAAGAACACAAGTGTCTATCTCATCTCGATGGGGTGTAATCATGAAATGTTGCAACAAATTTCGTGGGTGTATAGCGCAAGTCGAAAATCTACATCCAAGTGGGGCGTCACAAGTTGATATAGTAAGATTTCATTTCCATTTATTATATTAGTTTTTTTTTTTATTTTGTCTTACATAAAAATTAACTAATTAATTAATTTAATATTTTATTGATATAGATACTTCAAGCAAAACTGTTATACCATCAAGATGAAAACAAACATTTTCTTTTTGAACATTGTTGGCCAATCTTGCAAAACAATATCAGGTGGCAAGATGTAACTCCTACGAATACGGTGAAGTCAAGAATACATACACCGTTTTCCCCTAATTCAGCCCCCGATTCTCCTATAGATAACTGCATTTCTCTTGAAGATGACACCAGTCCAAGTGTTGGTAACAATCCAACTGTTGGTGAGGGCAGTGTCTCTGCAAAAGGTAAAAGGCCTATCGGTAGGAAATCTGCAAAAGAATTATTTCGGAAAAATTAAGTCGCTCAAGCTGAAGTTCAAATAATGAGCACACAATTGGACACATTTAACCAATACCTTGCTGAGAAGGAAAAGAAAAAAGATGAAAGAGAAGAAAAAAGGATTCAAGCACTGCAGGAAATGAAAGAACTTGAGATTAGAAAAGAAGAACATGAGATAATGACTACGGACATTTCTCTTTTGGACCCTCAGACAAAAGCATATTACACAATGCGAAAAAATGAAATTTTCGCAAAGTGGTCCTCAAATGTCAGTAGCCCAAATTACTATTTCCCCATGCCTCCTGATGAATAATTACAGGATAATTGGTGATTGTTTATTTTTTAATTTAGTAATGTCATTTAATTTTTAATTTGGATGGTTGGTTGTTGGTGGGTAATTGGTGATTGTTTATTTTTCATGTGTAGTTAAAAAAAATATTAAATATGAAGTGATATGTTTTTTGGTGGGGTGAATTAATCAAACAATTTTATTTTATTTTCCAATTTTTCATTTTTTTAAATTTTTTGTATTTGTCTAGTTGGGAATAATATAAATATATAATTTTTGTAACAAACAGATAAAAAAATGTCACAAAAGACAAAAAATAAACAAAAATAAAATCACAAAAAACCTATATCCAAACAACACTTACAAACTTGGAGGGAAAGTTGGTTGAGATTTGCCAAAAATAACAAATGACCATTGGAGCACCATTGCTATAATTTGATAAAATAATACTATTCATTGTCAAATTATAGCAATAGCAATAACAAAATAACAATAACCATTGGAGATGCTCTAATCATTTGTCGTTTGCATAACAATTTTCGTTTTATTCCTTTAATCTTGATTACGTTTCACGCACAGAGTCATCATTCACAAAATACAAACACGGCACCACAACACACCGAGTAATAAGGATCCTCTACTCTTCTGGTGTCTTTACCAGCCGCTCTTATTGCACTGGTCAAGACTCATTTTAAGAGATTCTAACCATCTAAATCATTTTATTAAAAAAAAAAAAAAAAAAAAAATGATCTGGGTAGTTC
Organism: Camellia granthamiana; assembly: GCA_036172215.1. Taxonomy (NCBI): domain Eukaryota; kingdom Viridiplantae; phylum Streptophyta; class Magnoliopsida; order Ericales; family Theaceae; genus Camellia; species Camellia granthamiana. The sequence goes on along the minus strand of CM069908.1, from coordinate 24,209,697 downwards.
CACCAGTATTTTAATAATATTATGATTGGTAAAAATATTTTAATAATATTTTTATTAATAAAAAATTAAAATTTATAAATTTATATTAAGGTTAGATTTGACATCTTTTAAAAAAGTTAAAAAGTCACTATCCTATTTAAGTTACATTATTTTATTTAAGTCACCTTACTTTTTTATCACATCACTTTAAATCTAATTCATATTTTATAAAAAATTAAAAAGTACACTTATTTAGAATATCTTAAATAATTTCTAAATGATTAAAAAATATAAAATATATGGTAAATTATGATTGGTTTGAAATATCACTCCGTGACGCTCCAGTCCAACGAATATTTTTTCCCACGCGACACCTTTTTTCTCTCTTACACCGTCCCCAACCTAACGGCGATCATTCAGCAAAATTCCCCCTTTGCAATGTCCATCAATGTCTCTGTAACTCCCTAAAAAAAACCCTAATTTCAAACCCCGCAATGCTCTAACCAACCCATCATCATCATCATCCCAATCAATGGATTCAAAGCAGCTCATTGACTCTCTCACCTCACACATCTCTCTCTACCACTCTTCTTCGTCTTCATCCTCAAACCCTAATTCTAATCCTAGATCGTCAATTCTCAAATGGTTCTCTTCTCTCTCTGTCCATCAACGCCAAGCCCACCTCACCATTGTCGATCACAAATTCGCCCAAGTTCTCCTCCAAATGCAGGGGAAGCTCCGATCGAATGGTCATGGTTTCTTCATCGTCCTTTCGGATATACCCTCGAGTGATGGCTTGGGGCTTCCGAGTCTCTGTTATCGTAGGTCTCATGGGTTGTTAGCTAGGGTAAGCGAGTCAGACGAGTTGGAACGGTTGATTTATGGGTCCATTCGGTTGTTTAATTCGAAAGAAGGAGAGAGAGTTGAGGAGTGTTCGTGTTCGGCGAATTGTCTTGATTCGGTTACGGTGTGTGAGGAGTTTGTGGAAAGTGTGGATAGGTTTGTTGCGGCGATGGATGGTGTCTCAAGTGGGGGTTTTTTGAGGGAGGAGGAAGGTGAGTTGGGCTCGGAATGGGTTGAATTGGAGTGGTTGAAGGGGAAAGGGTATTACAGTATCGAGGCATTCGTGGCGAACAGGTTGGAAGTGGCCTTGAGGTTGTCATGGTTGAATTATAATAATGGGAAGAAGAGAGGGGTGAAATTGAAAGAGAAGGTGAGTGCTGCGGGTGTGGCAGCCAATGTGTATTGGAGGAAGAAGGGGTGCATGGATTGGTGGGGGAAGTTGGAAGCTGCAACTAGGAGGAACGTTTTTCTGGTCGTCTTGGGAAAATCAGCTAAATCTCTGGTACTTTTTGGGGTACTTGTTATTGTAACAAATTGGTGTTCTTTGTGTAATGCAACATTTCCAAACTATATAAGCAATGTGCTCTTAAATGAGTTTCACATAGTATATAAGCAATTTGAACGCTACAGTAATGTGTTATGTGAGCAGAGAGTGCAAAAAGTCGAAATTTGTAATTCTCCATGAAAAATGTCTTCAAGGGCCTGTTTGGGTGTGAGCTGATCGGTGGAGTTTGAGTTTGGTAAAAAATTCTTTCTCAGAGGGAGGTTGACCTCTTTCTTCTTAAGTAGAAGTAAAGCGACATAAAAGTCTTGTTTGGGGTTGCCGAACTTATTTGAAGGTGCAAATTTGGAGGTGCTAAAAGAATAAAGGCTATAAAAAATAAGTTGGGAATTTGTTTGGTAAAGCTGGGTTACAATATGCTGAAGCCAAGTTTGTGAGTTAGTATAATTTAATGTGAGTATGAGTGGCATAGCTAATAAGCTAAGAAGAACCTTTTGATCTCAAAAAAGCTAGAACTATGTTTAATTTTTAAGCAGAAACACCCTAACCAAATGCCCTGTTGAGCAGAACCACTCCCCTAGAACCAATCCCCAAATGGGGCCAAAATTGGCACTGTAAAAAAGGAGACTAGTGTGTGGGTATTAGGAAGAGCCACTTTAAACTTACAAACAGTTCAATAATGTACTAATAAGATGTTCACGTCCATCTTATCATACTTATGCATGAAGTCTTAATGTCTTGGAAACAATGTTGGTGTACTGTGTTGGTCTTTTCTAGTCCCCTATCCTAGTTTGAGTCATCTTCTTGAGATTGATTTATACCTGAATGAATTGGAGGCTGAATGAAAGGAATGATATCTCAAATTTGCTTATAAACTTTTCAGTAGGCTGTTATTTAGGTTAAAATGAATAGAATATCACAAAGGAATCTTTTGCGAGTATATTGGGGATATGTGCACTTGGTTTAGAATGCTTTTCCAAATTGTTGTGTACCGTCTACCATATGTCATCTAATTTAAATTTTTCTTTGTTTGGGAAATAATTATGGAACACAATAAAAGGAAGTCTTGGGATGGTACTCCTTTGTGTGGGATGTGGTATATATGGAGGGAAAAAAAATAGATCTTTGAAGCGGGTGGAGCTTTGGATTCATAGCTTGAAGGTGATGTTTGTTGTTGTGTTTTGGGCTTAGGGAGTCATTCCTTGTTTATTTCCCCTCTTTTGTGGATTTTTTTGGGAGTTATGTCCAAGTAGATATAGAGGTGTATAGGGGTTCCTCTTGTATACTTTGCATGTATAGAGTTTGTGCACATTTGATGATATATTTTATAACACCCCATTTGTGCCCATAAAAGCAGCAACATACTTTGAAGAATACTGGAACACAATTTTCCTTTTTTGTTTTTGTTGCTAGCTGTGCACGTATGTTTTGACCAATATTATATGTTAATGATTGTTGGTGTACATCAGAAAATTCACTTTTTATTGTAGGACAACAGTATCTTTTTGCTTTTATGATACATGGTGGGTTAAGGCCTATAATTGCTCGTGGTTTCAGAATTTGTAATGATAAATAAATGTGTATGGTTTCTATATGGAATTTTTCCGATAGATGAGGTCTGATGACTAGAGGTTGGTTTTTAGGAAAGAAGCATCTTAGAATATCCGTGCAACAAGGGTGAAAGAGAAGAAAATTTTTGGAGGGAAGGACAAAGGATCACTAATGTTTATTGGTTAATTTCTTTGATTTCAATTTCCATTAGTTGATTGATATTTGTCAATTAATTCACTTTAATCTTAGTTTGGTAGAGAAGGCTTTATTTATAGGGCGTTCAAAGTAGGTGAAACCGTTCTACAATAAAGACTAATCAATATAGTACTAAATAGGATCTTCTATATTTCCAAGAAAATAATTAGAAAGAAAACCTTTCCAAAGAAATTTTTAGACTTGAAAAACCCAAGGCTGGCTTAAGCCTTCACGAGGCCTAAAGCAAAATTTTATTGTGAGGCTTTCTATATTTTAAACTTAAATGTAAATAATATTTGTTATTTTTAGTAAATTATATATCATGTCTTTTCCATTCTTATGACTAAAATTTGGAAGTTGTTTAAAATATTTAGCTATGAAAAAAAAAAAAAAAAAAAAAAAATTAAAAGTGCCAAAAGTTATCAAATAAATAAAACTTATAAATTAAAAGCAAAAACTAAGAATAGTTTGTAGAAGAACCTATTTTAAATTGGTTCGGGTCTCTTTTAAGGTGGGCTTTCTTAAAATTATATATTATAAGCTTTTTAAAATTTATGGAGCCGTTTTCAATGTGAACCTTTATTTATAAAAAAAAAGAAAAGGAAAAAAGTGTGCATATGACAAACATATACAAAATCGATGGACCTTTTTACCAAAATTTTATAACTTGTATTAAGCTCATGGGAGTATATCTTTTTTCTTTTTTCTTGTGTTGGTTTTGTGGAGGCCTTCAACAGAGTTTTATGAGAAATAATTGAATTGTATTTGACTTATGGTAATATATGAAAATTTTGGGGCCTTTTTGCAATTGAGGCCTATAGCCATTGCTTCAATTGCTATAGGCTTGAGCTGGCCGTGGAAAAATCTAGGAAGCATGGACGCAGGCATAGATATAGACATGGACATGAAATGGTGAGTTAAAAAATGAGGACATAGACGCAATCGGGATAAGGCCAAAAAAAAAAAATATGTGTTTATATTTTTTATTTGCTATGTATATAAATATTATATCTATAAACAACCAAAATTAATGAAAATTAACACTAATTTGACATAAAAAACTAAATTAAAATAAGCTAGAGGTTAGATTTGTGTTGCGTTAGGCTCCAGGGATTGTTAGAAGTCATTGTTTCAACTCCACAATTGTGGTTAGACATGTGTTGCTTTGTTGATGGTTGATATCCAACCCTTATCTTTCCAAATATTATAATATGACCCCTAAAATTAGTTTTGAAAAATTAAAATAAAAACCCGCTTTGTCCCATGGGAAAAAATTACTAAAAAAATGGATACACCATGTGGCCTGTCCCATACATGTTCAACACGTCCCATACATGTTCAACACGGCTGTGACACCTGTTTTGAAGTGTTGGTGCTTCATAATGAAAAACACTCGATAGTTTGGACATAAGAAACTTTTAGAAAATAGATGAAATTATTAGGTTTTCTAAATAATAATTTCGAGCATAGAGAATTTTATGAGTTTGGAAGGGGACTCAACTAATTCTTGAAAGACCAATAATTAACAAATCCTATAGACAAATGGCTATTTATTTGCTTTGTAAGCATTTTGTGGTTTGAGCTTATTAACTCTCACAGCTAAGTGGCTATTAACAAATCCTATCGTAAAGTTCACGTTATCATTCTTGGAGTATTATTATATTGGTCATCATTCTTGGAGTATTATTATACATATTGCCCTGATCTTAATTACTATAATTATATATATTGCTTGTCCTATTTTGCATGGATTTTTGGAGTTGTGCCACGTTCATGTCTTGGGTCATTGTATGTGCTACTAAGCTCGCTAGGTGTTCATGTGCACATGGACATTCATCTGTATCTCCCTTTCGTGCTAAATATTGGTCCATCTTAGAAATTTAACTTTTTCAGGACATAACCGTAAGTGTACTCACATTCAACTAAAAAAAATATTAATTTTCAAAGCCACCGTCCGTTTACATTAAACTAGGTGTTGAATTTCCATTTAATTTTGATAAAGGAAGGGTAACCAAACCAAGCCAAACTAAGCCTTAAGTCCCATCAAATGGGGTCGGCTACATGAATCATTCTTCTCCATGCGACCCTATATAGAATCTTGTGCATTGACGTTTCAAGGTGGGAAAACATTATGCAGCATCTTGAAAAGAAAAGATGGGCAAAGAAAATCTTTTTTTGTTTGTTTGTTTTTTGCGGCAAATATTGTAATTGAATGGATTGTGCTACTTTTTTGCGGCATTTTCTCACTGGTGTTTGTTCAAATGTCTTGCCATGTAACTATAGTTTAAAACATTTATGCCTGTGGACATGTTAATTATTAGATTCGCTGGATAGTAGGCAGGGATGGATTGATGCATACTTATATTGGTACTAGTATTGGGGAGGATTACTTCTAGAAATTATTGACTCCTTAAAAAAATTATGAAATAGATGAATTGCAGAAAGAGATAGTATTAGTGGGAAAAACCAGACATATCTTCCTTTTTAAAGAGTAGAGATATTTCATTAAGCCAAAGGGGGTGTGATGCAGAATGGAGATGGAGAAAGGGGAGAGAGGAAGAACACAATGTCCACATAAGGTCATGCCTAACATCCTTATATATAAGTTAATAACCTAATAGGAAAAGGAAACTAAGATCATGAACAAAAGAGGAATCAGTTATTAATATGACTCTTAATTAAACTGTAATTATAAAGAAAATAAATATGAATATTAAAGTCATAAAATTATAAAATTGTAATAAAAATCTCCATGTCAAACTTGTTGCGTGCATGCATCTTGAACTCTATGTTCCGCATCATGGTGCAACTAATTTATTTGCTACATTACATATTCTAGCAACCAAAGAAAAAAAATAAAAAAATTGTACACAGGAATTCTATAGAGTCCAAAAAGGACCCTATGGAGGGATCAGCTCTCCCTGTACTCCGGCAGTGGAGGGTGTTAGTGAATCTTTACTTCAAAGATCAGTGGCTATAGGACTTTGTCTTCTATAATGAGTTCTATCTAGAGCATTGTCATAGGTTAAATCCACAGTAATTATACCTTCCTTACAACCTCAATTTGTTTCCTGGACATCCTTGAGGTGTTTTCAACATAAATTAAATCACTCTTCCCTATGAAGGTGTAGATGGACCTACATTTCCCATGGTCATAGACAACTTTCATACATCTTATCTACAATCATTGTCATGCTGAAAATTCAATTTATAAGTATTTGGCGGTTCTTACATTACCAGGAGAGAGGTTGTTTACTTTTTGAGCAGGAGATAGATTGTTTACTAATTACTGGTTTGTGCATTGAACCCTTGAATCTGGGCCTAGTAGAGGAGAAAAATCATTGGCAAGTTTATTTGGGAAACTAGGTTGATTGTGTTGAGCTATGGAGCATGAACACACCTTTTAGCATACTGTGTCCATTTCCAACACATGGAAACAATCAGTAGTTGATGCAAGACTCATGTTGGCAAGCATCCATGCGTTCTGATCTGTTTTTTGTGTGTGGATAAAATGGAGGTCAGGGATTAAATAAAAACGTATGGATTTACGTGTGCTAATGTCTCAATTAGGCTTGTATGTGTTTAGTGGCTATCAGGGTAAAACATTCCTTAATTGTTTTTAAATTGTGCCTTCAATCTAAAGGTGGTCTTGCCCTACTTGTGTTTAAAAAGGCAAGGGTTCCTTGTTTTCAGAAATGTAAAAACTGCTGATGTATTTGCTCGAAGAGGTGTTTCAGCTGAATAGGCATTCATGTATATATATAGATTCTGCTACTGCTTATTACCCTTTATACAATTGTATTTTAAAATGGTCATTCTATTAATAGAGCCTTCCTATGTCCTCCTTCGCTTCTTATTCTAGGAATTCCATAAGCTAGTATATCTATCTTTTGTTCTCAGTGTTATTGCCTCAACTAAATAAGGAGATGGAGAAAAGTGTATGTAATTAGAAGTTACAAATTGCAACTGCTATAGTGTTGTTAGTAAGAGGGTCTTGCATGATGTTTTTGTAAAGTACTTGGACTGGAGCTGCATCCGAACTCAGTAAGTGGGACACAATCAACAATATCTTTTTGTGAATGCCTTTGTTTTTAATGATATATGGTATATGTAGCTTTGAATTGAAGAAATTTTTTGGAAGGGTTGCCACAGTACCCTCTTTGTGTTTGACATTTTGCTTTCCTTTGCGAAGGTTTATATCCTTAACTTATATATTTTTTGTGTCCAAATCATTTTTATCATTCAATGGCAATTGTGTGAAGCTTTAAAAATATTAGCTGTCTGAACCCTTGGTAAATGTTATGGCCTTATCCTGATGCTCGTGAATTTCAGACGGCTGAAATCTTGAAGATGACAAATTGCACCTTGGAGGATCAAACATGGCTCTTCAGTTCAGGAGCAGAACGGTCATTGAGATTCAACTATACCATGTCATCACAAAGGACTATCCCAACACTCCCAGGAGCAGATGCAGAATTTAGCCTGGCTGTGAGGCCTGTTTCAGTTTCTGGAAAGCCTTCTTCTGTAGCCTATATGTTCTATGGTTTGTTTGTTCTTCAGGAAATTGTCACTATTTTATTAGCATGTCAGCACAGCGAATTCGATAAAGAGAAAGTACTTTTTAGCTCATTGGCTTCTGTCAGTTCCATTTCGGATTGTATATTTAGGAAATTGCGGGGTCTTCTCATGGTTGTTTCACTCGATTGTACCGAACTTGAGCTACTAGAAGAAGGAAATTCAAAAATTCCCACAAAGAAATCCAAAGAGAAACTTGGTGCAGCTACTCGAAGGAAAAAGGGTAGGACACACAATATGAAAAGGTTAAATCCTGTTCCAAGATCCTCTGGAGATGATGTCGGAATTGATAAAGCCACCAAGGTAACAAATTTTTTTTTTCCTGTTGTTTTTAGAAGTTTTATTGTATGTAGATAAAGTTCTTGAGAAGATTGAGTTTTAATAGTTGGTAAGGATGTTCCAGGACCATGAATGTAAAATGGATCATACCAAGAATGTTGATATTATCAAGTCGAATGGGATGGCTGGTACACTTCAGAAGAAGGATCTAGATAAAGATATTGCTTCTTCAGCAGTTGACATGGTTGTACTTGTCTTTTCCATTTGGATCATATTTACTAGTAGTAATGACTCATACAACTCACTGACTGTAATCAGGAATGCAGTGGACGATTGGTTAATGGAAATGTCCAAAGTGCTGTCAGGAAGACTAGGAAACAGAACAATGAAGTTAAGAAGTCTGGCTTGAATGATCCAGTTGAAGCCGGAAATTCTCAAACCAGAGCCACGGAAGTTTCCTCTCCCTCTGTTATTTCTGAAGTTGAGGCTGCAAAGTCTAATTGGGTATCTGAAAAATCAGTCATTCAGAAAGTTCCAAATCATGTTTTAACTGGTAATGACAAACTTGTGCCAAATTCAAGCCCTTGTACTGGTGGTCCTACTATGGGGGACAAGCTGACTGAAAGAAATGAAGATTATGTTGTTGGTTGTACAGAAGAGAGCAGTCTTTCTGGTTTGAGGCATTACCAATACTCAGACAGAGTGAAAGAAAATCACTCCATTTCTTCCAAGTCAGAAACTGTAAGTAATATTGCGGACTCCAACATAATACCTCCTGTTATGCCCGTGGTTGGACTCGATGATGTTATCCACAATGAAGATACTAACTGTAGAAACTGTGAACATTTAAGAGGAACAGACTCTAAATTAGTCTTTTCTGAAGCAAGAACCAAAGGTGTTGAACCACAAGAGGAAATTACCCTAATTCAAGACCAAAATAGTGGAAGCATTTACAACACTGAACCCATGCATTCTCCTTCACATGAGTGGCCCAGTGTAGCTCCTGTGCACTTTCCATCTGTTAATTCACATCTCCCAGCTGCAACTGATAGATTGCATCTGGATGTCGGCCACAACTGGAAAAATCATTTCCACCAACCCTTTGTACCAACAGTGCATCAGGTGAGAAACCCTCCAACTGAAAATGGGTGCAGTCGAATTCTGTCTCAACCACTGCCGATGAGTCTAGACTGGCCACCAATGGTACGTAATGGCTGTGGATTGTCTCCATCAGTGACATGCAGTTATGACTCTGGGTTTATCCCAAGGCGGCACTCTTCTTTTCATCAGGGTTTTGCTGCTCAAAGCGTGCAACACAGCGCCACAACCACCGATGATGAAAGGATAATATATTCTGGGGATTTTGTGGACTTGTCTGATATGACAAATTCTCATGAACTAACAGATGAACAAGATAACCATTGGATATCTGAAGAAGAGTTGGAGGTACATGCAGTTTCTGGAATGGATTATAGTCAGTATTTTGGTGGTGGTGTGATGTACTGGAATCCTTCCGATCACCCAGGGACCAGTTTCTCTCGTCCTCCCTCTCTTAGTTCTGATGATAGTTCATGGGCTTGGCGAGAAGCAGACATGAATAGGGCTGTTGATGATATGGTTGCCTTCTCTTCATCTTATACTACGAATGGATTGACTTCACCTTCTGCTGCTTCTTTTTGTTCTCCTTTTGATCCTTTGGCACCAGGACACCAGGCTGTTGGCTATGTTATACCAGGAAGTGAGGTAACTGGCAAGTTGCTGCACTCCTCAACAATGACAGATGTAGTGTCTGAGGATAATGTCTCTGGATCTTTGTCCAATTTGCCTGGTGATGGTGAAGCGAAGACAGGAGATTCACTTCCTTACCCCATTTTGCGTCCCATTATCATTCCAAGTATAACACGGGATAGATCAAGGTCTGAGTTTAAGCGTCATGATCTTAAAAGCCCATGTGTCCCTCCCAACAGGCGGGATCAACCTCGGATCAAGAGGCCACCTTCACCAGTAGTGCTTTGTGTTCCACGTGCTCCTCGGCCACCTCCACCCTCTCCTGTAGGCGATTCCAGAAAACACAGGGGTTTTCCAACTGTTCGATCTGGTAGCTCCAGTCCAAAGCACTGGGGTGTTAGAGGTTTGTTCCATGATGGCATTAGCTTTGAGGAAGCTTGTGTACGCATGGATGGCAGTGAAGTAATTTGGCCATCTTGGAGAAATAAAAGCCTATCATCACACACAATGATTCAACCGCTGCCAGGGGCTCTGCTGCAGGATCGCCTAATTGCAATCTCCCAGCTTACTCGTGATCAGGAACATGTAAGTGTGTTGTTTTATTGATTGTGTCTCCACCTTATTTAAACTCCCAATTGACTTTTTTCCTCTAGTTTACTGACTCAAAATTGTTTTATCACAGCCAGATGTTGCATTTCCTCTTCAGCCACCAGAGTCATTGAACTGTCCGACACCCAAGGCATCTCTATCTTTGATGCAGAGCCTCCTTCATGATGAAATTGATGCCTTTTGCAAGCAGGTATAAGGATAGATTAACTCTTTTTTGTTTCTTGCTTTTAATATGTTTCATTATTCCCAATGTCTGCTGCCAAACTTTCCAATTAATATTTCATTGCTTTGAACTTTTCCTTTCCTGGATCCATGTGAACATAATTGATAATTGATGTTTCATATCTATGATGATATCCAAGGTTGCTGCAGAGAATTTAACGAGGAAACCTTACATAAATTGGGCTATCAAGCGGGTCACACGTTCTCTTCAAGTCTTATGGCCCCGTTCTAGGACAAACATATTTGGTTCAAATGCAACTGGGTTGTCCCTTCCAACAAGTGATGTGGATCTTGTGGTTTGTCTCCCTCCAGTGAGGAATTTGGTGAGAACTATCTGGAGTAACTACCCTGGTTACGTCTATATTTGTAATGAAAAAACGCTGACGTGCTGTCATTTTCTAGGAACCTATTAAAGAAGCTGGGATTTTGGAGGGACGCAATGGTATTAAAGAAACTTGCCTCCAGGTAATTTGTGTTTGTTTGTCTCAGTGTGTAAATGTTAATCAAATTACTAAAAACTGACTGCATTGCTGCAGCAAGGAAAGTTCTGTAGTTATTCTTGCATGATTTTGAAAGTAAATATTTACATCAATTTTCCAAAGAAGCATATTCGCATCTCACCTTAATAGGGCTAAGAGAAACAGGTGTGAAAGGGTTGTTGAAGCCCTATTTTTGCCTTTTGTTTGAGATGGTCTAGCATAAGGCAGTTGAAGCCCTATTTTTTCTTATTCAAGAGTGCTCTGTTCTTGCCTTTTGTTTTTTTGTTTTGGTTTTGTTTTTGTTTTTTTTTCTTGGTTTAAGTGGAGTTAGGGTGTTCGATGATTGGTGTTCTGAAGATATTCTACTTTGGAAATTATTTCGTGCATCCAGGTGGAAGGAATTGGGCGTACGCCGTCTGGGAGAAATCCCAAGTCATGTCCTCATTGTTTTTTTTTTCCTCTATTTTTTCTTTTTTGCTTAATATTTTTCTGCTCCAGTACTGTTCAATCTCCTTTAGTTATGAAACCAAAAACCAACCTATCAAATTTCATTGACTCATGAACCATAATCTTACATCCCTTTTGATCTGTCAAACCATCACTTCCTAGTTGCAGGCTTTAAAATTAAAATAGTGGGGTTCTGCATCATTTGGCTTTTTATTTCCAGTGTGAATGTTGACTCGTGCTGCACTTGAATGCTCGTCACGGATTTCATCTTTATACTTTCACTAGCCTCCTTGCGATTGCACAGCTCTTCTTCATTCTCTTGAAACTTCTATGTAAAAATTGGGTATTGAATGCCATCTTCTCATATTTATTTGAGCAGTGCAATATGACAATTTTATCATCTTTGATATTGCTGTAGCCTGTTCTAGGCTTGACGCTTTGCCAAATTTTCCTTCCAGCATGCAGCTAGGTATCTTGCTAACCAGGAGTGGGTTAAAAGTGATTCTCTCAAGATTGTAGAAAATACTGCAGTAATGCCTCTTTCTTTCTGTTTATTTTTGTTATATTTTATCTTCAGACATCTTTTTCTGCTGATGTGTCATCTCATCTTGCTGCCTTTCTGCTTGTAGGTTCCCATCATCATGCTTCTTGTTGAAGTTCCTCATGATCTGATTACCCCTGCTGTTTCCACCGTATCTACACTGAAAGAAGAACCGACTGAGGTGATTAGTGGAGACAATCCTTTTCAGACCAATATGGCTAATTTGGAAAGCTCTGCTTCACCAAAGTGTTCAAATATGAATACTGATGATGACAAGGATATGAAATCAATTCGTCTTGACATCAGTTTCTTGTCGCCATCACACACAGGACTCCAAACTACTGAACTGGTTCGATTAAAACTTTTCCCTCTTTCTATTTTGCAAAGTCAAATCTTGTTACCTGACATTCTTCTCATGCATAACGAAGGCTATATAAATTAGGTTTTGCAGTGTTTTGACCTGGTTGCTGCCACTGTTTGCAAAATTATAATGAAACTGAATAATTTTGGAAGGAGACGAATATAAGAATGGTTGAGAATGTTCTAATTTCAGTTTTCATATTTGGAAGGCATATGGGATGGAATTTCTTTTATTGAATCTTTATATTCTCTGAAATTTATACTTAAAGCTTTGGAAGCTTTGTGTTTTCTTCACCAGTGCATGGGTCCCTTTCATGTTTCATAGAATTTTCCCTGCCTAACATCTATTATTATCTTGAGAGTTAATTGTTCCTACTTTCTGAAGAAGTATTCTTAATAACGATTTGATTTGATTTGTTTTTATTTCACTAATTTTTCTCTATGCTTTAAATTTTATATGCAGGTTAAAGAGTTGACTGAACGATTCCCCGCTGCTACACCCCTTGCTTTGGTACTAAAACAGTTCTTGGCAGATCGTAGCCTGGACCAATCTTATTCAGGTGGCTTAAGTTCATATTGTCTGGTGAGTTGTGATGTACAGTTTATTCAGGTGTTGTGATGTTTAATTTTTCAGAAAAAAATCTGATATTTATGATTATGTCCATTGTCCAAGAGTTTGATACTGGTAAATAGATGCACCCTATTGTCAAAGCTTTTTCTTTTGTATAATATCTTGAATATTATCATATAACTTTTTTGACCTTCTTGTAAAGTTGGTAGGGGACAACTACTAACCCAATCTTACTACTTTATCTCCTTTTACAGGTGTTACTCATCACACGTTTTCTTCAGCATGAGCATCACCATGGATGGCCTGTTAATCAAGTAAGATTTTGAACTTCGATTTTGTGGGATAATTAACTTCCCCCCCCTCCCCCCCATATCTTTATCTTTAAGTATGTTATATTAAAGGGTGGCTTGGTTCAATATTAAGGCTTGGCACTAGCGTCCTTGGTGGCACGGGTGCGAGTCACAAAAACAGCCTCACCAGAAATGGGGCAAGGTTGTGTACATTGTGCCCTACCCAGATCTTGCTTTAGCAGGAGCCTTGTTCATTGGGTCACTATTTCTAAGTATTTTCATATTAGAGTGGGTTACCAATTTTGCCATTTAGGGTGTTTTTTGTTTTAAAATTTTTAATTTTTAATTTTTTAATTTCGATATCTATATCCATTCCTAGTTGTATTATATTTGACAAGCAATTCAAAGTGTTCATCAAGTGGACCATGCTCTTGCAAGCATGTCTAGTTATTTTACTTTATTATAATTTGTGTCATCATTGCTTCAAAATTAGTGAAGTCTGCTGCGTTATGCACTATGCTAACAAAGCACCATTTTGCCTTGAGAAAAAAAGGACTGGTATCAAGAAATTTGAATGTATAGCTGTGCCTCTGCATCTTTTTATTTTATGTTTTTTCTTTTTTGAGAAGTAGGTGTCTTGGCATCCCTGGAGTTGGGAAATAGTGCATCTAGCATTTAGATGCACACTTGTGCCCAACACCCATACGGGTCCATGTAGCATAGTTTGTGATGTTCTGTGGTAATACTTTTGCCCATGTTGTATAAAGCCTATATAAGCACTTCGCAGAATTCGTAAGAGTCTGTAGTTTTATGGTTTTGGCTCTAGAAAATGACAAGCAAGGAGGGAGTTCCCCTTGAGTTGTCAGTCTATAGTTTCTTGGTTTCGGCCTCTTGTTTACCAAAAAAAAAATAAAGAATTCAGAAGAGTCTATGGGCTGGTTTGGGAACTTGGCTATTTTAGTTGGCTTTTTGACTATTTTAGCCTGGCTAAAAAAGTTGTGTTTGGGATGATAGTTGGCTTTTTTTTTTTTTTGGATAGTTGATTTGATGGTTGTGAGAGAAAAAGTGAAATAATTATGGTTTGGATGTGACATTTTGTCTTATTGGTTATTTTAATCTATTTTGTTTTTATTGACTATTTTAGCCAAAAAAAATAGCCCAACCCAATTTCCCAATATAACTTAGGTTGTTCAGTACGTAATATTAGGAGCAATTTTCCGATCCCATAACTAAGATGAATATGGCTCACATTTTGTTATCCCTGATTGCTGTTTAGGCTGTTTGCTTAAAAAATTGGACATACCGAAGCTTTTCTTTTCTTTCTTTCATTACTACTTTTCTATTCTTTTTTCGTTTATTAAAGTATGCTGAATGATTCCATGGTAATTGTGAGCTTTCTGCTGCTGCTATTGAGGTGGGGTGAATATAGTTTATAAGTTTTTTCTGCATTCGATCTATGTTCTTTTATTTTGTTCCTCTTCTTTTCAAGTGCTACTTGTCTCCTATTTTCTTCGTGGGTTCACATTCTTCATTTGTATCTTCTATTTTTTTTTCCCCTGGGACATACTGACACTCCAACCACATCAACACCTCCTTCATGAAAGAGACTCTTGGACAAATTTTTAATCTTTTTGTAAGTCTTAAGAGCCAAATAGAAGTATGATAGGAACTTCTTAATTCAATTTTCAGCTCCTTGTGGACAAATTTGGGAAAATGTCCACAAACTCAAGTTGGATTATTATGACATAGCATATAGTTGGGCTGCTGGGGACCTTAGGGCATTACAAGATCATTTCCAACTTTCCAAATATTGTTCTAAACTTGATGCAATGAGTAATAGTACTGTGGTGCCAAGAAAACATGTTCTTAATTTATCTATGCCACCTCTATTGTTGTTGTTGTTGTTGTTGTTGTTATTCTTCATCATTGTTCTCTGACATGTCATGAAGATCTAATAATATTCCTATTTCTTTACTGTTTTTTATTTTCTAATTTATGTTTACATTGTCCCTACTACCATAGTATTTATCTTCCTAAAATTCATTTATGGTCATATACTTATATCTATTGATTGTTTAAGCCCGGGCAACGGCCTTGCTCTTATCATATCATATAGGCACAGGATGCATGTCACATTGAATTATAGCATGTCGATATCTAATTTATCTCAGTTTATGCGTGTTTATATACTTTTCCTTTCTCTGGGAGAAATTCCAATTCACTTTTTCTTGGCTATATAGAAGGCTCAAATTTTTTCGCTTCATATTTATGCTTGTCATTAATACATTAGTGCTTTTCTTTTATCTGCAATTTAATTGATTAATTTTCTTGGTCATTTATTTATTTATTTTTTTGTAGAACTTCGGAAGCCTTTTGATGGATTTTTTCTACTTTTTTGGGTAAGACTAAATTGTATATCTTAGATGGTTTTAAAAAAAATCTTATTTATATTTTAGCCTCTGGCTCTATTTTTTATTGTAATTTTTCTGTTTGATGCATGTGCTCCAGTTATTAGCATCTTTGTTTGTTAACCATGATGACTGTTCAACCCAGGAATGTGTTTGATCCTCGCCAAATGTGTATTTCAGTACGGGGAAGTGGGGTATACATAAATAGGGAAAGAGGATACAGGTAATGGAAGAAAATGGTTTCTTTACTTATCGAGATTTGTGTTTTATTGGTGCTTTCTTATTTGTTTATTTTTTCTATCTACTCTTGATGATCAACTATTGAATCTTGTAGCATCGATCCAATCTACATTGATGATCCACTTTTTCCAACTAATAATGTGGGCCGGAATTGCTTCCGAATACACCAATGTATCAAGGTCAGCCATACTCTCTATAGAAATATTGCCATTTCATAGATTTCATTTTATGTTTTTCTTACAAGTATTATTATTATTATTACACATGTTGTGCCCCTTTTGGTGACTTCAATAGAATCATTTTCCTTTTCAAAAAAATATCAGCTTCACTGTGGACAAAATCTGAAGGTTTCGAGGACAAAAGTTTAGCATATTTCTGAGTTTCATATCTTAATTCTTTTGCATGTTTCCTTTTGTGATTTTATAAATCTGCTAATCCATTCGCTCATTAGTAAACTCAAATGAATGAAGCGTCGTGTAAATTTTTTGTTGATTTCATGAATTTGTCATTGTAAAAAATCCCCTAATTCACAAGGACGTGTGACCTCTGATTTTTAAACATATCTGCCTAACCTAATCTAAGTTTTTGCAAGAAGTGTGGTACTCCAGTTATGAACATTCACCCACTGCCAAGAGGTTATTACTGTTTGATTTGTTGGCAGAATTGGGAGCAAGCTATTTTAGTAACTTTTTGGTTTTTTACGGAAAGTAACTTTTTGGCTTTTTGACTAAAACATGTAGTCCCCAAACAAGGCCTAATCTGTGGTTATATGAACAAATATTCCTAATAGGTATGATTTTTCTGATGCTATGTTTCTTACATTCAATCGCATTGTTTGATGCAGGCATTTGCAGATGCTTACTCCACTCTAGAGAATGAGCTTACATGTCTTCCCAATAATGGTGAATCAAGTACAAGGCCTGTATATAATCTACTTCCAAAAATTATTCCAAGCATCGGTCTTTTATAGGGCTTCCAATTAGATGAAGAATCTCTATATGTTCGGAAGGTACTTACAGAAGCTCATATAGATATATTCCTTTCATTTATTTTTCTGTTGTTTTGAGTGCTATAGAAATTATCTACTTATTGAAGTCTCAAAGATCTTTCTTTCCTAATTTGGAACTTAAAAAAAAAAAATTGGGTTGGATTTTATGCCTTTGGTCCAAATAATAAATTTGAAGGTTTTTAAGTCTTGAATTTTTAAAGGAAAGGCTCTGTTTTAATTTAAGAGACTACCATTTTAAATATTAAACATGCTTCATGATATTTTTTTTTTCATAACAAGGTAGAAGCTATCTGTAAGTACAATAAGAAGAATTTTTTCATCTTTGTAAATTTTCCTCGTGAAAAGTAAAAAGAATTTTTTCGGTTCCCTTTTGTGGGTATTAGAAGTGGTGTGCACATAATATTTAGAAGGGGGGGGGGGGGGGGGGGGGTGTTTGAGGGTTATGATATGTCTCCGTGTTGAGCGACGTTATACTGACTAAGGCTGAATATGGCATCAACATGTGTGGAATAGATCCCAGATCTGAACTTGTCAAAAAAAAAAAAAAAAAGGATCCCACATTTGAAGCGAATATATGCTATGAACACCAATGCATTTTCTTAGAGGATAATTGATGTATGTTTTGTGTTTGCATGTAAATAAGAGCTGGTTTGTTTACCAAGAGGTTATAATATTTCATACCTTCTTTCCTTTACCCCTCGCCTGCTGGTGATCAATCATGTGTTCTTTTAATCATACAAGGGACCCTAGTAATCAACTATAAGTTCTAGTAATCAACTACAAGTTCTAGT
Organism: Camellia granthamiana; assembly: GCA_036172215.1. Taxonomy (NCBI): domain Eukaryota; kingdom Viridiplantae; phylum Streptophyta; class Magnoliopsida; order Ericales; family Theaceae; genus Camellia; species Camellia granthamiana. The sequence goes on along the minus strand of CM069908.1, from coordinate 24,192,078 downwards.
GATCAAGGGAAGAAATTACAAGCATTCTAATGATCTTTTTTTTTTTTTGTTTTGAATATACATATATTTTTTTATAGACATTCTAGTAATCTATTGGCCTCTCGACCTTTCCCAAGGATCCTACCCTTCTCACTTTTACACCATACTAGTCTATTTGCTTTTTTGGGCCATATGGGCAAAATGATAGTCATTGCACACGTTGTTTGGACATTATGGAAGTCTCCATTGTTTTTCATCTTCCCTTTTGCCTAACAAATTGCCTTAGTTGGTAGTGGACTCTCCTTAAATCTTGTCTTATATTAGTGAATTGTAAACCATGAGAAGTTCTTAGACATTATGACAGCTCACTGACAGGAGAAATTGCTGATTTATATTTTTCATTTTCAATTTGTTTTTCTCACATTATTTTACCTTTGTATCTGATTGTTCTTATATTTCCTCTCATACAATTTAAATGGAACTTCCTTGTCGTCTATATTACGTGGGCACAAGTATGAGGATTATATACAGTCTATAGATATGTGTACAAGTGTCGGATTCATCCAATTCTCATGTTCAAGGACAAGGGGATATGACAAATATTTATATTTCGTAATTTTGCTTCTTTTATTTTATAGAATAAAATGGTGTTTGCAAGATCGCATAAAGCATTAATTGAATAATAAGGGAGTTTTATGCATGGTTTTATGGAAAAATAAAATTGTTGGACATGCTTACTGGGTGAATGTCCAACTACACATGTTGGTCATGTATCCCATACCTTTACTCAAGTGTACGACACAAGTGCTTCACAAATTTAGAATAGTAAATATTGCATAGTTTGTCATCATTAATGTTGCAATTCAATTCTTTGTTGCATGAGTTGAATTCCTTTTGATGCTGTGATATTTTATTGTCTGTGGACAGAACTATATGTGTGATATAAGCTGCAGTTAATCATCTGATCTGATGAATCCTCTGGACTCTGCAGCCTGTGCTAAAAGCATCGGGAAACTGTTATCCCAAGTGGTGCCCCTTTGAAACAGCTTAACAACGTAAGGATGTAATCCTAGCATCGTTTGCATTTTTTGTTCTGTGAGTGGTTTCTTGAAAGCTTTGAAATTTGGTAGTATAATTGAGTTTTGTTGAATATTGATTGCATGCAACTATAAGGTATGAAAAATACCTTTGCAATACAAGCTTTGTGTGATTTAAAGATGATGGTGGGTGTTTTTATTTTGTGAATTGTGTGGTCAATCATAATATTACATCAGTTTCCTGGAAGGCATTTTAGAGTTTTAGTTGTCATTCATCTATTATGCTTCTTGTTTTGCTAACATTCAAATCATTGTGGTTGCTGGGTTTCAGTTGAAATTGGGGTGTTGAGTCAGTGAGGAACCAAGTTTCCTTGACCGACGTTGGATTTGGCATGTCAGACTAGTTGGTCTACCTTGTTTCGGAATGTGAACAGATGTTACTCTGAATGCATTTATGAGAAGCTATCTAGGTAATTCCAATGCATCTTTGTTGTATTCTGGGCATTCACAGTTCACAAATTCCAGCTTTGGAAAAGTTGACTATTTGTTTTTTAATGATTTATTTCTTGTCCCTGGCTTAACCTCTCGGTCTATTCAGGATGTAGTATTATTTTGTTACTGGTATATGTGTTGCAGTGACTTTTCAAACTCTTTCTGCAGTTCTAAAATGAGTGACAATTCTATCAAAAGAGAAACGAGTCAACACAATCATGCTGTCTCAGTGTGAACAGAGGATTGGCAAAGCCTAGAAGTGAGGCCGATGCATAGTAACCAGCAGTCAGCTAATGCCCTTGCACAGACTAAAATTCTTCAACAAATTAAAGCATATCAAAACCAAATTAGACAGAAAAGTCTCCTCTAGAACTTCTGATCCTTGATCTTCAACAACGGATCCAATCCGTTCACCAGGAGTTATTACGCACTGTTCTACTCTTCCAATACTTACATTGGTTCTTTTTACCAAAAAAGAAGCTGAATTGAGAAATAGATTATTGTTGAAAATGTTGCATTTTCGAAAGGTGCTTTGATTTATCTTTGATTCAAGTCTGTTTAGCCGGAGGCTAGTGCTGAGTGAGCCTGCATTAGTGGTGCATCCAGGACAAGAACTATTGTCCTTGTTTATTTATTCAAAGTTGTATTCTGGGACAGAGATGGAATGATAAGAATGATGAACCGTGTCTGGTCCCTGCCAAAGGACGACCAAAAGTATTATTGACATCATGAAAAGTCTAAATTATACAAAGCAAGGCTGGTCCGGGACAGCAAATGAGAAATGGAATTGCACATACTGGGGTTGCTGGTGCTGAATGGCAGGCTGGCCGTTCCATTCTCTGAAAGAAAATGCTTTGGTTTGCAGAGTGCATCATCTGATCACCTGATTGATGGATCAAGCTGAAGAATCCATGGGAGATCTCATTTTTAGTAGCAGCACTGTTTTGGCTAAATTTGTAGGAAATGAACATTTGGTTGTGTTTTGGGTTCACCTGTATTCTATTCTGTAACCAATATCCTCTATAATGTCTTGATGAACTTGTATGTATATATATTAATCATTACTATTGAATTTTTTGCCAGAATTGAAATTTTTTCATAGATCCTTTGGAGTGTGAATTTATTCAATAGTGCCAGTAAATTTGATAAGTTTGTTTTTTTATATTTTGAAAATATTTGTGTTAACAAAAGCAAAAATATGTTTCTTATTTTCTGTGGCAACGTCATCAAACGGCACCTAAGTGGTTAGGTCACACTGAATTTCCTCGTACGTTATTTTGACCACATCAATAGGATTATAAGAAGTTTGGTTTGGTTGGATTTAGTGATATCAAAAAATATTAATAGTTTAGTGATTATTTTTTGAAATGCATGTTTTAAAAAGTGGTGCACTCTCTTTTCAAAATGATAAATTTAATGATTCAAAAATATTTCTAATATAAATCTTAAAAGTTGCTTTAGAATGAAAACAAATCAAATGTAATATGTTAGAAGTTCTTGGTATGACAAAACATAAAAAAATGAGTCATAAAGCTTATAAAAATATGTTGTAAAATCATAAATTTGAAAAAAGAAAGTAACATTTCATTGGATGTGTAATTGTGAATAGAAAATTATTCTTAAAATACTTAAATTTTAATAATGTAATCTAAAGAAATCCATTCTTATCGTACCGTATGTTATAAAATGTGATGTACCACATTTTTTATCTTCTTGTGAAACAATTCAAGTTCCAAATGCAGGTCAAAGTTCAGAAAAAATTAGGTTGAGTGTGCCTAATCATTGTGGCATTTTGATTTAGACTTTTGTGGTTTTACGTTTATCTCTTGCATTTATAGTTTATTGTTCTTCGTGATACATTGTGCCATTTCGGTTTAGATTTTTAGTGTTTGTAAGATGATTTATTTAAGCTTAAAAAAAAATATAGGTATGTAAGTCTTATTTTAGCGGATAATGGAACAAAATTTTAAACTCGGCCTGTCGGATTGACTGAATACAACAAATTGTCAAAATATCATCACACACTAATGCAGTTAATAGATGCAAACATTGAGGATCAAATTAAAAATATTTTTTTATATATTAGGTACTAAATTAACATTTGGAGATCAAAATGACACAATTTATAAATTATAGAAACAAATTATTAATATAATTTGTAATATAACAATTACCATTACACAGGCAACCTATATCGTTGCTCTCTCAAGTTATGATTCATGAGCATTTGTGACACATTAAACAACATTTTGTAAGCCAATTCAATAATTGAGTTATGCAATACCTTTACAAAGATAATACCCCATAAGATTAAAAGAGACCATCCCAAAATTGGAACGAGAATTAGTAACAATAAAATTGAGGCAAGAGCTCCGGAGAAGAGACCCATATGTCCAAGAACTTTGCAATAGCTTGTGCATTGAGTTATCTCAACTGCTAATGCTACGACATAGAGGAGCACAGCAATAATGAAGGCTACAATAATTATGAAGTGAGCGTCATCGAATGGAGAACAATTTTTGCTTTGGTACTTCACTTGGAGAAGGCTACTTAGAATCGAGACGAGAGGGATAAAAATGATATGAAATGCCTTGCAAGAAATAAGATTTTGCTCTCTTGCGCTATCATCACAAAGAGAAAAAGAAAGAGAAAGCGTCAATTTATTGTAAAAATTAACTTTGATAGATTTACAAATGTGTCAAATATAATTGAGGGAGAAAATGTACAAAAAAGAAAATGGATTTCAATAAAAAAAATGTATTTATAAAAAAAATAAAAATAAAAAGACACAAATAGGGTCTAGAGGGCTGTGGATTTCATTAAAACACATGATATATTATTAAAATTTTAAGATAATCATACTTGTTATTAATTATTTTAGGATAATAATCAATCTGTTTGGTTTTGGTTTTTAGAAAACACTTTTAGAAAATTTTATTTTTTATTTTTTATTTTTTGTATTTTTTTGTTTTCACTAAAATTTCTTAATATTTTAAGCAATTTTTTTAATTCTTAGATACACCTGACATAAATACACTTAAAAAGTATAATTTTTATGAAAAAAATCTTTAAAACTTCACTAAATACTAAAAATACATAAAAAAAAGAAAATTCAGTATATATATATTTTGTATTTTTGTGTATTTATTAATTTTTAAAATATTTTTTTACAAATATTTTACTTTTTAGATATATCTAAGTAAGGTGCATTTAAAAAAGTAAAAAAATTACTTAAAAATTTTAAAATATTCACTAAAAATAAAAAAAATACAAAAAATAAAAAACTCAATTTTCAAAAAATTGAATTTAGAAAATTAAAATCAAACACACTAAATACAACTCTTATCATTTCATTTGCACTTTGCCTTCCTTATCTTAGTAGCAAAATGCAAAGATAATAACCAGATAAGGACATTAATGTTTTAAAAATTTAATAAATGTGTCATATATTTTATACATAATTTGATTTTCTATAAATTCCTAATAGAATCCTAACAAAAAAGATAAGCTGTAATAAAATAATATTTTGAGAGGTTATAACATCTCTCTAACGTTTACTCTTTTTTTTTTTATTATTAAATTTGAGTAAAAATTTCATTTAATATCATGTGTTCCAATGGAATAATATGAGATTTCATTAAACTACTGGTCAATTGGGAGGACGACCGGGGGGATGTTTGGCCGGTTGACCAGTGTAAATTTTTCAAAATTTTAAAACAAATTTTGCAAGGAGGTGGTCAACCGGGGGACAACCGGTAGTCATCCGGTGCTCATACATTGTTCAACAGCTACCTATAAAGCTAACGGCTATCTACTGTAATTTGGTAAAATGTTTCAGCATCCTCAATTTGATGAAAAATTTGAAATATTCTCAATTTGATATTGATTTGATGTTAACGTTGAGCACTAGTTTTGTACGTTTTTCATCAAATTTAAATTTGATAAAACAAAAGATGAAACGTTAGAGATGCTCTTAATTGTTGAATTTTGAAATTCAGGAGGTCAAAATTGTAAACATGTCATAATTTAAGAAAATTTATTACAATTTATCTTAATTTTTTTCACCGCATCAAAAAAATTAAAGATAAAAAAAGCCACCAAAAAAGTCAAATCCTAAACCAGACTTTAATTAGCATGTCAATTGCATAGTTGGAAAGATCTCAACAAAGCTACTTATGTAAATTATGTGGTAGTTATGTTTGTGCGGCCCACTACATTATCTAACCATAAATATAATTATCTTTCCTTATAGATCACTAATTTTGAGGATTGATTAGGAAACAAAACAGAGGTGTCAATAACCACTAAAGAATGGTAAAAAGAAAATAGAAAAGAAAAACACTAGGCCTCAAGCGTCTAGACTAATCATCAAACATTATGAATTGACAAAATCGAGTCTACATAGTTTTCATTTGGCATCTGAATCTTAGATTAAAATAGTTATAAAATAATAAAATAGGCTAAAAAATCAATAAGATAAATGTTACATCCAAACTATAATAATTTTATTTTATTTCTCATAAAAGTCAAAAAAATTAAAAAGTTCATCCCAAACGAGACTTTTTAACTCAGGCTAAAAAACTAAAAAGCTAACTCACATCCCAAGCGAATCTATAGTAGTCTGTCTGCCTGTAGGGATTATCTACAAGGAGATTATTATGGAGGAACTAAATTCGAAAGTGCAGGCAAACAAAATAACAACCAAACAAGAAAGATAAATGGCATGGAATTCTTGTTACTTTTTTTTGCTTCAAAATATTTTCATTACGTTGTGTTTTAAAATTAAAAAATGATAGAGACTCGAATAATATATTAATTTTTTAATTAAATACTCACATAAGTGTAGATCTCACATTCATGTGGGTCTCATACTATGTGAGTGTTTGATAATTTTTTTAATAGAATATTTTTTATCTCTAGAATTACTCTTAATTTTTTTTACATAATTAGCTGATCATAAATATTTTAAGATAACATAAAATTTAGGAATAAAGATAATTTTTTTTGGATATATAAAATATCCTGTGCCAACTTGCACGCATTAGAGTAAATCTTTATAGTCTGAATAAGTCTTTCGAAATAGGTTTATTTCCTACTGTCCGTGGCCTAAAGAGTTTTACTAGTGAGGGAAGAGGAATTCTATGAATTTGGCAAGTGTATTGCCAAAAACAATAGGGTGTTTTGATAAAGTAAAATAAAACATAATCCTTTCCTCTTTTTTATATTCCTAAAATGTTGTCTAATAGTGTATTACAAGTAATTTATTATAGAGGATCTGAATTTCCATAGCAATAACACAAACTTCAACAAATTTCATGTACAAAGTTACGAAACATAAACTAACCAGTATCTAAAACTTTTAATCGAAACAAAAAAGAGGGAAAAAAAGAAAAAAAAAGAAAGAAAGAAAAATGAATTAGTACTTACTTGTCATTCATAACATTTATCCATTGTGGGTTGGGCATGTTTACAATATCGCTCCTCTACTCTCCCTTCCTTAGCTTGATATAGAATTTTTCAGTTTGTCGGTGTTAGTACCCACTTTGATTCTATATTTATAGTCAGATCAGAGACAAATCCATTTGTGGATTAATTAATTTATTTAATTTCTTTTTCGGTACTAGCTTCCAATGAATAGCAAAGTTTGTTCTTAAGAGTGACGAACAAACTTTTCAAATGATTCACCCAAAAAAAAAAAACTTTTCAAATGAAACAAATGTAAAAATAATCATGACCCTTTACGAACGGACATCTTTCATTTTTATTGACATTATAAAAAAAATATTTTAATATAAAAAGATGAAAATATTATTTTTTTATCTATACAATTATAGTTGGGTAAGTATCCATCCGACTTGCTAAAATCAAATTACCTCAACCAATTCGTTACAGAATGGACAATTTTAATGGTCTGAGCGGATGAATGCAGATGTATTTTTTTTCAATCCATTTAAGTTCAGACAAATGACTGATGGGAGGTCACTTAACCTAACTTGATCCGCTAATACCCTCAAGAAAATAATGTTATACTTTTTATGTTTTGTGTGCTAAAAGAAAACCTTTTATATATATATATATTATTTATAAAATATGAAAGTTAGACTTTCATTTTTATTATAAAAAATAAAAAATCAAAAATTTTGAATCAAAATTAGTAAAAAATTACTAAAAAATAGTTCTAAAAAAGGTCCAAACCAATAAAGCTCCAAATGCCAAACCCATTCGTATCTATCAACCAAGCCATACGTCCCACTCAATTTGCATCTGCTAACTGAGCGGACCCGCCTAAGTTCGAACAGTTGGCAGATAATAGACGACTCGACCCAACTTGATCTTTGAACACCCCTACATATAACTAACGAATTACTGACGGAAAAATGAGCAAATTTGTTACGTGAATTCATACCTTAAGAAATTATAATATAATTCTGTTGAACTTGTGGGATTTAAGTATTTTTTTTTTCTCAAATCTCAAGAGATGTTAAAGGAGTTCATCCATTTTATCTTCTTTTTTTTTTTTCCTTTCGCTTTTATTAAGACGAATTAGGCTGGTTGTTTGTCTCTTTTGTCAATTTAGCCCTTTTACAAAAATAAAAAGTAAAATAATTTGTTCATTCTTCTCAAAATAATTGAAGAGTTAATATTTGATTTGAAAAGATATATATATATATATATATTATATTTATGAATAAATTATTTTACTCTTTTGTAATAAATTAGATTAAGTTAGTATAATATAAAAGGTTAAACAAAAAAATTAAAACAGAATTTGAATAAAAAGAAAGTGTTGCTCATGTAGGAGACTTCCAGGAAGTTCAATGGTGAACTAATGAGATGTAACGACGATCTTCAATAATTATTTAAAATTTTCATCAAATTTGAATTTAATGAAAAATAGCTCATATTTTTTGTTCTAATGGTTTCATTAAATAGGTATCAAATTGATGATTTTACTTTTTTTTCATCAAACTAAGGACGAATGTGTCTTTTATCAAATCATTGTTTACTGCCATTGTCGGATGTTTCCCGGATGACCACCTCAAGATAAACATTTATGAAAAAATTACACTGATCGATTGACCAATTGATCGTCCGTCCAGTCGACCGATATTCTGATGAAGTTTCAAAACTCTCCTTTAAAATACTTGATATCAAAGAAAATTTTCACTCAAATTTTTATTCAAATTTAATAAGATAATTGATGGACCGTTGTATTGTTAGGTATACCTCTTTATTGGAGTATGTAATCTATTGATTTATTAAAGAATTTAATTTAATTTGGTGTTGGTTATAATATATTTTTGATATATTATATCTAATTTTTAAAAGTTTAATGATATTTAATATTCAATTTAACAGCAGTTAGGGTTGGACAAAAGGCTTAAGAATTAACAATATTGATTACGGTATTGTTTAATTTTCCTTGAGAAATCAAAGTGGGCAGCGGCTGTGGATGATTGATACATTATTGGAAGGTTATGTGAGAGTGCTGCCAAAATGGCAACTTTTTGCAAGCAAAGTGTGGTTAAAGTGCTGCGAAAAAGGCGGCTTTTTGGCAGCAATGAGATCTGGTTGGAATTGGGGCTCACTGCTGTGCCTTAGGCATAACATTGTGCCTCATTTTGAGATACATTATGAATTTATTTTTATAATCTGAACCGTTCATGTTGTAGGGTTTGTTGAGTACTCTATGACTATCAAAAATCATATTAATCGGATATTAATAACTATATAATTGATAACCAAAAAACAAACAAGAAGTTTTTCTTTTGAAAAATAGTATAAAAATATGCAATTCGATCATATAGTTATTGACATTCGATTAATATGATTTTTGGTAGGCATGAATTACTGAACAAATCCTACAAAATGGACGGTTCAAATCATAAAAATAAACCCATAATGCATCTCAAAATGAGACACAACAACGACCCCAATTCCGGATTGGGTTATGTGAGTGCTGCGAAAAAGGCAGCAAATTTTGGTCATGTGAGTTTGTTTTGCTTCGGTTTTTTGAAGCGCTGTCAGTGTGTTTATTCGGCTATTCTGTGTCTATCATTTTGGATCATCTATAATCTGTTTCGAAATTATTTATTTATTTATTTAGTGGAATTTTTTCTCTTAATTATTTGAAATTCATGTAAGGGTAGTTTTGTGAGACTATTCGTGTCTCGTTTGTAATCATTTAAAAATTATTCGGTTGATAATGGAATCGAATTTCGATCCAGTAAACGTACCTCACATTGAGAGAACCACGTAATAATTCATGTATTGTATGGATTAAGATTATTGGGCAAACTTTAATGTTTACTTTTACATTTACTTTTGTTTTGCAGAAAGGCTAAATTACAAATGTATCAATGAGATTTACTTAAAATACAAATTGTTCTCTGTGATTTGAAAAATTACAAATATTTCATTATCAAAATTTTTTATTTATCAAAATTAACTGAAAAAATAAAATTCTTAACCACTGTCTTATATAATAATAATAAAATTACTTGAATTTTTAGTTGAAATAAAATTTTAATATTATTAATAATAATTAATTAATTTGATGTTTTATTAATAAAAGAAATTATTTATTATGAAATTAAAAATCTTAAAAAGTGAGATTTAATTTCTAAAATCATAAAAAGTAATTTATATTTTAAATAAATGTTAGAGAGTGTTTGTAATTTACGCTTGCAGAAATGACGAGAGCCATCATCATCATTCTCGGATGAAAGATAGAGAGAGAGGCAGAGCGCGTTTACTCGTTGGCCTCACTTTTGTTTTGGCACTTTTTGATCGGCCTTCCTTTTGAGTTTTGGCACTTTCTGGTAGAACGACGAGCCATCGGCCTTGGTTGAGTTTTTTTTTAAGTTAAAAATTAATAATTAAAAATTAAAAGTTAAAAATATTTTTATCGCAGTTTTTAAATAATTAGTTTATTTAAATTATTTTTGTTTAATTTATATATTATATTATATATTAAAAAAAAAGAGAGTTTTTAACCCACAAATTTTATGAGAGTTCTAATATATTAATCTTAATTTTTTAATTTTTCGATTTAAAAAAAAGAAACTAATTATTTATTGACTTCTCCCAACCCATAAGTCTTTTTGACTTCTTTCATACCTACTACCACACTATTTCAATTTCTCCTATACACTATGGTTAGTGATTGGATTGTTAAATTATTTTTATAAAAAATCTAAAAAAAATAATTTGTATACTAAAAAAAAATATCTAAAAAAATATAATTTTTTATTAAAAAATAACAGATTGCAATTGCGAAAAAAAAAATTACACTTTAAAATAAATTTGTATATTAAAAAAATATCTAAAACAAATATACATTCTTATTAAAAAATAACAGGTTGTAATTGCGAAAAAAAAGAGAAAAATAAATTGCACTGTGCATTTGATTAAAATCTAAAAAAAAATAATTTGCATATTAAAAAAAAATATCTAAAAAAATATAAATTTTTATTAAAAAATAACAGGTTGCAATTGTGAAAAAAAAGAGAAAAAAAAATTACACTGTGTATTTTATTAAAATCTGAAAAAAATAATTTCTATATTAAAAAAATATAAATTCTTATTAAAAACTAACAGGTTGTAATTGTCAAAAAAAGGAGAAAAAAATTACACTGTAAGAAATAATTTGTATATTGAAAAATATCTAAAACAAATATAAATTTTTATTAAAAAATAACATGTTGCAATTGGGAAAAAAAAAAAAGGAGAAAAAAATGTTACACTGTACATTTAATTAATAATGCTAAAAAAATGTGTCAAGAATTTGTGTAAATGTTTGACACGTGTCAACTCTCAAATTATCAAGTGAATATAGATGAAACCAAAGAACTTAACTTTAATGACTAAGAAATATTAGAAGCCCGACTATTAAAGCATAGTAATTATTAATTAATAGAATTCAGCAATTGAAAGGTCTCAAACCACATCTCTTTATCGTCTCAAATGTTTCCTTTTTTTTTTTTTTTGTTCATGCATTCATTCTAATATTGATAGAGAATTGGACGTGTGGAAGAGTGAGAGACATTAAAATTATATATTGAGTTATATAATTGTTGTGATGAAAAATAAAGGCCACCTTCCTCTTCTATGACAATTTATCTGGTTATACCTTCAATTAAAATGTTAGGTGTGCTTCTACATCATCATTGAACGTTGCTTTCATTTTTTTAGATACTGTCTCACAATTGTTCATGTTTTGGTTATGAAATTTATTATATCTGTGTTTGCTAAAACTATTAAATGGGCCTAATGCGAGAAGTGCAAACTATTTCAATGTCATTCTCGGGGATTAAAAGTATGAAAAATATACATAAAAAGTATATGAATAGACAAGATTTTACAAAATTTATTTTTGAGTCTCACTTCTTGGAAATACTATATTCATTTGTTTTTTGTATTATATTTTATATTTGGTTTATATACTTTTTTTTTAATATAGTTTTCTTTGTTTTCGTTAAAAGTTTATTTTTAAAAATTAATAAATAAATATATAAATCATTTTCTATTTCAAACAATTTCATTTTTGTTTTTATATTTTATTTTTTCTTAAAGTAGTTTTAGTTTTGGACAATTATTTATTTTTTTTGCCCCTTCTATATATTGTAATTTTGTGCATTTTAAGTGTATGATATTTTTACTAATACACTCGGAGATACACAATGTAACGCCTTCAAAATAATACATATAAACCAATCATTCATGATATCCATAGACATAGGAGAAATAAACATGTATTCATTTATCAGAGTATCTATTACAAAAAATATTACATGCTGACAACAAAAGTAAATGCCCTACGGGCTTACAACTTTCCAAGTCAACACTTGGTTTCAACAAAAGAGAGTTCTAACTCTTAACATATTAAGCCCTTGGCTTGAATTACATGTAATACAAAAGATAATTACAAAAAATAAGCCTTCAGCTTCTAAACCTCCCAAGCTACATCCTTGGAGGCGACATATCACCTGTACCTGAAAATGATGTCCCATATAGGGTGAGCCAAAGCTCAGTAGAGATACGCTAAACATAATATGAGAATTAACTAAAACATTAGCATTTGATAAATGTTTAATTCATATAAACCAACGTACATCTCTTCTATAACCAATTCATATTCACAACCATATTTCAATTCGTTTCCGTTTCATTTTCCAAATCAATTCATAGAATGGTTCATTGTTTATCCGAACAGTTCAAAATGAGATTACAACTCATACTATCAACACTTCAATCATAATCAATTTAAAATGAGACTACAACTCATATCATTAACTCTTCTATGCTTCAATTCAAAATGAGACTACAACTCATATTAATAATACTTCAATACTTTAATTCATCTACGTTATGCAAACGTAAGCAAGATTTTGGGACTTTCACCCTGGACACTCCGGCCAACTTAGTTATCAATAGAGTCCATCCCCTATCTTCTCTCAAACAGGTTTGAGAGTACATCCCCTATCTCCTCCCAAACAGGATACATATGCAATGTATTTAAACGCTTTATCATATACAATGATCAATCCAAGCACATATTCAATGTGTTAATTCAACCGTCATATTCAATGACATATTCAGGGTGATTAGTTTCAATTTACCTAATCATCATTCAGTGTCTACAATAATCAAGACTATCCTCTACTGATAGCCCAAAACAATTATTTCTAAACAGATAATAAATTTATCAAACAGATAAATTATCAACAATTTCAAAGGTGAGTGATTAATCAATCCAACTGCACCATTCAATCTCAATCCCATCCAATTTCATAATTTCCAAGTCAATCTCATAATTTATACAAAATTATTTATTGAATTTAAATTAGGGCAAAACTCCCCATTTATCAAATATTATACCAAAGACCAAGTTTCATCAACTCTTTTCAAGTCATAACATATTCAAGACTTCTAATGCCCATAGGGAACCCAAATAGGAAAAAATCCTCTTTTATATATAGAAACCAACCCATATATTTACCAAAGACCTTTCCAAACCACACCATTTATACAAGATGACAATATTTATGTTAAAACTCATAACAAGGAGTAGTTTATCCCTACCTCAAGCTTAGAAGAGGAAGAAGGAAGAAAAACTCAAAAGTCGACGGAGGAGAAACCAAGCTTTGCTTCGATCAAAATGAAGCCCTCGACAAACTCTACACTTTATCTCAAAGGAGCAAGGTGAGTAGAGGTCTTCAAACAAGTAGATCTAAGGATTTTTGAGTGAAAAGTGCCTTTTGAGAGAGAAAGAAAGTGTTTCACGGTTTAGAGGGAGGAAAGGGAAGAAAAAGTGAGAGAAAAGTTCAAGTGAGGGCCTTCATATAATACTAGGTCAAAAATAGATATAAGCCCCAAAGTCAACTCAAAATATCTAGTTAAAATATCCCCAAAAAGTAGGCCCAAACCAGTAGAAAAATCTAGAAAAAAGTCGCAGGTGTTGATCCTCTGCAATACAGGTGTCGTGTAACGCCCTCAAAATGATAACAATAAACCCATCAATATTGACATGCATTGATATATAAAAGATCAATAACCCTCTATTCATCAGAGTAATTCATTACAAAAGTATTATATGTTAACAACAAAAGCAACTGCCCTACGGGCTTACAGCTTTCCAAGTTAACATTTGGTTAAAAAAAAGGAGAGTGCTAACTCAATTACACATCAAGCCCTTGGCTTGAATCTACATGTAATACATCGAAAGAAAGTAAAACAACAAAAAGGGTCTGTCCGCCTCTAGCCTCCCAAACTATGTCCTTGGAGGTGGCATGCTACTTGTACCTGAAAATGATGCCCCATATAGGGTGAGCCATAGCCCAGTAGAAACACACTAAACCAGCTATGAACAATGACTAAAAGATTAGCAGTTGATAGATGGTCTACACCTTTACATTCTTTCAAAACACATTTCAGTTTCATGACCTTAAAGTCCATGTTCCATTTCATTTTCCGTTTCTTTTCAACTTTGAGTTTGAAAACAAGGCTCAACCCTTAGCCAAATAATTTAATGAGTTTGTGACTCATCTTTAAAACACTTCCGAAATTCATGATGGATACACATTTTGGTGCTGTATCATTAACACCTAAACCACTTCCATACTTCACTAACGATACACATTTTGGGGCTGTATCAACATAACATAGAAACATTTCTATACTTTACAATTGATAAAGATATACATTTTAGTGCTATATCAAATCAATTCAACACTTCCATAATCAACACTCGATACACATTGTAGTGCTGTATCGATATCACACAAAAATCCGGTTTAGAGGTCCATCCCCTATCTTCCCCTAAACCGTGGAGTACATCCCCTATCTCCTTCCACACAACATATGTCTATAAACATAGATCATATACAATCAATCAATACATAAAGTTAATGTATTATTCCTACCGCTATATTCAATAGCATACTCAATTGATTAGTTTCAGTTTGCCTAATCATCATGCATTGTCTACAACAATCAAGACTATCCTCCACCGATAGCCCAAAGCAGTTATTTCTATACCGAAAATAAATGCACCAAATGGATATATAATCAACATTTCAACTAGGTGAGCGATGAATGAATCTAACTACACCCTGTAATCCCATACACATCCAATTCCAACATTCTCAATTCAATTCCTCTTTTCTTCAAATTAATTATACCAATTAATTTATCAATGTAATTAGGGCATTTCCCATAATTAACATCACAACCCTAAGGTTCTATTTTCACTAATAATCCAATATTGATCTCATTTCTCTATGCTAAACATGCATATAGGTTTATATAAACGAAACCCCAACTTTTGTAAAATTACACAAAAGACCTAAACTTTCTCATAATTACATAACAACCTCCAACATATTGAAATACCAAAATTCAAAGACAAAGCTCATAAAGAGGAGTAGGATATCCCTACCTCGAAGTTTGAGCTCAAACGGAGATGAAGACCAAAATCCAACGTGCTCCAAATCCCAAGTTTTTCAGATTAGAACGAAGCCCAAATCACCCTATATCTTTTTAACAAAGGACCTAGGATAGATTCACACTAGAGGGAGATAAAATCCTAGAGAGAAGACAAGTCTAGAGAGAGAGGGTCTCGGATCTAGGGTTTCAAAATGAGAAAGAAGATGAAAAAGTGATGTTTTTGTAATGACCCTCACACTGATTACCGATTAATTACCGATTATGGCTAAATCTAGAACTGAATTGACTGACTGTATCTGTCTAAATGTATTTTCTATCTGTTGAGTGTATGATTATCTGTTCATGTTTATATGTTTGAACTGTAAATTGAAGGCCTTATCGGCGGCCGAACCAGAAATTGATTAGTGATTTATGGTCATGAGAATTTATATGACTTTGTGGCGTAATTAACTGAAATGTGATTTGGATGCTTAAATTAGATTAAATATTGATGAATTGCATAAGTTGCCTTATTTACACCTTTGCCATTGTGAGTGGGCCTTATCCAAACACTTGTGGGATTATCTTATTACACTCAAACAACATTTCATCAGCCATTTGTTACCTACAACCCACCGAAATAGAGAGGGAGTGAGAATTAAGAAGGAATTGAACTCAACTTGTGGATTTAGCTTGGAACTTGAAGGAAATTGAAGTGTAGTTGCTAATCCTCACCTTGTAATTGAAGCTATAGGTAAGGAGTTCAACCCTCTAATTGTGAATTTAAGCTAACCCTTGCATGGTCCATGTCAAATTGTAGAGCTAAGTCATGTTTTAGTTCATACATGTTGAATTATAGCCTAATTCTTGCATGCATGGTTGTATTGTTGATTTATGAGTTGGTTTCATGGCAAAATGTTACATGCATGTTCATAATTATGTTTAAGTCCATGAACTCATCTTGTTTTTGAAAAGAATTGGCTCACTAGAGCATTAAATTGAGCTTTGAAATGATTTAAATCCATGCATGTCATGTTCATGCATGTTCATGAAAAATGGGTTTGAAAATGAGTTTAATTGAAACACCCTTGGGCCTTGATTTCTCAAATTGACCTTTGTAACATGTTATTCTATGAGTTTACTTATGTTTTCCAGAAAATTGGCCCAAGAGGATTGGATTTGGAGCATCAAACTTGAGTTTTAAACTTGGAACTCAAATCTGGAATTTCCAGATTTTGGTCGTCCGCTCGAGCGGGGGAAGTGCTGCTTGAGCGGGAAAATCGAGCTCCCAGCATCTTGCACTGTACATCAGTCCGCTCGAGCGGAGGAAGTTGCGCTCGAGCGGAGGACTGGGTGACACGCTCGAGCGGGCGTCGAGCGGAGATTTCACCTATCCAGTACTTTTTGGTCCGCTCGAGCGGGGATGTTGCCGCTCGAGCGGGGACCTTTGTTTGCTTGTCCGCTCGAGCGGGGAAATATGCGCTCGAGCGGGACCCTGCTACACTGAAATCCTGAAAATGTTTTCTGTGTACATCTTTGCATCCTCATTCCATCCTAGGCATTCTTAGGCCTAGTTTTAGACATCTTAATGAGGATATAGATGCAGAACACACCGAGGCATAATAGGGAGTTAATAATTATCTTTCCCAACTGTGAAACTTAGAGTGTGTTCAATCTGTTAACTGTTTAGGGTTGGCATTCCGAGGAGACGCTCTAGCCTACTGTAGCCCAGAACTCTGTGAGTAACAATTGTGTAAAGATATGTTCAAAATGATTATCTTCTGAATACTGAACTGAACTGTTTACTAAACTGTTAACTGTTTACTGAATGAATGTATGTCCTATATTTTGAACTGTACTGTGGCATCCTTAGCACCTA
Organism: Camellia granthamiana; assembly: GCA_036172215.1. NCBI lineage: Eukaryota > Viridiplantae > Streptophyta > Magnoliopsida > Ericales > Theaceae > Camellia > Camellia granthamiana. The sequence continues at coordinate 24,174,765 of CM069908.1, read as the reverse complement.
CTGTTCACTGTTACTGTTACAGAGATCTCTATCGGTTCCCTCGTGGAACCACTACTGTCTACTGACTGATGGCCATCATTACTGTTCGGTCTTTAAGACCTACTGCTTACTCTACTGTTATGCTAATGGATGTACCACATATGACTGTTTACTGCACTGAACAACTGATATACTGATTGAAATGAACTGTTTTCATTACTGTAAGGACATTCATTCTAAACCCCTTTACGCTTCATGTTATTCACTGGGCTTTAGCTCACTGTTCATATATGTATGTAGGTGTACAGGCACCAGACCGCAGCTAGGAGCGTCGGGGTAACTCCAGTTTTGTCAAGCCAACCACTGTGCCTCACTGTGAGGTTCCGAGCCTGCCAAGCTATGGCTTAGGGGTGTTTCTATTTCCCTGTCTGTCTTTGCACTCTTTCTGTAGTACTGTATAGACTGTTAACACTGTTACTGTACTGGTATTAGGGTTTAAGTCCCTGCACTGTATGTTTGTAAATGATGTATGTACTGTTCCGTACTGTGTATATGTATGCGTCTGAAAAATCTTTTTGGCATACAGACTGTCACAGCTCATTGGACATTGTTTATTTACTGTATTGGCTTCCGCCATGCCCCTGTACTCTGTTTTACTGTATTACCGTTAAGCAGGCCTTCGGTAAATCTTGGATTACTGGCCGGTTACGGTACTAAACCCATAGGGACGGGTTTGGGTCGTGACAGAGTGGTATCAGAGCGATACTTAACCACGAGTTATATCGCACACATGTGTCCAAATGAGCCATAGGGTGTCCTAGAAAAGCGATTAGGGCATTCATGAGCATGATAAGTGTGTGGTGACTGAATATATGTCAATGTATTAATCTGTTTAAACACATGACTGCTTATGTGATAAACTGTTTAAGTATGTAACTGCTTATGATTGAGACTGTTATAACTGTTTATAGTAAAATGGATAATGCAAACACTGCAAATGAATCTGAATCCTCATCCTCTGAGGCCAGAATGGTCAGACTGGAAAGAATGATGGAATTGATAACTGCTAGACTGGATCAACAACAGAACCAACAGCCCCCACCTCCTCCTCCGGTACAACCGGACCAGAATGTGAATGGACAGAATGTTAACGCTAATGATGGGGACATAATTGCTCTTACCCAGAAGTTCAGCAAACTGAAACCGCCATCCTTTCAGGGAGGCCTTGAACCATTAAAGGCTGAAGCATGGGTTCTGGAGACTGAAAAACTGTTTGAAGTGTTTCCGTGCTCGGAGGCACATAAGGTACTGTTGGCCACCTTCACTTTGCAGGAAGAGGCTAGAAGGTGGTGGATGCTTACCCGCGATGACAACATTGCTATGACTTGGGCTCAATTTAAAGTAGCCTTCTTTGAAAAGTACTTCCTTCAGTGTGTCAGGGACAGAAAGGTCACTGAATTTGAACAGTTAAGATAGGGCACAATGTCTGTTGCTGAATATGAAACGAAGTTCATCGAGCTCGCTAGATATGCACCACACATGGTGGACACTGATTATAAGAAGGCCAGAAGGTTTGAAGGTGGCCTGAATGTTGCGATACTGGATAGAATAAATGTACTGAAATTACCGACTTATGTGAATGTCCTTGACCGAGCCTTGATGGCTGAAGCAAACATCGAGGCACTGAAAATTGAAACACCAGCGTCTGAATGGCGTGGTAAAAGGCAGAATTTTAAATTCAAGAAAGGCAAGCATAACCCATTGAGCAAGAAACAGAATACGGGGTCAACGACTAGCCCCAGCCAAGGGAGTAGTTTCATACCACCCTGTTCTGAATATGGTAAGAATCATAAGGGAGTTTGTTATAAAATCTCCGGTGCTTGTTACAGGTGTGGCAAGGTGGGCCACATGGTGAAAGATTGCCCTTCCACTGCTCCGAGCAATAGTAAAGCTGCAGGCAGCGCCGCAGCATCAACCGTGGCACCAAAATCGAACCCCAAAGCTACCGAGAAAGAGCTTATGAGGCAGGGCCGTGTGTTCGCCATAGTACCGGGAGACATACAAAATACCGAGATCGTAGTGTCAGGTATCCTTTCTATTTGTGCTCAAAATGTATATGTACTGATTGATTCGGGGTCTACACATTCATATGTATCGCATGCTTTTTCACGGAAATTGAGTAGACCCTTAGAACCCATGAATTATCTGTTAGCTGTATCATCACCTATTGGGGGATCCATGACATGTGCATATATGTATCCTGCTTGTGAGATTATTGTTGGGGATATGCATCTGTTTATTGATTTACTGCCATTGAACATTGATCATTTTGATGTAATATTGGGGATGGACTGGTTAACGAAATATCATGCCACCATAGACTGTGTAACGAAACAAGTAGTTTTTCGTCTACCGGGTTTACCCGAATTTGTGTTTAGTGGGAGTGGAGTGGTACCTCCTCCATATTTGATTTCATCTATAAAAGCTGTTAAATTGATTAGAAAGGGATGTAAGGGATACCTGTGTTCTGTATTGACTGTATCTACTGATGATAATGCTAATGTGAACAGTATTCCCATAGTCAGAGAGTTCCCAGATGTTTTTCCAGATAATCTGCCAGGGGATTTGATTGACAGGGAGATTGAATTCACCGTTGATGTGATTCCGGGAACACAGCCAGTATCTAAAGCCCCTTACAGAATGGCTCCAACTGAACTGAAAGAATTGAAAGTGCAACTACAGGAACTGCTAGACAAGAAGTTCATCAGGCCCAGTACTTCACCGTGGGGCGCACCGGTTCTGTTTGTAAAGAAGAAAGACGGCTCACTGAGACTGTGTATTGATTACTGTGAACTGAACAAGGTAACTGTGAAAAATAAATACCCATTACCGCGTATTGATGACTTATTTGATCAGTTACAGGGTGCTCAAGTGTTTTCCAAGATTGATCTCAGATCGGGGTACCATCAACTGAAAGTTAAACCAGAAGACATTGATAAAACTGCTTTCAGAACGAGGTATGGACATTATGAATTTTTAGTTATGCCTTTTGGAGTCAACAATGCACCCGCAGCATTTATGGATCTCATGAATAGAATCTTTAAACCGTACCTTGATGACTTTATTGTTGTATTCATTGATGACATACTGATTTACTCCAAAGGTGTAGAAGAACATGAACATCATCTGAGACTTGCCCTACAGACCCTAAGAGAACAGAAACTATATGCTAAACTGTCTAAATGTGAGTTTCTGCTTGATCATGTTATGTTTTTGGGGCATGTTGTTAGCAAAGATGGAATTTCTGTTGATCCACAGAAAATTGAAGCTGTAGTGAACTGGCCTAGACCAACAAATGTGACGGAAGTCCGAAGCTTTTTGGGATTAGCTGGATACTACAGAAGATTTGTCAAAGATTTCTCCAAAATCGCTTTACCGTTGACTCAATTAACTCAGAAGGGGATATCATTTGACTGGACTGACCAAAGGGAATCAGCTTTCCAAGAGTTGAAAACTCGACTTGTGACTGCACCGGTTCTTACCCTACCTTCAGGTACGGACGGTTTTACCATTTTTAGTGATGCTTCTCATAAGGGTTTGGGGTGTGTTTTTATGCAGAATGGGAGAGTTATTGCTTATGCTTCCCGACAACTGAGACCGTACGAAAAGAACTACCCAACCCATGATCTAGAACTTGCTGCCGTGGTATTTGCATTGAAAATCTGGCGTCACTATCTGTATAGGGCAACATGTGAAGTATATACTGACCACAAGAGTCTGAAGTACTTCTTCACCCAGAAAGAATTGAACATGAGACAGCGGAGATGGCTAGAACTGATTAAAGACTATGACTTACAGATATTGTACCATCCGGAAAAAGCCAACACCGTTGCCGATGCCTTGAGTCGGAAATCGATTGGGAACTTAGCCTGTTTGCTTACCGGGCAGAGAGACTTGCTTTGTGACCTTGAAAAATCTGGAATTGAAATTGTTTTGCGAGAACAAGGTGGAACAATAGCTGCTATGTCTGCTCAACCGGCACTGATTGAGGAAATTAAAGAGAAACAGCAACTGGATGACTTTTTGAAGAAGATCATTGAAGAAAGGGAATCTAAACCGAGATCGGGGTTCAAATTTGAAAACAATGTACTGAAATTTCAAGAAAGACTGTGTGTACCGAATGACACTGAACTAAAAAGAAGAGTTCTGCAAGAGGGCCACAACTCAAAATTTTCTATCCACCCAGGGAATACGAAAATGTATCAAGATTTGAAATTGAATTTCTGGTGGCCGGGAATGAAGAAGGAAATTGCTGACTTCGTATCGAAATGTCTTCATTGCCAACAAGTCAAAGCTGAACATCAACGACCCGCAGGGTTATTGCAGCCCTTACCAATACCGGAGTGGAAATGGGAACATATTACCATGGATTTTATCATTGGATTGCCTCGCTCCAGTAAAGGTATGGACTCAATTTGGGTTATTGTTGATAGACTGACTAAATCTGCTCACTTCTTACCTGTTAAGACAATTTATAATGCGGACAAATTGGCTATACTCTATATTGATGAAATTGTTAGACTGCATGGAGTGCCTGTGTCCATTGTTTCTGACAGGGATTCGAAATTTACATCGAGGTTTTGGCAAAGCCTACAGATTGCATTGGGAACTGAACTGAGACTGAGTAGTGCCTATCATCCTCAGACAGATGGCCAGTCAGAAAGGACCATCCAAACTCTGGAGGATTTATTGAGAGTGTGTGTCTTTGATTTTCAGGGGAACTGGGAAAGCCATTTGCCATTGGCTGAATTCGCCTACAACAACAGTTACCACTCGAGTATCGGTATGGCGCCTTTCGAGGCATTGTATGGCAGAAAATGTAGATCTCCGATTTGCTGGGCAGAAGTTGGAGATGAGCCTTTGCTTGGGCCTGAGATTGTTTATGAAACAACTGAGAAAGTAAAACTGATACAACAGAGACTGAAAACTGCACAAAGCAGACAGAAAAGTTATGCAGATGTCAGAAGACGAGACAGAGAATATGAAGTGGGTGATCACGTTTTTGTGAAAGTGACACCGATGAAAGGCCAGACTCGTTTTGGAGTCAAAGGCAAGTTAGCGCCGAGGTATGTCGGACCGTATGAGATTATTGAGAAAATCAATCCGGTGGCATATCAAGTTGCGCTTCCTCCTGAAATGGAGCATATGCATAACGTCTTCCACATTTCGATGTTGAGAGATTATCTCCGGGATCCTTTCCATGTAATTGAGCCTACTCGGATAGTGTTGAGTGATGACTACACTTATGAGGACCGTATAGGATCAAGAAACTGAGAAACAAAGAGATCCCGTTAGTAAAAGTCGACTGGCAAAACCATGGTGGTGTGTATGCCACTTGGGAAAGGGAAGATAACATGGCTAAGAGATATCCTGATTTGTTTCCACTGGACCCTGTTTTCTTCCAGAATGAAGGTAACTCGAGTTTAGAGGACTAAACTCTTTTTAAGGAGGGGAGACTGTAATGACCTTCACACTGATTACCGATTAATTACCGATTATGGCTAAATCTAGAACTGAATTGACTGACTGTATCTGTCTAAATGTATTTTCTATCTGTTGAGTGTATGATTATCTGTTCATGTTTATATGTTTGAACTGTAAATTGAAGGCCTTATCGGCGGCCGAACCAGAAATTGATTAGTGATTTATGGTCATGAGAATTTATATGACTTTGTGGCGTAATTAACTGAAATGTGATTTGGATGCTTAAATTAGATTAAATATTGATGAATTGCATAAGTTGCCTTATTTACACCTTTGCCATTGTGAGTGGGCCTTATCCAAACACTTGTGGGATTATCTTATTACACTCAAACAACATTTCATCAGCCATTTGTTACCTACAACCCACCGAAATAGAGAGGGAGTGAGAATTAAGAAGGAATTGAACTCAACTTGTGGATTTAGCTTGGAACTTGAAGGAAATTGAAGTGTAGTTGCTAATCCTCACCTTGTAATTGAAGCTATAGGTAAGGAGTTCAACCCTCTAATTGTGAATTTAAGCTAACCCTTGCATGGTCCATGTCAAATTGTAGAGCTAAGTCATGTTTTAGTTCATACATGTTGAATTATAGCCTAATTCTTGCATGCATGGTTGTATTGTTGATTTATGAGTTGGTTTCATGGCAAAATGTTACATGCATGTTCATAATTATGTTTAAGTCCATGAACTCATCTTGTTTTTGAAAAGAATTGGCTCACTAGAGCATTAAATTGAGCTTTGAAATGATTTAAATCCATGCATGTCATGTTCATGCATGTTCATGAAAAATGGGTTTGAAAATGAGTTTAATTGAAACACCCTTGGGCCTTGATTTCTCAAATTGACCTTTGTAACATGTTATTCTATGAGTTTACTTATGTTTTCCAGAAAATTGGCCCAAGAGGATTGGATTTGGAGCATCAAACTTGAGTTTTAAACTTGGAACTCAAATCTGGAATTTCCAGATTTTGGTCGTCCGCTCGAGCGGGGGAAGTGCCGCTTGAGCGGGAAAATCGAGCTCCCAGCATCTTGCACTGTACATCAGTCCGCTCGAGCGGAGGAAGTTGCGCTCGAGCGGAGGACTGGGTGACACGCTCGAGCGGGCGTCGAGCGGAGATTTCACCTATCCAGTACTTTTTGGTCCGCTCGAGCGGGGATGTTGCCGCTCGAGCGGGGACCTTTGTTTGCTTGTCCGCTCGAGCGGGGAAATATGCGCTCGAGCGGGACCCTGCTACACTGAAATCCTGAAAATGTTTTCTGTGTACATCTTTGCATCCTCATTCCATCCTAGGCATTCTTAGGCCTAGTTTTAGACATCTTAATGAGGATATAGATGCAGAACACACCGAGGCATAATAGGGAGTTAATAATTATCTTTCCCAACTGTGAAACTTAGAGTGTGTTCAATCTGTTAACTGTTTAGGGTTGGCATTCTGAGGAGACGCTCTAGCCTACTGTAGCCCAGAACTCTGTGAGTAATAATTGTGTAAAGATATGTTCAAAATGATTATCTTCTGAATACTGAACTGAACTGTTTACTAAACTGTTAACTGTTTACTGAATGAATGTATGTCCTATATTTTGAACTGTACTGTGGCATCCTTAGCACCTACTGTTCACTGTTACTGTTACAGAGATCTCTGTCGGTTCCCTCGTGGAACCACTACTGTCTACTGACTGATGGCCATCATTACTGTTCGGTCTTTAAGACCTACTGCTTACTCTACTGTTATGCTAATGGATGTACCACATATGACTGTTTACTGCCCTGAACAACTGATATATTGATTGAAATGAACTGTTTTCATTACTGTAAGGACATTCATTTTAAACCCCTTTACGCTTCATGTTATTCACTGGGCTTTAGCTCACTGCTCATATATATATGTAGGTGTACAGGCACCAGACCGCATCTAGGAGCGTCGGGGTAACTCCAGTTTTGTCAAGCCAACCACTGTGCCTCACTGCGAGGTTCCGAGCCTGCCAAGCTATGGCTTAGGGGTGTTTCTATTTCCCCGTCTGTCTTTGCACTGTTTCTGTAGTACTGTATAGACTGTTAACACTGTTACTGTACTGGTATTAGGGTTTAAGTCCCTGCACTGTATGTTTGTAAATGATGTATGTACTGTTCCGTACTGTGTATATGTATGCGTCTGAAAAATCTTTTTGGCATATAGACTGTCACAGCTCATTGGACATTGTTTATTTACTGTATTGGCTTCCGCCATGCCCCTGTACTCTGTTTTACTGTATTACCGTTAAGCAGGCCTTCGGTAAATCTTGGATTACTGGCCGGTTACGATACTAAACCCATAGGGGCGGGTTTGGGTCGTCACAGTTTTCCAGCTGCTGCCTACTGATATAAAACAGGCTCGCTCGAGCGACCAGACACAAAGAAACCTCGCTCGAGCCAACATTACGAAGCTTCAGGTCTGCAACCCAGAAGCACGCTCGAGCGACAGCATGCTCGCTCGAGCGAAGGAACTCAAAACATACGGAAAGCTCGCTCGAGCGAAGGAAAGCTCGCTCGAGCCAAGAAATGCAACTCTCAGGTCCAGAACCAGACGCAGTTTCACGCTCGAGCGAAGAAACTCTGGCTCGAGCCACCAGACACAAAACTCAACTCTCATTCGAGCGAAGGAACCCTGGCTCGAGCGAAGGACCAAAATTCTGAGCAGCAACCATTTGCTCCCAAAGACAACCAACCTGTAACAAACCTGCCCAACACATCCTATAACTCAAATACAAAGTATGAAAGGACATAAACAAGATTCAAACAACTGCTAACATCCACGGACACAAGTCCGGATCACTGTACAACAAGGGGTAAAACCCAGGATCGCTATATGTCGACACCTAAGAAGAAATCTGGAACACTAAGAGTGACTGCACTACTGGTGTCGACCCTTCCCTAGACTGGTGTCGACACCAAAATGCAGTGGGCAATTTCAGAACAAGGGTCGACCCTTCCACAGATTGGTGTCGACCCTTGCGGCCAACCAAAAAGAGAAGGTGTCGATACCACTAAGGCTGGTGTCAACACCAAAATGCAGTAAACAAATACAGAACAAGGGTCGACCCTTCCCAGATTGGTGTCGACCCTTGTGGCCAACTTAAAGAGAAGGTGCCGACACCACCAAGATCGGTATCGACCCCAGAACATGATTTTCAAGTTTCTAAATAACTTTTCAACGCAAACAAGCGTGAACGAGCAATCCCAACAAGTTTAAATCAATTTGTACACCTCCAAAACTAAGGTACAACAACACCAAAGATTCTCAAAATAAAATAAAGGGTTCAAATACATTTACCAAAAGCTTTAAAGGACTCAAGTGCTACACACAATGAAAGAAGTATCATGCGAAAATCAAGCAAGAAAAAAAAAAAAAAAAAAACAATACAATGAATGTGGAGCAAAGATCAAATATCAAAACGCTCAAAGCAAGCAAGCATGCAAACAAACAAGTAAGTATAATAGAATATTTAACAATAGACATTTGAAAATTTGTAACAAAATTTTATAACTTTCCTTTTTACTAAGAAAATTTTATTTGGTACTAACTAAATAAAATGCTTTTAAAATAGTTTTTTTAATTTATTTTAATTTGAAATTAAAACTATAGTAAATTTATGTAAGCATAATTGCTAACCACATTTTTTTTTACTTAATGTATAGTATTTATATTGACTACCTTTTTTAGGTTTATTTTTTTAAGTATTTATATAGAAGTAAAAAAATGTCGTTAGAAATAAATTTTTCCTTAATTTAGTTATAAATTTTGCCCATAACATTAATTTTAAATTTTGAATAAAAGCAAACATAAAATGATTGATTGAAAATATGTTGCATTTATTATATTCCTTTTTCTGTATGTAAAAAAAAGAAAAAAGAAAAAAGAAAAAAGAAAAAGAAAAAGAATATTTAAAAATCACAATTTACATATATACAAATAATTATAAACACAACCCGTATATAGCACGGGTGGAACATTAGTAAGTTATAAGTATAAATTGCACCAAATAATTTGACACAGACTTCCAAATCAAAATAAGTTATTGTAATAGCTAGAAAAAATATATTAGCTTATTGGGCTAACTCAAACAAGGCCTGATAATGGGCCCAAGCCAAATAAGGAAGCCCATTGGATAAATATCACACCTCCCATCTATAAAAGGAAAGCACCTCGTGAATATAGGGATAATCTCTCTCTGCAACAGCAGACAGACATTTCTTCATTTCCACATCTTGTTTTTTCCTTGATTCAGTGACTAACTTTATCATTGGAGTATCTCCAGTCGACAACCCAGGTTAGGTGGCGTCGACTATGTCCATCCTTACAGATTTACAGGGGTCAAGCTCTTCTTTGTTGGATCTCTTCAACAATCTATGTGAGAGGATTTTGTGAGTCTCACAATTGGCGCCGTTTATGAGACAGAGCTGAGAAATTCAATGAAGTGAAAAACAAATACCACACTCAAGGTGCTCGGACTAGTGAGCACTAAGATTATGTCTAACCTTTGTTGAATACCAATTTACTTACTACTCAAAGCAATCTAATAAATCGTCTTGGAACTACAAATCAGTTTTGATCTCTACTAATTCTCGATCTCTTCATTTCTTTCTTTCACTGTGTAAATTCTAAGCTTCGAATTCGAAATCCAGCTTTTTCTGTAAACAATTTGTTGTTGAAATGATTACTGGGTTTATGATTTTGTGAAAAAAATGAGGTGCTTTTTGGCCCGGCTTTTGGGGTTGGGAATTCCATCATTTCGACAGGTTAAAGGTGCTTACCCGGATCCAAATATTTCCAAGACGATTCGGCTACCACACCTACTCTTACTCGGCAACATTCAAGAGCTGAATCACATCAGTAATGCTTAATGGAGGCACTACACCCGCACTTGCCAACTGCCACCTCGCCAAGAAAAAAAGCTCTCGTCTATTTTCCTCGGCACCAACGGAACTATCAACTATCGACAATGGTTGCTCGGCACGTCCACGCATGGACTTTTGCATTACTCAGCAACTATTCCGCATGAACCGGCTATTGGAACCTCTATCTATTCTGATGTCACCACTGTTCAATGACAACCTCAACCCCCATTTATTAATTCGGCACTCAAACCATGTCCAACGCCCTTCTAAACTACAATGCCGAGAAGACAACACAGAACACGCGCTGCCGAGTGCCCGTAGAACTGGCTCTCACGCATCCCATCTGCTCGGCAATGTCGCCATCTAGCAAGACTTATTTTTCTAGAAATGGAATTAACCGCCGATTGTCAAATTCACACAATGCCGTTTGTTTTCCGACTCTCGGCGCCATTACGCTGTCATCAAGCTCATCGGCAATGATAATCCTCGAGAGCGGCACAAGTGTATATCATCATGTCGGCTACAACCTCAATGCCGAGAACAAAATTTAGTCTTTTTGGAGTCACATCTTGGAAACATACTCCACAACATTTGTCATCTTCTCGGAACAAAAATACCACCTTTCTGGGAAAAATCTCATGATCTCGTTCCTAGGAGTGCATCCACGTTCCTTAGTGCTACTGTCTCGGCATAGCACTAACATCTTGACTTTAAATTTGTTATGGTGATTGAAGGTGTCTTGTTACGATGAGATTTTTGCGGTTGTGAAAATCTAATTTTGAGCATACTAGTGTGAAGTACTCATTAAGACGAGTCCAACACAACAAACCGCGTCGAAATCGGAGCTAAAACGAAGCCGTTCGGGCCAGTTGAAATTTGTCCTAAAAATTACCTATTTTTGCCGGAGAAGACGACCAGGAGTTGGCAAACATAAGAAATTATATGGTGGATTGCAGCTAAGTTATATTCTGTAATAGCTGAATAATTAAGTTCAAATATATAATGTGCAAAATATGAACACATGGATATGTCACAGCAAAGTGATTTATTAGTGTTATTCCTTCACTACGAGAGCAAGAGTTTAATTCTCGCCAGCAACAATTTCCTTTTATTTTTTATCGAGCCGCGCTGCGAGCCAGCAAGCCGAGCCGCGCTGCGAGCCAGCAAGCCGAGCCGTCTAACTCAGCAATATAAGAGCAATTATCCAGTGCTTTGCGAGGCACAATTCTCAACCGATTTGAGCCATTAGCTTTATTTTGGTTAAAACTACGTTATCAAGAGTTCGATTACAACGATTCCACAGTCGTTTCCAACTATTGGAGCCTTCTGAACACATCTGTATTATTTGATTTTGCAAATTTCATACCAAAAAATTGTAGATTTTATATGCCATGCCACATATCTATCGTAGCTCAAAATTCAAAAAAGCACAAGTGTATGGCATAAGATTATTGGGCAAATTTCACTTTACTTATGTAATTTGAGTTATATGTGATTTATTCTTTTAATATTTGAAAATAATTATATAATTTTATGTGGTTTGTAAATTAAAATGTATTGTTAGATCTGTTAATAATTTAATGAAAAATTTAATTTTTTTTTGTATTTTTATTATTTGTTTGGAAGGTAAAGTGTATTTTAACTCCTATACTTTATTTCATATGTGATTTATCTTTTTGAAATTTAAAAATGAGCATATAACTCCTTATGTTTTCCTTGTGTTTCATACTTACTGTTAAGTTGAATGGAATCTTAACGGTGCACTTCAGTCCACAAATCATGTGGGGTTATGTGGTCATTTTTAAGCGTTAGGAGATAAATTACATATGGCTCAAACTATAGGGGGTAAAGTGAAATTTGCTTAAGATTATTTTTAGGTCCGTGCGGATAGTTAAATTTTTGGTTAAAAAAATTAAAAAATTATTATAAGTTATCATATTATTTTATTTATTTTTTGCACATTTTTTTAAAGATTGTTTTGGGAACAACTTAAAACAGGCAAAAAATTAAAAAGTCACCAATAAAAAGTCAATTATTCTTTCTATTTTTTGTATATTTTTTCGTTAAAAACTAAAATGTCAATTAAAAGAGTAAATTCTCAAAACAATCCTTAAAAAATTAATTAAAATAGTCAATTCTAAAACCGGTCTTAATATATATATAGTTAATTGTCATCATTCAAAATTGATTTAAATGGGATCAATTACACCCTAGTGAATTTTTTAAAAAATAATTACATATTTATGGTAAAGTTTATAATTTTAATTATTAATATTCATAAAATTTATCATTAATTTATTATTATTTTTGACTTTGATATTTATCCATTTAAATATCATACTTTGATAATTAATCATTATTATTAATTGATAATTTAACAGTTCATTATTATCATTAGTTACCGTCTTTGAATTAGATGCAGAAAGTGCTAGAAAAATCCACTTCCCAGTGTATCTTTTTTCAAGTTAATTAAAATGTTATTATATTTTAACTTAGACATTAATTTTTTATTTTATTTTGGCTATATAAATTTTTTAATACATGTTCCAATAAACTTTCTATTAATTTTCTATATTGTATAAATATTATTTTTATTTAAAATTATTTTTTATAAACTCAAGCTAAGTAACTCTAAATATTTAAAATATTACTTTTTAATGTTCGAGTAGCCAAAATTATTATTTTTATTTGTTGAGTTAAAATTTGATATTTTACGTATTATTTTAATTAAAAAATAAAATAATTAAATTGACGGAGGTAATGAGAGATTGAGATGGATATTAGAGGAAAAAGGGCACAAAGCAAAATGAATGGATATGAAGTGCACAAGATTATATATATAGCTAGACCCTCGGCTTTGACCTAGTGGTCTTCTACTCATATCTTGGGTCTTCTAATCATATTTTAGGGTGTGGTGAGAAAAATGTTTGAAATTTGAGTTAATGGAATAGCGGCGAATTCCTTAAGTTGTAATCTTGGAGTGTTTAATGACCTGATTCAATACTTAAAATTGAATGTATTAAGTGATAATAAATTAAGTTTATTTGATAATCACAATTGATACTACTTAAAAATTTAAGTGCATCTTAAAATGTAAGCTAAAATTTAAGAAAATTTTAAATCATGTAAAACTTACTTAGTTTTGATTAAATTTATAAATACTAAATATAAATATTGATATACACAATTATAAACTCACCACCACCACTATCACTACCACCATGCCATAGCCACTACTACACCACCACTACCGTTACCACTGCCAACATCATACCACTGCTACCACTACCATCACCACCACACTACAGGAAAACACATTTTTGGCGACCATGTTTGGCTACCAAAACAAATTTAGTCGCCAAAAGTGTGGGAATTGGCTACCAAAATTAATTTTAGTCGGCAAAGGTCAACTTTTTAGCTACTAATTTTTTTTTGTAGGAGAATGTTAATTATTGGCGACTAAAAAAAATTTAGTAGCTAAAAATATTACAATTGGCGACTAAAAAAAAATTTTGTAGCTAAAAATATCACAATTGGCGACTAAAAGAAATTTAGTCGGCAAAAATGCCAGAGATTGGTGACAAAAAAATACTTTTAGTCGCCGTAGGTATAGATTTGGCTACTAAAACCTTTTGTTGGCAAATGTAAAATAAAAAGTTAATTTCTGTCTTTGGCGACTAAAAATTTAGTCGCCAAAAGTTGATTTTCAGCGACAAAATCTACTTTTAGTCGCCGTAGGTATACATTTGGCTACTAAAGCCTTTAGTCGGCAAATGTAAAATAAAAAATTAATTTTTGTCTTTGGCGACTAAAAATTTAGTCGCCAAAAGTTGATTTTCAGCGACAAAATCTACTTTTAGTCGTCGTAGGTATACATTTGGCTACTAAAGCCTTTAGTTGGCCAAATGTAAAATAAAAAATTAATTTTTATTAATTTTTCTCCTTTTCCTTATATTTGCCCTAGCCCTTTACAGATGTTCTCTCTCTCTCTCTCTCTCTCTCTCTCTCTCTCTCTCTCTCGCGGTCTGAATCTCTCAATCCCTTCTCCTTCATGTTCTTCTCAATCCCAATGTGGTGATTTCGGCGGACTTTGCAAATGGAGTCTCACGGCGCCGGTGAATAGATTCAGTGTGTGTGTGACAGAGAGAGAGAGCAAGAGAGTGCGTAAAAAGTGAAGCCTTTTGGTTCAAAGAACCTCCCTCTCTGTTTCTCTCTCTGAAATCGTAATTTGAGCATCAAATGTAAGAGAAGAAGAAGAAGACAATTAGACCCATAATTACACCTCCTCCTCATGCGGTAAATCCATCATCACTCATATATTCATAAATATGTCTGTCTCGGTACCTATGTATTTATTTATATATATGCGCGTTTTTTCTGATTTTGTTTTTAATGGAATCATTTGATCTTATTCAAGCTTAATTTGATTTTAAGGTTAGGTTTCTTTGTGTCTTGATTTGGGAGATGAACAAAGAACGCCCTCCTGAGCCTCTTTATTTCTTCATTTGGACTGTTGAGGTGCTCTTTTTTAATTTCTCTCTTTATATATTATATTTTATGCCGATCTATGATTTTGATTCATTCTTTTGCTTTATCTTGGTGAGGTGTAATTGGGTTTTTTTTCTTTTTTGGATGTCCACTGTTTGGTTGCTGAGAAAATGAAGGAAAAGGAAGGAAGTTTATGTCTTTTCTATCACTTGGACCTGAATACATGTCATTCCCTATATAAATATTTGGATTTTAATTTGGGTTTGGGAAATCACTCAACAATAAGATTGGACTATATTGGCTGCAGAGGAGGTAAGGATGAGCTGCAAAGGAGGAGGGACGACCGGAAAAATTGGATGGGTGGAGTTAGTATGGTGCAGTAGGGGGTGGAAGGAGGTTGTGGGGTCGGGTGAGTTGAAGGGGAAGGGACAAATGCAAGGGAGGAGCTGGACGGAAGTATAGAAAGAAAAATGGATGAAACTTGCGAGTTTCTTTTTTCTTCAGACAAAATAAGGGAAAATTTGTCTTTTTACTACTGTCTCACCTAATCCAATTACCGTGTGTACATGGGCTGTGAATTCTACCAATTTCCTTCCATTTTTTACTTCAGTCCAAACTTAATGGGCATCATTTGTTCACTTTTGAACCACAAGGGCATATGTGTTTTGGGCGCAAAGTGTAATAACCCCTAGGAACTAATTTCAAAGCATCAGTGTGATAAATAGAAACATACATCAGTAGCTGAGAATTCCTTTTTACATATTAACAAATGAATTCATTGTTAAAGTCAATTTTAACTCAGTAAAGATAATAGCACTAATTATCAAAATCCTAAAAGTAAGTGCTTCTTTTTAGTGCTAATTTTACTATTGGAGAAAATTTTGAGGTAATACCTTTAGAGCTGCCACCATCACCCCAAAATCAGACATATTAGAATCAATATCAGCACAACTATCATTGATTATCCTTTGTAGATTTGAGCCTGTGATTGAAAACATGAGAAAATTAATAATCTAATTATGTGTTACAGGTATAATTCACAGTCAATTACAATTTACTTGACCATCAGGGGCCCATCACAGCTCATCCTTACCTCCTCTGCAGCCAACCCCTATATGCTGAGATATGTATGACTACATTCACTTGCTTGTCATTTCTGTTGTGCTTTTAATTTTGTTTCAAGGCACTTAGATATATATGACTACATGACGGATCATTTGTTGAAAAATCACTTTTGTATTATGTTGTTCAACTTGATCCTTTGTTCTATCTTCCATTACTAAAATTTTAATACATCATGATCAAATATAACTTATGTAATTGTTTGAATGTTTTGATTTAATCTCTCAACAAATACATCTTACAGTTGCCTCGTGATGGTAGGTATACAATATCAGTACAAGATGCAGCTGCAGAGCTTCGCTCAAGCCAAAAGTCTCGATTTGCCGCTGTACTCTAGTAAAAGAGAAGGCAAACCTCATGCTCTTCAATTCCAGGCTACAGTTACCATTGATGGGCATTCCTTTGAGAGTCCAGGGTACTTTAGGACTTTAAAAGAAGCAGAGCATGCCGCTGCAAAGGTTGCTTTGATGTCATTGCCGCTCGATGGTTTTCAAGAGGCAAGTTTATAGAGTAGTACCAGTGCTATAAGAAATGCTACTACCCTAGTGATAGAGTAGTTCTTTACAGTAAACTCATTTAAAAAAAATTTAAAAAAATATAGTATAGAGTGGTTCTTTACAGTAAACTCATTTAAAAAAATTTTCCTCTTCTTCTTCTTCTTTTTTTTTTTTTTTTTGTTGAGAAATGAGTTATAATTGATAATGTAAATAGAGTCTTAATGTTGCATTAATCTTCTTGGAAAAATTATGTCTAACAGTTATTTTGGTCACTTTTATTACGGTTAGTTAATTGAAATAGTTCATTTATTTGCTTGCTTGGTTGATTAGCCTCACATGTTTATTTCCTACACAAGTTTGTTATATTTATTCATATTGAATAGAGCTTGCAGGCTTGAAAATTGAGGTCTTGCTAACATATTGAACTTGGAGCATTTACATTGGATTAAGAATTTTAAATTTAATTTTTGATGCATTTGACTGATAGTGTAATAGGTATTTTTTGATGGCACAGAACATTTTCATTAATTTCTCTCCCGAGCAAGCGGTGTAGTAGTAAGAATTTGATGCTTAGGTTTATTTTTCACAACATATACTCAACTGGTAGAGTGAGTGTTTTTGTTGTACTGTGCTATTTTAGCACTGCTAGAGCTTACACCAAAATACTTCATTACTGAAGTGGCTATGGTTTGTATGCAGAGACTAGCGTCTGATTTCCTTTTTGTAGACGTCCCCGAACGCATCCCGGGGGGAGGAGCGCGAGTCCCCCCCCCCGGTTCTGGTTCGATATTGGGTCTACTACAGTTCGAAGGACTCAAATGTCACGGTTCTAAATCTTGAACAAAAGAGTCCAAATCCGGCAAATCGTTTTGAAAACAGATTTTTTGAAAGAAGTGCCAAACATGGACTGCTTTGCCAGATACAGAGTCGCCACCTAAATATTTTATTTTTGGGAAATTTAGGAAACCCTGACTCGGTGCCAAAAGGCCACGTGTCCGTCATCACCAAAGTTGCCTCGGCTCGGGAACTTGGGTACGATTGGGGAAGGTCACTTCGTGAGCACCCCCGCTCGCCTGGTCAAAGACCGGCCTCTACTAACCATGATATCTTATTTTGAAAATATTGTATGTTCTTATTCCGGTTATTAGCCTAGGTTACTATGTGATGCGCACAGCATACAAGTATAGACTGAGTCGCCTGAATTGGAACAAAACATTTCATGTTTGTTTGTTTGAAAATGGTTTGCTACCCGCAGGTAGGCTTAAAATGCAGATTTTGCCACCCTCAGGTGGGCTTAGATAACAATGGTTTTGCCACTATCTAGTGGGCTTAAAACAAACATTTGATGAATTATTCCAATCCAAATAACACAACCTCCACCCACAGGCATTCAAGGCAGTTATATCACATAAGTAGTTAGCCTGGTAAGCATGCTATTCATGGCAACACTCACACGCATGCAAGGATGCTAAAGCATAAAAACTCACCGAGTACTCCAAGCCAAAACAGAAACTCATTAGAAATCCATGCATGATCCTAGATACACAGAATTGCCTAATGCAACACATGCAAAAATGCAGCTATAGCAGGCTCGGCTATTCTAAGCATGGCATATGGAATGCTACAACTAACACGTATTCAATTTGGAATTGAAATACAAATGCAGTTTGTATGATGCGCCGAGCCCGGTGCGTGCAAAACAGATGAATGATGCAAACATGCTGTCATACTGTATGCTAATTGAAATATGCCCTAACCTAACCATCATAAGCAGGTAAATAAAAGGGAAGAAAGACGTGGGGTTGGAAGACATACATCACACTCACCCACACTTATTACAATTATGCCCTCGCACAGAGGGTCCGAATAAATGTACAGTCCCGAATAAAAGAATAGTACAGTCCCAAATAATACAGTCCAAATAATACAAATTCCTAATTAATTTACAAATTAACTAGGAAAACAATAAAACTGGCATGCAAGCCAGGGACTGCCTTGATTCTGCTCCGGATAATGGAATGATGCATGTTTGGGCTGCTCTGCGCGGAAATCCACTGGGATGCCCCAATTAGCCTCTGTTTCGCAATGTTCCTCGAAAAGCGCGCCAAGCCTCGGAAGACTGCTGATTCTTGATATGCTGCAACAGAGAGCAGGAAAGGGGCATAGCAATGTATTTCACAGATATATGCATGCCTCGATCCTCGTGCCACCAATCACGCATATCGATGCATGATGGCCGAGGAGCCGAATTGCACAACTCAATATAGGATGAATGCATATGAATGCTACAACAAAACCTAACTCCGTCACGGATAATCCGGAGTGTCGGTGACTTGGGAATTGAGACACGCTCTGTCACTCGGAGTGCGAAACGTACCTCGTTTCCCGTGCCTGGGCTAACTCCTATCCCGAACACGATGTAATATGCATGATATGCATGAAATGCAGCTAATATGCAATCCTAACATACACAATGTCATGGAATGGCATACACGCTATAAGAGGTAATACATAACCGGGCATACACAATGCTACGGATGAAATGGCATACGCAATGCAATAATGGGCTTACACCAACATGAGAGAGCCTCAGCCACACTCACATAGGAGGCCATTAGATGAAAACAAAGCACCTCGAAGTACGTGCCCGCGGGCACGCAAATCGAGAACGGACCCTCAGGCACCGAAATGCCACTCTAATGAGACATGGCAAAGACACAGAATATGACATGAAAACATGCAAAAATCAGTAGCAAAATGAGGGGCAAAACAGCCCCGAACTAAGGCGAAATGAGACCCGATGCAAGGGATCTCTCCCGAAATGCAAAACTAGGCATGCGGAATGGCCTACAGCTATACTAAACATGCATAATTGGTACATGAAATGAAAAAGAAGAAGCAAGGAAGCCCCAAAATAAGCATATTTACAGTATAAAACATGGCCAAACAGCAATCACAAGCAGGGCTAGAATGGCATACAAAAATGGCTCCGCAAGGGAGGCAATGAAGCAAGTGGTACATGCAATGCTCAAACAGAAAAATACCCTTTTACAATACTGAAGAGGGACTAAAAATATGAACATTTACAGTTTATGACATGCCTCAAATCAGTATGCAAACATGCTAAAAATGCCATGCAAGAAATAGGCCAACAAGAGGCTATAACATGAGGTATACAAAGAAATCACCAAACAGCCAAAGACCCTTAATGAGATATTCCAAGAAGGTCAAAATATGGCTATTTTCAGTTCTGATCATGGCCTAAAATCAAAGGCAAGGTAAGCTCACAAAGCATGCAAAAATGGGGGCCAAAGAGGGGTATAATGGCAAGTACAACATGGAGGCCCCCAACAGTGTTGATCCCTTATACAATGTTGTAGAGGGACTCAAAATAAGTCTACTTACAGTTCATGGCACACTCCAAAACAATTTACATATAGGCCAAACAAATCATGCAAATTTACGGTAAATAGGAGGGATTATGAAGTAAGTGCAAGATAGGGGGCCCAAAAAGGGTTGATCCCTTCTTCAATGTTGAAGAGGGGCTCAAAATAGGCCCACTTACAGCTTACATTATGCTCGAAAACAGATCATACATAGGCTATAAATTTCATGCAAAAATGTGACATACCAAGGGGTATTGAAGCAAGTATCAAATGGAGGGCTCAAACAGGGTTGAGTCCTTGAACAAACATGAAGAATGGCCCAAAAAAGGCCTAGTTTCAGTTATGGTCGGAGCCCAAAACAGTAAGAAAATAGGGCTAAGAAATGGGACAAAAAAGTGCTACAAAGAGGGGAAATGTGAACTTACCCTTGAAGACTATTCTTTGCTGCCTTTTGGACCAAGGAATGTTGCCTATAAGCCTCTGAAAAACCTCTCCTTGCTGCTCGAATGGAGTGGTGATGGTGGTGCTTGATGGTAGTGAAGAAATGGAGCCAAAACTTGAGAAAATGAGAGGAATAGAGAGAGATATGTGTCTCTATGCTTGAGAGCAAATTTTCCAACCTTGAGGGAGAGCTAGGGCTGCTGTTGTGTGTAAGGACGGAGGGGAGAGGGAGAGACCAAGTGTGTAGCTTAAGGGATTAAGTTCCCTTCTATACAAAAAGTCCCCCGAAATCAGATATTTTGGGGGAAACAGCTATACAGCTGTAAAGCACACCTCCCAAGGATCATGGTCGGCCTGCTACTTTTGCTGCAGGTGGCCAGCCGGCCACCCCCTATGGCCGGCCGGCTAGTGGTCAAAAGGGTCAAGTTGAATTAGTGGCCGGCCACCAGATATTGGTGTCCTCCCAGGTCTCCTCAACACAACCCTATGGTTCAAAATTGGCAACTCTAAAACAGGAGAGAGAATAGGCCACTTTTAGGAGGGGTTCAAAAGGTTCAAGTTGAGTTACTGGCCGGCCATGTGATATTAGGGTCCTCCCATGTGTGTACAACACAAATATGTGGTTTAGGCTTGAAGAAAATGCTCCTAGGGTGGTCAACATTGGCTCGGAAGTGAGAAAAACGGGTGCCGGAGGGCGCCGGAGAAGCATAACTGGTTGTTGAGACAATTGATGGCCTCCCACCCTTCAGTGACCTTCCTGGTGATAAAACAGAGGTGCCTGCCAAAAATGAACAAAAACCGATGCAAAACGAATGCTCGGGGGCCAAAACACGCAGTTCGGGGTCCCGAAAATAGGCCGTTAAGCACCGAAAGTGGCATTCGGCCACGAAGTGGGTCTCTCAGGCCCCAGTGTCCCTCGAAAGGGAGTAAATGAGATGCATGCCAAAAACCGGAGCAGTCGGAGATGGTTAGGCGGTCCCGAACTGAGGCACACGGCCTGACGGCTCCGAAAACCGGGAACCGGGCTCCGAAATGGGCAAAATGGCCTACGGCCACGAAATGTAGCCCACGGCCACCGAGAGATGGTCTACGGGACCTCTCCCTCCCTTCAGGGAAAGAAACAGAGAAAATCGAGTCTGGTTCGCAAACCGAGACAAGGTACAAAAGAGGGTTCGGGAGTCCGGAGGTAGGGCTCACGGCCGCGACTCTGAGACTTCTGAACGAGCACAATATGCAACATCACCGAGCGCTCAATCGGTGACGTCTGAGTCTTAAGGTCGGTCAAAAATGGGGTGTCTACTGTTGCCCCTCTTTGATAGAACTCGGAAGTCACAAGTGACGGGAGTGAATGTCAAAGCCCAGAGACGACCCATTTTTGACAAGGCCGAAGACTTAGACAATCATACAAGATGCACAGAGATATGTGCCCGTAGGCGTGCCCGCAGGCAAGGGGGAAAAATGCAAAGCGATATGCACAGAGCCAGATGTATTTTAATGATCATGCAAATGCAGCAAGCTGTAATGAAGCAAGTATTTGCAAATAGATGCAACAGTTTTAAGCAAGAATGCAAAGCAACAACTACATTTCATGCAGTTGGGAATGCGGAGAATTATTCAATTCTCGTCGCGTCTCACACGGAGAAGATACGATACCTGCGCGATTCGTCTGGTCGCACCAGCCTCAAATGAACCGTACATACAATATCGTGCCTGCAAAAAAGAGAAATTCAACAAGAACAATATGCTAACAACATATATTCAATGTGATTCCTGTGATTCCGAAAGTTTGACACGCGCAGTGTCGGCGAGTGAATGCATCGCAATGCAAGAAAGGGAACGTGCGTGACAACGCACGCTCAAGCACAGAGGCATGGTAATATCAAGAAATGTGCGTGACAATGCAAGATGCTCATGAGAATGCAAGTTAAGTGCACAACAATGCAAAACGAGCATAAATCAGGGCGCCCATTTGTTACGAAACAACGAGCAAGGAAACGCGCATTTCGGCGGAGGCGACTTGATCGCAGCCTCCGGTTCACTTCCCTGAGAGGTTACAATGTGTTCAAAAAGGATACACCTTGATTTCGGTGAATGATGATGAGACACATGTCAGAAGTTGCAGCTGAAGTTCCGGCGGAGCAATTTCGCGCCAGAAAGTACACTTTTCTCAAACTTTTTCAGGTCCCGGGAACTCCGATCTTCCTCAAAATTTGCAGAGAGCTAGGGGAGCAAGGGGGGATCACCACCGGCCAGCTGGTTGCCCAAGGGGAGGCCACCGGCCAGGTTTCATAAAGCAAATGGCCGGCCAGCTAGGAAAGGTGGCCGGTCGGCCACCTGCCCAAAACAGGGGGCAGTTTTGTCTTTTCGCCTCATTTTCTTTATATTCTCTCATCCATTCACTTTGAGCTCACACCCACAGCTGCGAAAACTTCTCCTCTTGCCTCCCAAACCATTTTTTCCTTCAGATCTGCACTTTATACGCGCTTTTCAGCCTTCCACACAAGTTGTTTTCGCGAAAACATTCGATTTTAAGCACTTTGGACCGATTAAATTTTGATTTCGGGGCTTCTTTTCTCATTTTCACCACTTGAGGTAAGTTTGTCTCAATATTTGGAAGATTTTCTCGGGAGTTGACTTTTGTTGACTTTTTCATTTCCCGAGAGTTGACTTTTGTTGACTTTTTCCAATTTTGGCTCATTTTGCTCATTTTTTTGCTCCTTTTGCAGATTTTTCGGAATGGCGGGTAATTTCCCTCATGGTGAAGGTCCTCCAGGCGCCGGGGATGATTTTGATGCCATGACGCTACCCCCGAGGGTCCGGCCTTTTATTCCCGAGAGATATGCCCCATCGGTACACATTCTTCCGCGGGCTATTTTTCGTCATTTTACCGACTTCAATGATCGGGCACCCGAAGATCTACTTTTGCGAGAGCCAGAGCATCACCTCTCTTACGAGGCACGAGAGGTATTTTACTTTATTTTCTGTATTTTTCGTGCATTTCAAACCTTCGCCATGCTTGAACACACAGTTTAGCTTATGACATAGTACTTTGCTTGCATTCTGAACATGTGGCTTAAACACCTGAATTTCTGAACACTAGGCTCATTGATTGATTGTGAACGCACGGCACACATTAGTTAAGAATTGAACACACGGCTTAAACACTGATTTGTCGAACACACAGCCCGAATTTGAAGGTGAACACACGGCACACACTGACTAAGAGTAGAACGCACAGTCCCAAACTCTGATTTTCTGAACACGCAGTCCAAGTTGATGGTGAACACACAGCCCACACTGATTGAGAGTAGAACACGCAGCCCTAAACTCAGATTTTCTGAACACGCAGTTCAAAGTTGATGGTGAACACACAGCCCACACTGATTAAGAGTAGAACACGCAGTCCCAAGTTGATGGTGAACACACAGCCCACACTGATTAAGAGTAGAACACGCAGCCCTGACTCAAATTTTCTGAACACACAGTCCAAGTTGATGGTGAACACACAGCCCACACTGATTGAGAGTAGAACACGCAGCCCTAACTCAAATTTTCTGAACACGCAGTCCAAATTAAAGGTGAACACACAGCCCACACTGATTTAGAGTAGAACACGCAGCCCTAACTCAAATTTTCTAAACACGCAGTCCAAATTAAAGGTGAACACACAGCCCACACTGATTTAGAGTAGAACACGCAGCCCTAACTCAAATTTTCTGAACACGCAGTCCAAATTAAAGGTGAACACACAGCCCACACTGATTTAGAGTAGAACACGCAGCCCTAACTCAAATTTTCTGAACACGCAGTCCAAATTAAAGGTGAACACACAGCCCACACTGATTTAGAGTAGAACACGCAGCCCTAACTCAAATTTTCTGAACACGCAGTCCAAATTAAAGGTGAACACGTAGCCCACACTGATTTAGAGTAGAACACGCAGCCCTAACTCAAACTTTCTAAACACGCAGTCCAAATTAAAAGTGAACACACAGCCCACACTGATTGAGAGTAGAACACGCAGCCCTAACTCAAATTTTCTGAACACACAGTCCAAATTAAAGGTGAACACACAGCCCACACTGATTGAGAGTAGAACACGCAGCCCTAACTCAAATTTTCTGAACACACAGTCCAAGTTGATGGTGAACACACAGCCCACACTGAACACAACTCATTCATTTCATTTGCACACAGCTCATTCATTTCATTTGCACACAGCTCATTCATTTGATCCTGACACATGGCTCATTCATTTCATTTGCACACAGCTCATTCATTTCATTTGCACACAGCTCATTCATTCCATTTGCACACGGCTCATTCATTCGATTTGCACACGGCTCATTCATTTGATTCTGACACATGGCTCATTCATTTGATTCTGACACATGCATTCATTCTGAATGCAGGTTGGCGCTCGTACCGTGCGTGGATATGGCTCCACTGCTACGAGAGAGTGGTACACTGAGCTTAAGGAGGCTGTCCGGGATTTAGTTGATCTAGCAGGGTTTGGGGCCTTCTGCGTAGGGTTATCACATTGTCCTGCCAGTAGGACACTGTTAGCCGCTTTAGTGGAGAGATGGTGGGACACCACCAATTCCTTCCACTTTTCTGCCACCGGGGATCTGACCATGACCCCGCTAGATTTTGCTGTACTTACCGGCCTAGACATAGGAGGTTGGCCCATTCCTTTCGACGAGGATATGGGCGAATGGGAGGCCGCCTGGGTACGTCTGTTGGGGGCCCGCCCGCCTGTGGACAGAGCTTCTGGGAGAGTCCGGTATACCTGGTTCTCTTCCCGTTTTCGGAGGCCGGAGATGGAGCCCGAGTCTCCTGAGGAGGCTGAGCAGTATGCCTGCGGTTTCCTTATGTTCCTCTTTGGCACCACTCTGTTTGCTGATAGGGGGAACACTGTCGGGTTGTATCTTTTGAGTGCCCTAGTGGACCTATCACAGGTCAGTCGGTATGACTGGGGTGGCGCCGGTCTGGCTACCCTGTATTGCTATATGAGCGCTACCTCCCACGGGCAGGGAGACTTACTCGGCGGCTATTGGAGAGCCTGGGAGGTACGTTCTGTCCTCTTGATTTACATTTCTGCTCCTTATTACTTGTTCACTGCACACACGGCGCACTTTACATTCTGAATTTTGCACTCAGCATTTTGTATTCACATTCTACACTGTTTTCCACAGTTATGGGTCTATGTATATTTTCCGACATTAGCCCCGGAGATGGAGGTGGCAGGGCCCCTTATGACCCCGTATTCCTTGGTATTCGAGGGCCAGCACCGACCAAGACCTCGCGAGACTCTCTTCTACCTGCGACAGTACTTTGACACTGTGCGGACGACAGAGGTATTTCAGAACTCTCAGTTCCTTTCTGTTTTCATCTTTGATCTGTCTTGTATATTCCCGATTTCTGATTGATTCATGCACTGGTTATCCGCAGATTACGTGGCAGCCCTGGGCAATTTTGGGTGATGGTCTCCGATTTCAGTATGCCGGAGGATCAGGCACCTCCCAGTACAGGATCCTGCTCGAGGGACCGGTTGGTAGAGCATGGTTCCTGGGGGAACGCTTTCTGCGTCAGGTGTGGGGATACATTTCTCAGGACCCTCCTGCAGCACCTCCAGCCACTATGCGGACTGCTGATAGACTCTCTACCTAGGAGGTCATTAGCGCTATGCAGGGCACCGATGCTTTGCTACATCTTACAGAGGGAGACTACGCCACTTATCGTCACACATATCTGATGCCTCCCTTGACAGGAGTGCGCGCTCCGCCACTGAGGCCCACTGATATACCATCTTCGAGTCGGGCTCGTGCTACGGATATCCCCTCTTCCAGCAGGGCCGGTACGTCTCGAGGTGGGGGCGGATTCACTCCTCCGATCCCTCCGACTCTTCATCATCCTGGGTGGCCAGACATGCTGACCGAGTTGATGGGGTGGCAGTATGGGACTACTTCTCCGATCCCGATCCCTATAGAGCCTCCGATGCCTGGTCACAGATATGTCAGTGATCCTGACTCACCACCGGTATGTTCCATCATTTTTCACTTATCACACAGACACTTTGGCAGTTGTTTATTTATTGATGACTTGAGCTTGTATTTGTAGCCACCCCGGGAGTATATGGATCAGGTGCTCGAGATGGTGGCCTCACTTGAGGGGATGGTCCTGCGTAGAGAGGCGCAGTTGTCCATCATGGGCTTCCAGGTACTCTTTAGTTTTCTGGTATTTATCATACTTCTGATGATATGCTGATTTTGAACATTCTACTGCATTGATAGGTTGTTTGTGTAGAGCACATCTGACACACACCCCATTCTCATACTGTACTTGCATCTGATTTTCATATTTGAACTGATGTATTGAACTCTCCACTTTCAGATGCCTCCGGTATATGCTCCACCGCAGGCCGGGCCACCCGGGCCTTCCCAGAGAGGTCGAGGTGCTGGGCCATCTGGGCCCTTTCGAGGAGCTGGGCCATCCAGGCCTTCTCAGGGAGGTCGAGGTGCTGGGCCATCTAGGCCTTTTCGAGGAGCTCGGGGAGCGGGGTCGTCTCGCAGACGTAGGGCACATGTTATAGAGGCAGAGCCTGATGAGGAGGAGGAGGAGGAGGAGGAGGAGGAGGAGGAGGAGGAGGAGGCAGATCGTGAGTCAGAGACATCTGCTGAGGAGGGGGGCTCCTGCCTTGGTTCCGGGAGTGGAGGCGAGGCTGAGGGGGATCCTGAGGATGACAGCTCCGACCCGGATGGTGATGATGGTGCAGAGGTTGTCCCGCAGAAGAGGATGAGGGGGCCTCCTCATTCCCGCTCCCGAGGATATTGA
This sequence comes from Camellia granthamiana, assembly GCA_036172215.1. Lineage (NCBI taxonomy): Eukaryota > Viridiplantae > Streptophyta > Magnoliopsida > Ericales > Theaceae > Camellia > Camellia granthamiana. The sequence continues at coordinate 24,147,600 of CM069908.1, read as the reverse complement.
TGCTGTTTCCTGCTTTATTTTACTTTTTGCTAGTAGTTTGTAGCACTTTGCATTTTGTTAGGCAGTTTTATTTTCTGTAAAACTTGTACCTTTGTTTTGTTGTAAAACATGACGGAATGAAACAGCTTTTGAAAAAGTGTTTGTATTTGAAATTCTCAGCATCGCATCGCATCATTTTGCACAAAAATGGAATTGAATGGAAATGTGCCTTATGTATTTACCGGGTCAGGTAATGAACCGACGCAACAAACTAAACAAATCGACTCACTAAAAAATAATAGAATCTTAGCAAGTTTACAACTCGATAAGCAAAGTACAACAATGTTAACGACTCGATAAACAAGACTTAACAAAATTGCGTAAACAAAGAGTAACGACTCAAAACACAAAATGCGACAGCTCGACAAAACTTACAACTCGATAAACAAAACGACAACTCGATAAGCAAAATACAACACAGCGTATTTCGGACGATCTAGGTGCTGAGACGCACCCGAAACTGAGAAAAATGGAGGCCGTCGACATCCCCGATGCATAGAAATGCCTCAAACTTCCTTCCGGAGGGCAAAACAGGACCAATGCATGGCCGGCCACATTTTGCATCTGGGGACTGAAAGGTGGCCGGCCGGCTAGTTTTTGAAACAAAGATGGCCGGCCTGCTAGAATAGGTGGCCGGCCGGCCATCTTTCCTGCAACTCCTAGAATTCTGACACTTGTCCTCGAATAGTGTTTTACCCCCTCTATAAAGCTCTAACTTTGGAACTCATTCATTTCATCACTGCTTTGCACAAAAATGGAGGCATTTCTCGCAGAAAATCTCACATCTTGGATCTCTTCTTTAGATGGCTCGGAAAAGTTGAACTTCCGGGGTTTCGGCCTGAATGCACTATTCACGCTGGGCCAGACTCCACTGCACCTTCCTTTTCTCCATGCGGCGGCGAGATTTTGGAACCCAGTGACGCACGTCTTCAGCTTCGGAGGGCAAGAGGTATGTCCCACTTTTGAAGATTTTCAAATCTTGATGGAGTCTGAACATTCAGAAGAGATCTTGCCTCAGTCTCGTTTCGGCCACACCCAAGCTTTAGGGCGGATGTGCGGTTTCAACGCGCATGATGTTCGATCCCTGATTTGTAACGGGATGTTGGATATCCCGAGCCTGATTTACCGATTCTCCAATGCTGGTGACCGCGGCGACCATTATCGGCAAGGTTTTCGACAACATGCCCTCTGCTTGTGCATGCTATCTCATTTTCTGTTTGTCTCGGGCTCCGGGGGAGCTAACATCTGTTTGATTGAAGTCGCTCAAGGCTTGAGGGAAGGAAAAAGCTGTATCGCCATGACATTGGTTGAGACACTGCTGGGTTTGGATGCCTTCTACCGCCAGGAGACAACCAGGTTTGCGGGGAGTCCACTACTGCTGCAGGTAATGTTTCCCACCCAAGCTCGCATATGTATTTGCTCACATCGCTCGGCCCTCAGGCTCGGTTTTTCTCACAAAACCCTCATCTTACTTTTCTCTCATCGCACATCTCTCTATTCTTTATTCTCTCATTTTTCATCCCTCCCCAGATATGGTTGATGGATAAATTGCAAGTTGTGGACTCTTGCCCTGCTTACTCAGCCCGCGGCTACTTCTTTCGACAACGCCTGGTTGACGCCCTTGATGAGGGATGGTGGTTTGAATGGATGTGCAATTTGTCAGCTGAACGTATTGCTTGGCGCTGTCCTTGGCTTAACCTTCCGGCGATGAGCTATAGCATGTTCCAGGATACTGGGATCCGGTTGATTGGCCTGACCCATTGTGTATTCTATTTCCTGTTCCGCATTCTGCGCCAGTTCAACCATGATCAGACTTGCCCTCCGGAGGGGATAGAGTATCCGGTCGCCTTCCCGTTCCGAGGTGCACACCTTGCCCGACATACTACGGCTTGGAGGACTAGAGAGCTCCTGCCCCCCGCCCCTATTTTCAGTTGCACTTTGTCTGATGAGTACTGGGATTGGCTCAATGAGGAGGCACAGATTGGGCCTAGGTCGGCATCAGAGGCTTCGACTAGCTCTGGGAGGGGGCGCAGGGACACCTGACTTGACTATGCCCCAGATTTATTGCTTTATTAGTACTTTCAAGTTTTCTTCATGAGTGTAATAAAAAGCAAATTCAATTGTATGCAAGAGCAGGAGAACTCTGTTTTGAAATTAATGAAATTGAAGGTTGTGGTACTGAAAATTTTCCGCTTTGGTCCAAAAATGGTCTTAGTTGTGAAAAGATTAATTTGAGTAAAGTCAACTTTTATTAAAACTTTTCAAAACTATTTTCGATATGGATCAGAACTGGACACGCCTGAGATCTATCACTGAGATGCACAACCCCGGATCCTAGCAACTGGAAAGTTGCCCCTAGTCTGAACGGTACCACAGCACCTCTTGGCAACGGAAAGTTGCCCCTAGTCTGAATAGCACTGCACTGGAGATTACGATGAGTGCTGATGGACAAGGATGCTTGAGATGATCAAAATGGACAAAGTTGATCGGGGAAAATGTTATGGCTGAACTTCAAGATGAAGCTGCCTACATATCCCAAAGACGGGAATCAAGCCTTACGTAGTTCAGGCTTAGGTTCGCTCGGGTATTTTTACTCTCCTTTTGCGCTCTAACTTTTGCCAAGGCTGCCCTTTGCGGGTTTTCAACCTTGCGAGCTCAGTTTTTATATTTTTCAATTTTTTGTGCTCTGAGTTTTGCCTAGGTCGCCCTTTCGGGTTTTCGGCCTAGCGAGCCTCTCAAGGGTAGTATTTCTTCAACTTGTCCATGTTGATCGGTTGTGAAAACTCTAAGCCATCCAGATCCATCAGAACCACAGCACCACCTGACCAGATTGACTTGATGATGTAGGGACCAGTCCAATTAGGTCTGAACTTGCCCCTAGGGTCATGGATGGGAGCTCGGTTGTCCTTGAGTACTAGATCTCCTTCCTTTAAATTCCTGGACTTAACCTTCTTGTTAAAAGCCCGGGCGATTCTGCGTTGATAGCCTTGAATGTGGTATAGTGCTTTCAGTCTTCTCTCATCAAAGAGCATGAGTTCCTCAAATCTGTTTTGCTGCCAATCCGCTTCGGCTATCTGGCACTCAGCCAATACTCGCAATGACGGAACCTCAATCTCAATAGGTAGAACGGCCTCCATCCCATAAACCAATGAATACGGAGTCGCCCCAGTAGAAGTTCTGATTGAAGTCCGGTAGCCCCACAGAGCAAACGGCAGCTTATCTGGCCAGTCCCGGTAGGTTTCCACCATCTTCTGCAATATACGCTTGATATTCTTGTTGGCGGCCTCGACCGCTCCATTGGTCTGCGGCTGGTATGTAGATGACTTATGAAAAGCCACGTTATATTTCTCCAACAAGTCTATCACTTCCTTCTTGAAGTGGGAACCGTTATCTGAAATTATCTCATTTGGGACCCCGTAGCGACAGATGATGTTGTTTCTGATAAACTTTGCAACGTGCGAAGCCTTCAACACCGCGTAAGATTGGGCCTCAACCCACTTTGTAAAATAATCTATCGCAACCAGGATGAACTCATGCCCATTCGACCCCTTTGGCGTAACAGCCCCGATCACATCAATTCCCCAGACTGAAAATGGCCATGGTGAAGTCATATTGTACAACTTTGTTGGCGGGATGTTCATGCGATTTGCATGAATTTGACACTTGTGGCATCGCCGAACGAAACTGATACAATCCTCCTCCATGGTGGACCAGTAGTACCCCTGTCTGAGGATCTTCCGTGCCAACATTACCCCATTCATATGTGCTCCACACTCTCCTCCATGGATGGCTTCCATTAGGCGCTTCGATTCTTCGGCATCAACACACAGTTTATGCATTCCCAGATGACCCCGTTTATACAGTTTACCCCCACAGATGATGAACTGAACGGCCAATCTTCTTATTGCCCTTTTGTCTTTGGCGTTTACCCCTGGCGGGTATGCTTCTTTCTCCAAGAAATTCCAAATGTCGTAATACCAGGGGTGTTCGTCGCGAACTTCATCTATGGCTACAATCGACTCATAGGCAGGCGCAAATTTATGATCAATGATGACTGGACGCATCCGGACTCCACACGGGATGTCTATCATGGAAGATAGAGTTGCTAAAGAATCTGCGAACCTGTTGTTCTCTCTTAGTAGATGAGTAAAACTTAGCTTCTCAAACCGAGGAATCAGCAAATCCAAGGTCTGGTGATACATCATCATCTTTTCCTCTTTTACTTTCCAGTCTCCTTTCGCTTGAGACACAACAAGGTTCGAATCCCAAATGACGTCCAATCGTCTTGCCCCTAGTTCTAGGGCTGCTTCTAGGCCAGCAATGCACGCCTCATATTCTGCTTCGTTGTTCGAGACTTTGAATCGGAGTTTGAAGGCTAGAGGAATACGGGAATTATCGGGTGCTATCAGCAACACTCCTATCCCATACCCATGTTGATTTGACGCTCCGTCAAAGTACATCGTCCAAGCTTCGTCGTCGATATGCAAAATGGCTTCATCTGGGAACAAGTATTCAACTGCTTCATCCCCCTCAACCGGATGGTCGGCAAGGAACTCTGCTACTGCTCTTCCTTTGACTGACTTGCGTGTGACATACTTCAAATCAAATTCGGAGAGCAACAGCAACCAACGAGCTAGCCTACCTGTAAGTGCTGGTTTCTCGAAAAGATATTTGATGGGATCAAGTCGTGAAACCAACATTACGGAGTGAGCTAACAAGTAGTGCCGGAGCTTCCTGGTAGCCCATACCAAAGCTAAGTAAGCCTTCTCCAGCGGTGTGTACCGAGTCTCATACTCTAGCATCTTCTTGCTCAGATAGTAGATGGCTCTCTCCACCCTGTCTTCAGACTCTTGTGCAAGCATACAGCCCATTGTGGTCTCGATCACTGATAGGTACAAAATCAACGGTTTCCCTGGTTCTGGTGGTGATATAACGGGCGGGTTCTGTAGATATTCTTTGATCTGCTCAAATGCTGCTTGACATCGGCCGTCCCATTAAAATTTCTTGCCTTTCTTCAGGAGACCGAAAAGTGGTTCACAAGTCAAGGTTAATTTTGAGATAAACTGTCTTATGAATTGCACTTTACCCAGAAAGCCTCTCACCTCCTTTTCAGTCCTTGGTGGGGGCATTTCTAGGATGGCCTTGATTTTGGAAGGGTCGACTTCGATGCCCCTTTGTGTAATCAGAAACCCCAGCATTTTTCCCGCTGTAACACCAAATGTACACTTCTGAGGGTTCAGCCGCAACCGGAATTCCCTGATCCTTTGAAAAAACTTATGCAAGGCGGTGTAGTGGCCCTTTCTTTCTTTGGACTTGACAATCATGTCGTCCACATACACCTCAACCTCCTTGTGGATCATATCATGTAATATTGTGGTCGCGGCCCGTTGATAAGTAGCTCTAGCATTCTTCAACCCAAACGGCATGACCCTATAGCAGTATGTCCCCCACGGGGTGGTTAATGCAGTCTTTTCCCTGTCTTCTGGTGCCATTACTATCTGGTTGTAGCCTGAGAAGCCATCCATGAATGAGAGCAAAGCGTGCCCTGCTGTGAAATCCACCAACTCATCAATATGCGGTAAGGGAAAGTCGTCCTTCGGACTAGCTCTGTTCAAATCCCTGAAGTCCACGCATACTCGAATCCTGCCATCTTTCTTCGGCACCAGAACGATGTTGGCCAACCAAGTCGGATATTCAGATACCAGCAGGAAGCCTGCGTCGATTTGCTTGGTGACCTCTTCCTTAATCTTGAGAGCCCAGTCCGGGTGGATCCTCCTGAGTTTCTGTTTGACAGGTCGGGCCTCGGGGTCAAGGGGGATCCGATGCTGTACAATCTCAGGATCGATTCCAGGCATGTCTTCGTAGGACCACGCGAAAACATCTTTGAAATCTTTTAATAAAGCGACTAAGCGCTCGCGTTCCTCCGAAGACAACGTGGACCCGATCTGGACCAGCCGTGGGTCCTCCTCAGTACCAATGTTCATGGTAGTGATTTCGTCCACTAGGGGTTTAACAAATCTCTCCTGCTCCTGCTCAATTAATCGTTGCAAAACCGGAGGAACTTCGTCCTCGTCGTTTTCAAAATTTTGAAAGTCTGAATTAATGCAATAAATTAAAGGCACAGAAAAGTACTCAGAAACCACAGTTGCTTGATTCTCATTAGGCACATCCAAATCGTCCAACTCATTTACAACAGACTCAAATGAAAAGGAAAAAGACGACCTAGACAGGACTGTGGCATCCGGGTTAACATCCCCAGGAGTACCAGACTCAGACTCAGTCGAGCTGGAAGCTGATTCCGACTCACAAGACTCGGTGGAATCAAATTCCGGCTCACTACCTGACCCGGTGCTGCTGGACAAAAATCCCTCCTCGTATTGCCAAGTGAGAGAGGGTGCGATAGATGCATCCAAGATAGCTGCTGGTTGGCTCGCGGCCGTTTCATCCCCAATCATGGAAACCTCGGAGTTATCCCCCAAGCACTTATGGTCGATCGGAGGATCAGAGAGCAGACATGCCAGCGCTACCCCCGTTTCAAATTCTGTGCCCTCAGGATCCACTGTCTTGCACTGCTCAACCTCAGCTGATGGGTTCGTCTGCTCTTCGGCAACATCCTCCCCGGATAACTGCAGGTCGAAGAAGATCTCAAAACCGGGCACGCGCTTCTTCTCCGCGTTTATCCACGGCTCTGGGAAGCCGCAAAATGGAAAGTCCTCCCCCTCCCGGACGAAGCGTCCGGTCAGGGTACCCTGAATGGGCCTATGCATCAAGTCAAATGGCTTCCCAGCCTGCTTTGCTCTGGCTCTTCCGGCCATTTCTTTCCCTTTCCTCACCCAGTCGTCTTTGGTGGGCAGATAACCCAGTCCAAAGGTATGCGGGTTGTGTGGCACTTCGGCCAATGTTGCGACGCCTTCCAGTCCAAAGGTATGCGGGTTGTGTGGCACTTCGGCCAATGTTGCGACGCCTTTCCTGCCGCTCCTTCCTAATCCTATCCCGGGGATGTGTTGTAGCTTGTTCATGAGGTAGACGGATTGAGCACTGACGTACATACCTTCATTCACAGCCATAATGTTTTGCACAACTCGGGCCTCAGCCAGAGTAAATCCTGATATAAACACGTCCTCCATGCCGTGCTCTATTTCTAGGACTGGTGTAGACACCTCCGGAGGGGGATGGATCGATGAATTCCCAAACACAATGGCTACTCCCTTTCCATAGGGGTATTTCACCATCTGATGCAGAGTGGACGAGACAGCCTTCACCTGGTGCAACCACGGTCGCCCCAAAAGTAGGTTGAAAGTTGCGGGAACCTCCAAGACATGGAAATCTATTTCGTGTTGTCCAGGTCCAACCTTTGTCTGAATCTTGACGGTCCCCATCACTTCCCTGGTAGTATTATCGTACGCTCTGATCACCTAAGTTGTCGGGATGAAGTCCGCGGGCTTCAACTCGATTGCATAAGCTGTTCTGGCTGGGCATACATTGATAGCAGACCCGGTATCAACAAGTACCACCGGTATCCACTTGTCTCTACATTCCACGGAGATGTAGAGAGGTTTGTTATGATTCACGCCCTCAGGCGGCAGTTCTTTATCTGAGAAGGTTAAAGCCGGGGAACCTCCTCCCGGAAAAACCAGCCCAACCAGCTGTTCTGGTGTAGTGTCGATAGAGAGTTTGGCCCTGTCCATAGCAGATAGGACAGCCTGTCTGTGCACCCGCGAAGCCATAAGCAGTCCCCAGATGGAGATGTCTGCTTGTATCTTCTTTAATTGTCTCATCACAGCTTCTTCTTCAATTTGTTTCTCTTTCTGTTTCTCAGCTTCTTTGTCTTTTCCAGATGCTTCTGGTTGGTCTAGGTGCGGGGGCTTGAAGTACCACCCGCTTCTGGTCATGTGGTCCACCTCATCGAGGTACCACGTGCTGTCTGGTTGATTTACTCCTCAATCTTCGTCTGTGTGGGCAAGACATAAGTCGTCGTCTTCCCACCACATCCCGTTAGCATCCAAAAGACACTTGTCTGGTTCTGGCAAATGTGTACTCTCAGTACCTTCATCCCATATGCTCACAGCATTGTCCGTTCTTGTGCTCACAGCACTCTCAGCCCCTTCATGGGCTTTTGCCTTTCTGATTCTCTCGGAATCCCAAAACTTCTCCTGTTCTGTCTGCGTCGCTGCAGTTTGTTGTTCCACTTTCTCTGCATCCACAATGCTTAAGTCCCGAGCGGAATTCTTTGTACCGGCGCTCTCCGGCAATCCATTCTGACTCTCGACCCTTCCGGCCACCATTGATACTTTTGTCTCTGCCGGGCCTTGCTCTGGCTGAAATTCCACAATATCAGGCTGATCATCTAGCCACCCGGTGGCCTCCGCCGACTCCTCATATTCAAACCAGTTGATTGTTGCATCTCCTGATTCTTGGTCGTTGAAGAACTGGAGGTTGGCGAAGTCCTCTTCCACTGTTGTCAGATCATCTGCCCCCTGTTCAAGTCTGTCCCCCTAAATCATACACAGTTCAGCTCTTTCTGGCAGCCCCACACTCAGCTCAGACCGGCCCAATGATAAGATGTATTCGCTTGGATCATAGGCTCCCCCAGCATAATTCCCGGGCTGTTCCATCCCAGACTCAACAACTCTGTTCTCCTCTGAAACCTGCCCTGTTCCATCTTCAGTGGTCACCACCTTTGACTCAGACTGGGTTGTGAAGGTGTCCAACATGCACAAGTCAGTGCAGTCAGGAAGGATCACCTCCGGCTTGGGTAGGTGAGAAGGAGTAATATAGATACTAGGATCGTAGGATACGACCCCAGTTTGGATGAGGTTGACTCTTTTGGGTGGTGGGTCTTGGTTATGGGTAGGGAGTGGGTTGGTTGTGACGTTAGGTCTATCTGGAGGTAGAATCACATTTTTGTTGATGAGGTCCTGAACATCGTGACGCAGCCTGTAACAATGGTCGGTATCATGACCGTGCTGCTGGTGGTAGGCACAGTACTTGGCTGGGTTGTGAGAGGGGGGGAGTGGATTTGGTGGCGGCCTCGGCTCCAGGGGTTTTAGATGTCCCTTTCTAATTAAGACCCCCAGAACCTTGGACAAAGGCATGTATAGTGGAGTGAAGGTTCTTTGGCCTCTGGACTGATATTTCGAGGCTTGGGTACTGCTCCCAGATGTACTGGAAAAGGGTGTGGCCGCCATGGGCCTTGGCTGGGGAGGGGGATTGGTGGTGACCATACTGACCTCCGAAGTTCTGGTATTTGCAGCGCCACTCGGGCCTGCATTGTTGTTGCGGTTAAATGTCCTCCGGGGTTGCTCCCGGTCTTGGTCAATCAGACCTTGCTTCATCGCATCCTCGATTTGTACCCCCATCTCGTGTAAGTCTGAGAAGGTGGGAAAGGGGAGTACGATCATCTTCTGCATGAGTTTTGGTTGGAGATTGCGCACAATCATCCTAATTTGATCTTTGTCTGTAGGCCTCAAAGTCATCATCGATGCCTTTGCCCTCCATCGAGTTACAAAATATGAGAAAGTTTCTTTGGCCTCTTGCCTCGTTGTTTCGAGATCACGAGTTGTAATCTCGATCTGTGTATTGTACGAGTACTGTGCAACGAAGGCCTCAGCCATCTCATCCCAGTTTCTCTTTACCTCATCTTCTAACTTCGCGTACCAAATGGCTGCCACACCCGACAAAGTTCGGCCAAACAGGGAAAGCTTTTGTGGTCGGGTTAGGCCCATTGGCCGCAGGATGTCTGAGAATAGCCGGAGGTGGACCATAGGATCCCCGGACCCATCAAAACGATTAATCTGTGGCATCTTAAATCTGTCTGGCAATGTTACGGCCACATCGGTATACCCATCTTCGATGTCTGGGATGGCCTTCACCCCCTGGGACTTCTTAAAGAGCTTCTCCAGTTTGCTCAATTTCAGAGCTGTATGGTCTATCTCGAACTCAAATGGAGAGTCCGGGTGGTTGGGTGTAAGATTCTTGGACAGTTGAGGCAGAAGCGGGGGCGGAGCCAGCCCCGTTGGATGGCCTATGTCCTCTTGAATATTCTGGGCATTGGGTAGGGTGTTCTGGGTGTTCAGGGGGGTATTCTGGGGATTTGGCAGGGCATTCTGACCAGTGGATGCCTGCTCGGGTAATGGAGCTCCGGGTGGAGGAGGAGCCTGATGTGAAGCAGACGCTGCATTCTGCTGTTGCAGCCTAGTGATCAGCTCGGCCTGCTGGGCCATGACAGCGGCCTGCTGCTTGGAGAACTCCGCTTGGCGGGTGGCATCTTCTTGCATTTGTTTCATGCTCTCATGCATTTGGCGCATCATCGCCTCCATCCCTGATGTATTCCGCGGATCCATCTGAATAACCGGTAAGTGTATCTCTATAGCGGAAACAGAAACCTCAGTCCGACTGTTTGCTGCTAAAGTAGACTGCTGCCCCGGTAATCTCTGCTCTGACACACTGCGCCTCCTTGGCTTTCTTCTAACAACTGGGGGTAGGGAGTGGAACACTGGATGTCCGTCAACCAGATCCTCGGATCGAATGAGTCGGCGACCTCGTGTCCAAAGTGCTTGGGGTATATCTACGGGTTCAGAAGCAATTGTGCTACAAACCTGCCCTAGCAAAAAGATAAATAAAGCGAAAAGGAAATAAATAACCAGATAAACGGACAACATAACAGCTTAAATTAAATACACAACACACAGTTGGGCATAACAACACACGGCTGATAAGCTGGAAGTACACTGTCCTTAATCACTGATCACTGTTCCTGTATCACTGTTCCCCAAAAACTGAATCCGATACCCGCGGATAACTGATTCTCAGATACTGACTGATGTCCGCAGGCATGACGCCTAATCTCAAAGACTGATGCCCGCAGGCCTGATGCCCAAACTCAGAAACTGATACATGCATTCCCTGTAGAGACGCACTCTAACAAGCACATAACAGATAAGTGAGAGCCAAATCACCCCTATGTTGGGGTTGGGTTTCCCTGTCCTATTTTGTCAGGAACTAGGGTTTCACTACGCACGCAACGGCCTCAAACAACCTATAAACGGGTAAGCAACCTGTCCTAGCTTGGAATGGTCACTATGGATCCAAATATGCACTAGGTCGAATGGTCAAAAAGGGTGCCCCGGTAAAACCGGGGTTTGTGTTCCCATACTGGCAGAGCCCGTAACCGATCAGCCTTACGGACATGCCTTGACAAGACAAGCCTCCGGCAAACCGCTCAGGAATAGCAGATGGCAAACACGGTGTCCTAGGTGCACCAATGCAAATGCAATGCTAAGAAACACACAAGTGTAGTCAAAACCAGATATCATGAGTTCGAGTCAAGTTCTCTAAATCCCCAGCAGAGTCGCCAGAAACTGTAGACGTCCCCGAACGCATCCCGGGGCGAGGAGTGCGAGTCCCCCCTCTTCCGTTCTGGTTCGATATTGGGTCTACTACAGTTCGAAGGACTCAAATGTCACGGTTCTAAATCTTGAACAAAAGAGTCCAAATCCGGCAAATCGTTTTGAAAACAGATTTTTTGAAAGAAGTGCCAAACATGGACTGCTTTGCCAGATACAGAGTCGCCACCTGAATATTTTATTTTTGGAAAATTTAGGAAACCCTGACTCGGTGCCAAAAGGCCACGTGTCCGTCATCACCAAAGTTGCCTCGGCTCGGGAACTTGGGTACGATTGGGGAAGGTCACTTCGTGAGCACCCCCGCTCGCCCGGTCAAAGACCGGCCTCTACTAACCATGATATCTTATTTTGAAAACATTGTATGTTCTTATTCCGGTTATTAGCCTAGGTTACTATGTGATGCGCACAGCATACAAGTATAGACTGAGTCGCCTGAATTGGAACAAAACATTTCATGTTTGTTTGTTTGAAAATGGTTTGCTACCCGCAGGTAGGCTTAAAATGTAGATTTTGCCACCCTCAGGTGGGCTTAGATAACAATGGTTTTGCCACTATCTAGTGGGCTTAAAACAAACATTTGATGAATTATTCCAATCCAAATAACACAACCTCCACCCACAGGCATTCAAGGCAGTTATATCACATAAGCAGTTAGCCTCATGGTAAGCATGCTATTCATGGCAACACTCACACGCATGCAAGGATGCTAAAGCATAAAAACTCACCGAGTACTCCAAACCAAAACAGAAACTCATTAGAAATCCATGCATGATCCTAGATACACAGAATTGCCTAATGCAACACATGCAAAAATGCAGCTATAGCAGGCTCGGCTATTCTAAGCATGGCATATGGAATGCTACAACTAACACGTATTCAATTTGGAATTGAAATACAAATGCAGTTTGTATGATGCGCCGAGCCCGGTGCGTGCAAAACAGATGAATGATGCAAACATGCTGTCATACTGTATGCTAATTGAAATAGGCCCTAATCTAACCATCATAAGCAGGTAAATAAAAGGGAAGAAAGACGTGGGGTTGGAAGACATACATCACACTCACCCACACTTATTACAATTATGCCCTCGCACAGAGGGTCCGAATAAATGTACAGTCCCGAATAAAAGAATAGTACAGTCCCAAATAATACAGTCCAAATAATACAAATTCCTAATTAATTTACAAATTAACTAGGAAAACAATAAAACTGGCATGCAAGCTAGGGACTGCCTTGATTCTGCTCCGGATGATGGAATGATGCATGTTTGGGCTGCTCTGCGCGGAAATCCACTGGGATGCCCCAATTAGCCTATGTTTCGCAATGTTCCTCGAAAAGCGCGCCAAGCCTCGGAAGACTGCTGATTCTTGATATGCTGTAACAGAGAGCAGGAAAGGGGCATAGCAATGTATTTCACAGATATATGCATGCCTCGATCCTCGTGCCACCAATCACGCATATCGATGCATGATGGCCGAGGAGCCGAATTGCACAACTCAATATAGGATGAATGCATATGAATGCTACAACAAAACCTAACTCCGTCACGGATAATCCGGAGTGTCGGTGACTTGGGAATTGAGACACGCTCCGTCACTCGGAGTGCGAAACGTACCTCATTTCCCGTGCCCGGGCTAACTCCTATCCCGAACACGATGTAATATGCATGATATGCATGAAATGCAGCTAATATGCAATCCTAACATACACAATGTCATGGAATGACATACACGCTATAAGAGGTAATACATAACCGGGCATACACAATGCTACGGATGAAATGGCATACGCAATGCAATAATGGGCTTACACCAACATGAGAGAGCCTCAGCCACACTCACATAGGAGGCCATTAGATGAAAACAAAGCACCTCGAAGTACGTGCCCGCGGGCACGCAAATCGAGAACGGACCCTCAGGCACCGAAATGCCACTCTAATGAGACATGGCAAAGACACAGAATATGACATGAAAACATGCAAAAATCAGTAGCAAAATGAGGGGCAAAATAGCCCCGAACTAAGGCGAAATGAGACCCGCTGCAAGGGTTCTCTCCCGAAATGCAAAACTAGGCATGCGGAATGGCCTACAGCTATACTAAACATGCATAATTGGTACATGACATGAAAAATAAGAAGTAAGGAAGCCCCAAAATAAGCATCTTTACAGTATAAAACATGGCCAAACAGCAATCACAAGCAGGGCTAGAATGGCATACAAAAATGGCTCCGCAAGGGAGGCAATGAAGCAAGTGGTACATGCAATGCTCAAACAGAAAAATACCCTTTTAAAATACTGAAGAGGGACCAAAAATATGAACATTTACAGTTTATGAAATGCCTCAAATCAGTATGCAAACATGCTAAAAATGCCATGCAAGAAATAGGCCAACAAGAGGCTATAACATGAGGTATACAAAGCAATCACCAAACAGCCAAAGACCCTTAATGAGATATGCCAAGAAGGTCAAAATATGGCCATTTTCAGTTCTGATCATGGCCTAAAATCAAAGGCAAGGTAAGCTCACAAAGCATGCAAAAATGGGGGCCAAAGAGGGGTATAATGGCAAGTACAACATGGAGGCCCCCAACAGTGTTGATCCCTTATACAATGTTGTAGAGGGACTCAAAATAAGCCTACTCACAGTTCATGGCACACTCCAAAACAATTTACATATAGGCCAAACAAATCATGCAAATTTACGGTAAATAGGAGGGATTATGAAGTAAGTGCAAGATAGGGGGCCCAAAAAGGGTTGAGCCCTTCTTCAATGTTGAATAGGGGCTCAAAATAGGCCCACTTACAGCTTACATTATGCTCGAAAACAGATCACACATAGGCTAGAAATTTCATGCAAAAATGTGACATACCAAGGGGTATTGAAGCAAGTATCAAATGGAGGGATCAAACAGGGTTGAGCCCTTGAACAAACATGAAGAATGGCCCAAAAAAGGCCTAGTTTCAGTTAGGGTCGGAGCCCAAAACAGTAACCAAATAGGGCTAAGAAATGGGACAAAAAAGTGCTACAAAGAGGGGAAATGTGAACTTACCCTTGAAGACTATTCTTTGCTGCCTTTTGGACCAAGGAATGTTGCCTCTAAGCCTCTGAAAAACCTCTCCTTGCTGCTCGAATGGAGTGGTGATGGTGGTGCTTGATGGTAGTGAAGAAATGGAGCCAAAACTTGAGAAAATGAGAGGAATAGAAAGAGATATGTGTCTCTATGCTTGAGAGCAAATTTTCCAACCTTGAGGGAGAGCTAGGGCTGTTGTTGTGTGTAAGGATGGAGGGGAGAGGGAGAGACCAAGTGTGTAGCTTAAGGGATTAAGTTCCCTTCTATACAAAAAGTCCCCCGAAATCAGATATTTTGGGGGAAACAGCTATACAGCTGTAAAGCACACCTCCCAAGGATCATGGCCGGCCTGCTACTTTTGCTGCAAGTGGCCGGCCGGCCACCCCCTATGGCCGGCCGGCTAGTGGTCAAAAGGGTCAAGTTGAATTAGTGGCCAGCCACCAGATATTGGTGTCCTCCCAGGTCTCCTCAACACAACCCTATGGTTCAAAATTGGCAACTCTAAAACAGGAGAGAGAATAGGCCACTTTTAGGAGGGGTTCAAAAGGTTCAAGTTGAGTTACTGGCCGGCCATGTGATATTAGGGTCCTCCCATGTGTGTACAACACAAATATGTGGTTTAGGCTTGAAGAAAATGCTCCTAGGGTGGTCAACATTGGCTCGGAAGTGAGAAAAACGGGTGCCGGAGGGCGCCGGAGAAGCATAACTGGTTGCTGAGACAATTGATGGCATCCCACCCTTCAGTGACCTTCCTGGTGATAAAACAGAGGTGCCTGCCAAAAATGAACAAAAACCGATGCAAAACGAATGCTCGGGGGCCAAAACACGCAGTTCGGGGTCCCGAAAATAGGCCGTTAAGCACCGAAAGTGGCATTCGGCCACGAAGTGGGTCTCTCAGGCCCCAGTGTCCCTCGAAAGGGAGTAAATGAGATGCATGCCAAAAACCGGAGCAGTCGGAGATGGTTAGGCGGTCTCGAACTGAGGCACACGGCCTGACGGCTCCGAAAACCGGGAACCGGCCTCCGAAATGGGCAAAATGGCCTACGGCCACGAAATGTAGCCCACGGCCACCGAGAGATGGTCTACGGGACCTCTCCCTCTCTTCAGGGAAAGAAACAGAGAAAATCGAGTCTGGTTCGCAAACCGAGACAAGGTACAAAAGAGGGTTCAGGAGTCCGGAGGCAGGGCTCACGGCCGCGACTCTGAGACTTCTGAACGAGCACAATATGCAACATCACCGAGCGCTCAATCGGTGACGTCTGAGTCTTAAGGTCGGTCAAAAATGGGGTGTCTACACTTTCAAACTACATATTCTTAGTTGTTCAAAGCGTTGGTTCAAGTACTGATTTGATTGTTCAAAGAGTTGAATTTGTTCATGACTCTGACAAGAGAAGCCACCTCATGGACTAATTTAGTGATAGTTTATCTTCATGCTGCCTAAATATGCCATTGTAGCTGTGTGCTACTATGTGATAGTTTATATTCTTGTCTTCCCTCAATTATGTTCATAGGAACTAATTTAGTGACAATTGGTTGGTTACAAGTTAAAACTGGAGATGTGAAAGGCAATGCAGAGCTACGGGTGGAACTTCAAGAACGTCGAATTGCTTGTGACCATCTCACACAACGCGCTCTAGATGCTATTCTCTGAGATTCAGCAAGTAGGTTCAGTTTAAATAACTGGCCAAGCAAGTAATATGAGGATTTTAAGTTGTGATTGATTTTATTTATCTTTTGCTGTCTCAGATATACAATGAACAAATCGGAGAATTAATTGATCCAACCCAATGAAACCTAGAGGTGGGTATTACTCTATCTCTCTCTCTCTCTCTCTCTTCAATACCTTTCTGGATTACTTTTATGTGTGCTTAATGGTGGTTAAACTGCTGCAGATAAGGGATGATACCAAACATGGATTTTATGTTGAGAATTTGACCGAGGAATATGTGACCTGTTATGAGGACATAACCCAAATATTAATTAAGGTAGCAAATAACAAGGCATTCAAGTTTTGTTCTTTTTTCCATGAGCATGTTTCTTGTTGTTTATTGAATTAGTGCTACAGATTGCTACTTGTTGATACTTCATGGATAAAAAAATAGTGTGATAAAAAATCCACCAAAGATAGTGTGATAATATCATTAGTTGCATCATGTTGTAATGAAAAAATAGTGTGATAATATCATTAGTTGCATCTAGATTAGGTGCATTTAAACATATAAGAAAAATTTGATTAAAATATGAAAAAAAAATCCACCAAAGATTAAATTTTTGGTGGTGGTGGTGGTTCACAATTCTTAAATTTTTAACTTATGGGGAACATTAGAGTCCAGGAATGAAAATTTATGAGTTGCTGTTAATGATCAATTTGTGGTGTTTCTTATCCCTTTGGTATTCTTTACAGGCACGAAGCTGTGCTTGCTGCAGCGGCTAGCCAGCCCCTTCCTGATGACGATGACGATGCATTTGACTAATGCTCATGGCTTTGGCTTTTTGCTATCATTTTTCGTGCTCCTTTAGTTAATATGAGTTTTAAAAAAAAAAAAAATTCAACGCTATCGAAGGATTTGTGTATGAGAGGTGAATGTATCGTGGAGAAGAGACCATTTTAGTTATTCTTTAGCCATTGTTTCAAGTCTGGTTGTGGTTGTGCTTTGTGGTAGAATTCTTTAGGCTGCCATATGGATGTTTTGAGTCACTTCAAGTGTTTGCTTCAAGATTTTAAATTATGTATGGATTTAAATTATTGACGTTGGATTAGACTTGGACTGTATGGAATTTGTAATATATATAGAATTGGACGTTGAAGATTACTTTTTTGGATGCTTGGAACTGAAATGTGTGCACGTTGTTGAATGCTTTAATGGTTGATAATATATTTTAGTGTTGATGGATTATATTGTTTTATATAGGGTACAGGTTGTAATATAAATGAATACAGGTTGTTTACAAATTTTTTTTAAAAAAAAAAAAAAACAAAACAAAAAATTATTTGGCCACCAAATGTTTTGGTAGCCAAATAGGTAATCAAAAGTTTTGGCGACTAATAATTTAGTAGCAAAAACATAACCCAAAACGTTTTTGCCACCAAATAATTAGTAGCTAAAAGATTTGAGAATGAGAGAAAGAAACTATTGGCGACTGATACTTTAGTGGCCAAAACATACCTTTTGCCGACTAA
Organism: Camellia granthamiana; assembly: GCA_036172215.1. Taxonomy (NCBI): domain Eukaryota; kingdom Viridiplantae; phylum Streptophyta; class Magnoliopsida; order Ericales; family Theaceae; genus Camellia; species Camellia granthamiana. The sequence continues at coordinate 24,129,905 of CM069908.1, read as the reverse complement.
ACTAAGATTAGTAGCCAAATGTGTACTTTCGGCGACCAATTATTTAGTAGCTAAAAGTGATACCTTCCCCGACCACAAGAAGTTAGTAGCCAAAAAGCCTCATTCGGCGACTAATACTTTAGTGGTGGAAACATACCTTTTGCCGACTAAACTAAGATTAGTAGCCAAATGTGTACACTTTCGGCGACCAAACAAATTTTAGTCGCCAATACTATCGCCGACAGGGTAAAGGCGACGAGCTTAGCGACAAAAAATTTTGGTCGCTAAATCGTTTCGGCGACTAAATAAGTGACTTTTGGCGACCAATATTTTGGTAGCCAAAAGTGTCATTTCTTGTAGTGCCAGGGGTGGAGCCACTAAGGGTCTAGGGGGGTCACGTGCTCCCCTAACATTTCAACATTTTTTTTTGTTTGTGTGGTTAATACTAACACACAGCACATCTTCAAACCAAACACTGCTAATTTTTTTTTTTAAAAAAAAAATATAAACAAAATATTTTAAATAAAAAAATTTATAAAAATATTATTTAAAGTGAAATGTCAATGACATTTTTAAAATTATGAGAACAATAATGGTTATTTTGATTGAAAATAAAGAGACTATGATAAGTCATATTATTATCTATGAAAATTTCAATATAATGGTGATGTCTATCATTATTGACATGTAAACATAATTAATTTCAATGAAGATATGAAATTTATTGAATTGTTAGTTACATTTGACATGTGGAATTTATCCTCCATGTGTTTCTTTCCATTCATAACTAAAATGACTACTATATAAATTATAATCAAGCAACACATCTTCAATTAAAAAAAAAATAAAATTACAATAGGTCATAACTAATATCAAAATGAGTTATAACTAACTATTACTTAATATATAGTCATAACCAAAATAACAACCACAAGAAGTTAAAACTAAATTATATCTAATACTATAATGTGTTATAACTAAAGACTACGAAAATCATAATTGCGACATATGATAGACACTTTTCTGCGGTATGTTTTTATATAATTTCTCTACTAAAATATATCATTTCTATCTCAACTTATCTTCTTTTTAAATTTTCCAATCCACCTATAAAATAGTTACTCCCCAATATTTGTATAAAATTTAATCTCAAATCCTTTAATTTAAAATTCACATTTATCCAAATGAACTCTTAACATTTAAGTTTAGTAATATCTCATTGTTGTTTATTATAAAGAAAAAAAAAAAAATTAATGTTGTCATCAATTTGTGCCCTCTCTTCACTGAATTCCTGGCTTCGCCACTGATCACCACCACTATCACTATCGCTACCACCACTGGTCCACTGCCATGCCACCATCGTTACTATCGTTACCACAACCACAACTACAGCTACAACCACAACCACAACCACCACTATCATGCCACCACCACCATTATCACTACTACAACTATCACAACCACCATCATGCCACCCCCACCACTACCACCACCATCGCTAACAATCCAACTCAATATAACTACAAAATTATCAAATAAATTATCAAATACTAATAATAAATAGGGTGAAGTATCAATAAATCGCAAAATGTGATCTTATGAATGATTTAGTCCTCCCTTTTTTCTTATAAACCCAAAGGTCCGATTAAAGTGAAAATTACATAAAAGGGTAGTCACTTACATGTTTGAGTTTAATTTTTTAGGGATAAAAACGATTTTCTCAAAATGTAAAATTACACATTCGGGCAATTTGTACTATAGAACTTTTGGATTTTCCCTCATTCTAGAACAATCCCACATTACGAACAAAAACCTAACACTCTAATGTAACACTCCAATTACGTAACACTTTAATATAACACACTAAAAAACTTCTTGATGTACTTTCCCCAAACATAACAACGTAACACTCAAAAAAAATTATTTAGTGTACTTTTTTCAAATGTAACGTTCCAATGTAAAAAAAATAAAATAAAATAAAAATTCACAGTGTACTTTTCCCAAACGTAACACTTCAATCAGTGTAATCCCAAACGTAACACTCTAATGTAACACATAAAAACACTAAAAAAACTCTTTAGTGTACTTTTTTCAAACGTAACATTTACAGTTTGAAATCATATATTTGTTCAAAACTTACTAAGGAATATGTGTACTCCTTTTGGAATGGTTTGAAGAATCTCACATTTTTTTTAGTGTTACATTAAAGTGTTATGTTTAGGAAAAATACACTAGGAAGTTTTTTTTTTTTTTTTTTGGGTTACATTGAAGTGTTACGTTTGGGAAAAGTACACCAAAGAGTTTTTTTTGTGTGTTACATTAAAGTGTTACACTAATGAATTTTTTTGGAGTGCTATATTGAAGTTTTACATTTAGAAAAAAATACATTAAGGAGTTTTTTTGTGTGCTACATTAGAATGTTACATTAAGGTGTTTTTGTGTGTTATATTAGAGTGTTACATTAAGGAGTTTTTTTAGAGTATTATATTAGAGTGTTACGTTTGGAAAAGATACATCAAGAAGTTTTTTTGTATGTTACATGAGAGTGTTACACTAAGGAGTTTTTGTGTGTTACATTAGAGTGTTACATTAAGGGGTTTTTTTGTGTGTTATACTAGAGTGTTACGTTTGGGAAAAATACACTAAGGAGTTTTTTGTGTGTTACTTGAGTGTTACACTAAGGAGTTTTTTTGGAGTGTTATATTAGAGTGTTACGTTTGGAAAAAGTATAGTAAGAAGTTTATTTATGTGTTATATTAGTGTTACGTTTAGATGTTAATTAATGTCAATATTATAATATCAATGTTACAATAGGGACGAATACCACAAAAAGGAATGAACACCACACCAATAATACCACAAGCGGGTTAACATCATCTACCTACAAATCACTCCACTAAATCCCCACAAAAAAAATAGAAACGTAAAAACCTACCGTACCCACGCACACCCAACATTAGGAAAAAATCTAACAAAATCACACATAAGGGCAAACAAGTAAACTTTCAAACCCCCAAATCAAGGAAATGCAACATACCCAAAATAAAAAGGACTAATTGGTTTGAAAGAAAACTTCTAGGACTAAATGGAATAACTTTTCTCCAAATGAAATTTATGAGTAATTTTTCCTAATAAATACATATAAGAAAATCATGCATTATCAAAACTATTTCATTACTTTTTTTTTTAAATTCAAAAACTATTTAATTTGATTTTTTTAAAAAATGGCAAATTTAAGCGTTATATTTTCCACACAAAAATACCAAATATTAACACTTGCCATTTGATAAAAGGATTTCTAAATTGAAAACAAATTGAAAACATAACAGAATATCTAAATTCTTTTTCAAAAGAAAACACAAATAGAATATCTAAATAAATTGAAAATATAAAGTCTTACAAATTACTAGGGGTGTTCGCGATTTGGTTGCAGCCAAAGGAACCTCAAATCTGCCATTCATCCAAAACTAGGTGGATTGAAAAAAATCAATTCACAACCGTTCGTTCGTTATCACGCATCCGTCCAAAACGCGACGGATCGGTTCGATCGGTTTGAGTGGATCGGAATATCCGTTGAGCACCCCTAATACATATCAAATAACTTTTTTTTTTTTTAGTTCAACACTTAAAATTTTTTATCAAACAACTTATCAATTTAAAAAATTCAGCATTCAGTTTTCAATACTTAATTTTTAGTTTTTAGTTTTTAGTTTTATCAAATAGCACCTAACCTTAATAACAATTAACTAAAGCCTCATTTGGGGACTAAACATTTTAGTCAAAAAAAATCAAAAAGTCACTATAATTTATCACATCACACTATTTACTTTTTACATATTTTTTAGTAAAAATTTAAAAAATTACTAAAATAATTTATTTCCAAATGGTACTTAACATTCTAAAATATATATATATATATATAACCAGTGGGGGAACTACACTCAGTCCAAAAGGTGACATGGCACTCACGCTTTGAAAGCAGCAAATGCATTACTATGTAACATAATATACACTAGAAAAAATGTATGTCCTAATTGGAATATGATTTATACGTTATCTTAATTAGTAAAATTTTGATTTGTTGTTTATGTTTATATTAGTTTAAATTTATGAGAGACCTATTTAATTTGGTAAAAGATTCTTTGACTATAAATATGTAAAGATTCTTTTTTATTTAGGTGAATTTTTCAATTTCATTGGTCAAATTATTAGAAGTTCCATATGGTCTCTCTTTGGAGAGAGGCCATTGGCCACTTCGAAGGTATTGAAGGAGGTTTCTCCTTATTTATGGTCTATGGAGTGTTTAAAATATCATTTTTATTGAGTTTAATAATTAAAATATATATTTTTCTATTTGTTTTACTTAACAGAAATAGACAAATAGTTTAAATTTAAAAAAAATCAAAAGTTTATAGTTTAAATTGATAAAATTAAAAATTCTGGATTTATTTTGTTATAAGGTTTGTAAGAGTAATAGATTCTGGATTTATTTTGTTATAAGGTTTGTAAGAGTAATAGAGAGAGAGAGAGAGAGAGAGAGAGAGATATGAACTGTATTAATGAATGAATACAATACACTAGGAGAAACTTGTATATATAGGCCAAGAAACCTAAATATACAAGAAACCTAAGGCCCCGTTTGTTTTGGGGTTAAATAGATGGGAGGGGATTAGGATGGAGGTGGGGTTATTTAGTGTTGTGTTTGTTTGTAGAGTTGGGGAGGGGATTATGATGGAGGAGGTGATATAGATGGAGGTTGGAAGGGGAATTGAGATGGAGGAGGTGGAGATGGTATTACAAAAATAGTGAGGGGATTAGAAATTTTTTTATTTTTTTTATTTTTTATATATTGGGAATTTTTTTAAAAATATTAATGTTTAATTTTTTATATTTTTTTGTTTGTTTTATTATTTTATATAAAAATAATTTAACAATTCTTACACTAACAACTATTATCAAAACAAACACAATTTTACTTAATCCTCTCACTATCAATCCCCTCACTATGAATCCCCTCCATTCTACCTCTGAAAACAAACGGGGCCTAAGTATACAAGAAACCTAACTCTCTGTTTGTTTTGGGGTGTAGTGGATGGGAGGGGATTAGGATGGATGTAGGGTTATTTAATATTGTATTTGTTTGTAGAGTTGGGAAAGAGATTAGGATGGAGGAGGGGATATAAATGGAGGTTGAAGGGGGATTGGGATGGAGGAGGTGAATGTGGTATTAGAAAAATAGTAAGGGGATTAGAAATTTTTTTATTTTTTATATATTGGGAATTTTTTTTAAATATTAATGTTTAATTTTTTATATTTTTTTATTTGTTTTATTATTTTATATAAAAATAATTTAACAATTCCTACACTCTATCATCAAAACAAATACAATTTTACTTAATCCCCTCACTATCAATCCCCTCACTATTAATCCCCTCACTATGAATCCTCTCCATTCTACCTCTGAAAACAAACGGGGCCTAAGTGTACAAGAATCCTAAGTATAGGAATAGATAAGTATATAACTAACACCCCCCTCAAGCTCAAGGTGGTAAGATATATATCAACTTGAGCTTGGAGAAGAGATCAGAGAAGCCTTCTGAAGGATGAGCTTTGGTGAAGAGGTCGGCAGTCTGATCAGTAGAGGGAACAAAGAGAAGATGAACATTGCCCTTAGTAACATGCTGGTGTATGAAGTGACAATCTATTTCAATATGCTTGGTGCGATCATGGAAGACATCGTTATGTGCAATTTGAATAGCATTTTGGTTGTCACAATAAAGATTGGGGGCAGCAGAATGAGAAACTCCCATATCAAAAAGAAGCCAACGAAGCCACACAAACTCCTAAGTAGTGTCAGCAAGAGCACAATACTCAGCCTCAGTACTAGAACGACCAGTAAGAGTTTGCTTCTTGCTATGCCAGGTAATGAGAGAGTTGCCCAAGAAGAAGCAGAACCTAGTAGTGGAACGACAGTCAGTAGGATCCCCTACCTAATCTGCATCAGAAAATGCATGTAGTTGTAGAGAAGATTGAGCGGAGTACTGAAGACCATGAAATAGAGTGCCTTTGAGATAGCGCAAAATGCGAACCAGAGCATCATAGTATGGAGAACGGGGGGCAGTCATGAATTGACTGACAATGTGAACAGCATAAGCAATATCTGGACGAGTAACTGTGAGATAGCGAATTAGCTGACAATATAAAGTGGCATTACACAATAGGGAATTGTCAAAAGGTATAAGACGGGTCTGATGATCAACTAGAGTAGTGGTAGTCTTGCAATCGGTAAGGCCAACACAAGCCAAGAGATCAGAAGTGTACTTGGCCTGGGTAAGAAAGTAACCAGATGAATCTTGAGAAATTTCCAGGCCAAGGAAGTAGCTAAGCAAACCCAAATCTTCATCTCAAACTAGCGATTGAGAAACTATTGGAGACTAGAAATACCCATTGTGTCATCCCCAGTGATAATCATATTATCCACATAGAGGAGAAAGAGAATAGTACCATGCTTCGTTTTACGTATAAACAAGGCAGACTCATGGGCACTGGAGGAAAAGCCAAAGTCACGAATGGTAGAGCTGAACTTGGCAAACCAGGCATGCGGAGCTTGTTTTAAACCATACAAAGCGCGACAGAGTTTGCAGACTTTGTTGGATGGGACAGAAGAGCCAGGAGGAGGTTGCATATAAACTTCCTTAGTGAGATCACCATTGAGGAATGCATTCTTGACATCCATCTGATAAAGACTCCAGTGGTGAGCAGCAGCCACTGCAAGTAAGCTGCGAACGGAAGTAAGACGAGCAACAAGTTCAAATGTTTCTTTATAGTCAATGCCATACTTTGAGTAAACCCCCAGGCGACAAGACAAGCTTTTTAATGCTCAATGGAGTGTCAGAATGAGCTTTGATCTTGTAAACCCATTTGCAACTAATAGTACTTTTGCCAGGAGGAAGATCAACCACATCCCAGGTATGAGTTTTATTGAAAGCCTACAGTTCATCAGTCATAACTTGTTGCCAAAGAGGGTTAGAACAAGCTTCTTGATAGGGAGTAGGTTCACGAGAGGGAAAGGTAGTGGAACCAACAATATAATCACACAGAAGAACATAAGGTTGCCTTACCCATGTGGAATGATGCTCTGGTGGATGAGGAACCTCAATGGGAGGTAGAGAAAGCGTAGGGCCGTCAATGGACACAGGATCCTCAGGATGGATGATAGGCGTAGGTGGCTGTGGAAGCATGGAGTCAGAATCTGCATAAAATGCATCAGAGAACAGGTCTATAGAAAGATCAGTAAAGATTGGTGAGTGGGTGGACTATGGTAGGTGAAACTTGGAAAGATTTGAGAACATTTTGTGTTCCCAGAAAACCACATGACGGGAAATACGAAGTTGCTTGGAGATAAGATCCCAACAACAATACCCTTGACGTTCTATACCATACCCCAGAAAACAACAAAGACGAGAACGAGGTTGTAGTTTAGTGTGTTCATGAGACTGAAGTAGAACAAAATTACAAGCAGAACCAAAAACTTTAAGAGTGGTATAGTTAGGAGGAGAATCATACAAGCGTTCATAAGGAGAAGTAAAAATTAGCGATGACAGGTGTAGGTACACGATTTATGGTGTGGATGGTAGTGAGGGCAATTCCCCCCAAAATTGTTCAGGACAAGAAGATGAGATGAGATGAGCTCGGGTAGTATCTAGAATATGACGGAGTTTCTTTTCGGCTCGTCCATTTTGTTGGGATGTGCCTACACAAGATTGATGAGATAGTGTACCATTAGCCTGAAGAAAAGAGAGAAATTCAGAATCAAAGTGCTCCTTAGCATTATCAGAATGAAAGATTTTAATAGTACGAGAAAACTGAGTGTGGACCATGGCAGAGAAATCATAATAAATCTGTTTAAGTTCAGATCGATTTTTGAGAGGAAAAGGCCAAGTATAACGAGAAAAATCATTAACAAAAATCACAAAATATCTAGACCCCCCATGGTCGGTATAGGGGAAGGTCCCTAAATACCTGAATGCACAAGATCAAAAGGAGCAGTAGACATAGAATTACTTTTATTAAAAGATAAGGCAGGTTGTTTAGTAATTTGACAAGTTAAACAATTGACATCTTCAAGACAGACACGACCTAACTGACCATTAGAAACCAAAGTTTTCAAATGACTAAAAGAGACTTGTTCTAAGCGACAATGCCAAAAGTGAAAAGAAGACATGGTAGAAGTAGATGCAGCAGATGAAGCAATGGGAGCAACAATAGATGATTTGGGTGGAATGCAAAAATGGGTAAGCTCGAACAGACGTCTATGCTTACGGCCTATCCCAAGGATCTGTCTTGTCTAAGGGTCCTGCACCAAACAACCATTAGCAGAAAAGGAAACAGTTAGACCAAGTTTACATAACTGACTAGTAGAGGTAAGATTCAATTGAAGAGAAGGAATGTGATAAGCATCAGAAAGAGACACAGTGGAAGTAGAAATTGGACCAATGTGACTAACAGTCATATCAAAACCATTAGCAGTGTGTATGGTAGGGACAGAAGATGATGATGATATAGAAGAAAACATAGTGGAGTCAGAAGTCATACGATTACATCATGCGAAATCAAAATACCTTAGTGTAACGACGCTACCACGTATAGTAATTAGCACTTAATTAATTAAGGATATTTGAATTTTAATTGCCCATTATTCTAATTTAATTTGGGGTTTATAAGAATTATTCAGTCTGATTTGTATATGATTCTATTGAGGATTTATTTTGGAATTAGAAATTGAAAGCCTACATGGCTCAAGAGAGTATATTTGGTGAATTGAATTATTTTAATTTTGAGTATCAGACCATATGAGAGTTTAATTAAATATTTAATTCAAATTTGTAAAATTGAGATTTAATTAATTAGGTCTGAATTGGAGTTAATTAAGTTATGAGAATTGGGAATTAAGGTTATTATAAATTAAATTTTTTTATGAGGTATTCAATTGAGGTATTTAATTGAGTATGCAATTTATTGGCAAAGATTTTAAAGTTTAATCTGAAATTGAAGACCTTAATGATTTAAGAAACCAAAATTGATGATAGAAATAAGTTTAATTTAATATTTGGAGCTTTTTGGGAGTTTGATTAAAAATCTAATTCATAACGATAAATTTAAATATAAATAATTGGGCCTTAATTGAAGTCAATTAGACTAATTATGTGGGATTTGTGATTAGTTATGATTAATTAAGTTTGGTGCTAATCAAGATTAAATAGGACTAAGTGAGATTAGAATAAAATTAGGAATGATTAAATTAAGCCTTAATTGGGATTAATTAAATTAAAGTGAGACTAGTTAAACCAATTATGATCAACGATTAATCCCTATTACTGAAACTTAAGTGGATTAGTTAGTTGATAGGGGATTAGATTAGTGTTTGATGATTCATATGTATATCACCACATGAAGTCAATGAAGGAGAGGAATTGCTGGAGAAGTCCGGAACTTGAGAGAGAGAAAACAAAGTCGAGCTCAGAGAGAAGAGGAAGAGAATGAAGAGAGGAAGAAGGGGGCTTCCTGAGATATCAAAATTCAAGCCAAAAATTATGGAAAAATCATCCTAAGGTAAGAAATTTCATCATCTTCCCAGTATTGTTTAAATAATGTAGACATAAATTGATTTAAGATGAGTTTTGAGAGGATTAAAGATGATAAGTGAGGAGGCTCAAGAAATTGTGAAGGAATTCACCAAATTGAAGATTATAGGCAAGAAATTGAGACTTAAATTTTATAGATAATTTAGTTAAAAGCTGAAATTAAGAAGTATTTAAGTTCAATTTCATGTAATTAAAAAGAAATTAGCAAGAAGATGAAGAAAATTTAGTTAGGTTTAAGATTATGAAATAAATTTGGAAATTAATTGATTTTGGTTTGATTTTGTTGTATTTTCTTATAATACTTGAGATTGAGAAAGATTTGAGATTCTATTCATGGAATTAGAAGGAAATTGGGTTCTAAACATAAAATGGATTACATGCATGTTTATGGTTATAGAAATAATTGTAAGAATTCTTCAAATTGAGCTTGGGTTTGGAAACTTTATATATATATATGAGATATATATTTGCATGCACCATGAGTTTTGAAAGGATTTGAACAATGAAAGTTTGTTATGCATTTGATTTTGAAGAAAAAGTTTTGAAAACATTGAGTTCATGAAAAAGGTTTAATCATGGAGTTAAATGAGGTTTTAATTTTGTTTTGAAACCTAAAAAAAAAATTGGTTTGATTTTAATTCATAATCCATGCATGTAATGTAATTTAAGAGTTTTATTTAATTTAAACAAATTTTGGAAAATATTAAATTAGTTAGTTTTATTTGAATTACATACATGCAATGTTTGCTAGGAAATTGACAAGAAAATGAAGAATTGGAGCTAAGTTCAAGTTTATTTAGAAATTAATTATTTTGGGTTGATTTTGAAAGGTATAGTTAAATTAAGCTCCATAAATTATATGCAATTTTGTTGTGCATTTGATTTTGTAAAGGACTTTTAGAATCATGAGTTCATGGGTTTTGATTTAAATATTGTGTTTCAAGATTTTGAACAAATAATTTATAAATAAATAAGTGTTTATGTTTTCTAAAGTATTTTCAAAGTTTTGATCAAGATTAGTGTGAGTTTAAAAATTGAAAATGCACTGGGAAACTATTTTTGAGAAATTCAGAATTCTAGAATTTTATAGACCGCTTGAGCGGGCTAACTACCGCTCGAGCGCACATTGAAGGCTTCCAGTACTTTTGCAGTCTTTTACAGACCGTTCGAACGACTAAAGGTTCGCTCGAGCGAACAACTATTTTCAGCACATTTTGAGAAATTGCATTTAGTTCGTATTTTTATTCTTATCTCTTTCCAAAGCATTCTAGACATGATTTACGACTCAATAAAGATTAATAAGCTACCAATCAACATAAATTAGTTAACTAAAGAATAATTCATTGATCTAGTAGTAATTATTTAAGAAGCCAAGTAAGAAATTGACCTATTTGGTAAAAAAGGACTTAGAAAAGAAAGAATATGTGAAATATGAACCCGATTCATTTGAATAAAGAAAGAATACTTAGACAGAAAAAGACAAGAAAAGTCAAATTTGATCAAAGGAATGATATTGTGTTTCAATGTATATCTGTTATGTGTTTATATGTAGGTCACGTGCCATAAGCTATCTGATTTGTCTGCCTTATCTGATATGCTAGCGGAGCCATCTGTGAATAATAACTTAGTAAAGCTATGTTTAACTTTAATTATTTTCTGAATGATATGAAATGATCTATTTTCTGAAATGGTATTTTCTGTATGAATGAATGGTTGCCCAATATTTTTGAAAAGTATTCGTGGCATCGTTAGCACATGGCTCTTGCCCGGGGGTAACAATACCGTGGTCTATGAGCACAAGGCCCTTGCCCGGGGATAATTATACCGTGGTGTCACGACCCCAACCCGCCCCTAGTAGGATGGTGCCGTGATGGCCAGTAACCCGTAGTTACCGAAGGCCAACTTTCAAAAATCACACACAATCAGAGTATAATGTATGGGGCTTACAAGAGCGGAAGTAATAACAAAATACAAATGGTCCATAAGAGCTGTGCATAAGTCAAATGGAATGGCATACATCTTTACATAACTTTACAACTTATAAATATGCATTACATCTTAACAAAAGGCTTCTCGAGCCGACATAAACAAAGTACAATATATATACAAGTCAAGAAACATGATCCACAGGGCTGCCGACATAAACACAAAGTTGCCGACCTAAACACAAAATGCCGACATACAAACATACAGCCGACATCCTCAATGCCGACCTAACATGCATACAAAACATCGGGCACAAGCACACATCTCGGCGAAGCCGACTTCCTGCTGAAACCTACATATATATAGAGAGGGTGAGTATTGAAATACTCAGTGAATGGTACAAGAAATAAAGGGTTTACATGAATGATCCCGAGGTCCTGTCAAAGCAATACATATATCACAACTTGTTCAAAACATGTACTTATAATATGGCTTGCATCAAAACATAGGCTTAGCAAAACTTGTACAAAACATACTTGGCATAACTTGTATCAAAACATATACTTGGGGTCATCACATTCCAAACCAAAACATATACTTGAACTTGCTTATGCCATGAGATACTGTCCGCTTTAGGCCGGGTTGTTGGGCTTAGGTCCCCATCACCTCGGACTCCTCACGGTACTTGTAGGCCGGGTTATTGGGCTTAGGTCCCCATCACCACGGGCTCCAACACAAAACACTAGTAGGCCGGGTTATTGGGCTTAGGTCCCCATCACCACGGGCTCCACCACAAAACTTATACTTATCATACAAAACATAACTTGGCTTAACTTATAACAAAACATACCCACCCGTTCATAGACCGTCGGTGGCAAAACAAAGGTGCTACTTAGGCTTAAAGTCCCCTAGCACGAAAGGACTCCAAAAGGTTGTGCTACCAATGCTTTAAGTCCCCTAGCACGTACGGACTTGTGCCACTTATGCTTAAAGTCCCCTGGCACGTACGGACTCCAAAACAAAGCTCATACTTAGCAATCAAAACTTATTCTTAATACATGAAACTACGAGTAATCATTCATGTTTAACAAATACTTTTCAAGACAAGGCAAAACAAAGCTTATCAAAACCTTATAACATAGCTTTATTAAAAGCACCACTCACATAGTTCTTGGGACGTCGGATTCACAGCAAAGGTCCAAGTCCTACAAACACATAACAAGTCTACTGAACATACTTCTCAGAACAAGTCTTACATGCATGCAAATGATCTCGGAAAACATGCTGGGAGTCAAAACACTGTTTTACATGTCAAGGAGACATGCTGGGTACCAACCAGGCCTTTGCCGAGGTCCCACACCTCCTAGCCGAGGTGTGGTTGCCACGGCTTCGGCGTGCAACTGCATGCCGAGGTTCATACAAGACAAACCAAAGGTGCAAGTGATCATGCAAGGTAGGCCAAGGTGAGAATGATCTCGGCGACTACACTTCGGGAAGTGAAGTCTGGGAATCTGGGTTTCCACCCGTGAAGAACATGAAGAACATGAACATGAAGAACATGAGTATGAGATGGATGCCAAAATCATAACTTGCTTATACAAAATCTGGGGTTTTCATGCCATGAGTTCGAAAACATGGACCTGGGTACCCATACTTGAAGATCGTACAAAAACAAACATGAAAACATGAATCTTGGCATGAGCTTTCGGATCAAAACATGGCTTTTCTTGAAGAACACTTGAATATCATTTTCTCTTTCTAAAACCGAACTTCAAAACGATGCATGGCTTTCAAAACATATTCAATCATGCAATGTAACATCATAAACATAAAGAACAAGACGAGAGGATCAAGAATCTAACCTTAGAACACGAATCTAACGGTTGGATCTCTCGGAATCAAGCTTGGATCTCTACTCTCTCTCTAGGACTCCTCTCCCTCTTCCTTAGAGCTTCTCTCTCTTCTCCAAGACAAGAATGCAACAAATGATGGGTTTCCTCTCTCTAACGGCTGATTTAACACTCAGCTCGGCCACGTGGCACTACCGGGTTGGTCCTCCTCAAAAGGTGACTGATTGACAAGACAAGGTTCTGACAAAGCGTACTCAACAAGCTACACAGCAAACACTCCGGCAATGAATGACATCGGCAAGGACGAGACATCGGCAAAACAAGGACAATGACCTCAACTAAGAACAACACTTCGGCAGCGAGGTAACAATGACATCGGCTTGGAAGGACAGAGCCTCGGCGAGTAAGATGACAATGATCTCGGCTAGGAAGGACAACACTTGACTGAACTGTGCCACACCTCGGCCCAGATGTGCCACACCTCGGTCTAGGTCATACCACTTCCAGGACAAGATCACTTCGGTTCAAGATAACATCTCGGCCCAGATAATACACACCTCGGCCTCGGCGATACACACCTCGGCCCAGATGATAATCATCTCGGCCAGTATGCCAGAACAAAGGTAGAGATCAAACAAAGGGATTCCAAAACAGTTAAAGGCTTAAGATGACCTCGGCTTGGATCAACGTAGGCTTCACATAACTTAGGCTTGGCATGACTTGGGCTTAACAATACAAGGGAGGTACAAAGCATACATACACTTAAGCAAATCGCATAAGCACAAAACAAGGCAAGAATCCATGGATGCAAATCTTAACATGGCAACATCATATAAGTGCATGCAAGCATGACTAAGGCATGAAATGTGGGTTGTTACACGTGGTCTCATGGCCTTTGCCCGGGGGTAACAATATTGTGGCTTAAGCATGTTATCTGTTCCCGGTACCGGAGGTTCCTTTATGGAACTGACAAGTATGACCTTTAATGCTCTATATATGATCTGTTAGCGCTAATGAGTGTACCACGTATGATCTTATGCAAAATCTGTATATGAATATGAATATGAACATGTATATGAATCTGTTTCTGATTTGAAATTTGAATATGCAAAAGACTCTGTTTCTGATATAAACTCTGATTTCTAACTCTGTGAAGGACATCATTCGTTGAAACCTTTTACTCTGTTATTATTCACTGGGCTCCAACTCACTGTATTATTTATGTATGTAGGTGATCAGGCTTAGAAGCGTTTGTTTGGAATCTGTTTTTGTCAGCCAACCTATATGTGCCTTTCATGGAGGCTTTGGATATGTCAAGTGGCATGTGCATAGAGTTCCAGTTTTGTTTTCTTGTTTTGGCTTAACAAGTGTTTTTGTTTATTCTGTATTTAGGGCTAAGTCCTTTTTAGTCTAGCCTATATATATGATGATGTGTAAATGTATGTATATAAAGTTTAAAATTTTTCTGTCTCATATAAGGGTGCACAACTCAATGGACATTGTGTATTTGTTCTGTACTTCCGCTAGCCCCTCATATTATGTTAATCTATCTTAGAGGCCTTTGGTAATCCCAGGATTACTGGCCGGTTACGATGCTATCCCTATACGGGGTAGGTTTGGGTCGTGACATATTGAGAGTTACCTGAGGTCACTGAAAGAGTAGTAGATGGAGGAGTACCAAATTTGGCAAGCACCTGTTGGATGATGGAATCAACATCATCTATAGAGAATGAAGGAGTAGTGGAATCAGTGGAATAGTGAGTAAAAGAACCCTCAGAGGCAACAGTAGCAGAGCGAGAACCTTGGCCAGATTTGGACTGATACCCAGAATGAGAAGACCCTTTCCTGGATAAAGTAGTGGAGGGGGCTTGAGGACAATTGCGTTGGAGATGACCTAGAGTAGTCTTGTGGCAAGTCAAGCATTCGCAAACCTGGCACTAAATAAAAGAATGAGTGGCTGGTAGGCCATGGTTATGACAATAATTACAGAAACTGGCGACTGAGAAACTGTTGAAGACTAGAAATACCTACTGTGTCATCCCCAGTGATAATCATGTCATCCACATAGAGGAGAAGGAGAATAGTACCATGCTCCGTCTTATGTATAAACAAGGCAGAATCATGGGCACTGGAGGAAAAACCAAAGTCATGAATGGTAGAGCTGAACTTGGCAAACCAGGCATGCGGAGCTTGTTTGAAATCATACAAAGCACGACGGAGTTTGTAGACTTTGTTTAATGGAACAGAAGAACCAGGAAGAGGTTTCATATAAACTTCCTCAGTGAAATCACCATTGAGAAATGCATTCTTGGCATCCATCTGATAAAGACTCCAGTGGCAAGCAACAACCATTGCAAGTAAGCTGCGAATGAAAGTAAGACGAGCAACATGAGCAAATGTTTCTTCATAGTCAATGCCATACTCTTGAGTAAACCCCCGGGTGACAAAGCGAGCTTTGTAACGCTTAATGGCTTGCTCTAAAGTGGGCAATGACAAATGATGGAGCAAAGAAGCACGCACGGGCCCAAAAGTTCTATGAAGAGCCATAAAGAACTGTAATAGTCATTGATGATTTCGATAAGTAATAAACAGCTATGCATTATCAAGATATGCCTATGTAGGTTCAGAAAGAGCTAGCTGGTCCTAAATAGATGACATCTAGGATAAGAATTCATTGATAGACTGATCGGGTGCCTAGCGCATGTGATGAAGAGTCTGTAACAATTAATATTGATGAGCATGTCCAATGGTCTGATAACGTTCCTTCAAGAAATCCAAAATTGCTTTGGCAGGGGAATCAATTTAATCATCATCCTAGAACCGACCAAATCGAAGATTAATGGAGGGAACTGAGGTAGCCCGGAACCATGTGATAATTTGATAATTCTTTATTTCCCATTCGTCAAGACGGTCATTGAATGCAGAGTCAGGCTTATCCTCCTTCTAGGTCGGTTTGGGAAGAGCACCAGTAAGGTTCTGCCAAAGTCGTTTCCCTTTGATGAAGCTAGAGAGAGCTTGGGCCCTACTAATATAATTTGACCCATCAAGTATAATAGAAACTGAGTGAATGTTGTCAGAACGATCCATGATGCTCAAACAGGGGGGAAAAAAAAAAGATGCTTTGTTAGAGGCAGATTTTGCTGAAACAGAACACACTAACAGATTCAGAAGGCCAAAAACAGTTAGGATATGGTCTGAACGGGCCGAAAACACGACCAGAAAGGTGACGAATCGGCTAGTCAAAGTTGTTTGACCAACCTGGTCAACCAGAACTAGGGCTAACGTCACAACAAAGGGGGCTGGCGTCAGAAACGCGTGACGCATGCTAGTAGAGGTACGCGTGGCGCATGATAGCAAGAAGGCAACAACAGTACACGGTGAACCAAGGATGACATTAGCGATGACGTCAGAAGATGCGGCTCACGTTAGCAGATGAGGCCGTGGCGCAAGATACAGTGAGACAGGAGTAGGAGGCATGTAGAAAAATGGCACAACGCGTGTCCAATTTTCTGGCAGCAAGTGGCGGCGTATGGGGCGTCAAATGCAGATGATTCTGGTGGCGTTGGCTTTGTCTTGAGGAGACGAAGAAGCTGGTATAGTCTAATCGTCGCAACAAGAAAGGACTAGATATGCAGAAACCAACGTGAAAAGGAATCAATGTACCAGACAGGAAAGAAAAACAACGTGATGAAGAAGAAGAGGAGGCTAGAAGAAAACCTTAGGCTCTGATATCATGTAAGAGTAATAGAGAGAGATAGATAGATAGAAAAAAAAAATGATGAAGAAGAAGAGGAGGCTAGGAGAAAACCCTAGGCTCTGATATCATGTAAGAGTAATAGAGAGAGAGAGAGAGAGAGAGAGAGAGAGAAGTATATGAACTGTATTAATGAATGAATACAATACAATAGGAGAAACCTGTATATATAGGCCAAGAAATCTAAGTATACAAGAAACCTAAGTGTACAAGAATCCAAAGTCTAAAAAAAAATAAGTAAACAGCTAACAAGGTTAAAACCTTAGAAGTTCCCCCCTCCATTAATTTCTCCAAAAAAAAAAAAAAAAAAAAAAACCCTAAAAGATTCTTTGGTATGCGATGCACATTGTATACAATCTTAACATAAAATTACATAACTTTTCACGAAGTTACATAAGTGATTTCACAAAAATACGCAAGTTGAATACAAAGTCGCGTAAGTTTGTGAAAACTAATGTGAATTTGTGAATTTATGAGAATTTATTTTTAATTTACGCATTTTTGTGAGATTACTTATGTAAATTTGTAAAAAATTATATAATTTTATAATAAAATTATATGTAGTTTACATTGCATATAGGAGAATTTTCCAACATTTGTATTTATTGAGAAGTAAAGTCTAGGCAAACAAAATAACAACCAAACAAGAAAGAGAGACAATACAACATTCTCCTAAAGCGGTGCACGTGATATGCACTCTTAGTATAAAATGTATAATTTTATTAAAAATTTTTGTAATGTTAATCACAAAATACGTAAGTTCACTATAAATTGGCGTAACGAAAAATATCATAACTAAACTATAAACTTTTGCAACATCAATCACAAACTTGTGTACATTTTGTTACATCAATTTGTGACGAGATTTTGCATTTTATGATTGATATTACGAAATTTTGTGATAGAATTACACATTTTGTGGTAGGATTCATATGGTATGCACCTCTAAAGGGGTGCACACTGTTCCATTTTCCTTCAAAATATTTTCGTTAGATCATATCTTAAGATTTTTTTTAATATCTTAAGATTTATATAATTAAATAATTATAAATATTTTGAGACAAAAAAAAAAAAAAGAAAAATTTAGGAACGAACATTCTTGAATGGGAGAAATTTTGTGAATACATTAATGGATAGCTGTGTTGCCAAAAACAATAGGGTATTTAACAAGGGAATGATTGCTGTTGGGTCTATGGGATTTATTATGCGTGCTATTTCGATTCAAACCGTTCATGTTTTAGGTTATTTTGTGTAGATCATCCATCAAATAAATAAATAAATAAATAAAAAATAATCAAGTTCATCCGTAACTATGTAATTTTATTATGTTTGTCTCGAGAAAAGTGTACGATCTATTTTTAAAATTATTCATGTCATTCATTTTTTAAAAGACCAATGTGATAAAATTATATAATTATGAATATTAGATCTGTAAGGAGTAATTCTACAATATTCCTTCAATCCAAACAGTCTCTCACTTGATCCTTGCTTCGATGCCTGAAATAAGAAACATTCCGATCGGAGGTGTCGGGATTAGCACTCCGATGGCCAAGTTAAATTACGAGGAAGGATGAGTATATTTTTTGAGAGGGAGAGAGAGAGAGAGAGAGAGAGAGAGAGAGAGAGAGAGTTCAGTGGGTTGATAGTGCATACCTTTCTTTGTTCAACTCCCCTTCCTTATATAGTCATTTGGTATAGATATTTTTTACATAATCTCTGTCTGTCATCATTACTTGTATGTAAAGGCCCAGTTTCCCACTATACCCCAGAAAGGGACATCCTGGGCCCACTTTATCTTCTTAACATAGGTATCAGCTGTTTATACCAGCATCTCTTAGTCGACATTCTTATTGGTTGACGATCATACTGTTTGGCATTGAGTTCTCATCAAACCCATTGGGACTGATTGGATTTGGGCTTTTCGATGGATGGGTCCAAATGTTTTATTTGCCGTTTGTTTAGAAGAATTACTCGGCTCACACAAGATTGACTTAATTTTTTATGTGACTAATCTACACAAAATAACTTAAAAAATAAATGACTTAAATTATCAAAATTGAACTCATAATAAATTTTATAGACCATAATAACGCGATCCAATCCAATGACTGGAATATGGACAACCCATAGTGTCTTAACATAGGCCACCGTAGCAACAACCCAAACTTCAACCAATTCCATGTACAAAGTTACAAAAATAAAATTTTCCAAAAAAAAAAAAGAAAAAAAGTTACAAAAACAAAGTAACCAGTATCTAAAACTTTTAAATAAACAAAAAAAATAAAAAAATAAATTGGCAAAGTAGATGAATTAATACTTGTCATTCATAACATTTGTCCATTGTGGGTTGGGCATGTTCACAATGTCTAACCTGTTGTCTCTCCTTAGTTTGATATAGAAATTTTAAGTTTGTTGGGAATTGTTAGTACTTATCATTTGGAACTAAACATTTTAATTAAAAAGTTAAAAAGTCACGATAAATTATCACATCATTATCTTTATTTTCTACATATTCTTTCATAAAAAGTCAATTTATTTATTTGTTTTGTTTTTTTGTTACACTTGTGCTTGAGAATGACAACCAACTTTTCACATGTAGAAAGTGAAAAACTTTGACAAGCTTTACTCGGGACCCTTTAGATAGAGACATTTGGACAAAAAAAAAAATCAATAAATATTATAAATTTGAAATAATTACACTAATTTTTCTTTTTGTAAGATTAAAACAAATAAAACTAATACAAGTTATTAGGTTTTTGTAATTGACAATTCTATTTGACAAAACTTCTTTCAGTTGTAATTTTGTTTGTTTTTTTGTTTCAGTGAGGTTGTGAGTGTTTAGATGCGAGTCCAACCCGAATTGTGTATGTGTAGAGGAATTTGTACTAATATTTTGTATCTTAAGCATTCTTTGTTTGCCACTTCGTTAACTATGTAAAAGGATTGAGCTGCTCGGTCAGCTTGCGGGATTCCAGGGGGCAGTGCCCCTGAAGCCAAAGTTGTTTGACCGCTCAAGCGATCATTTTTGCATTTGAGCGGTGAATTGGATCATCTAGTATCTGCCTGCAAACTGAACTTTTATGAAATACGTTCACCGCTCGAGCGGTGGATGTTTCGTTCGAGCGGTTGACCTATATGTTTGCACCGCCTTTTACTTACATCGCTCGAGCGGTGAAGTGTGCGCTCGAGTGGTCTTCATGGCCTTCACGACTCTGTTTGTAATAAAGTGTGCCGTTTATTTGTTTTAGGGTTGAACCTGTTTAAATTCTCAAAGAGAAGTAAAAGACAAAGTGTTCTACATAGGAGGATGGTTTATATGAGTTTCCTTGATATATAGAAAGTGATTGATTGATCAACAAACTACATATTGATAAACATCAAGGGTTGATTTTGTTCGTTTATTCACAAAAAGAGAGAGGTGTTCATTGGTGGATTTCGGAGAACTTGGGCCTGAAGTTTTGGTAGATTCCGGAGTGGCTCATCGTCGTGGATTCGACATCGGCGTTATGGATTCAACGTTGGAAGCAATTCCGAGGTGAAGATGGTGAGATAATTGAGGATACTTGTGTGTAATTCTTTTTTGTCTTCTTAGTGGATTATTTTGTGATTTTGACTTGTGATTTTTTTTTATCACAATTGGAGATGCTCAAATTGTAATTTTTTTCACATTAAATTGTTGTGCCAATTTGTCGTTGATTGTTTGATTGGAATTGATATTTACTATTTTAAATTGAAACATAATCATGAATCAATATCTCGAGAGTTTTAAATTTTTCACAAGTAATGTTAAAATATACATTTTAGTATAAAAGTAATGAAAACATTATTGCTCTAGTCATATGATTAATGAATAATTGATGAAAAGGGATCAACACACCCCTAAACTGTTGGGTATACCTCCTTATTGGAGTGTGGGACCCAATTGGTTTGTTAAAGAATTTTAATTTGACTTGGTTTAGGTATAATATATTTTTATATATTATATTTGTGGAGACCCAATCCAATTTTGTTACAACTAGGGTTTGATTAAAAAGCCCACAAGTTTACCATATATATATATATATATATTTGGTATTGTTTTTCCCAAGGAAAGTGTGCTGTACGGCTGCCATTCTTGGTATTCTTTTCAAAAGGTGAGCACCCAGCATTATGATCATTGTGACAAGCATGGTTCTGCGGTTTTGATTCGGTGGTGGTGTGTTTTCGGTTGATGTCTGGTGACACTGATTTGGATTATTATTTTGGGTCTTCTTCAACTCTGGTTCTGAAGATTTTAGTTCATCTATTTGGTGAGGTCTTTCCTCTTGTTTATTTGTGATTATTTGGAATTCACCTAAGGGTGGTTTGTGAGACCATTCGTGTCTCGTTTGTAATCGTTTGGAAACTTATTTGGTTGATAGTGGAATCGGATTTCGATCCCGTGGACGTACCTCACATTGAGGGAACCGCGTAAAAATTCTTGTGTTGCTTTTGATTTAATTTTTCTGCATTAGTTTTTATTCCTATTGATTGATTTACTTGTGGGGAATCACATATTTTCCCTAACAACTGGTATCAGAGCTTACGGTTTATTTGGGTTTTTTTATTTGTGTAAATCAATGGAGGGGAATGTGGGTCGTATGTCTAGCTTCAATGGAAGCAATTGGGTAACTTGGAAAACTAAAATGGAGGACCTATTATTTTGTAAAGATTTGTATGGACCTATTGAGGGTGATAGTGGCAAACCCGAGGGTATGAAAGATAATGAATGGAATAGGCTTAATCGAAAAGCCGTTGGTGTTATCCGTCAATGGATTGATGATAGTGTGTTTCATCATGTTGCTACTGAAACTTCGGCATGTGATTTATGGAAAAAATTAGAAAGTCTCTATGATAGGAAATAAGCCACAAATAAAGCTTTTCTGTTTCGTAAGTTGGTTAATTTAAAATATAAAGAGGGCAGCCCTATTCCGGAACATCTGAATGAAATAAAGAGCATTGTTAACCAACTTGCTTCTATGAAAATTGTTTTTGATAATGAGTTGCAGGCTTTGATGCTACTTAGTTCTTTGCCCAAAAGTTGGGAGACTTTGGTTGTGACGGTTAGTAATTCGGCACCTGATGGAGTTGTCACAATGGGCCAAGTCACTAGTAGCTTGTTGAATGAAGAAACTAGAAGAAAATCAGCGGGTTCCTCTCATTCGGAAGCATTTGTTGTGAGAGGCCGAAGCAAAACAAGGGGGAGGATTAAGACTCCTCATGGTCGTGATCAAAGCCGTGACAAATTAAAAGATGGTTCTTTTTCAAAGAAAGACATTGAGTGCTATTATTGCCAGGAGAAAGGGCACATGAAGCAAGAATGCCGAAAGCTCAAGAACAAGGAGAAAAGACGTGACAAAAGTGTGGATAAGAAGCAAGAAGACACAACAGCAGTTACTACCGATGATCTCACGGTCGTTTATGAAGATGATTGTATCAATTTTGTAGGCCAAGAGACCAATTGGGTGATTGATTTCGGTGCTTCTTTTCATGTGACTTCTCGAGTTGATTTCTTCACTACCTACACCAAAGGAGATTATGGTTCTGTTCTAATGGGTAATGAAGGTTTGTCCAAGATTATTGGCATGGGTGATGTTTGCTTGGAAACAAATTTGGGCTGCAAGTTGTTGCTTAAAGATGTGAGGCATGTTCCCGACATTCGCCTCAATTTGATCTCTACTGGGAAGCTAGATGATGAAGGCTTCAACAACAAATTTGGTGATGGAATATGGAAGCTCACGAAGGGTTCTTTGGTGGTGGCTAAGTGCAAGAAGACTCATATACTTTATTCGATGCGAGGAAAAATTTGTAAAGGTGTTGTCAATGCACTTGAAGATGATACTTTTACCGAATTGTGGCACAAGCGGCTTGGCCATATGAGTGAAAAGGGGTTACAAGTTTTGTTCAAGAAAGAGCTTCTACCTTGTTTGAAAGGTACACATCTTAAAACTTCTGTTCATTGTTTGGCAGGTAAACAACATAGAGTTTCTTTTCATAAAAATGTTGCTTCTAGAAAAGAAAATGTTTTGGAGTTGATTCATTCGGATGTTTGTGGTCCTTTAAAAGTTAGAACACATAGTGGTGCACTTTATTTTGTTACTTTCATTAATGATTACTCAAGGAAAGTTTGGGCTTTTCTACTAAAAACTAAAGATCAAGTTCTAGAAGTATTTAAGCATTTTCAGGCCATGGTTGAAAGAGAAACATGACAGAAATTGAAGTGCATCCGATCAGACAATGGTGGTGAATATATTGTGCCATTTGATGAGTATTGTCGCAGCCAAGGTATTCGACACCAAAAGACAATTAAGAAGACTCCTCAACAAAATGGCGTTGCCGAGAGGATGAACCGCACCATTGTGGAAAGAACAAGGTGTTTGCTTTCACAAGCTAAATTGCCAAGATCCTTTTGGGGCAAGGCATTGAAGACAGCGGTTGACGTGATCAATTTGTCTCCTTCCTATCCTTTGAATGGTGATGTTCCTGAAAGAGTTTGGACTGGTAAAGATGTAAGGACCCACATTTCATGCCTTAGTCATGCTTGCATGCACTTATATGATTTTGCCATGTTAGGATTTGCTACCATGAATTGTGTCTTGTTTTGTATGTATTTGATTTGCCTAAGTGTATATGTATGCTTTGTTCCTCCCTTGTTATGCTTAGCTGAGATCATTTTCAAGCCGAGGTCATCTTAAGCCTTTAACTGTTTTGGAATCCCTTTGTTTGATCTCTACCCTTGTTCTGGCATATTGGCCGAGATGATTATCATCTGGGCCGAGGTGTGTATCGCCGAGGCCGAGATGTGTATTATCTGGGCCGAGATGTTATCTTGAACCCAAGTGATCTTGTCCTGGAAGTGGTATGACCTAGACCGAGGTGTGGCACATCTAGGCCGAGGTGTGGCACAGTTCAGTCAAGTGTTGTCCTTCCTAGCCGGGATCATTGTCGTCTTAGTTGCCGAGGCTCTGTCCTTCCAAGCCGATGTCATTGTTATCTTACTGCCGAAGTGCTGTTCTTAGCTGAGGTCATTGTCCTTTGTTTTGCCGATGTCTTGTCTTTTGCCGATGTCATCACTTGCCGGGGTGTTCGCTGTGAAGCTTGTTAGATACGCTTTGTCAGAACCTTGTCTTGTCAATCAGTCACCTTTTTGAGGAGGACCAACCCGGTAGTGCCACGTGGCCGAGCTGAGTGTTAAATCAGCCGGCAGAGAGAGAGGAATGCATCATTTGTTATATCTTTGTTGGAAGAAGAGAGAGAAGCTCTAAGGAAGAGGGAGAGGAGTTCTTGAGGGAGAGTAGATCTTCCAAGCTTGATTCCGAGAGATCAAACCGTTAGATTCGTGTTCTAAGGTTAGATTCTTGATCAATGTATGATGTTCTTTATGTTTATGTTATTGCATTGCATGATTGAATATGATTTGTAAGCCATGCATTGCTTTGAAGTTCGGTTTTAGAAAGAGAAGATGATATTCAAGTGTTCTTCAAGAAAAGTCATGTTTTGATCCGAAAGCTCATGCCAAGATTTATGTTTTCATGTTTGTTTTCATACGATCTTCAAGTATGGGTACCCAGGTCCATGTTTTCGAACTCATGGCATGAAAACCCAGATTTTGTATAAGCAAATTGTGATTTTGGCATTTATCCCATTCGTGTCCTTCATGTTTATGTTCTTCATGTTCTTCACGGGTGGAAACCCAGATTTCCAGACTTCACTTCCCGAAGTGTAGTCGCCGAGATCATTCTTACCTAGACCTCACACTTGGGACAAGCATCGTATCTCACCTTGGCCTACCTTGCATGATCACTTGCACCTTTGGTTTGTCTTGTATGAACCTCGGCATGCAGCTGCACGCCGAAGCCTTGGTAGCCACACCTCGGCCAGGTGGTGTGGGACCTCGGCACAGACCTGGTTGGTACCCAGCATGTCTTCCTGACATGTAAAACAGTGTTTTGACTTCCAGCATATTTTCCCGAGATCATTTGCATGCATGTAAGACTTGTTTTAAGATGTGTTTTCAGTGGACCTTGCCATGTGTTTGTAGGACTTGGACTTTTGCCTTGATCCCGACGTCCCGAGAACTAAGTGAGTGGTATTTCTAATAAAGCTATGTTGCAAATGTTTGATAAGCTTTGTTTTGCTTTGTTTTGAAAAGTATTTGTTAAGCATGAATGATTATCCCCATTTTAGTATGTCAAGTATAAGTTTTAAGTATCAAGTATAAGCTTTGTTTTGATGTCAACATGTTGAGTCCTTATGTGCCAGAGGACTATAAGCTTTAGTGGCACATTCAAGATAAGTCTCTCGTGTTCAAGCGGGCTTTATGCCAATCTGTAAGGGCTTATGCCATTCTGATATGAAGCAAAGTGCTGCACGGATCTAAGTGCTATACTGTGAGTCACCTCTAGAATCTACGGAGCTAAGTGCTACAGTGTGAGCCACCTCTAGAGTCTGTGTGAGACACCTCTTGGGTTCATATATCTGTGAGTAAGGGCTATGAAGCAAAGTGCTGCACGGATCTAAGTGCTATACTGTGAGTCACCTCTAGAATCTACGGAGCTAAGTGCTACAGTGTGAGCCACCTCTAGAGTCTGTGTGAGACACCTCTTGGGTTCACAATATGGTGAAAAAGGGCTACGGGCCTAAGTCACATAAGTAAGCAAGTTTTGTAAGATTTGATTGATGAATACGGTTCATCCTATGTTTCGATAAGTAACCAAGCTTTGAAAGCTCAAGTACATGTTTTGATACAAGTTATGCTAAGTATATGTTTGATGCAAGCCATGTTATACGTATGTTTTGAATAAGCTACGCATTAAGTACAAGTTTTGAACAAGCTGTGATATATGTATGTTTTGCAAGAACCTCGGGAATCATTCATTGAACCCCTTTATTATTTGTACCATTCACTGAGTTTCAATACTCACCCTCTCTATATATATGTAGGTTCCAAGCAAGAAGTCGGCTTCGCCGAGATGTGTGTTTGTGCCCGATGTTTTGTATGCATGTTTACATCGGCAGTTCTGCAGACGATGATCTCTTGACTTGTATTCGTTATATTTGTTTATGTCAGCTTGTGAAGCTCTTTTGTAAAGATGTATTATGTATTTTGTTTACGTTGTATTCAAGTTGTAAAGTTATGTAAGGTTGTATGCCATTTCATTTGACTTATGCACAGCTCTTATGGACCACTTGTATTTTGTTATTGCTTCCGCTCTTGTTAGCCCCATAGATTATACTCTGATTGTGTTTGATTTTGAAAGATGGCCTTCGGTAACCATGGGTTACTGGCCATCACGGCACCATCCTACTAGGGGCGGGTTGGGGTCGTGACAAAAGATGTGTCTTATGAGCACTTGAGAGTGTTTGGTTGCCGAGCTTTTGTTCACATTCCAAAAGATGAGAGGTCCAAGCTTGATAGCAAGTCAAGACAATGTATTTTTCTTGGCTATGGGCGTGATGAATTCGGGTATAGCTTATGGGATCCGGTCGACAAGAAAATCATTCGAAGCCGTGATGTTGTGTTTCTTGAAGACCAAACAATTGAAGACTTTGGCAAAGGTGATCAACCGGAGCCAAAAACTAGTGATCTCATTGACATGGATCCATCTCCTTCATCTTCGGTGGATGATGAAAATGGGGGAGATGTGCAGTCACCTATTGAAGATGTAAAGGATGATGCTAATCCTAATGAAGTTGAGCCAGAAATTGAGGAAGAGCATCCAACTCAAGAACCGCCACCACAACTTGAGTTGAGAAAATCTACAAGGGACCGACAACCTTCAAGAAAGTATCCTTCCAATGAGTTTGTGTTGATTTCTGATCAAGGGGAGCCTGAGAGCTACCAAGAAGCAATTGAGCATGCAAAGAAAGGTGATTGGAAAAAGGCCATGGAAGAGGAGATGAATTCCTTACTTGAAAATCACACTTATGATTTAGTGAAGTTGCCTAAAGGGAGGAAAATTCTGAAAAATAAGTGGGTTTTCAAATTGAAGAATGATGGCAAGAATCTGAGATACAAAACACGTCTTGTAGTGAAAGGCTTTGGGCAAAAGAAAGGCATTGACTTTGACGAGATTTTCTC
The DNA here is from genome assembly GCA_036172215.1 of Camellia granthamiana. Classification (NCBI taxonomy): domain Eukaryota; kingdom Viridiplantae; phylum Streptophyta; class Magnoliopsida; order Ericales; family Theaceae; genus Camellia; species Camellia granthamiana. The sequence continues at coordinate 24,102,653 of CM069908.1, read as the reverse complement.
GCCGGTTGTGAAGATGTCTTCTATTCGGGTTGTACTTGGCATGGCTGCAAATATGAACCTTGAAGTTGAGCAACTTGATGTGAAGACCGCATTTCTTCATGGTGATCTTGAAGAAGAAATTTACATGGAGCAACCAGAAGGTTTTGTGGAGAAAGGGAAAGAGAAATTTGTTTGCAAATTGAAGAAAAGTTTGTATGGGCTCAAGCAAGCCCCGCGGCAATGGTACAAAAAATTTGACTCTTTCATGATGAATAATGGTTTTTCTAAAACCACTTCGGACCATTGTGTGTTTGTGAAAAATTTCCTGGATGATAAATTTATTATTCTTTTGCTTTATGTTGATGATATGTTAATTGTGAGTCAAGATTTTACCATGATTAACAGGTTGAAATTGGAGTTCAGAAAGTCTTTTGCTATGAAAGATTTGGGACCGGCAAAGCAAATTCTTGGTATGAAAATTGTTCGTGATTGCAAAGAGAGACTGATTTGGTTGTCTCAAGAAAGCTACATTGAGAAAGTTCTTGAGAGGTTTAACATGAATAAAGTAAAGCCGGTTGGTTGTCCACTTGCGGGTCACTTCAAGCTTAGTTTGAATCAATGTCCTACAAGTGAGAAAGACAAGGAAGAGATGCTGAAAGTTCCTTATGCTTCAGCAGTTGGTTCTTTGATGTATGCCATGGTTTGTACAAGGCCGGATGTTGCTCACGCCGTTGGTGTGGTGAGTCGTTTTCTCTCTAATCCGGGTAAAGAACATTGGGCAGTGGTAAAATGGATTCTAAGGTATCTTCGAGGGACTTCGAAGGTGTGTTTTTGTTTTGGGGATGGTAAGCCGATGCTTGATGGGTTCACAGATTCTGACATGGCCGGTGATATTGATTCTAGGAAATCTACTTCGGGGTATTTGATGACTTTTGCAGGGGGAGCTGTGGCATGGCAATCTAAATTACAAAAATGTGTTGCTCTCTCAACTACCGAAGCTGAATTTATTGCCATTAAGGAAGCTTGTAAAGAAGAGTTATGGTTGAAGAAATTTCTGCAAGAGTTGGGTTTGAAGCAAGAAAAGTATGTGCTTTATTGTGATAGTCAAAGTGCTTTTCACTTGAGTAAAAATTCTACTTTTCATTCAAGATCGAAACACATTGATGTGAGATACCATTGGATTCGTGATATGTTAGATTTGAAATTGTTATAACTCGAAAAGGTTCACACAGATAATAATATTTCGGATATGTTGACAAAGACTTTGTTGAGGGACAAACATTTGAAGTGTCGAACTTTGGCGGGTATGGTTGATGTCTCCACCTAAGTCGGTAGGGGGAGAATTGTTGGGTATACCTCCTTATTGGAGTGTGGGACCCAATTGGTTTGTTAAAGAATTTTAATTTGACTTGGTTTAGGTATAATATATTTTTATATATTATATTTGTGGAGACCCAATCCAATTTTGTTACAACTAGGGTTTGATTAAAAAGCCCACAAGTTTACCATATATATATATATATATGTATATTTGGTATTGTTTTTCCCAAGGAAAGTGTGTTGTACGGCTGCCATTCTTGGTATTCTTTTCAAAAGGTGAGCACCCAGCATTATGATCATTGTGACAAGCATGGTTCTGCGGTTTTGATTCGGTGGTGGTGTGTTTTCGGTTGATGTCTGGTGACACTGATTTGGATTATTATTTTGGGTCTTCTTCAACTCTGATTCTGAAGATTTTGGTTCATCTATTTGGTGAGGTCTTTCCTCTTGTTTATTTGTGATTATTTGGAATTCACCTAAGGGTGGTTTGTGAGACCATTTTGTGTCTCGTTTGTAATCGTTTGGAAACTTATTTGGTTGATAGTGGAATCGGATTTCGATCCCGTGGACGTACCTCACATTGAGGGAACCACGTAAAAATTCTTGTGTTGCTTTTGATTTAATTTTTCCGCATTAGTTTTTATTCCCATTAATTGATTTACTTGTGGGAAATCACATATTTTCCCTAACATAAACAAATCCATTTGATTGGCTTGAATTAGAAAGAAACTAAAGTAAAATGTCTTTAAATTTCTATTTGGACCTTTTTTTCATTGGAATTTCTATTTTTATTTCAACATAGCAATTGTAAATTTTAAAATAGTTTCAGTATTCTTAAATAAATGGTTTAATGGGGATAGTTTTTGAAAATCCAAAAAATAATATAAATTTTCAAACTAATCTCCACAATTTTCCAAAATTTCCAAATTTCAGTGGGTTCACCATTTCAAATAACCCCAAAAGCAACATGTGGATACGCCTTTGTCTATCACACCTTCTATAATGGTATTTGTTTCTGAATACTTGCATGCTATATTTCGATCTCAAATTTTATGTCTATCTATTAAAAATTTATAATTCATTCTCTATTGAATGGTGCCATTCAAGATTTGGTTGACATGAATCTAATATAATGAATTGTTTTGGCACTTTTTGGTTGGGATGGTGAGATCGATTGTTTTCACTGTTGGAAAATTCACTTTTAGCGGTGTTTTTTAGGTATTAAAAACATTGCTAATTCTTTTTGTGCCATTTAGTACCAAACACTGACAATGAGTCTGTCGCTATAGCTTTATGACGTTTGAAAAATGTCGTTATATTAGTATAGGTGGCGTTTTTAAAAACACCGCCAAATGTCTTACCCTAACATCACTATGACGTCATTATGATATTTAGCAACGTTTTTGAAATGCCGTCATATTTGACCGTTAGATTTAAAGTTTAGGTGGCGTTTTGAGAAACGCCGTGATATCCCTTTTTTTTTTTTTTGTTTTGAAATTGTGCTAATTTTATGTGATTAAACTAAAAAAATACCTGTAATAAAACTAAATAGCACTAATATAAATAATAACTCCTATTCAAATAGCAAATGCAGCATTAATTCAGCAAATGTAGTATTAATTCACTTTCCTATTGAATTTAATATCCAATCACCATTAGCCACAAAATAACATATCCACAAATGATGTTTTAACATTACTCACAAAATAACATATCCAAAAAATTGAATTCACAATTCTCAATCAAAAAATCACTACTTTGTATACAAAGCCAAAAGATAAGAAGAAAGTGAACCAAAACACCCAACCTCCCAGTCAGATCAGAAGAAAAAAGAAAAAAGAAAAAAGAAAAAAGAAGAGAAATAAGAATCCAAAGGAAAGCCCCCATCTATCCTTCACTATCATTCTGAATCGCTCTCTATGTTGCTTCCCATGGCCTTCAATCCTCTCGGTTTCTGCCAATCATAAAACATAATAATAATAAAAACAAAGTCAATAAAAGAACAGAAAAGAATGATTTTTGATCAAATAAGGAATGCTCATTCATTAATGCAAAATTTATAGTTCTGTATTGACTAAATTTTTCAGACATCTGAACAAAGAAGAATAAATAAATTAAGGATGAAATCAAATAGGAACACTTGTACCACCCATGACAAAAGGAGGTTGAGGTTGAGAAATATAACACCATAACCCTAAATACAACTAATATACACAAAATAAAATATGAAATAAAAAGAAATGAGATAATGCATTTTCCTAAAAAATTGAACACAAATTAAATTTACCTGAATATAATTAATATCCATGGCAAAAGGAGGTTGAGATCCACTTTGAAGCATATTGCTGTCAGTCAAGCATGCCAAAGAATTCAATGAAGAACCAAAAAATGAGGACATAGTTAAAATCAAAATAAAAATTTACATAAAGAGTGGTTCAGTAGAAATTATAATAAACAATCAATGGAAAGAGGTAAAATATAAATTTTTTACATTGCCCATATGTGTACATTAATCATAAGATGGCCATCAAGTATGCTTATGATAATCATTAACACCTGCAAAGATTTGATGAACAAATAAAAAGATTCTAAAAATTGCTTATAAAATGAAGAAAGCCCCAAAACAAAGAATAAAAAGGGCTAAAGTCATCACCATAGTTGTTGGCCATGGAGTTTCAATAGGCTCAGCTCAGAACCTAGGTTGATGCTCTAAATCATCAGCGCAAATCACATCTAAAGTGATATGAGAAAGATGGAGATTATTTCATTTTTACCCCTATACTTTGTCACAATTTTTAATGACCCCCCTAGACTACTCGTATTTTCACACGTATCCCTATACTATTTAAGTTATTATGAATTTTGCCCCTGCCATCATATTTGAAACGGAAAAAGTTAAAAAAATTACATTTTGGCCCCAAATTTCAAAAGAAAGATGCAGACCCACATTTTCTTACCAGCAAACTACCACCAGCAACTATCACTTCATGCCCTTCTATCTCCTTCGGCATAACTCCGTTTCGCCTCATTTTTATGTCGTTGGATTGAACTCATGGTCTAATTTTCGTATCACATCTCACACGTCTCATTCTTCCTCTTTTTGCATGCTATCGGAGCTCTGAAAGTTGATAAAAAAAAGACTTTTCTTCTCATTTTTGACTTTTCTTTGAGCCATTTTTCGGACTTCATATCTTTCTCGATTCTTCACAGTTCTACTTCATTCTTTCGCCATTCTCTTCACCTTACTTCCTACTTCGCCCTACACTACCTCGCTTTCTCACTTTTTCATGTAATGGGCTATTTTGGTATGCCGAAAGTTGTTCGAAAACTAATTTCAAAATTTTCAAAAGAGAAAATAAACACAACCATAAATTTAAAAAGCAAACAATCCCAAACCATGCATCCTAAAAGAGACATAACAACACAATCAAAGCACCGAATATTAGAAACCCGTAATTATAATTTATTAAACAATCTAATTAATAAATAAAATAAAATAAAAATTTAAATTTTTTTAATTGTAACAAGAGAAAGATCAATAACATGATGGTTGATCAACCCAAAACAACCACTTTTCAGGATTTACCTGCTCATTGGGGCCAACTTGTTTAGATGCAATGCTCCATAACTGCACATTTTTTAGATCCTCTATTTATCAAATATGAGCTTCAAACTAGTCACAACACATGACTGAGTTTGTGATCAGATATATAGAAGTCACACAAGGTGTTATAAATACAGCCAGGAGAGAGCACATAGCAGCCGCGTAAGGAACCTACCAGATTCCAATTGTTAGAGAAACTAAGAGGTAACACAAATTATGTAACCATCAACAATAACACTACTGTGAAAAGGAAAAAACTTGCAAGAGCTTTTAAGGAAGTACCCAGGAAGACCATGCAATGTTGTATAGAAACATCTGCATTGAAGGCCATAAATAGTAAATCAAAACTTTGCATGTTTTGGTTGGAGTTTTTGAGTAGGTAAATTATGCAACTATAGGCAATTTATGTATAAGTGAAGAAGAAGAAGAAGAAGAAGAAGAAGAAGAATGAGGAAGATGGAGAAGAAAGAAACAAAAGATGAATGTTTTGAAAATTTTGAAATTAGTTTTTAGACAACTTTCGGAATACCAAAACCGCCCATTACATAAAGAAGTGATAAAGCAAGGTAGTATAGGGCGAAATAGGAAGTGAGGTGAAGAGAATGGCGAAAGAATGAAGTATAACCGTGAAGAATCGAGAAAGATATGAAGTCCGAAAGATGGCTTGAAGAAAAGTCGAAAATGAGAAGAAAAGATTTTTTTTATTGACTTTCGGAGCTCCGATAGCATGCAAAAAGAGGAAGAATGAGACGTGTGAGATGTGATACGAAAACTAGACCGTGAGTTGAATCCAACGACATAAAAATGAGACGAAACAGAGTTATGACGAAGGAGATAGAAGGGCTTGAAGTGGTGGTTTCTGGTGGTGGTTTGCTGGTAGAAAAAGGGTGGGTCTGCATCTTTCTTTTGAAATTTGGGGCTAAAATGTAATTTTTTGAACTTTTTCCGTTTCAAATCTGACGGCAGTGGCAAAATTGGTAGTAACTTAAATAGTATAGTGCTACATGTGAAAATAAGAATAGTCTGGGGGTCATTGAAAATCGTGACAAAGTAGAGGGGTAAAAATAAAATAATCTCAGAAAAATTCCTGCCTTAAACCCTATTGGGTCCTAACCACAAATAGGATAATTTTTAATAAGAATAAGTATTGTAATTAATAAGATATTGTATTTGTCAAAAAAGTTTTGATTAAATGATTGTTCACCTCTTGGGAGAATATGTGGATATATGTTGTCCCCTATGTATATAAATTAGAAACTGAAGCAGTTATAGAGAAGGGAGGAGAATTTAAAACTGAAGCAGTTAGAGCATCTCCAACGGTGACTCAAAATTTTCACCAAATTTGAGTAAAAAATGACCCATTTCACCAAATTTTTTAACAGATGCTCCAACGGTTCACCTTTCACCAAATGTGTCCCGGGACAACCGGGTGGTCGACCGGTTAGGCCAAAAAATTTTTTTTTTTTTTTTTTTGAATTTTTTGAACTTTTTTTGAACTTTTTGAACTTTTTCCGGGACGACCGGGTGGTCGACCGGCCGGTCGACCGGTTAGGCAAATATATATATATATATATATTTTTTTTTTACTTTTTGAACTTCTTTTCCTTGAACTGTTTGAACCTTTCACTGGTTGACCGGTTGGTCAACCGGCCGGGCAACCGGTTGGTCAACCGGCCGGGCAACCGGTTGGTCAACCGGCTCCTCTTTCCAACGGTCAGGAACAGTGTTTTGATGAATTCATTACTTCGTCGTCGATCTGATGAAAGTTTTGATGAAATCTCATTTTGGTATCAGGTTTGGTGAACGGTTGGAGCCATGAATAGTACCGTTTTCATCAAAATTTGAATTTGATATCAAATTTGCTAAAGCGTTGGAGATGGTCTTATAGAGAGTCATCTTAAAGTACACAGATAGCGGATAAAATTGGTTACTGAATATAGGGTGGAGAGTCCTACAAGATTCAAAGACTGAAAATTGATGTAGTAATTGAGTTGTATAGAATGTAGAGTTATCTAAAACTAGTTATTTTTTAGACAATTTTAGTAATGGAAAAAGGTATGACATCTTCAAATTTGGGTACACACCATACCGGTGTTTTGGCTTTATGTATAGTATAGATAGCTTAGATGAGGGGCCAAGTTGACAATTGTCATAAATAAGAGAATATAGGGCTTTTCCTAACATCAATACGATGTCTGATATGTAACCATTGTCTCCAAAAGGTGCCTCTATCAACTTAACCACTGATTGCATTCGGTTAAAATCACCCCATATTCACTTTCCTGAGCGAGATTCAATGAGCCACCATAGGCTAAGCCCAAGTTGCTTAGCTTTATTTCCGCCCCAGAAAGTGTATTGTTAAGCTTGTGCCAAAAACTGGACGAGCTTCATCAATATTTACATACATATTTTAAGGGTTCAGTAGATAGTAGAAGGTTTTTTATTTTTTATTTTTTAACTCACAAAAGTGATGCATACTATTGTTTTTACATGCATTTGTTCACAAAAATATAAATCTGAAATATCAGAGCAAAATACAAAGTTACTTAAAGCAAGAAGATAGTCTTTGAGGATTTATCCCAGCAGCAGCAACATATAAATCCAGCTTCCTAATTGCAATTCCAATACCATCCAGTCCAAGATCACTGAGACCCAATATTCTGTTTCCATCTGTTACAACAATCATATCAACCTACAACAAAAGGTTCTGTATCAACACTCTAGAGCAGCGATCAAAAATCAAGTACAATAAGTAAAGTACAATGTTTGCAGCGAGCTAACACTGAAAGATAGCAAACTTCATGGTAAGTAACTAGTAAATGAGATCTGATAAAAGCCAAAAATGAAACATTCAGGCATCTAGCAAAAGTGAAATTCAAGATTGGAAATATGAAACCAAAATGAAAAGGACACAGAAGCTAATAGCTGTTATATTTTAGAAACACTTTGAAAAATGAGAGAAACCAAAAAAAATTAAAGCCAAGTTATTCCCAGTCCCTCATAGATGGAAAAGAGTAATGGAACAATCTTGCAAGTCAAAACAGTAATAGATATTCTGAGTCAAAAGTTTGACGTCTAGAAAAGCTTGAAAGGTTCCAATCTACAACATGATGCATCAAATAATCATAATAAAGCTTTAACAAACAGATTGTTAATCATGAGTACTGCAGACCTGATCAGTTGGCCAATTATACACCATTGACATCATTTCCCCACAATCAGCAGCACTGAAATACATCCCCCTGGTCCTTCTAAACAATCCACTATAGTTCCGACAAACAAGACCAACTGTAGGAGTATAGACTATAGGTGCATATTCCAAACAATCATTTCTTCATAGAAAAAAAAAAATGCTAAGCACGTAGAGGTAATAAATGAGGAGTTTTAGGAAATAAAAACTTTACATATAGGTTAGAAAAAATGTAACTCAGATTTCAGGTAAGTTAAACAGTGACATAGTGGGGAAAAAAAAAAACGAAGAAACCAAACATTTATATATACACACACACACAACACAAATAAGCAATAGATCTCAATAACCAAATCAAGAGAGATGGGAATGAAGAGCTTGAAAGAGAGAGAGAGAGAGAAATCAATACCTCGTGGTGAAGCTTCGAAATCAAGAGAGAGAACTTCAAAATCGAAATCGCTCTGAGATGAATCTCAAAATTGAAATCGCTCTAAGACCGATCTGAGAAATCAAGCACAGCCTCTCCTAAGATCACTTCCTCTGCGATCGAAACCAACCCCTCTTCTCTCTTCGCAATCTCCCAGAGCTTTAGATTGATATCGTAGAGAACAAATGATGAATTGAGAGAGAGAGAGAGAGACAGTGGAGCTTCAGAGCTTCAAATTGAAATCGCTCTGATGAATTTATATGAATCTCAAAGATGAATCTCAAAGAAAGTCGCTCTGAATCGAAACTGCTCTCAAGGGTTTAGAAGCAATTGGGCATGGGCAAGAGAGAGGCGTGAGGATTCAAAATAAGGGTTTACAAAGCTTTAACAAGTATTCTCAGATTCAAAATAGGCGCGTGAGTCACAACGTATTTGGAGGCGTTTTTCCTATTCCAAAACGGTGTCGTTTTATTAAAGGAATATGTGACGTTTTTATAAAACGTCGTTAAATATTAATAAAAATGACGTTTAAAAAAACGTTGCCTAAACCCATTTTTCTTGTAGTGTTTGGCACTTTTTGGTTACTATTTTCTTTCTACATTTTGGTTGCAACTTGCAATTGTGTAACAATTGATGACGTGATCAATATTGTTTTTGGAATCAATGGTGTTACATGTACTAATTGGTATATTAATTAGTATACCAACACATGCTAGCATTACAATTTCAAAATGATAGATCCCGCTTATTATACAAATTACAAAAATTCAAAACCAATAAAATTATGCCACATTATTTATAACTACACTAATTGATGAGAGGATAATTTGTGTAGCCAAATTAGGCCGAGTTAGGTGAAAGTGATTTTAAGGCTTGGACCGCGTGATGGGCCGAGCTATAGCTTGGAGATAGCTTAAGGATAGCTTGGTTTGGGCCAAGCAAGGATCAGGTCGGTCAAAGAAGTTTGATCGGACTGGTAAATGCTCATATATTTTTGGGAATGAGCTACTTCCTAAAGGTGGTCTACGTTTTGACCGAGCAACATGGAAGGCAGTCAAACAAACCTTAAAATGAAGCTTTGATTGAGTAAGAAAAAGAGCCGTGCAACATCAGCAAGGGGGCACGCCGAGCAAACCCTTCATGGTGCTGCGTGTTGCACGGCCAAGTCAGTGGCGGATATAGTTAAGTAGTTCGGTTGCTCGGCTTCTCACTTGGCTTGCAGTGAGGAGGGTGTTAAAGGATAAGTATTATCCTTTAGAAATATGATTAGTAGGAGGACTCTACAAAGGACAGTTAGAGTTCTATTAGGATTGTGCCATGCAAACTTACAAAAACTCAAATCAAACCCTAATCTAAAGTATTACAATTGCTATTCTTGAATCACAGAGTTTTTGTCTCTTGAGTCTATTTGTTGACTTAGGTATCGGAGGGGTTTCCGGCACACACCCGTTGGTTAGCTCACGTTTGTGATTTCAGGAGTTACGATGACATTTGGAGGAGCACAAATTTGATCAACAAAATTACACGAGTGAATATTATTTTGTACTTATACTATAGCGACCCAGGTTTTACCCCGACGTTTATTGTGTTCCGGACTCGGGTTCCGTGGTTGTATGTTGTTGTTTATGTCTTGTTTCCTTCCTTTAATTCCTTGAATTTGAGTTTTGGGACTTGTTGGGTGAGTTTGGAACAGGTTGGTTGTCTGTTGGTATAAGTGGTTGCTGCCCAGGTTTTGGCTTTTTCGCTCGAGTGAGGATTTCTATGCTCGAGCGAGCCTTGGGTATTTGCTTCTTCGCTCGAGCGAGGTTTCTTGCGCTCGAGTGAGGATTGAGAGTCCTCAGGTTTCTTTCTCAGACGTAGCTTTCGCTCGAGCGAGCATTCTTGCGCTCGAGCGAGCCTTATGTTATTTGTTCCTTCGCTTGAGCGAGGATTCTTGCACTCGAGCGTGCGTTTGCGCTTGTGGCAGACCTGAAGCTTCGCATTATGCGCTCGAGCAACGCTTCTTGTGCTCGAGCGAGGCCACTTGTTGTGTCTGGTCGCTCGAGCGATGACTCCTTCGTTCGAGCGAGCCTCGCATATATCAAATCGCAGCACGGTGATTTTATATCACTTTTTGATTTCTTCTTCTCTAGAAACCCTAATCCGGTTGTCTCTCTCTCTAAAACACTATCTCTCTCTACAAATACTCTTTGATCTAGAGTTCTTCTACCCTACTTCATTCGTAAAAAGGGTAGAGTATCGCGTGGGCTTTCCTTTGATCCGAAAAAGTTCAAGTTTGGGGCATCTTCAAGTTTCTCCTTCTTCCTCTTTGAGCTTCTCCATTTAAGGTAGGGATAATCTACTCTTTAATATGAGTTTTGACCTAGATATTTGTCATTTTTGCATAAATGGTGAAGTTGGGAAGCTTGGGTGAAGTTAGGGTTTGGGTTTAAATTTGTGAAAGAGGGGTTTTCTATTTTGGGCTCCATACGTGTATGTGAGGTCTTGAAAAAGGGGTTATTTGTGTATAATAGGTGTGTAGACGTCCCCGAACGCATCCCGGGGCGAGGAGTGCGAGTCCTCCCCGTTCTGGTTCGATATTGGGTCTACTACAGTTCGAAGGACTCAAATGTCACGGTTCTAAATCTTGAACCAAAGAGTCCACATCCGGCAAATCGTTTTGAAAACAGATTTTTTGAAAGAAGTGCCAAACATGGACTGCTTTGCCAGATACAGAGTCGCCACCTAAATATTTTATTTTTGGGAAATTTAGGAAACCCTGACTCGGTGCCAAAGGCCACGTGTCCGTCATCACCAAAGTTGCCTCGGCTTGGGAACTTGGGTACGATTGGGGAATGTCACTTCATGAGCACCCCCGCTCGCCCGGTCAAAGACCGGCCTCTACTAACCATGATATCTTATTTTGAAAACACTGTATGTTCTTATTCCGGTTATTAGCCTAGGTTACTATGTGATGCGCACAGCATACAAGTATAGACTGAGTCGCTTGAATTGGAACAAAACATTTCATGTTTGTTTTTGAAAGATAGTTTGCTACCCGCAGGTAGGCTTAAAATGCAGATTTTGCCACTCTCAGGTGGGCTTAGAAAAACATGGTTTTGCCACTATCTAGTGGGCTTAAAACAAACATTTGATGAATTATTCCAATCCAAATAACCCAACCTTCACCCACAGGCATTCAGGCAGTTATATCACATAAGCAATTAGCCTCATGGTAAGCATGCTATTCATGGCAACACTCACGCGCATGCAAGGATGCTAAAGCATAAAACTTACCGAGTACTCCAAGCCAATACAGAAACTCATTAGAAATCCATGCATGATCCTAGATACACAGAAATGCCTAATGCAACACATGCAGAGATGCAACTATAGCAGGCTCGGCTATTCTAAACATGACATATGGAATGCTACAACTAACACGTATTCAATTTGGAATTGAAATACAAAATGCAGTTTGTATGATGCGCCGAGCCCGGTGCGTGCAAAACAGATGAATGATGCAAACATGCTGTCATACTGTATGCTAATTAAAATATGCCCTAATCTAACCATCGTAAGCGGGTAAATAAAAGGGAAGAAAGACGTGGGGTTGGAAGACATACATCACACTCACCCACACTTATTACAATTATGCCCTCGCGCAGAGGGTCCAAATAAATATACAGTCCCAAATAAAAGAATAATACAGTCCAAATATTACAGTCCGAATAATGTACAAATTCCTAATTAATTAACAAATTAACTAAGAAGACTGTAAACTGGCATGCAAGCCAGGGACTGCCTTGCTTCTGATGAACGATGTATGTTTGGGCTGCCTTGCGCGGAAATCCACTGGAATGCCCCAACTAGCCTCTGTTTCGCAATGTTTCTTGAAAAGCGCGCCAAGCTTCGGAAGACCGCTGATTCTTGATATGCTGCAACAGAGAGCAGGAAAGGGGCATAGCAATGTATTTCACAGATATATGCATGCCTCGATCCTCGTGCCACTAATCACGCATCTCGATGCATGATGGCCGAGGAGCCGAATTGCACAACTCAATATAGGATGAATGCATATGAATGCTACAATAAAACCTGACTCCATCATGGATAATCCGGAGTGTCGGTGACGTGGGAATTGAGACCCGCTCCGTCACTCGGGGTACGGAACGTGCCTCGTTTCCCGTGCCCGGGCTAACTCCTATCCCGAACACGATGCAATATGCATGATATGCATGAAATGCAGCTAATATGCAATCCTAACATACACAATGTCATGGAATGGCATACACGCTATACGAGGTAATACACAATCGGGCATACACAATGCTATGGATGAAATGACATACGCAATGCAATAATGGGCTTACACCAACATGAGAGAGCCTCATCCACACTCACATAGGAGGCCATCAGATGAAAACAAGACACCTCGAAATGCGTGCACGCGGGCACGCAAACCGAGAACGGACCCTCAGGCACCGAAATGCCACTCTAATGAGACATGGCAAAGACACGGAATATGATATGCAAACATGCAAAAATCAGTAGCAAAATGAGAGGGAAAACAGCCCCGAAAGAAGGCGAAATGAAACCCGATGCAAGTGATCTCTCCCGAAATGCAAAACTAGTCATCCGAAATGACTTGTAGCTATACCATACATGCATAATTTGAACAAGACATGAAAAAGAAGAAGCAAGGCAGCCCCAAAACTCACATTTTTACAGTACAAAACATGGCCAAACAGCAATCACAAGTAGGGCTAAAATGGCATACAAAAATGGCTCCGCAAGGGAAGCAATGAAGTAAGTGATAGATGCAAAGCCCAAATGGCAAAAGACCCTTCTAAAAAACTGAATAGGGCCTAAAAATATGAACATTTACAGTAGATGACATGCCTCAAATCAGTATGCAAACATGCTCAAAATGCAATGCAAGAAATAGGCCAACAAGAGGCTATAACATGAGGTATGCAAAGAATTCACTAAACAGCCAAAGACCCTTAATGAAACATGCCAAGAAGGTCAAAATATGGCCACTTTCAGTTCTGATCATGGCCTAAAAACAAAGGCAAGGTAAGCTCACAAAGCATGCAAAAATGGGGGCCAAAGAGGGGTATAATGGTAAGTGCTACATGGAGGCCCCCAACAGTGTTGAGCCCTTATACAATGTTGTAGAGGGGCTCAAAATAAGCCAACTCACAGTTTATATCATGCTCAAAAACAGATCAAAAATAGGCTAGAAATACTATGCAAAATAATGGCATACAAGAGGGTATTGAAGCAAGTACCAAATAGGGGGCTCAAACAGGGTTGAGCCCTTAAACAAACATGAAGAATAGCTCAAAATAGGCCTAGTTTCAGTTAGGGTCAGAGCCCAAAACAGTAAGAAAATAGGCTAGAAGAATGGTGCAAGAAAGTGATACAAAAGAGGGCAAGATGGCTTACCCTTGGAGACCAATGCTTAGCTTCCTTTTGGCTTGAGAAATGTTGCTTCCTAGCTGCTGGAAATCCTCTCAAGGTGCTGGAAGTGGAGTGGTGGTGGTGGTGCTTGGTAGTGATGAAGAAATGGTACCAAAACTTGAGGAAATGAGAGAGATGGAGTATGTATGAGCTCCAAACAATTTTCCAACCCTTTTCCTTGAGTTGGGAGGCCAGCTATATAGACAAGAAAGGGGGAGAAATGGAGGGAAAAAGATGGAGGGAAAAGGCTCCAAGTTTCCCTCCAAAACTTTGTCCCCCGGATGCAGTTTTTTGGAGGGAAAAGAGCACACAGCTGTAAAGTACTCACACTGAGGATGCTGGTCGGCTGGGTATCTTTGCTGCAGGTGGCCGGCCGGCCACCCCCTATGGCCAGATGGCCAAGGGTCAAAAGGGTCAGATTGAATTAATGGCCGGCCACCAGAGAAAGGTGTCCTCCCAGGTCTCCTCATCACAACCCTGTGGTTCAAAATTGGCAACTCTAAAATAGGAGAGAGAATAGGCCACTTTTAGGAGGGGTTCAAAAGGGTCAAGTTGAGTTAATGGCTGGCCAAATAATATTAGGGTCCTCCCATGTGTGTACAACACAAATATGTGGTTTGGGCTTGAAGAAAATGGCCCTAGGGTGGTCAACATTGGCTCGGAAGTGAGAAAAACGGGCGTCGGAGGGCGCCGGAGGAGCATAAATGGTTGCTGAGACAATTGCTGGCCTCCCACCCTTCAGTGACCTTCCTGGTGATAAAACAGAGCTACCTGCCAAAAATGAACGAAAACTGATGCAAAACGAATGCTCGGGGGCCAAAACACCCAGTTCGGGGTCTCGAAAATAGGCCGTTAAGCACCGAAAGTGGCATTCGACCACGAAGTGGGTCACTCAGGCCTCAGTGTCCCTCACAAGGGAGTAAATGAGATGCATGCCAAAAACCGGAGCAGTCGGAGATGGTTAGGCGGTCCCGAACCGAGGCACACGGCCTGACGGCTCCGAAATGGGCAAAATGGCCTACGGCCACGAAATGTAGCCCACGGCCACTGAGAGATGGTCTACGGGACCTCTCCCTCCCTTCAGGGAAAGAAACAGAGAAAACCGAGTCTGGTTCGCAAACCGAGACAAGGTACAAAAGAGGGTTCGGGAGTCCGGAGGCAGGGCTCACGGCCGCGACTCTAAGACTTCTGAACGAGCACGATATGCAACACCACCGAGCACTCAATCGGTGACGTCTGAGTCTTAAGGTCGGTCAAAAATGGGGTGTCTACAAGGTGAAATTTAGCCTTGGGTGTAATATTTGGGAAATGGGAGAAAATGCCCTAATTTGAATTGAATAAACCATTTTGTATAAATAACGAAATCAATGTGGAAATATGAAATTGGTTTGGAAATTATGAAGTTGGGGGAAATTGTGATTAAATGGTGTAGTTGGATTAATAAATCACTCACCTATGAAAAATTTGATTAATTATCTGTTGTTAGATTTATTTATCTGTTTAGAAATATTTGTTTTGGGTTATCGGTGGAGGATAGCCATGATTGTTGTAGAAACTGCATGAGGATTAGGAAGATCGAAACTAATCAATTGAATTATGTCATTGAATGTGACGTCTGATTAAACCATGAATTATGTGATTTAATTAGTCATTGTATATGACGTGTTTAAATACATTGTATATGTATCATTGTATGGGAGGAGATAGGGGATGAACTCCATTGAGAATTAAGTTGGCCGGAGTGTCCACGGTGAAAGTCTCGAAATCTTATTTATTTATGGGGTTCCCTCGGACGTAGTTCTATAAAATGGCAAGAAATATAAGTGTTGGATTGATGAATGTATTGAATTGTGAACCATTGAGTAGTAGTCTTATTTTGATTGTTTTGATAATAATGAATTTGGTTAATTGATTCTATCCAAAACGGAAGAATGGAATTGAGTTGAGGTATTGGTTGTCTATATTGAATGAACTTGAAAATAATATGTATTGGTTAAGAATGTTGTACATTTATCTGATGCTAATATCTTAGTTAATTCTTATATATTGTTTAGCATATCTCTACTGGGCTTTGGCTCACCCTACTTGGGAAACCATTTTTCAGGTATAGGTGACATGCGCCCTCCAAGGTCTTAGCTTAGGAGGTTTAGGAGTTGAAGGCTCCTTTTTGTTATTTTGTTTTTTGATGTTAAATGTTGATTCAAGCCATGGGCTTTATATGTATAGAGCTAGGACTCTTCTTTTGTTGTAACCAAGTGGTAACTTGGAATGATGTAAGCCCGTAGGGCAACTATTTTGCTGTTAGTAATTAGAGTTACATGCTATAGTTTCAAGATAAACATTTATGAAAATGTAATGCATGTAATATTTTTTGTAAAGAAGATTATGATGAATGAAAATATAACGTTTCTATTATATTTTATGGGTCTTATGAATGGTTGGTTTATGTCATATTTTGAGGGCGTTACAACTTGGTATTAGAGCGTACCGGGTTTGAATACTTTGGGTACGTGGGAAGTGGTTAGTACCACAATGGGTTTGTCTCGCTTGTTAGAGACTTATACATGAAGTTATGTGTTTATATAATAACATGTTTATGTGACTATATGGGTATGAGATTTAATTTCTTGGATGTTGATCGGGTCTATGGATTTCTGGGAGTCCTGTTGGAAAGGCACTTGATCACTGCTGTTTTTAACTGGAACTCTAGCAACGCCACGGGACGGTCATTATCCGGAAACAAAATTCGTGTGTGTTTATGTGATTATGTGCTTACGTGGAGTGAATTACAGTTGTTCATTGTATTAGGACGTGAGTGAGTTAGCTTTGGCACATTTGTAAATGTGCTAATCCTTTTGTTACCTTTATTAGGATGTCAGGACGAGGTCGTGGTGGTAGGCGTGGTAGGCCTAGGAGGCATGAGATGCCTATACCGGATGAGGTTCCGGCACAGGAGAAAGGAGTGGGCTAGGTCAATGTGGCCAAACCGGTTGGTCAGCAGGCCATGGGTGCCTTGGCCCGTGAAATGGCAGGAGCATTGAAGGAATCAATGGACATTCTTCGAGCTGAGAATCAAGTCCAGGCCCGAGTTGTTGAAGCTCGGCCGTCCTTTTTTAATAGGGAGTTCTTCCAGTCAAACCCAGAGGAGTTTTTGGGAGATCCTAAAGAGCCACTGAAGGCTGATGAGTGCCTAGAGCAGATAACGAAGACGTTTGAGATGCTTGGCATCGAAGACGGAGGTTTGAGGGTGACCTTGGTGTCCTTCTAGCTGAAGGGAGACGCGGGTCAGTGGTGGAAGTATGTGCGGGGTGCATTAGAGGGGCTTGGGAAGCCTTTGTTGAGGCTTTCCAGGACAAGTACCTGCCTGCTACAGTGAGGGAGAAGTTACGGGATCAATTCTCCAAGTTGGTGCAGTTGAATACACCAATGGCGGAGTTTAAGGCCACCTTTACCAGCTTGTCTAGGTTTGCACCGGAGTTAGTGGCGACTGAAGAGCACCGATGTCTGGAGTTCGAGAAGAGGTTGCAGACCAAACTCATGTTTAGAGTGGTCGGATCCATGATTAGGGACTATGGGCACCTTGTGGAGGCTGCAGCCCATCCTGAGACTATTATGCATGCAGAGGAGGAGAGTGAGAGGCAGAGGGGTTTTAACCCTCAGCAGTCCCAGGGAACGCATTCGAGATCTACCTTTCCAGTACCGAGTTCGGGTTCTGGGAGAGGCGGTCAGGGAGACATCACTTATTACAAATGTGGTCAGCTGGGCCACAAGTCTTCAGCTTGCCCACAGAGTGGAGGAGGGCAACAAGCAACTTCATTTTCGGCCCGTTCTCAGGGCCAGAGTCAGGGTAGAGGCCAGCCGCTCACTTGTTATCAGTGTGGGCAGGTAGGGCACTTGAAGAGGTTTTTCCTGTAGTTGGATGACATACCTGGTGCGTCTGGTTCGAGGCAGACACAGAGCCACTAGCCAGCGCAGTCGGTACAGGCCTCGAGGGCCAATCATGGAGCTTCTTCAACTCAGTTAGTGCAGCAGTCTTATGCTCCGAGAGGTGAGCAGGTAGATTAGAGACCCACAGGGTGCGTGTATATAGTTACCGCGCCAGATCTTGTACCGGCTCCATCAGTAGTGAGAGGTACCTTTTTTGTTTTGCAACTCGGTTGCTAATGTGTTGATTGATACGGGTGCATCCCATTCATTTATTTCGTCTGCATGTGCATCTGTTTTGGGGTTGGAGTTGGCACAGTTAGCATCTCCTATTTGTGTAGCATCACCTATTGGGGGCGAGATGGTTTTGAAACAGGGGTGTCAGGGCTGTGATATAGAGGTCGCCAATTGTCGGCTTCTCTTTTCTTTTGTATTGATGGATATGACTGGTTTTGATATTATTTTGGGTATGGACTGGTTATCGTCATACCGGGCGATTATAGATTGCTACCGTTAGAGGGTTACTGTATGTACCTTGAGCGGCGATTGTTTTCATTTCTTGGAAGATTGGGTTAGTAGAGTTTTACCACCGGTGTATGATCTGCGCAGGCAGAATGAGCTTAGTTACCTTCTCGCTAACTTTATGAGTAGTGAGTGTGATGAGACCTGGGTTGAGTTGCCAAGAGTGGTTTGTGAGTACTCGGATGTTTTTTCCGAGGATCTTGTTAGTTTACCACCTCACAGGGAGATTGAGTTCTCTATTGATTTAGTGCCTGACACGACATCGATTTCCATGGCACCCTAACATTTTGCACCAACTGAGTTGAGTGAGCTGAAGGTTTAGTTCCAGGAATTTTTAGATAAGGGTTTTATTCGCCCTAGTACTTTGCCCTGGGAAGCACCGGCCCTCTTTGCTAAAAAGAAAGATGGGGTCTTGAGACTTTGCATTGATTACCGAAAGTTGAACCGGGTTACGGTTAAGAATAAGCATCCTATGCCTCGTATAGATGACCTATTTGATCAATTGAAAGGATCCCATTGTTTCTCTAAGATAGACTTGAGATTGGGTTACCATCAGTTGAGGGTAAATGAGGAGGATATCCCGAAGACGGCATTCCGTATGCGGTATGGCCATTATGAGTTTCTGGTGATGCCTTTTGGGCTTACCAATGCACCGGCTGTGTTCATAGACTTGATGAGCCGGATTTTTTGGGAGTTCTTCGATCGCTTTGTAGTCGTCTTTGTGGACGACATTCTGATTTATTCACCCTCTGAGGAGGAGCATGAGGAACACTTGTGAGTGGTGCTGGAGTTGCTTAGAGCCCATAAGCTGTATGCAAAGTTTGAGAAATGTGAGTTCTGGCTAAGAAAGGTTAAGTTCTTAGGCCATGTAGTATCTGGGGAAGGGGTGACTGTGGATTCATCCAAGATAGAGGCGGTACAAGATTGGGCACAACCTAAGAATGTTTTCGAGATCCGTAGTTTCTTGGGGTTGGCCGGATATTACTGTCGATTTGTAAAAGATTTCTCTAGACTAGCTTCGCCTTTGACTAGATTGACGTGGAAAGGGGTCAAATTTGTGTGGAGTAAGACTTGTGAAAAGTCGTTCCAAGAGCTTAAAGTTAGACTTACCACCGCTCTAGTCTTGATTATTCCGGAGAGGGGTTCGGGCTATTCAGTTTATTGTGATACCTCACGAGAGGGTTTTGGTTGTGTACTGATGCAAGAAGGGAAAGTAGTAGGCTATGACTCATGTCAATTGAAAACACACGAGAGGAACTATCCTACTCATGACCTAGAGTTGGCGGCTATGATATTTGCCTTGAAGATTTGGAGGCACTATTTGTAGATACCTCATTTTTGATCGTCCTCAAGACTCGGATACGCTTGCAGGTACACCCGATGACAAGTGTGATTGCTCGTCGAGTACTCAAACTTCGTGGCAGGATGTTCCAGGTTTGATCCTTCCAAACCTTGTATCCTTTCTGCTCTATTTTTGGACCATGTGTTGGTCCTCTCAGCATGCTTCTTGTGGTGCACTGCCGGCCACTTTTTGGCACTGCTGGCCATGGCTTTGGCCTTGCCAGCCATTGATGAGGCCTGTCGGCCATCAATGAGGCACTGCCGACCACCACTGATGGCCGGTAGCCGCCTTGTTTCAGCAGATTTTGTGCTAGATCTTTTGAGCCAGCTGTTTTTTACTGAGCCATCCTCCATACATGTGTATGGAGGGATGAAGGCCATTTCAAGCTGGTTAAACAAGCTTTGCATTGCATTTCTCTATATAAGGGGAGGCTCCTCCCCCTTTCCAGAGGTTCAACAATTTTAGGGCTAAACATATCCCTCTCTCTCTCTCTCTCTCTCTCTCTCTATATTTCTCCCTCTCTCTCTATATTTGCATTAGTTTGTGCCTTAAAGTGTGTTTTCTCTTCACTTTTGCACTACAACACCTAGTTAAACACCTTCACTCTTGAGCTGAGGTTCTTGGAGGTTGTATTTGAGTGGTTTTAGCTTGGTTTTGTCTCAGAAACTTGCTGTTATTGCTGTGCTTCAAGGGTGAGTCTCATATCCTCTTTAAATCTTTGTTTTCATTGCTTATTTGGCCGTCCTTGCATATTGTTTTAGGCCTTGCTTTCAACTACAAAAAGCTTTGTTTTCAAGTGTTTTAGATAGTTGTTTGAGGCCTCTTTGGTATTGAGGGTGTTCTATCTTCTTGTGTGCCTTATTTGCTTAGGCTTGGAGCCATCCTTTAAGGCCTTTGAGTTCATCTTTGTTTGGCCTTTTAGCCATTGAAATCCAATGAATTTTCAGTGGCAGAAATGTGGTTTTGAGGTCCAAAATGAGAGGGGGTGGTCCCCCCCTCTTGTCTTGCATGCATGTGTTGGTGTCTCACCAAATGAGCATGTGTTTATACTTCTTAATGGCTTTGTTTAGGCTCATTTTTGTGACTCTTCAGACCTGCCTTAACTCTTTTTTGGCTTGGTTGAGTCACCTCATGCATGCTTTTTACACTTGTAGTGTAATCTTGCCATTTAGCCTTGTGTGCTCAATGCTTTAATCCATCATGCTAGCCTATTTTGGTTCTATCTCAGCATGTTTTTGGTGTTATTTTAGCATGTCTTAGCTTTGTTTTGGTTGGTCTTGGCCATGTGAGGCTTGCCTTGTATGGTTATGGTGTAAGTGGCTTTGACTAGCTTTGTGCTTGAGGTCCCTAGCATGCTTGGAATGTGATGTTTGCATGGTGTAGCCTCATTTCTCACATGATTTCAGAGCATATTTCATTGCCACACTTTGACATTTTCCACTCCTTCAATGTGTTTGAGAGTTATGTCTTCACGCCTTGTTTGTGAGTCAATGTATATGCATGCTTGTATAAACTTTTAGGCTGCCATCTCAGTGTGTTTTTGGTCTTATTTTGCCATGATACAACTCTATTTTTGGTTGGTTAGAGCATCTCTCATTTGCTTCTCACACTTGTAGTGTAATCATGCTCATTGGCCTAGCTTACTTGGTGTTTTGGCCTCCCATTCTAACATGTGTTAGCTCTACTCCATGCATGTTTTGGCACTGTTTTGACCTGCCTTGGGACTGTTTTGAGTCATCTTGCCCCTTTGGGGCTTGCTTGATATGGCTATGGTGTAAGTCCCTTAGCTAGTCTTGAGTTTTGAGCCTTCTAGCATGCCTTATTTGAGATATTTAGATGATTTGGCAACACTTGATTTCAGAGCATATAGCATTGCCATATTCTCATACATATCACTCTTCGATTGTGTTCGAGAGTTGTGTTGAATGCCTAGCTTGCGAGCCATTGCATGAGCATCATTCCCTTGCCATTCATGCTATCATGTCAGATCATTTTGGTCACTATTTTGGCATGCATGAGGTCTGTTTGGTGTTGGTTTAGTCCATTGAGCATTGTATTGTATGCCTCTTGTATGATACTCTTTGTTTGCTTTAGTGCTCTTGGCTCCATGACATGTCTTGCATGCTTACCTTGCATAGTTTAGTGTCTTTAACATGCTAAGATAAAAATGTGTTGTGTTGCACTGCACCGTGTTCAACCGGACGTTATGTTAAACACAAGGTGGATTAGTTCACTTCATACTTGAAGTGATGAAGTGAGCCAATCACCCTTGGTCTCCATTGCCTTTGATTTTCTCATGATAAGGAGATGGTCTAAGTGTCTTGTTTGTCATGCATTTATTGAATTTGTACATGTTGGATCTTTGGCCATCATGCGTTGAGATGCTCGATTGATGGTCTTGGATCCAATGATGCTTCTCCATTGATGTTTTGAGGTGATATGGAGTGGTATGGTACGTACATACCCTTGGGAGACTATTTATTTTTCTCTAGTTTGTGCTCTGTTGCAGAATGGTGTTGCAGCACATCAGTGGCCGGTAGTGCCTTGTAGATGGCCAGCACTGCTTTACTCTTGGCCGATAGTGCACACCCTTGGCCAGTAGGTGGTCGGCAGCAAGCTTTCATGGCCGGCAGGCCACTGGTGGATTCCTCAGGGTGGTTTTGGTAAGGTGGAACAGAAACTTCATAAAAACACCCTGCAAACAGAACCTTTCAAGAGCAATCCGGAAGGCATTTCGAGGTGGCAACCGCGAGCATGCATCCTTCATTGTTCAAGGCAGAAGCTGTGGTAGCCTAGTTTACATGTTTAGTTAGTTGTTGTGTTTAGTTAATTTGTTAATTAATTAAGGTGTTGTAATAATTAGTAATTAGATTGCTTATTATTTGATTTGGTTGTGTAATAATTAGTCTAATTAGATTATTAGATTAGTTGATTAGCTTAGCTTATTCATTCGGACCCTCCTGCGAGAGGGCACAATGTTGTAATAAGGGTGCGTGTGTGTGTGCATGTCTTCCAACCCCCATTTCTTTCTCCCTTTTACTTATCAGCTTTTGATGGTTAGTTTAGGACATATTTCAATTAGCATACCTTATGCTTTGCATGCTTGCATCATTCATTCGTCTTGCATGCACCGGGCTCTGCGCATCATACAAACTGCATTGTATTTCAATACCTATTTGAATACATGTTATCAAGAGTTGCATTCATATGCCATCTTAGATAGCCAAGCCTATTTTAGTCACATTTTGCATGTGTTGCATTAGGCATCTTAATATAGCTAGGATCATGCATGATTTCTAACTAGTTTTCTATTTTGGCTTGGAGTACACTATAAGTGTTTATGCTTTAGCATCCTTGCATTTGTGTAAGTGCTGCCATGATAGTATGCTTGCCATGAGGCTATGTGCTTAAATGCTTAACTGCATGAATGCCTGTGGATGAAGGCTTCATTACTTGAATTGGAACAATTCATCAAAATGTGCGTTTTAAGCCCACTTTGCGGAGTGGCAAAATCATGTTGTTTTCTAAGCCCGCTTGAGGATGGCAAATCCGCGTCTTAGCCTACTTGAGGGTAGCATCTTTCAAACCATTTTCGAAAAACAAACATGAGATGTTTTGTTCCAATTTTTGCGATTGAGTCTATACTTGTATGCTGTGCGCATCACATAGTAAGTTAGATTAATAATCGAAATAAGAATACATGTGTTTTCAAAAACAACATATCATGCTTAGTAGAGGCCGATCTTTGATCGGACGAGCGAGGGTGCTCATTTCATGACCTTCCCCCCTCGTACCCAAGTTCCCGAGCTGAGGCAACTTTGGTGATGACGGACACGTGGCCTTAGGCACGAGTCAGGGTTTCCTAAATTTCCCCAAAATAAAATATTTAGGTGGCGACTCTGAAATCTGGCAAAGCAGTCCATGTTTGGTGCTTTTTGATTAAAATCGATTTTCCAAAATGATTTGCCGGATTTGGACTCTTTGGTAATTTATCAGTCTTACATCGCACTTTGTGAGATTAGATTCAGAACCGTGACAGGAGTCCGAACTGTAGTAGCTAGAACACAAATCCGTGTCCTCGTGCGCGGAGTGGAGTTCGGACGGTCTTACACTATCTTTATGGTGAGAGATTTGAGGTGTTCTCGGATCATAAGAGTCTGAAGTATCTGTTTACACAGAAAGACTTGAATTTGAGACAGAGAAGGTGGATGGAGTTCATAGAAGATTATGATTTCGAGTTACATTACCATACGGGGAAAGCCAATGTTGTGGCCAATGCCTTAAGTAGGAAGTCCATCAGTAGTGTAGCTTGTATAGCTATCCGGGAGTGGGAGATGTTGGGCGCTCTTGGCGAGTTTGACCTGCATTTGAGTGAGTTTGTTGAGGCTGTAGCCTTATTCTTTGTGGTTGCATAACCTACACTTGTGAACTGAGTGTTAGAAGCACAGAAGGGTGACTTTGAGATAGAATCCCTCCGGGAGAAGATCTCCAGTGGGAAGGTAGAGAAGGGTTTGACAGTGTATCCCGACCTAAGTGTGAGATACCGTGACCGTTTGTTTGTGCTGGAGTCGTGCCGAGAGGAAGTACTCTGAGAGTTTCACTATTCTAGCCTTGCAGTGCATCCGGGAGACACAAAGATGTATCATGATCTGAGTCGCCAGTTTTGGTGGAGGGGTATGAAGAAGGACGTGGCAGTGTTTGTGTCAAAATGCCTTACTTGTCAACAAGTGAAGGCCGAACATCAGAGGCCCGCGGGTTTGTTGCAACCCTTACCTATAGCCGAGTGGAAATAGGAGCATGTCACGATGGATTTTGTTGTGGGCCTTCCGGGGACTCAACGGGGTAGTGATGCCATTTGGGTGGTAGTTGACCGGTTGACCAAGTCAGCGCATTTTATCCCTATGCGTGTAAGAGATTCAGTAGATTACCTTGCTGACTTGTACATTTGGGACATAGTGAGATTGCACGGGGTCCTAGTGACGATTGTCTCAGATAGAGATCCACGTTTCACTGCCCGATTGTGGTAGAGTTTGCAGAGTGCCTTGGGCACTAGATTGACTTTTAGCATGACTTACATCCTCAGACTGACAGGCAATACGAGCGTACTATTCAGATACTTGAGGATATGCTTCGAGGCTGTGTTCTTGACTTTAAGGGGTCGTGGGAGAGACACCTACCCTTAGTGGAGTTTGCCTATAATAATAGTTTCCAATCGAGTATTTGTATGGCACCGTTTGAGGCCTTGTATGGCCAATCGTGTAGATCTCCAGTGTGTTGGGCCGAGGTGGGTAATGCACCTTTGTTAGGTCCAGAGTTGGTTTGGGAAACGACGGAGAAGGTGGCACTTATTCGTAAGAGATTGATTACAGCCCAAAGTCGCCAAAAAAGTTATGCCGACCGTAGGAGGAGACCTTTGTTATTTGAGGTGCGTGATCATGTCTTTTTGAAAATATCACCTAGACAGGGTTTAATGAGGTTTGGGAAGAGTGGGAAGTTATTCCATCGGTTTATTGGTCCTTTTGAGATCCTTGAGCTGATTGGGAAGGTTGCTTACCGTTTAGTGTTGCTTCCATAACTTTTCGAAGTGCACGACGTGTTCCATATTAGTATGCTTCAGAAATACGAGTTGGATCCATCACGTGTTAGATTGGACTGACTTAGAGGTAGATGAGGATGCCTAGTATAAGGAGAGATCGGTGCGATTCTTGGATAAACGGGACCAAGTCTTGCGAGGCAAGATGATTCCCTTGGTCAAAATATTATGGAAACATCACGGGGTTGAGGAAGCAACTTGGGAGAGTGAATTGGAAGTCTGAGAGAAATATCCGAACTTATTTATTGATGTTTGAATGTATGTTGGCACTTTAGTTTCGTTTATGAACTATAAAACATTGTATATGTTTTGGATTATGAAAACATTGTAAATGTTGAACGTGTTTCGGAAATGCAAGTTTAGTTTGAACATTGTATATATTGTTTTAGTTATGGAAATGCAAATATATCATAAATATTGAATATATTTTGGAGATATGGAAGATGTATTGAAAATTAGTTAAAATTTTGAATCATGCATATTGGTAAAATATGTTGGGCTATGCATATGTTGTGGATTTGTTCTCTTGTGAAGAGATGAAATAACCAGTGGGTGGGTCATGGTGATGAGAGTTGAATGGCAATCATTTTGAAAACTTGATAATCTTGGTTTTAAAACTTGTACAAAATTTCAGGGACGAAATTTTTTAAGGGGGGGAGGTTATAGCGATTCAGGTTTTACCCCGACCTTTATTGTGTTCTGGACTCGGGTTCCGTGGTTGTATGTTGTTGTCTATGTCTTGTTTCCTTCCTTTAATTCCTTGAATTTGAGTTTTGGGACTTGTTGGGTGAGTTTGGAACAGGTTGGTTGTCTGTTGGTATAAGTGGTTGCTGCCCAGGTTTTGACTTCTTCGCTCGAGTGAGGCTTTCTACACTCGAGCGAGCCTTGGGTATTTGCTTCTTCGCTCGAGTGAGGTTCCTTGTGCTCGAGTGAGGATTGAGAGTCCTCAGGTTTCTTTCTCAGAAGTAGCTTTCGCTCGAGCGAGCATTCTTGCGCTCGAGCGAGCTTTGTGTTATTTGTTCCTTCGCTTGAGCGAGGATTCTTGTGCTCAAGCGTGCCTCTGCGTTTGTGGCAGACCTGAAGCTTTGCATTGTGTGCTCGAGCTAGGCAACTTGTTGTGTCTGGACGCTCGAGCGATGACTCCTTCGCTCGAGCGAGCCTCGCATATATCAAATCGCAGCAGCGTGATTTTATATCACTTTTTGATTTCTTCTTCCCTAGAAACCCTAATTCGGCTGTCTCTCTCTCTAAAACACTCTCTCTCTTTTCAAATACTCCTTGATCTAGAGTTCTTCTACCCTATTTCCTTCGTAAAAAGGGTAGAGTATCGCGTGGGCTTTCCTTTGATCCAAAAAAGTTCAAGTTTGGGGCATCTTCAAGTTTCTTCTTCTTCCTCTTTGAGCTTCTCCATTTGAGGTAGGGATAATCTATTCTTTAATATGAGTTTTGACCTAGATATTTGTCATTTTTGCATAAATGGTGAAGTTGGGAAGCTTGGGTGAAGTTAGGGTTTGGGTTTAAATTTGTGAAAGAGGGGTTTTCTATTTTGGGCTCCATACGTGTATGTGAGGCCTTGAAAAAGGGGTTATTTGTGTATAATGGGTGGAATTTAGCCTTGGGTGTAATATTTGGGGAAGGGGGGAAAATGCCCTAATTTGAATTTAATGAACCATTTTGTATAAATAATGAAATCAATGTGGAAATATGAAATTGGTTTGGAAATTATGAAGTTGGGGGAAATTGTGATTAAATGGTGTAGTTGGATTGATAAATCACTCACCTGTGGAAAATTTGATTAATTATCTATTGTTAGATTTATTTATCTGTTTAGAAATATTTGTTTTGGGCTATCGGTGGAGGATAGCTATGATTGTTGTAGAAACTGCATGAGGATTAGGAAGATCGAAACTAATCAATGGAATTATGTCGTTGAATATGACGGTTTGATTAAGCCATTGATTATGTGATTTAATTAGTCATTATATATGACAACGTGTTTAAAAACATTGTATATATATCATTGTATGAGAGGAGATAGGGGATGAACTCTATTGAGAATTAAGTTGGCCGGAGTGTCCACGGTGAAAGTCCCGAAATCTTATTTATTTATGGGTGCCGGTTCCCTTGGACGTAGTTCCGTAAAATGACAAGAAATAGAAGTGTTGGATTGATGAATATATTGAATTGTGAACCATTGAGTAGTAGTCTCAGTTTGATTGTTTTGATAATAATGAATTTGGTTAATTGATTCTATCCGAAACAGAAGAATGGAATTGAGTTGAGGTATTGGTTGTCTATATTGAATGAACTTGAAAGGAATATGTATTGGTTAGGAATGTTGTACATTTATCTGATGCTAATATCTTAGTTAATTCTCATATATTGTTTAGCATATCTCTACTGGGCTTTGGCTCACCCTACTTGGGAAACCATTTTTCAGGTACAGGTGACATGCCGCCTCCAAGGTCTTGGCTTGAGAGGTTTAGGAGTTGAAGGCTCCTTTTTGTTATTTTGTTTTTTGATGTTAAATGTTGATTCAAGCAATGGGCTTTATATGTATAGGACTCTTCTTTTGTTGTAAATAAGTGGTAACTTGGAAAAATGTAAGCCAGTAGGGCAACTATTTTGCTGTTAGTAATTAGAGTTGCATACTATAGTTTCAAAATAAACATTTATGAAAATGTAATGCATGTAATATCTTTTATAAAGAAGATTCTGATAAATGAAAATATAACATTTATATTATATTTTATGGGTCTTATGAATGGTTAGTTTATGTCATATTTTGAGGATGTTAGATATACAATTGATATATTAATTGGTGTGTATAACTTTATTCTTTTGCCATTTTTTAATTAAGTTTTTGTTGCAGTTGTGTTGTAATTGATGATGTGATCAATTTTTTTTCCAGGAACTTTTTGGTTACGTTTGTGTTGCAAAGAATTTTCCGTTGTGTCGGCACCTTAATGCCACAAGGTTGCAATTATGGAAATCCAAGGAAAGCACGAGACGACCTGGGAATCGATGGAAAAATTAATATTTTAATTATTAAATTTAATAAAAAATTATATTTTAGATATTTTACCATACCAAGTGCAATAATGAAAATATTTTTTTTGTCGGTTTTATTTAATAAAAATAGGTGAATGGTTTAAATTGAAAATAAAGCAAAAGATTTAAGGTTTAAATAAATAGAATTAAAAATTTAGGGTTTATTTTATTAAATGGCCTTTTTTTTTTTCGGGCACTTATCCATCAATCCTATTAATTAGACTTATTTACTTATAGGTCCTAGCTGATAAATTTATTTATAAAAATAAGAGATTGATAAATTTATCATTACAAATTTATTCATAAAAATAAAGAAACTAATAAATTTATCACTATAAATTTATTCATAAAATAAGAGACTAATAAATTTATTACTATAAATTTATTTATAAAAATAAGAGATTGATAAATTTATCACTTGATAAATTTATCAATAGGACTTAATGGGTAATAAGTCTCAAAAGTAGGATCTATTGGTAATTTTCTCTTTTGTTGTTGTTGTTGTTGTCGTCCCTTTTTATTATTATAATTTTTTTTTGGTTATTTGCTAGGTGGTGGTAGCGGCCAGAGTATGTCGTCAAAGAAGATGTTGGAGAAGAGTAGGGAAACTAGTCACCGGGAATTTTAGTTGGAAGATGGTTGTTGGAAAGTCACTGGTTATTGATGGTGATAACCAGAAAATTGTTGTTGGTTGGTGGTGGTTGTCGGAAAATTATTTCCAGCCGGTGGTGGTAGTTGATGTAATTTTTATCATATTTTTTCTATATTTTAAATTTTGTCCTAGGTGTATGAATTTGTTTTTAACTTGTTGAAAAATCTAAAAATCTCCTAAATATTGATTTGCGATTATGTATCAATTTTAAGCAGTATATAACAATCCCAATCAAGCAATCAAGACAAATCAACACAACAATTTTAACATGGAAAAACCACAATTGGAGCACCTCCAATTGTGATAAAAAAAACCAAGGGCAATAGCCACAAAACAATCCACTAAGAAGATATAAATGAATTACACAGGTATACTCTCAATTTCCTAGCGAATCCACGCACGAATTGAACCAACCCCTATGTGCCTCTTCCAATCTCGTCTTCACCTCGGAATTGTTTTGACGATGAGCCACTCCAGAATCCACAAAAGCTTCAGGCTCGAATTCTTCAGAATCCACTAAAGAACACCTCTCTCTTTTGTATAGAATGAACAAACAATCCTTTGATGTATGCTTATTAAACCATGAGTTGAATACTCAATGAAACATCAAACAAAACTAGCAAAGTAGCCCCAGATATAAACCCTAGAACCCAAGAAGAAGATCTGGAGGTGTAACCCTAGATTTGGAGCAACATGCGAATTTATAGAATCTGAAATCGCGAGGTTCGCTCGAGCGTGGGAATGGACGCTCGAGCGGGGACACTATATGACGTATTTCAAACCAAGATGTACGCTCGAGCAGGGATTTCGACACTCGAGCGTGAAAACATGGATCACAGTGTTTTTGCAGACACACATACTTCTGGAACTTAGCATTCTCTGCTCGAGTGGGGGAATGTCCGCTCAAGTGGACAAGCAACTTTGAATGCACTTTTGCATTTTGCTTCGGGGGCGCTGCCCCTTGACCCCACCTAGGCGCTGTCTCGGACCCGCTAAGGGGCGCTGCCCCCTGGACCCCCGCGAGCTGATCGGGCAGCTCGATCCCTTTCATAATCAACGAAGTGGCAATCTTGAAAGAATTAAACACCACAAACTTCTCTGCAAGGCACGATTCGGGTTGGATTCGCATCTAATAAACTCATTCCCTCACTGAAATAAAAGTGCGAAAACAAGTACAACTGAAAGGAATTTTGTTAAACGGGATTGCCAAGAATAAAACCTAACACTTGTCATTTAGACAACAAAATTTGAGGTTGAGGAATTTCTCACAAAAAATTCCATTTTAAATCAATGTATTGTACTTTCTGATAATAGAAGAGAAAAAATAACTCAAAAAATTATAAACATGAAACATAATAAGAAAATTGATTTCAATTATACATACTAAGCAGTGGAGCTTATTACATTAACATATGGTTTAATCCAATAGTAGAAAAATAATCCAAATTGAAAAATTTAAAATCCCGGAGATATTGATTTGTGATTATGTATCAATTTTAACAGTAAATAGCAATCTCAATCAAACAATCAAAGACAAATCGACACAACGATTTTATGTGAAAAAATCACAATTGGAGTGCCTCTAATTGTGAAAAAAAAAAATCACGGGTAAAAGTCACAAAACAATCCACTAAGATGACATAAAGGAATTACACAAGTGTATTCTCAATTACCTAGCGAATCTACGCCCGAATCAACCCGACCCCTATGTGCCTCTGCCAACCCCGTCTTTACCACGGAATTGTCTTGCCCAATGTTGAATCCACAACGCCGATGTCGAATCCATGACGATGAGTGACTTTAGAATCCACCAAAGTTTCAGGCCCAAATTTCCCAGAACTCACTGAAGAACAACTCTTTCTTTTGTATTGAATGAAACAAACAATCTTTTGATGTATACTTCTCAAACCATGAGTTAAACTCAAACAAACATCAAAGAAATTAGCAAAGAATCTCCAGATGAAAACCCTAATACCCAAGAAGAAGATCTAGAAGCCATGCCCTAGAAAATGAATTAATTGCAGATTTATAGAAAACCGAATCTTGATCTTCGCTCGAGCGCACGAATGAGCGGACTGACAAACATGCGTGTTTCAGAAGTGCCGCTTGAGCGCAAGAAGTGCCGCTCGAGCACAAAAACACAACTCTCAGTACTTGAGTTTAACAACATCACCAACCTTGCAATTAACGAAAAAGATAGGTGCATAGACTTCATACACAAAAATATATTTAAGTTGTATTTGGATAAAAAATTTGAGGTTTAATTTTTTTTTTTCTTTTTAAATCTTATTCAAAATCATGATTCAAACACAATAATGTGTGATTGAGTGAGATTAAACCTGAAAATATACATCTTAAATAAATTTGACCCATATGCTCTTGATATTTTATTCTAGTAATTGAGACGGGGTTTAACATCTTTGCTATTAGGGGACCTTTGGATAAAGGTTTTTATTTTGTTTGGCCTTTTAGATAAGAAGTGTCTTATTTAATTTTTATTATTGGAGTCTGTGAATAAGAAGAGTTTTTGGATTACCTTCTTTTTTTTATATGCAGTATTTACGGGCCGGTTCCATTAATAAGACTTGTTTATTTAAATGTCATGATTAATAAATTTATCACTGTAAATTTATTCATTACTATCCACAATCTTTACTCATATTCACTCACTTACTTATAAGAATCCACCATCACCTTCCACATACACAAAGAATAAGAGTGATAAATTTATTACTGAAATAAAGGAGGCGGCGGTGATATGGTGATTATATAGATCGATGACGGTAGAGTTAGGGGCGGAGCCAGGATTCCCTTGGTGGGGGGAGGGGGGGTGGCGGCGAAAGTAAGGCATTGGCAAACTCTAAGTGGTCGGTTCAGTAGCGGCTCAAATTTCTTGAGACATTAAGCTAAACATTAAAATGAAACCTTATCTTACTAAGCTTTTGAAAAATGTAGATCTTCAATATAAGATCTTTTTGATATTTTCTTAGTAAGTCTTAAACGACAAATTAAGTGACTTAATGGTTGAACCATTTTTGATCAAGTTAGGATAAGTTTAGACTACTTAAACAATTATTTTTAAAAATTACAATTAAAAATAAGTTAATAAATAATGAGAATATTGCAAATGTGTTCCAGAAACTTATACTTCAATGATACATTATCCAAAAATGTAATTGCTTCTTTCCCTCATTTATATGCTGGGGTATGCGTAGTGCGGTTCGGGCCGTATGAGAATAAAATTATAAACTAAATGACGGATTGACTGATTGGCAGATTGACAAATTGCGGTTTGGACGATTTTGGGCGGATTGAAAAATATTCTAACCAATTATCAAACATTTGAATAATATATAATTCTAATTTGTATAATATTTTTCATATATATAATACAAACTAATTTTACATAATATTTTCGATATATATAACTACTAATTTGTAACAAATTTCACATTTTAAATCCCTTTCACACTCATTTTTACTTTGATATTTCATTAAAGGTTAAAAAAATATATATATGTATTAACTATAGCGGAGCGGAGCGGTTTCGAAGGAGGATTATAAAATTTAAAGTTTAATCCGCGGTTAGCAGATTGAATAGTTCGGATTGATGCGGATTAATATGGCTTTAGCGAATTTGAAGGTATTTTGCGCAGCCCTATCTATACAGTAGACAAATATTTTCTCCTTTTTACTCAAAATTGTCTCTTATTTTTCCCTTTTTACTCTTTAGTTTTCCCTTATTTTATATACAATTAATATACACGCCTTAGTCATGAACTATTGTGTTTATATTTTGAAGGGGTATACGACAAAATAAATATAAAAAAAAAATAATTAGGAACCATGGTGATAATGTTATGAACATTAAAATATTATGAATTATGGTGGCAAGAGAAGTTATGAAACATTATTTTTATGTTGTGAATCCTTATGGTGTAATATATCATTGATTATTTAAAAAAAAAAAAAAAACTTTTGAGGAACTATGTACAGGTAAATATAACATATGAATAAAATTATAAGAAATTTGAGGGGCCAAGTATAAATAATTTTGTATAATCTTCATAAATATTATATCTATACTTGAGACTTGTGTGGACTAAGCAGGGGCCAAGGCCCCTGACCCCATCCCTCTTACCTTGGGTGGAGTGTAGATCTATGATAATAAAGTGTAAATCGGCAATGATAGAGTATAGATTTGCCACAATGGTGGTAGATATGTGACGGTGAAGGTGGTGGGTGGATGGCAACAACAGTGATAGTGGTAGGTGGATGATGACGACAGTGGTGATAGTGGGTAGACGGCGATGGTGGTGATAGACAATGGTGATATGAAGTTTTTGGAAAAATGATAGAGAGAGACAGAGAAATAGAGAGAGAAGAGAAAAGAAGATGAAAAAACTTAATGAGCATAGGATTTATTGGTGCATTCAAAAAATTAATGGTATTTAAGTTTACTTAATGGGACTAATTGCTAATTAACCCTTTGTTTTTTTGATGGGTCATTGGATAGAGATGATTTAAAATTATTATTATTATTATTATTTTTAAATTTATGTTGAGCCTCTAGACAAGTTTTTCTTTTAAAAAAATAAAAGTTGGAGGGCCGTTTAGGCAAAGAGATTTTTTTTTTTTTTATTTATTTTTTTTTTTCAAGAAAACCTTTTGACAAATATCAAATAGGATAAAATATGAAAGTTTTCAAAAAAAAAAAAAGGGCCTTAGGCGACAATTGCGTCCCAAAATACTTCACCAACACTGGGGTTAGTGTTGTTGAGTGTGTAGTTTTTCTCGAAGAACTGGGATTAAGCTCAGCTTGTTTGAATTCAACATAAAAAAAAAATTATCTGGACTTGAGAATCATTCATCACATAAATTTTAGTTACGAAAAATATACATGCCATTTTTTTTTTGTTAATTTTAAAAATTATAGAAGTATGCATATTTTTATATACTGTGATCTAATTAATAGTTCAAAATTTTAGAAAATATGAAATAATTCTTTCACAATTCTTATGCAAAAAACAAATTAGGGATAGTAACTGCTAGAAAATTGAGGGCATACTTACTGTAGACTTTTGATGGGATCCAGTGCTGTTACAAAATATTTAACAATTACCAGCATGTCTTATTGAGTGGACTTAATTAGTCATAAGTCCTTAATGTTTTGTTTTGTTTTGTTTTTTGTTTTTTGTAATGTATTTACCCCTCGTTTGGATAATGAGAAAATTTTAAATTTTTTTGGATATGTTATTCTATGTTTGTGGACTGATCGCTTAGTATTGATAATGTTAGTGAGAATAATTGGGACATTTTTACTTTTATTTATGAGTTTTAATTTATTTTTAGTTTATTTGTATTGAATATGATATAGGAAGTGTATATATATATATTTTATAGTGATAAATTTATTAATAAAAATTTAAGTAAGACTTTATGATAAATAAGTCAGATCCACGACGTTTGTGGAGTTCTTTGCACAAGAAACAGCGACTAGAGGACCAAAATAGATATATCCCACTATAAATGATGAGACATTATTGTAAATGGGCCTGGATTTAGCTTCAACGTTTAGTTGGGCCTTGACTCCAAGACTCTGTTTTCCAATTTGACTAGTTGTTTAAGTGCTTTTGATCTCATTGCGTTTATGACGATTAGTGTTGCAAATAATTAGGGCAGTAAAAGAGTTAAGTTGAATTGAGTCATAAATTGTTTAAATTTAGCTTAAAAATTTAATAAGTTTTGAAATATGTTAAAATTTGATTTATTTATATAACAAATTGATTTCAAATGAACTTTTAATAAATTAAACACAAATCGAGCTTAAGTAGTTTGATTTTTTTCTTAATAGTATATATAAGATTATCAATCCAAATAGTAGATTGCTTGAGCTTGATTTAAGAACTTAACGAGTTTAAAATGGTGTTTAAATTTGACTTATTTACAAATTGAATCAATCTCAAATAAAATGAATTGAGTTTGAATAGCTTGATTTGTTTAACATCTTTACATTGTTTTGTGGTGGTGTAATTTCTAAGAGATTTGTGATCGGATGAATGCTGGCCATGAAATCTTGAGGATGATGTTAAAGAAACGAGTGAAGTGAGTTGAGTTAACTTAGATTAAATCCGAGTGAGTCAACTCAGTGATTTAAGATGCATGCTACATCTAAAATTTTTAGGAAATTTTAATATACACACACCCCCTATATGCACCTCTAATGTACTATAGGCTTTTCCAAAATTCTCATATGCAGTAGACATCCTAGTAGCACATGGACATTTTTGTTCAAAAAATTCACCATCATTATTAATTGAATTAAATTAAATTAATTTTTAAAAAAATCAATACAATTGAAGATATATACACTAAATTGACACAAAATATAACAATATAAATTGATACAATTTGATGTATAACAAAAATCATTACACGGGTAACCTGTGTTGTTG
The DNA here is from genome assembly GCA_036172215.1 of Camellia granthamiana. Classification (NCBI taxonomy): domain Eukaryota; kingdom Viridiplantae; phylum Streptophyta; class Magnoliopsida; order Ericales; family Theaceae; genus Camellia; species Camellia granthamiana. Next base: position 24,067,149 of record CM069908.1, on the reverse strand, counting down.
CTCTCTTGAGTTGTGATCCATAATCACGTGTGACACATTCAACAACATTTGGTAAGTTAATTCATTAAGTGAGTCACCCAACACCCTCATAAAGACAATGCCCCATTAGATTAAAAGAGACCATCCACAAATTGGGATAAGAATTAGTAGTAGTAAAATTGAGGCAAAAGCTCCGAAGGAGAGACCCATATGACTGCAGATTGTGTGATAGCTTGTGTATCAAGTCTGTGTCATTATCTTAGATGCTAATGCTATAGCATAAAGGAACACAACGACTATTAATATATGATATATATATATATATATATTATTCTTTGTATTCCATATTTAGATTATAGGCTCCTCCCAATTAGGTATGTTCAAATCTTGACTTATTCTCTTCTCACCTTATTCTTTCTTTTTCTTATTCTTTCCCTTGTACGACACTCCTCATATTTGTATTGTATAGACATCAATTGAATACAATCTCTTTTCTCTCTTCTGTTTCTTCTCATATGAATATTCTGCTTTCATGGTATCAAAGTGAGGTCAAAATCCTTGATCCTCTAAATTCCTATAGTACAGAAATACTGGTCCATCCATTACATACAGTTTAGCAACACGTCGTCTCTATTCTTCTCAACCTGCCTAGTAACCAAAGTTGTCGAAATCAACTTCTGAATACATCAAACTCTTCATCTCTTTACCAGGAGTGCAACGTTGCAAAAATCATAGCCAACCGACCCTTTACGCGCTTCAACATGCCACCTCACCTTCTGCGCGTAATTCCACGCGCCGCACGCACCTTCTCTGCGCACCTCTGTCCTTTCGTTGACATCAACCCTACGCGTCAGACTCCTGCTCTCTGACGTCAGTGCCCTCATCTTCCGCATCAACCAGACTCTGCCACTCTCCTGCTAACGTGCGCCGCCCCTCACTATGCTAACGTGTGTCGTGCTTCACTCTACCAATGTGCGCTGCTTTGATGAACCCCATTCATTCTCTTATTTATTTCTTTGCTACTGTTAAATTTAATTTTCTCTTATAAAAAAAAAAAAAAAAAAACTTGTTATTTTTCTGTTGCTTTCTATGGATCGTTCTGATATGGCCTAACCAATTTCCATCATTCTTGATGGTTCTAATTACACCATTTGGGCTCAAGCCATGTCAAGTTTTCTCAAAGGGAAGAAATTGTAGCGTCTCGTGATTAGTGATACTGTCAAACCTGTCAAAAATATGGATGAACTTGCCTCTAAATATGAAGACCGACTTGATGATTAGGATAGTAAAAACCATCAGGTCATCACATGGTGTCGTAATACTTCCATTGTCTTTATTAATCTTCAATTTGGGCGCTTTGACACAGTAAAGGAAATTTGGGATTTTCTAAAGACTCGTTATAGCATCACTGTTCTTGCTCACCAATATCAACTTCTTAGCCAACTTCATCACATGAGCTAAGAGTCCAGTCAATCTATCAATGTTTTTCTGTCCTAGATGTATGTTGTTTGGGATCAATTGTCTCTGTCTAAACCTGAATGGAACTGCAAGGCAGATGTTAGTCAGTTCTCCACATATTGAGATGAACAACGCTTGATATCCTTTCTGATGGCTCTTCGGGATGATTTTGAACCGGTTTGAGCTTCTCTTCTCCACCGGCATCCGCTTCCAACTTTAGAACATGCCATCTCCGAGCTCCTTTCTGAAGAAACTTGTCTTGGCTCTCTCAAGTCTCCACAGACTCATAATGTTCTTGCTACTTCTCATCAGTCTAGCAAATCGTCCGTTGTCCAATCATGTACTTATTGCCATAACTCTGATCATGGTTTACTTATTTGTCCAATCCGAATTTGTAAGTGGTGCAACAAGACTGGTCCTGGCCATTATCAGAGTGACTGCTTCAAAAATTCCAATCGCCAACCCCATGACAATCATTCCAAAGGAGGTCAATCTCGACCCCATTACCACTATCGATCAGTTGCTTATTCTCATTCTACTGCTGCTACTGCTACTGTTGCCACATCTTCCTCCGATGTTGCTCCTCCTAAGCCCAACCAAACCTTCACACTTCATGACATCGAATCCATAGTCAAACAGGTTCTCTCTACTTCTGGTACACCTTCTACTGCTTTTTCAATCACCTCAAGTACCTCTTTATGGTTCTTTGATTTTGCTTGTTGTAATCATATGACATTTGATTATACTATTTTCTCTTCTACCATGCCTACTTCTAATATTCCTGCCATTTACACTGCTGATGACTCTTCCATGCATGTTAGCCATAAAGGTCATGTTTCTACTTCTATTGTTTTTCTCTTTCTATCACTTATTTAATTCCTCACCTTACTCTCAATTTAATCTCTATTGGGCAACTTTGTGATCTTGGTCTTACTGTTCTTTTCTTTTCTTCTGGTTGTGTTGTGTAGGACCCTCGGACGGGACAGACTCTTGGGATCGGCCGTAAAATTGGGCGTTTATACGAGCTCATTCATCTTCACATTCCATCTCAACTCTCTCCTCCTACAGTCGCTGCATCCACTAGTTATACTCTCGACCTTTGGCATTCCCGTCTCGGCCATGTGTCGTTTAGTCATTTACGTAGTTTAGTGTCAAGTGGTCAGTTAGGTCATGTTGCAAATAATTTAGTGGATTGTTTATCTTGTCAACTTGTCAAACAACCATCTTCACTATTTAATAAAAGTGTTTCTATGGCCCATGCATCTTTTGATCTCATACATTCTGATGTCTGGGGGCCTTCACTACATCCTACCATCGGGGGATCTCGATATTTGTAATTTTTGTCGATTATTTTACTCGATTTACATGGTTATTCCTAATGAAAAATCGTTATGAATTATAACAATACTATTTAGTGTGTTTGGTTTGAGTTTTTTGAATTAAGTTTTTTGAAAACTCAGTTTTTTGGTTTTCATATTTTTTTGTTTTTAGTGAATATTTTAAAAATTTTAAACATTTTTTTTACTTTTTTAGATGCACCTTACTTAGATGTATCTAAAAAGTAAAAAATTTATGAAAAAATATTTTAAAAATTTAATAAATACATAAAAATATAAAAAATGTATTGAATTCTCGTATTTTTTTTGTATTTTTGGTATTTAGTGAATTTTTAAAAGGTTTTTTTCACAAATTTTTTACTTTTTAGGTATATTTATGTTAGGTATGTCTAAAAAGTAAAAAAATTTGCTTAAAATATTAAAAAAATTTAGTAAAAACAAAAAAACACGAAAAATAAGAAAGTAGAATTTTCTAAAAAGTGTTTTTGAAAAAACACAACCAAACAAGCTGATTATGATTTTGCTAATATGGTCGAGACACAATTTTTTTTGCACCATAAAAAATTTTCGTGCCGACAATGCCCAAGAATATAAAGAAACTAATTATTTAAAATTTCTCGGTCACCATGGTACACTTCCTCACTCCTCTTGTCCTTGCACATCTCAACAGAATGGTCGTACCGAATGCAAACATCGTCACCTTCTTGACACTGTTTGTACTCTTTTAATATCTGCCTCTTGCCCTGAACGTTTTTGGGGAGAGGTTGTCCTCACTGCTGCTTACACTATTAATCATGTTCCCTCTCCCATCATCAACAATCAAACTCCATATGAGCGTCTCTATGGTAAGTCCCTAGCTTATAATCATCTTGGTGTTTTTGGTTGTGCATGCTTTGTTTTATTACAACTACATGAACGTAACAAATTAGAACCTCAGGCTCGTCTTTGTTGTTTCTTGGGATATGGCATTGAACACAAAGGTTATTGCTGTTGGGATCCCATCTCTAAATGCCTTCATGTCTCTAGACCTGTCGTCTTTTGGGAACATAAAATGTTTTCTTCCATGTCTCCATTCCACAACTCTGATTTTCCCACTATACCATTTTTCGCGGATCCCTCCATTCCTCTATTTTCTGATAATGAGTTTGATACAGATGCTACTAATGAGCTTACTATAGGTCCCACTCCCCTCTATAGAGTCTGGCTCTCCTGACAGTCCTGCATATCCATCTCCTATTCTTAGTCATCCCACTTCTCTTGAAGTCCCTGCATCCACTGATCCTCCCGAGCTTCCGACTGAATCCTCTGTGCTTCCTAATACATCTTTTTGTCAATCTACTCGGGTAAAAGAACCTTCTGTCTTGCTTCGTGACTATCATTATTATTATACTATTTTCTCTCAACATGAACCTCACTCTTATCGGGAGGCTAGTACTAACCCTCTTTGGCAGAAAGCAATGGTAAGAAGAGTTACAAGCCTTGGACCAAACTGGCACATGGGAGTTGGTTGACCTTCCTCCTAACAAGCCTTTGGTTGATTGCAAATGGGTTTATAAGATTAAGACACACTTTGATGGGACTGTTGAACGTATAAAGCCCGTCTGGTTGCTAAGGGCTTTACATAAGAATATGGAATTGAATATGAAGAAACCTTTGCACCTGTGGCTCGTCTCACCTATGTTCGAAGTTAATTGCTATTGCTGCCATTCAAAAATGGACATTATTTCAGATGGATGTCAAAAATGCATTCTTGAATGGTGATCTTCAAGAAAAAGTCTATATACAACCACCTCTTGGATATCCTCAACTCATCTAATCAGGTTTGTAAACTTTGAAAGGCACTCTATGGATTCAAACAAGCTCCTCGCGTATGGTTTTCAAAGTTTAGTTCCACCATCCAGGCCCTTGGTTTCTCTTCTAGCTCTTATGATTTTGATCTCTTTATCTGAAAATCTCAACATGGCATTGTTCTTCTTCTTCTTTATGTGGACAATATGATTCTTACTGGTAATGATGTTCACGAAATTTCTGCACTCAAAAAGTCTCTTAGTGAACACTTTGGGATGAAGGGTTTGGGTACTCTCACATATTTCTTGGGCCTTGAGATCTCCTCTAGCTCCGATGGCTATTATCTCTCTCAAGCCAAATATGCTTCTGATCTTCTAGCAAAGGTCGGCTTCACTGACAGCAAAACCGTATCTACTCATCTTGAGCCTAATGAACACCTAACACCCCCTGGACGGCACACCTCTTTCCAATGCAACCTTGTATCGACAATTAGTCGGTTGTTTTGTTTATTTCACTATTACTTGACCTGACATTGCACATGTTGTTCACCTTGTTAGCCAATTTTTGTCAGCTCATCGATCTACACATTATGCTGCTGTGCTTTGCATTCTTCGCTATGTTAAAGGCACTTTATTTCATGGTCTTCACTACTCCTCTAGTTTTGCACTCTTATTACGTGCCTATTCTGATACTAATTGGGCTGGGTGATCCAGATGATCGTCGCTCTACCACGGGATTCTGTTTCTTCTTGTGGTGATTCTCTTCTATGTTGGCGCAGCAAGAAACAAACCTTAGTCTCTCACTCCAGCACCGAATTTGAATATCGTGCTCTTGCTGATATCACTCAAGAGCTCCTTTGGCTTCGTTGGTTACTTTCAGATATGGGTGTTACTTCTTCCATTGCCACTCCTCTATACTGTGACAATCATAGTGATGTACAAAGTGCGTATAATGATGTTTTCCATGATCGAACCAAACACATTAAAATTGATTGTCATTTTTGTTCGCTAACATGTTACTCAAGGCACTATTCATCTACTTCCTATTTCTACTGTTGATTAGATTGCTGATATTTTCACCAAAACCCTTCCACCTAGACGTTTCCAAGATTTGGTTTCCAAACTCAAGTTGATTTCTACCTTGCCACCTTGAGTTTGAGGGGGGATGTTAATATATGATATATATATATATATTATTCTTTGTATTCCATATTTAGATTATAGGCTCCTCCCTATTAGGTATGTTCAAATCTTGCCTTATTCTCTCCCTACCTTATTTTTTCCTTTTCTTATTCTTCCCTTGTACAACACTCCTCATAGTCCTACATATAAGGAGATGGGAAGGATAAAAACGGCGTGAAATGCCGTGGAAGAAATAAGATTTTGCTCTCTTGCGCTATCATCACAAAAAAGAAGAAGAGAAAGTTAGTTTTAATGTAAAATTGAGCTTATAGATACTCAGACGTTTCAAATATATTCAAGGGGAAAAAGTGTAACTTAAAAAAAAATGTAACCACTAACACTTTTAAAAGTGTCTGTTGAAGTTTGTTTTCAAATTTACAGTTAATGTTTGCTTCAAAAAAGGTAAGAAATAAGGTTGACAATTTACGTTTCAAAAAATCTTGTCTGCGTGTAGTTGTTTCATCATGTCTAAAGATTTTTAAATGATTAAATGACAATGTGTATAGATGAACAAAATGTGTTTAGGATTGAGGATTTGACAAATAAATAAAATCTTCACTCCTCTTAGATTTTAATTTCAAGATTTTGAAAGTATGACAAGCTAAAAGGTGTAACTCTACTATGGGAGGTAAAATCCAAGTTGTTGGTCACACAAGCTTGAACAAGATTTGAGCAAAGCCATAGGGCCAAGCTAGGATGGAGTAGAACAGCATGACTGAACTAGTACATTTTGGAAAATGAGTAGGACCATAAGTTAGCTCCAAACATTGATCTGACAATGGACTTGGATTATATAATCCAAATAGTCAGACTAGGTCAGTACACGTTCCATTGAACGTGGACTTATCCACTCCTAAAAATCCGCAAATGTAGAACATGATCACATATAAATACAACAATGATGAGAAGTAGTAGGGAATTCTCTATCGTTAAAAATGGTCACATTCAAAGCCTATATAAGCACACTGGATCATTTCATAAAGGTACATAATAATTTACACTGTCAATCACATACTGACTTAGGTATTGGAGCATCCCCCAGTTGACAACCAACTGGGGTTCTTCTTTTGAGTGTTTCCAGGTAAACCACCCTTCGAGTTTGATCCAATTTAATGCCGTTGCAAATATGATGAGTATTTCTCCACACAGCTACGCACTATACGACTAGCCTAATTATTATTTGATTCAAAATTTAAGGATTAACTACGATAATTAAAAGGTTAAGAAATAAAAAAAGATCAGATGTAAAGCATAGAGACGTAACGTAGAATTTACCAATAATTATTATTTTGCTTCCTTTTCTGAATTAATCGTACTGCTGCAGTCCTACAGCCAATTGTGACAATTCCACTGCATGGTTCGTTTGGGAAGTGGGTTGACTTTTTAATTTTTTACCTTTTTTGGCTATTTTAGCCTAAGGCTAAAAAACCTCGTTTGGAAAGGACTTTTGGCTTTTTTTGGACTTTTTTGACTTTTTTGTAAGAGAAAGAATGTAATGATTATGGGTTGGATGTGGTATTTTGTATTATTGAGCTAAAAAGTCTATTTTGTTTTTTGTGGTTAAAATAGCCAAAAAAGTCCCAAACTTGGATTCCCAAACAAAATTTACCAATGTGCTTTTTTGTTTTTTCTTCCTGTTTTTTTGGCTTTTCCATTTTCTTTTTGTGGCTTAATGAGCATGTCAATTACATAGCTTGAAATATCAGGACAAAGCTACTTATATAAAATAGGGTTGGGTTTTCCTTCCATTTAGACAAAGCTACTTATATAAAATAGGGTTTGGTTTTCCTTCCATTTAGATCTAAATTGAAGAGTACTGATCAAGTTTGTAAGGTCAGGACGGCTCTTATTTTGATAATTTAAACCGTTCGCTCTATAAGATCTTTTATGCATATCATCTACAAAACAATTAAATTAATTTGATAATTGTAATCAATTCAATTTTATGCGTGTCCTAAAAAAAATAAATGGTCTATTTTAAAAAATGTACTTTGTCGTTCATGATTTTTTTTTAATAGATAAAATGTTATAAATTGAACAAATTACGATTATCGAATCAATTTAATTTTTTTGTATGAATGATATACATTAAAGATTTTGCAAAATGAATAATTTAGATTATCGAAATGGACTTGTGGTAGGTCCCAAGGGCCTAGAGAATATCCCCTCGTCCAAATTTGGACTAGAGAAAAGCCATATAACTTTCCTGTAATTTGTAAACTAAAGTATACTATCAAATATTCTATCCAAGTTAATGGCAAGTATAAAATACATGTAAGGTGATAATGTACTTACTTCTAAATGCCAGGGGTGAAAAAAATTAAAATATTGGGTTGAAGTGAATTTTAACTCTAAAAAATAAAGAAATATGTGTTTGCACAACAAAATTATTTATGTATGAGAATATTTTAGTTTTTTTATTTTTATTTTTATCTAAGCTATTAACAGGCTCAATAGTATATTTTAATTCACAAATCATAAAAGAATTATATGCTTAAATATAGGTCAAATCACAATAGTATAAAGTTAAATTTACCCTCTTATAAAAAACAAAAAAAAAAAAAAAAAGTCAAGTTTATCCATTTTAAAGGCTAAGAAATGAAATAGAGATGTCAATATCAGATATAAAATGAAAAAGTAAAAGGAAAAAAAAAACATAAATAGAATATTTTTTGTCATTTTGTTTTTAAAGTATTTTTAATCATTTGATTATATTCGGGGGTTGTTTGGACTGTCCTAAATAAGTGCACTTTTTATCTTTTTGGACTAAAAAATTGAGAAAGAAAATATGGATGTTTGGGTTAACTTTTTAACTTTTTATGGAAAAATGTGTAATAAAAAATTGTAAAAATTGATTTGTAGGGAAAAATTAGGATTGAGAGTTGTGCAGCCGTAATTGTTGACTTTTGATGAATAGTGTTAACATTTCTACTTTTTGAGTAATTTTTTGATTTTTTGACTTTTTTACAATATGCTAAACTTGACCTCAATGTCTGAGTAAAAGTGTGCAATAAAATTGCCAATCTATTAAGAAGTACCAACCCAAATTAACCGTGTGATTTAAAAAGGTAAGCGGGTAGGGTATAGGGTCAAAAAATTACTACAAAAAAATAAATTATTCTTTTTATTTATTTATTTTTTAAAGTTTTTTTTTTGATAAAAAGTAAAAAAATTATTTAAAAATCTAAAAAAATGAAAAATAAACCCCCCCCCCCCAAAAAAAAAAAAAAAAAAAAAGAAAAAAGAAAAAGGAAAAGCAGATGAATTAATAATACTCACTTCTCGTTCCCCATTGTGGGTTTGGCATGTTCAGGATATCTCTCCTCTCCGCTCCTTTCCTCTGTTTTCTTCTCAGCCTTTGTAGCTTGATATAGAAAATTTCAGTTTGTTGGTAGTTCTTAGTACACACTTTGATTCTATATTTATAGTATGATGACGATGATGAGAATAAACCAAATGCTACTGCTATATCTATGAACTCGTGCTGATACTCACTATGAATGCTCAAGCAGCATGGTTTGGAATCTTTTTTTTTTTTTTTTTTTTTTTTTGGGTCTATTTTTTATTTGGATAAATTACATTGACCCCCTTGAGGTTTGGTGAAACTGCAAAAACCTCCCTTAAAGTTTCTAAAATGACTTAAGCTTTTCTTAAGGTTTAATTTTTAATTACACTGACCTCCTCTAAGGTTTAATGAATTTGCTAAAATGATAGAAACCCCCTTGAGGTTTGATTTTCAGTCTTACTAACTTCTTCTGAGGTTTAATGAAATGACAAAAACCCCTCTTGAGGTTTAATGTTTTTATTACAGATTTTCTTTTTGTTACTTTATGGTAAATGAATAACAAAAAATGTTGACGTAATCAAATAATTTAATTATATTTTTAATTTTACCATTTAAAGAAATAAAAAAAATATATAATTTCAATGATGGTTTTGGATAAAGAAGGCATGCATAATTAAAAAATAACTACAAGCATAACAAAGAAAAAAAAAAATTATATTTTTTATATTTTTATTTTTGTAATTGGACACAATTTTAAAGGTAAAATTAAAAATATAATTAAATTATTTAATGATGTCAATATTTCCTTTTTCTTTTTTACGATTCTAGGGAGTTTTTGATAAAGGATGTACACACAATTTAATGATGTCAAAATTTTGGCCTTGTTTGGTTTGTTTTTGAGAAATCAATTTTGGAGAAAATTTTTTAAAATTTTGTTCAGTTTAGTGATTTTGGAAAAAATTTTCAAAATAACTTTCTATCTCCTACACATCAATCCATCATTTTTTCTCTCGCATTCTCAATCACTTTTTCTCTCACACATATTTACTCAACTACAACAAAATATCAAATCATCTCAAAGTCTCATACTCCAAACTATTTCCAAAATATACAACCAAACAAATCAAAAAAAATTCTAAACTCTTTCCTCAAATTTTTTTTTTGAAAATTTATCTCCTAAAACCAAACCAAACGCACCCTTTGTTTTTCTTTTTTACGATTATAGGGAGTTTTTGATAAAGGAGGTACACACAATCAACTGTAATTAATATATATTTTATTTATTTGTAATTGGACACATTTTTAGAAGGTAAATTAAAAATATAATCAAATTATTTAACGATGTTGGCATTTTTTGTTAATTTTTTTACGATAAAGTAACATAAGAGAGAATCTATAATAAAAAGCTAAACTGCAATAGAGGTTTTTGTCATTTTAAAAACATTAGGGAAGGTTTATGCAAATTCATTAAATCTCAGGAGAAATTAGTATAACTGAAAATTAAACTTCAATGGTGGTTTTTGTCATTTCAAGGGAGGTTTATGTTATTTTAGAAACCTCAAGGGTGATTTCTACAATTTCATTAAACTTCAAGAAAGGTACGTGTAATTTACCATTTTTGTTTGTTTGTTTGTTTGTTTTTTTTTTTTTTTGGTTTGGATTAGGGGAGCATAACTCTTCTCAAGACTACTAAAAAAAAGAAATATGTTTGAGATTCACAATTTTTTCATTTTACAATTTAACTCATAATTATTTAGTATGATAGATGTCAACTCTTGACTTTTATAACTAATGATATAAGACTCAACTCTCTTGTTACATAATTGTAGCTGAATTTGTGAGTCTAAAAGTGTGGGTCTCTAGCACTTTCATAAAAAAAAAAAAAAATTGATATTTGGAGTAATTATCTATAAAATTGTGAGTACCTTTCTATTAATTATATTTAGGACTACAAACGAGTCAAATCGAATTTTGCTAAGCTCAAGCTTTTTTGTATCAAACTCGTTTATTGAGTTTGACCTTGGCTCGATAATTAACTGGATTCAAGTTCAGCTCAACTCGCTAATATTAATTAAACTAGAGTTCGGTTTGGCTTAGCTTGATAATAATTTTTTTTATTATTTATATTATTTAATACAAAAATAATATATTTATATTGTTATATATATATATTTATATATTATTTAATATCAAAATAATATATTTATTATATGATTTAAATAAAGATAAATGAGCCGAACTTATTCGAGTTCGAGTTCAGCTCGTTTACTAAATGAGTCGAATCAATCTGAACCCTTAATGAGTCAAACTGATCCGAGCCCTTAACGAGCCGGGCTGAGCTGAGCAAGCTCGTGAATTGTTTGGTTCATTTGCAGTCCTAATTTATTTTTTTATTGCGACGTTCTCTAGTTGACATTCCCAATTTGATTTTTTCACTCATTATTTTATCTTTTTCTGTCACTTTGTTTATTTATTTATTTTTGTTTATATTTTGCACAAGGGGGTTGATTGATGGAGCTGAAGTAGGGGAAAAACGTTGGAGGTGAAGGAAAGTTGAGAAGGGCACTAGTGGCAACGGGGTGTTGAGATGTATGAAGGGGTTGGGGGTGGTTGACTAAGGTTAGGAGATGTGTGAAGGTTGGCAACTAAGGTGTTGAGGGTGGCCGAGTAAGGGTAGGAGGTGTGTAAGGGTTGGGAACAGAGATGCTTGGGGTGGTTGGAGGTAGAGGTAGAGGTGGAGTTGTGCTAGTCAAGTGGGTGCAATAGATAGGGATTGAAATGTTTGGAAGTGCAAAGAGATATAGGAGGTTAGAGATGAGAATTTTTTTTTAGAATTATTTAGGTTATAAGTACTTGATTTGATATTATTCTTTTTGTTCATTCATCATATTCATATTTCATTTCAAGCTTGTACTTCATATTAATAAGGGTTATTTACATAGAGACTCCCTAAATTATTGAAAAGTATTACTTTGTTTCTAAACTATAAAAACGTATAAATGAACCTTTTAAACTATTGAGAAATATTGTTTTGCACTCTAAACTATGAAAGCATATAAATGAGCCCCTAAGTTATTGACGTGTTTTATTTTGACTCCTTCAATTAAGGAGTCTAATTGATACCTTTCTATAATTTGTGGAGTTAATTTGTATGTTTTTATAATTTAAAGAGTCAATTTAATATTTCTTAATAATTTAGAGAGTTTTCATGTAAATAAAAATAACCATAGTGGTGCACCTAAAAATAGTGCAAAGGGGACAATGCTAAATTATTTAAATTTTCAAGGAATTGGAGTAAAATAATATATGTTTTTAAAAAAAAATACTTACAGTGAGTTTTTTTTTATATTTATTTTAATATTCTAAAAAAAAAATTAGAGAATGGACTCACTTTTCAAACTATTTAGGAAACTAACATATTTTTTGAAATCACATTTTGAAAATGTAATTTTAAATTAAAATTGTATTTTTAACATGCAATTTCAACTTGAAATCGCATGTTGAAAATGCAATTTCATGATGACATGGATTTTACTAAGATATATTATATTTTCAATTTAAAATTACATTTTTAAAATGCGATTTTAAAAAGTAAATTAATTTTTCAAATAGTTTAAAAATTAGATCAATTCTCTAAATTGTTTTTTTTAGAATATTAAATTAAAAAAAAACTCTACTTACAATTGCATGAGAATAAGGAGATTTTCTTAAAAATTTGGTGCGCCTAGCCCCTGGGCCAAAGGGGTGGGTCAAATTCATTGTCAATCTTCAAAATATGTATTTTGTTTTATTTTAAGTCCTAATATTTTAATTGTATTAATTTGGTTCCATATATATTTAAATAATTCTTAGTATCGTAGGTGAATTGGCAAAAATGTCACTTTTGTTATCAATTATAGATAAAAAGTTGAAGCAGGGAAAGGGAAAGTGAAATGAAAAATGTACATAAAATATAAATAAAATATATTTATATTTTATTTAATTTTACACATATTTCTTTTTTTAAATCTTTTTCTAAATTTATGAACTAAATACAATTTTAATGAAAATTAATAGATTATGGATCAAATTGACACATTTGAAATGAACAAGAGTAAATCTATACGTATCAATTGGTATATCAATTGATATACTAACAAATGATGCGGCACAGTTTTATTAGTTTTGAGTATTTGTAATTTGTATAATGGGTGGGGTCCATAGTTTTGAAATTGTAATGCTATAGGATGTGTTGGTATACTAATTGGCATACCAATTAGTGCGTATAGCACCACTAGTTAAACAATGCTATATATCTCTCATTTCTTACCAAATTTTTTTTCTCCTAGACACAAAATAATGGGACTCACATTCATAAATGCATATAAGACTCACTCACTTGTGTCTTGGGATCAGAAAATAGATTAAGAAATGAGATTATATGTAACATTTTTAATTTAAAATATCAAAAATCAAAATGACATAAAACGTACTATTTGTGTATTTAACCCAAAAATTAAAGACAATTGATACAATTATACCTACAAGAACTAACACTACAAGAATTTTCATTTTTGGCGACTAAATTTTTAGTCGTCAAAAGTTAATTGTTAGTTGCCGAAGGATTTCAGCGACTAAATTATTTGGTCGCAAAAGTAGTCATTGAAGAATTGTCAGTAAAGGTCATTAGCAACTAAAATTATTTCAGTCGCCAAAGGTATTCAATTTCCGACTAATTTTTTAGTTGCCAAAAGGTTGGATATTAAATTAAATTACTACATTTTCGGCGACCAAACTTTTAGTCACCTAAGTCTTACATTTTTAGCTACTAAAATTTTAGTCGGCAAAGAGTTTTTCTTTTGACTACTAAAAATTTGGTCGCCTAAAGTTCCACATGTTTGGCTACTAAAATTTTAGTCGGCAAAGAGTTCTTGTTTTGGCTACTAAATATTTGGTCGCCTAAAGTTCCACATTTTTGGCCACTAAAATTTTAGTCGGCAAAGAGGTCTTGTTTTGGCTACTAAATATTTGGTCGTCTAAAGTCCCACATTTTTAGCTACTAAATTTTTAGTCGGCAAAAGTGTTTTTATTCTTTAGCTTTTGTTTTTGGCTACCAAATATTTTAGTTGCCAAATGCTTGATTTTCTTTTGGCTACAAAACTTTTAGTCACCAAATGTCTATTTTTTTTTTTTTTTTTTTTGCTACAAAACTTTTAGCCGCCCAAAGTATTTCCCAATTTCTTTTTAGCTACTAATTGTTTAGTCGCCAAAAACATGATATTATGTTTTATCATAAAATTATAATTTTCCACAAACTGTCTATATTCCATGCAACCTGTAATACGTATATAAACAAAATGATACATACTAGCAATCATTCCATAATTTGCATCCATATACAAAAAATAAATAACTTTAAATGTCACAATCCATACAAACCAACTATTGTCTAAACTAAAATAATAATTCCATACAAAATATGTCATACAAAAGTCAAAGTCCTCCGTATACAAAAATTTTTTTTTACTACAAAGCGAAATTACCATTTGGCATGGTATAAATTACCATTATAATCTGTACCACGACAAAAGGTGATGTATGTACCATGACAAAAGTTTTTCTATAGATCATGACAAAAGGTCATATATGTACTCTGGCAAATGATCATATATATGTACCAAGGTGATCTATGTACCACGACAAAAGTTTTTCTATAGACCATGACAAAAGGTCATATATGTACGTCGACAAATGGTTATATATGTACCACGACAGAAAGTGATCTATGTACCACGGCAGTAATTATCTGTTGATTGCCAAAAGTTTTCTGTATCAGTAATAGTGAACTACCCAAAAGCTGAGGACGACAAAAGTATTATATTAGTTCTATACAAAAGTGAAAATTCTTTTCTATATACCAATATGGATTATCCACAAGTCCATGCAACAAAGCCATCTACAAAAAAAAAAAAAAAAAACAAAAACAAAAAAACAAAAACAAAAAAAAAAAAAACAAAAAAACAAAACATTAGAATTGGTTACAAAATATCAATCCAAGGGAATATGTTCTAACATGCATTTAAGATAGAACAATCGAGAAATGTCTTCTTGGAAATAAAAGCAAGTATAGATATATGTATCATGCAATATTTATTCCAACCAACTGCATACCAACACGTGGCCGAGGTGATACCGAAGTATCAGCCGAGGTGCCACGTGTCGTGGTAGTTACGCCGAGGTAATCTCAGAGTTGCCGAGGTTATCTTCGAAGATATCGGAATCCGGGATAAACAGATAAGGGACAGGAGTCTTAGAATGAAGAAAGACAACAAGATGGATACAGATGATATTCTGAGGGAAGTCTATCCTTATCTCATGTAGAGTCCAGAGTAAGTACTAAAATGAGAGTCCATAGAAGTGAGACTTCTAGTGGGACTAGGACAGAGAAAGACTATAAAAGAAGGGCACCCCCGGCGGGTCTAAGGTACGCAATTTGTAGTTTTGAGCAGTAATTTAAGCACTTGTATTATCTTTGAGAGATATTGATACTGACTTGATCGTCGGAGTTCCCCCGGGTGGAAGAACCACCGCCGGAGCCTTTTCTTTCTGTGCAGATTGCAGGGAGCCATCTATTCTGCCTGTGTTCTACAGCTGATTCACTAAGGAGGGCAGTGTGATCGGAAAATCACTCACACAATTTGGCACCGTCTGTGGGAACGAAAGAAGAGTAGATGGCCAGTAACACGCAGAAGGAAAAGATTGGGAACGACGCTCCCGCTGGGAGTGGCAGGCCTATCGACCTTGATGTCGAAGGAGACAACCACAACGAAGAAACTCGTGATCAGAATCACGCAGAGAAAAACGTCGGCCGAGATGGCGACGCAGCAAAGAAAGCGGATCGGGGAAAGTACTATAATGAGGACGACCTCCAGACCTGGAAAGACAGATGCCTGAGGAGGGACGAAGAAGTAAAGGAGATGGCAAACAAGTTGGCAGACCTTCAATCGGTCGTTAACTT
The DNA here is from genome assembly GCA_036172215.1 of Camellia granthamiana. Taxonomy (NCBI): domain Eukaryota; kingdom Viridiplantae; phylum Streptophyta; class Magnoliopsida; order Ericales; family Theaceae; genus Camellia; species Camellia granthamiana. The sequence continues at coordinate 24,051,123 of CM069908.1, read as the reverse complement.
CATGATGCAAAATAACGTAATGCAGCCGCCCTACCCGCTACAGGACACACCAATGCCAGCAGCGAACGCCCAGAAGAAGGGGCAGAAAGAAATCCCCCAAGCACCACAGCACACGAGGAGTGGAAGGCACTCTCACCGACCTTCCAGGGAAGTCGGCCGAGAAGAGCCGAGAAGAGAGGAGTCCCGAAGGACATATCGCGAGAGGGAAGCAGACCCCAAAGAACATCGGTATATTCCGGGGCGGATATTGTGCTTCGATGCATCCTGCGGGGAAGGGTCGAAAAGGGGCCACCATAAGGCCGAGAGTAGTGCGCCAAAAAGGCTGAAGTCTGGAGACAGCCGGGCTGCAGGGAGAAGTAAAGAAGACTTGAGAGATTACCTCAAGAGGAAGCAAGAGAATGCCGGAGTCGAAGTGACCTCCTCGGTTAAACCGAGGACACCATTCTCGGTGGAATTGGACAGATTCGTCGCGCCGAAAAGATTCAGTATGCCGAGGTTCCAAATATATGATGGTAAGTCAGACCCTAACTTCCATGTTGGATTATTTTTGAATTCAATGGCATTATATAGTGGGAACGAGCCGTTGCTCTGCAAAGTGTTCCCTTCATCCTTCGGGGAGATTGCATCGGATTGGTTCCACAAATTACCGAAGGGGAGCGTGAAGAATTGGGAAGGCCTGGCCGAGATGTTTGTGGCCAGGTTCATAACAAATAAACTTCAGCCATTGAGGGTGGATGCATTGATGGCTCTGAAGATCAGCAAAGACGAAAGCCTTAGGGCTTATGCAAAGAGGTACTATGAGGTGTTCAACAGGATACCTGAATGCAACCAGGAGGTGGCCGTCGTGTCTTTCAAGAACGGCCTGAAGGATGACTGTCTGCTGCGGAAGTCTTTGCCGAAAACCCTGCCAAAGAGCATGGAGGAACTCATGGTGAGGATTGAGAAGTATGCACGAGCCGAGGAAGATACCTCGGGGAACAAGGAGACAAAGACAGAAAAAGTCAACGGCTCGCCGAAGCGAGGCCGAGGTAACAACGGACCCAACAAACAGGAGACGGAGTTGAGGGCCAAGCAAGCAGTGACAACGGTGTTCCGAATTCCGCTCCACAAAGTCCTTGATCAAATTCGGAATCAGCCCTACTTCAGGGCGCCGGCAAGAGCACCAGGAGAATTTATGGGAAGAAACCTTGGTAGGCGTTGTGCCTACCACAATGAGGAGGGGCACCTAACTCAGGGTTGCAGAGCCCTTAAGGCACACTTAGAAGATTTGGTGAGGCAAGGCCATCTGAGAGACCTTGTGGATGAGGCCAAAACGAGGGAGGAACAGGCACGATTGCCTCAAGCACCAGCAGCCCCGCCACCGCCAGCACAGCAGCCACAGACAGGCGGACCTCGGGTGGTTAATGTGATCCACTCAAAGGTGAATGAAAACGACATACGGGGGGAGACACAGAGGGTAAGACACCTGCAGCACGTCAACCAGGTCGGACTAAAAAGACCTCGGCCTGAAGAATGCCAAGGACAGATGATAGCTTTCACAGAAGCCGACCTAGATATGGTTCAGCACCCGCACAATGATGCCTTGGTAGTATCCCTCCAGGTTGGGGAGTGCCAGGTGAAACGCATCTTGATTGATCAAGGCAGCTCCTGCGACATCATGTATGTCAGATGTTACAAGGAGCTAGGCCTTCACCCTGATGACATGGATCAGTCGAACGGCCCGATGGTCGGCTTCAATGAAACACCGACATGGCCATTAGGCGCAACAACCTTGGAAGTACAAGCAGGCACGAAGAAGATCAAGACGGAATTCATTGTGATTGACACGCCCTCGCCTTACAACATCATTTTAGGGAGGCCGTGGTTGCATGCAATGGGGGCAGTTCCCTCAACATTGCATCAACTGCTACGGTTCCCAACAGAACATGGGATTGAGGAAGTTAGAGGAGATCAGTTGCAGGCGAAAAATTGCTCCATGGCAGCAATGAAGTTAACCTGCAGCATTCGGGAACCAGAGAAGGCAGAAGTTGAAGAAGAGGACATGAAGGTCCTAGATGATGTCGGCAAGGAGCCGACCGAGAAAAGTGAAGAAGCATTGAAGAAGATCTTCGTCCAGGAGGGCGATGAAGAACGTTTCTTTCTTCTCAGCACAGGATTAGCCGAAGAAGAGGAAAGGGAGCTGGAAGCCTTTCTGAGGAAGAATATTGAGGTGTTCGCCTGGACACCTTATGAAATGCCTGGCATTGACCCCGAGGTCACATGTCACAGACTCAACGTTGACAGGTCGGCCAAACCTGTAATACAACGAGCCAGAAGACCGACGTTGATGCACGTCGAAGCAGTGGAGGAGGAGGTGGACAGACTTCTGGAGGCCAAGGCCATCAGAGAAGCCAATTATCCGACATGGTTGTCAAACACCGTGGTAGTAAAGAAAAAGAATGGCAAGTGGAGGGTCTGCGTAGATTTTACAAACTTGAACAAAGCTTGTCCCAAAGACAGCTTCCCTCTGCCAAAGATCGACCAGTTGGTGGACGCCACGTCGGGACATGGAAGAATGAGCTTCTTGGATGCATATAGGGGGTATCACCAGATAGCCATGTACCCCCCGGATGAAGAGAAGACAGCGTTTATCACTCCCAAAGGTCTGTACTGTTACAGAGTCATGCCTTTCGGGTTGAAAAACGCAGGAGCAACTTACCAAAGGCTGGTAACCAAGATGTTCAAACACTTGATTGGCCGAACAGTAGAAGTCTATATTGATGACATGGTCGTGAAGACCAAGGAACCAAAAGATCATCTTGCTGACCTAGAAGAGGTCTTTGACATACTCAAAACATATCGGCTCCGACTAAACGCATTGAAATGCGCGTTTGGAGTCGGATCCGGTAAGTTCTTGGGATACCTAGTGACTAGAAGGGGCATTGAAGCCAGCCCAGACCAGATCAAGGCCATTCTGGAATTACAGAGTCCGACGTCAGCAAAACAAGTTCAAATGCTTACTGGAAGGGCCGCAGCCCTAAACAGGTTCATAAGCCGAAGTTCGGACAAATGTAAACCTTTTTTCAACCTGGTGAAAAAGGCCGCGGATTTTCTATGGACAGAGGAATGTGAAGCCGCTCTGGCCGACCTGAAGAAATATCTTACCACGGCTCCAGTCCTCTCAACACCTCAACCTGGGGAGGAGCTGTTTCTATACTTAGCAGTTTCTGAGCACGCAGTAAGTGCTGTGATAATCCGAGAAGAGAAGGGAGAGCAGAAAGCTGTTTATTATGTGAGTAAAACCTTGGCCGATGCAGAAACAAGGTATCTACCATTGGAGAAATTGATGCTGGCCTTGGTAATGGCCTCAAAGAAGCTAAACCATTACTTTCAGGCTCACAAGATAGTGGTTCTGACAGAGCACCCACTGAAGTCCTTGTTGCAACAAGGAGACTTAACTGGAAGAATAGCAAGATGGGCCGTAGTTTTGGGCCAATATGACCTGGAGTTCAGGCCGAGAACAGCAATTAAGGGCCAAGTCTTGGCCGATTTCGTGGCCGAGTTCTCGCCAGAATACATCGAACATCGGGCTCCGTTGAGCCGAGATGAACGATGTCCAAACAGGGAAGGAGAAGCCCAGCCAGAGGCTAAAGAACCAAGGAAGGAAAAACTCAGACCCTGTAGCATTTACATCGGCGACTCCTTTCAACTTTTTGTTGATGGGAGCTCAAACCGGCAGGGGGCAGGGGCAGGAGTAGTGTTAATTTCCCCCGACGGGGAGATATTGGAGCAGTCTATTCGACTGGGGTTCAAAGCCTCGAACAATGAGGCGGAATATGAAGCATTGATTACTGGACTGAAGCTGGCAGTAGCAGCAGAGGCAGATGAGGTAATAGTTTTTTGTGACTCACAACTTATAGTGAATCAAACTACAGGAGAGTTTGCTGCCCGAGATGAAAGGATGTCGGCATACGCAAAAGAAGTCATCAGGCTGGCAGACATGTTCCAAGACTGCCGACTTCTTCAGGTTAGCCGAGATGATAACAGCCACGCCGATGGGTTGGCCAATTTAGCAAGTTCAATGCAAACCGGAAAGACAAGGACAATAATGATCGATTACCTAGAAGGCCCGAGCATAGAGCCACCGAACACGATGCAAGAGGCATTATGTGTGGACATGGGACCAAGCTGGATGGATGCAATTATTGCATTCCTAAAAGAGGGAAAGCTGCCAGAAGATCGAAAGGAAGCACACAAAATCAGATTGAAGTCGGCAAGATTCAGTCTGACAGCAGAAGGACATCTCTACAGAAGATCCTTCACTGGACCTCTTTTAAGGTGTGTACACCCTCTTCAGGTCGAGGATTTTTTATACGAAATTCATGAAGGAGTTTGTGGAAGCCACGCAGGGGGCAGATCGTTAGCTCACAGGGCCATTACCCAGGGGTATTGGTGGCCCTACATGCAAAAAGATGCCGAGGCCTATGTGAAGAAGTGCGAACAATGCCAGAGGTTTGCACTGTTGATACATCAGCCAGCTGCCGACCTGAACCCGGTTTCCAGCCCTTGGCCATTTGCCCAATGGGGCATGGATCTCGTTGGACAATTGCCCCAAGCGACTGGGCAGCGGAAGTACCTACTAGTGGCAACAGACTACTTCACAAAGTGGATAGAAGCAGAACCTCTTGCCAAAATCCGAGATGTGGATGTGAAGAACTTCATCTGGAAAAACATCATCACCAGATTTGGGATTCCAAGAGCTATCGTTGCCGACAACGGAACACAGTTTGACAGCAAACTTATCAAGAATTTTTGTGCAAAGTTCAAGATAAAGAATTACTTTTCAACACCAAGCTTTCCCCAAAGTAATGGGCAAGCCGAAGCATCCAACAAAGTAATTCTGGACGGAATAAAGAAGAGACTGCAGGCAGCAAAAGGAAAGTGGGTAGAAGAATTGCCCAATGTGCTCTGAGCATATCGCACAACGCCGAGAAGATCAACAGGAGAGTCCCCCTTTGCCATGGCTTATGGCACAGAAGCAGTCATTCCATTGGAGATCGGCATCCTAGGGATCAGAACCCAGGGAGTTGAGAACGGGACTAACGATGTGCTCTTAGCCCGAGATCTGGATCTACTAGAAGAAAGAAGAGAGAAAGCTGCAATCCAGCTTGCAGCATACCAGCAACAGCTTGCCAAAGCTTACAACAGGAAGGTCAATCCAAGGGATTTTCAGGTCAACGACCTAGTCTTGAGGAAAGTCGTCGGCAATAAGAAGGATCCCAGAGAGGGCAAGCTTGGCCCAAACTGGGAAGGACCCTACAGAATCACCTCGGTGTTAGGCAATGGGGCATATCGGCTCGAAGATAGTGAAGGCAAAGCATTGCCTAGACCTTGGAACACTTGTAATTTAAAGTTTTTTTATCATTAGATGTTGTTTGACTTTTTGCCGATATGATCAATGAAATCTTTCCAGAATTTTCCAGAACTTATTAAATTATGCATAACGTTGTCTTTTGAATAATGAGAACCCAAGTGGAACTTAGGTTCACATTGGGGGCAGATAGAAGACAGTAATGCCTAACCGAAGTTAAGCCGAGATGTTTAACAGTAGTTAAATCTGAGATAAAGTTTAACCGAAGTTAAGCCGAGAAAAATTCCTTATCTTTACTTGTTGAAATTTGTAGCAATTTACAAGTTAAAGTTAAGCCGATAATTCCTTATCTTTACTTGTTGAAATTTGTAGCAATTTACAAGTTAAAGTTAAGCCGAGAAAAATTCCTTATCTTTACTTGTTGAAATTTGTAGCAATTTACAAGTTAAAGTTAAGCCGATAATTCCTTATCTTTACTTGTTGAAATTTGTAGCAATTTACAAGTTAAAGTTAAGCCGATAATTCCTTATCTTTACTTGTTGAAATTTGTAGCAATTTACAAGTTAAAGCTAAGCCGATATAATTGTTTACCTTCACTTGTTGAAATTTGTAGCAATTTACAAGATGAAGTTGAATTAAGTTTATACGCTTTATACTTGTTGAAGTCTATGAAAAGTTCACATGTGAAGTCCTAGCCGAGGTAAATCTTCAGGTAAACATGCCCGAGGTATGTAACCCCGAGGAGATTAAGCGAAGGAAGATTTATATAAATCATGCAAAATATTCTAAGTATAGAATCAAACAGAAGCAAAGAAGAGAAATTAAAGACTACAGCATTCAAAGAGAAACAGTTGTATATAAAGGAGGCACAATGGCCTAGCAGAAGTAAATTGTTCTAAAGCCACAAAGAAAGGCACATTGGCCATAAAGAAGAAGCTTACATTGTTCAGGGAACATTAACAAGAGCAAAGAAAAGAAACAAAGTACAAAAGATAAAGGAAAAAAAAGCTATGATTCTTCACCTTCAGGAACATTATGGATCTGGACATCGGTAGTCTCTGGGAGCACGACCTCGGCATCTTTTTGAACCGCAACCTCGCTCTCCTTGTCTGCCGCTATCTCGGCATCAATCTCGGCAAGAGTTGTTTCAACATTTCTCTCAGCCAAAAGAAGGTCAGATGATAAGTGAACTGAGTCCGCCTCCTTGGGCACCATCTCAACCTCCTCGTCCTCCTCTTGGGTTAAGTCCAGGACTTGATCACCCTGAGGAGGTGACTTGGTCTTAGTGGCATCCTTGGATTTCCTCACCAAGGCTTCATCATCATTGTTGTCTTCATCCTCATCCTCAGCCTGGGATTCAGATTCAGCTTCCTCCTCAGTCTGACTTGGAGGAGGAGGAGGAGGAAACGGCAAAGGAATGGCTTCAGCCTTGCGCCAGGGTGAGTCAGCAGGAAGATCAAGCTTTTTGGCCAAGGAGTTCCAACCTAGGGAAAATCCCCTGTTGCATGCCTCCTTAACTTGTAACTTGTAATCTTCTGCAACATCGGCCATGCCTTGGGCATACGCCTTGTCGTCGGCCGCCTTGATTTCGGCGTCTTGGTGGCCAGCGCCTCGTGCAGTTCTTTCTCGGCCTGGGCAGCCTTCGCCTGAGCCTCTTTCTTTTCTGTCTCGGCAACTGTTTTAATGGCTTCAGCGGCCTCGGCCTTCTCATCAGCCTCTTGCTGAGCCTGCGTCGCAGCCTCGGCTTGATCTTCCAGAGTCTTCATTTTATTTTTAAGACTCTTGTTCTGTTTCTGAAGGGCAGCACACTCCTTCTCCATCTCGGATAGTCTCTCCTTCGTTTCAAATGCTTGCAAGGAGAAGGAGTGGGCATGTTGCATGGCCTGAAAGAATACAAGGCAAAGGTTATCACAAAATATTACAAGACTTTATATAGTATGAAGAAAGTGGCAGTGAGAAAAATTATCAAATTCAAAGACTTACTAGGATAGAGTGTTGCAGCATAAAGGCGTAGTTCTCATATTCACTCATCTTGGCATTACGCTCAAGATCGCCTTCAAGGAGAACTGCAGTACTGAGCGCTACGCCGATAGTGACATCGGCGGCGCTCTCATGGGCGTAAACGGGCCTGTTTTCAAGGGTAATTTTAGGCTCCCAGGGAACCTTAGGAACTCTGGACCCCGAAGTCGTCGCAGACGATGACCTCGGCCTTTTCGACTGAGTGGATCCTGACGGCTGGGCTTCGGCAGGTCTTTTGGCAGGAGCAGAGGAAGTCTTTTTGTTCTCGGCTAGCTGGGAAATAGGTAAGGCATCCTCAACCTCGGCGTCAGTAGCCTTGGACTTTGGTTGGGCCCTCTTGATCTTTTTTGGTTTCGGTGGGGGCACCATTTGGGTTGGTGCAGCGTCCATGTCGGTTGGGAGGTCGGCCAGAAGGTCCTGCACAACTGGCTTCGGGCGAACCATTTCGGCAGTTTTTACAAGTCGTCGCCGACGCTTTCTTTCAGAAATTGGTACCAAGTGTGGTGCGGAGGTTGACGGATGATCGGCTGGATCAGAAGTTGAACCTTGATCAGCCCGAGATGTGGATGCGGTTTGAGTTACTACAGTAAGAGAAGAGGAGCTCTTTTTCTTCTTTCTTGGAACGTCGGGCAAAGTGGACCTGTGTGTTGGAATGAAATTCAATAAGACTGGAGCTTTTCGCTTTTGGATAGGAAGATCCAGAAGCTTCTTTAAGTCTTTGCCGAGGAAGTAAGACTGGCGAAAATTTTTGGGAGGCTTACGAACGTCTGCAACAAGGAGCACAACATCAGAAACAAATAAAAACTCTTGTATACTTGGAGAAAAACAAACAACAGCTAAGTAATTGACGCTGGGCTCTTACCCTTGCCCTCTTTAACTGTTCGGGGAAGAGGGTAGAGATGGACTTCCTCATCTGGGCCAAACTCCCAGTTACCAGATGCAATAAGGTAGTCATCCCCAGCACCTTTGTTGGAGTCAGGAAGGTCGGCTACAATTTTAAATTCGGTAGACCTTGGCTTAAGGTAATATACAAAGCCCTTTTCTTTCAGATTGAGAGCGCACATAGTGTAACAGAATTGGATGTCGGCGAGAGTAATTCTAACATTCTCCTGTTGAGCTAAGGCTATTATACCGTTAAGTATCCTGTAGGAGTTGATGGTGAGTTGCATAGGGTTCAAAGTGTAGTAGTGGAGAACTTCACGAAAAAGCGGATTAAGTGGGAGCCGAAGTCCACACTCAATAAACGCTATAACGGGAAAGGGCATTGTATTATCAGTAGGCATAATGGAATCGTCATCCCCAGCTAGCCTAAGGTGAACATCGGCAGGGATAGAGAACTCTTGCCTAAAGAATTCGAGTTTGGTTGGGGAATTTACTCTGTGTCTCCACATACCCATGGCTTTTGGAGCAAAGGCACTTGGCTACAGAAACAGTGTGATCTTGAAGGGTTACTGGTACCTCGGCTTAAACCTAGGTGTATACTGGCAAAAGATTGTTGCAGTTTTCCCTAAGAATTAAAGGTTCTATGAACAAATCCCAAACCTAAGAACTACGAAGGCAAAGATCGAAAGCACGAATCTGGAGAAAATACAAAAAAAAAGCAGAAAACAGAAACGGAATTTCAGATTCAGGAAACACAAAGGGTGGAAGACCAAGAAACAATGCAAGAGACATATACAGAAGCATGAAATAAGAATCATTCAAGAAGAGAATTCACGAATCGAATGCTAAAACAGAACAGCAACAACAAGAAATTCCAGAAACAATCAAGAACTGGGGAAGAGAAGCCAGTTGCTTACCAGAAAATGTGAGGCCGGAATGAGCTTCGCCGAGATCAGACGACGGGGGCAACAGTGGCGAAAGCTTCGCGGAAATGGTAGATAGAGATGGTTACAGAGCTCAGAGCTTGGGGCAATGGCAGATTCGAAGAAGAGAAAGCTTTAGAGAGAGAAAATGTAAAATATTCAAACGTAAAAGTGAAGAGAAAGAGAGAGGTAAACGTTTTTTGTCCAAAACATGAAACGGCGGCAAAACAAAAGCAATTATTGCGCCTGGGTTAACGCACGCGTCAGACGGCGCAAGCAGAGAAAAGACGGCCTACAGGCGCGTCCCCAGCACGGACCAATAAGGGTAAAACGCGTTAGGAGAACGGTTGAAAAATGATGCATGACAGCTCATGCACTTGGGGGAGTTCGTGTGAATTCTTGTTCTTGAAAAGAAGACATTTCGGCCTGGAATAGATGATCTCGGCTATAAGTTCTTAAGCCGATGTACGAGAAAGAAGTTCAAATGTAGGTTCCATCATCTCAGAATACCGAGGTGATAGAACCTAGGGGGCAGTTGTGGGGATGTATTTTCTGAATACCAACACGTGGCCGAAGTGATACCGAAGTATCAGCCGAGGTGCCACGTGTCGTGGTAGTTACGCCGAGGTAATCTCGGAGTTGCCGAGGTTATCTCCGAAGATATCGGAATCCGGGATAAACGGATAAGGGACAGGAGTCCTAGAATGAAGAAAGACAACAAGATGGATACAGATGATATTCTGAGGGAAGTCTATCCTTATCTCATGTAGAGTCCAGAGTAAGTACTAAAATGAGAGTCCATAGAAGTGAGACTTCTAGTGGGACTAGGACAGAGAAAGACTATAAAAGAAGGGCACCCCCGGCGGGTCTAAGGTACGCAATTTGTAGTTTTGAGCAGTAATTTAAGCACTTGTATTATCTTTGAGAGATATTGATACTGACTTGATCGTCGGAGTTCCCCCGGGTGGAAGAACCACCGCCGGAGCCTTTTCTTTCTGTGCAGATTGCAGGGAGCCATCTATTCTGCCTGTGTTCTACAGCTGATTCACTAAGGAGGGCAGTGTGATCGGAAAATCACTCACACACCAAGGGAATATGTTCTAACATGCATTTAAGATAGAACAATCGAGAAATGTCTTCTTGGAAATAAAAACAAGTATAGATATATGTATCATGCAATATTTATTCCAACCAACTGCACAAACAATCTAATGTGTAATTTCTTCGTCCTATAAATATATAAAGGCAATTATTAGAATATGTTGATGTTATTTTTATAAAGTTGTCGCTCTTTAAACTAAGTGTTGCTAGTTTTTCGACTAAGTGTGAGGTTTGGTATTCACAGCACTCTATATGTCTGGTGTGTGAGACAGAACAAAACTCAAAAAGTGTTTTTCTGTAGGCACCAATATAATGCTTTCCCTCTTTTTTTATATTTCATATCTTTAGCGGCCAAATTCTTCTTTGTCGGCAAATATTATTACTAGCGACTAAAACAATGATAGCAAAACATAACTTCTGGCTACTAATGTTCATTTTAGTCGGTAAAAGATTAATATACAACGACTAAATTATTTTAGTCACCAAAAGTTCATCAAAATTTCCCAATTATTTGGCGACTAAATTTATTTTGTCGGCAAATAACAGTATACAACGGCTAAATAAAGAATTAGTAGCGTAAAATGTCAACGAACACCAACTAAAAATATTTTAGTCGCCTATTACGCTATATTTAGTGACGAAAGTTTTTTTTAGTCACCAATGTATATTATATCTCGACTAAACTGATATAGCAGCTAAAACTTGCAACCAACGCCGACCAAAATAAATTTTAGTTGCCTATTTTTGGCGACTGAATATTTTTTGGTCACCAATTTAGGCGCCAAATGTGCAATTTGTTTATTTATAAATTGACTCAAAATGTAAATTACAACAATAACTAATATAATTTGGAGTATAACAAATATCATCAGACATTAGACAGGTAACCTTTGTTGTTGCCCCCTCAAGTTATGATCCATAAGTATGTGTGACACATTCAACAACATTTGGTAAGCCAATTCAGTAATTGAGTCATGCAATACCTTACAAAGATAAATCACCATAAGATTAAAAGAGACTAATATAATTTGGAGTATAACAAATATCATCAGACATTAGACAGGTAACCTTTGTTGTTGCCCCATCAAGTTATGATCCATAAGTATGTGTGACACATTCAACAACATTTGGTAAGCCAATTCAGTAATTGAGTCATGCAATACCTTACAAAGATAAATCACCATAAGATTAAAAGAGACTAATATAATTTGGAGTATAACAAATGTCATCAGACATTAGACAGGTAACCTTTGTTGTTGCCCCCTCAAGTTATGATCCATAAGTATGTGTGACACATTCAACAACATTTGGTAAGCCAATTCAGTAATTGAGTCATGCAATACCTTACAAAGATAAAACACCATAAGATTAAAAGAGACGATCCAAACATTGGAACAAGAATTAGTAGAAGTAAAATTTAAGCGAGATGTCACGGCCTTGGATTTTCCAAACCAACCGTGCGGCCTTAGATGCCTATCAACCCTCTTTGTTGCACCTAAGTCAGCCTTTCCCACTCGACCACACTAACTTGAACACAAAGTTTAGGTGGAAGAATGTCTTCACTATACAAGTATAGTTGTGTACAAAGCTTTACAAGGCTCTCACCCTCACAAGTGCTTTACACTTAGAGCTCTCTTGGATCTCCTCTCTTGGATTCCCACTCTTGGATTCGATACCTTATAAATGAGACCCCTCCCCTTTATATAGCCAGCCTCCTCCTCAATGGATGGCTAGGATCATTTTGATCCAAGGGCTACAAGTTCTCCTCTAGAACCCTCCACAGAAATATCTAGGACAACTACCCTTTTACTACCTTCTAGAATTCTCTATACTAGTGTAGTACTTGGTAGGCTTCTCCATGATATTCTAGGATGTTCCAGACCCATCCAGACTCTCTGGATCCTCCAAGGTTCTTCCACCACATTCCGGAATCTTCTAGGCCACTCCAGACGCTTCCACCAGGTTCTAGAGCCTTCCAGTAGGGGTGAGCAGCGGATATACCGATCCGCCAAAACCGACCGAACCGAACCGATCCGCCGCATTTTGGACGGATGCGTGATGATGAGCGGACAGTTGCGGATTGATTTTCTCCAATCCGCCAATTTGGCGGACGGATGGCGGATTTGAGATTTCTTTGGCCGCAACCGAACCGCCAAACCGCCAAATTGCGAGCACCCCTAATAATTTATAAGACTTTATATTTTCAATTTGTTTAAATATTATGTTTGTGTTTTCAATTGAACAAGAGTTTAAATATTTTATTGAAAAAAAGTTTTCAACTTGAATATATATTTTGAATTGAAAAAAATAAACGTATTATTTATCTATATTTTTTGGTTTTTAAATCTAACTCTAAAAATAATAAATAGAAAATATGATATATGCTGGTTGGTTTTTTGTTTTCAAAAACATATGTAGATGTAACAATACAAAAACATACAATCTCTACTACTGCTCTGTTCATGGTTTTGGTGGTTTGAATTGTTATTATATTTTAAGAATCACAGATTGTAATACTTTATGTGGATGAATCATGCTATGATTGTAATATGTGAATGAGGCATGCAGTGATCATGATATTCTAAAGTTTCAAACTTTATTTCTTTGAATAAGGCATACAGTGATTGTAATACTTTTTTAAGTTATTGACTGTATTTCTTTTTTTTCTTTTTTTTTTTGAGAAAGTACACAAGTTAAATTATGTTAAAAATTTAAAAAATTTTAAACCGGCAACCCGATTCGCATCCACCCGCCAAACCGCCAATCCGCTCAATCCACATCCGCCGAATTGACGGACGGATGCGGATTGATTTTCTTCAATCCGCCAATCTGGCGGACGGATGGCGGATTGGAGGTTCTGTGGCCGCAACCGACCCGCGCCCACCCCTATACTCTAGCCTGTTCTCACACCTTCCGGAACCTTCCAGCGCCTTTAGCACACTTTAAACGCTGCTCTTCGTGTCACCAAAATTCTCGGGGCATGACAGAGAGCTCCTGAATAGAGACTGATATGACCACAAATTGTGCAATAACTTGTATATTGAGTCCGAGTTATTATCAAAGTTGCTAATGCCAAGGCATAAAGGAGTACAAGGATGATGAAGGCTAATATAATTATGTAGTGGGCTTCAAATGGAGAACAATTCTTATTTTGGTACTCAAGGAGGCTAGTCGATGCAGGGATGAGAAAGATTTTGCTCTCTTGTGCTATCATCACACATACACACACACACAAATCAATTTAGTGTAAAATTTAACATATATACATACACAGATGTCTTAAATATATTTGAGGGAGAAAATGCAAGTCAATGAAAATGTAACCACCATTGACACTTCAATAAAATATGTAGTCAATTTTATTTTTTTTTGTTTTTTTGTTTTTTGTGCTTCAATAAAATATGTAAAGTTGGTCAGGGATGTTTGTGAAAACTTTGTTTCAATTTATGGTTATGGTTTTCTTAAAAAAATGTTAACAATAAGACTGAGGATCCTCCTCATTTCAACTCACTCAAAAAGTTGTTTTAATCATATTTTAAAACTTTTATATTTTGAAATTTTTATATAATTTAACAATTGTGAGTGAATTAAATAATGTAAACATAAGAGTTTGTCATATATGATTCCTACCAAGAAATAAGATATTCGCACCACTCATACCTACAAGTTTTAAGTTGAGGATTTTGAAAGTATTAGAAGTTAAAAGGGGTATGAATACCATTTATTTATTTATTTTTTAAATCAATAATGTTTGATTTGGATATAAATTTAGGATGAAAAATGAAAAAAATAGGTGAAATGTGAATGAAATATTATTACATTTCATCTATATTCACTACAGGAAAAATGAGTTTTGGCGACATTTATTTAACGGCGTTTTATTAAATGTCATATTTTATAATATTTAACGACGTTTCTTAAACGTCGCTGTTTTAAAAAATCAAAACGGCACCGTTTCAAGCGTTTAGAAGCGCCTTCGAATGTCCCATCTCTCTCCCTTAAATGGGCAACCCTCTGAAGCCTTAATCTCTTTCAGTCTCTCGTTCGCTCTCTCTCTTTCTCTAAACCCTCTCAATGGATTGATTTATCTCTCGCTGATTCATCTCAGAATGATACAATCTCGGTGATTCATCTTGGCGATTTCGATTTCGATTTTGATTTCAAAGTTCTCTCTCGATTTCGATTTCGATTTCGAATTCGAAATTTAATGTTTCGGTGATTCTCTCTCAATTTCAAAGTCTATTTTGAATCTGAGAATAATTGTTAAAGCCCTTTGTAAACCCTTATTTGGAATCCTCAAGCCTTCAAATCTCGTCTCTCTCAACTCTCTCTAAACCGTTATCATTCTCACAGATTCATCTTTGAGATTTAGAGCGATTTCGATTTCGAAACTCCACCGCCACCACTGTCTACACCGGCTCGATTTCTCTAATTTCGATTTCATCTGAATCTCTAATTTCGATTTCGATTTTGATTTCGAAGCTCCATCGCCACCACCATCTGCACCGTCACTGCCACCGCCATCTGCACCAGCGAGGTATCGATTTCTTTGTCTTTCTCAAGCTCTTCCTTCCCGTCTCTCTCGATTTGGTTATCGAAATTGAAATTGTAAGCAAGAAACTACAAGTTGATTTGTGGCTAAACACATCATTTTCTTCTTTTCTTCACTCTCTGTTTCATTGAACTAACTTTAAGTCTTTGCTTCAAGTCCAGATGTGAGAGAGAGAGAGGATGAGGAGGAGGAGGATGAGGAGTTGATTTGTGTCTGAACGCATCCTTTTCTGACCTGTTATGTTGAAAAAGTTGAAAGATCTCTGAATATACACTTACCCATTTACAATCCCATATACACAGTTACTTTCCTTTTTTCAGATTCTCTTTAGCTTGAGGTACAGATCTCCAATCTCTTCACTTTCTCTACCTTCAAATTTCATGTGTATGTGTATTTGGATTTATTTGTGTATATTACATGTTTGTTTATATGCCAAGCTCAAGTTGAAGTTCTCTATTAGATTTCTATTTTTCTATTATTTTGGTGATCCTGTGACTTGAAATGCATTGGAATAAAATAATTGGGAACTTTAAAAAAAAAAAAATCTCAAAATTTAACATTGTAACAAATTAAACTAGTATTTTTATTTTTTTTTCAATTTGAACTTTAGACATTTAAAATGTTATCAATTCAATTTTAACTATCTGACTGTGTCTGTTAACTTGTATAGGATCAGGGGTACTAACTATCACTAGCATGGAGCATGTCTCAGTTGGGGTGGATTGCAGGCCCATTGGCTATGTTGCTTTTTGCATCAGTAACCTTTGTTTCTGCCTTCTCTCTCTGCCACTGTTACAGATCACCTGATCCAGGGCCCAAGAGAAATCCCTCCTACCTAGAAGCTATTCGGACGATTTTAGGTGAGAGTTCTAAGTTTTTTTAAAATAAACAATCATCACATTATATCCCTTTTTAAGGAAAGCTATTCTCTTGATATTCCATTTTTCAAAAACAACTCAGATCTTTATTTTATAGAATTGCATTGAAACTATCTTTGTCTTCTTTTTACATCCATAATTTTGATTGGTTTTAGTATCAATGATGAACCAAAACAAAAAAAAAAAAAAATTTAAGGAATACCTACTTCTCAAGAACACATCAAAAAGAGTGAATTTAGAAGATCAAACGAAAGACTATAATGACAAATCCCACCTTTTCGTTTCTTAGTTTAAAAAAAAAAATTAAAAAAAAAAATTCTCATGTATACCACTCTAACTCACTCTAACAAAACAGGGTAGTCTTTAGCAATGCTTTTATTGATTTAGTTAGTTATCTGTTGCGTTGGATTATTTAGTACGATATGTTTTATTACTGTTGACAGTTTTCTATACATGCTGGAATATTGATTTCCTTGCGTTTCTCTAGATTAGTGGGATGGAGCAGACCAGCTTCTTATTTCAGCAAGCCTCAAAGGTACTATGATTCTGCTTTTACGTTGTGATGGAAGTTCAAGATCTTGTGATGATTTTTTGCCAAAATAGCCATGTCAATCCCTAAATTTCTTTTGCATGGTGTTTGTGTTTTCCATATTTCAGTCAGTTTTCTATGTACTATGAATGTGTATTTTGCATGTTATAACAGTCACTTCCCAAAATTTTGTTATCTAGACTGTTATCTTTAGTTTTTGTAGTTTCTTCATTATTATTGAAATGTTACGTGTTTCTTTTCATAGGTTGTTGGCATAAAACATGGATTTTAGTCATTACCTCATGTTATACCTGACAGAACTTATATTTCATAGGTTCTTTTCATAGTTTTCCTTTCAAAGTTATAATTTTACAATAATTACTTGTGGAAAATAGTCATTGCCTTTGTTTACCTTGGATTTCCTTTTCTTGTGTCGTTCAATTGTGGTCCTCTCACTGTGGTGTCAAATAGGTAACTTTGAGTGGTGCCAAATCATTTCAGTTATCGATTGTTAACAAGAAAATGATATCAAATAGGTAACTTTGAGTTGTGCCAAATCATTTTAGTTATCTATTGTTAGCAAGAAAATGAATACTTTCATTTATAAACAGCCTGTTTGGAAATACACCTTACTCTCTGTCTCTATCATCAAATCATTGTATTAGAACATAATATTTTGGGTTAATTTCATGGATATCTCTTCGGCTATCATTGAATATCATTTAAATCTGTCTCTCAATTAAAAAAATCATTAGACTTGGACATTGCAACACTTTTGTTACTGCCTTGTTAGACTTGGACAATTTGTTTGGGAAGCTGAGTCCTATTGATTTTGTATTCTACAATTCTAACATTTTGTGCATAATGCAGCTTGTCCCTGGTGGTTCTCCTGATCCAGAATGAGTGTGGTGGTATGCAAGATTGCTTTTGTTAGTGCCGTCAAATTGGCAAATCTAAAGAAGAATGCTGATGAACAAGAAAGTCTTGTGTTTGCAACTTTAGCTGGTGACTTGGTAGTCCAAGGACTAATATTACTATCAGTTGTTATGACTTTTTTTAATTTTTTAATTTTTTTTTGTTGGTTCTTGTATTTGAAATAGAGAGTTTATTTGCATTGATGACTTATTCTTAACTCTCCAATGACCATATGAAGATTTCTAGGGTGTGAGAAATGTGAAACAATTTGAAGAGCATGTAGGTAAAGGGCCATCAAGATGCTAACTGTAAATCTGACCCTTGTGCACTAAAGTTTTCCCTTTCTTAAAAAAGAAAATCAAGTAATTAGAACAAATTTATTAAGTTGAGCTGAGTTTAGCTGGTGAACTTTTTTACTCATATATATATATATATATGATAATTCATTCTGAATAAATTGAACGTTAAGAACCTTAGAATATGTTTGTTTGACTGAGCAAATTAAATTAGACAAGATTAACATTTTACAGCTATTAATTTTGGAATTATTAATCTCTTTAAATTGTGTAACATGCACCGTCTGATTTGTGTGTGAATGTTTTTTTTTTGCACAATGATTGTGGACTATCATTTGATAAGATTTTACTATATGAATGGGAGTTATTATTTTATATTAGTGCTATTTTTCAGTTTTATTATAGGTATTTTTTTAGTTCAATAACGAAAGCACAAAATTTTTTTTTAAAAGGGCTATGACGGCGTTTCTAAAAGCGTCGCTAAATAGCATAACGGTTGGATTTTTGTTTGGGAAAAAGAAATACGGCGGCGTTTTAAAAACGTCGCTAAATAGCATGGTGACGTGATGTTACCGTTAGTAGAACTTTTAGCGGCGTTTTTATAAAACGCCGCCTATAGTAATATAGCGACGTTTCTAAAGCGCCATAGAGTTATAGCGATGGCTGCATCTTTGGCGTTTGGTGCAAAACATCACAAAAGGATTTGACGGCGTTTTTAGGACCTATAGCGGCATTTTTTAAACGCCTCTAAAACCCTAATTTCTAGCAGTGATTTTATACACATTTTCTCTTTTTCTTTTGAAATCCCTTTCTAAATTCATGAAATTTTTTATTTTATTTTATTTATTTTTTTATCTGAGAAATGCCCGAAGGCTACAAAGAAGCATCAGCCAAAAGCAACTCTAAAAGTGCAGCAGAAGGATTTATAACCCAGTCAAAAGGAAGAACACCATGAAGATGAGCACTTGTTACCCAGTGAGCTACTCCATTGGCCTCTCTAGGCATCCAAGCATAGGAAACATTTAAGGTAGAAGTCACAGCCTGAATATCATGCATGATTGCAGAACAGTCCCATGGAGGAACTAGCTCAGAACCACACAGTGCAATCATCTCTTAGTTGTCACTTTCCACTTGAATATTCAAAAGACCCAGAGCTCGAAGAAACAAACATGCCAAGCGAATAACATATGCTTCTCCTTGTTTAGCTGAAGAAGAGTAGACAATGGAGCCCACTCCATCAACAAGTTTTCTTTGGCTATCTCTCAGAATCACAACCGCTGCTACTTTGCCATCAAGAGTAGAGAAGTTGGTATCACAGTTAATCTTCATAAAGCTAGGGAAGGGTTGGACCCATCTGGGATGAGAGCGACTTGGTAAAGAATTTTGTTGTGAAGTGTTACTGAGTGGTGCTGGGCATGTTCAATTTCCCACCAATAAGCACAGGCATGTCGAACAACCCGATGTGGATCCACACAACAATGATTAAAAACCCAGTCATTTCTACTTTTCCATATACACCAACCAACTGTGGCCACTCTACTCACCACTTCCCTTCTGTCAAGATCATTGGAGCAAGTCTGTATTAAAGACACAGTCTGCTGGAGAGCTGAAGCAATCGGTTCGTGCCCAATTGGGAGCCCCAAATTACACCCAAACCAAACGGCTCTCGATCACCAGTTGCAATGAAAAGAATGTGTTCAATGGACTCAACACTTTCTTGACACATAGGACAACTTTGAGAGAGAGCACACTTCCGCTGAAACAAATTTTCTTTTGTCACTAGTCTGTTACAACAAACTCGCCACCAGAAATTTCAGATTTTCAGGGGGACCTTTAAAGACCAAATGAACTTCCAAAGCTTTTAGGGGGCTAGACAGAGGAGGATGCTATTGAGGTACTTGCTGTCTGAAGCTCCTTCCTAATCACCTAATATCCACTTTTGACTTCATAAATGCCTTTATTTGTATAGTGCCATATCAATGTGTCATCTTGACCCTCAGATGAAATAGGAATGACAAAAATTTTCCTGGTGTTGGATTCGTCTTGAAGAGACGAAAAGTTTGGTATAGTCTAATCGTTGAAATAGAGAATGACTAGATACGTAGAAACCAACGTGAGAATGAATCAGTCTATCGGAGAGACAGAAACAACGTGAAGAAGAAAAGGAGGCTAGGAGGAAATCCTAGGCTCTGATACCACGTTGTGATTATAGAGAGAAACTGTGAGAGAGAGAGAGAGAGAGAGAGAGAGAGAGAGAGAGAGAGAGAGAGAGAGAGAATATAACTCTTTATATTTTAATAAATGAATATGAGTGAAAACAAGACTCCTTTATATAGGAGAATGAGAAGCTAATATGGTAATGCATAATATGGTAATATAGATATATACAACTAACAACTTAATCAAATATCTTACTATTGACAACCATTGATTGATAATTAAAATTAGAACAAATAATAAGTATTATATTTAATAGTGATAAGTATTGTCATAATAATTGATAAGTACTATGACAATTGATTGCAGATAAATTAAAATTTTTACTTATTATTTGATTTTACTTGACTTACTATTCAATCAAATATGACTTATTAATCAATGAAACTTCACTGACTACTTTTTTCCTTTTTTTTTAATCAGTAAAAAAACTTTATTGATGAAGAAAGTAAGATACATGCGTAAACTTACATCAATAAAGAAGGGAAGTGCAAATAGCATCATAACTAACCTTACCAATCCCAACTAGGTTGGTACTGATAAGGTAGCACAATCCTTTGCTAGCACTTAACCCATGATTGGTGATGAACCAATCAAAAGAACCAAAAAGAAAGAAAGTAAAAAAACAACAGAGAACCAGCAACAATTAGAGCAAACACACTTAGCAACCTTAACAGTCCCTAACCAGCAACATTACATCAACAAGCCAGTAGCAGACTTGATATGGCACATTGATATGGCACTAACTACTTTGTACTACTCTACTTACAATTCAATTTGACTCAACTTACTATTATATCAAACTTAACTTACTACTCAATTAAACCTTACTTAGTCAATGAAACCCCACTTACTATTAGAGTCCAATGACTGGTAAATATTGTTTTTATGAATGGTAAGAATTATCTTAATGAGTCATAAGTATTGTCATAATAATTGGTAATTATTGTCACAATTTATTTATTATAAGTAAATTAAAATATCCACTTACTACTCCATCAAATTTGACTCACTATTTAATCAAACATAACTTACTACTCAATGATACTCCACTTACTACTCTTTCAGATTTAACTCACAAGTGTGAAATTTATAAAATAATTAATAAAAAAAAATATGGATTTAAAATTTATTTAAAAAAATAAAAAAAAATTATATAGAATTTATAAATAATGACTTACCATTTAAAAGCATTTTTTTTATAATTTTTTTCTTTTTATTTATTTTTAATATATTATCAAAAATTAATTTTTCACGATAATGACTATTTTAAAAAATTAGTAAATTTTAACAAATTTTATTAAATTAATATTTACATATCATATTTTACTTTTTACAAATCGTAACAAGACAAAATATGGAGGAAAAATAGTTAAACATGGCGTGTCATTAGTTTTATGTATTTAAAATTAACTTAAAATGCAAAAGAGGACATAATTTTCAATAAATGAAGACGACTTGTTTAGCAAGTAATATTTTAAATAGTAAGTTTATTCGTAACAAATAGTATATGAGTGAATAACAAATAGTAAGTATGTTTGTAGCAAATAGTAATTTAACATCATTTAAGCTTATTCGTAACAAATAGTATATGAGTGAATAACAAATAGCCAGAATGTTTGTAGCAAATAGTAATTTAGCATCATTTTTTTTAATTTCAAAATTAACTAAAACTACTATATTTTTTAGAAAACCACCTTATTTTTCCTACCTAGTTTTACTATCTACTCATTCAATAGCTATTACTCATCCTATCTAAATCTAATGATCTATATTTTTTTATGTACCATACATGAAAACCACTTTCATATATATGGTAGAATTTTTCCTTTTGGAGACATGGCTCACCAATCAAATTTTATTAGGAGTCAATTTTAGCTTAACATCAATGTGTCTATGTTGTCTATTTCAATTGGATAGATCACCAACTTCAAATCATCACCAACCTAGCAAGTAATATTTTCAATTATTAGTATGCGCATAATTTTGACATAATTATAGCGACTTCTCTTAAATTTTAAATGCACTTAATAAATTGGTCCATACGATAGAGATGTATTAATAAAAGTATAGTATTTTCTGATGCCATTAAAAGTATTTAATCAATTGACAGCTTTTCCCTTCAGATAAATCGCACTAACCTTCTTTAAGATTTGCAAAAAATTGCAGCTAGCTCTACAGTTTTTACATTGTTTTTTCTTTAAAATTTTTTGAAGGAACTTACTCCAACTTTTCTAGCCTAATGGGCCTGATAACTTTTGGACCCCAAACAGATAAGGCCATGTAGTTAACAGGCCAACATATAGACTCCATATTTATTGAGCCTTATCTTGGGTTCCTATATTAAATTATCATGGGTAATAAGCTAATTAGGTGATGCTGCTAATTCTATTAAGAAAATTAAAATAATTTAGTCACCATTACATAGATATTTAGGAAAAGTTAGATTACGTATAGACATAGACGAAACCAGGATTTTATTTACAGAGGGACCAAATCAACATACCCTTCACTCTCTTTCTTTTACGAAAGCCGACCATTTAGCTAAACTCTTGCACCAAATCGGAGTAACGTGTGTCTATATATATTGTATATCTATACTATTATATATGTGAACACTTGATTTGGTGTAATATTACAGTAAAATTTTTTCCCAAAATACCCAATGCGTGAGATGACTTTTTTGTTTGTGTTTCTTTACCACAAAAATAGACAAATATGTAATAGCAAGACAATACACACATTCAAAAAAAAAAACTCTTTACAATTTTATTCGTCAAATCTCTTCCCAATTTCAAAAAGTAATAGTATACGCATTGCGTCTCGAATGCTAGTATACATAAAATGATAGAGAAGATAGAAAAATTTTCATGTAACGTAATGTAATTGTTCATTCTTCTATTTTGGTCCATGTGAATGGGCACATAAAGAGCACGTAACAAATTTTTTTTTTTTTTTTTTTTTTTTTTTTTTTTTTTTTTTTTTCAAATATCTTGACAAACGTTAACAATATGACTAATTTGATATAAAATGTAAAATAAAGGGTAAAATAGTTATAATTGGAACTATAATGACTAAATTTATACAAGTAAACCACTAGGAGTATTGTTTTAATTTGTCGTTGTTTTTAACACAAATTGAAAACTTTAAAAATTAAATTGAGATAATTAGAATTATAATGACCAAATTAATACAAGTGACAAACTACAACTACACTAATATAATTTGATGTTCTATTTATATATAACAAACGTATGCATAATTTTTATTTAAAAAAGTACTCAAAATTTGAAATGATTAATCAAATATCTTGAATGTGGCCTGCCTAACATTAAGCTTAAATCTACAATATACACGAAAAACGCTGGGCACTTCCTAAGTAATAATTTTTAAGTAGATAGTATTTCTCATTTATAACATCACTCTATATGGATATATAATATGAAAATCCCACTGCATTTCCTTAGATCACAAGTGTAACTCTAGTGATTGTACCACTAAGAGTGTATTTGATTGGACGGACTGGATAAGGGAAATTAGAATTCATCGGACTTAAATCCTGAGACTGTGAATCTGTGATGACCGGGTAAGTTGTCTGCCTTGCTTCTCTTTGTCTAGCCTCGGGTTTGCCTTGTTAGAGTGTCGGGACTAACCAGAAATCTGGTGAATGGTTTGAGGTTTGTTGTGTTTAAAAGCTTTTCTCAAAATCCTTGTCCTTGTTACTTCCGTGTCAAGTTTCACCTGTTCCGGAGGGTGCGAGGTCGGGTCTGGAGTGTCGAAAGTTGAGCTCAGAACTTTTTTTGGCTGGAGGGCAGGGCCGCACATGCAGGAAACAGGGGAGAACCTGGGCTGCCTATTGCATAAAAGACAGGTGCGGATGGTGGTGTGCGGTTAGGGCGCCACACGTGCGGGAGGACGCTTTGCATGTGCGGGAATGGGTGCCGCACGTGAGGGACTCCGTCGAGTCCGAAAATCTGTTTTTTTTTTCTTTTTTTTTCTTGGGCTAAATGTATATCATTTTATACATCTTTCTCTCTCTCTAAAAATCCTTTTCTCTCCCTTCTCTCTACATTTCTTACCAAAAACCTCACAAGACCATTGATCTGTCCAAATCCATTGGCATTTTAACCCAAGTTCCTTCATCAAAGTTGGATAACTTCTCAAGAGTTTCGTTGTGTGCAGTGGAGATCGCGTTTCAACACTGTCAAATTTGGAGATTTCTCATCTCTCCTTCTCCAAAACTAAAGGTAGGGACTTTCTTTGAGTTATATATATATATATATATATTTGCAAGATCTAGACGATTTTTGAAATCCTCCTTGATAGCTTTGAGATTGATTGTTGGCTCTAGAATATGAGTGGTTTTAAAGTGGGTTTACCCCTTGCCTTCTTTAAATAATCTCTTAAGGATTTGAATTACATTGATTGAGGAAAAATAATATTTTTGAGAGCTTCTCTCAAATGTTTGGGTGTGTGTGTTGTTGTGGTGAGAAAAATCTAGAAATTGGAGGGTTTTTAAAATAAGTGTTGAAAACACATGGTCGACATTGTTAACGTATTATTTTGTGTATCAAAATGAGTAAAGAATGTGAATAATTCTTATTTATAGTTATAAATGATGAGTTTCATGAAATATGGGAATTGTTGTTAATGGAAATTATTGTCCAATGTTGCTATCCTCTTGAAATGGCTAAGTTGTTGGAATTGCTTGAGATGTGGAAATGTGGTTATTTGTTGATGGATTTAAATGAAAACATGGTTATTTTGCAAGATAGTATTGAACGGAGAAATGGAACTTTGAATATTTCGGAATTATTGGCATTGATAATTGTTGTATTGCATATCCATTCAATTCCTATTGCACATTTTGAATTGAGTTAGAAACTTTTACATTGAGAAAAAAAAAGGTTTATAAATAAACTTCTCATGTATTTGTTTTGGGATAAATACGTTGGTAAGTCCAAATAGGAGGTGTAGATGAACTTGATTAAGTTGGCTAGAGTGTCCGGGGTGAAAGACCGAAACACGCGCGGAGGAGGTACCACTTCTCTTCCAGTTAGCAACTGGTAAAGTGGGGTTTTGGTAGTGCTGGTTATGCCTATTTGCCGACATCAACCTAATGATTACCTGTGTCGTATTTACCGCCCCCTTGAAACAAATTAAAATTTTCTAAATTGTTGAGATTTTAAGCTACCGTCTAGCGTGATGATTTTTTTTAAAGGTATAAAAATGTGACTTTCTTCAAAACGCATAGCATAACATGTGCATTTCAATTGTGAAGCTTGTATAAAATGTATATACTTTGTTTAGAATTTTCTACCGGGTTTTATACTCACCCCTATGGAATTTTGGTGCAGGCAAAGACGTGGTGATCTCGCCAAGTTAGGGTGTGGACGTATGGAGCATAAGACTCTCATTTTTGTGTTGTGGTATATTTTTACTAGCTAAGGGCTATAACTGTTAGGGTCCAAGAGATCATTTTTGTGTAACTGGACTTAAACCTTGGAATTCATAAGCTCTTGAGGGCAATTTGTTTACTTTTGAATTTAATATTCTACATGCTATAGATTCATGTATTTGATATCATTGAACCTATAATTCGCATGTGGGACTATTTTTATACAAAACTTCAATGATCTATGATGTAAAAGTTAAAGAATCACACACTTTCTTATAATGAATGTTGGTTGATATACTTATATAATGTTATAAATTTTCGGGGCATTACAGAATCCCCCGAACTATTTGGTTAGATTGAATATGTATTCCGTGTTTGTTTTCTCATGGGATTAGTTGTCTGGAAAGTACTATTTTTAGTGAATTCATTGTTTGGTTGGACGGACTGAATAGGATAAATGAACAAAAGACTATTTCACCATTTTTCAATTGTTTACTAAGTAATAGCAATATTAAACATATCTTTAATATTTTAATTATTTTTAGCTAGATTAAATAAAAAATTATTTTATTTTATTTTTTACACAATTATATAAATTTATTTTTAAAAAATAAAATATCAATAAAAATATATGTTATTTTTTTAATTAAAATTTTAAATAAATTTATCGTTAAAAATAATAATAATTAAATAATGAAATTAAATAAAACATCTATTAAAATCTAAATAATGAAATTAAATAAATTATAAACAAAATTTTAAAACAAAACATCAATAAAATATCTATAAAAAATTATTTTAAAAATTAAATAAATAAAACATCAATAAAAAGTTAAACAAAATTATTTTATTTTTAAATTGAGACATTTAAATTTTATTAAATTTTACTAAATATAATATATAATTAAATAGTAGAGGGTCAAAATGGTTATTTCACCACCTAATCCCAACAGTAAATAGTCTAATGAAAATTGTCTCACACCCCCCACCCCCGGGATAGTATAATTCCACATATGAGGGATAAACAGTTCGGCCGAACTCCATGTCTGGTGGACTAAAAAAAAATGTTGGATAAAAAGCTTCCCTTGAATTACAATCTCAACAATGGATAATCCCTCCAATCAAACACACCAAGGAGAGGTTTGGATTCGAGCATATGTGCTTTAACCTACGTACTCATCCATTAATATCTTACGGAGTGCAAATAATAATAATAATAATAATTAGCCTTTTTTTTTTGTGATGGGGGGGGGGGGGGGGGGGGGGGGGGGGTTGGGTGGGTAGACTTAAGTGATGTGTCTATTGTGTAGTAGATGAGTCATTGTTCATCTTGAAAGCCCATGATCTCACCAGCTTGGTCCAAGGTTTATTCCCCAAGCATGATGGCTTGGCCCAAATTTGGTTGCACTTGGGGCTTGGCCTAGATGTTGAAGCCTTGCCCGACTATTGAGCTTAATAGGAAAAGGAAAAATAAAAAAAATAGGAAAAAAGTAAATAAATAAACAAAAATTAAAAATATACAAAAAAAAAAAAAAAAAAAAAAAAAACCTTGATTCGTTACACTTAATTTGAGTATCAACCTGTTAGCTTGTCTAGGCCAAGCTTCTTAGGCAAGACTTGGGCAAGAAGTTTTTGGCCCTCACAAGTAGACCACTAGCCTGTTGGCCTAGTGGTGTAGGCTTGGGACTTAGGAGTTTGCTCCTCTCTAGGTCTCAAGTTCAAAACCTCTTAGGTGCTATTAATCATTGTATTGGGTCAGTTCATACGGAGCTTTGCTCTGCCTTTAAATGGCCCCCCCGCTAGTGGACGGTGGGATTGGTTCTCCAAGGATTAGTCGAGGTGCGCGCAAGCTGAACCGGACATCCTGAGTTATCAAAAAAAAAAAAGTAGACTATGACACTATTTTCACATACTGATTTGGTTTAGGCCGATATAATTTGTATGAACTTTTTTTTAAATAAATTTCACAAATTCGCTTTAACTAACCAACTAAAAGACCAAAAGAATAGCACTTGACCAATTTAGAGTCCCCATCATCCATGACTTCAAAATATTATGAGTTGAGAAATATAAAGGTACATGGAAGCAAAACAACAACAGAAATATAATAGAAGCAAAACGACAACAAAAATGTGTGTGTGTGTGAGAGAGAGAGAGAGAGAGAGAGAGAGAGAGAGAGCAAAACGTTAGGAGGTATGTGATGCTGAGAGCAAAACACAAAAAGTTAATGCATTGAATGTGGTAAGATAATTGTATGAAGTGAGAAAAAAAAAAAAGAATTTTTGTATATTGAATAATGTTAAATAATATTGTTGTGACCTATATATAGGACTTATATGAAGTATTAATTAAAAAATTATGAGAATAAGGAAATCTATAGAAATATGAAAATCTAACAAATATGAAAAATAATATATTCTAGATATATATTTTAATAGAATGAACTGAAATAATATTTTTTAAGATGAATTTTTAATATATATATACTTGTCATCCCTAGCATTCCATTGTAGTCCGTTGGGCATTTTCACAGCCCCTATCTCTCCTTTCAATCACTTGGATATAAATATAGTTTTCAATTTTGTGGGAGTTCTATATGTAGATCCACATAGCAACACTGAATTTTCAGCTTCCTTCCAGTGCACCCAAAAATAAAACAAACAAAACAATAAAATAAGATTTTCAGTTTTTTCTTACATTGTGGCACCGCATTATGAGGTATCCACTGCCTGGTCTTTTTCTAAATGTTTAACGGATAATTATTGGGTATTTTTGATTACGGAATATTTTATAATATTATGATTAGTAAAAAAAGTTAGGTATTACGATTTTGTATTAGATGATAAGAAATATAAAGGGACATAATGAATACGTAAATATCTAATATTTTTTCATATTTAATGATTTATTTATTTTTTTGGGAGCTCTCAGGGAATGTTTGGAGTCGTGTGTAGGGATTCTCAAATGGGCTGCGAATTTTTTTTTTTGATATTTTTCAAATTGATCCCATAGTTTGTTCCAACCCGCTTAAGTGTTCATCCCATTCCAATTCATAAAAGATAATTTAAGGCTTTGAATAGAGGTTTGTAACCCGAGTCCGCCCATAAACCCAGCCTGTAAGAGTCCGCAAGAGTAAGCCTAATGTTTAATTTGATTTTTTTTTAATCTAATATTTAGTTTTTTTTTTTTTTGTTCTCATATTTAAAGTTTTATTTTATTTTTTCTACTTTTAGGTATTATATTGTTAAAATTAAAAAAATAAAAGAAATATTGACCTCTTGTATGTGATAAGATAATGTGTACTATCTACATTGACCATGAGTTTATTTTCGGAGGACTTATGTGGGACTCTCGAGGTTGCAAAATAAATCTACTTGGCTTGTTTGAGATAAATTTTCAGCCGTGCTGGGACCCCAGCACCCCCAGCCCCACTTGGAAGTTGCGCAAGACCTGAAAAAAAAAAAAAAAAAAAATTTTTGGACCAATCAGACCCCACTGGAGGTCCTGGGGGTCACCCCCAATGGGGGTTTGATGCATTTTCCATAAATTTTTTTAGTATGATTTTTTGATTTTTTTAATCTGGTTAAAAAAAAAAAAAATTGGATGAATTTTGGACTTTTATTATAGTTGATTTAATAGTTGTAAAAAAAAAAGTGAAATGATTATAATTTAACTATGACATTTTATCTTATTAACTAAATTAATCTATTTTATCTTTTAATAAGCTAATTTAGCCCTAATCCATATACCGAACGAGCCTTTAATTGATACGTGCGATTCACAAATGATAGATTATATCCAAAGTTTTCATAAAACCCTTTACATAATGACAAGATAGATCAATTAGAGTTTTCTATATTAAAAGTAAATAAAATAAAAATAAAAAACACTTTTCTGTAATGCCAAGGATACAGTACTAGTCATCAATTTACTACATTGATAACAATTCTTAGCTACAATGGAACTGCCAATTCTACCCATGATACAACAAATACTAGGCCATTACACAAGTAATCTGTGTGGTTGCTCTCTCAAGTTATGATCCACCAACACTTGTAACACATTCAACAGTGCTTTGTAAGTCAATTCACCAACTGAGTTATGCAATACCTTTACAAAGATAATACACCACAAGATCAAAAGAGACCATCCAAAAGTTGGGACAAGAACTAGTAGCAATAAAATTGAGGCAAGAGCTCCTGAGAATAGGCTGATTTGACTACAGATTGCGCCATAGAATGTGTATTGAGTCCGAGTTATTATCTCGGCTATTAATGCCATGGCATAGAGGAACATTGCCACGATAAAAGCTATCATAATTTTGTAATAAGTTTCAAATGGAGAACAATTCTTATTTTGGTACTTGACTTGGAGGAGAGTACTCAGAGTAGAGATGAGAAGGATAAAAATAGCGTGAAAGGCTGTGGGAGAAACTTGCTCTCTTTCACTATTTAAACAAAACAAAAAATTACAAAAATTATCAATCAAATGTTAGGAGGAAAAAAATACTCAATAGGGTTATGGTTTTTTTTATTTTATTTTAAATTAATTATATTGCAAGGCACAATTATCAAAATCATTAGCACAATTATCATAATCATTTTACACTAATTCTTTGAATCATGTTTAGGGACCATGGAATAAGGCTGCACATGAAAGCGTAAAAAGTGATGTAAAAATTAGTTCAAAAATAAAATATATAGACCAGAGCGTAAACTATATATATATTTACCAAGTTTAAATCTATACTATAACAATATTCTGAAACTCATACCATTAAGCAAACCGGAAAATAAATGAAGTTAAAAGAGTCAACTAGAATAGAGCTAGAATAGAACTTTGATGTCCTAAAATGTAATTATGTAAAAAGTTCTTCATTTTTAAATCTAAAGCGTTGGAGGCCAGATGGCCCAAGCTAGTACTGGATTATTACATAGCCGTGTAATATTTTATTGGAATAATTATAAAAAAATCCTCAGTTTTAACACTCATAACGAAATAAACTATAAATTTTTAAATTTGTCAATTTAAATCTTAGATTTTTGATTTGTTTACAATCTAAATAATCTGTATATTATTGTTAAGTAAAATTGATAGAAAAAAATAATATTTTAATCATTAAACTCAACAAAAAAAAGAGTAATTTAAATATTTTATATATATCTATATTGAATTTAATAACTAAAGTAACCATTTTTCCATCGATTTTATTACAAATTAGCATAATATAAAATGTTGTAACCGAACCACAAATTTTTGTTACATGAACTACCAATTTTTAGACATTTTATTATACTAATTTGTGTCAAAGTTAAACATTTTGTGATTGATGTTACAAAATATTGTAACAAAATTACACTAATTTATAGTAGTGCATGTGGGCACATCAATAAGGAGTGCACATCATAAACTTTCCTATTATCACGTATATTGTATAAATTAACTTTTGAATGGATAAGAATTAATTTATTTATATATATGTTAGAGATATGTATATATATATATATATTGCTCTCTTATAAAGAAAAAAAAGTTCACGACGAGAGAGCAAGATATATACATATTTATCACATATATGTTTATAAATTAGCTTTTGAATATGTATTTTGATCATAAAATTGGCACGTACAGGTTATATGCCACTCTTTTGTTCTCTTTCTTTAATTAAAAGGGATAAAGTGACAACATAACACAGTTCAAAGAGGTAAAATATAATATTTTTTTTGGGTCCAACAGCGCAAATATAATCTAATAATAGAAGTCTATCAAGCAACTTAACCGAAAGCAATTATAATAAGAGAGAGAATAAAAATAAAGAATCCAATATAATAAAGGAAAAATTATCAATTTTTGCCTTTGATAAAATTTGAACCTTTAACATCTCATGTATAAATGTACGGAGGTGAACAATTGAACTAATCTTAACAAACATACAATTAACAAATATTTACTTTAACAATACCAAAGCACATTTAATTTAAAAAAATGGGAAAACAACAATACAAAGCAAATGAATTTGGTACAATCTCGATAAGTTATAAGTTGAAATTAGTCTAAGTTCAATAATTACTTAATATATCTAAAATATAATGATTGCATATATTTGAAATCAATCAAGAAAAAACATCATAAATAAATAATTTATAAAAATAAAAAGAACACATGAATTTGTACTCACTTCTCATCTCTAACATTGGTATGTTGTGGGTTGGGCATGTTGACAATCTATCCTCTCTCTTGTTGCCCTTATCACTAAGCTTTTTTTGCACATGTAATGTTTAGCTTAGCTGGGAGCTAAAAATAACCACTTATTATAGTGCTCCATTTATGTGTGTTGCTGTGTGTGTTGATGTGTGCGGTAGGTTCTGCAAAAAGTATTCTTTAAAAGTCCCAACGACCTTTTCAAACGTGGATGAAAAATGGACATCTTTTAGATTTTTTTTAGGAAGTGTGTCAAAAGTTACTTCTTTTAATTTATTTTGAGTTATATCATCTCTTATATTTTTATATATTTTTTAAAAAAAATTAAAAAAAAAAGTTTAAAAATCAGCTTTTAATCATCTTTCCAAAAAAGTAAAAAAGATAATCACGGTTGACTTGTTGGTAGAATCATCGTGAACTTATTTTGATTATTCAAATTGTTTGTTTTGTAAGATTCATGAAGCATATTATGGGTTCGTTTGGCATAAAGGTTTGGTTTGGGTTGGGTTGGGTTAAGATTATTTTAGCCACAAAAAGACAAAATAAGTCAAAGTCAATAAGACAAAATGTCACATCCAAACCATAATCATTTCATTTTTCTCTCACAATAGTCAAAATAGCCAAAAAGCTCATCCCAAGAGAGGCTTTTTAGCCCTAAACTAAAATAGTCAAAAAGGCAACCTACATCTCAAACGAAGGCTATTTAAAAAAAAAAAAAATTTATATTAATTTGACATCTGTAATCACATGATTATATCATATTTATTTATTTTTATTAAAATAAACACTTCATCCATTTGTTTTAAACAATTAAGACCTCATCATGTGTTACCGATATTCAATTAATTTGATTTTATTGCATAAGTGATTTCTCAATAAATTTTACAAAAGTCACTAAAATACGCTCGGAATGAATTCACGCAAGCCTTCGCAGCACCCAGTTGTGACTTATGAGCAATGTAGGAAACCTCTCCATCTGTAGGGCTATAATTGTCATACTAGCTCTCATCCTTACGTTTATATGAGTGATGTTAGGGTTGCCTCTATTTACATACCATATTTTGTCTCAAGGCACACCACTACTCAGTTTACACTTTTAATAATTTAAAAAACATAATTTTTCTCAACACATACCGCAACATTCCATTTTTGCCCTTAATCCCACACCACTTCGTACACACCTCCAATTCAAAAAAAAAAAAAAAAAAAAAAAAAAAAAAAAACCCTAACTGTTAAACATTTACCATGACAGCAGCCATCACCGGCAACCACTATCAACGCCAATCATGGCCACCGCCGTCAACCCTTCCTTTCGTCTTCGCAAACCATCACCAACCGGTCCACTCACAACCGATAAGGTCATCGAATTGGATTGTATTTCAATGTTATCATGGGAAAAATTAACTGATTCATTCAATATGAGTATATCAGCAGTAATAATAATTGAATCATTATTCAACAAAAAACCAGATTTAGGGTCAAGAATTGAGGCAGAGGGAGTGAAATCACACCAACCATGAGACTTCTTCTTGCTAGAGAAGCGGTGCCAAGAATCCCTATGAATCGATTTGGATTTGTCGAAAGGAATTGACAACGGTGAGATGATAGCTAGCGAAGTAGTCCCATTTGGAAGAAGATGTGCCTCTATGGTCCATGATTTGGAGGTAGATTAAGATGTAACCAAGAAGAGCTTGAAAGTCGCCTTTTAGGTAAACCAAGAGGCGACAATCATAGCCTCCGACTCTGAAGTACTTGCTCCATAGCGTCCTAGCTTTAACTTTGGGAAAATTGAAGATGCTCCATTTACACACCGCTGCGAACTCGCTGTGCCACTTTACCGTCACCAACTCTTTGGCCGCCGGTTGCGTCTTGAGACACTGCCAGATCCTCTGCCGCTGGCGCTAACACCACCATCGATGGTTTCTCCGATTAACTTGCAACAATGGTGGCTAAGGTTAGGGTTTGGATGTTGTGTATTCAACTAAGGTGTGTATTGATATTCTTTTGGGGTCATTTTGGTCATTTTAGGTAAAGTTATTATTATAATAAAAAAATAATCAATTAATGGTGTATCTTGAGACAAAATGTGGTGTGTAAATAGAGGCACCCTGATGTTAAGGACCCCAAATAATTTACTAATTTTTTTACCAAACCTCTCACATGGTGTGAGACCCACACACATGTGGGTTTCTGTAAGTCCCACACTCATGTGAGAGGTTTAGTAAAAAATTTGGTAAATTATTTGGGGTCTATAACATTTTTCTACTTTTATTATTACTATTTTATTTTATTTTTTTTGTATTTTTTAATGTAATCATCACATACTTTGCACAAAAAGTCCGCTAGCCTCTTTTGTTTCTGGGGTTCTGGACTAGACGCGTTTTTGTATGAATACAACCGTATAATACGGGATGTTCTGTATAGTTCGGCTTAAAAGAAAAAAATAGATAAATTACACTTACCTCCCTTGAAATTTTTGACAAATATAGAAACCTCTCTTATAATTTTAATAATTACAGTAACCTCCCTTACTTTATCTAACAATGTCAAGATTCTCATATTTTTTAACTGTTGTTTACACACTTTATAGAACCTATTGATGTCGTCAAAGCTAAACACTAAATACCCATAATGTCCTCAAGTGTCCTCAACCCATCTATATATACCAATATCAAATGATAGCTGGTCGTCCACCCGGACGTTTGGCCAAGCATCCGAAACAGTGCTCTCTTTTTTTTCTTTTTTTTTGCAATTGTAACCTTTTATTTAAAAATACAAAAATAGCTAGGTTATGTACAACTATTAAAATTTATCTTAAAATTCATTCTTATTTATTTATTTTATAGTATTACTTCAATCAAAATTTCAATTTATAATGAGATGAACACTAGAAGCATAAACAATTAATTAGCCAAACAATAATAAAGAAACATGTTTGGTTCTCTTTTAGATTCACAATTCCAATTAAAAAAATTTCAAAATCTTTTCAAAACTCATAACTAAATACACAACTCAAAACAAACTCAAAAACTCAATTCAAAAATTATTTTCAAAACTCATAACCAAACACACAACTTAAAACTCAATTTAAAACTCTTTTCAAAACTCAAAACCAAACTTTTTTCAAAACTATATTTTAAAAGAAAAAATTTTAAAAAAAATAATTTTTTTTTTTATTTTTTAAAATTATTTTTAGAATTATGATTTGAGTGTGGAGTCATATTTTGAGTTATGAGTTTTGAATTGAGAAAAATTGTTTGGTTATAAATTTTGAAAAGAGTTTTGAGTTGTATTATGAATTTTTTTGGATTTATTTTTTTTAGGGTAAATATTTTTTATTTTAAATATTTATTTATTTATTTTAATGTGCATTACTTTTCATACATTTATGTGCTGTATTTTTTAAAATATTTTTAAAATATTAAAAAATTTAAAATTTTATTTTTTTATTTTAAATATATAATTTTTATTTTAAATAATTTTTATTTTTTTATTTTAAATATCATATTTTATTTTATAAACATATTTTTAAATATTTTGATTTTTTTTGTTATGTGTTTAGTTACAATTTGAGTGTAGAGTTTTGAAAGTAGTGTGGAATTTCGAGTTATGTGTTTAGTTTTTGAGGTTTGAAAATAATTTTTGAATTGAGTTTTGAGTTATGCGTTGATTTATGATTTGAGTGTGGAGCTGTGTTTTGAGTTTAAAATATTAAAAAAATAAAATATTTACAAAATAAACTAAAATATTGAAAATAAAAATAATTAAAAATATTTAATTAAAAATTATATATTTAAAATAAAAAATAAAATTTTCTTAAACATTTTTTAATATTTTTAAAAAATAAATCTAAAAAAGCAAGGGTAATAAGAGTAATAAATCCTAAAAAACAATTCATAATTTAATTACTGTATAACGTAAACAGATGGGATAAGGGTATTATCATCTTTTTGTGCTCAAAAGGAAAGGTAATAAGGTCATTTACTATAAGCAAGTAACATTGTTTGTTCCAATTTGACGGAATGGGAAAATCTGAACAATGTCAGTTAAAGTAAGGAAGATTTATGTTATTATTCAAATCATAGAAGATGTTCTTGTTGTCACGACCCCAACCCGCCCCTAGTAGAATGGTGCCGTGATGGCCAGTAACCCGTAGTTACCGAAGGCCAACTTTCAAAATCAAACACAATCAGAGTATAATATATGGGGCTAGCAAGAGCGGAAGCAATAGCTTAAAATACAAGTGGTCCATAAGAGCTGTGCATAAGTCAAATGAAATGACATACATCATTACATAACTTTACAACTTGGATATAAGCAAGATAAAATATACATTACATCTTAACAAAAGGCTTCTCAAGCCGACATAAGCAAAACACAATATATACAAGTCAAGAAACATTATCCACAGAACTGCCGACGTAAACACAAGGTTGCCGACCTAAAACACAAAATGCCGACACAAGCATTGCCGACGTAAACATGCATACAAAACATCGGGCACAGACAAACATCTCGGCGAAGCCGACTTCCTGCTGAAACCTACATATATATAGAGAGGGTGAGTATTGGATACTCAGTGAATGGTACAAGTAATAAAGGGTTTAATGAATGATCCCGAGGTTCGTGTCAAAACAGTACATACATATCATAGTTGTTTCAAAACATACTTATAGCATAGCTTGTTCAAAACCTTTCGTATAACTTAGCTTGCATCAAAACATATACTTAGCATACCTGTGTCAAAACATGTACTTAACGTAACTTGCAAAACGTGCACTTAACATAACTTGTATCAGAACATGTACTTAGCATAGCTTGCATCAAAACATACTTAGCATAACTTGAACCGAAACGTATTCTTAACATAACTTGCATCAAAACGTGTGCTTGGCTTAACTTATAACAAAACATACCCACCCGTTCATAGACCGTCGGTGGCAAACAAAGGTGCTACTTAGGCTTAAAGTCCCCTAGCACGGAAGGACTATGCTACTTAGGCTTTAAGTCCCCTAGCACGGAAGGAATATGCTACTTAGGCTTTAAGTCCCCTAGCACGGAAGGACTATGCTACTTAGGCTTTAAGTCCCCTAGCACGGAAGGACTATGCTACTTAGGCTTTAAGTCCCCTAGCACGGAAGGACTATGCTACTTAGGCTTTAAGTCCACTAGCACGTACGGACTCCAAAAGGTTGTGCTACCAATGCTTTAAGTCCCCTAGCACGTACGGACTTGTGCCACTTATGCTTAAAGTCCCCTGGCACGTACGGACTCCAAAACAAAACTCATACTTAGCAATCAAACTTATTCTTAATACATAAAAATACGAGTAATCATTCATGCTTAACAAATACTTTTCAAAACAAGGCAAAACAAAGCTTATCAAAACCTTATAACATAACTTTATTAAAAATACCACTCACTTAGTTCTTGGGACGTCGGATTCACAGCAAAGGTCCAAGTCCTACAAACACATAACAAGTCTACTGAACATACTTCTCAGAACAAGTCTTACATGCATGCGAATGATCTCGGAAAACATGCTGGGAGTCAAAACACTGTTTTACATGTCAAGGGGACATGCTGGGTACCAACCAGGCCTTTGCCGAGGTCCCACACCTCCTAGCCGAGGTGTGGTTGCCACGGCTTCGGCGTGCAACTGCATGCCGAGGTTCATACAAGACAAACCAAAGGTGCAAGTGATCATGCAAGGTAGGCCAAGGTGAGATACGATGCTTGGCCTGAGTGTGAGGTCTAAGTGAGAATGATCTCAGCGACTACACTTCGGGAAGTGAAGTCTGGAAATCTGGGTTTCCACCCGTGAAGAACATGAAGAACATGAGTATGAGATGAATGCCAAAATCATAACTTGCTTATACAAAATCTGAGTTTTCATGCTATGAGTTCGAAAACATGGACCTGGGCACCCATACTTGAAGATCATATGAAAACAAACATGAAAACATAAATCTTGGCATGAGCTTTCGGATCAAAACATGACTTTTCTTGAAGAACACTTGAACATCATCTTCTCTTTCTAAAACCGAACTTCAAAACAATGCATGGCTTTCAAATCATATTCAATCATGCAATGTGACAACATAAACATAAAGAACAGCATGAGAGGATCAAGAATCTAACCTTAGAACACGAATCTAACGGTTTGATCTCTCGGAATCAAGCTTGGATCTCTACTCCCTCTCTAGGACTCCTCTCCCTCTTCCTTAGAGCTTCTCTCTCTTCTCCAAGACAAGAATGTAACAAATGATGGGTTTCTCTCTCTAACGGCTGACTTAACACTCAGCTCGGCCACGTGGCACTACCGAGTTGGTCCTCCTCAAAAGGTGACTGATTGACAAGACAAGTCCCTGACAAAACGTATCTAACAAGCTTCACAGCAAACACTCCGGCAAGTGATGACATCGGCAAAACAAAGGGCAATGACCTCAGCTAAGAACAACACTTCGGCAGTAAGATGACATTGACATCGGTTTGGAAGGACAGAGCCTCGGCAACTAAGATGACAATGATCCCGGCTAGGAAGGACAACACTTGACTGAACTGTGCCACACCTCGGCCTAGATGTGCCACACCTCGGTCTAGGTCATACCACTTCCAGGGCAAGATCACTTGGGTTCAAGATAACATCTCGGCCCAGATAATACACATCTCGGCCTTGGCGATACACACCTCGGCCCAGATGATAATCATCTCGGCCAGTATGCCAAAACAAGGGTAGAGATCAAACAAAGGGATTCCAAAACAGTTAAAGGTTTAAGATGACCTCGGCTTGGATCAACCTAGGCTTCACATAACTTAGGCTTAACATAACTTAGGCTTGGCATGACTTAGGCTTAACATAACTTAGGCTTATCATAACAAGGGAGGAACAAAGCATACATATACACTTAGGCAAACCAAATACGTACAAAACAAGACAAGATTCATAAATGTTAACTTAACAAGGCAAAAGTATATGAATGCACATGAACACGACTAGGCCATAAATGTGGGTCCTTACATCCTTCCCCCCTTAAAGAAGTTTGGTCCTCCAAACTTAACTTACCATGTTATCCCAAAACAAGTCTGAAACGTCGGATCCTCATCTCTTCTTATCATCTCTGGCCTTTACCTTGGGACAATCCTTAATGCGATGACCCACCTCTCCACATTCAAAACATGCTCCAGATGCCCGATGGCAAACCCCAAAATGTAGCTTTCCACAATTTGCACATATCGGCCTAACCTCACGTTCTTGATTCGCGTCATTAGGTCCGTCCACATTCGTCTTCTTCTCGGTATCACACGGGTCTGGGCGATCCTCATAGGTCTTCCTCTTTTTCTGTTTCTCCACCAAACTCTGACTCCTGTTCAGGTTGGCTTCCGCTAAGATAGCTTTATCTAGTACTCCGGCATACGTCGGCATATTGTGCAGGTTAACCCGGTCTTGTATTGGTCCACGAAGTCCACTCTCAAACTTTCTAGCCTTCATATATTCATCGTTGACCATGTGAGGTGCAAACCTCGCCAATTCAGTAAAAACGCGATCATACTCTGCCACTGTTCGGCTGCCTTGCATCAAGGTCTGAAATTCGGTAACCTTCTGGTTTCGAACACTTAGGGGGAAATGTTTGTTGTAAAACAACTCCAAAAATCTGGCCCAAGTCAAGTCTGGATTACCTT
Source organism: Camellia granthamiana (assembly GCA_036172215.1). Lineage (NCBI taxonomy): Eukaryota > Viridiplantae > Streptophyta > Magnoliopsida > Ericales > Theaceae > Camellia > Camellia granthamiana. The sequence goes on along the minus strand of CM069908.1, from coordinate 24,012,179 downwards.
CTCGGATCATCATCCACCATCTGCGAGCGTCATCTTCCAAAGTAAATGCTGCCAATGCCACCTTCTGAGCGTCGGTGCTGGGAAAAATCTCGAACAACTTTTCCATCTCAAGAACCCATGCTTCTGCCTTCATCGGCTCTATACCTCTTTGGAACTTCGGCGGTTTCATCTTCTTGAATTCTTTAATCAAAGTCAATGTACCATCCCCATACAAAGCTGGCTGTGGAGGCACTTGCTGCACTAAAGGGGGCGGAGGCGGATTCGCACGTCGGCCATCTGTCTGCTCGGCCTGAGTAGATGTAGCACCAATGTTCTGTTGCCTTGCTTGCCTTAACTCACCGACCAAACCTTCGACAATCCTTTCTAGTCTGTCCAACCTGTCTTCGGACTGATCTCCGCTAACTGGGGGTCTACCTCTTCTCATGATGCTAAAGGTATGCAAAATGCGACTCTTAAAACGAAGTGAACAAATAAACACGTATGTAATAACAAATGATCATGCCGAGATGATGCACACCTTATCAAGTAGCAAGCAATATGATGCAATCCCAACATCAAGCCTAAGGGAAAACCTATGCTCTTTAGGACTCAAGTGTGTGAACATCGTACTATAAAGATCTTGTGCTCTGATACCATTCTGTCACGACCCCAACCCGCCCCTAGTAGGATGGTGCCGTGATGGCCAGTAACCCGTAGTTACCGAAGGCCAACTTTCAAAATCAAACACAATCAGAGTATAATATATGGGGCTAGCAAGAGCGGAAGCAATAGCTTAAAATACAAGTGGTCCATAAGAGCTGTGCATAAGTCAAATGAAATGACATACATCATTACATAACTTTACAACTTGGATATAAGCAAGATAAAATATACATTACATCTTAACAAAAGGCTTCTCAAGCCGACATAAGCAAAACACAATATATACAAGTCAAGAAACATTATCCACAGAACTGCCGACGTAAACACAAGGTTGCCGACCTAAAACACAAAATGCCGACACAAGCATTGCCGACGTAAACATGCATACAAAACATCGGGCACAGACAAACATCTCGGCGAAGCCGACTTCCTGCTGAAACCTACATATATATAGAGAGGGTGAGTATTGGATACTCAGTGAATGGTACAAGTAATAAAGGGTTTAATGAATGATCCCGAGGTTCGTGTCAAAACAGTACATACATATCATAGTTGTTTCAAAACATACTTATAGCATAGCTTGTTCAAAACCTTTCGTATAACTTAGCTTGCATCAAAACATATACTTAGCATACCTGTGTCAAAACATGTACTTAACGTAACTTGCAAAACGTGCACTTAACATAGCTTGTATCAGAACATGTACTTAGCATAGCTTGCATCAAAACATACTTAGCATAACTTGAACCGAAACGTATTCTTAACATAACTTGCATCAAAACGTGTGCTTGGCTTAACTTATAACAAAACATACCCACCCGTTCATAGACCGTCGGTGGCAAACAAAGGTGCTACTTAGGCTTAAAGTCCCCTAGCACGGAAGGACTATGCTACTTAGGCTTTAAGTCCCCTAGCACGGAAGGACTATGCTACTTAGGCTTTAAGTCCCCTAGCACGGAAGGACTATGCTACTTAGGCTTTAAGTCCACTAGCACGTACGGACTCCAAAAGGTTGTGCTACCAATGCTTTAAGTCCCCTAGCACGTACGGACTTGTGCCACTTATGCTTAAAGTCCCCTGGCACGTACGGACTCCAAAACAAAACTCATACTTAGCAATCAAACTTATTCTTAATACATAAAAATACGAGTAATCATTCATACTTAACAAATACTTTTCAAAACAAGGCAAAACAAAGCTTATCAAAACCTTATAACATAACTTTATTAAAAATACCACTCACTTAGTTCTTGGGACGTCGGATTCACAGCAAAGGTCCAAGTCCTACAAACACATAACAAGTCTACTGAACATACTTCTCAGAACAAGTCTTACATGCATGCGAATGATCTCGGAAAACATGCTGGGAGTCAAAACACTGTTTTACATGTCAAGGGGACATGCTGGGTACCAACCAGGCCTTTGCCGAGGTCCCACACCTCCTAGCCGAGGTGTGGTTGCCACGGCTTCGCCGTGCAACTGCATGCCGAGGTTCATACAAGACAAACCAAAGGTGCAAGTGATCATGCAAGGTAGGCCAAGGTGAGATACGATGCTTGGCCTGAGTGTGAGGTCTAAGTGAGAATGATCTCAGCGACTACACTTCGGGAAGTGAAGTCTGGAAATCTGGGTTTCCACCCGTGAAGAACATGAAGAACATGAGTATGAGATGAATGCCAAAATCATAACTTGCTTATACAAAATCTGAGTTTTCATGCTATGAGTTCGAAAACATGGACCTGGGCACCCATACTTGAAGATCATATGAAAACAAACATGAAAACATAAATCTTGGCATGAGCTTTCGGATCAAAACATGACTTTTCTTGAAGAACACTTGAACATCATCTTCTCTTTCTAAAACCGAACTTCAAAACAATGCATGGCTTTCAAATCATATTCAATCATGCAATGTGACAACATAAACATAAAGAACAGCATGAGAGGATCAAGAATCTAACCTTAGAACACGAATCTAACGGTTTGATCTCTCGGAATCAAGCTTGAATCTCTACTCCCTCTCTAGGACTCCTCTCCCTCTTCCTTAGAGCTTCTCTCTCTTCTCCAAGACAAGAATGTAACAAATGATGGGTTTCTCTCTCTAACGGCTGACTTAACACTCAGCTCGGCCACGTGGCACTACCGAGTTGGTCCTCCTCAAAAGGTGACTGATTGACAAGACAAGTCCCTGACAAAACGTATCTAACAAGCTTCACAGCAAACACTCCGGCAAGTGATGACATCGGCAAAACAAAGGGCAATGACCTCAGCTAAGAACAACACTTCGGCAGTAAGATGACATTGACATCGGCTTGGAAGGACAGAGCCTCGGCAACTAAGATGACAATGATCCCGGCTAGGAAGGACAACACTTGACTGAACTGTGCCACACCTCGGCCTAGATGTGCCACACCTCGGTCTAGGTCATACCACTTCCAGGGCAAGATCACTTGGGTTCAAGATAACATCTCGGCCCAGATAATATACATCTCGTCCTCGGCGATACACACCTCGGCCCAGATGATAATCATCTCGGCCAGTATGCCAAAACAAGGGTAGAGATCAAACAAAGGGATTCCAAAACAGTTAAAGGTTTAAGATGACCTCGGCTTGGATCAACCTAGGCTTCACATAACTTAGGCTTAACATAACTTAGGCTTGGCATGACTTAGGCTTAACATAACTTAGGCTTATCATAACAAGGGAGGAACAAAGCATACATATACACTTAGGCAAACCAAATACGTACAAAACAAGACAAGATTCATAAATGTTAACTTAACAAGGCAAAAGTATATGAATGCACATGAACACGACTAGGCCATAAATGTGGGTCCTTACACTTGTATTTGTTATAAACCTCAGGAGATGTGAGTGTAATTTACCCTTAAAAAATCGATTTATATATATATATATATGAAAGAGTTCGGTTGACTTTAGGGTCTTACAATCCTTTTTCAAATATATATATATATATATATATTAAGAGTAAATTATCAATAGATATTGAACTTAATTCTCATCAAATCATATTAAAAATAAGTCTTAACAAAATTATTGTTAAAAATAATATTTTGTGACAATTTTTCATATATGTCATTAAAAATTTATAATTAGTGACTTTTTTTATCACGATTTTTAAAATTGTAACCAAAATATTAGTGATGTTTTTCTATAACAAATTTTTCAAACTGTCGATGAAAGTTAAAAATTAATGACATTTTTTGTGGCGATTTTTATAAATTGTTGCTAAAATTTATAATTAGTGGCATTTTTGTGACAAATTTTTAAATGTCACTGAAAATTAAAAATTAGTAATGTTTTTTTAATAGCGTTTAATAAAAATTGTCATTAATTCTCACAGGACCTATTAGATAGTAAGTCCACCTATTGTGACCTATACATAAATCTCCCATAAATCAATCTATACTATTATATATGTGAAGGGTAAAGTTGGTATTGAACATTTTTTTAATTCAATTTTTTTTTTTTAAAATTTCTCAACCTTTATTTTTTAAAATTCATTTCAATTTTTAGAATTTGAATTCAATCCTAAAAACTTACACTGAGTTGTCAGTCTGTAGTGAAGGGTTTCATGAGTAGATCATCCATAAAAAAAATCAAGTCAATTAGATATTTGTAACCTATAATAAGATCACACTTATGTTTTTAAAAAAATAGTTAGCATAATTTTGATATTTTTTAAGGGTAAATTACAAATAGACCCCTGAGATTTGCTTAAAGTACTTATTGCCCCATGTGATTTAAAAAATTATAAATACCCCCTCGTCATAATTTTTTAGTTAACAGAATTACCTAAAAAAATGAAATTCATAATTGCTCTCCTATAATTATTTAAATTATTAATTGAAACATATTTTTAACATCATTAAAAATTATTAATTAACTTGATGATTTATTAATAAAAAGAGCGATTTGTTGTGAAATTAGAAATTTCGAGGGGTGGAATGTAATTTCCAAAACCACAGAAGGCAATTCGTATTTTAATCAAATCTCAAAAAGTTTAATTGTAATTTACTCTTTTTTTTAAAAAAACAATTATGGGTCAATCATGAGTTTATGCATATTCGATTAACCTCATTTTTTTTTAATGAATAATATATTCAACGAATCTTATAACATAAATAATTCAAATTATCAAAATAGAATCAATACAAATCTCAATCGGACCATTATAGCGAGATGCTGTGACAACATCCTCCCATTGTCCTCAATCATATAGTTTATATCTTATTTTTCTAAAAGAAAATGATCATATGAGCATATATCGTGTGTATCGTTACTTCTAGTGTATATATATATACACACACACATTTTAGTAAAGTCATGATTATTAAACACATTTTTTTTTTCTTTTTCTGAAACAGTGTTTAGTAATTATGTTTTTAAATTTATATTTGAAGTGAAAGTTTGATAATAGTATGTTGAAATATCGTGATTGGTAATTACATTTTTATGCAAAGTTTAATGTAAACATGAAACTGTTTATTAAATACAATTTAATTTTGGGTTTTTGAAAGAGACTTTCAAGGCTTAAATTGTGAGTGGATGAAAGGGTTAACAATATCTAATTAATTTAATTTTTTACAAGTATGTTTTATTTAATGTATTCTAAAATGTAAAAGGTTTGAATTATTAAAATGAGTCCCAAAATAGACTCATTTGGCTGCATAGCAATGACTACTGTATCCCAACACAACAACCACCCTAAATCCATTGCTTAAGAGTTTATTTGTCTGCAATTACAGGGTTATATGTGGTTCTTTATTGGGAAAATTACAGGTATGTGATCTTTTAAATTTATTTTACAAACACATGAAAAAGTTTAGAATTTTAATTATTAATGTTTATAAAGTTTACAATGTAATTTGTTTTCTTCTAATTTTATACAAATTGTTATTTCTCCTTTATTTGTGATGTGGTTATTGAGTTTGATGGTTGTTAATTTTTTGGTTATTGTTGAATTTTAACCACCCAACTTGGTGTAATATTTTTTTTTATTTCTAATTAATTTATTATCAACTGACAAAAATAAAAGTACATTTTAAAAAAATTAATTGGATAACCAGATGAATTAAAAAGGTCTTAGGGTTAATCTTTGTAAATAAAAAAAATTTATTAGAAATTATCAAATTAAATTTAAATCTTTACCACATATTATATTTTTAAATAACTTTTCAAGTTAATTTTTGGATGTATTACAAATTTGCTTAAGTTTGGAAAGAATACTTCAAAATTTTTACATAATTAAAATTGACTTCCTTCAAAGTTTTAATTCACATAATATTTTAATTTTTTTAACAATAATTTGTAAGTCGTATAGATGAAAACATATCTTATCATTTATTTCTAATAAAATAGATATTTATTATTATTTATTTCATTGTCTATCTATTATCTGTGTTTATTTTGATTACTTTAATTTTATTAAAAAAATAATATAATATTTTTAAACTGTAAGACATGTGTAATTTACCTTTAATTTTTTAAAAGTACCTAATTTCTTAATATTAAAGTACAAGTAAGAACTTGAGTTTCTTTTCTTGTGATTAAGGGGTTTTGTGTGTGTGTGTGTGTGTGATTTTTATGTAATAAATTACAGCTAGTTTCTTAGATAATTCATGTCATTGAAGTTATCTTTCTTTCGAATGTGATCTCAATTGGGTAATGATTGAAATGGCCATTGAGATTTTAAGATGGCTTAATTATTCTTCATACATAAATGAATACGGCAGTGTTGTATGCACCAATTAATGTGCCCATTAGTGTATCAATTAGTGTTATGTCATTATTATTGGAATAATACTATATGTACCAATTAATATACACACTAATGTACTAATAGATGATGTGGTATCATTTGTATGATTTTAGATATTTGTAACTTGTATAATAAATGTGGTCAATAATAATATCATAACATCAGTTGGTACACTAATGTGTACATTAATTGGTACATGTAGCACCACCGTTATTACTGACCCCATCTATTATATAAATTGCAAATACCTAAAATCGTTAAAATTATGCCACATCATCTATTAGTATACTAATTAGTACATTAATTAATACATATCGCATTATTTATGCACACATATGCAACTCATTACAAGAATAATTGATAGATAAATAAATAAATGCATACATGTATATGCCTCTGTTTAGTTGTTGTATTACATGATTAGTTAAGTCAAACTTCCAATGATTTTAAATTTTTTTCTTTTTTTTGGGGGGGCTCTAAAACAAATTCAACAAGATTCCAGATTGGCTGATGTGCTTCTAGTTTGAAGTCTCAAGTATGGGGCCTAGTTGTATGCTTTCTTCTAATTTAGGGGGTCAAGGTGATAATAATAGTTCATTAGATTTTTGTCTAATTAATTTATTGTGTAAACATTGGAAACAAAAAATTAAGAATACAATTGATAGGCCTTAAAATCACTTAATTTGCCTAAAAAAATGTCGAGGGAATTGAAATTAAATAGCATTGCCAAGTTATAGACCATTGGAAGTAATACAGACTAGTACAAAATTGTTAATAATAATATTTGACCTTTATTTATTATTAATTTTTATTATTAATTTTTCAACAAATAATTATATTATGTCGACCAAATTGTGAATCATAAGTTTTGTCGGGGATGATCGTTTGTTTCCTTATGGCTTGAAATGATTCAATTATTTTATTACATGTAGGAAAAAACAAAGGGATCGATTTTGGGAGTACGTGGAGGATTTAAAAGGTAATTTTAAATGTAACTTTTGTCAAAAAGAATTTGTTGGAGGGATATCAAGAATCAAATCACATTTGTCTGGTAAAACAGGTCGTGACATTGAAATTTGTTTAAAAGTGCCTGATAATGTTCAAGTTGAGGCTTGTCAAGCAATTGGATCCCCTTACAAGAAAGGTAAGAACATTGCAGTTTCAATTAGTGGTGTTGGAGGTGGAATTAATTCAACTTCGACAACATCCATGAATGACAAGGATGCGGTCGACAAAAAGTTCATTAAATTAATTCTTTTAAATAACATTACTTTTTAAATAAGTACGTAGTCACATAAATACATATGAATTTCCTTCTTAGATAATGATCGTCCCACGGCATTGCCAGAGTTCCAATTAGAAACAGTAGTGATCAAGTGCTCTTCAAATAGGTCTATAAACCCGTAGATCCAATCAATATCTTAGGAATTAAATGCCATATCCATACTGTCACGATCCAAACCCGCCTCTATAGGTTTAGCATCATAACCGACCAGTATTCCGAGATTACCAAAGGCCTTCCTATACAAATCAAAATAATCGGGTCTAGCGGAGCTAATAAATAAGAAAATAACATCCAACGAGCCGTGAAGACTTAAATGGGACAGAAGAACTTTTATATATGGACGTATATAAAAGTAAGCAGTTTATACACATCAGTCCATTGCCAGTTTAATTACAAAACACAGCCAAAACACGGGGACTTAACCCCGGCCAACAAAAATCAACATCATTAAGAATTTGCAAAGCACTGGTTCATATGCAAAAGGGCGAGTTTTGAACCATCCATGACGTTTGAAGCTTGACTGATTGGAACCCCGCGATGGGGCACAAAAGTTAGCTTGACAAAACAGAGGCTAGGTCGACGCCACTACATCTCCTTCTGCACTTGATCACCAACATACATATATAAAAGAATGAGCTAGAGCCTAGTGAATAACAACAACGTAAAGAGGTGTTGAATGATGTCCTTACTGTAATCTAAATCAGTCAGTTATGGCAATTCATGAAAAATCAAAGTCATTTGCATAACAGATGCATATTTTATATAGAAAACATAGCAGTCATACGTGGTACATCCAATAGCAGAACAGTACAGACGGTCATGAAGACCAAACAATCAGAATTGATGGATGTGCTATCAATACAGTAAACAGAAGTTCCAAGGATTGGAATTGACCGAGAGCTCTGTAACAGTAACAGTAAACAGATGCTAAGGATGCCACGAATACAGTTTAGAAAAACAGGACAATCATTCATTTAAACAGAGATCATCATTTCATAAAACAGAGTATAATATAAGTCAGAAAATATTTGTAACTGAACATATTTTTGCAAGGTAACTCACAGTTGTCTCCTCGAATTACGTGGTTGGGACGCAACGTTTGACCTACACAGACACATACAAGCGAAACACGTTCAATTCACAATCCATTTACTCGGTTCTTAATCTATTCGGTGCCTTTATTATTAGTTCACTTGATTCTTTTTATTTCTCCTTAATTTATCTCATACTCATGTAATGTATATGAATGGAAAAACATTTGAAAACCATGCAACGGAGGCCCGGTAGTCTGAGAAACGAAAAGAAAATGAAACTGAAAAATTACTCTGAAAACCACACGTGCGGAGGCCTTGACCGCACGTGCGGAAATCAATTATAACAGAAGTAACACAGGAACAAGGTAGGCTTGGTCACATGTACGAGACCTCAGAACGCACGTGCGGTCTGGATTCAATTCTGTTTGAAATTCTGCTCTGAATTTAGGACTCAAATTTTCCAAAATCCAACTTCCATTTCATGGAAAACAAGGCCAAAGACCTTCAAAACATCTTCAATTTAATGGTTCTAACTTCAAATAAAAATATAACTTTGATAACAAAACCAAATTTCCATTTGAGGATAAAAAAAACCTAGAGTTTAAGACAAAAAATCAAAACTGCAACAACCCCAACCTGTGATTAGCCTATAATCCATGATTAAGAATGCCTATAGGTAATTAAGAGGAAATGTTGAGTTAATTGCATGTGTATCATGTTATTTGTGCTTGTATCTGTCTGACGTAGGAATATCTGTTTGTATTTTTGTTTCGGTATGCAAATTGAATGCCTTCTCGGCATCTGATTACGAAATTGACTTGCTTTGTGTGTCATTTGAAATTTTTAGAAATTTATGGTAGGTTTAATCGAAATCTGATTCGAAATCAAATAAATAGAATAAATTAGTTAGAACTATGTACACTTAATTAAGGCAACCATTAACTACATCTATATAAGACTGGTATGAGCTCCTAGATTGCATTAGAACATATCACTCATCTTTTTTTTTTTTAAAGCTCCAAGTAGAGAGAGGGAAAGAAGGAAATAAATTGGACTCAACAAGGGGATTGCTAGGAGTTTGAAGGAAATTCAAGAGAACTTGGAAGATTAGGCTACTACACTTGGAAATTCAAGTCTTTCGGTAAGGAAACCAACTCTTATGAAGAATTTGAGACATTAAATAGATGAAATTCAAGAGAATTAAGTAGATTAACTTGAGAATTAAGGTAAGTTTAGAGAATTATAATTCAAATCCTACATGCATGCACATTCCATAGCATTTTGGGTTATTTTCAAAAGGATTTCCACATACATGGTCTTACCTTGGTTTTATTATAAGAATTCAATATGTTTTTGAGTTAAATATCTTAGTTGATCATGTTTTGGAAGGTTTGAGTTCATAACAAGTCATGCATGTTATGCTTTCAAAATTTCAAATTTATTTTTGGATAATTCACTTATCTTTGGGCTTTGATTTTGTGAAATGATCTTCAATTCATAGTGTTTTACAAGTTTAGACATGTTTTCTCAAATTTTGGGCCCAAAGGATGTGTTTTGAAGCTTTGAATTTGAGTTTTGAAGCTGGGAGTGCAATCTGGAAATTCCAGAATTCGCACTTTTCGCTAGAGCGGTGGAGTCTACGCTCGAGCGAAGAATGTGAGCTCCCAGTACTTTTGCAGAGTTTAGGGGTTGGCTCGAGTGGCAGAACTTGTGCTCGAGCGACCACCTTTATTTTTGATCCTCTGCTCGAGCGTAGTAAGTTGCGCTTGAGCATAAAATGAGAGCTCCTAAAAGTTTTACAGAGTTTTGCAAACCGCTCAAGCAATCGAAGTTGCGCTCAAGCAAGGACCCTGTTTACTCAGTCTTTGGCTCAAGCGACCGTCGAGCGTAAAAATCATGCAACCAGTACTTTTGCAGACCTTGTAGACCGCTTAAGAGACCGATGTTGTGTTCGAGCGGACGACCCTATTTTTGAAAGTTTGACTAAGTGTTTCAAATCACATTTTGGCATTCTCATTACATCCTAGGCATTCGATTAAAAACACACCAAGATAGAAAAGAAATGAGGTAAGTATTTTCCGAATGTGTGTTTCAATATGTATCTACTATGTGTTTGTGTAGGTCACGCGCCTTAGCCATTTGGTTTGTTTGATTCGTTTGATCTGCTATCGGAGCTATCTATGAGTAATAACTCTGTAAAGCTATGTTAAATATTCTCAGAACATTATGATATGATATGAACAGTTTTCTGAAATACTATTTTGAGCTTAAATGGATGATGGTCCAATTCTTTGAAATATACTCGTGGCATCCTTAGCATCATATAATATGCGTCCATTTACGGGTCATCAGTATGCCTTTATGGCCGTCCCTTTATGGGTCATCGGAAATGTCTTTGTGCACATAAGTCATCAGTATGCCTTTATGGCCATCCCAAATATGGGCCATCGGATTTGTTAGCGCTAACAGATGTACCACGTATGATTATTTAAATATGTGAACTTTGGAAATGAGTATGAGCATGATTATGAATATGAATATGTTTCTGATCTGAATTCTGATTTCTGAATTTATTATGGACATCATTCATTAAAACCTTTACTCTGTTATTATTCACTGGGTTCCAGCTCACTATATTATTTATGAATATAGGTGAACAGATGTGTGACCAGGCCTAAGCTGCTGCTTGGAGAGTTGTTTTGGTCAGCCAACCGTAGTGCCTCCCGAGGGGGTGTCTGAACTATGATGTGGTCAAGTTTTTGTGAACCATGTTAAAGATCTTTTGTATTTCTTTTGTTAAGTTTGAACAGGTCTTTTGTTGACTGTATGTATAGATGGTGACTTAGGTACGACGTCTTAATTATGTAAATTAAGTTAAAAAATTTTTAGTCTCATATATGTCTACACAGCTCTATGGACATTGTATATTTGTATTTGCTTTCGCTAGCCCTCGTATTTTGTTGAATTTGTTCAGAGACCTTTGGTTATCCTAGGATTACTGGCTGGTTACGGCGCTAGACCTATAGGGGTGTGTTTAGGTTGTGACAAAAACCATTCAAGTGGTAGGTTTCAAACTCAAAATCCATGGAGTTTCTCCTCTTCAAATCTTAAAACTCATGCAAATATCATGTATGTCACTATCATGAGTTCAATTCTTTCATTTCTTCAATTTGTGTTCATGTTGAGGCTTAACTCTAAACCTTCCATTAATTACTTTATCATGAATTTATCTCAAACTCTATAGGATTATGAGTGTGATAGTTTAATTTAGGAGATCAAGGGAGAATTCTTACCTTATGTGGTTGATTTGAGCAAATCCCCTTATATCTCTCTTCCTTCCTTGCTCTAGGGCTTTCTTCCCTTTCTCTCTAGAACTCTCTCTCAAGTCTCTACAAAATATCTCCCTCTAAATCTCCCTCTTATTTGTTATCTTAAACCAATAAGGTGCCTAATCACTATTAATTGGTAATTGCTCCTAAATTAGCCTAATAAATCAAATGCACTTAATGAGTTCTATTCTCATCTCCTACCACCCCCAAAGAACACTAAATTTATCCATACTACAGTAAATCAGGCTCTAATTGCCTATTCCAACAATTTAATTTCAACTTTATGGTTTAACGATTCAGACAGGTCTTTTTCACATTCTAACATATCTGTCAATCAAAATATAATTCAGCACATGGCATATAATTAACACACATATAAGCATATAAGTCACATGTAAACACATAATTAAGGTAAGCCACAGAAGTAACAGTTAATTAAGGAGGCGGGTATTACACATACAATCACATAAGCATGTTATCACTAGCATTGCAAACATACAAACTTCTCTATCAAGCAAGATAAACCCAATGCGGTAAGAACCACTTCTCACGTACCCAAAGTATTCAAACCCAGTACGTTCTGATACCAAGTTGTAACACTCCAAAAAAATTACTATAACCCATACTTAACGTCAAAAGTGATGACAATGATAAAGTGGTTATCTTTCATAGATTTACAATTAAGCTTTATAAAAGAGTAATATAATAGAAAGACAAGATAAAAGTTAGACGAATAAGAAATTCTTTAAAGGCTTACATCTTTCCAAGATGATACTTGGTTGCAACAAAAGTGGACTTAAGTCCAATACAGTTAAAGCCCTTGGCTTGTACAAAAGTAAATACAATAAATATATAAAAGAAGCTCTTGCTCTAAGTCCTCCCAAGCTATTGCCTTGGCGGAGGAATATCATCAGCACGTGAAATGTTTTTCATACATAAGGTGAGCCAAAGGCCATTAGAGATAATCCAGCACAGTATATGAATTTTAACAAAACTATAGGGTGAATGCATATGCAATACTCGTGCCAAAACATTTTACACCTCTTTTCCAAAATCATGTAATGCCAAATAAATATCATACTTCATAAGTAATTTCCTTAACAATGGAAACTGGGGCAGTGAATCAAACTTTGGGACTTTAAAAACAATACCATCTTTCCTGGAAATTTCGTCCGGAGAAAGCCGTAAACCGAGACCTATGTAAACGTAGACTATACAAGCACTACTATTGCCATTTCACGGAAATTTCATCCACGGGATCGACCCTTATGTATATGCGCGATTTTTGGAACTTTCACCATCAACACACAGGCCAACTTATTTGATGTAACAACAATTGCTTCCCAGATTCACTCACATTCTCCAAACAATATACATGTGCAATGTACAAATGTGAAATAATGATCGATGCAAATGAATAAGAAAATAGTTTCAATTCTCTTAATTCACATGCAATCTCTATAATAATCATAACTATCCTCCACCGATAGCCCAAAACAGATATTTCTAAACAGATAATTTATATTCCTTAAAAAAAAACTTTTCAAATTTCAATAGGTGAGTGATAATTCATATCTGACTCCACCATCCATATCAATATCCATCCAATTTCACATTTCTAACATCAGTTCCATTTATTTATACAAAATAAATATTTGAGATATTTAGGGCGAAGCCCCATTTCATTCCAAAACATATTCCGAGTATCTAAATCAATAATTTCACCACAACTCAACCTCTTTTCCACTCCTACAACCATTTTCAATACATCCATTTAAAAACCCCTCTTTTAATTTTAAACCAAAACCCTAAGTTTGTCCAAAATCCTTCAAAATCAAAAGATTGTTTTATAAAAACAAATAGCTAAGTTAAAAATCATAAAAGAGTGTGGAGAATCCCTATCTCGAAGCTAGAAGACCAAGGAGAGAGTGGAAAAACCTCAAAGAAACCGAAATTCACTTTTGTTCGGATGAAAAGAGAGCTCACAGAGTGTTCTACCTTTTTAACAAAGGGAGTAGGGTAAAGAAATCACTAGATCTTGGTGTTTTTGTAGAGAGAAGGTAAGTTTTAGAGAGAGAGTATGTCTAGATCTAGGGTTTTTGAAATGTTCAGAGAGAGAGAGAGATGAAAAAGTGATATAAAAAGTGACTTTTACTGATTGATATACGCGCAGATTGCTCGAGTGCAATAAGTGATGCTCGAACGTACAGACACAAAAGATGTAACTGCTTGAGTGCAAGAAGTTGTCATTTGAGCGTGAAATACAAACTTCCAGTAGTTTGATAAACAGAAGACCAACGCTCGAGCGCAATAAGGGTCACTCGAGCGCAATAAGGGTCACTCGAGCCAAGACCGCTCGAGCATAAAAAACTTTGCTAGAGCGTAGAATACCACTTCCCAATAGTTTTGCAGACCTGCAAAAGTACTGAGAGTTCACAAAGACCGCTTGAGCACAAGAAGTGACGCTCAAGCGTAGGAACAAAAATCTGGGCAATAATAACTCGAAAAATAAGCGACCAGCCTGTTCCAAACACGACTAACATATCTCAAAAGCCAAACTCAAAGAGAGATAAGGGAAAACCTAATATGAACAACTGCATGAGACAATGAAACCCGGATTCAAAATATCAAATGGATCGGGTTTTGAAAAATCTATAAAACCCTAGATGTTGATTTGTGATTATGTATCAATTTTAAGCAATATATAACAATCCCAATCAAACAAGCAAGACAAATCGACACAACGATTTTATATGGAAAAACTACAATTAGACACCTCCAACTGTGATTAAAAAACCACGGGCAACAGCCACAAAACAATCCACTAAGAAGATTTAAAGGAATTACACAGGTATACTCTCAATTACCTAGCGAATCCACGCCTAATTGAACCTACCTCTATGTGCCTCTTCCAACCCCGTCTTCACCTCGGAATTGTCTTTACAATGAGCCACTTCAGAATCCACCGAAGCTTCAGGCTCGAATTCTTCAGAATCCACCGAAGAACAACTCTCTCTTTTGTATAACAAACAAAACCTTTGATGTACTCTCTTTTAAACCATGAGTTGAATACTCAATAAAAGCATCAAAGAAAACTAACAAAATATCTCCAGATATAAACCTTAAGATCCAAAAAGAAGATCTGGAGAAAGTCCACTTAGCTTTGGGAGAAAACCAAGTATTTATAGAAAACCAAAAGTAATCCTAGATTTGGAAGAAAACCAACTCCTTAAGAAATCTGGATTTTGAAGCTCGCTCGAGCGAAGCTTTTCTCGCTCGAGCGAGGAGCTTAGTTTTCATGATTTCTACTAGTGCCTTGGCTCGAGCGACGAATCCTTGGCTCGAGCGAGCAATCAACTCTTTCAGGTTTTTGTGTGGACGCAATCTGTCGCTCGAGCGAGAACTTCTTGGCTCGAGTGAGAAAGCCTTAGCTCGAGCGAGCATTCCTTGGCTCGAGCGAGCAACGGCGGACATGCAATTTCGAATGCAATTTTGCATTTTGCTTCAGCCGTCAGCTCGACCCCCGTAATAATCAGCGAAGTGGCAATCTTGAAAGTATTGACATCACAAACTTCTCTGCAAAGCACGATTCAGGTTGGATTCGCCTCTAACAACTTATAGCCTCACTGAAATAAAAATGCGAATAAAATTACAACTCAAAGGAGTTTTGTCAAACGGGGTTACCAATAATAAAAACCTAACAGGTTTAAATAAAAAACGCTATAATTTTTTTCATAGATCCTTTTGAGCGTGAATTTAACATTCAATGATGCCAATAAATTTGATAAGTTTGTTTTTGTATATTTTGAAAATATTTGTGTTAATAGAAACAAAAATATGTTTCTTATTTATCATAAACGGCACCTAAGTGGTTAGGTCCTCGTACATTATTTGAATACATTAATAAGGATATAAGCGGTTTGGTTTGGTCGGAATTAGTGTTATCAAAAAATATTAATAGTTTAGTGATTTATATTTTGGAATGCATGTTTCTTTTCAAAATGATAAATTTAACGATTCAAAAATAGATTTAAAAAATATTTTTAATATAAAACCTTAAAAGTTGCTTTAGAATGAAAACAAATCAAATGTAACAAGTTAGAAGTTCTTGGTATATCAAAACGTTAAAAAAAAAAATGAGTCATAAAGTTTATAAAAATATGTTGTAAAACGATTAATTTAAAAAAAGGAAAGTAACATTTCATTAGATGTGTAATTGTTAACAAAAAATTATTCTAAAAATACTTAAATTTTAATAATGTGATCTAAAGAAATCCATTCCTATCATACTGCAGGTTAGAAAATATGTTGTACCACATTTTTTATCTCGTTGTGAAACGATTCACGTTCCAAATACAGGTCAAAGTTTAGAAAAAATTAGGTTGAGTGTGCCTAATCATTGTGGCCATTTGATTTAGACTTTTGTGGTTTTACGTTTATCTCTTGTATTTATATTTTATTGTTCGTTGTTATACATTGTGCCATTTCGGTTTAGATTTTTAGTGCTTGTAAGATGATTTATTTAAGCTTAAAAAAAAATATATAGGTATGCAATCCTTACTTTAGTGGGTAATGGAACAAAATTTTAAACTTGGTGTGTCGGATTGACTGAGTACAACAAATTGTCAAAAATGTCCTCACACACTAAAGCAGTTAATAGATGCAAACATTGGGGATTAAATTAAAACATTTTTTTTTTTATATATTAGGTACTAAATTAACATAACTTAAACATTTGGAAATCAAAATGACAAAAAATTTAAATTATAGAAACAAATGATTAATATAATTTGTAATATAACAATTACCATTACATAGGCAACCTATATCGTTGCTCTCTCGAGTTATGATTCATAAGCATTAAAACATTAAACAACATTTTGTAAGCCAATTCAGTAATTGAGTTGTGCAATACCCTTACAAAGATAATACCCCATAAGATTAAAAGATAGCATCCAAAAATTGGAACGAGAATTAGTAACAATAAAATTGAGGCAAGAGCTCCGGAGAAGAGACTTGTATGTCGAAGAACTTTTGGGATAGCTTGTGAATTGAGTTATCTCAACTGCTAATGCTACGACATAGAGAAGTACAATGACGATGAAGGCTACAGTAATTATGAAGTGAGCATCATCGAATGGAGAATGAGAGGGAGATTTATGATCTGGAATTGGGCCGAGGTAACGGCCGAGTAGGTTGAGAGCCAAATGGAGCATTGGGCCGAGATGACCTACGATTCGCCCGGAGTTGGGCTACTAGGACTTGGGCTGGGCAAGTGTTGGGCTAAGTATGCGCCGCCCAGTCCGGATATAAGTTGCTCAGTTAAGGCAACGCTCGGTTAGACCGAGCTGCATGTATGGCATAGGCGAAGCCAGTCAGGTTGGCTGAACGGCGCCCGGAAAGGCGTCATCAACCGAGGTACTTGCCTGATCGGCAAGAAGGCCAACCACAATCAAGTTGAACGACCGGCGCCCGGAAAGGCGCAGTCAGCCGAGATACTTGTTTGCTCGGCAGGGAGGCCGACCGCCGGTGCTCACGAGATGTCTCGGGCTCGGCTATGCCGAGATGCTGCCTAGCCCGGTTCTCCTAGGCTTAGCCAGTGAAGTGCTTGGACATGAAGTACGGCACGGCCGGGGATAGAGTAGCTCGGCTGCCGAGCTCCAGGTGAGAAAGCTGGCAGTTGAGATTAGGTGATGTTCAGCGAGGTTTACGCTGACGGATGGGATAGCAGAGGCACGTGTCAAGAGATGACTGGGAGTGGGTATTGGGCGCAGAGGGTATATAGGCATGTCTGCGCCCCCCATACAGGCCAGACGAACATTCTGTAAGAGATACACTTACACTCTACTCTCTCCCTTCTCTCTATCTATCCCCTGGTGTGTGTTCTAACTTGATCGTCGGAGGGGTTTTCCGGCCACACACCGCCGGGTAGCTCACCGCCGTTGTGTACGCAGGTGATCGAACAGAAGCGGAGCTTGGAAGAAAGGAGTGCGGGCTTGCCGGAATATTTGCTCCCCGTACAGAGAACAATTCTTGCTTTGGTACTTCACTTGGAGAAGACTATTTAGAGTGGAGACGAGAGGGATAAAAATGATATGGAATGCCTTGCAAGAAATAAGATTTTGCTCTCTTGCGCTATCATCATAAAAAGAAAAAGAAAAAGAAAGAGAAAGAGAAAGAGAAAGTGTCAATTTATTGTAAAAATCAACTTTGATGTCAATTATGATTGAGGGGGGAAATGTACATCAAAGAAAATGGATTTCAATAAAAAAATGTATTTATAAAAAAATAAAAATAAAGACACAAATAGGGGCTAGAGGGCTGTTGTCCCTGCTAAGGTTTTAAACATTTCATTAAAACACATGATGTATTTATTAAAATTTTAAGATAATAATACTTGTTATTAATTGTTTTAAGATAATAATACAACTCTTATGTAGACACCCCATTTTTGACCGTCCTCAAGACTTGGACGTCACCGTTGGAACACTCGGTGATCATCCTTGTTTGTGTTCGTTTGGAGTTCCCGAAGGTCTCGGCTACGCGCCTTGCCTCAGGATCTCCGAACTTGACCGTTTTGTGTCTGGTTTTGCACCAAATACCTGTGTTTTGCCTTGGAGGGGCAGGGAATGCCTTGTGAGGCATCCCCACACACCACCGGCAGTGGCTAGAGGCCACCGGCTGTTGTTTGTGTCCACCGGCAATATATATTGCCGGCCGGCACTATTTTTGGCCGACCGGCAGTCATTTTTGTCAAAATGACATTTTTGGCCAGCCGACTACTGTTCATCTGCTTTTTCAGATATTTTAGGACATCTGTTTGGCACTTTGTTCCCCTCCATACACGTGTATGGAGGGATGCTCTTCTTGTTAGCTTTCTTGACAAGCTTTACAAGATTGGTTGCCTATAAGAGGAGCCCTCCTCTCTTGGCATTAGGGTTAGACATTTTAGAGAGGAAAACATTGCTAGAAGCTCTGGTTCTAGGGATAGAACTTATATACATTCTATCTCTATCTATTTCTCTCTTGAGTGTTCTAGGTGCATTTGTTCATAATATTGCATACAAACACCTACCATTACACATTTCCTTGGTTTTTGAGGTTCTAAGGGGTTATTTGCAGAGTTTTGGGGCTGGTTTAAGCTCAAGGAGGCAGCTGGTCCTCCCTTTGTGAAGGTGGTCTTCAAGGGTAAGAAACTTCTCTTTTATTCCCCATTTTTGCATCCTATTTCTACCTATCTTAGAGCTGTTTTTGTGTTTAGTGTATAACATAAAAAAGTTCTATTTTTAGGCCCTCTTGGTTGTTTGTTAAGGTTGTTTTGTGGTTTGGGTGTGTTTGACCACCCTTAGGCCTTGAAAGGCCTCATTTTGTGCTATTTTGTGCAAGTTTCGAGACTTTGGTGTTTGGGCCTCTTCACCACTGAAATCTTGAGGGATTTCAGTGGTGGAGATGGTGCCTTGAAGTCTCTAAAAGGGGAGGGCCAACCCCTCTCCTTGTTGTCCTCGAAAGGGACTATTTTTGGCCTCTTGAGAGAGCCTATGTTAGAGTGTGTGTTGATCATGTCTTGGCTGTATTTCATGCTTATATTGTCATGTTATAGCTTTGTATTAAGTTGGTGTTGGTACACCATGCATGCTTAGCATACCTACCATGTAATGCCTTGTTATTCCCTTAATATGCCTTAGGTTGTTAGCCTTTGTCCGAGCATGTTTTAGGCTTAGCCTTGTGAATGTTTTGTGCTTATTTTGCCATGCTTTAGGTCTGTCCATAGTTGTTTAGATCGATTTTGGCATGCTTAGTATAGCTCCTTTGCATTTGTGGCTTGTCGGGCTTGTATGCTCAAAGTATGTGAATGTGCAGCATGTGTTGATTGTATCATTTTGGTGGTTTGGAACCATCCAACATGTAATTTCAGTCCCTTTGGCATGCTCATATGCTTGCCTTAGTTGCCTTTTCGTTGCTTTGAGGGCATGTGTTGTAAGCCTTATGTTTTGACCATTATGCATGCCTTTGAATTTGAGCCACTTAGATGCCATCTAAGTAGTCCTTTGGCCTTGTTTTAACATGCTAAAAATCTGTTTTTAGTTGTTTAATGCATGCCATGTTTGATTGTACTAAGTGTGCTTCAAGGCTTCATGACTTGCCTCAAGTACTTGGACCATGCTTGCATACTTATGCTTGTCTCATTTGGGTTGGTTTGGCACCACATTTTAACATGATTTTAAAGCTTTTCATTCTATGCCAATTGTCCATGTTTAGCCTCTTTCAAGTGTGTTTGAGAGTTGCTTGTTTAATGCTTAGGTTTGTGCCTTAACATGTACATGCGTGTGTGTGTGCTTAGCCTTCATTTTTGGACACTTTGGCTACTGATTTTGGGCCTATTTGGAGTTGCCTAAGTCATGTTTAAGTCCCTCTTTTATTTGGTTTGCATGCTTGCCTTGCATGCTTGCTTGTATGTTTGTATAAGTGCCTTGCATTGTCCATATTGCATGCTAGCCAACATGTCTAGGATTGCATTGCATTGTGCATGCTTGGCCTCTTGAAGTGAGTGTGATAGAGGTTTGGCTTCCTTATGCGATTATATGGTTTGCATGCATTTGAAATTGAAAGTGCACACTTGATTCTTTAGGCCATCATGCATGGAAATGCGTGATTGGTGGCCCGAGAATCGAGGCGCGTGCCCCTTTGAGTCACAAGCATGATAGGGGGCATGATTGATGCATACATTGTTTGAATTGTATCGCCATGCAAGTTTTGCTCTCTGCTGCTGTGAGTTGCAGGTTCTGCAGGTATTTTCTGCCGACCGGCAACATTTTCTGCCGGCCGACAGTAAATCAACAGCCGATGGACGAATTTTGTGCCGGTGACCACAATTCACTGCCGGTGGTGATTCTATCCAGCCGGTGGGATCCCCCAGTATCCTGAAAGGCATTCCTGAGACTTTGGCAGTTTTCAGAGGAGCAAAGCAGGGAAAACAGAGGCAGACTGGGCATGGCAGTGCAATTCCGAGCGGAACCCGAGCGCGCATGCATTGAACCCGCTTCCCGAGAGCTTTACTGTTTTAATTAGATTAATTAATTTGTTAATTTAATTGATCTGTAATATTTAATTAGCTTGCGTGGTTAATTAATTTGTATATTCTTTTGGTCCCCCCCTGGGCGAGGGCAAATCTGTAATAAGTGTGGGTGAGTGGTGTGCATGTCTTCCAACCCCCACCTCTTTCTACCCTTTTATTTACCTGCTTACGATGGTAGATTAGGGCATATTTATTTTAGCATACCTTATGCTATGCATGCGGGCATTCATCCATAAAGTATTGCATGCACCGGGCTCGGTACATCATACAAACTGCATTGTATCTTCAAATCTAACTTGAATATGTGCAACGAATGATTGCATTTCACATGCCATTTTAGGGTTAGCCGAGCCTATCCTAATCACATTCTGTATGCGATGCATTAGCTATCTTAACATGAACTAGGGCATGCATGTTTGCTAACTAGTTCCTTGTTTTGGCGCGGAGTACAATGTAAGTATTTATGCTTTAGCATATCGCATGCGTGTGAATGTTAACATGACAGTAGGCTTACCATGTGGCTAAATGCTTATATGAGATAAACTGTTTGAATGCCTGTGGGTGGAGGTTGGATTGTTTGAGTTGGAAAAACTCGTTGAAATCCGTGCTTTTAGCCTACTTGCGAGTAGCAAATTCCAAAGCCTTTTCAAAACGAACGGATATGTAATGCTTATTTCCAAATTAGGCAATCTAGTGTATACTTGTTTGCTGTGCGCATAACGTTGTAAATCTAGGCTAACAACCGGAATAAGAACACATAACGTTTTCAAAATCGGATATCACGGTTAGTAGAGGCCGGTCTTCGGATCGGGCGAAAGGGGGTGCTCATAGCTAACCTTCCCCGATCGTACCCAAGCTCCCGAGCCGAGGCAACTTTGGTGATGACGGACACGTGGCCTTTGGCACCGAGTCAGGGTTTCCTAAATTCCCCGTTAAAAAATATTTAGGTGGCGACTCTGTATCTGGCAAAGCAGTCCATGTTTGGCACTTCTTTTCAAAATCTGTTTTTCTCAAAACGATTTGCCAGAGTTGGACTCTTTGGTTCAGATTAAGAACCGCGACAACAAAAGGGAGTCCGAACTGTAGAGTGAGGCCCCAAGGGCGCGTCTACATCTTATCATTCCATTTGCACTTTGCCTTGCTTATCTGAGTGGCAAAATGCAAACATAATAACCAGATAAGGACATTAATGTTTTAAACATTTAATAAATGTGTCATATATTTTATACATAATTTGATTTTCTATAAATTCCTAATAAAATCCTAACAAAAAGGATAAACTATAATAATATAATATTTTCAAAGATTAACTGTTGAGTTTTGAAATTTAGGAGGTCAAAATGTAAATATGTATTTAAGAAAATTTATTGTAATTTATCCTAATTTTTCTCACATTATAAAAAAAATTAAAGACCAAAAAATTACCAAAAAAGTCAAACCCTAAACCAGACTTTAATTAGTATGTCAATTGCATAGTTGGAAAGATCTCAACAAAGTTGCTTATGTGAAAAAAATAAAGTTATACACATCAATTGATAGTACATTATTTAACCATAAAAGCTGTTTATGTAAAAAAACAAACTTATACACACTAATCAATTCGTGTGTGTTTCGCTTTCCCTCCCCACTGTTTGCCTTCAGAATCATTCCAAATCGACACCAACGGCCTTGATTCCTCCACGTGGACGAACGGAGTTGTTCCACTGCCTGCCTCCCGTCATGTTGTCACGTGCGTTCTTGTTCCTCGAGCCCTGTGCCCTGCCGAAACATTTAACCCTTTGCCTCCCAGTCGATGTTGTTACTCGGTCGGACACCTCGCCGGTCGGACACCCTCGGTCGGTCGTATTGACGGTCGGTCGTATTGATGGTCGGTCACCTTGCCGGTCAGATGCCCTACGTCAGCCCCTTTACCGGTCGGATGCTTTTGCTCGATTGTCTTGCCCAGTCAGTTGGCTTCCTCACCTACAACTTGGCGGCTTGCTTCCACCTTTACTATTCTCTTCGCTGGACGCTCTTGAATAGGGGACTATTGATGGGCATGGCCCAAAAGGGGCTATCTTGGGTTACCAAGCAGTCACTCGTCTGAAGCCCAACAAGACAGGCCCAACACTAAGCCCAGTAGAGAACTCACAATGGTCAAGCCCAAGTACCAGCTAGACATATGTCAAGTAGGAAGTTGGCTACGTGGTAGATAAAGATTTTGGAGAGTTATTGAGCCCATGCGCCAAACATTAAATGAGACTGTCAAAGTATTAAATGCAACAAGACCTCTCGCTCTGAGGCGTAGGAAAACCACCATGGCTGATGGCAAGCAAATGGTAGGCTTTCGGCCAATAGGACAGCATGAATGGACAAGGAAATGATTAATGAGCAATATAAGGAAGCCTTTGAAAAATGTTTTTGGTAGGAAGAAAGCTCTCTCTCTTTTTCTCTCTAAACTATTATTCGATACCACCTAACTTGATCGTTAGAGGATCCATGGGAAGGAACCACCCCACTTCAGAACCTTCCTAATGGACTTGTTGCAAGCGTGTCTAAGAAGACTAAGAAGAGACGACCCGTGAAGCACCTGAATTAGTCCGACCCAATCCTACCCTAACCAAACTAGTTTCATCAGATAGTACATTATCTAACCATAATTATAATTATCTTTCCTTATAGATCACTAATTTTGAGGACTGATTAGGAAACAAAACAGAGGTGTCAATTTCAACTGGAGAATGGTAAAAAGAGAAAAAAAAGAGAAAAGAAAAGAAAAGAAAAGCACTAGGCCTCAAAAGTCAAGACTAACTATTAAAGTTGATTCTAGATCCTCAGATTTATTTTTGATAACATGTTTAAAAGTTAATACTTTAGTTTTTTATTTTTATTTTTTTTTTGAGTTCTGTTTGATCTTTATTTTCAAAATTTAGTTTTTAAAAAATTTTATATTTTTGTTTTTCGTATTTTTTTATTTTTATTGAATTTTTTTAATATTTTAAGTAATTTTTTTTTTTGTAATTTTTAGACACACCTGACATGAATACACTTGAAAAGTATAACATTTGTAAAAAAAACTTTAAAAAATTCACTAAATACCAAAAATATAAAAAAAAAAATGAAAATTCAATACATTTTTCGTATTTTTGTGTATTTAGGCCAAGTTTGGGAAGATAAGAAAAAGTTAAAAAGTAAAAAAGTTACTCAAAAAGTTAAAAAGTTAACACTATTCACCAAAAGTCAACAATTACGGCTGCATAACTCCCAATCCTAATTTTCCCCTACAAATCAATTTTTACAAATTTTTAATATATATTTTTCCATAAAAAGTCAAAAAATTAACTCAAACATTCATTTTTTTCCTTAATTTTTTAGTTCAAAAAGACAAAAAGTGCACTTATTTAAGACACCCCAAACAACCCCTTATTAATTTTTAAAAATATTTACTATTTAGATACATTTAAGTAAAGATGCATCTACAAAAATAAAAAAATTACTTAAAATTTTAAAAATATTCACTAAAAATAAAAAAAACTCAATTTTCGAAAAATTAAATTCAGAAAATTAAAACCAAGCACATTGGTTATTTTTTATTTTATATATATATATATATATATTTTAAAAGGTCAAAAAAAATCAAAAAATAATTATTAATTTACTTCCCAATTTTGGCCACTGCTTAAGTAACACTATATTTGGTGTGTCCCATGCATTAGATGTTTGACGCTGTTTTGATGATTGCTGAGTTGAGGCTTGTATTTTCACAGTCAATCGCAATTGTGGTGTACCAAGATTTCCACACAATCATAAATCGACACAATCACACTCGATTGACCTATCCTTTGATTTTACATCCCTTAATCTCCTCTTGTTTTCATTTGAGAGCCCTTGCCATGGTCTTACAAAATCTTCAGATAAAAGAGATTTGGGAAGTCCTCGGATGCATGTAGACCAACAAGGGAGTACAGTAGACATCTCATCGATAGATAGTTGAGCATCCAACTAATTATCAAACTACTTCAAAGATACTTGGTTGATTTGCACGCTAATTTGCTATTGGCTAGTTTGCCCTTCTTCAATGATAGCTTGCTATCCCAGCTCAGTAGCAGTGTTTTCACTGAGGTATTTTGTCGAACAGGTGGAAGGCGACTCAGGACCAGCAAACAAAACTCTCACAGCTGCGAAGACGCTACCGGAGCTCTCTCACCTCGGCAAACCAGTGACTTGATTTTTGAAAGAATCGAATCGAATCGATGGTGGAAAAGGTCCTTGGAACCGCACTCGGAGATTCACTGGTCCTTCGCCGTGAATGGGAGGAAGGTTCAATCATGAATCAATGGGGAGGTGGGTTTTGAATGATTCCTATATTACATACTTGTAATACACTATATAGAATATTAAAACGACAGCATTTTAAGAATATGAAAGAGAAAAAAGGATCATGTTTTATTTTACTTTATCATAACACCCTATTATTTTTGGCAATATAGTTGCCCAATTCATAGAATTTCTCTTCTCTCGCTAGTAAAACTCTTCAGCCACCGACAACAGGAAGTAAATCTATTTTGGAATGCTTATTCAGACTATAAAAACTTAGTCTTGTCCGCATAAGTTGACTCAGTATGTATCCAAAAATATATATATATACATATATATATATATCTTTATTCCTAAATTTTTATCTTGAAATATTTATAATCATTTAATTATATAAAAATTTTAATTAATTAATTTTCTCGGTCATTTATTTATTTATTTTTTGTAGAACTTCGGAAGCCTTTTGATGGAATTTTTCTACTTTTTTGGGTAAGACTAAAAGCTATATCTTAGATGGTTTAAAAAAAAATCTTATTTATATTTTAGCCTGGGGCTCTATTTTTTATTGTAATTTTTCTGTTTGATGCATGTGCTCCAGTTTTTGTCATCTTTGTTTGTTAACCATGATGACTGTTCAACCCAGGCATGTGTTTGATAATTAGGGAAAGAGGATACAGGTAATGGAAGAAAATGGTTTCTTTACTTATCGAAATTTGTGTTTTATTGGTGCTCTCTTATTTATTTATTTATTTTTTCTATCTACTCTTGATGATCATCTATTGAATCTTGTAGCATCGATCCAATCTACATTGATTATCCACTTTTTCCAACTAATAATGTGGGCCGGAATTGCTTCCGAATACACCAATGTATCAAGGTCAGCCATACTCTCTATAGAAATATTGTCATTTCATAGATTTCATTTTATGTCTTTCCTACAAGTATTATTATTATTATTACATATGTCGTGCCCCTTTTGGTGACTTCAATAGAATCATTTACCTTTTCAAAAAAATATCAGCTTCACTGTGGACAAAATCCAAAGGTTTCAAGGACAAAAGTTTAGCATATTTCCAAGTTTCATATCTTAATTCTAAGAGGTAATTACTGTTTGATTTGTTGGCAGACTTGGAAACAAGTTATTTTAGTAATTTTTTGGTTTTTTATGAAAAAATGTGCAGAAAAGTAGGGAGAGTGATGTGACAACTTATAGTGATTTTTTGACTTTTTAACTAAAACCTATAGTCCCCAAACAAGGCCTAATCTGTGGTTATATGAACAAATATTCCTAATAGGTATGATTTTACTGGTGCTATGTTTCTTACATTCAATCGCATTGTTTGATGCAGGCATTTGCAGATGCTTACTCCACTCTAGAGAATGAGCTTACGTGTCTTCCCAATAATGGCGAATCAAGTACAAGGCCTCTATATAATCTACTTCCAAAAACTATTCCAAGCATCAGTCTTTTATAGGGCTTCCAATTAGCTGAAGAATCTCTATATGTTCGGAAGGTACTTACAGAAGCTCAAATAGATATATTCTTTTCATTTATTTTTCTGTTGTTTTGAGTGCTATAGAAATTATCTACTTATTGAAGTCTCAAAGATCTTTCTTTCCTAATTTGGAACTTAAAAAAAAAAATTGGGTTGGATTTTATGCCTTTGGTCCAAATAATAAATTTGAAGGCTTTGAGTCTTGAAAATTTAAATGAAAGGATAAGAGACTACCATTTTAAATATTAAACATGCTTCATGATATATATTTTTTTTTCATAACAAGGCAGAAGTTATCCATAAGTACAATGAGAAAAATAAGAAGAATTTTTTCACCTTTGTAAATTTTCCTCATGAAAAGTAAAAAGAATTTTTTCGGTTCCCTTTTGTGGGTATTGGAAGTGGTGTGCACATAATATTTAGAGGGGGGGGGGGGGGGTGTGTGTTGTTGAGGGTTATGATATGTCTTCTTTTTGCCGATCAAAAAAAAAAAAAAAATGTCTCCGTTTGAGCATATGTTGAGCGACATTATACTGACTAAGGCTGCATATGGCATCAACATGTGAAGCGAATATATGCTATGAACACCAATGCATTTTCTTAGGGGATAATTGATGTATGTTTTGTGTTTGCATGTAAATAAGAGCTGGTTTGTTTACCAAGAGGTTATAATATTTCATACCTTCTTCCCTTTCCCCCTCGTCCGCTGGTGATCGATCATGTGTTCTTTTAATCATACGAGGGACCCTAGTAATCAACTATTAATCAACTACAAGTTCTAGTGATCAAGGGAAGAAATTACAAGCATTTTAATGATCTTTTTTTTTTTTGAATATATATATATATATTTTTATAGACATTCCAGTAATCTATTGGCCTCTTGACCTTTCCCAAGGATCCTACCCTTCTCACTTTTACACCATACTAGTCTATTTGGACATTATGGAAGTCTCCATTGTTTTTCATCTCCCCTTTTGGCTAACAAATTGCTTTAGTTGGTAGTGGACTCTCCTTAAATCTTGTCTTGGAATTTAAAAATATTAGTGAATTGTAAACCATGAGAAGTTCTTAGACATTATGACACCTCACTGACAAGAGAAATTGCTGATTTATATTTTTCATTTTCAATTTGTTTTTCTCACATTATTTTAGCTTTGTAGTCGATTGTTCTTATATTTCCTCTAATACAATTTAAATAAAACATCTGTTGAATGTATAGATGAGAAGAAGAAGAAGAAGAATAAGAAGAAGAGATAGAATGAGAGAAAGCTGCTGTATAATATTGATTCAAAAACTAGGGTTTCCCCCTTACACATAACTACTTATACTAATAAGAATAATACATAAAGACCAACCTACCCCTAACACTTAACACTCCCCCTCAAGTTGGTGCAAAGATGTTTCTCATGCCCAACTTGCAACAAATAGGGTGAAAGACTTTACTACTAAGACCCTTAGTAAAAACATCCGCCAGTTGATCTTCAGACTTAACAAAAGGCATACATATCAAACCCTTATTCAATTTCTCCTTAATGAAATGTCTGTCAATCTCAATATGCTTAGTCCGATCATGTTGAACAGGATTGTGTGCAATACTAATAGCAGCCTTGTTGTCGCAATACAAAGTCATGGGACCACTCCAATCAAGCCCTATATCATGCAACAAAGATTGAAGCCACATTAGTTCACATGTTCCATGTGCCATAGCCCTGTATTCAGCTTCAGCACTAGATCTAGAAACGACCGCTTGCTTCTTACTACGCCATGTGACCAAATTTCCCCCTACAAAAGCACAATAACCGGAGGTAGAGCGTCGGTCATCTATAGAGCCTGCCCAATCTGCATCTGTGAATGCTTCCAATCGCAAGTGACCATGATTAGAGAACAAAATTCCTTTTCCAGGGGCAGATTTAAGGTACCTCAAAATGCGATAGACTGCATCCAAATGAGTTGCACGAGGATCATGCATAAACTGACTCACTATCCCAACTGCATAGGCAATATCTGGACGAGTATGAGAGAGATATATCAGTCTTCCCACAAGTCTTTGGTACCTTTCCTTCTCCACAGGCTCACCAATTCCACTACAAAGATGATGATTAGTCTCAATTGGTGAATCAGCTGGTCTACAGCCCAACATGCCTGTTTCCTCAAGAAGATCTAGAATGTACTTCCTTTGAGAAATAAAGATGCCTTTATCAGATCGAGCAACTTCAATCCCAAGAAAGTATCGCAATGGACCAAGATCTTTTATCTCAAACTCCTTGGCTAACTGCATCTTGAGATGGGTCACCTCCTCCTCATCATTACCTGTCACAACTATGTCATCCACATATACAATAAGCACTGTTACCTTATGTACATTGCGTTTGACAAACAAGGTGTGATCCGCATTGCTTTGCTGATACCCAAATCCCAGCATTGCCTTGAGGAATCTACCAAACCAAGCTCTAGGAGATTGTTTCAAACCGTACAAAGCCTTCTTTAATCTACAAACCTTTCCAACTGTAGACTGAGATGAGAATCCTGGAGGTACATCCATATATACCTCCTCCTCCAAATCCCCATGAAGAAAAGCATTTTTCACATCTAGTTGCTGTAGAGGCCATCCCAAATTAGCCGCACATGACAGAATAGCCCGAACGGAATTCATCTTTGCTACCGGGGCAAAAGTTTCTTGATAATCTATTCCATATGTTTGGGTAAATCCCTTGGCCACTAGTCTTGCTTTGTACCGTTCAATCGTCCCATCTGCATTGTGCTTAATGGTGAACACCCACTTACATCCGACTGGTTTTTTCCCATTTGGAAGAGACATCAACTCCCATGTGTTATTTTTACTCAAAGCTTGCATCTCTTCTACCATAGCTACCTTCCACTTAGGATCATTGATGGCTTCTTTCCAACCCTGCGGAATACACACAGAAGAAAGGGACGAAACAAAAGCACGATACGGAGAAGACAACGAATCATATGACACGAATTTAGAAATAGGGTGTTGAGTACAAGCTCTAACCCCCTTTCTGAGAGCAATAGGAAGACTCAAATCATCCGTAACAGGACCATCAACAACAGGTGAAGAAATGAGAGGTGGATCATTACCTGAAGAGTTAGTGGACACTGGGTGTGGAACTGGCATAGGAGATGATGATTGACTTAGTGGCACAAGAGAAGCTGGCTCTTTCTGACGCCGTGAATAAGTCTTAAGATCAGCTTTGTCCAAACGACCACCGATATCCGACTCCTCATCAACAGAACTTCTAGGCTCCCCCTCACCACAAATAACAGCCCGCTGAGTAGGAAGAAAAAAAGACAACTCATGTTGATATGATGCCGTCTCATCCGCAATCTCATCGATACCACGCTCCCCTTGAGGAGACGGCGGAGGACTAGAAAAGAAGGACTCAGATTCACGGAAGGTGACATCCAGACTAACATACAGCTTATGAGAGTGAGGGTCATAGCATTTGTAGCCTTTCTGAGTAGCAGAATAACCAAGAAAGACACACCGGACAGCCTTAGGATCAAGCTTCCCACGAGTACGAGGATGAAGATGAACAAAACAGACACAACCAAAAACCCGAGGTGGAAGGGAAGAGGTGGGATAAGTCACAGGAAGAAGCTCAAGAGGAAGTTGGAAGTGAAGGACACTAGATGGCATACGGTTAATAAGGTAAGCCGCGGTAAGAACTGCATCCCCCCAAAAAGACTTAGGAACGTTCATGGTAAACAAGAGAGAGCGAGCAACCTCAAGGAGATGGCCATTCTTTCGTTCAGCAACTCCATTCTGTTCAGGAGTGCCAACACAACTAGTCTGACAAAGAATGCCATGCTCGTCGAGATATGCCCGGAAAGCGCCATCAACATACTCAGTCCCATTATCACTCCTAAGAATTTTGATAGTAGCATTGAAGAGATTGGATACCATTTTATGAAAACGTTTGAAGCAAGAAAAAACCTCATTTTTTGTACGAAGTAAATAAAGCCAAGTCACACGGGAATAACAATCAATAAATGTGACAAACCAACGATAACCAGAGGTAGAAACAACAGGGGAAGGACCCCACACATCGGTATGAATAAGCATAAAAGGAAAAGTACTTCTTTTATTAATTGAAGGATAACAAGTACGTTTATGCTTAGCAAGCTCACAAGCATCACAAACAAAGTTATTCCTAGGACAATCACGAACTAATAAAGGAAAAAGTTTCTCTAAAATGCTAAATGAAGGATGCCCCAAACGGCGATGCCACTGATGAAGGAGATGAAGGGAAGAGCCAGAAGCACAGTGAAGAGCCTGAGAGGATAAAGGTGAAGCAGGAATGGCATCCAGAAAGTACAGACCACTTTGTGCTCTACCACTGCCAATCATTTTCCCCGTAGCCAGTTCCTGAAAGACACAATGAGTCGGAAAAAAGGTTACAGAGCAATTGAGAGCAGTAGTAAGGCTACTAACAGAAAGTAAGTTAGTTGAAAAATTAGGAACATGAAGAACAGATGAAAGCGAAAGTAAAGAGGTGCAATGAACAGAACCCTGGCCGGAGATAGAAGATAAAGTGCCATCAGCCACTCTAACCTTATCTCGCCCAGAACTAGGTGAATAAGAATGGAAAAAACTAGAAGTACCCGTCATGTGATCAGTAGCTCCGGAATCAATGATCCAAGGAGACGACGAAGAGGCACTGAGTGCACTAGCAGAAATACCTGTGTGAGCAAAGTTGGAAGATGCAGAAGAGGAAGAAGCTAAGGCAGATGAAGAATCAAGTCGAGCCATCAAACGTCTGAGAGTGTGAAGCTCATCCGGGGAAATATGAGAACCAGCATCATTCGAGGCACTAGCAGTAGTCTCAGAAACATGTGCTTGAGGACGAACACCACCACCACCACGACCACGGCCTCGAGTAGGGCGGCCATGCAACTTCCAACAGTGTTCTTTATCATGTCTATCTTTCCCACAATACTCACACTTCAACCGGTCCCGATCAACCAATGGACCCTTACCACCACCTAGAGGCGGAAAAGGCGAAGTATCACGTGACTTGGGGCCGACAACCATCGCTGACCGATCCGAAACAGGAGCATGCACCATAGCACTACGACGACTCTCCTCCTGCTGAACCAGGGCATAAGCCTCACGCAATGTAGGAAACGGAGAGCGGCCCAACACCTGAACCCGTATCTGATCATACTCCAAATTCAAACCAGCAAGAAAGTCATACACCCGCTCCTTCTCCACAGTCTGCTGAAACATAGTGGCATCTTTGGAGCAAACTGGCTGGAAACTCTGGTAAAAATCTAGCTCTTGCCACAAACCACTCAACTCAGCATAGTAGACTGCCAGAGAGCGATCCTTCTGATCCAAACCCCTAATCTTCTTACGCAATTCATAGGCCTGTGCATCATTCCCTTGTTGAGAATACATCTGAGAGGCTGCTATCCAGATCTTATGAGCAGTATCCATCAAGAGAAAAGTCCGACTAATGGTAGGCTCCATAGAATTGATGAGCCAGGTCATAACTAAAGCATTCTCAGAAATCCATTGAGCAGATAAAGCACTGTCCTCAGTAGGTGGCTCGGTACTACCAGTAATATAGCCAGTCAAACGCCGGGCGGCAATGGCAAGGCTACAGGAGCGGGACCAAATCAAGTAATTAAAACCATTAAGTTTAACCGGACTAATCTGGAGAGAAGGACTATCACCAAGAGTCAGACCACGACTCAGTCCACTCTCCTCCTTGCCCTTAGAGGCCTGACCCAAGTTTTCAGCCATGAGATGAGAAAAGAGGGGGCAAAAAACACAAGCTGGATATCAAACAAGTCCAGAAATCACCCAACCAGCACACCAAAACACCTTCTAAGGCTAAAACAGTCCAAGAGAAGTCCAAAACAGTGCAACCAGATCAACTATAAGCCAGAAAATCGAAGCAGAGCATCTGGACAGTGATAAAAAACCAAGATAGGGCCAAAATACATCAAACCAGGGACAATAAACCCCTCTAGGGTTCCAGTCGGCTCCCAAGGATAGGAGAACAAGGGACAGAACCAGAAAAAAAGGGATCAAACAGTGATTTTCAAAAATCACCCAATTTTGACGAAAAATCAAAAAAATTAGAAAACTCAATCAATAATGACCAAACAATCAAAATGAGATTATAGGGTGATAACCCATTAATTTTCGAGCATACAGTAAATTTTTTTTTTTTTTTTTTTTTTTTTTTAGCGTTGCTTTGCTATAACAGACGTACCAGGAACAGTATAAGCCTAAGGAACAATCTTCAGGGAGGAAGATAGTGCTCTGATACCATGTTGAATGTATAGATGAGAAGAAGAAGAAGAAGAATAAGAAGAAGAGATAGAATGAGAGAAAGCTGCTGTATAATATTGATTCAAAAACTAGGGTTTCCCCCTTACACATAACTACTTATACTAATAAGAATAATACATAAAGACCAACCTACCCCTAACACTTAACAACATCCTTGTCATCGAATATTACGTGGGCACAAGTATGAGTATTATATACAGTCTACAGATATGTGTACAAGTGTTGGATTCATCTAATTCTCGTGTTTATGGACAGGGACGGACGCAAGATTCTAATGTCGGGGGACGAGTGTATATGCAATTAAAAAATCAGCACTTGTAGGAAGCCTGAAAATCTGTGGCTCGAATGGCTCGAAACTGCCAAAACGACGTCGTTTTGCTGCCAAAACGACGCAAAACGACGTCGTTTTGGCAATTTCGAGCCATTTGAGCCACACATTTGTGGCCCTCAAACATTATTCCTAAAAAATTTGTAATGAGCATGTGATATACAATATCAATTTCTATCCAAATATCACAAAAATATATAATTAGATGTTTCCATTCATCGTATATAATTACAAAATATTATCAAAATACAATTTGATATGTTCTGGTAAATCCATATTAATTTTCAAAAAAGCAATTATTTGCTCTACATATCTACTTAGGCATCTAAAGTTGTGCTTCATAGTTGACAATAGAAATGTAATACAAAAATATGAATAGTTGACTGAAAATTACATAAATGGTTCCATTACCAGCATTACCAAGTTCATAGTCCAATCTTTTTTCCCCAAATAATAAACCCTAACTTTGAGAGAGATAGAGAGACGAAGATCATGGAGAGAGAGAGAGAGAGAGAGAGAGAGAGAGAGAGAGAGAGAGAGAGAGAGAGAGTGTGTGTGTGTGTGTATGTGTGTACCAGAGTACCACAGGAGGAATCACAATCTTGAACGTCGGAAGACTCGCGACGCACGAGGGAGAGAGATTGTATTTTGGGTCACTGGTTCTGATGATTTGGGTTTACTAGTTGTGAAATAAGAGAGAGAAAAGAAGCTTCTTTGTTTTAAATATATGATGACTGCTCTAGGTAGGCTACTGCTGCCTACATATGATTGAGACTTGTATCTTCTTGAGTAATCATTTTGTTTTTATTCAGTTATAAGCGAACAACTAAAAAAATTTGGTCCTAATCAGACAAAAAGGACTTTAACATATTAAAAAATAAATTCTCAATTATTTTAACATTACTAAATTTAAAATAAAAAGTAATCATACTTAAAAAATAAATTATTATTATTATTATTATTATTATTATTAGTAGCAGTAGTAGTATTTATCAAATAAATAAATAAATTTTTAAATTTTAAAGTACAAAATTTAAGGAGTGGTGGTTCTTAAATTTTGTGCAAAAACTTTGGGGTGACGAACCTATGTAATTTAAAAATATTTATAATTGTATTACTATATCTAGGGGGCTTTTTCAAAACATTGGGGGGGGGGGGGGGGGGGGGGAGACAGTTGCCCCTGCCAGCCCCCTCTCCCCCCCCCCGGGGGTCCATCCCTCTTTATGGACAAGGGGATATGACAAATATTTATATTTTGTAATTTTGCTTCTTTTATTTTATAGGATAAAATGGTGTTTACAAGATCACATAAAGCATTTATTGAATAATATGGGAGTTTTATGCATGGTTTGATGGAAAAATAAAATTGTTGGACATGCTTATTGGGTGAATGTCCAACTACACATGTTGGACATGTATCCCATACCTTTACTCAAGTGTACGACACAAGTACTTCACAAATTTAGAATAGTAAATATTGCATAGTTTGTCATCATTAATGTTGCAATTCAATTCTTTGTTGCATGAGTTGAATTCCTTTCGATGCTATGATATTTTATTGTCTGTGCACAGGGTTTGAACTATATGTGTGATATAAAGCTGCAGTTAATCATTACCTGGCTTGCTTTCAAGTTGGCGATACCTACGATTGGTATGTGCAAAGTCCTGGCCCTGTGCATAGTTTAACAGATCTAGTGTGGAAGAATTTTGCACCTCCTAAGGCTCAATTCATTACCTGGCTTGCTTGGAAGGGTAGGCTGAAAACCTCTTCATTTCTTAGCAGAATTGGAGTCCTAGCAGGGTCTGTTTGTGCGCTGTGTAAAGCTGAGGAGGAAACCGCTAATCATCTTCTTTTATTCTGCCCCTTCTCGTGGAATGTTTGGTCTAAAATCATGGTCTGGTGGGGTATCCAGTGGGTAATTCCAGGTTCGTTTGATGACCTCATGCATTGGTGGTTAGGGTGGCGGTCTAGGAAAAAGGCAAAGCTAGTTTGGAGAGCTATCTTTATCTCTGTGATTTGGTCTCTATGGAGATATAGAAATGATTGCACCTTTAATAATGCTCAGCCTGATATTGATGAGCTGTGTGAGCTTATAAAAGTTAGAGTGGCCATATGGGTGAAGTACTATGGGCTGGGCTGTACTTACTCCATTCATGAGATTGTTACAAATATCAAATGGGTGAGTCAACATATTTAAGGGTGCTAGCTTGTATGGGGAGCCAATATAGAAGGGTCTTATCCCTTCAGCTTGTGACACAGATCAAATGGGTGATAGGCTTTGGTTATGCTGTTTTTTAATTGGGGTGATGCTGCACCTGAACTGCACTGGGGTTCTGTGTGTGGTGGGTTCTGGTTTGAAATCTGGTTGTTGATCTGATCTGCTGTTTGTGATATGAGTGAATCTATCAAAGTCAGAGCTGCACTATGGCTGAAAGCAACCATTAAGGACCTTCCCTTCTCAGTTGTTTCATTTGTCTACCTGCAGATCAGATGGGGTTGCTGCAAGGGTTTATTTGTTTTGGTATAATGCTCTGAGGTTGGCGCAGGTTCTGTTAGAGCTTCTCTCCGGCTGCTGGAGCATGATCTGTTGGAGCTCCTCTTCTTGCTGCAATTGTGTTGCTGTGTTGCTGCTGATTGCTCTGTTAGAGCTTCTCCTCTTCCTGCTATAGTTTTATGTTCTGGCTGTTGCTATTTTGGTCTTTTTTGATCTGTTGCTCTCTTTTGTTTCTATGTTGGTTTCTCACCAACTAGCTGCAAGTTTTCTCTTTATTGTTGTATCCTTCTTTTTATTGGTTTTAGCATCAATAAAGTTTTTCGTTTTGCCGATAAAAAAAAAAGCTGCAGTTAATCATCCGAACTGATGAATCCTCTGGACTCTGCAGCCTATGCTGAAACCATCGGGAAACTGTTATCCCAAGTGGTGCCCCTTTGAAGCAGCTTAACAACGTAAGGATGTAATCCTAGCATTGTTTGCATTTTTTTTTTCCCTTAGTGGTTTCTTGAAAGCGTTGAAATTTGGTAGTATAATTAAGCTTTGTTGAATATCGATTGCATGCAACTATAAGGCATGAAAAATATCTTTGCAATGCATGCTTTGTGTGATTTAAAGATGATGGTGGGTGTTTTTATTTTGTGAATTGTGTGGTCAATGATAATATTACATCAGTTTCCTGGAAGGCATTTTAGAGTTTTAGTTGTCATTTATCTATTATGCTTCTTGTTTTGCTGACACTCAAATCATTGTGGTTACTTGGTTTCAGTTGAAATTGGGGAGTTGAGTCAGTGAGGAAGCAAGTTTGCTTACCCAACGTTGGATTTGGCATGTCAGACTAGTTGGTCTACCTTGTTTCGGAATGTGAACAGATGTTACTCTGAATCCATTTATGAGAAGCTATCTAGGTAATTCCAATGCATCTTTGTTGTATTCTGGGCATTCACAGTTCACAAATTCCAGCTTTGGAAAAGTTGACTATTTGTTTTTCAATGATTTATTTCTTGTCCCTGGCTTAACCTCTCCGTCTATTCATTATGTAGTATTATTTTGTAACTGGTATATGTGTTGCAGTGACTTTTCAAACTCTCTGCAGTTCTAAAACGAGAAACAATTCTATCAAAAGAGAAATGAGTCGACACAATCATGCTGTCTCAGTATGAAAAGAGAATTGGCAAAGCCTAGAAGTGAGGCCGATGCATAGTAACCAGCAGTCAGCTAATGCCCTTGCACAGACTAAAATTCTTCAACAAATTGAAGCATCTCAAAACCAAATTAGACAGAAAAGTCTCCTCTAGAACTTCTGATCCTTGATCTTCAACAACAGATCCAATCCATTCACCAGGAGTTATTACGGACGGTTCTACTCTTCCAATACTTTCACTAGTTCTTTCTCCCAAAAAAGAAGCTGAATTGAGAAATAGATTATTGTTGAAAATGTCGCATTTTCGACAGGTGCTTCGATTTATCCTTGATTCAAGTCTGTTTAGCCGGAGGCTAGTGCTGAGTGAGAGCCTGCATTAGTGGTGCATCCAGGACAAGAACTATCGTCCTTGTTCATTTATTCAAAGTTGTATTCTGGGACAGAGATGGAATGACAAGAATGATGAACTGTGTCTGGTCACTGCCAAAGGACGACCAAAAGTATTATTGACATCATGAAAAGTCTAAATTATACAAAGCAAGGCTGGTCCGGGACGTCAAATGAGAAATGGAATTGCATATACTGGGGTTGTTGGTGGTGAATCGCAGGCTGACCATTCCATTCTCCGAAAGAAAATGCTTTGGTTTGCAAAGTGCATTGATGGATCAAGCTGAAGAATCCATGGGAGATCCCATTTTTAGTAGCAGCACTGTTTTGGCTAAATTTGAAGGAAATGAACATTTGGTTGTGTTTTGCTTTCACCTGTATTCTATTCTGTAACCAGTAAGTCCTTTGTAAAGTTTTGATGAACTTGTATGTATATATATTAATCATTACTATTGAATTTTTTTTTGCCAGAATTGAATTTTTTTTCATAGATCCTTTTTGAGTGTGAATTTATTCAATGGTGCTAGTAAATTTGATGGTTTTGTTTTTGTATATTTTGAAAATATTTGTGTTAACAAAAGCAAAAATATGGTTCTTATTTTCTGTGGCAACGTCATCAAACGGCATCTAAGTGGTTAGGTCATACTGAATTTCCTCATACATTATTTGAACACATCAATAAGGATATAAGCGGTTTGATTTGGTCGGAATTAGTGGTATCAAAAAATATTAATAGTTTAGTGATTTATGCTTTGGAATGCATGTTTTAAAAGGAGGTGCACTTTCTTTTCAAAATAATAAATTTGATGATTCAAAAATAGATTTTCAAAATATTTCTAATATAAATCTTAAAAGTAGTTTTAGAATAACAAATCAAATATGATACGCTAGAAGTTCTTGTTATGATAAAACATTAAAAAATGAATCATAAAGCTTATAAAAATATGTTGTAAAATGATAAATTTGAAAAAAGAAAAGAAAAAGAAAGTAACATTTCATGTGTAATTGTTAATAAAAAATTATTCTTAAAATACTTCAATTTGAATAATGTAATCTACAGAAATCCATTCCTATCATTCTGTATGTTAGAAAATGTGATGTATATCGTTGTGAAACAATTCAAGTTTCGAATACAGGTTAAAATTCAGAAAAAATGTAATTTAAAAATTTAAGAAAAAATTAGGTTGAGTGTGCCTAATCATTGTGGCCTTTTGATTAGACTTTTGTTGTTTTACGTTTATCTCTTACATTTATAGTTTAGCCTCCGTTTGGGAAGTGGGCTGGCTCTTTGGCTTTTTGGCTTTTTTGGCTATATGAGCCTGGGCTCAAAAGCTTGGTTTGGGAAGGGCTCTTGGCTTTTTGGCTTTTTTGACTTTTTTTGTGAGAGAAGAGTGTAATGATTATGGGGTTGGATGTGATATTTTGTCTGTTGTGGCTCATGAGCCTGTTTTGTCTTTTGTGGCTCATGAGCCACTTGAGCCCTTCCCAAACGGATATTGTTCTTTGTGATACATTGTGTCTTTTCAGTTTAGATTTTTAGGGGTTTGGGATAGCCTAAATAAGTGTACTTTTTGTCTTTTTACGAAAAAATGTGCAAAAAAGTAAAGAGGTGATGTGATGGAAAAAGATAAAAAGATAAAAAGATAGATTATTTTTGGATTGCCAAACTTGGCTTTAGTATTTGTATTTATTTAAGCTTAAAAAAAATATAGGTATGTAAGTCTTATTTTAGTGGGTAATGTAACAAAATTTTAAACTCAGTCTGTCAGATTGATTGAATACAACAAATTGTTAAAATGTCCTCACACACTAATGGAGTTAATAGATGCAAACATTGAGGATCAAATTAAAACATTTTTTTTTTATATATTGAGCATGTTTGTTTTGAAGGATTAGAGGGTGGGATTGGACTATTAGTCACGGGACTAATAGTCCATTGTTTGTTTCATTATTTTTGCTTCGCACTAATAGTCCCCCCGGACTATTAGTCCCACAAATATAGGACTATCCTATCCCATGGGGGGGTGGAATAGAAACCATGGGATTGGTATCCAATGGGATTATGTTGTAAAATATCTATTTTACCCTCCATGCTATTACTTAGCAAACAATTAGAAAAGAATAAAATAGTCTTTCGAACATTTATAAATTATTTTTTTAGTGTTGTTAATTTAAAATTATATATTAAATAAAATTTTTTAATTATAAATTATAAATTATAAATTAAATTTAATTAAAAATAATAAATTATAAATTATGGCCCTATAAATTAAATTTTTTTAGTGGTGTTAAAAAATTAAATTTACATATTAAATTAAATTATTTTTTTAGTGTTGTTAATTTAAAATTATATATTAAATAAAAAATATAAATTATAAATTAAATTTATTTAAAAATAATAAATTATAAATTATGGCCTTATAAATTAATTTTTTTTAGTGTTGTTGAAAATTTAATTTATATATTAAATAAAATTATTTTTTATTGTCGTTAATTTAAATTTATATATTAAATAAAAAATATAAATTATAAATTATAAATTTAATTTAATTGAAAATAATAAATTAAAATAATTAAAATATTGTGCAAAAAATAAAATAAAACAAATTTTTATTTAATCTAGCTAAAAATAATTAAAATATTAAAGTTATGTTTAATATTGCTATTACTTAGTAAATAATTGAAAAGGATAAAATAGTCATTTGAGCATTTATCCTTCTTCATAATATCCTAAAC
Organism: Camellia granthamiana; assembly: GCA_036172215.1. Lineage (NCBI taxonomy): Eukaryota > Viridiplantae > Streptophyta > Magnoliopsida > Ericales > Theaceae > Camellia > Camellia granthamiana. The sequence continues at coordinate 23,971,827 of CM069908.1, read as the reverse complement.
AAACATTGGATAACTAAAAATAGTCCAATCCTAACATCTAATCCCATGACTAAACAAACATAGGATAGAAATTTAGTCCAACCAAATAGTACCAGGACAATGTATCCCAGGACTAATAGTCCGATGGATTACAATACCTCCTTATCCAGTCCATCCAAACAAATGCACCCATTAGGTACTAAATTAACATAACTGAAACATTTGGAGATCAAAATGACACAAAATTTAAATTATAGCAACAAATTATTAATATAATTTGTAATATAACAATTACCATTACACAGGCAACCTATATTGTTGCTCTCTCAAGTTATGATTCATGAGCATTTGTAACACAATAAACAACATTTTGTAAGCCAATTCAGTAATTGAGTTATGCAATACCCTTACAAAGATAATACCCCATAAGATTAAAAGAGACCATCCAAACATTGGAACGAGAATTAGTAACAATAAAATTGAGGCAAGAGCTCTGGAGAAGAGACCCATATGTCCAAGAACTTTGCCATAACTTGTGCATTGAGTTATCTCAGCTGCTAATGCTACGACATAGAGGAGCACAGCGACGATGAAGGCTACAATAATTATGAAGTGAGCGTCATCGAATGGAGAACAATTCTTGCTTTGGTACTTCACTTGGAGAAGACTACTCAGAGTCGAGATGAGAGGGATAAAAATGATATGGAATGCCTTGCAAGAAATAAGATTTTGCCCTCTTGCGCTATCATCACAAAAAGAAAAACAAAAAGAAAGAGAGAGAGAAAGCGTGAATTTATTGTAAAAATTAACTTTGATAGATTACAAATGTGTCAAATATGATTTTTTTTTGGGGGGGGGGGGGGGGAATGTACATCAAAGAAAATGGATTTCAATAAAAAAAAATTGTATTTATAAAAAAAAATAAAAATAAAAAGACACAAATACGGGCTAGAGGGCTGTGGATTTCATTAAAATACATGATAAATTATTAAAATTTTAACATAATAATACTCGTTATTAATTATTTTAGGATAATAATCAATCTACTTGATTTTGGTTTTCAGAAAATTTTATTTTATTTTTTTTCATTTTTTTATTGAAATTTCTTAATATTTTAAGTAATTTTTTTAATTCTTAGATACACCTGACATAAATACACTTAAAAAGTATAATTTTTATGAAAAAAATCTTTAAAAAACTCACTAAATACTAAAAATACATAAAAAAGAAAATTCAGTATATATATTTTGTATTTTTGTGTATTTATTAATTTTTTAAAATATTTTACTTTTTAGATACATCTAAGTAAGGTGTATCTAAAAAAGTAAAAAAAAAATTACTTAAAAATTTTAAAATATTCACTAAAAACAAAAAAATACAAAAAATAAAAAACTGAATTTTCAAAAAATTGAATTCAAAAAATTAAAATCAAACACATTGAATACAACTATTATCATTTCATTTGCACTTTACCTTCCTTATTTTAGTAGCAAAATGCAAAGATAATAACCAGATAAGGATATTAATGTTTTAAAAATTTAATAAATGTGTCATATATTTTATACATAATTTGATTTTCTATAAATTCCTAATAGAATCCTAACAAAAAAGATAAACTGTAATAAGATAATATTTTGAGAGGTTATAACATCTGTAACATTTACTCTTTTCTTTTTTTTTTTTTTAAATCAGATTTGAGTAAAAACTTCATTTGATATCGCGCATTCCAATGGAGCAATATGGGATTTCATTAAACCACCGGTCAACCGGAAGGACGACCGAGGAGATGTCTGGTTGGTTGACTGACCAGTGTAATTTTCAAAATTCTGAAACAAATTTTGCAAGGAGGTGGTCAATCGAGGGGACAATCGGCAGTCATCCAGTGCTCATACATTGTTCAACAGTCACCTATAAAGCTAACGACTATCTATAGTAATTTGGTAAAAGGTTTCAGCATCCTAAATTTGATGAAGAATTTGAGATATTCTCAATTGATATTGATTTAGTGTTAACGATGGAGCACCAGCTTTTTATGTTTTTCATCAAATTTAAATTTGATAAAACAAAACATAAAACATTAGAGATGCTCTTAATTGTTGAATTTTGAAATTCAAGGGGTCAAAATTGTAAACATGTCATAATTAAAAAAAATTTATTGTAATTTATCTTAATTTTTTTCACCCCATCAAAAAAAATTAAAGATAGAAAAAGTCACTAAGAAAGTCAAACCCTAAACTAGACTTTAATTAGCATGTCAATTGCATAGTTGGAATGATCTCAACAAAGCTGCTTATGTAAAATTATGTGGTAGTTCTGTTTGTGCGGCCCAGTACATTATCTAACCATAAAGATAAGGGTGAATTACACTAATAGTCCCTGCAGTTTGAGATTTGTGTCACTTTGGTTCTTGATTTTTCAATTGTAATACATTTGACCATGAATTTTGAATTTTGTTTCAAATAAGGACAATTGAAGATATCATTAGATTTTTCAAGAGTAAAATCGTCAATTTGATAAAATATAAACTAATTTGACAAAAATAAATGTCAAACAAATATTTTTGAATTTTTAAAAATTATTTCTACCTACTAAAAATAAAATTATGTAAAATTAATAAATCTTTTGAATATTTATTTATTTTTTTTACCAAATTAATTTTTATTATGTGTTTGGATGATGATCATGTAAAATTAATTTAAAAAAATTATTCATGTAATTTTTATTAATTTTTATCAATTTTACATAATTTTATCATTGGTAGATAAAAATAATTTTTACAAAATTAAAAATATTTTTTTGACATTTATTTTTGTCAAATTAGTTTCTATTTTATTAAATTGACGATTTTGCCCTTGAAATTAAACAATGATATCTTCAATTGTCCTTGTTTGAAACAAGATTCAAAATTCAGAATCAAATATGTTACAATTGAAAAATTAGGAACCAACGTGACACGAGTCCCAAACTATAAAGACTATTTGTATAATTTGCCCTAAATATAATTATCTTTCCTTATAGATCACTAATTTTGAGGATTGATTAGGAAACAAAACGGAGGTGTCAATAACCACTACAGGATGGTAAAAAGAAAAAAGAAAAGAAAAACACTAGGCCTTAAGAGTCAAGGCTAATCATCAAACATTATGAATTGACAAAGTTGAGTCTACGTAGCTTTCGTTTGGTGTCTAAATCTTAGATTAAAATAGTCATAAAATAATAAAATAGACTAAAAAATTAATAAGATAAAATGTCACATTCAAACCATAATCATTTTATTTTTTCTCTCATAATAGTATAAAAAAAAAAAAAAAAAAAAAAAACCTAAAAAGCTCATCCCAAACGAAATTTTTTAACCCAGGCTAAAAAGTTAAAAAGCTAACTCACATTCCAAATGAGCCTATAGTATGTCTGCCTGTAGGGATTATCTATAAGGAGACTATTACGGAGGAACTAAATTCGAAAGTGTAGGCAAACAAAATAACAACCAAACAAGAAAGATCAATGGCATGGAATTCTTGTTCCTTTTTTTTGCTTCAAAATATTTCATTACGTTGTGTTTTAAAATTAAAAAATGGTAGAGACTCAAATAATATATTAAATTTTTTATTAAATACTCACACAAGTGCATATCTCACATCATGTGGGTCTCATACTATGTGAGTACTTGATAATTTTTTCGATAAAATATTTTTTGTCTCTAGAATTACTCTTAAAATTTTTTACATAATTAAATGATCATAAATATTTTAAGACAACATAAAATTTAGGAATAAAGATACTTTTTTTTTTTTTTTTGGATATGTAGTGTATTGCCAAAAATAATAGGGTTTTTTGATAAAGTAAAATAAAACATGATCCTTTCCTCTTGTTTATATGCCTAAAATGTTGTCTAACATTTTATATAGTGTATTATAAGTAATGTATTATAGAGGATCTGAATTTCCATAGTAATAACACAAACTTCAACAAATTCCAGGTAGAAAGTTACAAAACGTAAACCAATCAGTATCTAAAACTTTTAAAAAAGGGAAAAAAAGAAAAGAAAGAATGATGAATTAATACTTACTTGTCATTCATAAGATTTGTCCATTGTGGGTTGGGCATGTTCACAATCCCTCTCCTCTTCTCTCCCTTCCTTAGCTTGATATAGAATCAGTTTGTTGGAGTTGTTAATACCCAGTATTTATAGACAAATCCACTTGTGGATTAATTTATTTATTTAAATTCTTTTTCGGTATGTGAATCATAACCGTGTGAGTGACGTATGAGTGACGACAAACTTTTCAAATGGAACGAACGTGAAATAATCTTGACCCAAGGGACCTCTTTGATTTTTATGGAAAATAATCCACAACCTCTTTCATTTTTATTGCAAATAATCTTGACCCAAGGGACCTCTTTCATTTTCATTGCAAATAATCTTGACACTTTTCATTGCAAAAATCTTGACCCAAGGGACCACTTTCGTTTTCATTGCAAATAATCTTGACATTTTTCATTGCAAATAATCTTGACCCAAGGGACCTCTTTCATTTTCATTGCAAATAATCTTTGACCCAAGGGACCTCTTTCATTTTCATTGACAGTAATAAATAAAATATATATATTTTCATATAAAAATATGAAAATATTATTTTTCTATCCATACAACTATGGTTGGACAAGTATTCATCCGACTCGCTAAAATCAAATGACTTAAACCAATTCACTACAGAATGGACAATTTTAATTATCTGAGCAGATGAATGCAGATGTATTTTTTTCAATCCGTTTAAGTTCAAACAAATGGCATATGGGAGGCCACTTGACCTCAGGAACGAAACTAGGAAAAGACTATGGGGGCCATGACCCCCTTTTTTGTGAAAAATATGATTTGTTATGGCACTTAAAAATATATTTCTCATTTTATACATAAATGACCCTTAGTATAAAAAAATACATATCTCATTTTTATCCCATCTTGCATTCTCTTTTTATTTTACACAAAAAAAAACTTTTTCATTATATTAAAAATTGCTTCTATGGTATTTAAATTTTTTTTATGTGTATAGATATAATTTATATATCATATTGTATATATATATGCGTACTTATGTATATGATAAAAAAATTTTATTTGTCTTTTGACCCCTCTGATAATAAAATCCTGGTTCCGTCCCTGCTTGACCTAGCTTGATCGGCTAATACCTTCAAAAAAATGAAAGTTGGTCTTTTATTTTTATTATAAAAAATAAAAAATTAAAGATTTTAGATCAAAAATAGTAAAGAATTACTAAAATGTTCTAAAAAAGGTCCAAACCAATAAAGCTCCAAACGCCAAACCGATTCGCATCTATTAACCAAGCTCTACGTCTCACTTAATCTGCATCCGCTAACTAAGTGGACCTGCCTAAGTTTAGACGGTTAGTGGATGAGAGATGACTCAACCCAACTCGATCCACGAACACCCCTACACACAATTAATGAATGACGGATAAAATGAGCAATTTATTATGTGGATTTAAACCTTAAAAAATTATAATGTAAAATAACCAAAAAGCCGCGAGCTTTTTCTTGCCACCCCCCAACGTGTTGGAGACTTCCAGGAAGTTTAATGTGAACTAGTAAGGTGGCCTGGTTGGACTTTTGCTTTGGCACTTTTTGGTGGAAATGACGAGAGAGCCATCATCATCATTCTCGGATGAGAGAGAGAGAGAGAGAGAGAGAGAGAGAGAGAGAGAGAGGCGAAGAGAGAAAATGTGGTGAGATTCAAAAAAGCACAGAGCGAGAGAGAGAGGCGAAGAGAGAAAATGTGGTGAGATTCAAAAAAGCACTAGTGTATGGGATAGAGGGGCAATTTGCGAACATGACAAAACTTCCCTCAACTTTCCAAACCACCACAGACTATTTGGCAAACTTCACTCTACTTACGTAATTTGAGTTGTATGTGATTTATTTTTTAACGTTTGAAAATAATTATATAACGTTATGTGGTTTGTAAATTAAGGTATGTTGTTAGATCTGTTAATGATTTAATGAAAAAAAATTAAAATATTCTAGTATTTTTATTATTTATTTGAAAGGTAAAATGCATTTTAACTCCTGTATTTTATTTCATATGCGATTTATTCATTTAAAATTTAAAAATAAGCATATAACTCTTTGAGTATGTTTCATTGAACAGACTGGATAAAGGGGGATTAGAATTCATCGAACTTGAGTCATGGGACTGTAAATCTCTCGGACTATTAGGTTGGATTGCATATGTATCATGTATTTGTTTTTTCATGGGATTAGATGTCTGGAAAGGACTATTTTTAATGAATCCAATGTTTAGTTGGACGGGCTGAATAAGATAAATGACCAAAAGACTATTTTATCATTTTTCAATTGTTTACTAAGTAATAGCAATATTAAACATATCTTCAATATTTTAATTATTTTTAGCTAGATTAAATTTTATTTTATTATTTTTTTTACACAATTAAATAAATTTATTTTTTTAAATAAAATAAATAAAATATCAATAAAAATATATGTTATTTTTTTAATTAAAATTTTAAATAAATTTGTTTTTAAAAATAATAATAATTAAACAATGAAATTAAATAAAATATCTATTAACATTTAAATAATGAAATTAAATAAAATATAAACAAAATTTTAAAATAAAAATCAATAAAATATCTATAAAAAATTATTTAAAAATAAAAATAAATAAAACATCAATAAACAGTTAAATAAAATTATTTTATTTTTAAATTGAGACATTTAAATTTTATTAAATTTTACTAAATATAATACATAATTAAATAGTTGATGGTCAAAATGGTCATTTCACCACCTAATCCCAACAGTAAATAGTCCCTCCAAAATTGTTCTACACAACCGCCCCTCCCCCAGCGTGCGGATAGTATAATCACTCATATGGGGGATAAGGAGTCCGGCCGGATTCTATATCCGGCGGACTAAAAAAAAAAACAAACGTCGGATTGGAGGCTTCTCTCGGATTATAGTCCGCACAGTAAATAATCCCTCTCTTATCCCCCAATCAAAGACACCTTTTATGTCTGTCACGTGTTTCACACTTGTTGTTAAGTTAAACGGAATCTTAACGGTGTACTTTAATTCACAAACTATGTGGGGTTATGTGATCATTTTCAAACATTAGAGGATAAATTACATATGACCCAAACTATAGGGGATAAAGCGAAATTTGCTCAAGATTATTTTTAGGTCCCTTTGGATAGTTAAATTTTTAGTTGAAAAAATTAAAAAGTCATTATAAGTTGTTATATTATTTTATTTATTTTTTGCACATTTTTTTAAAAATTGTTTTGGGAACTACTTAAAATAGTTAAAAAATTAAAAAGTCGACTATTAAAAAGTCAATTGTTCTTTCTATTTTTTGGTGTGCTATTTGTTTTTTTTTTTTTTTTTTTTTTTGGGGGGGGGGGGGGGGGTAAAAACTAAAATGTCAATTGAGTAAATTCTCAAAACAATCCTTAAAAAATTAATTAATAGTCAATTCTAATCGTCATCATTCACCAATTGATTTAAATGGGGACAGTTACACCCTAGTGAATTTTTTAAAAATAATTACATATTTATGGTAAAATTTATAATTTTAATTATTAATATTCATAAAATTTATCGTTAATTTATAATTATTTTTGAGTTTGATATTATCCATTTAAATATCATAATTTGATAATTATTCATCATTATTAATTGATAATTTAACAGTTAATTATTATCATTAGTTACCGTCTTTGAATTAGATGGAGAAAGTGCTAGAAAAATCCTCTTCCCAGTGTATCTTTATCAAGTTAATTAAAATGTTATTATATTTTAACTTAAAATTTAATTTTTTATTTTATTTTGGCTATACAAAATTTTTAATACATTTTTCAATAAACTTTCTATTAATTTTCTATAATATATAAACATTATTTTTATTTAAAATTATTTTTTATAAACTCAACCCAAGTAACTCCAAATATCGAAAATATTAGCTTATTTTGTTTTGATTTTCAGAAAATAATTTTCAAAAAATTCTATTTTTTAATTTTTTTATATTTTAATGTTTTCAATGAATTTTTTAAATATTTTAAACAATTTTTCTTTAATTTTTAGACACATCTAGCATAAATACACTTAAAATATAAAAAAATTAATATATATAATATTAATTACCAATCAACTTCACGGCAACTTATGTACAGACCTGAAAGCATAGGAGTGAAAGGAAAAAAATAAAATATTACATGTATATTTTCATTAAATTAGATGATAAAGTTGGGCCTGTGGGGGCCCACCACGGGTCCTTTTTTTAATCAGAACCGTTCAATATGTAGAACTCGTCGAGTACTATATGCTTATTAAAAATCACGTCTATCGGATATCGCTAACTACATGATCAAATCAGTTTGTATAAAAAATTGATGGTGTTATAGTTAACATGTGACAAAAAAAACTAACACGATCAGATAGTTATCGATATCCAATGAACGTGATTTTTTTTCCAAAAATATAGTACTCGGTGAGTTCTACATTGAACGGTTCCGATTAGAAAAATGGGACCCGTGGTGAGCCCCTATAGGCTGAACAACACTGTCCAATCAAAGGCCGAAAAGTAGGCAATCTTTTCCCATATCCTTTTCAACCGAGGCACTGTCCAACCGTACGGATTCATTAATTATCTTCTCCTACACACTTATTTATACAATATTTTAATACATATTTTTTCATAAAAAGTCAAAAAATTAACCCAAACATCCATATTTTTTTCCTCAACTTTTTAATCCAACAAGACAAAAAGTGCACTTATTTAGGACACCCCAAACAACCCCTAAATACCAAAAAAATATGAAAATTCAGGACATTTTTCGTATTTTTGTGTATTATTAATTTTTTAAAATATTTTTTTATAAATATTTTACTATTTAGATACATCTAAGTAAGGTGCATCTAAAAAAGTAATAAAATTGTTTAAAATTTAAAAAATATTCACTAAAAAAAAAACACAAAAAACAAAAAACTCAATTTTCAAAAAACTGAATTCAAAAAATTGAAACCAAACATACTGATTTTTTAATATTCAATTAGCCAAAATTATTATTTTTATTTGTTGAGTTAATATTTGATAATTTATTTATTATTTTAATTAAAAAATAAAATAACTAAATTGACAGAGATACTGAGAGATTGAGATGGATATTAGAGGAAAAAGCGCACAAAGCAAAATGAATGGATTTGAAGTGCACAAGATGATATATACAACCAGACCTTCGGCTTTCACCCAGTGGTCTTCCAGTGTTACGTCTTCTAATTATACTTTAGGGCGTGGTGAGGTAAATGTTTGAAATTTAAGTTGATAGAGTAGTGTCGAATTTTTTTAGGTTGTAATGTGGGAGGTGTTCGGTAATCTAATTCAACATTTAAAACTAAATGTATTAAGTGATAATAAATCAAGTTTATTTGATAATCACAATTGATACTACTTAAATATTTAAGTGCATCTTAAAATGTAAGTTAAAATTTAAGAAAATTTCAAATCATATAAAATTTACTTAGTTCTGATTGAATTTATAAATACTAATGTTATGTTTGATCACTACAAGAAAAAAGGATTTTTACGACGCACAATGCATGTCGTAAAAATCCTTTTACGACGTGCAACGTCACGTTATATTATGACCAGTCATGGAAAATTATTCACTTTCAATGGCATGCTTCGCACGTCGTTAAAAACTATTTAACAACAAATTTTATGCGTCGTTGATATTTTTTTTACGACATGCTGTAATACGCCGTTAAAAGGTTTTGAGAATTAATGAATTTGATAGCAGTGGCGGGGCAAGCTGACAGATTTTTATTTGGTGGGGATACTGAATTTTTTTTTGTGAAAGACAACATTTTTAGGAGTTCAAAATCAGTAAAATTTGAGGTGCATCACACAAGTCATATATGGACTCACTTGAAAGACTTTGCAAAGGGGTTTTTAAGTAAATTCCCATTTGGACGAATTGTTCATTCCAAGATTCCAAATACAAAATCAGCCACAAGATTTGAAAAAGGTAAAATGTTTTGCAAAGGGGTTTTTAAGTAAATTCCCATTTGGACCAATTGTTCATTCCCAGATTCCAAATACAAAATCAGCCACAAGATTTGAAAAAAGTAAAATGTTCCTGCAGATGAGAACTACCCATGATTAGTTAAGACATGTATACTTGGTAAACCCTAATAAATTATTGATAACACAAAGCCTTAGACAGTTAATACATTTTTTTTTTTTCTATTCAAGACAGTTAATACATTCTGTTGTTCCTTTTGATGACACTATATAATATTCCAAATCCTCCATTGACTCTATGATATACATTTTTTAGAGAATTTTTTTATTTTGAATATATGGGAGAAAGCTGTAATATGGGAAGGGGAACCTTTGTCTACGAGAGTGTGATAAAACTTGAGCCTTTGACTTTCTAATAACGTATACAAGAGTTTTGGTAAACTGAATTAGCTCTAATTGGTTTCTTGTTAGGCTTCTGTGTGAGTTTGCAAGATAATTTTCAATTAAAAATAGAGTTTTGTTGTTTATGAGTAATCCTCCAAACCCATGATCACATTGATAAGGTTTGAAATTGGATAGAAGGACAATGGCCCCGTTTGGTAGAGTTGTGAGAAATTGATTATAACTTATAGTCTAACAGCTTATAACTTATAGCTGTGAACATAAATTGATTTTTGACTTATAAATTAAGATTCTCCTTCCCCACTCAAAGAATAAGTTGATTTTTGACTTACAAAAAGCTATAAGCTGTATTGTTAAGCTGAACCAAACACATAAAAATAGCTTAAATTAAGTTAAAAGCTGAAATAAGCTGGAAATAAGTCCTACCAAACAAGGCCAATATAGTATTGAAATCTTTGTAAAATAAGGGACAGCTTCCTTCTCTTAAAAAATAAAAAATAAAAAATAAAAATACTCAAGCTCTACCAACTCTCCAAATCATTCAATCATCTTCTAAGAAAGAATCAAATAAGATTAAAAAAATGTAAAGAATAACTGTCCACTATTCATGATTGATTTCAAATTTTTTATTATTCAAAATTATATATATATATATATTTTTTAAATTTTGTTCATTAGAACTTGTATGCTGTTCGCATTCAAGTGTGAAAATCCTAAGTGATTCGTGATTAGATCAGGATTAAAAATATTCCAATTCCCAAATATTCAAAACACACAATTTAAATCATCAAGCATTTACGAAAGTGATTTAGATTGTTGTTTGCGGAATAAATAATAAATCGACACAAATGATTTTTACGTGGAAAAATCACAATTGAAGAACCTTCAATTGTAATAAAAAACCACGGGCGAAACGCCACTAATCAATTCACTACTGAAGAAAGAAAGATTACAAAGATAACACACAAATTACCCAACTCAATCAATTTGTCTTCAAACCATCTGTAACTCTTTCACCAAGCCTTCGTCTCGAAATTGAACAACCTGAAGTTGAATCCACAACTTCACTTGTCAAATGAACGACGTACAGAATCAAACGCCTTTGAAACTCTACGTTTGAATCTTCGGAATCCACCGAAGAATAACACTCTTGTATGTATTTAATCAACCTCCTTGATATGTGCTTCTCAATTCATGAGTTTAATACTCATTCAATTTTATCAAGGAAAACTCCCAAAAACCCTCCAGAAGAAAACCTTAGAAAACCTCAAAGTAGATCTGAAAATTAATCCTAGTTTTGGAGTAAAACAACTATTTATAGAAATCCTGGATTTTGAAGCTCGCTCGAGCGAAGCTTCTCTCGCTCGAGCGAAGCTTCTCTCGCTCGAGCGAGGAACTTAACTCACGTGATTTCCATAAGTGGCTTCGCTCAAGCCACGAAACCTTCGCTCGAGCGAACAATAAACTCTTTCAGGTCTTTATGCAGACGCAGTCCTTCGCTCGAGCGCACATTCATCTCTTTCGGGTTTTTGCCAGACGTAGTCCTTCGCTCAAGCAAGAAAGACAAAACAGTAAGGAAATTTACAACTCAATTAAACAAAGTTGTTCGCGGGATTGACAAGACTAAGGGACCTAACAAAGTGCAAGGCTAAAATCCACAATAATGAAAGGAAGTAAGCTAGGGTACCCATATAAATGCAGAAGAACAACAATAATGTAGTTGTCCTCTTTTAGATTGAGTACCCATTACTAAAACTAGAGTAAAGACAAATTTAGTTGGTTAAACAGTGCAAATCCAAATTGTAAGTCCAGAGTCAAGCATCCTGCCCTGCAAACACTCTAGCACAGTTCATACATTCATAGCATCTACACTACGCAACAAGTCCTTTGCCGCAAATTATTAAAAGAATAAATAAATAATGGTGCAGCAATGACATTATGACAAGAAAACCTTTGCTAGAACCAGTAAGCTAGCCACTTAAGATATAAAGCTAGATGCAAAGTACACTGCTCACATAGGCATAAAATATTCATTCAAATGCTCAAAGCTCTTACAACATTAATCTAGTTCTTACAACTCAAACGCCCAATATAAAAACAAACAGCAGATGCATTTCATCCATCCATTAGTTCAAGCATAGAAGGGGACAGATTCCACAGTGCATAAAAACAAACAAAAAAACAGAGAAGAGAAGGGAGGAGGGGGATATAAATATATATATATATACCGAGAGAGAGAGAGAGAGAGAGAGAGAGAGACAAAACAAGGGTTTCAGGAAGAAGGAAGAGAAGAGAGAGTGCCTTACCGGTCGAAGTCGAAGAAGTCGAAGCAGTCGAAGTGGTTGAAGCAGATTACAAATTGAAGCCAAATCCAAGTCGAAGCAGTCGAAGCAGACTGCGCCAATGGACCTTTCTTCTCGTAGTAAGTCGAAGCAAATTGGGTCAATGGATCTCCACCGATTCAATTGATTGAAGAAGTGTTTGAAGAAACCTTTCCCCTTCACCTACGTCTCCCTCTCTTCTTAGAAACTCTGTGTTTTTTTTGTTTTCTTTTTTTCTTTTTTTTGAATTGTATCAGTCTGTTTGATAATAAAAAAATAAATTAAAATTTTTTTTTTGGGATAAGTGGCGCCAAAAAAATTGGGTTTTGGTGCCTGAAGTATTTTGGGATACCATTCACGACCTACATATTAAGTCGTAAAAAGTGACTTATTTTTAATGACTGGCAGACGCGTGTCGTATATAACTAATGTATTAACGGCATGCTGCATATATGTCGTAGAAAGTTTTATTAATTACAGCACGCAATGCAAGCCGTAAAAAAATTATCATTTTTACCATTAACGGCCTGCACAATAGACACGTCGTGGTTAGTCTATTATTTACGACATACAAAAAAAGCAAGTCGTAAAAGTGAGAAATTACGGCTTGCATTCATTGTCTGTCGTGGATGTGGTGCCGTGAAAAGTCAATTTTGTTGTAGTGGATTGGGGGATTTAGGAAGAGATTTGGAAAGAAAGAGGGAAATGGTAGGTGAATGTAAATAAAATATACTTACATTTCACATAATTTTACGCACTTTTTTCTTTTCCTTTTCTAAATCCTTTCCTAAATCTCTCAATTAAATACAGCATAAACATAAATATCGATATACACTATTATAAACTCGCGCCACCACCACCATCACTATCGCTACCACCATGCCATCACCACTACTACACCACCATCACCATCACTACCGTTACCACCGCCAACATCATGTCACTACTACCACTAACATCACCACAATTATCACTATCGCTACCACCACCGGTCCACTATCATGCCGCCACCACCACTACAATCGTTACCATTACCACAACCACTACTATCATGCCACCACCACCATTATCACTACCATAACTACCACAACCACCATCATGCTACCACCATTATTACCACTATCACCACAACTACAACTACCACCATCATGCTATCCCCACCATTACCACCACCATTGCTATTGCTACTGTTACCGCTACCACCACCACCACTACTACAACCATCGCTACCATCATGTCACTACTACTACTACCACCACCACCACCACCACCTCCATCACCATTGTTAATGTTTTCAAAAGAACCACTATCATTTCACTATCACTACTATCATTACTACTACCACTATCACTATAACCACAACCACCACAATGCCACTGCCGCCACTGCTACTACCACCACTATCACCATTATCACAATATAAAAATTAAAATATATAATTTAAAAGTAATAAATTTTAAATTTAATCTTATACATGTCAAATAACTTTTTTTTTTTTTTTTTTTTTTTTAAGCTCAACACTTAAATTTTTATCAAACAACTTTTCAGTCTAAAAAATTTAGCATTCAGTTTTCAATACTTAATTTTCAATTTTTAGTTTTTAGTTTTATAAAATATCACCTAACCTTACTAACAATTAACTAAAGCTTCATTTGGGGACTAAATATTTTAGTAAAAAAGTCAAAAGTCATTATAATTTGTTTTATCACTCTTTACCTTTTTTTATATATTCTTTTCATAAAAATTTAAAAAATTAATAAAACAGTTTATTTCTAAACGAGACCTAATATTAAAAACATATATATATATATATATATAACCAGCAGGGGAACAACACTCGGTCCAAAAGGTGACATATGGCACTCACGCTTTGAAAGTAGCAAATGTATTACTATTTAACATAATATACACTAGAAAAATTGTATGTCCTAATTAGAATATGATTTATACGTAATCTTAATTAGTAAAATTTTGATTTGTTGTTGATGTTTATATTAGTTTGAACTTGTGAGAGACCTATTTAACTTGGTAAAAGATTTTTTTGGACTATAGATATGTAGAGATTCTTTTTTATTCAGGTGAATTTTTCAATTTCGTTGTTCAAATTATTGGAAGTTCCTTATAGTCTCTCCTTGGAGAGAGGCCATTGGCCACTTCGAAGGTATTGGAGGTGGTTTCTCCTTATTTATGGTCTATGGAATGTTTAAAATATTATTTTCATTAAGTTTAATGATTAATATATATATATATTTATTTATTTTACTTAATAGAAATAGATAAATGGTTTAAATTGAAAAAGAAATCAAAAGTTTATGATTTAAATTGATAAAATTAAAAATTTTGGATTTATTTTGTTATAAGGTTAAAACCTAAAAGTTTTTTTTTTTTCCCATTAATTTCTCCCAAGAAAAAGAGAGGCCTAAAAGAGTCTCTAGTATGCAATGCATACCGTATACAATCTTAACATAAAATTATATAGCTTTTTACGAATTTACATAAGTGCTCTAAAAGAAATATGCAAATCGAATATAAATTTGCGTAAGTTTGTAAAACTACTGTGAATTTGTGAATTTATGCAAATTTATATTTAATTTATATATTTTTATGAGATTACTTACATAAATTTATAAAAATTTACGTAATTTTATAATAAAATTATATATGATATAAATTGCGTATAGGAAAATTTTCCAACATTTGTATTTTATTGAGAAGTAAAGTCTACGCAAACAAAATAACAACCAAACAAGAAAGCGAGACAATACGACATTCTCCTAAAGAGGTGCACACGATATGCACTCTTATAATAAAATGTGTAATTTTATTATAAAATTTTGTAATATTAATTACAAAATATGTAAGTTTATCATATATTTGTGTAACAAAAAATATCATAACTAAATTGCAAACTTTTACAACATCAATTGCAAAATTATGAACATTTTCTTACGTCAATTTATGACAAGATTTCGTATTTTATGATTAATATTACGAAATTTTGTGGTAAGATTCATATGGTATGCACCCCTAAAAGCGTGCACACCATACCATTTTCCTTCAAATTTTTTTTGTTAGATCATATCTTAAGATTTTTTTAAATATTTTAAGATTTATATAATTAAATGATTATAAATATTTTGAGACAAAAAAATAGATAAATTTAGGAACAAACATACTTGAATGGGAGAAATTTTGTGAATACATTAATGGATAACTGCGTTGACAAAAACAATAGGGTATTTAACAAGGGAATGGTTGTTGTTGGGTTGGTGGGGCTTATTATGGGTTCTATTTCGATCCAAATCATTCATGTTTTAGGATATTTTGTGTAGATCATCTACAAAAAAAAAAAAAAAAAAAAAAAGAATATCAAGTTGATTCGTAGCTATGTAATTTTATTATGTTTGTCCCAAGAAAAGTGTATGATCTACTTTTAAAATTATTCATGTCATTCATTTTCTAAAAAACAAATGTGATAAAATTATATAATTATGAATATTAAATCTGTGAGGAGTAATTCTACAATATTCCTTTAATCCAAACAGTCTCTCACTTGATCCTTACTTTGATGCCTGAAATAGGAAACACTTTGGTTGGAAGTGTTGGGATTAGCATTCTGACGGGCAAGTTAGATTATGAGAAAGGATGATTTACAGGGAGCAAATATTCGTCACTTTCCGTACTCCTCATGTCCAAGCTTTGTTTCTTTCTGAATGACCTGAGAACACAAAGATGGTGAACTACCCGGCGGTGTACTGCCTGAAAACCCTTCGACGATCAAGTTAACACACTTAGAGAGAGAGAGAGAGAGAGAGAGAGAGAGAGAGAGAGAGAGAGAGAGACAGAGGGGTAGGTCGCTCTGATAATTAGATGTTCCAGATCCCTTGTATGGAGACGCCGCTCAGTCTATTTAGCCTCTGCGTGCGCTACTTTGCTCGTCCTTTTCTGGACGCGTGGCTGTACTGCCCCCTTTTATTCTTTACACGTGTACCCGTTAATACCGCCGAACAACATTGGCTAAACTACCAAACGGCATTGACGCACACCATTGGCGGGTTTCTCTTCTTGCACTCCAATTAGACCACCTGGCAATTTCCACCGAGCTAGACATAACCTAGTCAGTTCCAGCCTCAATTCCGGCCGACCTTCAAGGTCGAGCTCAATAACTGGCACGGTTTGCCTTCCCGCTAACCTTGTTCGGCCTTGGACCATCGCTTCACCTAGTTCGGATTAGCCCGGTCCAACTTTCGGACCTTGGGCTAACTTATTCGCATGATCTAGAACCTCGGCCAAATTGCCCTCGGCTATGCCAACTCGGTCGCATAATCCAACAGCAAAGCCCAAGTCACAACTAGCTCGGCCTCAAATGAGTATATTTTTTGAGAGAGAGAGAGAGAGAGAGAGAGAGATTTTAGTGGGGTTGATAACGCGTACCTTTCTTTGTTCAACTTCCCTTCCTCATATAGCTATTTGGTGTAGATATTTTTTACATAATCTCTGTTTGTCATCATTACTTGTATGTCAAGGCCCAATTTTCTACTATACCCCTGGAAAGGGACATCTTGGGCCCACTTTATCTTCTCGGCATAGGTATCGACTGTTTGCACCGGCATCTCTTAGTCGGCATTCCCATTGGTCAGCGATTGTACTACTCGGCATTGAGTTCTCATTAAACCCATTAGGACTGATTGCATTTGGGCTTTATGATGGATGGGTCCAAGCGTTTTATTCACCATTTATTTAGAAGAATTACTCAGGTCAACCAAGATTGACTAAATTTTTTATGTGAATAATCTACACAAAATAACTTGAAAAATAAATTACTTAAATTATTAAAATTGAAACCATAATAAATTTTACAGACCCAAATAATGTGATCCAGTCCAATGACTGGAATATAGACAACCCACAACGTTTTAACACAGGCCACCATAACAACAACCCAAACTTCAATTAATTCCATGTACAAAGTTTCAAAAATAAAATTTTTCAAAAAAAAAAGGAGTTACAAACATAAACTAACCAGTATCTAAAACATTTAAATAAACAAAAATTTTTTTAAAAAAATTTGGCAAAGCAGATGAATTAATTCTTGTCATTCATAACATTTGTCCATTGTGGGTTGGGCATGTGCACCATGTCTAACCTCTTCTCTCTCCTTAGCTTGATATAGAAATTTTAAGTTTGCTGCGAATTGTCAGTACTTATTGTTCGAAACTAAATATTTTAATTAAAAAATTAAAAAATCACAATAAATTATTATATCATTTTTTAAATATTTTTTTTATATTTTTTTTTTTTGTAAAAAGTCAATTTATTTATTTATTTATTTTGGTTACACTTGTGCTTGAGAATGACAACCAACTTTTCACAGGTAGAAAGCGATAAACTTTGTCAAGCTTCATTTTGGATCCTTTAGATAGAGACATTTGGACCAACAAAAAAAAAAAAATCAATAAATATTATAAATTTGAGACAAAACTAATACAAGTTATTAGGTTTTTGTAATTGACAATTTCGTTTGACAAAAACTCTTTCAATTGTAATTTTATTTGTTCTTTTGTTTCAGTGAGGCGTTGAGTGTTTAGATGCTAATCCAACGCGAATTGTGTATGTGTAGAGGAGTTTGTGTTGACATTCTGTATCTTAAGCATTCATTGTTTGCCAATTCGTTAACTATGTACAGGGATCGAACTGTCCGCTTAGCTGGCGGGGTTCAGGGGGGTAATGCCTCCAAAGCCAAAGTTGTTTGACTGCTCGAGCAATCATTTTTGCATTTGAGGGGTGAATTGGATCATCTAGTATCTCTGCGTGCAAACTGAACTTCTATGAAATACGTTTTACCGTTCGAGCAGTTGGCTTATATGTTTGCACCGCCTTTTAGTCACACTACTCGAGCGGTCTTCGTGGCTCTGTTTGTTATAAAGTGCTCCATTTACTCGTTTTAGGGTTGAACCCGTCTAAATTCTTAAAGATGAGTAAAATACAAAGTGTTCCACATAGGAGGGTGGTTTATATGAGTTTCCTTGATGTATAGAATGTGATTGATTGATCAACAAACTACATATTGATAAACACCAAGGGTTGATTTTGTTCGTTCATTCACAAAAAGAAAGAGGTGTTCATTGGTAGATTCCGGAGGACTTCGACCTGAAGTTTTGGTAGATTCTGAAATGGCTTATCGTCGCGAATTTGACATCGGCATTGTGGATTCAACATTGAATGCAATTCCAAAGTGAAGACGGTAGTGGAAGAGGTACATCGGGTCTTGTTTAATTCGGGTGTAAATTTGCTAGGTAATTGAGAGTACTCGTGTATAAATTTTTTTTATCTTCTTAGTGGATTGTTTTGTAGTTTTAGCTTGTGACTTTTTATCACAATTAGAGGTGTCCAATTGTGATTTTTTTCACGTTAAATCGTTGTGCCAATTTGTTGTTGATTGTTTGATTGGGATTGATATTGTTTTAAATTGAAACAAAATCATGAATCAATATCTTGAGGATTTTAGATTTTTCACAAGCAATGTGTTATCACA
This sequence comes from Camellia granthamiana, assembly GCA_036172215.1. Classification (NCBI taxonomy): domain Eukaryota; kingdom Viridiplantae; phylum Streptophyta; class Magnoliopsida; order Ericales; family Theaceae; genus Camellia; species Camellia granthamiana. The sequence continues at coordinate 23,952,536 of CM069908.1, read as the reverse complement.
AAAATAATTAAAGTTAAAATATATATTTTAATATAAAAGTAATGAAAACATTATTGTTCTAGTCATACCATTAATGATTAATGAATAATTGATGAAAGGGGATCAACACACCCTTAAACAGCTCCATTTGATTGAGTTGAATAAGAAAGAAACTAAAGAAAAATATCTTTAAATTTATATTTGGACCTTTTTTTCATTGGAATTTCTATTTTTATTTGAACATAGCAATTGTAAATTTTAAAATAGTTTTAGTATTCTTAAATAAATAGTTTAATGGGGATATTTTTTGAAAATCCAAAAAATAATATAAAATTTCAAACTAATCTCCACAATTTTTCAAAATTTCAGTGGGGTCACCATTTCAAATAACCCCGAAAGCAACATGTGGATACGCCTTTGTCTATCACACCTTCTATAATGGTATATGTTTCTGAATATATTCACGCTATATTTGGATCTCAAATTTTATATGTCTATCTATTAAAAATTTATAATTCATTCTCTACTGAATGGTGCCATTCAAGATTTGGTTGACATGAATATAATCTAATCAATTATTTTGGCACTATTTAAAGCCAAAAGGCTGAAATTGTTTTGGCACTTTTTGGTTGGGATGGTGAGATCGATTGTTTTAGCACTTTTTGGGTACTATTTTCTTTCCACATTTCGGATGCAACTTGTAATTGTGTGCCAATTGATGACGTGATCAATGTTGTTCTTGGAATCAATGGTGCAACATGTAACGCCACAATTTTTATACCCAAATGATAATACGATAACCATGGTTCTTTAAAGTAAAACTGAAAATAAATCCCCACACTTACATTATATGATACAAATAGTTTTCAAGCGATAATACATTTACTTCAAATCAAAATAACATAAACAAATAGATACCCCCAAGGGTTTACAAGTTTCCAAGGCTTAGGCTTGGTTATACAAAATGGTTATTCAAACCCACACAAGTACAGCCCTTGGCTTACAAACAGAGTTACAGCAAAATGAGAGCCTTGTACTCTCAACACATATTTCCTCGCCTTTAGTTAGGCGGAATCACCACATCTTTTACTGCACAAAAATCCCGTAGGGTGAGCATAAAAGCTAGTAGGAAATCCTTAACAAAGTATATACATTTTATACAAGTCTCAATAAATGAATGCACATGCCATGCTACGTCTTTCTGCAAATAAATCATATCTTCATCTTCTGAAAACCATCATGCTCAATGATGCCATGAAATGTCCATTGTTCAAAACTTAACAATTTAATTCAAGGGGTGGTAAATACAACTCTGGTAATCCGTAGGTCGGTGTCTGCAAGTAGACTATACGAGTACTACCAAATTGTCATTTTTACCGGTTTTAACTGGAAGGCTTGACACCTATCCGCACAGGTTTTCGATCTTTCACCCTAGATTCTTAAGCCAACTTATTCAATATCATGTACACCACCTATCAAGACTTAGTAACGTATTTACCCCAAAACCATTCTATGAAAACTTGTTTCTCAACATTCTTTTCTCAATGTAAGTTTTCAAATCAACTTTCAAAGTTTAATGTAATCAAATGAATTGAGATGCCAATTTCACTAGATGAATATAAATACTTTTATTCCAATTCATCATCCAAGGAATAACACAATTCCCTCTTCTCAAGTATCCTAAAAAATTAGTCATTTCAAGACTATTTCAACGTTTTGAACAATAAATTTCAAAATGGACAACAATTCTCATATTCCATGAAATTCATCATTTATATAAATATAAATAAGGAATTTTCCAAACATCCATTTATTTTAACACACAAAATAAATATAACAATATCATTTATAGATTTTCAATCTCTTTCAAAAATCTCCAATTTTTAGGTTTTCTCACCAAAATTATATAACTCAAATCTTTTGAAAGAAAACCTTCCAAAATCATATTTTCTTCAATCAACAAAGATCAAAGCCATAAGATCATTTTAAAAGAACAAGAGACAAACCCACTTTCAAAATCGCTCAACTTTTTGAATCAACAATCAATTTTCAAAAGCTATCAAAGGATGATTTTGAAAATCATCTAGATCTTGCAAAAATATATATATAACTCAAAGAAAATCCCTACCTCAATTTTGAAGAAGAATAGAGATGAAACCCCAAAATTAACAATGTCTAAACTCGATCTTCACCGCACATAATAAAGCCCTTGAGATGATAACCCACTTTGATGAAGAAACAATGGCAAAACTCAAATGGATCTTGAGAAATCAAGATTTTTGATCTAGTTTGTGTAGAGAAATGTAGAGAGAAGGGAGATGAAATGTTTTTAGAGAGATATATACAAAAGTGATCTGAAAATATCAGATTCACGAACTGATATAACATGGTCCTCTCGAGCGTGGAATGCTCCGCTCGAGCATCAAATACACTTTCCCAGTACTTTTGCAGACAGGTCAAACTTCTGGAACTAAACATTCTCCACTCGAGCACATAAACGGCCGCTCGAGCGGACAAGCAACTTCGAATGCATTTTGTATTTTTGTTTCGGGGGCGTTGCCCTCAGACCCGCCAAGGGGCACTGTCCCCTGGACCCCCACGAGCTGACCAGGTAGTTCAATCCCTGACATAGTCAGCGAAGTGGCAAAACATGAAAGATATACTACAACCCGATACAAACATGAAACATTACCTGTTCCAAACACACTGCTACAACCCGATAACCAAAATAAGAGGAATACAGGGAACTAAGATACGTAACACCGTTCAAAACCATACCAACCCGAGCCTGGAACACCACAAAAAGGCGGGTCAAAACTGAGATCGCTACAACCTTCTCCCCTTAAAGAATTTTGTCCCTGAAATTTCAAATCAAACTTCCCAAACAAAGGGGTTTCTAGCGATCAAAACCGCGCTATTTCATTTTCAAATCATAATACTAACTCTCAACCAAATTCCACCATTTCCACCATGGTTATCTCATTAACAACAACGTCCCAAATACACATAAACATGAAATTTCCCAAAAAGTAATGGCAACTCTCAACAACTTTATGCTTAAAACAACAACGCACGTATCAACATATGGTTAACAATTTTAAATATGTTTCCCTCAACACTAGGGAATATTACAAAGAAAAGCAACTTAAGCATTTTCAAACAAATCCGAATAATTGGAGCGGACTTCCGTCTCCCGTTTCCACGTCGCTTCTTTAACCCCATGGTGTCTCCACAACACCTTTACCAACGGTATAGTTTTGCCCCGTAGCACTTACTCTCAGGTATCTAATATTTGAACCGGTCGTTCTTCGTAAGAGGCATCTTCATCTACCTCCAAGTCAACCCAATCAAGCACATGAGAAGGGTCGGGTTCATACTTCCTAAGCATAGATACATGAAATACGTTGTGAACTCTCGAAAGTTGTGGCGGTAAAGCTAACCGGTATGCCATTTCCCCACTTCACTCTAAGATCTCAAAAAGCCCAATAAACCTTGGAGATAATTTGCCAATCTTACCAAATCTCATCAAACCCTGCCTTGGTGAGATTTTTAGAAACACATGGTCATCAATTTCAAAAGATAAAGGTCGTCTCCTCTTATCGGCATAACTCTTTTGTCGGCTTTGGGTCGTAGTTAATCTCTTCTGAATAAGAACAACTTTCTCGGTTGTCTCTCTAACAATTTCCAGACCCAGTAATGGTGCATCACCCACTTCGACCCAACAAACCGGTGATCTACAAGGTCGACCATACAAGGCCTCAAATGGTGCCATCGTAATACTAGCTTGGTAAATATTGTTGTAAGCAAACTCAATCAATGGTAAGTGCCTTTCCCAAGGCCCCTTAAAATCAAGGACACAAGCTCTAAGCATGTCCTCCAAAATCTGAATAGTACATTCCGACTGTCCATTGGTTTGAGGATGATAAGCGGTGCTAAGAGTCAACTTAGTTCCCAACGCCTCTTGAAGGCTTTGCCATAACCGGGCAGTAAAACGAGGATCCCTATCTGACACAATAGTCACAAGGACTCCATGAAGTCAAACTATCTCTCTAATGTACAACTCTGTTGAGTTTAACTAAGTCGCTGGTGCACATCGGAATGAAATGAGTAGACTTAGTCAACCTATCAACAATCACCCAAACGGCGTCATTGCCTCGTTGTGTTCTAGGAAGCCTAACTACAAAATCCATGGTAACACGCTCCCATTTCCACTCGGCTATCGGTAAGGGTTGTAAGAAACCCGCTGGTCTTTGGTATTCGGCCTTCACTTGTTGACTAGTAAGGCACTTTAATACAAATAAAGCGACATCCCGTTTCATACCCCTCCACCAAAACTGACGACTAAGATCATGATACATTTTAGTGCCTCCTGGGTGTACTGCAAAGCGTGAGTGATAGAACTCCCAAAGTACTTCCTCTCTACAAGATTCTGGTACAAACAAACGGTCTAGGTAACATACACTCAGATCTGAGTGAACGTTCAAACCTTTCTCTTCCTTCTCATTGGAAATCTTAACACGGATGGATTCTACATCATGGTCTCCTCATTGTGCCTCTATGACCTTACTAACCAAGGTAAGTTGAGCATCCAAAGTAAACAAGGTAGCACGCTCTCTGGACTCACCCAAGTGCAAATCAAACTTGCCAATAACATCTAGTATATCCCATTCCCAAATGGCCACACTTGCCAAACTACTCATAGATTTTCGACTCAAAGCATCGGCCACCACATTGGCCTTCCCTGGATAATAGTGTAACTCAAAGTCATAATCCTCCATAAATTCCATCCACCTCCGTTGTCGTAAATTTAAGTCTTTTTGAGAAAACAAATACTTTAGACTCTTATGATCGGAGAAGACTTCAAACTTCTCACCGCACAAGTAATGCCTCCAAATTTTCAAAGCAAAAATCATCGTTGCTAATTCTAAATCATGGGTGGGGTAATTTTTCTCATGAGTTTCAATTGTTGTGAACCGTAGGCCACAACTTTTCCCTCTTGCATCAAGACACAACCAAGTCCATCCCCAGACGTATCACAATAAACAGTATAATTCAAACCCCTTTCCGAAATTATCAAAACCGGTGCAGTGGAATGACTTTTCACAAGCCTCACTCCACACAAATTTGATACCCTTTCTAGTCAACCTAGTCAAAGGTGCAGCTAGTCTAGAGAAGTCCCTTACAAAACGTCGATAATACCCTGCTAATCCTAAGAAACTCCAGATTTCAAAAACATTCTTGGGTTGTTCCTAATCCTGTACGGCATCTATCTTTGAGAAGTCCACAGTTACTCCCTCTCTAGACACCACATGCCCCAAAAACTTCACCTCGGTTAACCAAAACTCGTATTTCTCAAATTTGGCATACAATTGGTCTCATGACCCGAACCCGCCCTTATGGATTAAGGTCATAATCGGCCAACAATCAAGGGATTACCTGCGGCCTCAAACCAAATAAAACATATCTTATCAGAGTTGAGGGGCCAAAACGGAAGCAAACTTACAAATTGTTCATAGAGCTGTGCTTACATGGTATAGCAAAATCATTCCAAAAATATTTCGTAATAACTCACACATACCCATAGAGTTAATCTATATCTAGGAACCTTCAGTCATACAGTCAGCCAAACAAAACATGTATATATACAAAGGTGATTCAACGTTTTCGCCCACATAGCAAAGATATAACAAAAGAACAAAAGGGCGAAAACAAGTCTCGTGCGTGAGACGTTAGGGCTGACTTCTCAAAACTTTGACTGTTTCTCACATACTTCACCAAGGCTGGGTTTGAACATCTCTTGGCTCACCCACATACACATGAATGAGAGTGAGCGAAAGCCTAGTGAATAATATCAAATAAAGAAGATACATGAATGAAGTTCGAAACAGGTATACATATATCAAATGACCTTGGGCCTATTTATGAATATATCTAGTACATTATACGACTTCAAGCCCGAGCATATCAAATGGCCTCTGGCCCATTTCATTTATGTCCGATGGCCTTTGGCCCAATCATTCATGTCCGACGGCCTTTGGCCTAATCAATTATGTCCGATGGCCTTTGGCCAAATCATTTATGTCCGACGGTCGTTGGCCCAATCATTTATGTCCGACAGCCTTTGGCCTAATCAATTATGTCCGACGGCCTTTGTCCCAATCATTTATGTCCGACATATGTTTGTCCACAATTCAAATTAACAAACTTATGAACTCAAATAGGAGTAAGCAATTGGACAAATAACATACTTTAAAATATATTTACTAACATATTACTCACAGTGTTCTGCTGGTGGATTTGCCCTTGAGCTCGACCCTATACATTACATAACACATATGGGTCACAAACGATTCAATCTGTTCTTAATTCACATATTTTTCTTAGGCCTCTTTCTTATCTTCTACATCCATTTATAATGCTTAATGCATGCCTAAGAGTGCTTAGAAATGAAAGTGAACGGAAACTGAAGCACAAAACATCCTTTCAAAGTTTCAGAAATAGGATCCCCGCCCGAGCATAGCTTTCGATGCTCGAGCAGACCCCTTTGGTCTGCAAAAGTACTGGTTGCCTCATTTTTACGCTCGAGCGTAACTTCAGACGCTCGAGTTGGAATTCAAACTACGTGGCTGGCGCTCGAGCATGACTCTCTCTGCTCGAGCGGACATTAATGTCTGCAAAAGTTCTGGGAACTAATATTTCACCCTCGAGCGGATCTCACCCTGCTCGAGCGAACATGCTAAATTCTGGAATTTCCAGAATTGTTCTTGGAGCTCAAACTTGACATTCAAAGGACCAAAACTCACGTTTTTGGTTCAAAAATGTGGGAACACATTATATATCATGAGGACATAAGCAATATGAGGCCAATTGTTCAAAATCATGATCCAATTCTCAAATTAATCAACATTTCTTTTGTATGGTCAAGACCTATGCATTCAAACTTCATACAAGCCTTATATCTCCATCAATCAAGCATGCATGTTAATTTTTGACTCCAATTCCATTTCAAATGGCACCAATGATGCTTATAATCATAAAACTCAACAAAACCATGTTTGCATGTATGCTTTAATGCTCAATTTTTCATAATTAACATGTTATATGCTAGCTTATGCAAATCCATAACAATTCTAAAGATGCATGTACATATAGACTTCAATCAATATGGACAAATTGAAGAAATATTCCCCTTGAGAGGCTCGCTAGGCTGAAAACCTGAAAGGGCGACCTAGGCAAAACTCAGAGCACAAAAAAAAAAAATTGAAATTATAAAAACCGAGCTCGCAAGGTTGAAAACCCGCAAAGGGCGGCCTTGGCAGAAGTTAGAGCGTAAAAGGAGAGTGAAAATACCCGAGTGGACCCGAGCCTGAACTACGTAAGGCTTGATTCCCATCTTTAGGATACGTAGGCAACTTCATCCTGAAGTTCAGCCATAAACTCTTCCCCGATCAACTTTGTCCATTTGATCATCTCAGTCATCTTTGTCCATCAGCATTCATCGTGATCTCCGGTGCAGTGCTATTCAGACTAGGGGCAACTTTCCGTTGCTGTGCAGTCCTGTGGTACTATTCAAACTAGGGGCAACTTTTCAGTTGCAGGGATCCGGGGTTGTGCATCTCAGTGACAGATCTCAGGCGTGTCCAGTTCCGATCCATACCGAAAATGGTTTTGAAAAGTTTTAATAAAAGTTGACTTTGTTCAAATTAATCTTTTTACAACTAAGACCATTTTTGGACCAAAGCGGAAAATTTTCAGTACCCACAACCTTTAATTTCATTGATTTCAAAACAGAGTTCTCCTGCTCTTGCATACAAATTGAAGTTGCTTTTTATTACATTCATGAAGAAAACTTGAAAGTACTAGTAAAGCAATAAATCTAGGGCATAGGTAAGTCAGGTGTCCCTGCGCCCCCTCCCAAAGCTGGTAGAAGCCTCTGATGCCAAGCTGGGCCCAATCTGTGCTTCTTTATTGAGCCAATCCAAGCACTCGTCAGACAAAATGCAACTGAAAGTGGGAGTGGGGGCCAGGAGCTCTCTAGTCCTCCATGTTGTGGCATACCGGGCAAGCTGTGCGCCTCGAACCGGGAATGTGGCAGGATACTCTATCCCCTCTGGCGGGCAAGTCTGATCATGACCAAACTGGCGTTGGAGTCGGAACGGAAAGTAGAACACACAGTGGGTCAGACCAATCAACTGGATCCCGATCAGCCGGGACATGCTATAGCTCATCGCAGGGAGATTGAGCCAAGGACAGCGCCAAGCAATGTGATCTGCAGACAAATTGCACATCCAGTCAAACCACCACCCTTCGTCAGAGGCATCGACTAGGCGCTGACGAAAGAAGTAGCCGCAAGCTGAGTAGGCTGGGCAAGAGTCCACAACTTGCAATTTATCCATCAACCATACCTGGGAAGGGATGAAAATGAGAGAATAAAGAATAGAGAGATGTACGATGAGAGAAAAGCGAGACAAGGGTTTTGTGAGAAAAAAAAAGAGCCTGAGGGCCGAGTGATGTAAGCAAATACATATGTGAGATTGGGTGGGAAACATTACCTGCAGTAGTAGTGGATTTCCTGCAAATCTGGTCGTCTCCCAACGATGGAAAGTGTCCAAGCCCATCAGCGTTTCGGCCAATGCCATGGCAATACAACTCTTTCCTTCCTTCAAGCCTTGAGCAACCTCAATCAGGCGAAGGCTAGAGCCCGGGGCAAGCAGAAAGTGAGATAGCATGCACAAGCAGAGGGCATGTTGTCGGAAACCTTGCCAATAATGGTCGCCACAGTCACCGGCATCAGAAAAGCGATAAATCAATCCGAGGATGTCCAGTTCCCCGTTACAGATCAGAGACCGAGCGTCATGCGTGGTGAGTCCACACATCCGCCCTAAAGCTTGGGCGTGGCCAAAGCAAAACTGAGACAAAATCTCTTCATAACGTTCAGATTCCATCAAAACTTGAAAATCTTCGAAAGTTGGACATACCTCTTGCCTGCCGAAGCTAAAAACATGTGTTACCGGGTTCCAAAACCTCGCCGCGGCATGGAGGAAGGGAAGGTGCAGCGGAGTACGGCTCAGCGTGAATAGTGCATTCAAGCCGAAACCCCGGAAGTTCAACTTTTTCGAGCCATCTAGAGAGGCGATCCAAGCTGTGAGATTTTCGACGAGAAACGCCTCCATTTTGGTACAAAACTGAGATGAAATGAATCAACCACGAGGCTAGAGCTTTTAAAGAAGATAAGGCACTGTTCAGGGGACACGTGTCAAAAATTTGGTGGTTCCGGCCACCTTTTCTGGCAGGCCGGCCACCCCTCTCCTCTCCAATGCAAAAAGCTGGCCGGCCAGTTCCCAAAGGTGGCCGGCCATGCTGCAAATTGGGTCTTTGGCCCTGTTTTACCCTCTGGAAGGAAGTTCCTAGCATTTCCATGCATCGGGAGTGTCGGAGGCCTCAATTTCCCTCAGTTTCGGATGCGTTTCGTCACCCAGATCGTCTGAAATACACTTTGTTTATTGAGTTGTTGTTTAGTCTTGCTTATCGAGTTGTTGTTTTGCTTATCGAGTTGTCGTTTTGTTGGTCGAGCTGTTTTGTTTATCGAGTTTTGTTTATCGAGTTGTCAAGTTTTGTGTATTTGAGTTGTTACTCTTTACTTATCAATTTTGTTTTGTTTTGCTTATCGAGTTGTAAACTTGCTAAGGTTTTGTTGTTTCTTAGTAAGTTAGATTGTTTGGTTTGTTGTGTCGGTTCACTACCTGACCTGGTAAATACACAATGCACATTTCCATTCAATCTCATTTTTGTGCAAAATGATGCGATGTGATGCTCAGAACATAAAATACAACACTTTTTCAAAAAGCTGTTTCATTCCACCATGCTTCCTTTGTTACAACACTTTTTACAGCAAGGGTACAAGTTTTACAGAAAATAAAACTGTCTAACAATGTACAATGTGCTACAACTACTAGTAAAAAGGTACATAAAGTAGGGAACAAATGCATCAATGCTCTCAGGAGCAGGAATAAGAGGCTCTCTTCGTCCTCTTCTGCGGAACAGCCCCTGCACCATCATCACCATCATCGTCTGAATCGGAGCTACCATCCTCGGGATCCTCCTCGGCCTCACCTCCACTCCCGGAATCGGGGTCGGAGCCACCCTCTCTATCAGCAGATGTCTCTAACTGGGGATCTGCAGCCTCCTCCTCCTCGCTGGGCTCCTCGTCTATGATGTGTGCCCTGCGTCTGCCTCGTCCATGAGATGATTCCCCTCTCCCAACTCCTCGAGAAGGCCTAGATGGCCCAGCTCCTCGGGAAGGCCTGGATGGCCCGGCCTGTGACTGAGCATATACCGGAGGCATCTGAAAATGAAGAATGCAGTTTGAATACATCAGCCAAAACATGTATATCAGATACAGATGCAAGCAAACTACACAGAGTGGATGTATGCGGGTATAGTGCATAAATGTGGTGTGTGTCAGATGTGCTCTGCACAGACAGCCTATCGATGCAGTAAGATGTTCAGGAACAGCATGTCATCAGAAGTATAATAAATGCAAGAAAACTAAAGGGTACCTGGAAACCCATAATGGACAACTGTGCCTCCCTCCGCAGGACCATGCCCTCAAGTGAGGCTACCATCTCAAGCACATCATTCATGTACTCCCGGGGTGGCTGCAGATACAAGCTCAAGTCATCAATGAATAAACAAATGCCAAAGTATCTGTGTGATAAACGGAAAACAGTGGAACATACCGGTGGTGAGTCAGGGTCACTGACATATCGGTGGCCAGGCATCGGAGGCTCTATCGGAATCGGAATCGGGGAGGTAGTCCCATATTGCCACCCCATCAACTCAGTCGGCATATCTGGCCATCCAAGATGATGATGAGTCAGAGGAATCGGGGGAACCAATCCACCCCCATCCCTAGATGTGCCAGCCCTTCTGGTGGAAGGGATATCTGTAGTCCGGGCCCGACTCGATCAGGGCATACCAGCAGACCTCCTCGTCAGAGTACGGGCTCCCATCAACGGAGGCATCAAGTATGTGTGACGATAAGTAGTGTAGTCCCCCTCCTCGAGATGGAGAAATGCATCAGTACCTAACAGGGCGTCGACAACACTCTGGGGAGGGAGCCTATCAGCAGTCCACATGTCGCCTGGGGGTGCTGAGGGAGGATCCTGAGTGGGGTAGCCCCATACCTGACGCAAAAAGCGGTCCCCCAAAAACCAGGCCCTACCAACTGGCCCCTCGAACAAGACCCTATACCAGGAGGCACCCCATGCTCCAGCAAACCGAAATCGGAGATCTCCGCCTAAAGGCGCCCAAGGCTGCCATGTGATCTGCGGATAACCCATGCATGAGCTGATCAGAAATTATGGATATGCAAGATAAATCAAAGAGTGGAAACATGAAGAACTGAGAGTTCTGAAATACCTCGGATGTCCGCACGGTATCGAAGTACTGTCGCAGGTAAAGGAAAGACTCCCGAGGTCTCGGCCGGTACGGGCCCTCAAACACGAGTGAATATGGGGTCACGAGGGGCACCTCCACCTCAAGCTCTGGGGCTAATGTCGGGAAGTACGCATAGACCCATAGTTGTGGAAAACAGAGCAATAGCCATCAGAATACAGAATGCTGAGTGCAGAATGTAAATACGAAATGCTGAGAGCAAAGTGCAAGATACAGAATGTAAAGTGCGCCGTGTGTGCAGTGTACAAATAATGAGAAGCAGAAATGTAAATCAAGAGGACAGAAAGTACCTCCCAGGCCCTCCAATAACCGCCAACCATGTTCCCCCGTCCGCGGGAGGTCGCGCTCATATAGCAATATAAAGTAGCCAGGCTGGCGCCACCCTAGTCATATCGACTGACCTGTGAAAGGTCTACTAGGGCACTCAACAGGCAGAGCCCAATAGTATTCCCCCTATCGGCAAACAGAGTGGTGCCAAAGAGGAACATCAAAAATCCTCGGGTGTACTGAGCTACCTCCTCAGGAGTCTCGGGCACTCTCTCTCTGAAATATGAAGAAAACCAGGTATACCGAACTCTGCCCGAAGATCTATCAACTGGTGGGCGAGCTCCCAATAGATATATCCAGGCGGCCTCCCACTCGCCCATGTCTTCGTCGTATGGGATGGCCCAACCTCCCACATCGAGGCCCGTCAACACGGCAAAGTCAAGCGGGGTCATAGTCATATCCCCGGTGGCAGAAAAATGGAAAGAGTTGGTGGTGTCCCACAATTTCTCTACCAAAGCACCCATCAGCGTCCTACTGGCAGGACAGCGAGATATCCCGGTGCAAAAGGGCCCGAACCCTGCTACGTCAACCAGATCTCGAACAGCCTCCGGGAGCTCCGCATACCACTCTCTCGCCGCGACAGAGCCATATCCTCGCGTGGTACGAGCAGTCACCTGCATTCAGGACGAATACATGTAATCAGTTTCAAAATGAAATGAATAAGTTGCGTGCAAATGAAATGAATAAGTTGCGTGCAAATGAAATGTATGAGCTGTGTGCAAAATCAAATCAGATACAGAATCTGGGCTGTGTGTTCAGAAAATTTCAAAGTGTGAGCTGTGTGTTCAGAAATTCAGAGTTTGGGCTGCGTGTTCTACTCTTAATCAGTGAGCTGTGTGTTCAGAAATTCCAAGTTTGGGCTGCGTGTTCTACTCTCAATCAGTGGGCTGTGTGTTCACCTCAAAGTGTGTGCCGTGTGTTCATCATCAAGTATTTGAACTGTGTGTTCAGAAATTCTGAGTTTAGGCTGCGTGTTCTACTCTCAATCAGTGGGCTGTGTGTTCACCTCAAAGTGTGTGCCGTGTGTTCATCATCAAGTATTTGAGCTATGTGTTCAGAAATTCCGAGTTTGGGCTGCGTGTTCTACTCTCAATTAGTGAGCTGTGTTCAGAAATTCCGAGTTTGGGCTGTGTGTTCAACTCTCAATCAGTGTGTGCTGCGTGTTCACCTCAGTTTGGGCTATGTGTTCAGAAATTCAGAGTTTGGGGCTGCGTGCTTTACTCTTAATCAGTGTGTGCTGCGTGTTCATCTTCAACAATGAGCCGTGTGTTCAGAATTCAAGTATTTGAACTGTGTGCTCAGATTTCAAAATCAGTGGGCTGTGTGTTCACCTCAAAGTATGTGCTTTGTGTTCAACGTCAAGTATTTGAGCTGTGTGTTTAGATTTCAAAAGTATTGGGCTGTGTGTTCAATTCTCAACAAAGTGTGTGCTGTGTGTTCACAATCAATATACGGGCTGCGTGTTCAGAAAGTCGGGGTGTTTGAACTGTGTGTTCAAGATGCAAACAGAATACGGTGTTATAGACTAAACATTCAAAATAAGCTGTGTGCTTGAGTGAGCAGATAAACATGACAAAAGCACGAAATGCGCGGAAAATGCAGGATACATTGCAGAAAATGTAAAAGTGAGGTAAATACCTCTCATGCCTGATGAAAGAGGTGAGACTCCGGCTCTCGCAGAAGCAGATCCCCAGGCGCTCGGTCATCAAAATCGGTGAAATGATAAAAAACTGCCTGTGGGAGGATGTGTATCTAAGGGGCATACCTCTCAGGGATGAACGGCCGAACTCTCGGGGGCAAGGACATGATGTCCGGCTCACCCCCGGCACCTGGAGAACCTCCGCCATAAGGAAAATAACCCGCCATCTCGAAAAATCTGCAAAGAGGAGCAAAAATGAGCAAAATGAGCCAAAATTAGAAAAAGTCAACAAAAGTCAACTCTCGGGAAATGAAAAAGTCAACAAAAGTCAACCCCCGAGAAAATCCTCCAAATGTTGAGACAAACTTACCTCAAGTGGTAAAAATGAGAAAAGAAGCCCCGAAATCAAAATTTAATCGGTTCAAAGTGAAGAGAACTGAAAGTTTTCGCGAAAACAACTTGCGTAGGGCGTTGGAAAACGCGTATAGAGCGCAGATCTGAGAGAGAAAATGGTTTGGGAAGGAGGAGAGAGCAATTTCGGAGCTGCACTTGTGAGGAAAAGTGCTTTGGATAAGCACATTTAAAGAAAAGAAGGTGAAAAGACCAAACTGCCCCGGATTTGGCCTAAGTGGCCGGCCGGCCACCTTTTCTGGTAGGCCGGCCACCCCTCTCCCTCAAACCTGGCCGGTGGCCTCCCCCTGGGAATAAAACTGGCCGGTGGTGTCCCCCATGTGTCCTCCAAGGTCTCTGCAAATTTTGGTGATGATTGGAGTCTCCGGCACCCGGGAAAGCACAAGGAAGGTGCACTTTTTGTCGTGAAATCCCTCCACGGGAACTTCAACCCCCAACTTTCAATGTGTGTTTCAACATTTCTCGCCGAGGGCAAGATGTATCCTTTTTGAATATGTTGTGACCCCTCCGGGAGGTAAACCGGAGGTCGCGATTGAACCACCTTCGTCGAAACTTGCATTACTTTGCTCGTTGTTTTGCAACAAACTCGCATTCTAGTTTGCACTCGTCCTGCATTGTTATGCACGTCACTTGCATTCTCATGAATATAACTTGCATTGTTATACACGTTTCCTTGATACTGTCATGCCTCTATGCTTAAACTCGCGTTGTCACACACGTTGCTTCTCGCATTGCGATGCACTCACCCATCAACACCGCATTTGTCTGCACTCGATATCACACTGAACATATGTTGCTAACTATGTTGTGCTTGTTGAGTTTCTTCCTTTTTCAGGCACGATATTGTATGAACGGTTCATTTGGGGCTGGTGCGACCAAACGAGCCACGCAAGTATTGTATCCTCTCCGTATGAAACGTGGCAGGAGTCCAATGATTCTCCGCATTCTTCAACTGCATGAAATGTAGTTTTGCTTTGCATTCTTGCTTAAAACGGCTGCATCTATTGTGAATATTTGCTTCATTACAGCTTGCTGCTTCGCATGATCATTAAGTTACATCCGGCTTTGTGCATATCGTTTTGCATTTTGCCCCCCGCCTGCGGGCATGCCTGCGGGCACATCTTCCTGTTCGTCTCGTATGTTTGTCTAAGTCTTCGGCCTTGTCAAAAATGGGTCGTCTCAGGGCTTTGACATTCACTCCCGTCACTTCTTGACTTCCGAGTTCTGTCAAAGAGGGGCAACTGTAGACACCCCATTTTTGACCGACCTTAAGACTCAGATGTCATTGATTGAGCGCTTGGTGATGTTGCATATTGTGCTCGTTCTAAGGTTGCGGAATCACGGCTGCGAGCCTTGCCCCCGGACTTCCGGACTCTTTTGTGTCTTGTCTCGGTTTGCGAATCGGGTCCCGTTTTCTCCGTTTTCTCTTCCCGAGGGGAGGGAGAGGTCTCGTAGATCATCTCTTAGTGGCCGTAGGCTACATTTCGTGGTCGTAGGCCATTTTTCTCGTTTGGAGCCCGGTTCCCAGTTTTCGGAGCCGTCGGCCGTGTGCCTCGGTTCGGGACCGCTCAACCATCTCCGTTTGCTCCAGTTTTTGGCATACGTCTTATTTCCTCCCTTTTGAGGGACACTGTGGCTCGAGAGACCAACTTCGTGGTCAAACGCCACCTCCAGTGCTTAACAGTCAATTTTCGGGGCCCCGGGCTGCGTGTTTTGGCCCCCGAACCTTCGTTTTGCATCGGTTTTGGTCCGTTTTTGGCAGGGACCTTATTTTCATTGTTAGGAAGGTTGTAGAAGGGTGGGAGGCCAGCAATTGTTCTGAAAGCCAGCTTTATTCCTTTATCACTCCCCGTCGCCCGTTTTCCTCGCTAGAAAGCTGGTGTTGACCATTCCCGGGCCACTTTCTTTGGCCCTCAACCACATATTTGTGTTGTACATACCTGGGAGGCCACCAATATGACATGGCCGGCCAGCAATTGTTCCTGACCTTTTTGAACCCTCTAAAAAGTTGGTTTTTCTCTCTCCTGGTTCACATTTTTAGGATTTTGACCACATAGCTGTGTTGTGCACACATAGGAGGCCACCAATATGGGTGGCCGGCCAGCTTTTCTTGATTGAACCTTTTGACCCTGGCTGGCCAGCCAGGGGAGGTGGCCGGCCGGCCACCTGAACCCTCTGAACCTGGCCGGCCATGTTCCTCACACCTGGTTCCTTACAGTTGCACCCTCTGTTTCCCCCCAGATCCTGTATCCAAGGGGGGGTCTTTTGGGGGGGAAATTTGAATTTGATTTTCCCCCCCTTTCCTCCACTCCTCCCTCTATAAAACCAGACCCTCCAGCTCCATTTTGAAGGGTTAACAAAACTTGTTTAGAGCCTTGCTTACATCTCTCCCTCTCTCTCTCTTTCAAGCTTCAAAACCCTAAAAGCCTTGCACCATTTCTACACCAATCCATAGCATCACACTACCACACTCCATTCCAGCAACTTGAAGGCTATTTCCAGAGGCTAGGAGCACCATTTCTTGGACCAAAAGCTGTTGAAGACTTAGGCTACAAGGGTGAGTCTTCTTTCCTCTCTTTCTTGCTCTATTTTGTGCTATATCTAAGCCATACTTGATTACATTTTTGGGCTCTGATCCAAATTGTAAATAGTCATATTTTGAGCTCATCTCCATGTTTGATTAAGGGTCTTTCTTTGTTTGAGGTCTCCTCCTCACCCTTTGTGTTTAAACTCTCTTTTAGGCCTAGTTTTGCATGATATTTTAGGCTTATTTGTGAGCTGTTTTGGACTTGGTCATAAACTGTAAAATGGATTTTTTTGAGCCCCTCTTCAACTTTGTTGAAGAGCTCTCCTCTGTTTGAGGTCGGTTGCTACCACTTGTCTCTTTATCCCTCTTTTAGGCCTTTTTCTTGCATGATGATTTAGCCTTACTTGTGTTCATTTTAGAGACTTGATGTAAACTGTAAAGTGCCATGTTTTGAGCCCCTCTTCAACTTTGTTGAAGGGCTCTTTCCCATTCGGGGCTAGCTTCTGTCCCTTGTCTCTATTCTCTCTTTTAGGGGCCATTTTTGCATGATAGATTAGCCCTATTTATATTCATTTTTGAGACTTGTTATAAACTTAAAAGAGGCTTGTTTTGACATCATATTCATGTTTTATTAAGGGCATTTTCTTATTTGAGGTCTCATGCTTCTTTGTATGCTTGATTGTTCCTTGTTTTGAGCCTTACACCCAAGCTCTTGTCGCATGCTTTGTTTGGCCCTCTAGCCACTGAAATCCAATGGATTTTCAGTGGTTAGTACACTATTTTGAGCCTCCAAATCAGGGGGGGCGACCCCCTCTCACCTTGACTTATTTGATGGTCATTTTGGCCTTTCAAAGGGACCCCTCTTTGCATGCTTCTTAGCCACTTTTCAGGCCCAATTTGGTGAGTTTTGGGACTACCATATTTGATTTCCAGAGTTTTTTTGGTCATGCTTCATGTCTATCTTGTATGTGCCTAATAATCCCTTTGTATGCCCTCCAAAGGAGCCCCTCATTTTTGTATGTGTTGGCTGCATTTCCATGTTTATTTGGGCATATTTTGGCATGTTTAGTTCACTGATTTTTGTTGGTTTGATGAGTTCTCACTTTCTTCATGTACTTGCCATGTAAACCATGTTTACTAGTCAAAGTTGCATGCTATTTTAGTCCATCTTGCTAGCATCTTTTGGCCATGCCTTAAACTGGAAGTGTTCATGTTTTGGGACTATCTTGGCTCTGTCTTTGTGCTTCATTATCAAATAATGCATGCTTTGTATAGCTACAAGTCAATACATGTGCCTAGTTTTGAGTTTCGGGGCTCATCTCATGCATCGGGTGTCATATATCCATGATTTGAGATCATTTTGCATCATATTTTAGTGCTGAAATTTGCATGTTCATATGCCTTGTTCCATGCCTTGCCATGCTTTGGTAGAGTGGCATTTGTGCCTTAGGTTCGGTCCTCGGTTTGCGTGCATGTGTGTACGCATTTCGAGTGTCTCATTTTCATCTAATGGCCTCTGATGTGAGTGTGGCTGAGGTCCACTCATGTTAGTGTAAGCCCATATTGCATTGTGTATGCCATCTTAGTCCTTTGCATTGCATGTGCTAGGTTGTATGTTAAAGCATTGTGCATGCCAGTTTACATCGTGCATTGTGTATGCCATTTCATAGCATTGCGTATGCTAGGTTACATGTTAGGATTGCATTCATGCATGTCATGCATATTGCATTGTGCTTGGGATAGGAGTTAGCCCGAGCACGGGAAACGAGGGACGTTTCGTACTCCGGGTGACGGAACGTGTCTCAATTCCCTGTCGCCGACACTCCGGATTATCTATGATGGAGTCTAGGCCTTGTTGTGTTTTCATGTGCATTCATTTCATATTGAGTAGTGCAATTCGACTCCTCGGCCATCATGCATCGAGATGCGTGATTGGTGGCACGAGGATTGAGGCGTGCATACATATGTGAAAATACTTTGCCATGCCCCTTTGTTGCTCTCTGTTGTAGCAAATCAAGGATCAACAGCTTTCTAAAGCCTTACACAGCATTTCGCAAACAATTGCAAACAGAGGCAAACCGGGGCATCGCAGTGGATTTTCGCGCAAGGCAACCCGAGCATCCATCATTCATCATTCGGAACAGAGCTGAGGCGGTCCTGGGGCTTGCATGCTAATTTACTGCTTTCCTAGATTAATTTGTTAATTAATTAGGGATTTGTATTTATTCGGACTGTACTATTCATTCGGGACTGTATATTATTTATTCGGACCCTCCGAGCGAGGGCAATGTTGTAATAAGTGTGCGTGCGTGTGATGTATGTCTTCCAACCCCACGTCTTTCTCCCTTTTATTTACCAGCTTACGATGGTTAGATTAGGGCATGTTTCAATTAGCATAACAATATGACAACACGTTTGCATTCATTCATCTGTTTTGCATGCACCGGGCTCGGCGCATCAAACTCACTGCATTGTATTTCAATTCCAAGTTGAATACTTGTTAGCTGTAGCATCCCATATGCCATGTTTAGAATAGCCGAGCCTATCTTAGTTGCATTACTGCATGTGTTGCATTAGGCATTTCTGTATAGTTAGGATCATGCATGATTTCTAATTAGCTTCTGTTTTGGCTTGGAGTACTCGGTAAGTTTTATGTTTTAGCATCCTTGCATGCGTGTGAGTGACCGCCATGATAGCATGCTTACCATGAGGCTATATGCTTATGTGATATATCTGCCTGAATGCCTGTGGGTGAAGGTTGGGTTATTTGGATTGGAACAAATCATTGACTGTGAGTCTTAAGCCCACTAGATAGTGGCAAAACCATATTTTCTAAACCCACCTGAGGGTGGCAAAATCTGAATTTTAAGCCTACTTGCGAGTAGCAAATCATTTTAAAAAATAAGCAGGAAATGTTTCGTTCCAATTCAGACGACCCAGTCTATACTTGTATGCTGTGCGCATCACATAGTAATCTAGGCTAATAACCGGAATAAGAGCACACAATGTTTTCAAAACTTGATATCATGGTTAGTAGAGGCCGATCTTTGATCGGGCGAGCGGGGGTGCTCACGAAGTGACCTTCCCTAATCGTACCCAAGTTCCTGAGCTGAGGCAACTTTGGTGATGACGGACACGTGGCCTTAAGCAACGAGTCAGGGTTTCCTAAATTTCCCAAAACAAAACATTTAGGTGGCGACTCTGTATCTGGCAAAACAGTCCATGTTTGGCACTTCTTTAAAAAAAAATCTGTTTTCTCAAAACGATTTGCCGGATTTGGACTCTTTGGTTCAGATTGAGAACCGTGACAATTTGAGTCCTGAACTGTAGTGAGCCCAAAATGAACGGAACGGGAGGACTCATCCCTCCCGGGGGCGTTCGGGGACGTCTACAGCCCCATACAAGTAATGCCGCCAGATTTTCAAAACAAACACAACTGCGGCCAATTCTAAATCATGTGTTGGGTAGTTTTTCTCATGTGGCCTCAACTGCCTAGAGGCGTGGGCAATCACCCTTCCATTCTGCATTAATACACAACCCAAACCTTTATAAGATGCATCACTGAAAATCACAAAGTTTTTCGTACCTGATGGTAATGCCAAAACTGGTGCAGTGGTCAGTCTTGTCTTTAGTTCATGAAAAGCAGATTCTCTTTCGTCATTCCATTCAAATGGTTGCCTTTTGCGTGTCAATTGGGTGAGGGGCACAGCTATTTTTGAAAAGTCTTTCACAAATCATCTGTAATATCTGGCCAAACCCATGAAACTGCGAACTTCAGTTACATTTGTCGGTGTAAGCCAATTCACAATTGCCTCTATTTTCTGCGGGTCCACTGAAATTCCCTCATTGTTGATTACATGCCCTAAGAACATAACTTCATCCAACCAAAATTCACATTTCTTTAGTTTGGCAAATAATTTCTTTTCCCTAAGTGTTTGCAAAACAGTCCTCAGATGTTGTTCATGTTCAAGTTTATTCTTTGAGTATATCAAAATATCATTAATAAAAACTACAACAAATTCATCAAGGCAGGTCTTAAAAATTCGGTTCATTAGGTCCATAAATGCTACAGGAGCATTAGTTAGCCCAAATGGCATAACAAGAAATTCATAGTGGCCATACCTTGTTCGAAATGCAGCTTTCTCAACATCTTCTGCTTTTACTTTCAACTGGTGATACTCGAATCTCAAATCAATTTTGGAAAACACTTGTGATCCCTGCAACTGGTCAAACAGGTCATCAATACGAGGTAAGGGATATTTATTTTTTATTATTACCTTGTTCAGTTCTCGATAGGCAATACACAAGCGCAAGATTTCATCCTTCTTTTTCACAAATAATACTGGTGCACCCCATGGTGAAGTACTAGGTCGAATAAACCCTTTGTCAAGCAGGTCTTGCAACTGTTTTTACAGTTCTTTCATTTCAGCGAGAGCCATTCTGTAAGGAGTTTTAGAAATAGGTTAGGTGCCTGGCACAACTTCAATAGTAAACTCTATCTCCATGTCCACTAATTCCCCTAGAAATTCGTTTGGAAACACATCTAGAAATTCGCTAACAATAGGGATACTACTCAATTCTACATTCACACTTTTTTCAGATAGCACACAACACAAATAACCCTGGCACGCTTTCCTGATCAATTTATATACTTTCATTGCAGATATCAAATAAGGTGGAGGCACTACCCCGTTACCCACAAACACAATTTCTTCATGTTCCGGAGGTCTAAATACAACTCGTTTTGTTACACAATCAATGGTGGCACAATATTTAGTTAACCAATCCATGCCTAGAATTACATCAAAATGTCTAAAGTCCAAGGGCAACAAATCCACATACAGAATAGCATTCCCAATACGCATGTCAAAAAATCGATATACAGATGCACACAACACAGATTCCCCGGATGGAGCAAATACACATAGCAGATATGGCAATGATTCTAGAGGTCTACTCAGTCTAGATACAAATGCACAAGTTACGAAAGAGTGTGTTGATCCAGAGTCAATTAATACAAAAGCATCCTGATTACATATAGAGATAGTACCTGAGACAACGGCTTTAGCATTCCGTGTATCGCCCGGAACAAGCGCAAAAACTTTCCCTTGCCTCACGGTATCTCCGGTGGTAGTAGATCTCGTAGTATTTCCCAGTTTTGGGATTGATGCAGTGGAGCTAGCAGCTAATTTTTCACTATTCTAATTACAATCTCTGGCCATATGCCCCGTTTTTCTACACTTAAAACAAGCTCCTGACACATGGTAACAAACTCCGCGGTGCCTTTTACTACAAATATTGCACATTGGAGATGTATCTCGGGAAGAATTTGAACTACTTAAGGAGCCCGTATTTTGTTTCTTCGAAAATTTCTTCTTCGAAAAGAAGCCGTGTCTTTTACTACCTTTCTAGTCAGTTGTTGTGTTGGCCTGTCTGGCTAGGTTAGCTTCTGATATTATGGCTTGGTCCATCACCCCAATATAGGTTTCTAGCTTGAGGACGTTCACTCTCTCTAAAATATCATCGCGAAGCCCACCTTCAAAATGCCTCGCTTTCTTGTAGTCGGCATCGACCACATGTGGTGCAAATTTGTCCAACTCAGTGAACTTAGCCTCATACTCAGCTACTGTCATGCTGTTTTGCTTAAGTTCCATCAACTATGACACTTTCCTGTCATAGACACACTGTGAAAAGTACTTATCATAGAAATTTTTCAAGAATTGCGTCCAGCCAATGTCTTTATGATTCTCACGCATTAACATCCACCATCTTCTTGCTTCATCTTCTAACATAAAGGTGGCTAGAAGTACATTCTGTGTCTCTGAACAAGGAAACACTTCGAATAGTTTTTCGATGTCGAGAACCCATGCTTCGGCCTTCAATGGATCTAATCCCCCATGAAACTGTGGCTGTTTCATTTTCTTAAACTCTTTGGTGAGAGCTATTATTCAGTCATCGTTCTGTAAGTCTGGCACAGGTTGTGATAACCCTGGTCCGTATTATGCTAATTAATCTTAATTATGATTGCGATTATGTGTTTAATATGATTTTGAGTGCCAATTGAATGATTATATGTGGTTTTGAATTTCTATCTGTTCACCATAGGAAAATCTGTCTGATTTTCTACTTTAGAATTTAAATTGAAGGCCTTATCGGCCACAGAAACTGAAATTGATTACGCCATTGTGATTAGCATAATTTTTAGAGCCTATGGTGAAATTTAATTGAAAATTTATTCGGATCAAAGTAATTAGATTCAGAACGATTAATTAGAGTACCATTATTTAATCTTAATCCATTGTATTAAGAGAGCCTATAAATAGGCCAATTTACACTCATATACAACTTACCTGAGCTCAAAAATCTGAACATCCTCTCTAGAGAGAGAGAGAGAGAATCGACCCTTGAGTAAAAGAGAAGGCATTTTGTGCATTTGGCTCAAGGTTTGTGAATTGGAAGGCTAGGCTCAAGATTTAACTACAATTGTGAGGATTGAAGCTCCTAGGTGAGTGGATTCATAAGTTTGAGTTTGCAATGTTATAAATTCAAGGTTTGATTGTGATCAAGAACATAACTTGAATTGAATTTGTTAAATTTGGAGCTTGTATGAACATGCATGTGCATAATTGCTATAATTTTGTATATTCAAGCATGAATCATGTTGAACAAGAAGAATTGGGCACCAAATCTCACATGCATGCGTGATTTTTATAAGTTTCATGATCATAAGCCTTATTTGTACCAGTTAAAATAGAATTAGAGTGAAGAATATACATGCATGCATGATTTATGAAGATATGGAGTTGGTTTGAGGGTGAATATACATGTTTTGGGAATATGAAGAGAATTCAAAATGATTTTGGAAAAAGGGACCATGAATTTGAGCAATTGGCCTCGTATTGTTGTTATTCTCATGTTATGTAATATGTTTCCATGTCTTTGTGTCCAAAACATGGGCCTTGCACCTTTGAATGTCAAGTTTGAAGCTCAAGCAGCTTGCTGGAAAACCCAAAATTTGGCATGTCCGCTCAAGCGGGGTAATGGCCGCTCAAGCGGGGTAATGGCCGCTCGAGCGTGAAATATTAGTTCCCAGAACTTTTGCAGACTTTGACGTTCGCTCGAGCGAGGAGATTTACGCTCGAGCGTCAAGCCATGTGGTTTGACTTTCAGCTCGAGCGTCCGAAGTCATGCTCGAGCATAAAAACGAGACAACCAGTATTTTTGTAGACCCAATGGGTCCGCTCGAGCGGCCAAAGCCACGCTCGAGCGAGGAGCCCTGTTTCAGAAATTTTGTAAAGATGTTCTATGTTTCATTTTTCGTTCTCTTTCATTTCTAAGCACTTTTAAGCATACATTAAGTATTGTAAATGAGTTAAAAGAATAAGAAAGAAGCCTGAGAGGGATGTATGAATTAAGAACGGATTGAATTGTTTGTGACCCATTATGTTCATGAAATGTGTAGGGTCAAGCACGAGGCAAATCCACCAGGCAGATCCCTGTGAGTAATATCTTAGTAAAGATATTTGAAGTATGTTATTTGTCCAATTGCTTATTTCCATATCAGTCTTATAAATTTGTTAAACAGAATTGTGGACAAATATTTGTTATGTCATATGATTGGGCCAAAGGCCGTCGGACACCGTTTGACATGAATGATTGGGCCAAAGGTCGTTTGATACGATTGATTGGGCCAAAGGCCGTTGGACACCGTTTGATATGAATGATTGAACCAAAGGCCGTTCGACATGAATGATTGGGCCAAAGGCCGTCGGACACCGTTTGATATGAATGATTAGGCCAAAGGCCGTTTGACATGAATGATTGGGCCAAAGGCCGTCGGACATCGTTTGACATAAATGATTGGGCCAATGGCCATTGGACATCAATGATTTGGGCTTGAGGCCGTTTGTTAAGGAACGAAGTGGGCCAGAGGCCGTTTGACATGTTCGGGCTTGAATCACCTAATGTACTAAATAATGCACTAAATAGAACTCTAAATGGGCCCATGGCCGTTTGATATATGTGAATCATCTTCGTGTACCTTCTTTATTTGATATTATTCACTGAACTTTCGCTCACGCTCATTCATGTGTATGTAGGTGAGCCAAGAGATGTCTAAACCCAGCCTCGGTGAAATATGCGGAAAATAGTCAAGGTTTTGAAGAGTCAGCCCAAACGTCTCATACACGAGACTTGTCTTCGCGTCTTTTGTTCTTTTGTTATAATTTTGCTACGATGGTGAAAACGTTGGATCACCTTTGTATATAAACTTTGGGTTTGACTAACTTAGACTTGAATGATTCTGTATGTACAGAACTTTGTGTTGTTATTCCTTTGATGTGAGTTATTAACATATATATATATATAAGGATTGTTATGATGTGCCATGTAATCACAGCTCTATGGACAAAATTTTTAAATTTACTTCCGTTTTGGCCCCTTAACTCTGTTCAACTACGTTCTTTTTGGTTAGAGGCCATAGGTAATCTCCTGATTACTAGCCGGTTATGACCTAAATCCATGGGAGCGAGTTCGGGTCATGACAGAGTGGTATCAGAGCACGAGTTAATAACTCACACACTTGTCTAAATGAGCAATAAGCGTCTAGAAAAGATCTAGGATGCATTCATGTGATAAGTATGAATCTAAAAGTATCAAGAATATGCTTAAATGTTTCAAAACGAATAATTATATGCTTAAATGCTTCAAGATGAATGATGATATGCTATATGTTTGTGCTTTACTTGCATTGCAATTATTTGAATATGTATGCTTCTTGGTATATGCATACTTGTGAAACTTCTGTATAAAGAATAATGCAAGTCTAATCAGATGGTGAGAACAAGAGGTGATAAAATAAAGGAGTCTTCTACTGCCAGAATGGATAGAATAGAAAGATTCATTTAGGAAATAGCAGAAACATTGAGGCAACAATAGCAGTGGCAACAACAGTGGCAACAACCACATCCTCCGCCTCCTCCTCCAGTACCACCTGTTCAAGATATTCAGAATGATGACCAGATAATAGTTCTTGCCAAAGAGTTTAAGAAAATGAAACCGCCACAGTTTCATGGGGGATTAGATTCGTTGAAGTCCGAAACATGGGTCCTCGGCGTTGAAGGTGGTGGATGCTAATGCGTGAAAATAATAAAGATATTGGTTGGGCACGGTTCTTGGAAATGTTCTATGATAAATACTTTCCACAATGTGTTTGTGACAGAAAGGTGTCAAAATTCATGGAACTTAAGCAGAATAGCATGACAGTAGCTGAGTATGAGGCCAAATTTACTAAATTGGCCAGGTTTGCACCACATGTGGTTGACACGGATTGCAAGAAAGCGAGACATTTTGAAGGGGGACTCTAGGATGATATTCTGGAAAAAGTGAATGTTCTCAAACTGGAGACCTATATTGAGGTGTTAGACCGGGCCATAATATCTGAAGCTAACATAGCCAGACAAGCTAAATCATCAACTGACTGGAAGAGTAGTAAAAGACATGACTTCTTTTCGAAGAAGAAATTTTCAAAGAAGCAGAATACAGGCTCCTCAAGTACTTCTAATTCTTTTCGAGATACATCTCCTATGTGCAACATTTTTGGTAAAAGGCATTGTGGAGTTTGTTACCGTGTGTCGGGAGCCTGCTTTAAATGTGGTAAAGCAAGGCACATGGCCAGAGATTGTAATCAGAATAGTGGAAAATTAGCTGCTAGCTCAATAGCATCCATCCCAAAACCAGGAAATACTATGAGATCTACTATCGCTGGGGATACCGTGAGGCAAGGGAGAGTTTTTGCGCTTGTTCCGGGCGATACGCGGAGTACTGAAGCCGTTGTCTCAGGTACTATCTCTATATGCAATCAGGATGCTTTTGTGTTAATTGATTCCGGATCAACACACTCTTTTGTAACTTGTGCGTTTACATCTAGACTGAGTAAACCCCTAGAACCATTGCCATATTTGCTACGTGTGTGTGCTCCATCTGGGGAATCTGTGTTGTGTGCATCTGTATATTGATTTTGTGACATGCGTGTTGGGAATGCTATTCTATATGTAGATTTGTTGCCCTTGAACTTTAGACATTTCGATGTAATTTTGGGCATGGATTGGCTAACTAAATATTGTGCCACCATTGATTGTGTAACAAAACGGGTTGTGTTTAGACCACCAGAACAGGAAGAAATTGTGTTTGTGAGTAACAGGGTAGTGCCTCCACCTTATTTAATATATTTGTAATGAAAGCATGTAAATTGATCAGGAAAGGGTTTATTCGACCTAGTACTTCACCATGGGGTGCACCGGTGTTATTTGTGAAAAAGAAAGATGGAACCTTGCGCCTATGTATTGACTATCGAGAACTGAACAAGGTGACAATAAAGAATAAATATCCCTTACCTCGTATTGATGATTTGTTTGACCAGTTGCAGGGATCATAAGTGTTTTCCAAAATTGATTTGAGATCCGGATACCACCAGTTGAAGGTGAAAACAGAGGATGTTGAGAAAACTACGTTTCGAACAAGGTATAGCCATTATGAATTTCTTGTTATGCCATTTGGGGTGACTAATGCTAATGCGGCTTTTATGGACCTAATGAACCGAATTTTTAAGACCTACCTTGATGACTTTGTTGTGGTATTCATTGATGATATCTTGATATATTCAAAGAATAGACTTGAACATGAACATCACTTGAGAACTATCTTGCAAACACTTAGAGAAAAGAAATTATTTGCTAAACTACAGAAATGTGAGTTTTGGTTGGATGAAGTCATTTTCTTAGGGCATGTTATCAACAAAGAGGGGATTTCAGTGGACCCGCAGAAAATAGAGGCAATCGTGAATTGGCCTACACCGACAAATGTAACAGAGGTCCGCAGTTTCATGGGCTTAGCTGGGTATTACAGAAGGTTTGTAAAGGACTTTTCAAAAATAGCCGTGCCTCTTATCCAACTGACACGCTAGGGGCAACCATTCGAATGAAATGACAAAAGAGAGTCTGTCTTTCATGAACTGAAAACAAGATTAACCACTACACCGGTATTGACATTGCCCACAGGTATGGAAAACTTTGTAATTTTCAGTGATGCATCTTATGAAGGTTTGGGTTGTGTATTAATACAGAATGAGAGGGTGATTGCCTACGCCTCCTGGCAGTTGAGGCCACATGAGAAAAACTACCCAACACATGATTTAGAATTGGCCGCAGTTGTATTCGCTTTGAAAATCTGGCGGCATTATTTGTATGGGGCGAAGTGTGAAGTCCACACGGATCACAAAAGTCTGAAGTACTTCTTTACGCAGAAGGAGTTGAACATGCGACAGAGGAGATGGCTTGAATTGATAAAGACTATGATCTTGAAATCCAGTATCACCCTGGGAAAGCCAATACAGTTGCTGATGCCTTGAGTAGAAAATCGATGGGGAATTTGGCTTGTTTGCTTACTGAACAGAAAGAAATCTTGCAAGATTTTGAGAAGTCTGAGATTGAAGTGGTATTATGTGAACAGGGCGGATTGATAGCCGCTATTTCAACCAAACCAGCAATCATTGAAGAGATTAAACAGAGACAAAAAGAGGATGAATTCCTCAAGAAAGTGATCGATGAATTTGAGATGAGTCCGAAAGCAGAGTTCAGCATTGAAAGTGAAGTGTTGAGGTTTCGAAACCGAATGTGTGTCCCAGATGTTCCAAAACTAAAGAAGAGAATTCTAGATGAAGCCCATAAATCAGTGTTTGCTATGCATCCGGGTAATAACAAAATGTATCGGGATTTGAAACAAAACTATTGATGGCCCAAAATGAAGAAAGAGATTACAGAATATGTGTCCAAGTGCCTTCAATGTCAGCAAGTTAAGGCTGAACACCAAAAACTAGGCGGTCTATTTCAACCTCTCCCTATTCCTAAATGGAAGTGGGAGCATGTGACTATGGATTTTATTGTTGGTTTACCTTGGACTCCTCGAGGTATGGACTCTATTTGGGTTGTAGTTGATAGACTAATTAATTCTGCACATTTTCTGCCTATGAAAACTACATTTGATGCTTATAGACTGGCTACTATATATGTTGATGAGATTATCCGTTTACACGGAGTTCGGGTATCTATTGTATCGGATAGAGATCCGAAATTTGTGTCTAAATTGTGGAAGAGTCTACAAAGAGCCATGGGAACAGAATTGAGATTCAGTACTGCATTCCATCCACAAACAGATGGACAATCAGAACGGACCATACAGACTTTAGAAGACATGCTCAGAATGTGTGCTTTAGATTTTCAAGGGAGTTAGGAAGACTATTTGCCACTAGCAGAGCTTACATACAATAACAGCTTCCACTCCAGCATCGGTATGGCACCATACGAGGCTTTATATGGTAGAAGGTGTAGATCACCAATTTGTTAGACAGAAGTCGGGGATAAGGCTCTTCTTGGGCCTGAAATTGTGCAAGACACTTTTGAGAAGGTCAAAACTATTAAGCAAAGGCTCAAAACAGCTCAGGACCGACAGAAGAATTATGCAGATGTTCGAAGAAGACCTCTTGAGTATGAGGTTGGTGACCATGTGTTTATCCATGTGACTCCAATGAAGGGCCAAGTCAGGTTTGGTAAGAAAGGGAAATTGACGCCTCGTTACATTAGGCCGTTTCAGATTCTGGAAAAACTTGGCCTAGTTACTTATAGAGTTGCTTTGCCACTGGGATTCGAGCAAATCCATAATGTGCTTCATGTGTCAATGTTGAGGGATTATCTTCGGGATCCGTTACATGTGATTGATTATCACCGGATAGCTCTTAATGAAAATATGGAATATGCAGAATGGCCGGAACGAATCATTGATTGGCAAGTGAAACAATTAAGAAGCAAGTCAATCCCGATGGTGAAAGTGGAATGGAAAGAACACTATGGAATGGATGCTACATGGGAAAAAGAAGATGAGATGCGACTACGCTATCCACATTTGTTTCCTGACGAAGGTAAAAATATGTTTGGAGGACCAAACTTCCTAAAGGGGGGAAGACTGTGATAACCCTGGTCCGTATTATGCTAATTAATCTTAATTATGATTGCGATTATGTGTTTAATATGATTTTGAGTGCCAATTGAATGATTATATGTGGTTTTGAATTTCTATCTATTCACCATAGGAAAATCTGTCTGATTTTCTACTTTAGAATTTAAATTGAAGGCCTTATCGGCCACAGAAACTGAAATTGATTACGCCATTGTGATTAGCATAATTTTTAGAGCCTATGGTGAAATTTAATTGAAAATTTAGTCGGATCAAAGTAATTAGATTCAGAACGATTAATTAGAGTACCATTATTTAATCTTAATCCATTGTATTAAGAGAGCCTATAGATAGGCCAATTTACACTCATATACAACTTACCTGAGCTCAAAAATCTGAACTTACTCTCTAGAGAAAGAGAGAGAGAGAATCGACCCTTGAGTAAAAGAGAAGGCATTTTGTGCATTTGGCTCAAGGTTTGTGAATTGGAAGGCTAGGCTCAAGATTTAACTACAATTGTGAGGATTGAAGCTCCTAGGTGAGTGGATTCATAAGTTTGAGTTTGTAATGTTATAAATTCAAGGTTTGATTGTGATTAAGAACATAACTTGAATTGAATTTGTTGAATTTGGAGCTTGTATGAACATGCATGTGCATAATTGCTATAATTTTGTATATTCAAGCATGAATCATGTTGGACAACAAGAATTGGGCACCAAATCTCACATGCATACGTGATTTTCATAAGTTTCATGATCATAAGCCTTATTTGTACCAGTTAAAATAGAATTGGAGTGAAGAATGTACATGCATGCGTGATTTATGAAGATATGGAGTTGGTTTGAGGGTGAATATACATGTTTTGGGAATATGAAGAGAATTCAAAATGATTTTGGAAAAAGGGACCATGAATTTGAGCAATTGGCCTCGTATTGTTGTTGTTCTCATGTTATGTAATATGTTTCCATGTCTTTGTGTCCAAAACATGAGACTTGCACCTTTGAATGTCAAGTTTGAAGCTCAAACAGCTTGCTGGAAAACCCAGAATTCGGCATGTTCGCTTGAGCATGAAATGCTAGTTCCCAGAACTTTTGCAGACTTTGACGTCCGCTCGAGTGAGGAGATTTACGCTCGAGCGTCAAGCCATGTGGTTTGACTTTCAGCTCGAGCGTTCGAAGTCATGCTCGAGCGTAAAAACGAGACAACCAGTATTTTTGCAGACCCAATGGGTCCGCTCGAGCGGCCAAAGCCACGCTCGAGCAGGGAGCCCTGTTTTAGAAATTTTGTAAAGATGTTCTGTGTTTCATTTTTCGTTCTCTTTCATTTCTAAGCACTCTTAGGCATACATTAAGTATTGTAAATGAGTTAAAAGAATAAGAAAGAAGCCTGAGAGGGATGTATGAATTAAGAACGGATTGAATCGTTAGTGACCCATTATGTTTATGAAATGTGTAGGGTCAAGCACGAGGGCAAATCCACCGACAGATCACTGTGAGTAATATCTTAGTAAAGATATTTGAAGTATGTTATTTGTCCAATTGCTTATTTCCATATCAGTCTTATAAATTTGTTAAACAAAATTGTGGTCAAATATTTGTTGTCATATGATTGGGCTAAAGGCCATCGGACACCGTTTGACATAAATGATCGGGCCAAAGGCCGTCGAACACCATTTGATATGAATGATTGGGCCAAAGGCCGTTTGACATGAATGACTGGACCAAAGGCCGTCGGACATCGTTTGATATGAATGATTGGGCCAAAGGCCGTTTGACATGAATGATTAGGCCAAAGGCCGTTGGACATTGTTTGACATAAATGATTAGGCCAAAGGCCGTTGGACATCAATGATTTGGGCTTGAGGCCGTTTGTTAAGGAACGAAGTGGGCCAGAGGCCGTTTGATATGTTCGGGCTTGAATCGCCTAATGTACTAAATAATGCACTAAATAGAACTCTAAATGAGCCCAAGGCCGTTTGAAAGATGTGAATCACATCCGTGTACCTTCTTTATTTGATATTATTCACTGAACTTTCGCTTATGCTCATTCATGTATATGTAGGTGAGCCAAGAGATGTCCAAACCCAGCATCGATGAAATATGCAGAAAATAGTCAAGGTTTTGAAGAGTCAGCCCAAAAGTCTCACGCACGAGACTCGTCTTCGCCTCTTTTGTTCTTTTGTTATAATTTTGCTACGATGGCGAAAACGTTGGATCACCTTTATATATAAACTTTGGGTTTGACTAACATAGACTTGAATGATCCTGTATGTACAGAACTTTGTGTTGTTATTCCTTTGATGTGAGTTATTAACATATATATATATATGGATTGTTATGATGTGCCATGTAAGCACAGCTCTATGGACAAAAGTTTTAAATTTGCTTCCATTTTGGCCCCTTAACTCTGTTCAAATACGTTCTTTTTGGTTAGAGGCCATAGGTAATCTCCTGATTATTGGCTGGTTATGACCTAAATCCATGGGGGCAGGTTCGGGTCATGGCACAGGTGGTCCCGGAGGTGGAGGTGGAGGATGTGGTTGCTGCCACTGTTGTTGTTGCCTCAATGTTTCTGCCATTTCTTGAATCAATCTTTCCATCCTATCCATTCTGGCAGTAGAGGACTCATCTATCTCATCACCTCTTGTTCTCACCATCTGACTAGACTTGTATTATTCTTTATACAAAAGGTTCACAAGTATGCATATGCCAAAAAGTATACATATTCAAATAATTTGTAATGGAAGTAAATCACAAACATATAGCATATAATCATTCATCTTGAAACATTTAAGCACATTCTTGACGCTTTCGGATTCATACTTATACATGTATGCATCCTGAATGTTTTCTAGATGCTCATCGCTCTTTTGGACAAGTGTGTGAGTTATTGACTCGTGCTCTGATACCACTATGTCATGACCCGAACCCGCCCCTATGGATTAAGGTCATAACCGGCCAGTAATCAAGGGATTACCTGTGGCCTCAAACCAAATAAAACATATCTTATTAGAGTTAAGGGGCCAAAATGGAAGCAAACTTACAAATTGTCTATAGAGCTGTGCTTACATGGTATAGCAAAATCATTCCAAAAATATTTCGTAATAACTTACACATACCCATAGAGTTAATCTATATCCAGGAACCTTTAGTCATACAGTCAGCCAAACAAAACATGTATATATACAAAGGTGATTCAACGTTTTTGCCCACATAGCAAAGATATAACAAAAGAACAAAAGGGCGAAAACAAGTCTCGCACGTGAGACGTTAGGGATGACTTCTCAAAACTTTGACTGTTTCTCACATACTTTACCAAGGCTGGGTTTGAACATCTCTTGGCTCACCTACATACCCATGAATGAGAGTGAGCAAAAACCCAGTGAATAATATCAAATAAAGAAGATACATGAATGAAGTTCGAAACAGATATACATATATCAGACGGCCTTGGGCCCATTTATGAATTTATCTAGTACATTATACGGCTTCAAGCCCGAACATATCAAACGGCCTCTGGCCCATTTCATTAATGTCCAACGGCCTTCGGCCCAATCATTCATGTCCGACGGCCTTTGGCCCAATCAATTATGTCTGATGGTCGTTGGCCCAATCATTTATGTCCAACGGCCTTTGGCCCAATCAATTATGTCCGACGGCCTTTGGCCCAATCATTTATGTCCGACGTATGTTTGTCCACAATTCAAATTAACAAACTCATGAACTCAAATAGGAGTAAGCAATTGGACAAATAACATACTTTAAAATATCTTTACTAAGATATTACTCACAGTGTTCTGCTGGTGGATTTGCCCTTGAGCTCGACCCTACACATTACATAACACATATGGGTCATAAATGATTCAATCCGTTCTTAATTCACATATTCTTCTTAGGCCTATTTCTTATCTTCTGCATCCATTTATAATGCTTAATGCATGCCTAAGAGTGCTTAGAAATGAAAGGGAATGGAAAATAAAGCACAAAATATCCTTTCAAAGTTTCAGAAAAAGGGCTCCCCGCTCAAGCATAGCTTTCGACGCTCGAGCGGACCCCTTTGGTCTGCAAAATTATTGGTTGCCTCATTTTTATGCTCGAGCGTGACTTCGAACGCTCGAGCTGGAATTCAAACTACGTGGCTAGCGCTCGAGCGTGACTCTTCCCGCTCGAACGGACATTAATGTTTGCAAAAGTTCTGGAACTAATATTTCACGCTCGAGCGGACCTCACCCCGCTCGAGTGGACATGCCAAATTCTGAAATTTCCAGAATTGTTCTTGGAGCTCAAACTTGACAGTCAAAGGCCCAAAACTCATGTTTTTGGTTCAAAAATATGGGAATACATTATAATTCATGAGGACATAAGCAATACGAGGCCAATTGTTCAAAATCATGATCCAATTCTCAAATTAATCAACATTTCTCTTGTATGGTCAAGACCTATGCATTCAAACTCCATACAAGCCTCATATCTCCATCAATCAAGCATGCATGTTAATTTTTTACTCCAATTCCATTTCAAATGGCACCAATGATGCTTGTAATCATGAAACTCAACAAAACCATGCTTGCATGTATGCTTTAATGCTCAATTTTTCATAATTAACATGCTACATGCTAGCTTATGCAAATCCATGGCAATTCTAAACATGCATATGCATATAGACTTCAATCTCATCATAATCAACTCAATTCATGTTCTTGATTGCCATTTAATTTTAAATTCACAAATTCCAAACTCAAACTTATGAATTCATGTCTGATTACTTACCTAGAAGCTCAAATCTTCCAAATTATGATTAATTCTTGAGTTGATCTTCAAGATCTTCAAACTTCTTGTTCAATTCTCTAACCTGAGCTCCCTCTCTCTCTCTCTCTAGAGTGTATAACCAGATTTTTGAGTTCAAAATGAAAAGTTTAAGTGTGTTTGCCCTTTATATACACACCCTTAATCAAGTCTCATTAACACTAGTTAATTGAGCACAATTAAATCAATTTTAATCTAATTAATTCGATCTGAATCAATTTCTAATTAAATTTCACCATAGGCTCTAAAAATTATGCCAATCACAATGATGTAGTCAGTTTCGGTTTCTGATGCCTCTACGGCTTTTCACTAAAATTCTAAAGCAGAAATTCAAACAGATTTTCCTACGGTGAACAGATAGAAATACAAGCACACATAAAATCATGTGATTATCACACAAAACCATATCAAGCATATAATCACAATCATAATTAAGATCAATTAGCATAATACGGAACAGGGTTATCACAATTGGTGCTCACTAAGTAGACCCAGCACTACTCGCAAGTGAGTCTCGTGTTCCTCCTCGAAGGTTGAATAAATCAATGCCGTCCACAAGTACGACCACAAAACGGTCCAAGTATTCCCAACAAATTATGTTCATCAAATCCATAAAGGAAGCAGGTGCATTGGTTAACCCAAAAGGCATTACAAGGAATTCATAGTGGCCATAACGCGTACGAAAGGTCATCTTCTAAATGTCCTCCTCTCAGACTCTCAACTGATGGTACCTCGACCTCAAATCTATTTTCGAAAAGTAGTGAGATCGTCTGAGTTGGTCAAACAAATCATCTATTCTGGGTAGAGGATACTTGTTCCTAACTGTAACTCTATTCAACTTGTGATAATCAATACACAACCGCAATGACCCATCATTCTTCTTCACAAAAAGAGTCGGCGCTCCCCAAGGCGATGTACTAGGACGAATGAAGCCCTTGTCTAAAAGTTCTTGGAGTTGAATCCTCAACTCATGTAATTCGGCGGGTGCAAATCTATACTATGACATGGAAATCGGTGCCATGCCAGGCACTAATTCAATGGAGAACTCGATCTTTTGGTGAGGTGGCAAACTAGTAAGATCTTTGGGAAAGACATCCAAGTATTCACAAATTACCTTTGGTAACTCAACACGAGCCCCGTCACTCTCACTATCCAAGAGAGTTGCAAGAAGGCCACTAAGCTTGCTCCTACTATGAGGGTCAACAATTGGCGACAAGTTCCTATCAACTCGGTTTCCCAAAAAGTAAAAACAGTCACCACTCGAAGTGCACACCATAACTCTCTGACGGTAACAATCAATCACAGCTTGGTAAGAACACAACCAGTCCATGCCTAAAATGACATCAAAACTCGACATATCTAGCAACACAAAAGCAAACGGAAGTCGACGCCCGGCAACTTCTATCTCACAATCACGACACCCTCGGTCTAAATCAACTGTACCCCCAATAGGTGATTCTACTATGAGTGGAGACATTAACCGTGCTACCTCTAACCCCAATGCAGAAGCAAATGCAGTAGATAAAAATGAATGAGATGCACCCGTATCTATCAGCACATTAGCCAAAGAATTACACACAACAAAAATACCTCTCACAACTGAGGATTCTGGCAACTGCAATGGCACGGTAACAGCATACACGCGCCCTTGTGGCCCCTAATTAACTTGCTCCCCTTTCAGAGCAAAAGGCTGTTGTACTGACTGAGCTGAAGCAGCTCCCTGATTAACTCGCGAAGCTTGGACTGATTGAGCCTACTGGTAGCTCTAAGTTTGCCTTGACCCTGATGTGCTAAATGCACCTCCCAACTGTGGGCAAGTTCTCTTCATATGCCTCAGTTGACCACACTGATAACAATTAAACCCTTGACCTTTATTCTAAGACTAAGACTGGCTTTGAGATCAGTTAGGTAGTGGTAACATTAACTTCCCTCCTCCCTTCTGTGGGCATGAGAAAGCTTTATGACCAGGTTGGCCAAACTTGAAACATGAGAAGCTACTCGATGCACTTTTTCCCGGACTTACACTAGGCAAAGGAAAAGTGGATCTAGACTGCTGTGGTTGGGACTGGGATGGATAGGTGTTCCTGCTCTTCTTGTTCTGCCTATAGTCTCCCTGAGACTCTTGGTCCTCAGATCTCAAACTCTGAAGCCTATCCTCCTCGGCTTGTATGGAAATTTCTACATGTGTCGCCGTCTCCACAAGACGGTTATATTCCCGAATCATATTTCCAACAAGCTTGAACATAATTTTTGTTTTCAATTTCTTTTTAAATTCAATGCAACGGCGCTGTTCCGTTGCCACCAAATCTGGTGTAAATCTGGACAAACTAAAGAAGACCGCCTCAAACTCGGCCACGGGCATGTCGAGTTGTTTGAGGTCTTTAAACTCTTGCCTCAATCTCTTCCTAGTAGTGGGAGGTATGTACTTATCTTGGAAAACAATCGCAAAGGCTTCCCATGTCGGCTCCACTCTACCCTTGGTATATTTCCACCATTGACCCACGTCTCCCTTAAGGTAGTAACTCGCTAGAGTCACTCTTAGTTCACTATCTTCGATGTGAAGTATCTTAAATGTCTTCACAGTTTGTTCAAGCCACTCATCCGCTTTCTTGGGCTCAGGGCTACCATGGAACTCATCCGGTTTGGCTTGCAAGAACTCTCTAGTAAGGAAACTTGCCCTTGAGTCCACGGTGTTCTCTCGGGCTTGATTCTCCACCCTCAACAAGTTCATAGACTCTCTTAAAGCCTCTGCCAATTCTCGAGCTAGGTCCCTCATTGCGGTTTGACCCGTTTCTCCTACCTGCTCAACCACATTAGCTTGGCCTGCTTGCTTAGCCATATTAGCTTGGCTGAACCCTTCTTCTTGCACCGGAACCCTATGGACCGGTACCTCATGCACACCTTGGCGAGCCCTACCACGCCTCCCGTCTCTACCACCACGGACTTGACCCATTCTTGACATCCTAATAAAGGACACAAGAGAAATAATTTAGCACATTAACTCATATGTGCTCGTAACTTGACTCACATGTTCGACTACAACAATTCTATATATTTCTCTACCATATACACAATTCAATTTCACACGTTCGACTACAACAATTCTATATATTTCTCTACCATATACACAATTCAATTTCACTCCACATAAGCACTTAGTCATGTAAACACATACGGACTATTCTTTTACGAAGAAATCCATTCCACGAAAAACCAAGAATTCTTAGTAAAACGAGTATTGATCAAGTACCCTTCTAATGAGACCTCAAGGAATTTAACAGGCGTAAACAACATCCCAAAAGTCCAATCCCATACTCATTTAGTCACATAAGCATGTTATCACATAGTCACAAAATGCATAACACTTCCTAAGCATGCTAAATGAACCCATTGTTGTCAAACAACCACTTTTCACGAGCTCCAAATATTCAAACCCGGTAGCTCTGATACCAAGTTGTAACGCCCCAATTTTTATACCCAAATGATAATATAATAAATTCCCACACTTGCATTACATAATACAAATAGTCTTCAGGCGATAATACATTCACTTCAAATCAAAACAACATAAACAAATAGATACCCCCAAGGGTTTACAAGTTTCCAAGGCTTACGCCTAGTTATACAAAATGGTTATTCAAACCCACACAAATATAGCCCTTAGCTTACAAACAGAGTTACAACAAAATGAGAGCTTTGTACTCTCAACACATATTTCCTCGCCTTTAGTTAGGCGGAATCACTATATCTTTTCTTGCACAAAAATCCCGTAGGGTGAGTATGAAGCCCAGTAGGAAATCCTTAGCAAAGTATATATATTTTATACAAGTCTCAAGAGATGAATGCACATGACATGCTATGTCTTTTTGCAAATAAATCATATCTTTATCTTTTGAAAACCATTATGCTCAATGATGCCATGAAATGTCCATTGTTCAAAACTTAACAATTTAATTCAAGAGGCGGTAAATACAACTCTAGTAATCCGTAGGTCGGTGTCCACAAATAGACTATACGAGTACTACCAAATTGTCATTTTTACCGGTATTAACCGGAAGGCTCGACGCCTATCTGCGCGGGTTTTCGGTCTTTCACCCCAAACTCTTAGGCCAACTTATTCAATATCATCTACACCACCTATCAAGACTTACCAACGTATTTACCCCAAAACTATTTCATGAAAACTTGTTTCTCAACATTCTTTTCTCAATGCAAGTTTTCAAATTAACTTTCAAAGTTTAATGTAATCAAATGAATTGATATGCTAATTTCACTAGATGAATATAAATACTTTTATTCCAATTCATTATCTAAGGAATAGCATAATTCCTTCTTCTCAAGTATCCTCAACAATTAGTCATTTCAAGACTATTTCAATGTTTTGAACAATAATTTCAAAAATGAACAACAATTCTCATATTCCATGAAATTCATCATTTATGTAAATATAAATAAGAAATTTTCCAAATATCCATTTATTTTGACACACAAAATAAATATAACAATATCATTCATGGATTTTCAATCTCTTTCAAAAATCCCCAATTTCTAGATTTTCTCACCAAAACTATACAACTCAAATCTTTTGAAAGAAAACTTTCCAAAATCATCTTTTCTTCAATCAATAAAGATCAAAACCCAAAAGATCATTTTAAAAGAACAAGAGACAAACCCACTTTCAAAATTGCTCAACTTCTTGAATCAACAATCAATTTTCAAAAGCTATCAAAGGATGATTTCAAAAATCATCTAGATCTTGCAAAAATATATATATGAATCAAAGAAAAATCCCTACCTCAAGTTTGAAGAAGAATAGAGATGAAACCCCAAAATCAACGATGCCTAAACTCGATTTTCACCGCACATAACGAAGCCCTTGAAATGATAATCCACTTTGATGAAGAAACAATGGCAAAACTCAAATGGATCTTGAGAAATAAAGGTTTTTGATCTAGTTTGTGTATAGAAATGTAGAGAGAAGGGAGAGGAAATGTTCTTAGAGAGAGAAAGAGATATACGAAAGTGATTTGAAATATCAGATTCACGAACTGATATAACATGGTCTGCACAAGTGTGGAAAGCCCCGCTCGAGCGTCAAATACACCTTTCCAGTACTTTTGCAGACAGGTCAAACTTCTGGAACCAAACATTCTCTGCTCGAGCGCATAAACAACCGCTCGAGCAGACAAGCAACTTCGAATGCATTTTACATTTTTTCTTTGGGGGCGCTGCCCCTCGACCCTGCCAGGGCGCTACCCTCGAACTTGCCAAGGGGCGTTGCCCCTAGGACCCCCGCGAGCTGACCGGGCAACTCGATCCCCAACATAGTCAGCGAAGTGAAAAAACATGAAAGATACACTACAACCCGATACAAACATGAAACATTACCTGTTCCAAAGACACCGCTACAACCCAATAACCAAAATAAGGGGAATACAGGGAACTAACATACGTAACACCGTTCAAAACCATACCAACCCGAGCTCGAAACACCACAAAGAGGCGGGTCAAAACCGGGATCGCTACACAACATGTGCTAATTGATATATCAATTAGTGTACTAACACATGCTATAATATTGCAATTTCAAAGTTATAAACCCCACCTATTATACAAACTACAAAAATTCAAAACCAATAAAATTATGACACATTATCTATTAGTACACTAATCGATAAGAGGATAATTTGTATAGTCAAATTGGGCCGAGTTAGGTGAAAGTGGTTTTAAGGCTTGGGCCGTGTGATGGGTCAAGCCATAGCTTGGAGATAGCTTGGGAATAGCTTGGTTTGGTCCAAGCAACGATCAGGCCGGTCAAAGGAGTTTGATCGAGCTGGTAAATGTTCATATATTTTTGGGACCGAGCTAGTTCCTAAAGGTGGTCAATGCTTTGACCGAGCTACATGGAAGGCAATCAAACGAAACTGAGAATGAAGCTTTGACCAAGTTAAGAAGTAGAGCCACGCAATGTCAGTAAGGTGGCGTGCCGAGCAAACCGTACACAGCGCTAAATGTTACACGACCAAGTTAGTGGCAGATAGAGTTAAGTAGTTCAGTTGCTCAACTAGAAGCCGTGCAAAGAGTTGTGCCATCTTACTTGGCTTGCAGTAAGGAAGGTGTTAAAGGATAAGCATTATCCTTTAGGAATGTGATTACTAGAAGTACTCTACAAAAGAGAGTTAGAATCATACCAGGATTGTATGATGCGAACTTACAAAAATTCAAATCAAACCTTAATCTCAGGTATTGCAATTGTTATTCTTGTAACAACCCTGACTTGTGTTTAGTCACTAATCTTTGATTAAGAAATTAACCTGAAATTTTGCATTAATCACATGCGTTGCGTCTTATTTGCATTTATATCTGTTTATGGTAGAAATATTTGTTTGTATCTCTGATTCGGTAAGCGAATTAAAGGCCTTATCAGCATCTGATTATGAAATTGACTTGGTTTATGGGTTATTTAGCATTTTTAGAATTTTGTGGTAAGTTTAGTTGAAATTCGATTTGAAACCAAATAATTAGAATAAAATAATGCAAATTAATTAACTTAAGCCTAGAGTTAATTAAGCCCCACTAAGTAGCCTATATAAGGCCAATACAACTCTAGGACTCTCTCATACACCACTTCATCTTCATTCCTTGAGCTAGGAAACGTGAGAAAGAAAGAGAGACCAAGGAAAGAGATTGAATTCAAGAAGATTGAGGGAGAATTGCTAATATTGATCAAGAATTGAAAGGAACTGGTGATAGTTATTCAAGCCTAGCTAGAATCTAAGGGAATTGTGAACTTTAGGTAAGAAATTAGCTCACACTCTATGAGTTTAAGTTACTTTATACATGATTCAAAAAGAATTGAGTTTAGATGGTAGAATTGAACATGATTCATGCATGCATGCTCATTTTATCATGATTTGAGGTTGTTTCTAAGGAATTCTTACA
This sequence comes from Camellia granthamiana, assembly GCA_036172215.1. Lineage (NCBI taxonomy): Eukaryota > Viridiplantae > Streptophyta > Magnoliopsida > Ericales > Theaceae > Camellia > Camellia granthamiana. Next base: position 23,911,441 of record CM069908.1, on the reverse strand, counting down.
TGAATGTGTTCGTTCTAGCATGGTTTTGACAATTGGTTTCATTTCATATCATTTGACATTAATTGATCATGTTTTAATACATGCATGTTATATATACATGCAAGTCAAGTTTGTTTGTGGATAATTCACTTGCCTTTGGGCCTTGATTTTACGAAATAATCTTTAATTCATGATGTTTTGTAAGTTTACAAGTGTTTTCTTAAGTTTTGGTTCAAAAAAGATGTGATTTGTAGCTTTGAATTCAAGTTTCGAAGCTTGGAAGCAAATGTAGAAATTTCAAAATCTGCATCACCGTTTGAGTGATAGATTTTGTGCTCGAACGACCACTCTTGGTCTTGCACTTCTGCAAGAGTGAACAAAAGTTGGCTCGAGCAAAAATGCATACTCCCAGAAGTTTACAAAATTTTGCAGACTGCTTGAGCAATCAGAGTTGCGCTCGAGCGGAGACCCTGTTCATTCAGTCTCACACTCGAGTGACCGTCGAACGAAAAATTCACACAACTAGTACTTTTCCAGACCTAAGGTCTCACTCGAGCGTAGAAAGTGTCGCTCGAGCGAGGTGCCCTGTTTTTGAAAATTTTGTTAAGTGTTTCATGTTACATTTTGATATCATCATTGCATCCTAGGCATTCCTAGGACATAATTAAGGTACAATGATAAAGACAAGACTTAGAAACACGCTAAGAACAAAACGAAATTAGTTAAGTACTATCCGAGTGTGTGTTTCAATAAGTGCATCTGTTATATGTTTGTGTAGGTCACGCGCCGTGAGCGGCTTGATCCATTTGTTCTACTATTGAAGCTATCTGTGAATAATAATTTTATAAAGTTATATCTGACTTTAATTACTTTATGATAAAATGAAATGATCAGTTTTTTAAAATGTTATGTTTCGTATGAATGAATACTTGCCCAAGTTTTTTTGAAATGTAATTGTGGAATCCTAAACAAAGACCCTCGCCTAGGGGAAATAATATTGTGGCTTATAGTTATGAGACCTTCACCCGAGGGAGATAATACAGTGGCATAGGCCCTCGCCTGGGGGAAACAATTCTGTAGCCCATGTATGTTATATGATACCCGGTACCGAAGGTTCCATTATGAAACTTGATATGCATGACCAATATGATATGTTATGTTAATGCCAATGGATGTACTACGCATGATTTGAACATGATTATGACTATGTTTCCGATTTGACAAGAGATTTGAAATCTGAATCTGAATTTGTTATGGACGTTATTCATTAAAATCTTTACTTTGTTATTATTCACTAGGCTCTCGCTCATTCTATTATTTATGTATGTAGGTGACCAGGCACAATGATGACTGCCTAGAAGTCCTTTTGTCAGCCAACCTTTGCGCCTCCAGAGGAGGTTCCGAAAAGAGTCAAGTGGTCGAGTTTTGTGGAATAAGTTATAAGATTAAGGCTTTTTTTTGTTTTTGTGAACAATTCTTTTGTGTTTTGTTTTGTGGCATTGTAAGATGGACGTATACTTGATGTTATATATGGGTTATGCCTAAAGGTTTAAATTTCTTGTCCCATGTATGTTTACACAGCTCAATGGATTATGTATGTTTATATTTATTTGTTTCCGCTAGCCCCTGAATTTATTATTTTGTTCAGAGGCCTTTGGTAATCTTAGGATTACTGTCTGGTTACAATGCTGAACCTATAAAGGCAGGTTTGGGTCGTGACAATTTCCGAATTCACAGAGTCTATTTGCTGATTTAGGCATCGGAGGGGTTTCCGGCATATACCCATTGGCTAGCTCACGTTTGTGATTTTAGGTGTTACAACGACGTTTGAATGAGTACAAACTTAATCAACATAATTACACAAGTGAAAATCATTTCATACTTGTACAATTAATATATTAATTGATGTGTATAACTTTATTCATTTGCAATTTTTTGGTTAAGTTTTGGTTGCAGTTGTGTTGTAATTGATGACGTTATCAATTGTATTTTTTGGAACTTTTTGGTTACGTTTGTGTGGCAATCATTTTTGGCACTTTTTGGTTACGTTTGTGTTGCAAAGAATTTCCCATTGTGTTGGCAGTTTAATGCCACAAGGTTGCAATTATGGAAATCCAAGGAAAGCATGAGAGGGACATGAGAATGGATGGAAAAATTAACATTTTGGTCATTAAATTTAATAAAAAAGTTATAGGCCTCGTTTGGAAATAGGTTATTTTAGTAGTTTTTTGACTAAAATATGAGACAAAAAAAAAATTAGTATGTTTGGGATGATTTTTTGATTTTTTACTAAAAGATGTGCAAAACGTAGAGACAAAAAGGGAATCTTTGACTTTTTGATATAGGTACTAAGTTTTGTGATTTTTTTAATAACTTTTTTGATTTTTAGGCTAAAACAAGCACAACCAAATGAGGCCTAAGTGTAATAATTAAAATATTTTTTTTTCGTCGGTTTTACTTAATAAAAATAGGCAAATAATTTATATTGAAAAGAAAGTAGAAGATTAAGATTTAAATTGACAAAATTAAAAATTCATAGTTTATTTTGCTAAATGGCTCAATTTTTTTTTATTATTTGGGTGTAATTGTCCCTTTTTATTATTATAATTTTTTTTTTTTTTTTTTGTGTGGTTATTTGTTTGTTGGTAGTATGTCGTTGGAGAAGACATTGGAGAAGAGTATGGAAACTAGTCACCGGGAATTTTTGATGGTTGTCCAAAAGTCACTAGTTATTGATGATGATGCCCAGAAAATTGTTGTTGGTTGGTGGTGGTTGTCGGAAAATTATTTCCAGCCGGTGGTGGTAGTTGATGTAATTTTTATCATATATATATTTTTTTTCTATATTTTAAATTATGTCCTAGGCGTACGAATTTGTTTTTAACTTGTCATTTAGACAACAAAATTTGAGGTTGAGGAATTTCTCACAGAAAATTCCATTTTAAATCAATGAATTGTACTTTCTGATAATAAGAAAATGGACTTTTCTTAAGTGTGCAATTGCACATCATGTGCCACTTACACAAAAAGTGTAAGTGTAAGGTGTAAGGTGTAAGGTGTAAGTGTAAGGTGTAAGGTGTAAGTGGGTTGCATATGGTGTGCAACCTCAAAAAATGTGTAAGTGTAAGGTTTAATTTTTCACAAAAGGTGTAAGTGTAAGGTGTAAGGTGTAAGGTGTAAGTTGCACACAATAACCAAACCCTAAGAAAATTGATTTCGATTATATATACTAAGCAGTAGAGCTTATTACATTAAAATATGGTTTAATCCAATATTAGAAAAATAATCCTTATATATTGATCATGTTTATTGTATATAAATATCTATATATATATATATAGATATATATTAACAATAATAGAATTGGGATGGTGAGAATTTTAATTGAATTTAATTCGGAATGACACTGACCAATCTTCAAATTTCCATCAATAAATTTGAAGTGTGCAAACTTGAGTTTAACAACATCACCAACCTTGCAATTAACGGAAAAGATAGGTGCATAGACTTATACACAAAAACATATTTAAGTTGTATTTGGATAAAAAATTTGAGGATTAATTTTTTTTTCTTTTTAAATCTTATTCAAAATCATGATTTAAACACAATAATGTGTGATTGACTGAAATTAAACCTTTGTACGTGAAAATATACATCTTAAATAAATTTGACCTTTATGCTCTTGATATTTTATTCTAGTAATTGAGACGGGGTTTAACATCTTTGCTATTAGGGAACCTTTGGATAAAGGTTTTTATTTTGTTTGGCCTTTTAAATAAGAAGTGTCTTATTTAACTTTTATTATTGGAGTCCATTGTTGGAAAAAATGATTTAATATAAGTATATTTTTTAGTCCAAGTTGAGTGGGCCCCAAACGTCTTTTGGAGTGGGTCTGAAGAGGTGACGTGTTCCTTGCCGCGTGGCAAGTCACAAGGTGAAGACGGAACGTCAAAACCATTTATGAGTGAATGGGAAGTTGACGTTGTTTTCGGGTCTAACATTAATTTTTATTTAAATAAAATTCATTTGAATTTTTTCAATAAAAATTATTGTGGGAATTTAATTTAATTCTAAATTTAATTTTTGAATTCCTAAGTGGTTTATTAAAGTTTGTACTCTTTTTTTATAACCTATTTCAATAGTTTAATATATATATATTCAAATAGTTTAATATATATATATATATATTTTTTAAATAGTTTAATTAATATATAAAAGTTCCAACAGTTGTAAACTGTTTCACCAACGGCCCAACGGCACCTTTTTCAATTAATTTGAAATTTAGTGTTCAGGTACAAACGGACAAATTTGTTTGAATTAGGAGGTGCATCTGTTCATCCTTTGTGTTGTACCTGTTCGGGCTCCTAATTGGCTCTATGTTGCCTATAAATAGTAAATCTTTTCCAGCGGTCTGGACACGAAGAAAAATCCGAAAATCAGTCTAGACTTTGTCTAATTTTTGTCCATTTTGCTCTGGTGCATTTTATTCTTCATTAATTTTTTAGAAATAAATTTCAAAGAGTTAGAATATAGGTTTGGTTCGCCGAACAAATTGTTTGGAGTACTACTACAATTTGTGAAGATCATTGTATCCTGGGAGATAGACGCCACTCAACCGTAAGTACCGTAGCGGGGCGAATCTGTCTTAAGGACAGAGTGTCACACACTCGACTTGGTCTTAATTTTAATTCGGTTCGATAAATAAATCTGGTATGTTATTTATTTATTTTGTTTAAATTTATTTCAAGTTATTTTATATACACAGAAGATTGTTCCAACAATCTTAAGACAGATTCGAATTTATTCTGTTTACAGAATTTTTTCGTTTGTTTCCTTTTCTTTTTCTTCTTCTAAGAAAATTATTTTCTGTGAATTTTCAAAATAATATTCTGGTTGAAAAAATAAATAGTGATTATATGCTATTTGACAGATAGTAGTAATATACTGTCTATTTTCTTTGACAACTAGTAGTACGATACTGGTGTCATTAACAATTCAGAATATATTTTTGTGGAATTTTGTCAGAAAATTAATTTTGGCTTTTGAAAATTATTTTCTGAGTTTTCATTAATTAAAATTCCGTTTTAGTATTTTAATTATTGAAGTGTTACAGAAATTTATTTTCTGTGTGGAATTAATTCGGTTGAATAAAATTTTTATTTTATTTCCAAATTAATTGAAAAATAAAAGTTATATTCTTATTCCTTTTATTTTACAGAATTTAATTTCCTGTGTGGAATTAATTCGGTTGAATGAAATTTTTATTTTATTTCCAAATTAATTGAAAAATAAAAGTTATTTTCTTATTTCTTTTATTTTACAGAATTTAAGTTCTTGTGTGGAATTAATTTGGTTAAATAAAATTTTTATTTTATTTCCAAATTAATTGAACAATAAAAGTTATTTTCTTATTTCTTTTATTTTACAGAATTTAATTTCTTGTGGGAATTAATTTGTTTAAATAAAATTTTATTTTATTTTCAAATTAATTGGAAAATAAAAGTTACATTCTTATTTCTTTTATTTTTACAGAATTTAATTCTGTGAATTTGGTTTAATTTTTTGTGTAGTGTAAATTCTGATTATAATTTTGTTTTATATATTAGAATTGATGGCTACTGAAACTAATGCCCAAACAAGTACTACTGTGGTGGCTGCGACTGCACCAACCCCCTCTCCTGTGATGACAGTACCAATAAGCCATGAAGAGAAGTCAGAGAAATTCTCAAGAACTGACTTTAAAAAATGGCAACAGAAAATGTTGTTCTATCTTACAACTCTGAACCTAGCTCGCTTCCTCCGTGAAGATGCTCCTATCCTGAAAGATGATGAAACCGATCGGCAAGTGATTGTTGCGGTAGATGCTTGGAAACATGCCGATTTCCTTTGCCGGAATTACATCTTGAACGAACTTGACAACACATTGTACAACTTCTACAATCCAATCAAGACAGCAAAGGAACTTTGGGAATTGTTGGAGAAAAAGTACAAAACGGAAGATGCTGGCTCAAAGAAATTTGTGGTTGGCAGATTCTTGGATTTTGTAATGGTTGATTCAAAAACTGTGATCAGCCAAGCTCAAGATTTCCAACTCATTCTGCATGACATTCAAGCAGAAGGTATCTCTCTCAGTGAATCCTTCCAAGTTGCAGCCTTAATTGAAAAATTACCAAAAGGCTAGAAGGAGTTCAAGAACTACCTCAAACACAAACGCAAAGAAATTTCTATGGACGAATTAATTGTGCGTTTGAGAATTGAAGAGGACAACCGCAATTCTGAAAAGTGGGCTGGTAAGCATCCTATGGAGTCTAAGGCAAATGTGGTGGAACATACTTCAAAAACCAAGAAACGAAAGTCTTTTGGAGAAAGTTCATCACAAGGCTCTAAAGGGGGGGATACTAAAAAGTACAAGTTTAATGGCAAATGTTACATTTGTGACAAAGAGGGACATTAGGCCAAAAATTGCCGTAGCAAAGGCAAAAGCAAAAGAAGAACAAGCAAGAAACCTGCTCAAGCCCATATGACCGAAGTGGATAATATTTCCAATGGTGTAGATGATATCAATCTTTCTGCAGTTGTTTCCGAGGCAAATCTTGTCGGAAATCCTAAAGAATGGTGGGTGGACACTAGTGCTACTCGCCATATTTGTGCCGACAAAAAGATGTTCACATCTTATTCTACAGTGGACAATGGTGAACAACTCTTTATGGGCAACTCCTCAACTTCCAAAGTTGAAGGACAAGGAAAGATTGTACTCAAGATGACATCTGGAAATGAACTCACTCTTAACAATGTGCTGCATGTACCGGACATTCGCAAAAATTTAGTTTTCGGATCTTTGTTGAGTAAGAATGGATTTAGGCTAGTTTTTGAAAGTGACAAGTTTGTACTTACCAAAAACAGGATGTATGTAGGAAAAGGTTACATGTCTGATGGTCTTTTCAAGTTAAATGTAATGACCGTTGTACCCTCAGTTATTAATAATAATACATCTTCTTCTTACTTTCTTGAGTCTTCAAATTTATGGTATGGTAGACTAGGACATGTTAATTATGGATCTTTGCGTAGATTAATTAATATAGAATGTTTACCTAAATTTAACATTGATTCAAATCATAAATGTGAAATTTGTGTTGAGGCAAAATTATCTAAAACTCATTTTCATTCAATTGAAAGAAGTACGGAACTACTTGAATTAATTCATAGTGACATTTGTGATTTTAAATCAACTCAAACTAGAGGTGGAAAAAAAGTATTTTATCACTTTTATAGATGACTATACTAGATATAGTTATGTTTATTTAATTCGAACCAAGGATGAAACTTTGGAAACTTTCATCCAATATAAGAATGAAGTTGAAAATCAACTTGGTAAGAAAATCAAGAAAATAAGAAGTGATAGAGGTGGTGAATATGAATCACCTTTTGGTGAATTTTGTAAAGAACATGGAATAATTCATCAAACCACCGCTCCTTACTCACCTCAGCAAAATGGAATTGCTGAAAGGAAAAATAGGACTTTAAAAGAAATGATGAATGCCATGTTAATAAGTTCTGGATTACCTCAGAACTTGTGGAGGGAAGCAATACTTTCTACTAATTATATACTTAATAAAGTACCCCGAAAGAAAGTGAATCAAACACCTTATGAATTGTGGCATGGAAGAGTAGCATCCTACAAATACTTAAAAGTGTGGGGGTGTTTGGCTAAAGTGGCTATTCCTAGTCCTAAAAAGACTAAGATAGGTCCTAAGACCATTGATTGCATTTTCATTGGTTATGCAAAGAATAGTAGTGCATATCGGTTTTTGATTTATAAATCAGAACATTCCGAAATGCATGTAAATACTATTATTGAGCCTCGGAATGCATCATTCTTTGAACATGTATTTCCAAATAAGACTGGACAAGAGACTAGTAATAATAAGAGATCTTTTGATACTATTACTAGTAATGATCAAGAACATGATCAAGAGCAAGAGTTAGATCAAAATGAGGAAGAGGAACCTAGGCGTAGTAAACGTGCTAGAACCTCAAAATCTTTTGGTCTAGATTTTCTAACATTTTTGTTAGAAAATGAGCCTTTAACTTTTAAAAAGGCTATGTCTAGTCCTGAAGCTCCTTTATGGAAAGAAGCTGTCAACAGTGAAGTTGAATCCATCTTGCAAAATCACACTTGGGAATTAGTGGACTTGCCACCAGGTTGTAAACCTCTTGGGTACAAGTGGATTTTCAAAAGAAAATTGAAAGCGGATGGATCAATAGATAAATACAAGGCAAGACTTGTAGTCAAAGGTTTTAGACAGAAAGAAGGTCTAGATTACTTTGACACATACTCACCGGTTACTAGAATAACATCCATTAGAATGCTAATTGCCATTGAATCTCTATATAATCTAGAAATTCATCAAATGGATGTTAAAACTGCTTTCTTAAATGGTGAGTTAAATGAAGAAAATTACATGGAACAACCAGAAGGGTTTTCTATTCCAGGGAAAGAAAAGAAAGTGTGTAAATTGGTTAAATCATCATATGGTTTAAAACAAGCGCCAAAGCAATGGCATGAGAAATTTGACAAGCCAATGATGTCAAATGGATTTAAAATTAATGAATGTGACAAATGTGTTTATATTAAAAACACAGACAAAGGTTATGTCATTGTATGTCTTTATGTAGATGATATACTCATCATAGGTAGTAATAATGACATGATTAAAACTACCAAGAAAATGTTGAATAAACATTTTGACATAAAGGACATGGGCATTGCTAATGTAATTCTTTGTATGAAAATTAACAAAACATCAGAAGGTTATGCTTTGTCACAATCTCATTACATTGAGAAAATATTTGACAAATTCAGCAAAGATGATGATCATCTTGCTAGAACTCCTGTAGATGTTAATTTGTATCTTTCTAAGAATGTACAGGAAAGTATTTCTCAATTAAAGTATGCCCAAATTATTGGAAGCTTAATGTACTTGATGAACTGCACTCGCCTAGATATAGCTTATGCAGTAAGTAAATTAAGTAGATATACGAATAATCTGGGAGTAGAACACTGGAAAGCAATTATAAGGGTTCTTAGATATCTCCGATTTACTCATAACATTGGGCTTAACTATACTAGATATCCAACAGTACTTGAAGGATACTGTGATGCAAATTGGATATCGGATACAAGAGACTCAAAGTCCACTAGTGGGTATGTCTTTACTCTTGGTGGGGCAGCTGTATCTTGGAAATCTTCCAAACAGACTTGCATTGCTAGGTCTACTATGGAATCAGAATTCATAGCCTTAGAAAAAGCAGGGGAAGAGGTAGAATGGCTTCGCCACTTCCTTGAAGATATTCCAATTTGGCCAAAACCGGTGCCTGCTATATGCATACATTGCGATAGTCAATCAGCTATAGGTAGAGCACAGAGTCATATGTATAACGGTAAGTCACGACACATTCGTCGTCGACATAACACCGTGAGACAACTACTCTTTAATGGAATTATTTCCATAGAATATGTTAAGTCTAAAGACAACATAGTGGATCCACTAACCAAAGGGTTAGCAAGAGAGTTAGTTGAGAATTCATCGAGGGGAATGGGACTTAAGCCTATTAAATAAGAGTTACCACAACGGCAACCCAACCTAGTTGACTGGAGATCCCAAGATATAGGTTCAAAGGGACAACCGAGTTGTGAATGACTCAGAAGAATCACTGGGGAGTCTAACTCCTACCCATTTCTTTGATGAAATAGTGATGTCTGCAGCGTTTAAGGTTAAGTAAAATTTTAATGATTCTTATATCTAGGTAAACCTAGTGGAGTATGGTAGGATACTCTTCATAAGAATCACCTATGTAAGTGTGAACTGGGCCGGTTCTATAAGATTTGTGAAGGGTTACAAGTCTTTAGAGCACTCATGAAATACCAGGTTGTTCAGGGCCAAAATGAACACAATAGTGAGAACTAAACTGTGTCTGGGGATATACCGTGTGAGTTCTATTGTCTTGGTTTACACAAACGGCTGAACAATTCAAGACATCATGTTCACTGGTTAGCTAGTAAATCTGATAGTGTCTCACAAGGGAAGGTTCAAAGCCAAAAGCTACCTATCCTTTGCAGAATATTTCCAATTTCTGTATTCTCTGTAATTAGATCATGTTGTTGCATTTTCTCTCCGTCAAATTCCATTCATATGGGGGATTGTTGGAAAAAAATGGTTTAATATGGGCATATTTTTTAGCCCAAGTTGAGTGGGCCCCAAACGTCTTTTGGGGTGGGTCCGAAGAGGTGACGTGTTCCTTGCCGCGTGGCAAGTCACACGGTGAAGACGGAACATCAAAACCATTTATGAGTGAATGGGAAGTTGACGTTGTTTTCAGGTCTAACATTAATTTTTATTTAGATAAAATTCATTTGAATTTTTTCAATAAAAATTATTGTGGGAATTTAATTTAATTCTAAATTTAATTTTTGGATTCCTAAGTAGTTTCTTAAAGTTTGTACCTCTTCCTTTATAAACTATTTCAATAGTTTAATAAATATATATTCAAATAGTTTAATATATATATATATATTTTAAATAGTTTAATTAATATATAAAAGTTCCAACAGTTGTAAACTGTTCCACCAACGGCCCAACGGCACCTTTTTCAATTAATTTGAAATTTAGTGTTCAGGTACAAATGGACAAATTGGTTTGAATTAAGAGGTGCATCTGTTCATCCTTTGTGTTGTACCTGTTCGGGCTCCTAATTGGCTCTATGTTGCCTATAAATAGTAAATCTTTTCCAGCGGTCTGGACAGGAAGAAAAATCCGAAAATCAGTCTAGACTTTGTCTAATTTTTGTCCATTTTGCTCTGGTGCATTTTATTCTTCATTAATTTTTTAGAAATAAATTTCAGAGAGTTAGAACATAGGTTTGGTTCGCCGAACAAATTGTTTGGAGTACTACTACAATTTGTGAAAATCATTGTATCCTGGGAGATAGACGCCACTCAACCGTAAGTACCGTAGCGGGGCAAATCTGTCTTAAGGACAGAGTGTCACACACTCGACTTGGTCTTAATTTTAATTCGGTTCGATAAATAAATCTGGTATGTCATTTATTTATTTTGTTTGAATTTATTTCAAGTTATTTTATATACACAGAAGATTGTTCCAACATCCATGAATAAGAAGAGTTTTTATTTCTTGGGTTTTTGGATCATTTTTTTTTAATAATATTTACGGGCCGGTTTTATTAACAAAACTTATTTATTTACATGTCATGACTGATAAATTTATCACTGTAAATTTATTCATTAATATCCACAATCTTTACTCATATTCACTCACTCACTCACTTACAAGAATCCACCATCATTTTCCACATACACAGAGAATAAGAGAGGTTGATAAATTTATCACTGAAATAAAGGAGGCAGAGGCGGTGGTGATATGATGATTATATAGATCAATGACGGTAGAGTCAGGGTCGGAGCCAAGATTCCCTTGGGTGGGGCGCCGGGGGGGGGGGAGGGAAGGGGAAAGTAAGGCATTGGCAAAGTCTAAGCGGTCGGTTCAGTAGTGGCTCGAATTTCTTGAGACATTAAGCTGAACATTAAAATGAAACTTTATCTTGCTAAGCTTTTGAAAAATGTAGATCTTCAATATAAGATCTTTTTGATATTTTCTTAGTAAGTTGTAAGCGACAAATTAAGTGACTTAAGTTTTGTTCGGCATTGGTTAATATAGTCAACTTTTTTGTGTTGGGATTTTTTTGCCTCATTTGGTTTGCATTTTTTGACTTTTTTGACTTTTGTGAAAGAAAAAATGTAATGATTATGGGTTGGATGTGATATTGTGTCTTGTTAGCCTATTTTGTCATTTTGTGTTTTTTAAGCTCCAAAATGATCCAAACCAGGGTTTAATGGTTGAACCATTTTTGATCAGGTCAGGATAATTAAGTTTAGACTACTTAAACAATTATTTTAAGAAATTACAATTAAAAATAAGTTAATAAATAATGAGAACATTTCAAATGTGTTCCAGAAACCTATACTTCAATGATACATTATCAAAAAAATGTAATTGCTTCTTTCTCTCATTTATATGTAGGGGTTTGCGTAGTACGGTTCAGGCCGTGTGAGAATAAAATTATAAATCGAATGACGGATTGACGGATTGACAATTCGCAATTTGGACGATTTTGGACGGATTGAAAAATATTCTAACCAATTATCAAGTATTTGAATAATATATAATACTAATTTGTATTATATTTTTCATATGTATAATACAAACTAATTTTACATAATATTTTTCATATATATAACTATTAATTTGTAACAAATTTCACATCTTAAATCTCTTTCACACCCATTTTTACTTTGATATTTCATTAAAGGTTAATATATATATATATATATTAACTATAGCGGAGCGGAATGGTTTCGAAGGTGGACTATAAAATTTAAAATTTAATCCGCGGTTAGCAAATTGAATGGTTTGGATTGATACCGATCAGTGTGGTTTTAACGAATTGGACGTTATTCTGCACAGTCCTATTTATACGGTAGACAAATTTTTCTTCTTTTTACTCAAAATTGTCTCTTATTTTTCTCTTTTTACTCTTTAGTTTTCCCTTATTTTATTATATACAATTAATATACACTCCTTAGTTATGAATTATTGTGTTTATATTTTGAAGGGGTATACCACAAAATAAAATAAAAATTTCTTAGTAACGAACCATTGTGATAATGTTATGAACATTAAAATATTACGAATTATTGCGGCAAGAAAAGTTATGAGCCATTATTTTTATGTTGTGAATCCTCATGGTGCAATATGTCATTGATTATTTATTTAAAAAAAAAACTTTTGAGGAACTATGTACAGTTAAATATAACATATGAATGAAATTATAAGAAATTTGAGGGGCCAAGTATAAATAATTTTGTATAATCTTATAAATATTCTTATTTTGGGAAGATGGTTATAATCAGCTTTTTGGTGAAAAACTGCTTATAAGCAGCTTTTTTGTGAGAGAGGAAGTGGGTTATAATATGGGAAGTGGATTATAACCCACTTCCCAAAATAGGCACTTGAGACTTGTGTGGACTGAGCAAGGCCAGGGCCCGTGACCCCGTCCCTCCACCCCTGGCTAGAGTGTAGATCTATGATAATAAAGTGTAAATCGGTGACAATAGAGTATAGATCTGCGACAATGGTGGTGGATATGTGACGGTGAAGGTAGTGGGTGGACGACAACAACAGTAATAGTAGCAAGTGGACGATGACAACAGTGGTGGTGGTAGACAATGGCGATATGAAGTTTTTGGAAAAATGATGGAAAGAGATAGAGAAATAGAGAGAGAAGAGAAAAGAAAATGAAAAAACTTAATGAGCGTAGGATTTATTAATGCATTCAAAAAATAGATAAGATTTAATCAGTGTGTTTGGTTTGAGTTTTTTGGATTAAGTTTTTTGAAAATTGAGTTTTTTGGTTTTCTTATTTTTTTTGTTTTTACTGAATATTTTAAAAAATTTAAACATTTGTTTTACTTTTTTAGATGCACCTTACTTAGATGTATCTAAAAAGTAAAAAAATTGTGAAAAAATATTTTAAAAAATTAATAAATACATAAAAATATAAAAAATGTATTGAATTCTCATTTTTTTTTTTTTATAGTATTTTTGGTATTTAGTGAATTTTTAAAAGGTTTTTTTCACAAATTTTTTACTTTTTAGGTATACTTATGTTAGGTATGTCTAAAAATTAAAAAAATTACTTAAAATATTTAAAAAATTCAATAAAAATAAAAAAATACGAAAAATAATAAAGTGGAATTTTTTAAAAAGTGTTTTTGGATGGGTCATTGGATAAAATATGAAAGTGTTCTGAAAATTGCTTAACCCTTTTTTTTTTTTTTTTTTTGATGGGTCATTGGATAAAGATGATTTAATTTTTTTTTTTTAAATTTATATTGAGCCTCTAGACAAGTTTTTATTTTAAAAGAATTAAAGTTGGAGGGCCGTTTAGGCAAAGAGATTATTATTTTATTTTATTTTATTTTATTTTTCAAGAAAACCTTTCGCCAAATATCAAATAGGATAAAATATGAAAGTTTTCAAAAAAAAAAAAAAAAAAAAAAGGGCCTTAGGCGAGCGCCAATTGCGTCCCAAAATACTTCACTAACACTTGGGGGTTAGTGTTGTTGAGTGTGGAGTTTTTCTCGAAAAATTGGGATTAAGCTCAGCTTGTTTGAATTCAACATAAAAAAATTATCTGGACTTGAGAATCATTCATCACGTCAATTTTAGTTACGAAAAATATACATGTCATTTTTTTTTTTAATTTTAAAAATTATAGAAGTATGCATATTTTTATATACTGTGATTTAATTAATAGTTCAAAATTTTAGAAAATATGGAAAAATTCTTTCACAATTCTTATGCAAAAAACAAATTAGGGATATTAACTGTTAGAAAATTGAGGGGATAATTACTGCGGACTTTTGGTGGGATCCAGTGCTGTTACAAAATATTTAACAATTACCAGCATGTTTTATTGAGTGGACTTATTTATTCATAAGTCATTAATGTTTTGTTTTGTTTTTTGTTTTTTGTAATGTATTTACCCCTCGTTTGGATAATGAGAAAATTTTAAATTTTTTTAGATACGTTATTCTATGTTTGTGAAATGATAGTATTGATAATGTTAGTGAGAAATAATTGAGACATTTTTACTTTTATTTATGAGTTTTAATTTATTTGTATTGAAAATGATATAGGAAGTGTAAGTAGTGGAATTGTGTATATATATATATATTTTATAGTGATAAATTTATTAATAAAAATTTAAGTAACACTTTATGATAAGTATGTTAGATCCACGATATTTGTGAAGTTTCTTGCACAGGATATTTTGGGAAGTGGGTTAAAAGTCACTTTCCAACTTTTAATCCATTTCATCTCTCACAAAAAAAAAAGTCAAAAAATAAAAATAAAAAAAATTTAAAAATCAACTTTTAATCATCTTCGCAAAACACTCGACTGACTGGAGGACCAAAATAGATATATTCCACTATAAATGATGAGACATTATTGTTTGTTTGTGTTGCTTTAAATGGGCCTGGATTTAGCTTCAACGTTTAGTTGGGCCTTGACTCCAAGACTATGTTTTCCAATTTGACTGGTTGTTTAAGTGCTTTTGATCTCATTGCGTTTATGATAACTAGTGTTGCAATTAATTAGGGCAGTAAAAGAGTTATGTTGAATTGAGTAATAAATTGTTTAAGTTATTAGCTTGAAAATTTAATAAGTTTCAAAATATGTTAAAATTTTATTTATTTATATAACGAATCAATTTCAAATGAACTTTTAATAAATTGAACACAAATCAAACTTAAGTAGTTTGATTTTTTTTCTTAATAGTATATATAAGATTATCAATCCAAATAGTAGATTGTTAATGAGTTTAAAATGGTGTTTAAATTTGACTTATTTACAAATTAAATCTATCTCAAATAAAATGATTTGAGTTTGAATAGTTTGGTTTGTTTAACACCTTTACATTGTTTTGTGGTGGTGATAATTTCTAAGAGATTTGTGATCGGATGAATGTGGCCATGAAATCTTGAGGATGATGTTAAAGAAAGGAGTGAAGTGAGTTGAGTTACTTTAGATTAAATCAAAAGTTGTGTGGCAGGTCTGCAGTACTCTATGCATGACTTTTTGTGCAATTTTCAGCAGATTAGGTTGTGCTTGTAAGGGGAAGTCCAGCTGCTGCTGTTGGTTGGCAAGCTATTGTTGCTACTGTTGCAGATTTTAGTTGCTGTGAGCTTTTCCTGCTGAGGAGTTGTTCTCGGTATTGGGTGGTTGTGTGCAGTCAGGGGGTTAGTTTGCACCTGGGGGTGTTCTGTTCTTTTTCTGTTTTCTTCTTTTTCCTTTTTGGTTGTTTGATTGGTCGCTCGCCAATTTTGGGTTGTGTGCTGGTATATGATAGGCTTGCTCTTTGGTGTCAAATTTTTGAGTTTAGCCTTGATACTCTTTGCACCTCCCTACTTTTTTGTTGTAAGCTCTTTGCAACCTATAACTTTATCACCAATAAAGTTTTCTTTTGTTGATCAAAAAAATAGATGCATGCTATATCTAAAATTCTCGGGAAATTTTAATATACACGCCCCCATCATATGTATCTCTAAGTTATGCTACTTTCTTTTTTAGTTATGACTATTTTTTTTTTTTAGTTATGACATTGTTTTAGTTATGACTCATGAAATTTTTAGTTATATCTTATGTATTGTTTAGTTATGACTTTTTTATTTTTATTTTTAAGTTATGATTCAAAAAGTATCAAGTTATCTCATTTTCTTCTTTTATTATAAAGTACATACTTTGAGGGGTATGTACTATAGTCTTTCCCAATTCTCATATCCGCACGTGAACATTTTTGTTCAAAAAAATTCACGGTCATTATTAATTGAATTAAATTAAATTAATTTAAAAAAAAATCAACACAATTAAAGATGTATAGACTAAATTGACACAAAATATAACAATATAAATTGACATAATTTGATGTATAACAAAAATCATTACACGGGTAACCTGTGTTGTTGCTCTCTTGAGTTATGATCCATAATCATGTGTAACACATTCAACAACATTTGGTAAATTAATTCATTAAGTGAGTCACCCAACACCCTTACAAAGATAATGCCCCATAAGATTAAAAGAGACCATCCACAAATTGGGATAAGAATCAGTAGCAGTAAAATTGAGGCAAGAGCTCCGAAGAAGAGACCCATATGACTGCAGATTGTGTGATAGCTTGTGTATCGAGTCTGTGTTATTATCTCAGCTGCTAATGCTATAGCATAAAGGAACACGACGACGATCAAGGCTACCATAGTTATGTTGTGGGCATCGAATGGAGAATAGTTCTTGCTTTGGTACTTCACTTGGAGGAGAGTGCTTAGAGTGGAGATGAGAAGGAGAAAAATAGCGTGAAATGCCGTGGAAGAAAAAAGATTTTGCTCTCTTGCGCTATCATCACAAAAAATATGAGAAAGTCAATTTAATGTAAAATTGAACTTATAGATACTCAGACGTTTCAAATATATTCAACGGGAAAAGTGTAACTTAAAAAAAATGTAACCACTAACACTTTTAGAAGTGTTTGTTGAAGTTTGGTTTCAAATTGACAGTTAATCTTTGCTTTGAAAAAGGTAAGAAATAAGGTGGACAATTTACGTTTCAAAAAATCTTGTCTGCATGTAGTTGTTTCATCATGTCTCAAGATTTTTAAATGATTAAATGACAACGAGTATAAATGAACAAAATGTGTTTAGGATTGAAGATTTGACAAATAAATAAAATCTTCACTCCTCTTAGATTTTAATTTCAAGATTTTGAAAGTATGACAAGCTAAAAGGTGTAACTCTACTATGGAAGGTAAAATCCGAGCTGCTGGTCACACAAGCCTGAACAAGATTTGAGCAAAGCCCTAGGGTCGAGCTAGGATGGAGTAGAATAGCATGATTGTGCTAGTACATTTTGGAAAACGAGTAGGATCATAAGTTAGCTTCAAACACCGAACTGACAATGGACTTGGATTATATAATCCGAATAGTCAAATTAGGTCAGTATATGTTCCATTGAACATGGACTTATCCACTCCTAAAAATCCGCAAATGTAGAACATGATCACATATAAATACAACAATGAGGAGAAGTAGTAAGGAATTCTCCACCGTAAAAAATGGTCACATTCAAAGCCTATATAAGCACACTGGATCATTCCATAAAGGCACATAATAATTTACATTGTCAATCACATACTGACTTAGGCATTGGAGAATCCTCAGCTGAAAACCAACCGGGGTTTTTCTTTTGAGTGTTTCCAGGTAAACCACCCTTCGAGTTTGATCCAATCCGATGCCGTTGCAAGTATGATGAGTATTTCCTCACACAGCTACGCACTATACGACTAGCCTAATTATTATTTGATTCAAAATTTACGGATTAACTATGACAATTAAAAGATTAAGAAATAAAAAAAGATCAGATGTGAAGCATAGAGATGTAACGTATAATTTACCAGTGAATATTATTTTTCTTCCTTTTCTGAATTAATCGTATTGCTACAGTCCTATAGCCAATTGTGACAATTCCACTGCATTTATATAATTTTCCGTTTTCTTTTTGTGGCTTCACGAGCATGTCAATTGCATGGCTTGAAATATCAGAACAAAGCTACTTATATAAAATAGGGTTGGGTTTTTCATCCATTTAGATCTAGATTGGAGAGTACTGATCAAGTTTGTAAGGTCAGGATGGCTCTTATTTTTGATAATTTAAACCGTTCGTTTTATAAGATCTTTTATGCATATCATTTACAAAAAAAATTAAATTAATCTGGTAATCGTAATTAATTCAATTTGATGCGTGTCCTAAAAAAAATAAATGGCCTATTTTAAAAACATACTTTGTCATTCATGATTTTTTTTAATAGATAAATGCTATAAATTGAACAAGTTATGATTATTGAATCAATTTAATTTTTTTTGTATGAATGATATACATTAAAGATTTTGCAAAATGAATAGTTCAGATTATCGAAATAGGACCTGTGGCAGGTCCCCAGGGCCTAGACAATATCCTCTAGTCTAAATTTGGTCTAGAGAAAAGCCATATAACTTTCCTGTAATTTGTAAACTAAAGTATACTATCAAGTATTCTCTCCAAGTTAATGGCAAGTATAAGACACATGTAAGGTGATAATGTACTTACTTCAAAATGTAAGAGGTGAAAAAAATTAAAATATAGGGTTGAAGTGAATTTTAACTCTCAAAAATAATGAAATGTGTGTTTGCACAACAAAATTATTTATGTATGAGAATATTTTAGTATTTTTTCATTTAAACTATTAATAGGCTTAATAGTATATTTTAATTCACAAACCATAAAAGAATTATATATTTATTTTATATACGTCAAATCACAATAGTATAAAGTTAATTTACCCTCTTATAAAAAACAAAACAAAAGTCAAAATTTATCCATTTTAAAGGCTAAGAAATGAAATAGAGATGTCAACACCAACTATAAAATGAAAAAGTAAAAGAAAAAAGAAAAAACATAAATAGAATATTTTTTGTTATTTTGTTTTTAAAGTATTTTTAATCATTTGATTATATTCAATGGCTCAGTAAAAATGTGCAATAAGATCGCGGATTTATTAAGAAGTATCGATCCAAATTAACCGTGTGATTTAAAAGGCTAAGAAGATAGGGTGTAGGGTCAAAAAAATACTATAAAAAAAGTCAATTATTCTTTTTATTTATTTATTTTTTAAAGTTTTTTTTTATAAAAAGTAAAAAAAATATTTAAAAATCTAAAAAAAGAAAAGAAAAATACCCCCCCCCCCAAAAAAAAACAAAAAAAAAAAAACAAAAAAACAGATGAATTAATAATACT
This sequence comes from Camellia granthamiana, assembly GCA_036172215.1. Taxonomy (NCBI): domain Eukaryota; kingdom Viridiplantae; phylum Streptophyta; class Magnoliopsida; order Ericales; family Theaceae; genus Camellia; species Camellia granthamiana. The sequence continues at coordinate 23,891,996 of CM069908.1, read as the reverse complement.
CACGTCTCGTTCCTAACATTTGCCCATTGTGGGTTTGGCATGTTCAGGATCTCTCTTCTCTCCTCTCCTCTCTTCTCTGTTTTCTTCTTAGCCTTTGTAGCTTGATATAGAAAATATCAGTTTGTGGGGAGTTCTTAGTACACACTTTGATTCTATATTTATAGTATGATGATGATGAGAATATTCCAAGTGCTACTGCTAGATCTATATATATATTCGATTTGTCGGGGGCAACTATGGTACCAAAAGTGCTAACCGGTTACCACCGTCTCCGAAACCAAAACAGGTAACCGGTTACCACCGGTCAAGTGATTCATTCAACACTAAATTCTCTTTACTGTTCATGTTTTCCCATTCTCTCTCTCTCTCTCTCTCCACCTCTCACCTAATCTGGATACTTTGTTGATAGTGACAATTAGGGTGGGAATTTCAAGGAAGCCAATGCCTATGAACTCGTGCTGATACTCACTATGAATGCTCAAGCATCATGGTTGGAATCTTTCTTTTTGTTTTTTTTGGTAAATTTTTTATTTAGATAAATTAGATTGACTCCTTGAGATTTGGTGAAACTGCAAAAACCTCCCTTAAAGTTTCTAAAATGATTTAAACTTTTCTTAAGGTTTAATTTTTAATTACACTGACCTCCTCTGAGGTTTAATGAGTTTGCTAAAATGATAGAAACCCCCTTGGGATTTGATTTTCAATTATACTAACTTCTTCTGAGGTTTAATGAAATGACAAAAACCCTCTTAAGGTTTAATTTTTTTATTACAGATTTTCTTTTTGTTACTTTATGTAAATGAATAACAAAAAATGTTGACATCGTCAAATAATTTAATTATATTTTTAATTTTACCATTTAAAATTGTGCCCAATTACAAAGAAATAAAATATATATATATAATATCTATTATGATTTTGGATAAAGAAGGCATACATAATTAAAAAATAACTACAAGCATAACAAAGAAAAAAAAAGAATTGTATTTTTTATTTTTGTAATTGGATGCAATTTTAAAGGTAAAATTAAAAATATAATTAAATATTTAATGATGTCAATATTTCCCTTTTCTTTTTTATGATTCTAGGGAATTTTTGATAAAGGATGTATACACAATTTAATGATGTCAAAATTTTGTTTTTCCTTTTTACGATTCTAGGGAGTTTTTGATTAAGGAGGCATACACAATCAACAATAATATATATTTTATTTATTTGTAATTGGACACATTTTTAAAAGGTAAATTAAAAATATACTCAAATTATTTAACGATGTTGGCATTTTCTGTTATTTTTTTACGATAAAGTAACATAAGAGAGAATCTATAATAAAAAGCTAAATTGCAATAGAGTTTTTGTCATTTTAAAAACCTTAGGGAAGGTTTATGCAATTTCATTAAATCTCAAGAGAAATTAGTATAAATGAAAATTAAACTTCAATGGAGGTTTTGTCATTTCAAGGGAGGTTTATGTTATTTTAGAAACTTCAAGGGAGATTTCTTCAATTTCATTAAACTTTAAGAAAGGTATGTGTAATTTACCATTTTTGTTTTTTGTTTTGTTTTTTTGTTTTTGGTTTGGATTAGGGGAGCATAACTCTTATCAAGGACTACTAAAAAAAAGAAATATGTTTGAGATTCACAATTTTTTGTTTTACAATTTAACTCATAATTATCTAGTATGATAGATGCCAATTCTTGACTTTTATAGCTAATGATATAAGAACCAATTATCTTGTTACATAATCGTAGCTGAATTTGTGAGTCTAAAAGTGTGGGTCTCTAGCACTTTTATAAAAAAAGAAATTGAGATTTGGAGTAATTATTTATAAAATTGTGAGTACCTTTCTATTAATTATATTTAGGACTACAAACGAGCTGAGCCAAATTTTGCTAAGCTCAAGCTTTTTCGTATCGAACTCGTTTATTGAGTTTGACCTTGGCTCGATAATTAACTGGGTTCAAGTTCAACTCAACTCGTTAATATTAATTAAACTAGAGTTCAGTTTGGCTTAGCTTGATAAGAATTTTTTTTTAGTTATATTATTTAATACACAAATAATGTATTTAAACTATTATTTATATATATATATATTATTTAATATATAAATAATATATTTATTATATGATTTAAATAAAAATAAATGAGCCGAGCTTAACGAGCCGAGCTTATTCGAGTTCGAGTTCAACTCATTTACTAAATGAGTCGAATCGATCCGAACCCTTAATGAGTCGAACCGATCCGAGCCCTTAATGAGCCGAGCTGAGCTGAGCCAGCTCGTGAGCTATTTGGTTCATTTGCAGCCCTAATTTATTTTTTAATTGCGACGTTCTCTAGTTGAAATTCCCAATTTGATTTTTGCACTCATTATTTTATCTTTTTCTGTCACTCTATTTATTTATTTATTTATTTTTATATTTTGCACAAGGGGGTTGATGGATGGACTAAAGTAGGGGAAAAGGGTTGAAGGTAAAGGAAAGTTGAGAAGGGCGGTAGTGGCAACAAGGTGCTGAGATGTATGAAGGGGGTTGGAGGTGGTTGACTAAGGGTAGGAGATGTGTGAGGGTTGGCAATTAAAGTGTTGAGGGTGGTCAATTAAGGATAGGAGGTGTGTAAGGGTTGGGAACAGAGATGCTTGGGGTAGTTGAAGGTAGAGGTAGAGGTAGAGTTGTGCTAGTCAAGTGGGTGCAATAGTTAGGGATTGAAATGTTTGGAAGTGTAAAGAAAATGTAGGAGGTTAGAGATGAGAATTTTTTTTTTAGAATTATTTAGGTTATAAGTATTTGATTTGATATTATTCTTTTTGTTCATTCATCATATTCATATTTCATTTCAAAGGTTGTACTTCATATTAATAAGGGTTATTTACATGGTGACTCCTAAATTGAAAAGTATTATTTTATCTCTGAACTATAAAAACGTATAAATGAATCTCTTAAATTATTGAGAAATATTGCTTTACACTCTAAACTATGAAAGCATATAAATGAGCTCCTAAGTTATTGATGTGTTTTATTTTGACTCCTTTCATTATGGAGTCTACTTAATACCTTTTTATAATTTATGGAGTTAATTTGTATGTTTTTATAATTTAAAGAGTCAATACAATATTTCTTAATAATTTAGAGAGTTTTCATGTAAATAAAAATAACCACAGTGGTGCACCTAAAAATAGTGCAAAGGGGACAATGCTAAATTATTTAAATTTTCAAGGAATTGGAGTAAAATAATATAAGTTTTTTTTAAATATTCTAAAAAAAAAAACAATTTAGAGAATTGACTCAGTTTTCAAATTATTTAGGAAACTAATTTGTTTTTTGAAATCACATGTTGAAAACGTAATTTCATGATGACATGAATTTTACTAAGATATAGTGCATTTTCAATTTAAAATTGTATTTCTAAAATGTGATTTCAAAAAGCAAGTTAATTTTCTAAATAGTTTAAAAATTGGATCAATTCTCTAAATTGTTTTTTTTTTTAGAATATTAAAAAAAAAAAAAAAAACTCTACTTACAATTGCATGAGAATAATGAGATTTTCTTAAAAATTTGGTGGGCCTAGGGATGGGTCATATTCATTGTCAGTCTTCAAAATATGGATTTTGTTTTTTTTTAAGTCCTAATATTTAACATAGGAGTACAAACTTGATAGAGCAAGTTTTGAATACTCTCTCTGGCTCTGAGTTATGCAAACAAATCCTATTGACCCGCAAGTTCCACTGAACCAAGGAAAGTCTTCTGAAGAAGAAGACCATCTGGTGAGAAGCACCAAGAAAATCAAAAACTCAGATTTACCTGAGGAAACTAATATGGAAAATACAGCTGATATGGATACAGAGATATCACGAGAAGATATTGGGGAACAACAACTTCCAGTGTTGGATCTTCCTCCTACCAAAACTTTCAAAGAAGCTCTGGCCACTACCAGAAATGGTTCTTATGCTTTCGATAGTAGAGTAGAAATCCTCTCGTCAGATGCGGAAGATGATGATGTTCAAGAGGGTAACTCTAAGATCCAAGCCATCTACCTAGAACTCAGAGGCCTTCCCACAATCTCTCTACCTAAGAAGCTTCTAGCTAAGATCAGGAAACCATAGGAAAATGCACTAATTGTTCGACTGCTGGGGAAAAACATTGGCTACAACATGCTATGCTCCAGAGTCAAAACTATCTGGGGTCTTCAGGGAGAATTTAATGCTATTGACCTGGGGAGTAACTATTTCCTTTTTAAATTCTCTGAATAGGAAGATTGTACTAAGGTCTTCACGGAGGGACAATGGGTTATTATGGACCACTATCTAACTGTGAGAAGGTGGGAACCTAACTTTAAACCATCGAAAGCTTTTGAAACCACAACCGCTGTTTGGGTTCGGTTTCCCGAGCTTCCGATTGAATATTACCAAGAAAAAGTTCTATTTGCGATTGCCAAATCTATTGGCAAACCACTCAAAATCGATTGGACCACGGCTATGGCTACAAGAGGAAAGTTTGCTCGCATCTGTGTAGAAATGGATCTTAGCCAACCTCTAAAGCCAAAATTCATATTGGAAGGCAAGCTTTACAGTATTGAATATGAGTCCCTTCATTTATTCTGCTTCCTCTGTGGTTGCGTTGACCATAGAAAGGAAGCTTGTCATTTCAAGACACCGGGTGCCTTACCGGCAGAGACAAATCTAGCCGTTTCCGATAACGGAACTTCTAACAACCGAACAGTGCAGGATAACGGTCACCTGCAACAAGAAAGGGTTGAAGATGAAGCTTTTGGCCCATGGATGCTTGTGACTAAACGCTATAGGAAAACAGCCCAACCTAAGAGGATTCAAGATCCATCTGGCCCAATTACCAACCCCAGTTCATTTAGATATTTAGAAGGGAGCCATAACAACCAAACTACTAATAACAGGGGAAAGAAGACCAACAAAACTAGTGTGGATAAGGCCCAAGGTGAGCCTAGTGTCCCATTAGACCCAACTCAAGCGAAAGACTCTAAAGGTAAAGCTAAATTAGGGATGAACCACACCAGAGCAAAAGAATCAGACACATCTGTGAAGAATCAGTCTATCTGGAAGCCAATGGGGGAGAGCTCAACATCGCACACCAAAGATTTCCCACCAGAGAATCCACTCTGTGAACAAGGTAAAGTGAACAACCTACCCAGTGAAAATCAAGTGCACCAGACTACTTCTGACATGATCTATACATTGGAGAACACCCCAGGTCTAAATAACTCAACCATGGCTGAAGTTAACTCGACCCCTGTAGCTGCTACCATACCAGAAACTACTACAATTCTCAAGGCAGTAACACCACTGGATCAAGACAAAGAACCACCAGACCCAGGAGAAACCAACAATGGACGGGGAAAACAGCAAGAACACAGAGGCACCACTGCGAGAGGTGACAGTACATCAGAACTAGACCCACAATGTGAGCCTATTGTTAGAACCAGAGAGCGAAGCAATTCACCTAGTCGCTTTCGCTTGGTGGATAGAACAAATACGACTGATAGTCGAGCCAAACTGGGAGGAACCCCACTTGAAGCCTTTTCACTCGTTCCAGCTAGCCTCCATGAAATCAGAGGAGGCAGATTGGAGGAGGATACGCAACATCGTTAAGGATCTGGTAACTAACTCACCTCTCCACTACCCTTCTATGGATTTATTATGCCTACTTTTCTGGAATTGCCGCGGAGCTGGCAATAATAATTTTAAAAGAAATTTTGTGGAAATCATTCGTGCTCATAAACCTGAGATTATTATTCTTATGGAGACTAAAGTGCCCTTCAGTAAAATGGGTAATTTCTTCAATGGTTTAGGCTTCACAGCCTCTTCCATTGTAGATCCCATTAGAAGAGTAGGAGGAATATGGATTATCTGGGACCCAACCCAAGTGAATGCCAGGGCTTCCTCAGTTAGTTCCCAGGCTATTCATGCAACTATACACAAGGAAGATTTCGAAGAATGGGTCCTTGCTGCTGTTTATGCAAGCCCAAACCCAGTTATGAGGGAGCATCTGTGGGTTGAACTGGAGGACATGGCAGACAACATAAATAAGCCATGGTTAGTAGCGGGAGACTTTAACGACTATGCAAGTCAAGGAGAAAGAAGGAGCTTTACCTCATCTCAGAGTTCTATCAAATCTCAGAAATTCTTAGATAGGATCAACAACTGTAATTTGATTGATTTGGGAAGTTCTGGTCCGAAGATGACCTGGACTAATAATAGGCAAGGTTTGGCTAATACCATGGAGAGACTTGACAGAGCTCTCAGCAATCCAGAATGGAGAACAATGTTTCCAGAAGCCACTGTTAGAGTTCTCCCGCGTACCTATTCAAATCATTCACCACTTGTCATCTACACCCAAGGTATGCATACTCTGAATCCCTCTAATGGGTCCTTTAGATTTGAAGTGGCTTGGATGTCCCACCCGGACCTCATAAACATTGTGAACTCCACCTGGTCTGATATGAAGAATAACCTCCTTGAGTCTACTATTGAATTCACTCGTAGAGTTAAAGAGTGGAACAAAGAAGTTTTTGGAAATATTTTCAAGAGAAAAAGACACCTCCTTGCTAGGATTAAGGGCATCCAAAAAGCATTAGCTACTTATTTTTCCCACAATCTCTATGCTCTTGAAAGAGATCTCATCAATCAATACAATTCTACCTTGTTCCAAGAAGAAATCTTATGGTTTCAGAAATCTAGGGCCAAGCATATTACGCTTGGTGATAGAAATACCAAGTACTTTCATATCTCCACTATTTCTAAGAGAAGGAAAACCAAAATCAATGCCCTTAAAAATAATGATGGTTCTTGGATTATTGAGACGAATGAAATTAAGGCTGCTATCCTTGACTATTTTCAAAATCTCTTTAATGATGAAGATACCACTCATCTGGATCATTGGTCTAACCTAACTCAAACTCACTTTACCTATGATGATAATATTGGGTTTCTCAAACCCATTTCCAATTCTGATATTCTTAGAGCTGTTCAAAACATTGGCTCATTTAAAGCTCCTAGTAAGGATGGGATTCAGACCATATTCTATAAACAGCACTAGAACTCTATTGGTCAATCTGTGTGTAATTTTGTCAAAAATTGTTTCCGCAATAAAACTGTGCCTCCCGAGATTAATGAAACTCTTGTTGTGTTGATCCCCAAAGTTGATAACCCTGAAACTATGAAACAATTTAGACCTATAAGCCTCTGTAATGTTGCTTATAAGATTATAACCAAGATCATTGTGGGAAGAATAAGACCCCTTTTAGACAATATTGTATCTCCCAACCAGAGCAGTTTTATTCCTGAGAGAAATACTGCTGATAACATCATCATCACCCAAGAGATTCTGCATACTTTGAGATATAAAAAAGGCAAATGTGGTGGCATGATTTTTAAAATTGACTTAGAGAAAGCCTACGATAGGTTATCTTGGGATTTTATCGAAGACACTTCACTTGAGTTCAAACTCAACCCTGATTGGGTCGAGTTGATCATGAGCTATGTCACAACTCAGCGCTCATCCATTCTGTGGAATGGAGAAATCATTGATGGGGTTCATAATAGGAGAGGCCTTAGACAATGTGACCCTCTTTCTCCCTATCTTTTTGTCAATTGCATGGAAAGACTGTCCAATATGATACACTCTAAAGTCAAAAAGGGTTCTTGGAAAGGTATCAAGGCCTCTAGAAATAGCCCTTTCCTATCCCACTTGTTCTTTGCGGATGACTTGATCTTGTTTGCCCAAGCTACCCATACTAATTGTGAAACCATTTTGGATACCTTATCTAAATTCTGTGTAGTTGTAGACACCCCATTTTTGACCGTCCTCAAGACTTGGACGTCATCGTTGGAACACTCGGTGATTATCCATGTTTGTGTTCGTTTGGAGTTCCCGGAGGTCTCGGCTACGCGCCTTGCCTCAAGATCTCCGAACTCGACCGTTTTGTGTCTGGTTTTGCACCAAACACTTGTGTTTTGCCTTGGAGGGGCAGGGAATGCCTTGTGGGGCATCCCCACACATCACCGGCCATGGCTAGAGGCCACCGGCTGTTGTTTGTGTCCACCGGCAATGTATATTGCCGGCCGGCACTCTTTTTGGCCGACCGGCCATCAATTTTGTCAAAATGGCAATTTTGAGCGGCCGACCACTATTCATCTACTTTTTGTAGATATTTTGTGCCAGCTGTGATAGCTGGCACCTACCTCTTTCCCCTCCATACACGTGTATGGGGGGATTTCCCTCTTGAATGGCTTGTTTTGTAAGCCTTACAAAAGGGAATTGTCTATATAGGAGAGCCTCTTCTCTTTGGCCAAGGGTTAGACTCTTCTTAGACATTTTAGATAGCTTTTGTAAAGCTTGAGTTCTAGGGTTAGGGTTAGATATATTTTCTATCTCTATAAGTGTGTGTTTTGTCCTACTTTTGCTCACAAACACACACCAACACACCATCTCTTGGACTTGAGACCTTTGGAGGGTTGTTTTAGTGTTTTAAAGCTAGATTGAAGCCAAAGAAGGCTGTTGGAGCATTGTTTGTGAATGTGGTCTTCAAGGGTAAGAAACTTCCCTTTTATTTCCCATTTTTGCATTGCTTTTCTACCTATCTTAGAATTGTTTTTGTGCTTAGTGTATAATACAAAAAAGTTCTGTTTTTAAGCCCTCTTGATTGTTTGTTAAGGGTGTTTTGTGGTTTGGAGGAGTTTGACCCCTCTTAAGCCTTGTAAGGCTCCTTTTTGTGCTATTTTGTGCAAGTTTCGGGACTTTGGTGTTTGGGCCTCTTCACCACTGAAATCTTGAGGGATTTCAGTGGTGAAGATGGTGCCTTAAAGTCTCAAAAAGAGGAGGGCCACCCCCTCTCCTTGTTGTCCTTGAAAAGGACCATTTTTAGCCTCTTGAGGGAGCATCTAGCTTAGGCTTTTGTTGATCATGCCATGGCTGTATTTCATGCTTATATTGTCATGATTTAACTTTGTATTAAGTTGGTTTTGGTACACCATGCATGCTTAGCATATCTACCATGTAATGCCTTGTTATTGCCTTAATATGCCTTAGGTTGTTAACCTTCATTCTAGCATGTTTTAGGCTTAACCTTTTGAAGGTTTTGTGTTTATTTTTCCATGTTTAAGGTCTGTCCATACTTGTTTGTGTCGATTTTGGCATGCTTGGTATAGCTCCTTTGCACTTGAGCTTGTATGCTTCAAGTATGAGAATGTGTAGCATGTGTTACTTGCATCATTTAAGTGGTTTGGCACCATTTGTAGTACCATTTCAGTCCCTAAGACATGCTTGTATGCTTGCCTTGGTTGTCTCTTTGTTGCTTTAAAAGGTTGTGCCTTGTGCTCCATGTTTTGGTCATTGTATATGCCTTTAGACTTGAGCCACTTAGATGCCATCTAGGGGCACCCTTGGCTTTGTTCAAGCCTTCTTTTGACCTGTTTGAAGTCCCCTTAGCCTTGTGAGGCTCGGTGGGTTTGACCTTGGTCTAAGCCTCTTGGCTTGCCTCAAGTACTTGGACCATTTGCATGTTAATGTTTGTCTTGTTTAAGTTGGTTTAGCACCTCCTATAACATGATTTTAAAGCTTTTCATTGCATGCTAATTGTCTATTGTTCGGTCTCTTTAAGTGTGCTTAAGAGTTGCCTTTATATGCCTAAGTGTTGGATCATGAGTGCTTGCATGTTTGTTTGCATTTTGGCCTTCACTTCCATGGTTTTGGCCACTGATTTTGGGCCTAGTTAGAGCTGCCTAATTCATGTTTAAGACCATCATTTGCTTGGTTGCATGCTTACCTTACATGTTTGTACATTGTCCATGTTCATGCTTGCATGCTTGCCCTCATGATCATGTTGCATATTAGCTAACATGCCTAGGATGCATTGTAATTTGCATGCATACCTTGTCCCTTGATTTAGTGATAGGGATTGGGCCTTGGTTTGATTGTTTGCATTGCATTTAAAATCAATGTGCACAACTTGGTTCTTTGGGCCATCACGCATGGAAATGCGTGATTAATGGTCCGAGAATCGAGGCACATGCCCCTTTGAGTCGCAAACATGATAAGGGGCATGATTGGTGCATACATTGCTTGAATTGTATTGCCATGCAAGATTTTGCCCTCTGCTGCTGTGAGTTGCAGGTTTTGCAGGAACTTTTTGCCGACCGACAATATTTAGTACCGACCGGCAATGTATTGGTGGCCGATAGCCTCATTTCCAGCCGATGATCACATCTTGCTGCCGATGGTAATTCTATTCAGCCGGTGGTGTCCCCCAGTGTCCAGGGAAGCATTCCTGAGACTTTGGCAATCTCCATAGGGGAATAGCCGGGAAAACAGAGGCAATCCATGCATGGCAGTGTAATTCCGAGCAGGACCCGAGCATGCGTTGCATCAGGCTCTCCTCCCGAGGCGGTTTACTGTTTTTCCTAGTTTAGTTAGTTGTTAACTAATTAGGCAATTTGTAATATTTAATTAGCTTACGTAGTTAAGTAATTTGTATTATTCTTTTGGTCCCTCCGAGCGAGGGCGAATCTGTAATAAGTGTGGGTGCGTGTGTGTGCATGTCTTCCAACCTCCACTTCTTTCCCCCTTTTATTTACCTACTTATGATGGTAGATTAGGGCACGTCTAAATTTGCATACCTTATGCCATGCATGCGTGCATCCATGCATTTGTCTTACATGCACCGGGCTCGGTACATCATACAAACTGCATTGTATTTTCAATTCCAAATTGAATACGTGATAATTGTAGCATTTCACATGCCATTTTAGGGTTAGCCGAGCCTACTCTAACTGCATCCTTGCATGTGTTGCATTAGCCACTTAACATGAACTAGGACATGCATATTTGCTAACTAGTTTATTGTTTTGGCATGGAGTACAATGTAAGTATTTATGCTTTAGCATCTCGCATGCATGTGAGTGTTAACATGACAGCATGCTTACCATGTGGCTAATTGCTTATGTGAGATAAACTGTTCGATTGCCTGTGGGTGAAGGTTGGATTGCCTGAGTTGGAAAAAACTCGTTGAAATCCGTACTTTAGCCTACTTGCGAGTAGCAAATTTCAAAGCATTTTCTAAAACAAACGGATGTGCAATGCTTGTTTCCAAATTAGGCGGTCTAGTCTATACTTGTTTGCTGTGCGCATAACATAGTAAATCTAGGCTAATAACCGGAACAAGAACACATAATGTTTTTAAAATCGGATATCATGGTTAGTAGAGGCCGGTCTTCGGACCGAGCGAAAGGGGGTGCTCATAGCTGACCTTCCCCGATCGTACCCAAGCTCCCGAGCCAAGACAACTTTGGTGATGACGGGCACATGGCCTTCGGCACCGAGTCAGGGTTTCCTAAATTTTCCCATTAAAAAATATTTAGGTTGCGACTCTGTATCTGGCAAAGCAGTCCATGTTTGGCACTTCTTTTCAAAAATCTATTTTTTTTTCTCAAAACGATTTGCCAGAGTTGGACTCTTTGGTTCAGATTAAGAACCGCAACAAACAAAAAGGGAGTCCGAACTATAGAGTGAGGCCCAAGGGCGCGTCTACAGTAGTGTCAGGCCAAAAAGTGAATCTCCTGAAATCTGAACTCTTTGTCTCTCCTAATGTTCCCAGAAATGTTGCCCAAGCCCTCAGTTATCATAGTAGCATTCCCCTAACCTTTAACCTTAGCAAATACCTTGGTTTCCCTCTACTTCATCAGAGAATGACTAAGAACTTGCTCACTGAAATCCTTGTTAAGATGAAAGCTCGACTCTCTGGTTGGAAAGCTAAAACTCTCAATTTAGCTGGTAGAGCTACCCTCATTCAAACCGTCACTTCGACCATCCCTCTTTATACCATGCAAACAATGGAACTCCCTAGACAACTTTGTGATGACATTGATAGAATCAATAGGAATTTTCTACGGGGAGATACTGAAACTCAGAAAAAAGTCCATTTGGTTAACTGGGACAGCGTATGCAAAAGTAAAGCTGAGGGTGGCCTTGGTCTTAGGAAGGCTAGGGATCAAAACACAACTCTTCTCATTAAACTTGGTTGGAAAATGCTGAGTGAAAAAGATAAACTTTGGTATAAAGTGCTGCACTCTAAGTATTTGAAACACCACAATATATACACTTGGCCCATGAAGAAAAACTCTTCACATTGTTGGAGAAGCATCTGCAAACACAGAGATGTCCTTAGAAAGGGTGTCAAGTGGATTGTTGGCAATGGGAAAGACATATCATTTTGGACAGATTGGTGGTGTGGCAAACAGCCCTTATCTCAACACAACAATAACTACCAAGCTGATAACACTGCTATGGTTAGCTCTGTCCTTGATGATGAGGGAAATTGGGACACTAATGCTTTATCCAATCTTGTTAGTCAACAAGACCTCAATGAGATTCAAAAAATTTATAGGCCAAGATTTGTTACTTTCCCTGATGCTCCTACCTAGGTTTCCTCACAAACTGGCAACTTCACTCCAGCCTCGGCCTTTAGTTTCATTACTGATTTTGATCTGACAAACAGAGACTGGAAGTGGATCTGGAAAATTAAGATCCCTAAAAAACTTAGATGTTTCCTTTGGCTGATCTTAAAGGGCAGGTTGCTGACTAACCAGCTTCGTCTTGTTAGACATCTTGCCCCAACTGATATCTGCCCCAGGTGTGGCCAACATAGTGAAGACATGAAGCATTTGCTTAGAGAATGTCCTACCTCTAAAGATATTTGGACTCACATTCAAAATCTTACTTGGTTTGAAGAAGGGAATCAACAGCCTCTTAATGATTTGGTTATTTTGAACATAAAGAACAAAAATATTCGTCATGGAAAAAAATGGTATCTTATCTTCATTGTTGCACTTTGGTAAATCTGGAAAGATCGTAATAAACTAGTTTTTGATAACCTTTCCAACCCTATTCAAGTCAATCTCAAGAACATATTTACTTATGTTCATGAAATTGATGAGGCTTTTATTCCCCTCTTTGCCCCCATTCTGCAGAACCCAAATTAATTCATTGGTGTTACCCACTTGCAGGTAAGCTCAAAATGAATACTGATGGCTGCTCAAAGAGAGACCCAGGCCAAGCAGGTTATGTGTAGCAACCCTAATTTTCTTAAGTCATTATTTATTATTATTGTGATTATTATTATCTTATTTTATTTTTGGCTTTATTAATTATGTGGATCTATAAGAATTTAATGTGTTGTTTAGTTAATTTAATGTGATATTTAATTAATTTAATGCGGTATTTAATTGTATATAATTAATAAGAATATTTATATTTATATATTCATAAATACAAAAAAAAAAAAAAGGGTGTTACATGTATTGTTTTTATAAAATATATTTATATATGTGGTAGTTATTTAATAACATAAAGTATATATATCATATTTATTTAGGTTGTATTTATATTGTATTTGTATTATATAATATAATAACTATTAGGATTTATCACAAGTGTTTAGGTTATATAATAAATGTTTAGGTTATAAACTTAAGGAAAAAGAGAAGTAGAGGCAGCAGCTACGGGAGAGAGAGAGAGAGAGAGACAGAGAGAGAGAGATTAATCACAAAATAGAGATGCAGCCGAGAGAGAGGGGACTGACGAGAAAGAGAGGAAGAAAAGTGTTAGGATTTTGTTTTGGTGGCTCTATTAATCCTCTAAATATTTCTTTGATCTTCAAAATAATATTGTGAGTACAAAACCCACTTCCCTTGATTTGTATTTAATTCATTGTTTTTATTTATTTATTTTTATTTATTTGATGCTAGTTTGATTTTGTATTTACATAAAGATTAATTGATTGATTTTAATTATTTTGATTAGTGGTGTATGTAAAGTTTAGGATTTTTAGATGATTGATTGATTAATTTTAATTATTTTGATTAGTGATGTATATGAAATTTAGGGTTGTTAGATGATTAATTGATTTTAATTATTTTAATTAGTTGGGTATGTAAAATTTAGGGTTTTCAGATGATTGATTGATTTTAATTATTTTAATTAGTTGCATAGGTAAAGTTTAGGGTTTTTAGATAATTGATTGATTGATTTTAATTACTTTGATTAGTTGTATAGGTAAGGTTTAGGGTTTTTAGATGATTGATTGATTTTAATTACTTTGATTAGTTGTATAGGTAAAGTTTAGGGTTTTTAGTTGATTGATTGATTTTAATTATTTTGATTAGTTGTGTATATCAGATTTAGGGGTTTTATATGGATTTATTTTATGGTTGTAATCACTCTCATAATTATTTGAAACTAAAATTAATATGGTTGTATGAAATTAAAATTAATTAAGAACCTATAGATAAATTCCTTATACTCCACCATGACTCCATGGATTGTTGTTTTATCTGAGTGATGGTGAGAAAGAGTGTATAAAAAAAAGTGAGGATTATGAGATTTATTTGAATGCCTTAGGCTCGGCATTGTTATGTTTATTCTCATGTGTGAGATGTTGTGTATATATATATTGTTGCCTCGTTCTCATGAGTAGACGAGTGCTTTGATTTGCGCGCGTACGTATATGCTAACCATCCGGGGAGTGTGAGTCAAACTCGGGATGATATCTCCATGCAAGTTTGGCTTCGGAGTGGTGTTAGGTATACGGGAGGCACATGGGATATATGTGTAGGCCGGAAGGGGAGGGCCGAAGTGGTGGAGTTAAGGTACAAAAATTTAATTATGAGTTTATTGATTCGTACATCTTGAAAAATAGTAATCGACCTCAATAAATTATGAAATTTGAGCAGAGGCATGTATACATGATTTTGGACAACTTTTGTGTTGTAGCTTTTTATTAAAAAGATCGATTAGAACTTATAATCGGATGATCTTGATTATTGTCGGTTTGATTCATTTTGGTAATGCAGATTTTATAGCCTGTTTTAACCCACGAAAAGAGCTCATTTTTATTGGTTTCACGTAAATTGAAGTAAAACATTATTCTGCACACTTTTCATGTTTTGAATTTTTTTGAAAAAAATCATCTTAGGGCAGATTTTGTTCGTTTTCAGCTTCAGATTTTTCGAATGAATTCCGTCTAGATTTTTATATCAAATTTTTCTCTTAACCTATTCAGTTTCTGTTAAATTCGTTCGCGCTATTTTATAGGAAATTTGATTCTATACAACTTTTGTTCTTTGAGTTTTGATCAATTCGAATTATTTAAGTATGAAACGGTGTAATTTTATATTTTTTTTTCAACAAGTTACTTATGATTAAGTTATACTAACTTTATTTGTTTTGCAGGATGGTGGGTTTTACTAACTTTTTATGCAGGGCTGGCCCACCATATTTTTATTTTTATTTTGTCTATTTTATAATCAATTTATATTTCGTTGTGTACAGACAAGAAACTAAATGCCACCGTATCTCGGGAAACTACCCATTCGTCTCGGTACGACTAGAACTACTTGTCTTGTCCCGTGATAAGAATTAAATGTATTTTTCTCTGTGTTTGGTGGACACGTGGGTGTTAAATATTGTACTCATACCAGTATACCTGTATACTGACCCGTTTTGTCTCTTGGCAACTCGGGTGCGTTCTGTTTGAGCGCAGCTGAGTTTCCTTTGCAGGATTAGTTGAGGTTATGGTAGTGACAAGAAATAACTATGATCGTAGGACATGTCGTTTGGACTTCTTTTGTTTTTCTTGAGCTTAGGGTTGTTAGTAGTTTGTGTATTTTTATTTTCTTTTATGACTTTAGTATTGGAATAATTTGGCAGGGTTTGTAACCGTACATTCTTTAAGTTATTTTGACTTTGTATTGTTACTTTAATGTTGGAGGTATTGGTTAGTTTTAGAATTATGGTGAATGGTTTAGTTGGTGTTTAGTTTTTTTTTGTTTCACCCCTAGGATTTGGATGATGGAATATTGATTGGGGTTTAGTCCTAATTTAATATTTAATTGTCCAAATTTTGGGGCGTGACATTATGGAGGAGTGCTGTGTGATGAAACAGGCACTTGGATTTGGGGTTATTATGAAAAGTTAGGCCACTGTACGAGCTTAGAAGCAGAAATATGGGCTATATATAGAGGGCTCACCATTCTCTTCCAGAAAAATACAAGAGATGTGCAACTAGAATCAGACTCTGAGCAGGCCATTAATCAAATCCTTCATGGCCCAAACCATAACTCACCATTTAAGGCTCCCATTGAAGATACTAAGTTCCTGCTGCAGAGGACTAACAACTCTCTTGGCCACACCCTACGTGAGGGTAACAGAGTTGTTGATCGTTTAGCCAATATGGGAGTGTCTCAAAATGAGCATGTTGTAATCCTTGATAACCCTCCAGATGAAGTTGCTTCCCTGCTTATACATGACATGACTGGAGTTAGTTTAGTGAGGGACTAGCCCTCTGCCTTGTTGCTGTTATATCTTTTGAACTCTTGTTTCTCTTATTTCATATGAATCTAAAAAAAAAAGTCCTAATATTTTAATTGTATTAATTTGGTTTCATATTTATTTAAATAATTCTCAGTATCATAGGTGAATTGACAAAAATGTCTCTTTTGTTATCAATTATAGATAAAAAGTTGAAGCAGGGAAAGTGAAATGAAAAATGTAGGTAAAATATAAATAAAATATATTTATATTTTATTTAATTTTACATGTATTTTTTTTCTTTTTTTAAATCTTTTTCTAAATTTATGAACCAAATACAACTTTAATGAAAATTAATAGATTATGGATCAAATTGACACATTTGAAATGAACAAGAGTAAATCTATTAGTATCAATTGGTATATCAACTGATATACTAATAAATGATGTGGCACAATTTTATTAGTTTTGAATCTTTGTAATTTGTATAATGGGTGGGGTCCATAGTTTTAAAATTGTAATGCTATAACATGTGTTGGTACATTAATGGGAAATTTGGCTATAAACCCCCTTTACCTTCCTTTCATTGTTAAAAGGATTAAGAAAAAAATTATACTTTCTAAACCCCTTCATAATGATAAAACCTTACATAAAGGACAAAATTTATTATTTAAATATTTTATCAGACTATTATACCCTCACAGATACAACCCTCCTCCTTCAACTCTCCTTCAACTGTTCATCGTCTCTCTCGTCTCTCTCTTCTAACCCTAACTTCCTCCATGGCCGGAGCTGTGGAGAACTTTTCTTCCGATGCGTCCGTCGCCGCCGGTCGTCATTCCTAAGCTCCGACGATCTCTCTCCGCATCTTTTCAACTCTCCTCCTTCAACTCTCCTTCAACTGTTCATCTTCTCTCTCGTCTCTCTCTTCTAACCCTAGCTTCCTCCATGGCCGGAGCTGTGGAGAACTTGCAAATCGCACTGATACATATATATATATATATATGTGTGTGTGTGTGTGTTTGTGTGTTTTGAGATTTGAATTCGAATATATATATATATATATATCTACATATTCTGATCTCTAATCTATATATATATATGTGTGTTTTGAGTCTTTAAGATCAAAGATTTGAATGATTTTTTAGTAGAAGAGAGACCTGTTAGATCAAACATCATCGTCGTTGCTGATTTCATCACCGCCACCATAGATCATAGCATAGATCGGTCTCGGCGATAATTTGATTCGAACTCAAAAGCTTAAAGATTTAAAGTAAAATGTGAAAAATCTGTGTGTATGAAAAATCTCAAGATTTTTGAAAGCTCAAAGTTTCAAAAATCTGTAAAATCTGAAGAACTGGGGTATGAAAAATTGAGATTTCTCTGAAATTTTCAAATTATAGGCTTGATTCAAGGATTATAGGCCTGATTCAATGTTTTTCAGAGTAAACATTGATTGATTCAAGGATTATAGGCCTGATTCAAAGCTCAAAGCTCAAAGTTCCATCGATTTTTCAGAGTAAACATCAAATTTCATTTGATAGAACCAGAGTAAAATTTTACTCTGGTTCTATTGCTCTGTTCTTTTCATTTGACAGAACCAGAGTAAAATTTTACTTTTATACAGAGTAAAATTTTACTTTTACCTTCAGAGTCTCACAGTTTACTTGCTTTTCAGAGTAAAATTTTACTTTTATACAGAGTAAAATTTTACTTTTAGTTGCAGAGTGCAAAATTTTACTCTTATTCAGAGTAAAATTTTACTTTCATACAGAGTAAAATTTTACTCTGAAATACATAGTGAAGATGGCTTAATAGGAGAGCTGATAGATATGAGGGTAATATAGTAAAAGAGACAAGTTTTAAAATATCAGGGGGTTTTGAAAGTACTTATATAATTCTTGTCCTTTTGAAAGACAAATTAGATAGTGAGGGGGCTATGACCAAATCCCCCTACATTAATTGGCATACCAATTAGTGCGTATAGCACCACTGGTTGAACAATGCTATACATCTCTCATTTCTTACCAAAATTTTTTACTCCTAGACACAAAATAATGGGACTCACATTCATAAATGCATATGAGACCCACTCACTTGTGTCTTGGGATTAGAAAATAGATTAAGAAATGAGATTATATGTAACATTTTTTATTTGAAATATCATGAATCAAAATGACACAAAACGTACTATTTGTGTATTTAACCCAAAAATTACAGACAATTGGTACAATTATACTTACATGAACTAAATTGACACAAAATATAAATTAGAAGAATAACTAATATAATTTGGAGTATAACAAATATCATTAGACAGGTAACCTTTGTTGTTGCCCCCTAAAGTTATGATCCATAAGTATGTGTGACACATTCAACAGCATTTGGTAAGCCAATTCAGTAATTGAGTCACGCAATACCTTACAAAGATAAAGCACCATAAGATTAAAAGAGACCATCCAAACATCGGAACAAGAATTAGTAGAACTAAAATTTAAGTGAGAGCTCCTGAATAGAGATTGATATGACCACAAATTGCGCAATAACTTGTATATTCAGTCCGACTTGCTAATGCCAGGGCTTAAAGGAGCACAAGGATGATGAAGGCTAACATAATTATGTAGTGGGCTTCAAATGGAGAACAATTCTTATTTTGGTACTCAAGGAGGCTAGTCAAAGCAAGCAAGTCAATGAAAATTTAACCACCATTAACACTTCAATAAAATAAGTAGTCAAAAAAAAAAAAAAATTTCAATAAAAAATGTAAAGTTGATCAGAGGTGTTTGTGAAAACTTTGTTTCAATTTATGGTTATGGTTTGCTTAAAAAAAAATGTTAAAATAAGACTGAGGATCCTCCTCATTTTAACTCACTCAAAAAGTTGTTTTAATCATATTTTAAAAGTTTTATATTTTGAATTTTTTTTATAATTTAACAATTGTGAGTGAATTAAGTAACGTAAACACAAGAGTTTGTCATATAGGATTCCTGCCAACAAATAAGATCTTCGCACCACTCATACCTACAAGTTTTAAGTTAAGGATTTTGAAAGTATTAGACGTTAAAAGGGGTATGAATACCATTTATTTATTTATTTATTTTTAAATCAATAATGTTTGATTTGGATATAAATTTAGGATAAAAAATGAAAAAAAAATAGGTGAAATGTTATACACGTTTTCTCTTTTTCTTTTTAAATCCCTTTCCAAATTCATAATTCTTTTTTTTTTTTTTTTTTTTTTTTTTTTTTTTTTTTTTTTTGTAATGTGAGAAATGCCTGAAGGCTACAAAGAAGCATTACCCAAAAGAAACTCCGAAAGTGCAACATGAGGATTTATAGCCCAATCAAAAGGAAGAACACCATGAAGATGAGCTTTCACTACACAGTGAGCTACTGCATTGGCCTCCCTAGGTATCCAAGCATAGGAAACATTTAAGTTAGAAGTCACAGCCTGAATATCATGCATGATTGCAGAACAGTCCTGTAATGACCCTCACACTGCCCTAACTGTACTCATATGCATTTTATATGGTTTTGCTCTAATTAAGCTTGCATTTCAAATCTTGACTTGTCTTGCATAAGTGTTACTTGAATGCTATGTTCCTTATTGGTGTGTGTGTGTGTTCCAGCCGAGGTCATCTTGAGCCTAGGTCGCCCCTTTGATACTCTTACACTTAGGACCATCTTGGGATTTCTCTGGTTGACCTCCACCCGCACCCTGACATATTGGCCGAGATGTGTACTATCTGGGCCGAGATGTTACCCTTGAACCCAAGTGATCTTGCCCTAGACTGGTATGACCTAGACCGAGGTGTGGCACATCTAGGCCGAGGTGTGGCACAGCTGGGCCAAGTGTTGACCTTTCTAGCCGAGGTCATTGTCCCTTTGCTTGCCGAAGTCTTGTTATTAGCCGATGTCATTACTCGCCGGAGTCCCTTGCCGTCTAGCTTGTTGAACACACCTTGTCATAGTCTTGTCTTTTCAATCAGTCACCTTTTCAAGTTGAGCCAACCAGCCATTGCCACGTGTCCGAGCTGAGTGTTAAGTCAGCCGGCAGAGAGAGAAATGTATCATTTTGTACCATATCTTTGTTCTTGAGGAGAGAGAAGCTCTAGGAGAAGAAGGAGGAGTTTTAGAGTGAGAAAGTGAATTGCAAGCTTGATTCTTAGAGTTCAAACCGTTAGATTCCTGATTTGAGGTTAGAATCTTGATCTACTCTTGTTGTTCTTATTGATCATCTAGCTGCATTGCACGATCAAATTTGTTTTGCATGCCATGCATTGATTTAAAGTTGGTTTTGGAAAGAGAATATGAAATTCAAGTGTTCTTGAGGAAAAGCCTCGTTTGATCCGAAAGTTTGCAACAAGCTACATGTCTTTGTGTTTGTTTTCGTAAGATCCTCTAGTATGGGTATCCAGGTCCATGTTTTCAAACTTATAGCATGCAATCTCAGATTTTATAATAATAAGTTATGATCTTTGCATTCATTTCCTCCATACTCTCCATGTTCGTGTCCTTTATGTTCTTGAGCAGAGGGAAAACCCAGATTTTCCCGACTTCATTTTCCCTTGTATGTGGCCAACGGGACCTCACCTCGGCAAGGAGGTGTGGAACCTCGGCCAAGACCTGGTTGGTACCCAGCATGTTTCCCCGAGATGAGAAACAGTGTTTGTTTTGATTTGATTTAGTTTTGGCGAATGCCGAGGTCATTTTGTATGCATGTGAAGCTTGTTTAAAAAGTGCATCCAATAGATTTGCCATGTGTTTGTAGGACTTGGACTCGCCCTGACCCCGACGTTCGACGAACTATGTGAGTGGTATTTTAATAAAGATATGTTATAAAGCTTTGATAAAACCTTGTTTTGCTTTGTTCGGAAATTTCTTACAAGCATGAATGATTATTCCTATTTTGCGTATCAAATATTGTATCTTGTTCTGATGACATTCTCGGGAAGTCCATATGTGCTAGGGGACTATAAGCATTTGTAGCACAAAGTTTGGAAGTCCGTATGTGCTAGGGGACTATAAGCATTTGTAGCACAAAGTTTGGAAGTCCGTATGTGCTAGGGGACTATAAGCATTTGTAGCACAAGTCCTTAGTGTCCGGGGACTATAATGCAACGACACCATTGTTTTGAGATCTCACTTGTCTTGTCTTGTCTTGCCTTGCCACTGACGGTTTTACCGTGTGGGTTTGTTTGTCCGGAATGTCATCTCTTGTATTATATTGATGTTAGTAAGCATCCCTTGAAGCTTTGAAAGATTTGATAGATGAACTTGATTTATCCCTTGTGTTGTTTTGTTAAAAGATCTCGGATATCATTCATGTAAACCCCTTTATCATTTATACCATTCACTGAGTATCCAAGCTCACCCTCTCTATATATATGTAGGTGATGAGCAAGACGGCGGCGACGCCTAGATGTCTTTTGTCGATATGTTTGCCGACGTGTTTTGGATTATGTTTTGCAACATCTTGAAGATCATGCTTCTTAGTTATTCTTCATTGTATTTTGTATTTGATGGCTGAGAAGCCTTTTGGTCAAGATGTATTTTTTGTACTTCATTTGTTGTATTAAAGCTATGTAATGATGTATGACATTTCATCTAACTTATGCACTGCTCTTATGGACTACTTAGCTTTTAATTTATTGCTTCCGCATTTGTAAGCCCCATATGTATACTCTGACTCGCGTGTGAATTTTTGGAAGTGGCCTTTGGTAATCTCGAATTACTGGCCATCATGGCACCATTCTACTAGGGGCGGAATGGGGTCGTGACAAGTCCCATGGAGGAACTAGCTCAGAAACACACAATGCAATCACCTCTTGGTTGTCACTTTCCACTTGAATATTCGGAAGACCCAGAGCTCGGAGAAACATACATGCTAAGCGAATAGCATGTGCTTCTCCTTGTTTAGCTGAAGAATAGTAGACAATGAAGGCCACTCCATCAACAAGTTTTCCTTAGCTATCTCTCAGAATCACAACCACTGCTGCTCTGCCATCAAGAGTAGAGAAGTTGGTATCACAATTAATCTTCACAGAGCCAGGGAAGGGTTGGACCCATTTGGCATGAGAGCGACCTGGTAAAGAATTTTGTTGTGAAGTTGTTACTGAGTGGTGCTGGGCATGTTCAATTTCCCACCAATAAGCACAGGCCTGTCGATCAATCCGATGTGGATCCACACAACAATGATTAAAAACCCGGTCATACACCAACCCACCGTGGCCACTCTACTCACCACTTCCCTTCTGTCAAGATCATTGGAGCAAGTCTATATTAAAGACACAGTCCACTGGAGAGCTAAAGCAATCAGTTCGTGCCCAATTCGAAGCCCCAAATTACACCCAGACTAAACGACTCTCACCCTGTTGCAATGGAAAAGAATGTGCTCAATGGACTTCGTACTTTCTTGACACAAAGGACAACTTTGAAGAAGAGCACACTTCCGCCGAAACAAATTTTCTTTTCTTACTAGTCCATCACAACAAACAAGCCACCAGCAATTTTGGATTTTCGGGGGGACCTTTAAAGACCAAATTTAGGGGGTTGGACAGAGGAGGATGCTAATGAGGTACTTGCTGCCTGAAGCTCCTTCTTGGCCACCTAATATCCACTTTTGACTTCATAAATGCCTTTATTAGTATAGTGCCATATCGCTTCATTTGGTGGAGCTTTCAAAATATAGTTCCACACTCATTTTTTAGTGTGATTTTTTTTTTTTTTTATATTACAAAAAAAAAATTGTGAATTTTTTTTTAAAATTTTTTTATGAACTTTGAATATAATTTTGGGTTGTGTGTTTGGTTATGAGTTGTAAGTTTTCAATAATGCTAGGTATCATGAAAGAAGTATCATGAAAATTCTTTATGAAGATTCTCCACCCTAGTTTATCGTGTTTGTAGTGTTTTATTGTATGTTATGCAATCACCCTTGGATTAGTTTCATGAAACTTTTCATGATATTTATTTCATGATGCGTAGCATTACTCGTAAGTTTTTGTATCAAATATCATTTGTCACATCACTCAATTCAAACTCAATTTAAAACTCTTCTCAAAACTCTTTCCAAAACTCATAATCAAACAAATTTTCCACACTCAAATCATAATTTCAAAACTCACAAACTCAAAATACAACTTTATTATCAAATCATAATTCTAAAACTCTACCAAACACTACCGAAAATTTTTCTAGCATTGGATTCGTCTTAAAGAGACGAAGAGTCTAGAATAGTCCAATCATTGAAACGGAGAATGCCTAGATATGTAGAAACCAACGTGAGAATGAATCAGTCTACTGGAGAGACAAAAACAATGTGAAGAAGAATAGGAGGCTAGGAGGAAACCCTAGGCTCTGATACCATACTATGAGAATAGAGAAAAACTAAGAAAGAGAGAGAAAGAGAGATAGAGAGAATATAACTCTGTATATTTCAATAAATGAATATGAGTGAATACAAGACTCCTTTATATAAGAGAATGAAAAGCTAATATGGTAATGCACAATATGGTAATATAGATATATACAACTAACAACTTAATCAAATATCTTACTATTGATAATCATTGATTGATAATTAGAATTAGAACAAATAATAAGTATTATATTTAATAGTGATAAGTATTGTCATAATAATTGATAAGCACTATCACAATTGATTGTAAATAAATTAAAATGTTTACTTATTATTTGATTTGATTTGACTTACTATTCAATCAAATATGCCTTATTAATCAATGAAATTTCACTAACTACTTTGTACTACTCTACTTACAATTCAATTTGACTCAACTTACTATTATATCAAACTTAACTTACTACTCAATTAAATCTTACTTAGTCAATGAAACCCCACTTACTATTGAGTCATAAGTAGAGTCCAATGACTGGTAAATATTGTGTTTATGAATGGTAAGAATTATCTTAATGAGTCATAAGTATTGTCATAACAATTGGTAATTATTGCCCCAATTTATTTATTATAAGTAAATTAAAATATCCACTTACTACTCCCTCAAATTTGACTCACTATTTAATCAAACATAACTTTTTACTCAATGATACTCCACTTACTATTCGATCAGATTTAACTCACAATTGTGAAATTTATAAAATAATTAAAAAAAATATGGATTTAAAATTTATTTATATTTATATATATATATGGAATTTATAAATAATAACTTACCATTTAAAAACATTTTGTTTATAATTTTTTTTTCTTTTTTCTATTCATTTTTAATATTATATCAAAAATTAATTTTTCACTATAATGACTATTTAAAAAAATTAGTAAATTTTAACAAATTTTGATAAATTAATATTTACATATCATATTTTACTTTTTACAAATTGTAACAAGACAAAATATGAAGAAAAAATAGTTAAATATGGTATGTCATTAGTTTTATATATTTAAAATTAATTTAAAATGCAAAAGAGGGCACAATTTTCAATAAATGAAGATGACTTGTTTAGTAGGTAATATTTTAAATAGTAAGCTTGTTCGTAACACATAGTATATAAGTGAATAACAAATAATAAGTATGTTTGTAGCAAATAATAATTTAGCATCATTTTTTTATTTCAAAATTAACTAAAACTACTCTATTTTTTAGAAAATCATCTTACTTTTTCTACATAGTTTTACTATCTACTCATTCAATGGCTATTACTCATCCTATCTAAATCTAATCATCTATATTTTTTTATGTACCATACATGAAAATCACTTTCATATATGGTAAGTCAAAATTCTACCATATATGAAAGTGATTTTCATGTATGGTAGAATTTTTCCTTTTTGAGACATGGGTCGCCAATCAAATTGTATTATGAGTCAATTTTGACTTAACATCAATGTGTATCTATGTTGTCTATTTCAATTGGATAGATCACCTGTGGGGACATTATTTTTGAATGACAACACGTGGCCGAGGTGTCACCGAAGTGCCAGCCGAGGTGCCACGCGTCTTGGGCATGACGCCGAGATGATCACAGCTAAGCTGAGGTTATTTGCGAAGATACTGGAATCCAAGATAAGCGGATAAGAGACAAGAGTCCTAGAATGGGAGAAGACTTCAGTTTGTGTAAAGATAAGACTCTTAGAGAGTTTATCTCAATCCTACTGGGAGTCCAAGATTAGCAGTAATCCTGAGTCCATTGAAACTAAGCTTTTATTGAGACTAGGTTTGTGTTGGCTATAAAAGAGAGGCACCATCATGAGTCTAAGGTATGCTTTTTATGTTCTAAATAGTGAGTTAAGCTCTTTTGCTATCTTTGAGAGATAACTGACTTGATCGTCGGACTGCCCCCGGGTGGATGAGTCATCGCCGGAATCTCTTCTTTTTGTGACAGGTCATTCAAGCTTAATCTATTTTGTCAGTGTTCTCCAGCTGAGTACTTGATTGGCAGTGTGGTCGAAAATTGATACACACAATTTGACACCGTCTATGAGAAAGAAAGGAGAATAGATGGCCAACGACGGACAGAAATAGAAGGTTGGGGACGACACCCCTACTGAGAGTGGGAAACATATTGACCTTGACGTTGAAGAAGACAACTGCAACGAAGAGACTCGTGATAAGAATCACGGAGGAAAGGACGTCAGCCAGGAGGGTGGCGTACCAAAGAAATCGGACCGGAGCAGGTATTATAACGAGGACGACCTCTAGGTATGGAAAGATAGATGCCTGCGGAGGGACGACGAGATGAAGGGAATGGCAGACAAATTGGCGGACCTGCAAACGGTCGTCAATTTCATGATGCAAAACAACGTCATGCAGTTACCGTTCCCTCTACAAGATACGCCGATTCTAGCGGCCAAGAAAGATGCCCAGAAAGGGGGGCAGAACACAGTTCCTGCAGTCCCTCAGCACAACAGGACAAAGTGGCATTCTCACCGGCCTTCACGAGAGGTCGGGCATGGAGAATCAAAGAGGGCTGGAGATTGATGCTTGGGAGTTGGAATTTTCAAGCCAAGATCGGTTTAACATTTGTTGAAATTTAAATTTACAAGTTGAAGTTAGACCGATGACGTGTTTAACACTTGTTGAAATTTAAATTTACAAGTTGAAGTTAAACCGATGACGTGTTTAACACTTGTTGAAATTTTAAATTTACAAGTTGAAGTTAAACCGAGGACGTGTTTAACACTTGTTGAAATTTAAATTTACAAGTTGAAGTTAAATCGAGGACGTGTTTAACACTTGTTGAAATTTTAAATTTACAAGTTGAAGTTAAATCAGGGACATGTTTAACACTTGTTAAAATTTTAAATTTACAAGTTGAAGTTAAACCGATGACATGTTTAACACTTGTTGAAATTAGAAAAATTTACAAGTTGAAGTTAAACCGAGGTCATGTTTAACACTTGTTGAAATTTTAAAAAATTTACAAGTTAAAGTTAAACTGAGGACATGTTTAACACTTGTTGAAATTTAAAAAATTTACAAGTTGAAGTTAAACTGAGGTCATGTTTAACACTTGTTGAAATTTTAAGAAAAATTTACAAGCTGAAGTTAAACTGGGGTCATGATTAAAGGAATGAATGATATAGGTTTCATCACCTCAGGATGCCGAGGTAATAGAACCTAGGGGGCAGTTGTAGGAACATAATTTTTGAATGACAACACGTGGCCGAGGTGTCACCGAAGTGCCAGCCGAGATGCCACATGTCTTGGGCATGACGCCGAGATGATCTCGGCTAGGCCGAGGTTATTTGCGAAGATACTGGAATCCAGGATAAGCGGATAAGGGACAAGAGTCCTAGAATGGGAAAAGACTTCAGTTTGTGTAAAGATAAGACTCTTAGAGTGTTTATCCCAATCCTACTGGGAGTCCAAGATTAGCAGTAATCCTAAGTCCATTGAAACTAAGCTTCTATTGAGACTAAGTTTGTGTTGGCTATTAAAAAGAGACACCCTCATGGGTCTAAGGTATGCTTTTTATGTTCTGAATAGTGAGTTAAGCTCTTTTGCTATTTTTGAGAGATAACTGACTTGATCGTTGGAGTGTCCCCGGGTGAACGAGCCACCGCCGGAATCTCTTCTTTTTGTGACAGGTCGTTCGGGTTTAATCTATTCTGTCAGTGTTCTCCAGCTGAGTACTTGATTGGCAGTGTGGTCGGAAATTGGCACACACAATTTCCAACTTCAAATCTCAACCATTCAGTACTTCTTTCCCTAATCCACATGAGTCGACATGGCTTGCTTGGTTGAATGTTCTTGTTTTAATTTTTTTCAAAATTAAACTAGGTTGGTGGAAAAAAACTAAAATTAAAATTAAAAGTTAGACTATGAATATCAAATCTCAACCATTCAGTTCTTCTTCTCTTAATTAACATGAGTCGACATGGCTTGTTTGGTTGAATGCTCTTGCTTTAAATTTTTTCAAAATTAAGCTAGTTTAGCAGGAAAAAATTAAAACTAAAATTAAAAGTTAGATCACGAATTTCAAATCTCACCCATTCAATTCTCCTTCACAAGTTGACATGGCTTGTTGGGTGTATTTTTTTTTTTTTTAAACCCACATGGCTTGTTGGTTGAATGCTCTAATTTCAATTTTTTTTCAAAAACTAGTTTAGTGGGGAAAAAAACTAAAATAAAATTAAAAATTTATTATTTTCGCATGATTTTATCTTTGTTTGTGACAAAAATAATTTTTAAAAATTTTTG
Source organism: Camellia granthamiana (assembly GCA_036172215.1). Lineage (NCBI taxonomy): Eukaryota > Viridiplantae > Streptophyta > Magnoliopsida > Ericales > Theaceae > Camellia > Camellia granthamiana. Next base: position 23,863,988 of record CM069908.1, on the reverse strand, counting down.
ATTTGTAATTTATTTTGTTAAATTTTAGAAATAAATTTGGAAAACTTAACTGTTTTTTTTTTTGGATAAATCACATTGGCCTCCCTTAAATTTGAAAAAATTATGAGTATACTCATAATTTTAACATAATTATAGCAACTTCTCTTAAATTTTAAATGCACTTAATAAATTGGTACATAGGATAGAGATGTATTAATAAAAGTACAGTATTTTCTGATGCCATTAAAAGTATTTAATCAAATGACAACTTTTTCCCTTCAGATTAATCGCACTAACCATCTTTAAGATTTTAAAAAATTGCAGCTAGCTCTACATTTTTTACATTGTTTTTTCTTTTAAAATTTTTGAAGGCACTTACTCCAACTTTTCTAGCCCAATGGGCCTGATAACTTTTGGACCCGAAACAGATAAGGCCATGTAGTTAACAGGCCAACCTATAGACTCCATATTTATTGAGCCTTATCTTGGGTTCCTATATTAAATTATCACGGGTAATAAGCTAATTAGGTGATGCTGCTAATCCTATTAAGAAAATTAAAATATTTAGTTACCATTACATGGATATTTAGGAGAAGTTAGATTAGGTATAGACAGACAGAAACCAGGATTTTATTTACAGAGGGACCAAACCAACATACCCTTCACTCTCTCTCTTTTATTAAACCCGACCATTTAGCTAAACTCTTGCACCAAATCAAAATAACGTGTGCTCATATATATTGTATATCTATACTATTATATATGTGAACACTTGATTTGGTGTAATGTTACAGTAAATTTTTTTCCCAAAACACCCAATGCATGAGATGACTTTTTTGTTTATGTTTCTTTACCACAAAAAGAGACAAATATGTAATAGCAAGACAATACCCACATTCAAAAAAAAATTCGTTATAATTTTATTCGTCAAATCTCTTCCCGATTTCAAAAAGTAATAGCATACGCATCGCGTGGACTCGAATGCTAGTATACATAAAATGATAGAGAAGATAGAAAAATTTCCATGTGATGTAATGTAATTGTTCATTCTTCTATTTTGGTCCATGTGAATGGGCACATAAGGAGCATGTAACAAGTTTTTTTTTTCAAAGGGGAATGCTAGATACCCCCGGTACGGAGGACCCCCAGCCCCACCCCCAGTGACGTGGCGGCGTGGGGTTGGCCGAAATTCCAAAAAAAAAAAAAAAAAAAAAAAAAAAAAAAAAAAAAAAAAACCTGTTTTCAGCCAATGAGGGGCGACCCCCAGTGACCCCCACTGGGGGTCTTAGCCATTTTTCTTTTTCAAATATCTTGACAAACGTTAACAATATGACTGATTTGATATAAAATGTAAAATAAAGGGTAAAATAGTTATAATTGGAACTATAATGACTAAATTTATATGAGTAAACTATTCGGAGTATTGTTTTAATTTATCATTGTTTTTAACACAAATTGAAAACTTCAAGAATTAAATTGAGATAATCAGAATTATAATGACCAGATTAGTACAAGTGACAAATTACAATTACACTAATATAATTTGATGTTCTATTTATATATAACAAACGTATTCATAATTTTTACTTAAAAAAGTACTCAAAATTTGAAATGATTAATCAAATATCCTGATTGTGGCCTGCCTAACGTTAAGCTTAAATCTACAATATACACGAAAACGCTGGGCACTTCCTAAGTATTAATTTTTAAGTAGATAGTATTTCTCATTTATGACATCACTCTATATGGATATATAATATGAAAATCCCACTGCATTTCCTTAGATCACAAGTGTAACTCTAGTGATTGTACCACTAAGGGTGTGTTTGATTGGACGAACTAAATAAGGGGGGATTAAAATTTATCGGACTTGAATCCTAGGACTGTGAATCCCTCGGACTATTAGGTTGGATTGGATACGTATCCCTTATTTGTTTTCTTATGGGATTAGATGTCTGGAAATAACTATTTGTAGTGAATCCATTATTTGGTTGGACGGACTGAATAGGATAAATGAATAAGAGACTATTTTACCTTTTTTCAATTGTCTACTAAATAGTAGCAATATTAAACATATCTTTAATATTTTAATTATATTTAGCTAGATTAAATAAAAATTTATTTTATTTTATTTTTTACACAATTAAATATATTTATTTTTAAAAAATTAAATAAATAAAATATCAATAAAAATATATGTTATTTTTTTAATTGAAATTTTAAATAAATTTATCTTTAAAAATAATAATAATTAAATAATGAAATTAAATAAAACATCTATTAAAATTTAAATAATGAAATTAAATAAAATATAAACACAATTTTAAAATAAAACATCAATAAAATATCTATAAAAAATTATTTTAAAAATTAAATAAATAAAACATCAATAAAAAGTTAAATAAAATTATTTTATTTTTAAATTGAAACATTTAAATTTTATTGAATTTTACTAAATATAATACGTAATTAAATAGTCGAGAGTCAAAATGATCATTTCACCACCTAATCCCAACAGTAAATAGTCCAATGAAAATTGTCCCACAACCCCCCTCCCCCCGGGATAGTATAATCCCACATATAGGGGATAAGGAGTTCGGTCGGACTCAATATCCGACAGACTAAAAAAAAAACAAACGCCGAATAAAAAGCTTCTCCTGAATTACAATCCCAACAGTGGATAGTTCCCCTCATCCCCCAATCAAACACATCAAGGAGAGGTTTGGATTCGAGCATATGTGCTTTAACCTAACTTACTCATCGATTAATGTCCTACAAAGTGCAAAAAAATAAAAAAATAATAATAATTAGCCTCTTTTTTTTTTTCTTTTTTTCTTTTTGTGATGGGAAAGGGGGGAAGACTTAAGTGATGTGTCTATTGTGTAGTTGATATTAAGAGTCATTGTTCATCTTGAAAGCCCATGATCTCACCAGCTCGGTCCAAGCTTATACCCCAAGCATGATGGCTTGGCCCAAATTTGGCTGCACTTGGGGCTTGGCCTAGATATTGAAGCCTTGCCGGACTATTGAGCTCAATAGGAAAAGGAAAAATAAAAAAATAGGAAAAAAATAAAAAAAATAAATAAAAATTAAAAATATACAAAAAAAACTTGCGCTTAGTTTGAGTATCAACCTATTAACCTGTCTAGGCCAAGCTTCTTAGGCAAGACTTGGGCATGAAGTTTTTGGCCCTCTTAGCCCACAAGTAGACTACGACACTATTTTCACATGCTGATTTGGTCTATACTGATATAATTTGTATGAACTTTTTTTAAATTAAATTTCACAAATTCGCTTTAACTAACCAACCAAAAGACCAAAAGAATAGTACTTGACCAATTAAGAGTTCCCATCATCCATGACTTCAAAATATTATGTGGATGTTTGGAAAGTGGCTATTTTTTAGGTTTTTTGGCTTTTTAGCTATTTTAGTAGGCTATTTTAGTTTTTGTGTTTGGGAAGATAAGATAGATTTTTATTTGAGTTGTGTATTAAAAAATGTGTTTGGAATGATGTTTGAGGCTAAAATGACAAATTTGTCCCTAACCTTATTTTTTTAAAAATAGGTCTAAAGGGGCAAAAGTGTCATTTACTTTCTGAAAATGATGGGGCTATCATTGCTTGTGCCTACACTGTCGAGCTATATATATATGTATATTTTTAAATCAATGGTCTAAAGGGGCTAAAAGGTTTTTTTTTTATATTTTTTATATTTGAGGCTAAAATAGCCTCTAGCCATGCTTCCCAAACACCGCCTATGAGTTGAGAAATATAAAGGTCTATGGAAGCAAAACAACAACAAAAATATAATAGAAGCAAAACAACAACAAAACTATGAGAGAGAGAGAGAGAGAGAGAGCAAAACATTAGGAGGTATGTGATTGTGAGAGCAAAATAGAAGAAGTTAATGCATTGAATGTGGTAAGATAATTGTATGGAGTGAGAAGGAAAAAGAGAATCTTTGTATGTTGAACAATGTTAAATAATGTTGTTGTGACTTATATATAGGACTTATATGAAGTATTAATTAAGAAATTATGAGAATAAGGAAATCTATAGAAATATGAAAATCTAATATGAAAAATAATATATTCTAGATATATATTTTAACAGAATGAACTGAAATAATATTTTTGAAGATGAATTTATAATATATATATATATACTTTTCATCCCTAGCATTCCATTGTAGTCCGTTGGGCATTTTCACAGCCCCTATCTCTCCTTTCAATCACCTGGATATAAATACAGTTTTCAATTTTGTGGGAGTTCTATATGTAGATCCACTTAGCAACACTGAATTTTCAACTTCCTTCCATCGCACCCAAAAATAAAACAAACAAAACAATAAAATAAGATTTTCAGTTTTTTCTTACATTGTGGCGCCGCATTATGAGGGATCCACTTCCTGGTCTTTTTCTAAATGTTTAACGGATAATTATTGGGTATTTTCATAATATGATTACGTAATATTTTATAATATTATGATTAGTAAAAAAGATTAGATATTATGATTTTGTATTAGATGATGAGAAATATAAAGGGACATAACGAATAATAATTAGTGAAAAAGTCTAAACACGTAATATTTTGAGAATATCTAATAATTTTTCATATTTAATGATTTATTTATTTTTTTGGGAGCTCTCAAGGAATGTTTGGAGTCGTTGTTGTGTGTAGGGATTCTCAAATGGGCTGCCAAATTTTTTTTTGATATTTTTCAAATTGATCCCATAGTTTGTTCTAACCCGCTTAAGTGTTCAACCCATTCCAATTCATAAAAGATAATTTAAGGCTTTGAATAGAGGTTTGTAACCTGAGTTCGCCCATAAACCCAGCTCGTAAGAGTCCGCAAGAGTAAGCCTAATGTTTAATTTGATTTTTTTTTAATCTAATATTTAGTTTTTTTTTTTTGTTATCAAATTTAAAGTTTTATTTTCTTTTTTCTACTTTTAGGTATTATATTGTTAAAATTAAAAAAATAAAAGAAATATTGACCTCTTGTATGTGATAAGATAATGTGTCCTATCTACATTGACCATGAGTTTATTTTCGAAGGACTTATGTGGGACTCTCGAGGTTGCAAAATAAATCTGACTTGGCTTGTTTGAGATAAATTTTCAGCCGTGCTGGGGACCCCAGTGGGGGGCACCCCTAGCACCCTCAGCCCCACGTAGAAGCTGTGCAAGACTTGAAGAAAAAAAAAAATTTGACCAATCAGACCCCACTGGGGGTCCTGGGAGTCACCCCCAGTAGGGGTTTGATGCATTTTCCATAAATGTTTTTAGTATGATTTTTTGATTTTTTTAATTTGGTTAAAAAAAAAAAATTGGATGAATTTTGGACTTTTTTTATAGTTGATTTAATAATTGTAAAAGAAAAAGTGAAATGATTATAATTTGACTATGACATTTTATCTTATTAACTAAATTAATCTATTTTATCTTTTAATAAGCTAATTTAGCCCTAATCCATATACCGAACGAGCCTTTAATTGATACGTGTGATTCACAAATGATAGATTGTATCCAAAGTTTTCATAAAACCCTTTACATAATGACAAGATAGATCAATTAGAGTTTTTTATATTAAAAGTAAATAAAATAAAAATAAAAAACACTTTTCTGTGATGCCAAGGATACAGTACTAGTCATCAATTTACTACATTGATAACAATTCTTAGCTACAATGGAACTGCCAATTCTACTCATGATACAACAAATACCAGGCCATTACACAAGTAATCTGTGTGGTTGCTCTCTCAAGTTATGATCCACCAACACTTGTAACACATTCAACAGTGCTTTATAAGTCAATTCACCAACTGAGTTATGCAATACCTTTACAAAGATAATACACCACAAGATCAAAAGAGACCATCCAAAAGTTGGAACAAGAACTAGTAGCAATAAAATTGAGGCAAGAGCTCCTGAGAATAGACTGATCTGACTACAGATTGCGCCATAGAATGTGTATTGAGTCTGAGTTATTATCTCGGCTATTAATGCCATGGCATAGAGGAACATTGCCACGATAAAAGCTATCATAATTTTGTAATAAGTTTCGAATGGAGAACAATTCTTATTTTGGTACTTGACTTGGAGGAGAGTACTTAAAGTGGAGATGAGAAGGATAAAAATAGCGTGAAATGCTGTGGAAGAAACTCGCTCTCTTTCACTATTTAAACAAAACAAAAAATTACAAAAATTATCAATCAAATGTTAGGAGGAAAAAAATGCTCAATAGGGTTATGGCTTTTTTTATTATTTTAAATTAATTATATTGCAAGGCACAATTATCAAAATCATTAGCACAATTATCATAATCATTTTACACTAATTCTTTGAATCATGTTTAGGGACCATGTAATAAGGCTGCACATGAAAGCGTAAAAAGTAATGCAAAAATTAGTTCCAAAATAAAATATATAGACCAGAGCGTAAACTATATATATATATATTTACCAAGTTTAAATCTATACTATAACAACAATCTGAAACTCATACCATTAAGCAAACCGGAAAATAAATGGAGTTAAAGAGTCAACTAGAATAGAGCTAGAATAGAATTTTGATGTCCTAAAATGTAATTATGTAAAAAGTTCTTCATTTGTAAATCTAAAGCGATGAAGACCAGATGGCCCAAGCTAGTATTGGATTATTACATAGCCGTGTAATATTTTATTGGAATAATTATAAAAAAATCCTCAGAGTTTTAACACTTGTAACAAAATAAATTATAAATTTTTAAATTTGTCAATTTAAATCTTAAATTTTTGATTTGTTTACAATCTATATAATCTGTATATTATTGTTAAGTAAAATTGATAGAAAAAAATAATATTTTAATCATTAAACTCAACAAAAAAAGAGTAATTTAAATATTTTATATATATATCTATATTGAGTTTAATAACTAAAGTAACCATTTTTCCATCGATTTTATTACAAATTAGCATAATATAAAATGTTGTAACCGAACCATAAATTTTTGTTACATGAACTACCAATTTTTAGACATTTTATTATGCTAATTTGTGTCAAAGTTAAACATTTTGTGATTGATGTTACGAAATATTGTAACAAAATTGCACTAATTTATAGTAGTGCATGTGGGTACATCAATAAGGAGTGCACACCATAAGCTTTCCTATTATCACACTACAACAAAATACACAATCGGCGACTAAAAATTCTATTTTCGTCGCTAAAAGTATGATTTTTGGCGACTAAAATGCGATTAGTCGCCAAAGTTGATCCCTTTTCCCGACTAAAACAGGTTAGTAGCCGAATATACTGGTTTTAGCGACTAAAATGCACTTTAGTCGCCGAATGTAGGGTTTTTAGCGACTACAGGTTGTTTAGTAGCCAAAAGGGACGGTTTTTGGCGACTAAAATCATTTAGTAGCCAAAAGTCATGGTTTTGGCGACTAAAAAACACTTTAGTCGCCCATTCTGGGTGTTTTGCCGACTAAAATGCATTTTCGTCGCCCAACATACAGGTTTTGGCGACTAAAATTCTGTTTAGTCGCCAAATGTGCTATCCTTAGCTGGGATTTTCCTGTTTTAGCGACAGAAAAACAAATTAGTAGCCAAAAAATGGAGCATTGGCGACTAAAATTCAGATTTCGTCGCCAAAAGTACTGCCCAATTTTTTTTTGTAAATTTTTTATTTTTTACATGAAATATATTAAATAAAAAAAATTATTTTTATATATACAATTTTGTATTAATACCAGTGAATATAGTATATAAATAATAAATGTTGCATTATCATTCATGTGATCTGAGGGTGGCGTAGTGGGGAGCACGTGTGACTAAAGGCGTTGGGGTGCAAGTCTTGGATGTCCCAGGTTCAAACCCTGGGAGTACCAGCGCAGGAAATTTTTTTTCTTTTTTTAAAAGACTTTCAGCGACGAAAGTCATTAGTCGCCAAATGTAAAAATAATAAAATAAAAAATTAACTATTGGCGACAAACAGTTTAGTCGCCAAAGGTAAAATTCCAAAAAATGAAATTGACTATTGGCGACTAATTATTTAGTCGCCGAAGACATATGTATTTCCGACTAACAAATGTTTCGTCGCCAAAGGAATGCGCGACCATATAACGGCGACCACAGTGGCGACTAAACTTTTTAGTCGCGGAAAGTGGAAAAATAGCTTTGGCGACTAAAAAAGGGGCTTTTGGCGACTAAAACTTTAGTCGCCGATTGTGTTTTTTCTTGTAGTGTCACGTATATTGTATAAATTAACTTTTGAATGGATAAGAGTTAATTTATTTATATATATATGTGAGAGATATGTATATATATATTGCCCTCTTATAAAGAAAAAAAAGTTCACGATGAGAGAGCAAGATATATACATATTTATCACATATATGTTTATAAATTAACTTTTGAATATGTATTTTGATCATAAAATTGGCACGTACAGGTTATATGCCACTCTTTTGTTCTCTTTCTTTAATTAAAAGGGATAAAGTGACAACATAACACAGTTCAAAGAGGTAAAATATAATATTTTTTTTTGGTCCAATAGCACAAATATAATCTAATAATAGAAGTCTATCAAGCAACTTAACAGAAAGCAATTATAATAAGAGAGAAAATAAAAATAAAGAATCCAATATAATAAAGGAAAAATTATCAATTTTTGCCTTTGATAAAATTGAACCTTTAACATCTCATGTATAAATGTACGGAGGTGAACAACTGAACTAATCTTAACAAACATACAATTGACAAATATTTACTTTAACAATACCAAAGCACATTTAATTTTAAAAAATGGGAAAACAACAATACAAAGCAAATGAATTTGGTACAATCCCGATAAGTTATAAGTTGAAATTAGTCTAAGTTCAATAATTACTTAATATATCTAAAATATAATGATTGCATATATTTGAAATCAATCAAGAAAAAAACATCATAAATAAATAATTTATAAAAATAAAAAGAACACATGAATTTGTACTCACTTCTCATCTCTAACATTGGTATGTTGTGGGTTGGGCATGTTGACAATCTATCCTCTCTCTTGTTGCCCTTAGCACTAAGCTTTTTTTGCATATGTAATGTTTAGCTTAGCTGGGAGCTAAAAATAACCACTTATTATAGTGCTCCATTTATGTGTGTTGGTGTGTGTGTTGATGTGTGCGGTAGGTTCTGCTAAAAGTATTCTTTAAAAGTCCCAACGACCTTTTCAAACGTGGATGAAAAATGGACATCTTTTAAGTTTTTTTTTTGTTTTGAGAAGTGTGTTAAAAGATGCTTCTTTTAATTTATTTTGAGTTATATCATCTCTTATATTTTTATACATTTTTTGAAAAAAATTAAAAAAAGTCAAAAAATCAACTTTTAATCATCTTTCCAAAACACTCCTTAATTAACTCTAAAAAAAATAATCACAGTTGACTTTGTTGGTAGAATCATCGTGAACTTATTTCGATGATTCAAATCGTTTGTTTTTGTAAGATTCATGAAGCATATTATGGGTTCGTTTGGTATAAAGGTTTGGGTTGGGTTGGGACTATTTTAGCCACAAAAAGACAAAATAGGCTATTTTAACCATAAAAAATAAAACATCACATCCAACTTATAATCATTATACTTTTCTCTCACAAAAAAAGTTAAAAAAGTCAAAAAGCCAAAAAGTCATTCCCAAACCAAGCTTTTTAGCCCAAGCTAAAATAGCCAAAAAAGTCAACTCACTTCCCAAACGACACCAAAATAAGTCAAAGTCAAAAAGACAAAATAAGTCAAAGTCAATAAGACAAAATGTCACATCCAAACCATAATCATTTCATTTTTCTCTCACAATAGTCAAAATAGCCAAAAAGCCCATCCCAAGAGAGGCTTTTTAGCCCTAAACTAAAATAGTCAAAAAGTTAAAAAGCCAACCTACATCTCAAACAAAGGCTATTTAAAAAAAAAAAAAAAATTTATATTAATTTGACATTTGTAATCACATGATTATATCATATTTATTTATTTTTATTAAAATAAACACTTCATCCATTTGTTTTAAACAATTAAGACCTCATCATGTGTTACTGATATTCAATTAATTTGATTTTATTGCATAAGTGATTTCTCAATAAATTTTACAAAAGTCACTAAAATATGCTCAGAATGAATTCACGCAAGCCTTCGCAGCACCTAGTTGTGACTTATGAGCAATGTAGGAAACCTCTCCCTCCGTAGGGCTATAATTGTCATACTAGCTCTCATCCTTACGTTTATATGAGTGATGTTAGGGTTGCCTCTATTTACATACCATATTTTGTCTTAAGGCACACCATTACTCAGTTCACACCTTTAATAATTTAAAAAAATATAATTTTTCTCAACACACACCACAACATTCCATTTTTGCCCTTAATCCCACACCACTTCGTACACACCTCCAATTCAAAAAAAAAAAAAAAAAAAAAAAAAAAAAACCTAACTGTTAGACATTTACCACGACAGTAGCCATCACCGACAACCACCATCAACACCAATCATGGCCACCGCCGTCAACCCATCCTTCCGTCTTCGCAAACCATCACCAACCGGTCCACTCACAACCGATAAGGTCATCGAATTGGATTGTATTTCAGTGTTATCATGGGAAAAATTAACCGATTCATTCAATACGAGTATATCAGTTGTAATAAGAATTGAATCATTATTCAACAAAAAACCAGATTTAGGGTCAAGAATCGAAGCAGAGGGAGTGAAATCACACCAACGATGAGACTTCTTCTTGCTAGAGAAGCGGTGCCAAGATTCCCTATGAATCGATTTGGATTTGTCGAAAGGAATTGACAACGGTGAGATGATAGCTAGTGAAGTAGTCCCATTTGGAAGAAGAGGCGCCTCTATGGTCCATGATTTGGAGGTAGATTGAGATGTAACCAAGAAGAGCTTGAGAGTCGCTTTTTGGGTAAACCAAGAGCGACAATCATAGCCTCCGACTTCGAAGTACTTGCTCCACAGTGTCCTAGCTTTAACTTTGGGGAAATTGAAGATGCTCCATTTACACACCGCTGCGAACTCATTGTGCTGCTCTACTGTCATCGACTCTTTGGCCGCTGGTTGCGTCTCGAGACACCGCCAAATCCCCCGCCGTTGGCGCTAACACCACCATCGAGGGTTTCTCCGATTAACTTGCAACAATGATGGCTAAGGTTAGGGTTTGGATGTTGTGTATTCAACTAAGGTGTGTATTGACATTCTTTTGTGGTCATTTTGGTCATTTTAGGTAAAGTCATTATTATAATAAAAAAATAATCAATTAATGGTGTACCTTGAGACAAAATGTGGTGTGTAAATAGAGACACCCTGATATTAGGGACCCCAAATAATTTACCAATTTTTTTATCAAGCCTCTCACATGGTGTGAGACCCACACACATGTGGGCTTCTGTAAGTCCCACACTCATGTGAGAGATTTGGTAAAAAATTTGGTAGATTATTTGGGGTCTATAACATTTTTCTACTTTTATTATTACTATTATATTTTATTTTATTTTATTGTATTTTTTAATGTAATCATCACATACTTTGCACAAAAAGTCCGCTAGCCTCTTTTGCTTCTGGGGTTCTGGACTAGACGTGTTTTTATGTGAATACAACCATATAATACGGGATGTTCTGTATAGTTCGGCTTAAAAGAAAAAAATAGTTAAATTACACTTATCTCCCTTGAAATTTTTGAAAAATATAGAAACCTCACTTATAGTTTTAATAATTATAGTAACCTCCCTTATTTTATTTAACAATGTCAAGATTCTCCCATTTTTAACTATCGTTTACACACTTTTATAGAACCTACTGATGTCATCAAAGCTAAACACTAAATACCCATAATGTCCTCAAGTGTCCTCAACCCATCTATATATACCAATATCAAATGTTAGCTGGTCGTCCACCCGGACGTTTGGCCAAACATCCGAAACAATGCTCCTTTTTTTTCTTTTTTCTTTTTTGGCAATTGTAACCTTTTATTTAAAAATACAACAATAGCTAGGTTACGTACAACTATTAAAATTTATCTTAAAATTAATTTTTATTTATTTATTTTATAGTATTACTTTAATCAAAATTTCAATTTATAATGAGATGAACACTAGAAGCATAAACAATTAATTAGCCAAACAATAACAAAGAAACATGTTTGGTTCTCTTTTAGATTCACAATTCCAATTAAAAAAATTTCAAAATTTTTTCAAAACTCATAACTAAATACACAACTCAAAACTACTCAAAAACCTAATTCAAAAATTATTTTCAAAACTCATAACCAAACACACAACTCAAAACTTAATTTAAAACTCTTTTCAAAACTCAAAACCAAACTTTTTTCAAATCTCTATTCTAAAAGGAAAAAAATTTTAAAAATAATTTTTTATTTTATTTTTTAAAATTATTTTTAGAATTATGATTTGAGTGTGGAGTCGTATTTTGAGTTATGATTTTTTAATTGAAAAAAATTGTTTGGTTATAAATTTTGAATAGAGTTTTGAGTTATATTATGAATTTTTTTGGATTGATTTTTTTTAGGGTAAATATTTTATATTTTAAATATTTATTTATTTATTTATTTTAATGTGCATTACTTTTCATACATTTATGTGCTGTATTTTTAAAAATATTTTAAAAATATTTTTTACATATTAAAAAATTTAAATTTTATTTTTTTATTTTAAATATATAATTTTTATTTTAAATATTTTTTATTTTAAATATCATATTTTATTTTATAAGCATATTTTTAAATATTTTAATTTTTTTGTTATGTGTTTGGTTACGATTTGAGTGTAGAGTTTTGAAAGTAGTGTGGAGTTTCGAGTTATGTGTTTAGTTTTTGAGGTTTGAAAATAATTTTTAAATTGAGTTTTGAGTTATGCGTTGATTTACGATTTGAGTGTGAAGTTGTGTTTTGAGTTTAAAATATTAAAATTAAAAAAATAAAATATTTACAAAATAAACTAAAATATTGAAAATAAAAATAATTAAAAATATTTAATTAAAAATTATATATTTAAAATAAAAAATAAAATTTTCTTAAACATTTTTTAATATTTAAAAAAAATAAATCTAAAAAAGCAAGGGTAATAAGAGTAATAAATCCTAAAAAATAATTTATAATTTAATTACTGTATAACGCAAACAGATGGGATAAGGGTATTATCATCTTTTTCTGCTCAAAAGGAAAGGTAATAAGGTCATTTATTTTAAGCAAGGAACATTGTTTGTTCCAATTTGACGGAATGGGAGAATCTGAACAATGTCAGTTAAAGTAAGGAAGATTTATGTTATTACTCAAATCATAGAAGAGATCTTTGTATTTGTCATAAACCTCAAGAGAGATGAGTGTAATTTACCCTTAAAAAATCGATTTATATATATATATATATGAAAGAGTTCGGTTGACTTTGGGGTCTTACAATCCTTTTTCAAAAAAATATATATGTATATATATTAAGAGTAAATTATCAATAGGAATTGAACTTAATTCTCATCAAATCATATTAAAAATAAATCTTAACAAAATTATTGTTAAAAATTATATTTTGTGACAATTTTTTATACATGTCATTAAAAATTTATAATTAGTGACTTTTTTTATCACAATTTTTAAAATTGTAACCAAAATATTAGTGATGTTTTTCTATAACAAAATTTTCAAACTGTCAATGAAAGTTAAAAATTAATGACATTTTTTGTGGCGATTTTTATAAATTGTCGCTAAAATTTATAATTAGTGACATTTTTGTGACAAATTTTTAAATGTCACTCAAAATTAATAATTAGTAACGTTTTTTTAATAGTGTTTAATAAAAATTGTCATTAATTCTCACAGGACCTATTAGATAGTAAGTCCACCTATTATGACATATACGTAAATCTCCCATAAATCAATCTATACTATTATATATGTGAAGGGTAAAGTTGGTATTGAACATTTTTTTAATTCAAATTTTTTTTTTTATAAATTTCTCAACCTTTATTTTTTAAAATTCATTTCAATTTTTAGAATTTGAATTTAATCCTAACAACTTACACTGAGTTGTCAGTGTGTAGTGTAGGGTTTCATGAGTAGATCATCCATAAAAAAAATAAATAAATAAATCAATTAGATATTTGTAACCTATAATAAGATCACACTTATGTTTTTAAAAAAATAGTTAGCATAATTTTGATATTTTTTAAGGGTAAATTACAAATAGACCCCCCTGAGATTTGCTTAAAATACTTATTGTCCATTGTGATTTGAAAAATTATAAATACCCCCTCGTCATAATTTTTTATTTAACAGAATTAATTAAAAAAATGAAATTCATAATTACTCTCCTATAATTATTTAAATTATTAATTGAAACATATTTTTAACATCATTAAAAATTATTAATTAACTTGATGATTTATTAATAAAAATAGCGATTTGTTATGAAATTAGAAATTTCGAGGGGTGGAATGTAATTTCTAGAACCACAGAGACAATTTGTATTTTAATCAAATCTCAAAAAGTTTAATTGTAATTTACTCTTTTTTAAAAAAAAAACAATTATGGTTCAATCATGAGTGTATGCATATTCGATTAACCTCATTTTTTTTAATGAATAATATATTCAACGAATCCTATAACATAAATAATTCAAATTATCAAAATAGAATCAATACAAATCTCAATCGGACCATCATAGCGAGATGCTGTGACAACATCCTCCCATTGTCCTCAATCATACAGTTTATATCTTATTTTTCTAAAAGAAAATGATCATATGTGCATATATTATGTGTATCGTTACTTCTAGTATATATATACACACATTTTAGTAAAGTCATGATTATTAAACACATTTTTTTTTTCTTTTTGTGAAACAGTGTTTAGCAATTATGTTTTTAAATTTATATTTGAAGTGAAAGTTTGATAATAGTGTGAAGAAAAATCGTGATTGGTAATTACATTTTTATGCAAAGTTTAATGTAAACATGAAACTGTTTATTAAATACAATTTAATTTTCGATTTTTGAAAGAGACTTTCAGGGCTTAAATTGTGAGTGAATGAAAGGGTTAACAATATCTAATTAACTTAATTTTTTACAGGTATGTTTTATTTAATGTATTCTAAAATATAAAAGGTTTGAATTATTAAAATGAGGCTCAAAATAGACTCATTTGGCTACATAGCAGTGACTACTGTATCCCAACACAACAACCACCCTAAATCCGTTGCTTAAGAGTTTATTTGTCTGCAATTACAGGGTTATATGTGGTTCTTTATTGAGAAAATTACAGTTATGCGGTCTTTTAAATTTATTTTACAAACATATGAAAAAGTTTAGAATTTTAATTATTAATGTTTATAAAGTTTACAATGTAATTTTTTTTTTTCTAATTTTATACAAATTGTTATTTCTCCTTTATTTGTGCTGTGGTTATTGAGTTTGATGGTTATTAATTTTTTTGTTATTGTTGAATTTTAACCACCCAACTTGGTGTAATATTTTTTTTTTCTAATTAATTTATTATCAACTGACAAAAATAATAGTACATTTTAAAAAAATTAATTGGATAACCAGATGAATTAAAAAGGTCTTAGGGTTAATCTTTGTAAATAAAAAAATTTATTATAAATTATCAAATTAAATTTAAATCTTTACCACATATTATATTTTTAAATAACTTTTCAAGTTAATTTTTGGATATATTACAAATTTGCCTTAAGTTTGGAAAGAATACTTCAAAATTTTTACATAATTAAAATTGACTTCCTTCAAAGTTTTAATTCACATAATATTTTAATTTTTTTAACAATAATTTGTAAGTCGTATAGATGAAAACATATCTCATCATTTCTTTCTAATAAAATAGATATTTATTATTATTTATTTCATTGTCTATCTATTATTTGTGTTTATTTTGATTACTTTAGTTTTATTAAGAAAATAATATAATTTTTTTAAACCGTAAGAGGTGTGTAATTTAGCTTTAATTTTTTAAAAGTACCTAATTTCTTAATATTAAAGTACAAGAAAGAACTTGAGTTTCTTTTCTTGTGATTGAGGGGGGAGGGGGGGGGGGGGTGTGTGTGTGTGTGTGAGAGAGAGAGAGATTTTTATGTAATAAATTATAGCTAGTTTCTTAGATAATTCATGTCATTGAAGTTATCTTTCTTTCGAATGTGATCTCAATTGGGTAGTGATTGAAATGGCCATTGAGATTTTAAGATTGGCTTAATTATTCTTCATACATAAATGAACACGGCGGTGCTGTATGTATCAATTAATGTGCCAATTAGTGGATCAATTAGTGTTATGTCATTATTACTGGAATAATACTATATGTACCAATTAATGTACACACTAATGTACTAATAGATGATGTGGTATCATTTGTATGATTTTGGATATTTGTAACCTGTATAATAAATGTGGTCAATAATAATATCATAACACCAGTTGGTACACCAATATGTACATCAATTGGTACATGTAGCACCACCGTTATTACTGACCCCATCTATATATTATGCGAATTACAAATACCCAAAATGATTAAAATTATGTCACATCATCTATTAGTATACTAATTAGTACATTATTTAATACGTATAGTATTATTCATGAACACATATGCAACTCATTACAAGAATAATTGATAGATAAATAAATAAATGCATACATGTATATGCCTCTGTTTAGTTGTTGTATTGCATGACTAGTTAAGTCAAACTTCCAATGATTTTATTTTTATTTTTATTTTTATTTTTTTTTTGGGGGGGGGGGGGTGCTTCGAGTTTGAAGTCTCAGGTATGGGGCCTAGTTGTATGTTTTGTTTTAATTTGGGGGGTAAAGGTGATACTTAATAATAGTTCATTAGATTTTTGTGTAATTAATTCATTGTGTAAGCATTGGAAACAAAAAAAGATTAAGAATACAATTGATAGGCCTTAAAATCACTTAATTTGCCTAAAAAAATGTCGAGGGAATTGAAATTAAATAGCATTGCCAAGTTATAGACCATTGGAAGAGATATAGACTAGTACAAAATTGTTCCTTAATAATATTTGACCTTTATAAAGTATTTGTGGTGATTATTTGTAATTAATTTTTCAAAAAATAATTATATTATGTCGACCAAATTGTGAATCATAAGCTTTGTTGGGGATGATTGTTTGTTTCCTTATGGCTTGAAATGATTCAATTATTTTATTGCATGTAGGATAAAACGTAGGGATTGATTTTGAGAGTACGTGGAGGATTTAAAAGGTCATTTTAAGTGTAACTTTGGTCAAAAAGAATTTGTTGGAGGGATATCAAGAATCAAATCACATTTGTCTGGTAAAAAAGGTCGTGACATTGAAATTTGTTTAAAAGTGCCTGATAATGTTCAAGTCAAGGCTTGTCAAGCAATTAGCTCCCCTTACAAGAAAGGTAAGAACATTGTAGTTACAATTAGTGGTGTTGGGGGTGGAATTAATTCAACTTCGACAACATCCATGAATGACAAGGATGCGGTCGACAAAAAGTTCATTAAATTCATTCTTTTAAATAACATTACTTTTTAAATAAGTACGTAGTCACATAAATACATACGAATTTTCTTCTTAGATAATGATCGTCTCACAGCATTGCCAGAGTTCCAATTAGAAATAGCAGTGATTAAGTGCTCTTCAAATAGGTCCAGAAACCCATAGACCCAATCAATATCTTAAGAATTAAATCCCATATCCATACTGTCACGATCCAAACTCGCCCCTATAGGTTTAGCATCATAACCGGCCAATAATCCGAGATTACCAAAGGCTTTCCTATACAAATCAAAATAATCGGGTCTAGCAGAGCTAATAAATAAGAAAATAACATCCAACGAGCCGTGAAGACTTAAATGGGACAGAAGAACTTTTATATATGTATGTATATAAAAGTAAGCAGTTTATACACATCAGTCCATTGCCAGTTTAATTACAAAACACAGCCAAAACACAGGGACTTAACCCCGGCCAACAAAAATCAACATTATTAAGAATTTGCAAAACACTGGTTCATATGCAAAAGGGTGAGTTTCAAACCATCCATGACGTTTGAAGATTAACCGATTGGAACCCCGAGATGGGGCACAAAAGTTGGCTTGACATAACAGAGGCTAGGTCGACGCCACTACATCTCCTCCTGCACTTGATCACCTACATACATATATAAAAAAGTGAGCTAGAGCCTAGTGAATAACAACAACGTAAAGAGGTGTTGAATGATGTCCTTGCTGTAATCTAAATCAGTCAGTTATGGCAATTCATGAAAAATCAGAGTCATTTGCATAACAGATGCATATTTTATATAGAAAACATAGCAGTTATACGTGGTACATCCAATAGCAGAACAATACAGACGGTCATGAAGACCGAACAGTCAGAATTGATGGACGTGCCATTAATACAGTAAACAAAAGTTCTAAGGATTGGAATTAACCGAGATCTCTGTAACAATAACAGTAAACAGATGCTAAGGATGCCACGAATACAGTTTAGAAAAACAGGACAATCATTCATTTAAACAAAAATCATCATTTCATAAAACAGAGTATAATATAAGTTAGAAAATACTTGTAACTGAACATATTTTTGCAAGGTTGTTACTCACAGTTGTCTCCTCGAATTATGTGGTTGGGATGCAACGTTTGACCTATACAGATACATGCAAGCAAAACACGTTCAATTCACAGTCCATTTACTCGGTTCTTAATCTATTCGGTGCCTTTATTATTAGTTCACTTGATTCTTTTTATTTCTCCTTAATTTATCTCATACTCATGCAATGCATATGAATGGAAAAACATTTGAAAACCATACAACGGAAGCCCGGTAGTCTGAGAAACGAAAAGAAAACAAAACTGAAAAATTGCTCTGAAAATCACACGTGCGGAGGCCCTGACCGCACGTGCGAAAATCAATTATAGCAGAAGTAACACAGGAACAAGGCAGGCTTGGCCGCACGTACGGGACCTCAGAACGCACGTGCGGTCTGGATTCAATTCTGTTCGAAATTCTGCTTTGAATTTGGGACTCAAATTTTCCAAAATCCAACTTCCATTTCATGGAAAACAAGGCCAAAAACCTTCAAAACATCTTCAATTTAATAGTTCTAACTTCAAATAAAAACATAACTTTTATAAAAAAAACCAAATTTTCATTTGAAGATAAAAAAAAACCTAGAGTTTAAGAGCAAAAATCAAAACTGTAACAACCCCAACCTATGAGTAGCCTATAATCCATGATTAAGAATGCCTATAGGTAATTAAGAGGAAACGTTGAGTTAATTGCATTTGTATTGTGTTATTTGTGCTTGTATTTGTCTGACGTAGGAATATCTGTCTGTGTTTTTGTTTCGGTTTGCAAATTGAATGCCTTATCGGCATCCGATTACGAAATTGACTTGGTTTGTGTGTTATTTGAAATTTTTAGAAATTTATGGTAGGTTCAATCGAAATCTGATTCGGAATCAAATAAATAGAATAAATTAGTTAGAACTATGTACACTTAATTAGCTTAATTAAGGCAACCATTAACTACATCTATATAAGACTAGTATGAGCCCCTAGATTGCATTAGAACATATCACTCATCTATTTTTTTTTTTTTAAAGCTCCAAGTAGAGAGAGGGAAAGAAAGAAAGAAATTGGACTCAACAAGGGGATTGATAGGAGTTTGAAGGAAATTCAAGAGAACTTGGAAGATTAGGCTACTACACTTGGAAATTCAAGTCTTTCGGTAAGGAAACCAACTCTTATGAAGAATTTAAGACATTAAATAGATGAATTCAAGATAATTAAGTAGATTAACTTGAGAATTAAGGTAAGTTTAGAGAATTATAATTCAAATCCTACATGTATGCACATTCCATAGCATTTTGGGTTATTTTCAAAAGGATTTCTGCATGCATGGTCTTACCTTGGTTTTGTTATAAGAATTCAACATGTTTTTGAGTTAAATATCTTAGTTGATCATGTTTTGGAAGGTTTGAGTTCATAACAAGTCATGTATGTTATGCTTTCAAAATTTCAAATTTGTTTTTGGATAATTCACTTCCCTTTGGGCTTTGATTTTGTGAAATGATCTTTAATTCATAGTGTTTTACAAGTTTAGACATGTTTTCTCAAATTTTGGGCCCAAAGGATGTGTTTTGAAGCTTTGAATTTGAGTTTTGAAGTTGGGAGTGCAATCTGAAAATTCCAGAATTCGCACTCTTCACTAGAGCGGTGGAGTCTGCGCTCGAGCGAAGAATGTGAGCTCCCAGTACTTTTGCAGAGTTTAGGGGTTGGCTTAAGCGGCAGAACCTGTGCTCAAGCGACCACCTTTATTTTTGATCCTCTGCTCAAGCGCAGTAAGTTGGGCTCGAGCATAAAATGAGAGCTCCTAGAAGTTTTACAGAGTTTTGCAAACTGCTCAAGCAATCGAAGTTGCGTTCAAGCGAGGACCCTGTTTACTCAGTCTTTGGCTCAAGCGATCGTTGAGCGTCCGCCGAGCGTAAAAATCATGTAACCAGTACTTTTGCACACCTTACAGACCGCTTAAGAGACCGATGTTGTGTTTGAGCGGACTGCCCTATTTTTGAAAGTTTGACTAAGTGTTTCAAATCACATTTTGGCATCCTCATTGCATCCTAAGCATTCTTAAACCCTAATTAAGACATAATAATAAGGATAAGGATTAAAAACACACCAAGATAGAAAAGAAATGAGGTAAGTATTTTTCGAATGTGTGTTTTAATATGTATCTGCTATGTGTTTGTGTAGGTCACGCGATTTAGCCGTTTGGTTTGTTTGATTCGTTTGATCTGCTATCGGAGCTAACTGTGAGTAATAACCCGGTAAAATTATGTTAAATATTCTCTAAACATTATGATATGATATGAATAGTTTCCTGAAATACTATTTTGAGATTAAATGGATAATGGTCCAATTCTTTGAAATATATTCGTGGCATCCTTAGTATTATATAATATGCGTCCATTCACGGGTCATCAGTATGCCTTTATGGCCGTCCCTTTATGGGTCAGCTGAAATGTCTTTGTGCACATAAGTCATCAGTCTGCCTTTATGGTCGTCCCAAATATGGGTCATCGGATTTGTTAGCGCTAACAGATGTACCACGTATGATTATTTAAATATGTGAACTTTGGAAATGAGTATGAGCATGATTATGAATATGAATCTATTTATGATTTTTGAATTTGTTATGGATATCATTCATTAAAAATTTTACTTTGTTATTATTCACTGGGTTCTAGCTCACTGTATTATTTATGTATATAGGTGAACAGACGCGTGACCAGGCCTAAGCTGCTGCCTGGAGAGTTGTTTTGGTCAGCCAACCGTAGTGCCTCCCGAGGAGGTTCCCGAACTATGATGTGGTCAAGTTTTTGTGAACCATATTAAAGATCTTTTGTATTTCTTTTGTTAAGTTTAAACAGGTCTTTTGTTGACTGTATGTATAGATGGTGACTTGGGTATGACGTCTTAATTATGTAAATTAAGTTTAAAATTTTTTAGTCTCATTATGTCTACATAGCTCTAAGGACATTATATGTTTGTATTTGCTTTCGCCAGCCCCCGTATTTTGTTGAATTTGTTCAGAGACCTTTGGTTATCCTAGAATTACTGGCTGGTTACGGCACTAGACCTATAAGGGTGTGTTTAGGTTGTGACAAAAACCATTCAAGTGGTAGATTTCAAACTCAAAATCCATGGAGTCTCTCCTCTTCAAATCTCAAAACTCATGCAAATATCATGTATGTCACTATCATGAGTTTAATTCTTTCATTTCTTCAATTTGTGTTCATGTTGAGGCTTAACCTTAAACCTTCCATTAATTACTTTATCATGAATTTATCTCAAACTCTATAGGATTATGAGTGTGATAGTTCAATTTAGGAGATCAATGGAGAATTCTTACCTTATGTGGTTGATTTGAGCAAATCCCCTCCTATCTCTTTTCCTTCCTTACTCTAGGGCTTTTTTCCCTTTCTCTCTAGAAGTCTTTCTCAAGTCTCTACAAAATATCTCCCTCTTATTTGTTATCTTAAACCAATAAGGTACCTAATCACTATTAATTGGTAATTGCTCCTAAATTAGCCTAATAAATCAAATGCACTTAATGAATTCTATTATCATCTCCTACCACCCCCAAAGAACACTAAATTTATCCATACTACAGTAAATCAGGCTCTAATTGCCTATTCCAACAATTTAATTTCAACCTTATGGTTTAACGATTCAGACAGGTCTTTTTCACATTCTAACATATCTGTCAATCAAAATATAATTTAGCACATAGCACATAATTAACACACATATAAGCATATAAGTCACATGTAAACACATAATTAAGGTAAGCCACAGAAGTAACAGTTAATTAAGGAGGCGGGTGTTACACATACAATCACATAAGTATGTTATTACATAGCATTACAAACATACAAACTTCTCTATCAAGCAAGATAAACCCACTGTGGTAAGAACCACTTCTCACATACCCAAACTATTCAAACCCAGTACGTTCTGATACCAAGTTGTAACGCCTCAAAAAAATTACTATAGCCTATACTTAACGTCAAAAGTGATGACAATGATAAAGTGGTTATCTTTCATAGATTTACAATTAAGCTTTATAAAATAGTAATATAATAGAAAGACAAGATAAATGTTAAACGAATAAGAAATGCTTTAAAGGCTTACTTTTTTCTAAGACGATACTTGGTTGCAACAAAAGTGGACTTAAGTCCAATACAGTTAAAGCCCTTGGCTTATATAAAAGTAAATACAGTAAATACATAAAAGAAGCTCTAGCTTTAAGTCCTCCTAAGTTATTGTCTTGGCGGAGGCATATCATCAGCACGTGAAATGTTTTTCCCACATAGGGTGAGCCAAAGTCCATTAGAGATAATCCAGCACAGTATATGAATTTTAACGAAACTATAAGGTGAATGCATATGCAATACTCGTGCCAAAACATTTTACACCTCTTTTCCAAAACCATGTGATGCCAAATAAATATTATACTTCATAAGTCATTTCCTTACCAATGGAAACTAGGGCAATGAATCAAACTTTGGGACTTTCAAAACAATACCACCTTTCCCGGAAATTTCGTCCGGAGAAAGCCGTAAACCGAGACCCATGTAAACGTAGACTATACAAGCACTACTATTGCCATTTCACGAAAATTTCATCCACGGGATCGACCCTTATGTATATGCGCGATTTTTGAAACTTTCACCATCGATACACAGGCCAACTTATTTGATGTAACAATAATTGCTTCCCAGATTCACTCACATTCTCCAAACAATATACATGTGTAATGTACAAATGTGAAATAATGATTGATGCAAATGAATAAGAAAATAGTTTCAATTCTCTTAATTCACATGCAATTTCTATAATAATCATAACTATCCTCCACTGATAGCCCAAAACAGATATTTCTAAACAGATAATTTATATTCCTTAAAGATAAACTTTTCAAATTTCAATAGGTGAGTGATAATTCATATCTAACTCCACAATCCATATCAATCCATCTAATTTCACATTTCTAACATCAGTTCCATTTATTTATACAAAATAAACATTTGAGACATTTAGGGCAAAGCCCTATTTCATTCCAAAACATATTCCGAGTATCTAAATCAATAATTTCACCACAACTCAACCTCTTTTCCACTCCCACAACCATTTTCAATACATCCATTTAAAAACCCCTCTTTTGATTTTAAACCAAAACCCTAAGTTTGTCCAAAATCCTTCAAAATCAAAAGATTGTTTTATAAAAACAAATAGCTAAGTTAAAAATCATAAAAGAGTGTAGAGAATCCCTATCTCGAAGCTAGAAGACCAAGGAGAGAGTGGAAAAACCTCAAAGAAGCCGAAATTCACTTTTGTTCGGATGAAAAGAGAGCTCACAGAGTGTTCTACATTTTTAACAAAAGGAGTAGGGTGAAGAAATCACTAGATCTTGGTGTTTTTGTAGAGAGAAGGTAAGTTTTAGAGAGAGTGTGTGTCTAGATCTAAGGTTTTTGAAATGTTCACACAGAGAGAGAGAGAGAGAGAGAGAGAGATAAAAAAGTGATATAAAAAGTGACTTTTACGGATTGATATACGCGCAGACTGCTCGAGTGCAAGAAGTGACGCTCGAGCATACAGACACAAAAGATGTGACCACTCGAGCGCAAGAAGTTGTCGCTTGAGCGTGAAATTCAAACTCCCAGTAGTTTGATAAACAAAAGACCAACGCTCGAGCGCAATAAGGGTCAGTCGAGCCAAGACCGCTTGAGCGTAAAAAAACTTTGCTAGAGCATAGAATACCATTTCCCAATAGTTTTGCAGACCTGCAAAAGTACTGAGAGTTCACAAAGACCGCTTGAGCGCAAGAAGTGATGCTCAAGCATAGGAACAAAAATTTGGGCAACAACAACTCGAAAAATAAGCGACCAACCTGTTCTAAACACGACTAACATATCTCAAAAGCCAAACTCAAAGACAGATAAGGGAAAACCTAATATGAACAACTGCATGAGACAATGAAACCCGGATTCAAAATATCAAATGGGTTGGGTTTAAATAAAAACGCTATAATTTTTTTCATAGATCCTTTTGAGCGTGAATTTAACATTCAATGGTGCCAATAAATTTGATAAGTTTGTTTTTGTATATTTTGAAAATATTTGTGTTAATAGAAACAAAAATATGTTTCTTATTTATCATAAACAACACCTAAGTGGTTAGGTCATCGTACATTATTTGAATGCATTAATAAGGATATAAGTGGTTTGGTTTGGTCTGGTCAGAATTAGTGTTATAAAAAAATATTAATAGTTTAGTGATTTATATTTTGGAATGCATGTTTCTTTTCAAAATGATAAATTTAATGATTCAAAAATAGATTTAAAAAATATTTTTAATATAAAACCTTAAAAGTTGCTTTAGAATGAAAACAAATCAAATGTAACAAGTTAGAAGTTCTTGGTATAACAAAACGTAAAAAAAAAAAAAGAGTCATAAAGTTTATAAAAATATGTTGTAAAACGATTAATTTAAAAAAAGGAAAGTAACATTTCATTAGATGTGTAACTGTTAACAAAAAATTATTCTAAAAATACTTAAATTTTAATAATGTGATCTAAAGAAATCCATTCCTATCATACTGCAGGTTAGAAAATATGTTGTACCACATTTTTTATCTCGTTGTGAAACGATTCACGTTCCAAATACAGGTCAAAGTTTAGAAAAAATTAGGTTGAGTGTGCCTAATCATTGTGGCCATTTGATTTAGACTTTTGTGGCTTTACGTTTATCTCTTGCATTTATATTTTATTGTTCGTTGTGATACATTGTGCCATTTCGGTTTAGATTTTTGTGCTTGTAAAATGATTTATTTAAGCATAAAAAAAAAAATATAGGTATGTAATCCTTACTTTAGTGGGTAATGGAACAAAATTTTAAACTTGGTGTGTCGGACTGACTGAGTACAACAAATTGTCAAAAATGTCCTCACACACTAATGCAGTTAATAGATGCAAACATTAGGGATTAAATTAAAACATTTTTTTATATATTAGGTACTAAATTAACATAACTTAAACATTTGGAAATCAAAATGACAAAAAATTTAAATTATAGAAACAAATGATTAATATAATTTGTAATATAACAATTATCATTACATAGACAACCTATATCGTTGCTCTCTCAAGTTATGATTCAGGAGCATTAAAACATTAAACAACATTTTGTAAGCTAATTCAGTAATTGAGTTATGCAATACCCTTACAAAGATAATACCCCATAAGATTAAAAGAGAGCATCCAAAAATTGGAACGAAAATTAGTAACAATAAAATTTAGGCAAGAGCTCCAGAGAAGAGACCCGTATGTCGAAGAACTTTTGCAATAGCTTGTGAATTGAGTTATCTCAACTGCTAATGCTACGACATAGAGAAGCACAATGACGATGAAGGCTACAGTAATTATGAAGTGAGCATCATCGAATGGAGAACAATTCTTGCTTTGGTACTTCACTTGGAGAAGATTATTCAGAGTGGAGACGAGAGGGATAAAAATGATATGGAATGCCTTACAAGAAATAAGATTTTGCTCTCTTGCGCTATCATCACAAAAAGAAAAAGAAAGAGAAAGAGAAAGAGAAAGTGTCAATTTATTGTAAAAATCAACTTTGATGTCAAATATGATTAAGGGGGAAAATGTACAGCAAAGAAAATGGATTTCAATAAAAAAAAAAAATGTATTTATAAAAAAATAAAAATAAAGACACAAATAGGGGCTAGAGGGCTGTTGTCCCTGCTAAGGTTTTAAACATTTCATTAAAACACATGATGTATTTATTAAATTTTTAAGATAATAATACTCGTTATTAA
Organism: Camellia granthamiana; assembly: GCA_036172215.1. Taxonomy (NCBI): domain Eukaryota; kingdom Viridiplantae; phylum Streptophyta; class Magnoliopsida; order Ericales; family Theaceae; genus Camellia; species Camellia granthamiana. Next base: position 23,837,581 of record CM069908.1, on the reverse strand, counting down.
TTGTTTTAAGATAGTAATACAACTCTTATCATTTCATTTGCACTTTGCCTTGCTTATCTGAGTAGCAAAATGCAAACATAATAACCAGATAAGGACATGAATGTTTTAAACATTTAATAAATGTGTCATATATTTTATACATAACTTGATTTTCTATAAATTCCTAATAAAATCCTAACAAAAAGGATAAACTATAATAATATAATATTTTCAAAGATTAACTATTGAGTTTTGAAATTCAGGAGGTCAAAATGTAAATATGTATTTAAGAAAATTTATTGTAATATATCCTAATTTTTTTCACATCATAAAAAAAATTAAAGACCAAAAAATTACCAAAAAAGTTAAACCCTAAACTAGACTTTAATTAGTATGTCAATTGCATAGTTGGAAAGATCTCAACAAAGCTGCTTATGTAAAAAAAATAAAGTTATACACATCAATTGATAGTACATTATTTAACCATAAAAGCTGTTTATGTAAAAAAATAAACTTATACACAAATCAATTCGTGTGTGTTTCGCTTTCCCTCCTCACTATTTGCCTTCAGAATCATTCCAAATCGACACTAGCGGCCTCGATTCCTCTACGTGGATGAACAGAGTTGTTCCACTACCTGCCTCCTGTTATGTCGTCACGTGCGTTCCTGTTCCTCGAGCCCTGCGCCTTGCCGGAACATTTAACCCTTCGCCTCCCAGTCGACGTTGTTACTCGGTCGGACACCTCGCCGGTCAGACACCCTCGATCGGTCGTATTGACGGTTGGCCACCTTGCCGATCAGATGCCCTATGTTAGCCCTTTTACCGGTCGGATGTTTTTGCTCGATTGTCTTGCCCAGTCGGTTGGCTCCCTCACCTGCAACTTGGGGGCTTGTTTCCATCTTTACTATTCTCTTCACTGGATTAAAGTTACGCTCGAGAATGGAGGACTATTGATGGGCATGGCCCAAAAGGGGCTGTCTTGGGTTACCAAGCAGTCACTTGCCTGAAGCCCAGCAAGACAGGCCCAACACTAAGCCCAGTAGAGAACTCACAATGGTCAAGCCCAGGTACCAGCTAGACATATGTCAGGTAGGAAGTTGGCAACGTGGTAGATAAAGATTTTGGAGAGTTATTGAGCCCATGCGCCAAACATTAAATGAGACTGTCAAAGTATTAAATGCAACAAGACTTCTCGCTCTAAGACGTGGGAAAACCACCATGGCCGACGGCAAGCAAATGGTAGGCTTTCGGCCAATAGGACAGCATGAATGGACAAGGAAATGATTAATGAGCAATATAAGGAAGCCTTTGAAAAACGTTTTTGGTAGAAAGAAAGCTCTCTCTCTTTTTCTCTTTAAACTATTATTCGATACCACCTAACTTGATCGTTAGAGGGTCCATGGAAAGGAACCACCCCACTTTAGAACCTTCCTAATGGACTTGTTACAAGTGTGTCTAAGAAGGCTAAGAAGAGACGACCCGTGAAGCACTTGAATTAGTTCGACCCAATCCTACCCTGACCAAACTAGTTTCATCAGATAGCACATTATCTAACCATAATTATAATTATCTTTCCTTATAGATCACTAATTTTGAGGATTGATTAGGAAACAAAACAGAGGTGTCAATTTTCCACTGGAGAATGGTAAAAAGAAAAAAGAAAAGAAAAGAAAAGAAAAGCGCTAGGCCTCAAAAGTCAAGACTAATTATTAAAGTTGATTCTAGATCCTCAAATTTATTTTGATAACATGGTTAAAAGTTAATACTTTAGGCCAAGTTTGCCATGTCCCCAAAAAGTCAAAAAGTTAAAAAGTTATTACTATTCACCCAAAAAAAATTAAAAATTTAATTTTCTACACAAAATTACAATTCAGAATCTGACATGTTTTGTTCTATTGATGCGTTTGTGTGTGAAAATTGCACAATTGGGGTGCAATTTTCACACACTGTTGTTTGGCCTGTGGGAGCCTATCACGGGTCCCGTTTTGATAATCTGAACCGTTCAATGTGTAGAACTCGTCGAGTACTATACGTTTGTTAAAAATCACATTGATTGGATATCGATAACTACATGATCAAATCAGTTTTGTATAAAAAAATGAATGGTGTTATAATTAACGATTGAAAAAAAACAAATCTGATCAGATAACTATCGATATCCGATCAACATGATTTTTTATAGGTATATAATACTCGACGAGTTCTACATATTGTACGGTTCAGATTATCAAAATAGGACCCGTGATGGCCCCCACGGGCCAAACAAAACCGTCTAGTGCAATACCCATTTAGTAGCCAATCATTACTAAGCATCAAGTCCACTCCCAAAAAGTAGGACAGCATAACTCCGAATCCTAATATTCCCCTACACACTTATTTATATAATTTTTTAATACACATTTTTTCATAAAAATTCAAAAAGTTAACCCAAACATCCATATTTTTTCCCTCAACTTTTTAGCCCAAAAAGACAAAAAGTGCACTTATTTAGGACACCACAAACAACCTTTTTTTTTTTTTTTTTTTTTGAGTTATATTCACTCTGTTTGATTTTTATTTTCAGAATTTATTTTTTAAAAATTTTACATTTTTGTTTTTCATATTTTTTTTGTTGAATTTTTTTAATATTTTAAGTAATTTTTTTTATTTTTGTAATTTTTAGACACACCTAACATAAATACACTTAAAAAGTATAATATTTGTAAAAAAAAAAAACTTTAAAAATTCACTAAATGCCAAAAATATATTAAAAAAATATGAAAATTCAATATATTTTTCGTATTTTTGTGTATTTATTAATTTTTAAAAATATTTACTATTTAGATACATCTAAGTAAGGTGCATCTATAAAAATAAAAATAAAAATACTTAAAATTTTAAAAATATTCACTATAAATAAAAAAACAAGAAAAATAAAAAAACTCAATTTTTAAAAAATTAAATTCAAAAAATTAAACCAAACACATTGATTATTTTTTTGTTATATATATATATATTTTTTTTAAATGTAAAAAAAAATCAAAAAATAATTATTAATTTACTTCCCAGGCCCTGTTTGGTAGAACTGTGTGAAAGTGCTTATAGCTTATGTCTAAATAGCTTATAGCTTATAACTATGAACATAAGTTGATTTCTGACTTATAAATTAAGCATCTTCTGCCCCACTTAAAGAATAAGCTAATTTCTAACTTCCAAAAAGCTATAAGCTATAAGTTATAAGCTAAACCAAACACATCAAAATAACTTAAATTAAGCTGAAAGCTGAAATAAGCAGCTTTTAAGCTGCATCAAACAGGCATATTGTTCAAGATCAGTAAACACTATATTTGGTGTGTTCCATGCATAGATGTTTGATGCTGTTTTGATGATTGCTTAGGTGAGGCTTGTATTTCCACAGTCAATCGCAATTGTGGTGTACCAAGATTTTCACACAACCATAGATCGACACAATCACACTCGATTGAGTTATCCTGTGATTCTACATCCTTAATCCCCTCTTGTTTTCATTTGAGAGCCCTTGCCATGATCCTACAAAATCTTCAGATAAAAGAGATTTGGAAGTCCTCGGATGCATGTAGACCAACAAGGGAGTACAGTAGGCATCTCATCCGTAGATAGTTGAGCATCCAACTAATTATCAAACTACTTCAAAGATACCTGGTTGATTTGCACACTAATTTGCTATTGGCTAGTTTGCCCTTCTTCAATGATAGCTTGCTACCCCTCTCTCTGTCTCTCTCTCTCTCTCCTTAATCATCCTAGGACAGCTCAGTAGCAGCGTTTTCACTGAGGTATTTTGTCGAACAGGTGGAAGGCGACTCAGGACCAGCAAACAAAGCTCTCACAGCTGCGAAGACGCTACCGGAGCTCTCTCACCTCGGCAAACCAGTGACTTGATTTTTGAAAGAATCGAATAGAATCGATGGTGGAAAAGGTCCTTGGAACCGCACTCGGAGACTCACTGGTCCTTTGCCGTGAATGGGAGGAAGGTTCAATCATGAATCAATGAGGAGGTGGGTTTTGAATGATTACCTCTTCACACAGTTGAGATGCGAAAGCTCGCCGAAAGCCCAATTCCTATATTACACACTTGTAATACACTACATAGAATATTAAAACGACAGCATTTTAGGAATATGAAAAAGAAAAAAAGGATCATGTTTTATTTTACTTTATCATAACACCCTATTATTTTTGGCAATACAGTTGCCCAATTCATAGAATTTCTCTTCTTTTGCTAGTAAAACTCTTCGGCCACCAACAGCAGGAAATAAATCTATTTTGGAATGCTTATTCAGACCATAGTCTAGTAGGCATAAGGTGACTCAAGATGCCCTGTGTATCCAAATATATATATATATATATATCTTTATTTCTAAATTTTTATGTTAGCTTAAAATATTTATGATAATTTAATTATATAAAATTTTTAATTAATTAATTTTCTCGGTCATTTATTTATTTATTTTTTGTAGAACTTCGGAAGCCTTTTGATGGATTTTTTTCTACTTTTTTGGGTGAGACTAACGTTGTGTTTGGTTGGGGGATTTGAGAAGGGATTTAAAAAGAGAAAGGGAAAAGGTGTGTGAAATTATGTGAAATGTAAGTATGTTTTTTTCACATTTCACCTACCTTTTATATTTCTCTTTTCAAATCTCTCATCAAATCTCTCAACCAAACACAGCATAAATGCTATATCTTAGATGGTTAAAAAAAAATCTTATTTATATTTTAGCCTCGGGCTCTATTTTTTATTGTAATTTTTCTGTTTGATGCATGTGCTCCAGTTTTTATCATCTTTGTTTGTTAACCATGATGACTGTTCAACCCAGGAATGTGTTTGATCCTCGCCAAATGTGTATTTCAGTACGGGGAAGGGGGTATACATAAATAGGGAAAGAGGATACAGGTAATGGAAGAAAATGGTTTCTTTACTAATCGAGATTTGTGTTTTATTGGTGCTCTCTTATTTATTTATTTTTTCTATCTACTCTTGATGATCATCTATTGAATCTTGTAGCATCGATCCAATCTACATTGATGATCCACTTTTTCCAACTAATAATGTGGGCCGGAATTGCTTCCGAATACACCAATGTATCAAGGTCAGCCATACTCTCTATAGAAATATTGCCATTTCGTAGATTTCATTTTTCCCACTATGTATTTCCTACAAGTATTATTATTATTATTATTATTATTATTATTATTATTATTACACATGTTGTGCCCCTTTTGGTGACTTCAATAGAATCATTTACCTTTTCAAAAAAATATCAGCTTCACTGTGGACAAAATCCGAAGGTTTCGAGGACAAAAGTTTAGCATATTTCCGAGTTTCATATCTTAATTCTTTTGCATGTTTCCTTTTGTGATTTTATAAATCTGCTAATCCATTCGCTGATTAGTAAACTCAAATGAATGAAGCATTGTGTAAATTTTTGTTGATTTCATGAATTTGTCATTTTAAAAAATCCCCTAATTCACAAGGACGTGTGACCTCTGATTTTTAACCATATCTGCCTAATCTGTATCTTGTGTACTAGTGAATAAAAATCTAAGTTTCAACAAGGTGTGTGGTACTCCAGTTATGCACGTTCACCTACTGCTAAGAGGCAATTACTGTTCGATTCGTTGGCAGACTTAATCTGTGGTCATATGAACAAATATTCCTAATAGGTATGATTTTACTGATGTTATGTTTCTTACATTCAATCACATTGTTTGATGCAGGCATTTGCAGATGCTTACTCCACTCTAGAGAATGAGCTTACATGTCTTCCCAATACTGGCGAATCAAGTACAAGGCCTGTGTATAATCTACTTCCAAAAATTATTCCACGCTTCAGTCTTTTATAGGGCTTCCAATTAGCTGAAGAATCTCTATATGTTCGGAAGGTACTTACAGAAGCTCATATAGATATATTCTTTTCATTTATTTTTCTGTTGTTTTGAGTGCTATAGAAATTATCTACTTATTGAAGTCTCAAAGATCTTTCTTTCCTAATTTGGAACTTAACAAAAAAAAATTGGGTTGGATTTTATGCCTTTGGTCCAAATAATAAATTTGAAGGCTTTAAGTCTTGAATTTTTAAAGGAAAGGCTCTGTTTTAATTTAGGAGACCACCTTTTTAAATATTAAACATGCTTCATGATATATATTTTTTTTCATAACAAGGTAGAAGCTATCCGTAAGTACAATAAGAAAAATAAGAAGAATTTTTTCATCTTTGTAAATTTTCCTCTTGAAAAGTAAAAAGAATTTTTTCGGTTCCCTTTTGTGGGTATTAGAAGTGGTGTGCACATAATATTTAGAGAGGGGGAGGGGGAGGGGGGGGGGGGGGGGGGGGGGGGTTGTGGAGTGTTGAATGTTATGATATGTCTCCGTGTTGAGCATATGTTGAGCAACATTATACTAAGGCTGGATATGGCATCAACATGTGTGGAATAGATTCCAGATCTGAACTTGTCAAAAAAAAAAAAGGATCCCACATTTGAAGCGAATATATGCTATGAACACCAATGCATTTTCTTAGAGGATAATTGATGTATGTTTTGTGTTTGCATGTAAATAAGAGCTGGTTTGTTTACCAAGAGGTTATAATATTTCATACCTTCTTCCCTTTCCCCCTCGCCCGCTCGTGATCGATCATGTGTTCTTTTAATCATACAAGGGACCCTAGTAATCAACTATAAGTTCTAGTAATCAACTACAAGTTCTAGTGATCAAGGGAAGATATTACAAGCATTCTAATGATCTTTTTTTTTTTTTTGAATATATATATATTTTTATTGACATTCTAGTAATCTATTGGCCTCTTGACCTTTCCCAAGGATCCTACCCTTCTCACTTTTACACCATACTAGTCTATTTGGACATTATGGAAGTCTCCATTGTTTTTCATCTCCCTTTTTGGCTAACAAATTGCTTTAGTTGGTAGTGGACTCTGCTTAAATCTTGTCTTGGAATTTAAAAATATTAGTGAATTGTAAACCATGAGAAGTTCTTAGACATTATGACACCTCACTGACAGGAGAAATTGCTGATTTATATTTTTCATTTTCAATTTGTTTTTCTCACATTATTTTAGCTTTGTAGTCGATTGTTCTTATATTTCCTCTAATACAATTTAAATAAAATGTCCTTGTCATCTATATTACGTGGGCACAAGTACAAGTATTATATACAGTCTACAGATATGTGTACAAGTGTCGAATTCATCTAATTCTCATGTTTATGGACAGGGATGGACGCAAGATTCTAATGTCGGGGGGCGAGTGTATATGCAATTAAAAAATTTGTAATGAGCATGTGATATACAATATCAATTTCTACCCAAATATCACAAAAATATATAATTAGATGTTTCCATTCATCGTATATAATTACAAAATATTATCAAAATACAATTTGATATGTTCTGGTAAATCCATATTAATTTTCAAAAAAGTAATTATTTGCTCTACATATCTACTTAGGCATCTAAAGTTGTGCTTGATAGTTGACAATAGAAATGTAATACAAAAATATAAATAGTTGACTGAAAATTACACAAATGGCTCCATTACCAGCATTACCAAGTTCATAGTCCGATCTTTTTTCCCCAAATAATAAACCCTAACTCTAAGAGAGAGAGAGAGAGAGAGAGAGAGAGAGAAAGAGATAGAGAGACGAAGATCATGGAGAGAGAGAGAGAGAGAGAGAGAGAGTGTGTGTGTGTGTGTGTACCAGAGTACTATAGGAGGAATCACGATCTTGAACGTCGGAAGACTCACGACACAAGAGAGAGATTGTGTTTTGGGTCACTAGTTCTGATGATTTGGGTTCACTGGTTGTGAAATAAGAGAGAAAAGAGAAGCTTCTTTGTTTTAAATATATGATGACTGCTATAGGTAGGCTACTGCTACCTACATATGATTAAGACTTGTATTTTCTTGAGTAATCATTTTTGTTTTTAATTTTTTTATTCAGTTATAAGCAAACAACTAAAAAAATTTGGTCCTAATTAGACAGAAAGGACTTTAACATATTAAAAAATAAATTCTCAATTATTTTAACATTACTAAATTTAGAATAAGAAAGTAATCATACTTAAAAAATAAATAATAATATTATTATTAGTATTAGTATTTATCAAATAAATAAATAAATTTTTAAATTTTAAAGTACAAAATTTATGGGGTGGTGGTTCTTAAATTTTGTGCAAAAACTTTGGGATGGTGAACCTATGTAATTTTAAAATATTTATAATTGTATTACTATATCTAGGGGGGGTTTTCAAAACTTGGGGGGAGGGGGGGGGGTCAGTCGCCCTGTCAGCCCCCCCCCCCCCTCGGTCCATCCCTGTTTATGGACAAGGGGATATGACAAATATTTATATTTCGTAATTTTGCTTCTTTTATTTTATAGGATAAAATGGTGTTTACAAGATCACATAAAGCATTTATTGAATAATATGGGAGTTTTATGCATGGTTTTATGGAAAAATAAAATTGTTGGACATGCTTACTAGGTGAATGTCCAACTACACATGTTGGACACGTATCCCATACCTTTACTCAAGTGTACGATACAAGTACTTCACAAATTTAGAATAGTAAATATTGCATAGTTTGTCATCATTAATGTTGCAATTCAATTCTCTGTTGCATGAGTTGAATTCCTTTCGATGCTATGATATTTTATTGTCTTCGCACAAGGTTTGAACTATATGTGTGATATAAAGCTGTAGTTAATCATCCGAACTGATGAATCCTCTGGACTCTGCAGCCTGTGCTAAAACCAATCGGGAACCTGTTATCCCAAGTGGTGCCCCTTTGAAACAGCTTAACAACGTAAGGATGTAATCCTAGCATTGTTTGCATTTTTTTTTTTTCCCTTAGTGGTTTCTTGAAAGCGTTGAAATTTGGTAGTATAATTAAGCTTTGTTGAATATCGATTGCATGCAACCATAAGGCATGAAAAATATCTTTGCAATGCATGCTTTGTGTGATTTAAAGATGATGGTGGGTGTTTTTATTTTGTGAATTGTGTGGTCAATGATAATATTACATTAGTTTCCTGGAAGGCATTTTAGAGTTTTAGTTGTCATTTTACTATTATGCTTCTTGTTTTGCTGACACTCAAATCATTGTGGTTGCTTGGTTTCAGTTGAAATTGGGGAGTTGAGTCAGTGAGGAACCAAGTTTTCTTACCCAACGTTGGATTTGGCATGTCAGACTAGTTGGTCTACCTTGTTTTGGAATGTGAACAGATGTTACTCTGAATCCATTTATGAGAAGCTATCTTGGTAATTCCAATGCATCTTTGTTGTATTCTGGGCATTCACAGTTCACAAATTCCAGCTTTGGAAAAGTTGACTATTTGTTTTTCAATGATTTATTTCTTGTCCCTGGCTTAACCTCTCGGTCTATTCATTATGTAGTATTATTTTGTAACTGGTATATGTGTTGCAGTGACTTTTCAAACTCTTTCTGCAGTTCTAAAACGAGAAATAATTCTATCAAAAGAGAAACGAGTCGACACAATCATGCTGTCTTAGTGTGAACAGAGGATTGGCAAAGCCTAGAAGTGAGGCCAATGCATAGTAACCAGCAGTTAGCTAATGCCGTTGCACAGACTAAAATTCTTCAACAAATTGAAGCATCTCAAATCCAATACTTTCACTGGTTCTTTTTCCCAAAAAAGAAGCTGAATTGAGAAATAGATTATTGTTGAAAATGTTGCATTTTCGAAAGGTGCTTCGATTTATCTTTGATTCAAGTCTGTTTAGCCGGATGGTAGTGCTGAGTGAGAGCCTGCATTAGTGGTGCATCCAGGACAAGAACTATCGTCCTTGTTCATTTATTCAAATTTGTAATCTGGGACAGAGATGGAATGACAAGAATGATGAACTGTGTCTGGTCCCTGCCAAAGGACGACCAAAAGTATTATTGACATCATGAAAAGTCTAAATTATACAAAGCAAGGCTGGTCCGGGACGTCAAATGAGAAATGGAATTGCATATACTGGGGTTGTTGGTGCTGAATCGCAGGCTGGCCGTTCCATTCTCCAAAAGAAAATGCTTTGGTTTGCAGAGTGCATTGATGGATCAAGCTGAAGAATCCATGGGAGACCTCATTTTTAGTAGCAGCACTGTTTTGGCTAAGTTTGTAGGAAGTGAACATTTGGTTGTGTTTTGCTTTCACCTGTATTCTATTCTGTAACTAGTAAGTCCTTTGTAAAGTTTTGATGAACTTGTATGTATATATATTAATCATTACTATTGAATTTTTTTTGCCAGAATTGAAATTTTTTTCATAGATCCTTTTTGAATGTGAATTAATTCAATGGTGCTAGTAAATTTGATGATTTTGTTTTTGTATATTTTGAAAATATTTGTATTAACAAAAGCAAAAATATGGTTCTTATTTTCTGTGGCATCGTCATCAAACGGCACCTAAGTGGTTAGGTCATATTGAATTTCCTCTTACATTATTTGAACACATCAATAAGGATATAAGCGGTTTGGTTTGGTTGGAATTAGTGGTATCAAAAAATATTAATAGTTTAGTGCTTTATGTTTTGGAATGCATATTTCAAAAGGAGGTGCACTTTCTTTTTAAAATGATAAATTTAATGATTCAAAAATAAATTTTCAAAATGTTTCTAATATAAATCTTAAAAGTTGTTTTAGAACAAAAACAAATCAAATGTGATACGCTAGAAGTTCTTGTTATGATAAAACATTAAAAAATGAATCATAAAGCTTATAACAATGTTGTAAAATGATAAATTTGAAAAAAAAAAAAAGAGTAACATTTCGTTGGATGTGTAATTGTTAATAGAAAATTATTCTTAAAATACTTCAATTTGGATAATGTAATCTAAAGAAATCCATTCCTATCATACTATATGTTAGAAAATGTGATGTACCACATTTTTTATCTCGTTGTGAAACAATTCAAGTCCCGAATACAGGTTAAAATTTAGAAAAAATGTAATTTAAAAATTTAAGAAAAAATTAGGTTGAGTGTGCCTAATCATTGTGGCCTTTTGATTTAGACTTTCATGGTTTTACGTTTATCTCTTACATTTATAGTTTATTGTTCGTTGTGATACATTGTGCCTTTTCGGTTTAGATTTTTAGTGTTTGTAAGACGATTTATTTAAGCTTAAAAAAAATATAGGTATGTAAGTCTTATTTTAGTGGGTAATGTAACAAAATTTTAAACTCGGTCTGTTAGATTGATTGAATACAACAAATTGTTAAAATGTCCTCACACACTAATGGAGTTAATAGATGCAAACATTGAGGATCAAATTAAAATTTTTTTTATATATTTGGTACTAAATTAACATAACTTAAATATTTGGAGATCAAAATGACACAATTTAAATTATAGAAACAAATTATTAATATAATTTGTAATATAACAATTACCATTACACAGGCAACCTATATTGTTGCTCTCTCAAGTTATGATTCATGAGCATTTGTAACACAATAAACAACATTTTGTAAGTCAATTCAGCAATTGAGTTATACAATACCCTTACAAAGATAATACCCCATAAGATTAAAAGAGACCATCCAAAAATTGGAACGAGAATTAGTAATAATAAAATTGAGGCAAGAGCTCCGGAGAAGAGACCCATATGTCCAAGAACTTTGCCATAGCTTGTGCATTGAGTTATCTCAGCTGCTAATGCTACGATATAGAGGAGCACAGCGACGATGAAGGCTACAATAATTATGAAGTAAGCGTCATCGAATGGAGAACAATTCTTGCTTTGGTACTTCACTTGGAGAAGACTACTCAGAGTCGAGATGAGAGGGATAAAAATGATATGGAATGCTTTGCAAGAAATAAGATTTTGCTCTCTTGCGCTATCATCACAAAAAGAAAAAGAAAAAGAAAAAGAAAGAGAAAAAGAAAGAGAAAGCGTGAATTTATTGTAAAAATTAACTTTGATAGATTACAAATGTGTCAAATATGATTGAGGGGGAAATGTACATCAAAGAAAATGGATTTCAATAAAAAAATGTATTTATAAAAAAAATAAAAATAAAAAGACACAAATACGGGCTAGAGGGCTGTGGATTTCATTAAAACACATGATATATTATTAAAATTTTAACATAATAATACTGGTTATTAATTATTTTAGGATAATAATCAATCTACTTGATTTTGGTTTTCAGAAAACACTTTTTAGAAAATTTTATTTTTTTATTTTTCGTATTTTTTTTTTGTTTTCACTAAAATTTCTTAATATTTTAAGTAATTTTTTTAATTCTTAGATGCACCTGACATAAATACACTTAAAAAGTATAATTTTTATGAAAAAAATCTTTAAAAAATTCACTAAATACTAAAAATACATAAAAAAGAAAATTCAGTATATATATATTTTTTGTATTTTTGTGTATTTATTAATTTTTTAAAATATTTTACTTTTTAGATACATCTAAGTAAGGTGCATCTAAAAAAGTAAAAAAAAAAATTACTTAAAAATTTTAAAATATTCACTAAAAACAAAAATATACGAAAAAATAAAAAACTCAATTTTCAAAAAATTGATTCAGAAAATTAAAATCAAACATATTTAATACAACTCTTATCATTTCATTTGCACTTTACCTTCCTTATCTTAGTAGCAAAATGCAAAGATAATAACCAGATAAGGACATTAATGTTTTAAAAATTTAATAAATGTGTCATATATTTTATACATAATTTGATTTTCTATAAATTCCTAATAGAATCCTATCAAAAAAGATAAACTATAATAAGATAATATTTTGAGAGGTTATAACATCTATAACGTTTACTCTTTATTATTATTATTATTATTATTATTATTATAATCAAATTTGAGTAAAAACTTCATTTGATATCGCGCGTTCCAATGGAGCAATATGGGATTTCATTAAACTACCGGTCAACCGGGAGGACGACCGGGGGGATGTCTGGCCGGTTGACTGACCAGTATAAATTTTTCAAAATTCTGAAACAAATTTTGCAAGGAGGTGGTCAATCGGGAGGACAACTGGCAGTCATCCGATGCTCATACATCGTTTAATAGTCACCTATAAAACTAACGACTATCTACAGTAATTTGGTAAAAAGTTTCAACATCCTCAATTTGATGAAGAATTTGAGATATTCTCAATTTGATATTGATTTGGTGTTAACGTTGGAGCACCAGCTTTGTACATTTTTCATTAAATTTAAATTTGATAAAACAAAAGATGAAACATTAGAGAAGCTCTTAACTGTTGAATTTTGAAATTGAAGGGGTCAAAATTGTAAACATGTCATAATTTAAAAAAATTTATTGTAATTTATCTTAATTTTTTTCACCCCATCAAAAAAATTAAAGACAAAAAAAGTCACTAAGAAAGTCAAACCCTAAACTAGATTTTAATTAGCATGTCAATTGCATAGTTGGAAAGATCTCAACAAAGCTGCTTGTGTAAAATTATGTGGTAGTTATGTTTGTGCGGCCCAGTACATTAGCTAACCATAAAGATAGGAAAGATCTCAACAAAGCTGCTTGTGTAAAATTATGTGGTAGTTATGTTTGTGCGGCCCAGTACATTAGCTAACCATAAAGATAAGAGTGAATTACACTAATAGTCCCTGTAGTTTGAGATTTGTGTCACTTTGGTTCCTAACTTTTTAATTGTGACACATTTGACCCTGAATTTTGAATTTTGTTTCAAATAAGGACAATTGAAGATATCATTAGATTTTTTAAGGGTAAAATCGTCAATTTGATAAAATATAAACTAATTTGACAAAAATAAATGTCAAACAAATATTTTTGAATTTTTGAAAATTATTTCTACCTACTAAAAATAAAATTATGTAAAATTGATAAATCTTTTGAATATTTATTTATTTCTTTTACCAAATTAATTTTTATTATGTGTTTGGATGATGATCATGTAAAATTAATTTTAAAAAATTATTCATGTAATTTTTATTAATTTTTATCAATTTTACATAATTTGATCATTGGTGGATAAAAATAATTTTTACAAAATTAATTTTTTTTTTTTACATTTATTTTTGTCAAATTAGTTTATATTTTATTAAATTGACGATTTTGCCCTTGAAATTAAACAATAATATCTTTAATTGTCCTTATTTAAAACAAGATTCAAAATTCAGGATCAAATATATTACAATTGAAAAGTTCAGGACCAAAGTGACACGAGTCCCAAACTATAGGGACTATTTGTGTAATTTGTCCTAAATATAATTATCTTTCCTTATAGATCACTAATTTTGAGGATTGATTAGGAAACAAAACCGAGGTGTCAATAACAACTACAGAATGGTAAAAAGAAAAAAAAAAGGAAAACCACTGGGCCTCTAGAGTCAAGACTAATCATCAAACATTATGAATTGACAAAGTTGAGTCTACATATTTTTCGTTTGGCATCTGAATCTTAAATTAAAATAGTCATAAAATAATAAAATAGACTAAAAAGTTAATAAGATAAAATATCATATCCTAACCATAATCATTTTATTTTTTCTCTCATAATAGTAAAAAAAAACTAAAACAAGCTCATTCCAAATGAAATTTTTTAACTCAGGCTAAAAAGTTAAAAGGCTAACTAACATCCCAAACAAGCCTATAGTAGTTTGTCTGCTTGTAGGGATTATCTATAAGGAGACTATTACGGAGGAACTAAATTCGAAAGTGTAGGCAAACAAAATAACAACCAAACAAGAAAGATCAATGGCATGGAATTCTTGTTACTTTTTTTTGCTTCAAAATATTTTCATTACATTGTGTTTTAAACTTAAAAAATGGTAGAGACTCAAATAATATATTAAATGTTTTATTAAATACTCACACAAGTGCAGATCTCACATTCATGTGGGTCTCATACTATGTGAGTGCTTGATAATTTTTTTGATAGAATATTTTTTATCTCTAGACTTACTCTTAAAGTTTTTTACATAATTAAATGATCATAAATATTTTAAGACAACATAAAATTTGGAATAAAGATACTTTTTTTTTTTGGATATGTAGTGTATTGCCAAAAATAATAGGGTGTTT
Source organism: Camellia granthamiana (assembly GCA_036172215.1). Classification (NCBI taxonomy): domain Eukaryota; kingdom Viridiplantae; phylum Streptophyta; class Magnoliopsida; order Ericales; family Theaceae; genus Camellia; species Camellia granthamiana. Next base: position 23,822,535 of record CM069908.1, on the reverse strand, counting down.
TGATAAAGTAAAATAAAACATTTCCTCTTTTTTATATGCCTAAAATGTTGTCTAACATTTTATATAGTGTATTATAAGTAATGTATTATAGAGGATCTGAATTTCCATAGTAATAACACAAACTTCAACAAATTCCATGTACAAAGTTACAAAACGTATACCAATCAGTATCTAAAACTTTTAATCGAAACAAAAAAGAGGAAAAAAATAAAAGAAAAAGGCAAAAAAGAAAAGAAAGAAAGATGAATTGATACTTACTTGTCATTCATAAGATTTGTCCATTGTGGGTTGGGCATGTTCACAATCTCTCTCCTCTTCTCTCCCTTAGCTTGATATAAAATCAGTTTGTTGGAGTTGTTAATACCCAGTATTTATAAACAAATTCTTTTTCGGTATGTGAAGCATAACCGTGTGAGTGACGTATGAGCGACGACAAACTTTTCAAATGGAACATAATCTTGACCCAAGGGACCTACCTCTTTCATTTTTATTAGGGGTGAGCATGGTCCGAATTGGACCGGATTGGGATAAAACCAAGACCAATCCGTTATTTACGGTTCCTGAAAAATTGGAACCAATCCAATCCGTTTAAATCATGGAACCAATCCGAACCAATCCATTTAAACACGGATTGGATCGGTTTAGGACCACGGATTCGCATAATTAAATAACAAAAAATATATATATAACACTTTAATTTTATAAAAACATAAAAACATAAACATAGCGCTATATTAGTTCCACAATAGCAATATATCTTTCTATAATAGCGACATACTGTTTTAGAATTTAAATAACTATAAGAAAATTAGTTTCACCATAAGTATTTAGACCATTATAAATTAAAACTAAAAACTAACAAACAAAAGTAATAAAAGAAGATATGATGCGGGTTTAGGTTTGAGTTTAGGGTTTATATGGAATAAGAGAAGATACTATAGGGGAGGATGTATAATAAAAATATAGAGTATTTGTATACGGTCCGGATCGGTTCCAATCCGGAACCGTGGGGTTCAATCCGGAACCAATCCGCGGACTACGGATTTTTAATTCTTCAATCCAGAACCGAACCACGGATTCAAAAAATCAATCCAAACCTATCGGATTGGACTGGACTGGATCGGATTACGGATTTCACGGATTCCTTGCTCAGCCCTAATTTTTATGGAAAATAATCCACAACCTCTTTCATTTTTATTGCAAATAATCTTGACCCAAGGGACCTCTTTCATTTTCATTGCAAATAATCTTGACCCTAGGGACCTCTTTCATTTTCATTGACAGTAATAAATAAAAAAATATATTTTCATATAAAAATATGAAAATATTATTTTTCTATTCATACAACTATGGTTGGACAAGTATTCATCTGACTCGCTAAAATCAAATGACTTCAATCAATTCGCTACAGAATGGATGATTTTAATGATTTGAGCGGATGAATGCAGATGTATTTTTTTCAATCCGTTTAAGTTCAGACAAATGGCATATGGGAGGCCACTTGACATCAGGAATGAAACTAGGAAAAGACTATGGGGGGCTATGGCCCCCCGTTTTTTGTAAAAAATATGATTTGTTATGGCATTTAAAAATATATTTCTCATTTTATACATAAATGACCCTTAGTATAAAAAATACATATCTCATTCTTATCTTATCTTGCATTCTCTTTTTATTTTACACAAAAAAAAAAAAAAAACTTTTTCATTATATTAAAAATTGCTGCTATGGTATTTGAATTTTTTTTATGTGTATGGATATAATTTATATAGCATACTGTATATATGTGTACTTATGTATATGATTAAAAAAAAATAAAAAAAAATAAAAAAAATTTGTCTTTTGACCTCTCTGATAATAAAATCATGATTCCGTCCCTGCTTGACCTAACTTGGTCGGCTAATACCTTCAAAAAAATGAAAGGTGGTCTTTTATTTTTATTATAAAAAATAAAAAATTAAAGATTTTAGATCAAAAATAGTAAAGAATTACTAAAAAAAGTTCTAAAAAAGGTCCAAACCAATAAAGCTCCAAACACCAAACCAATCCGCATCTATTAACCAAGCTCTACGTCCCACTTAATCTGCATCCGCCAACTAAGTGGACCCGCCTAAGTTTAGACGGTTAGTGGATGAGAGATGACTCGACCCAACCCGATCCACGAACACCCCTACACACAATTAATGAATGACGGATGAAATAAGCAATTTATTATGTGAATTTAAATCTTAAAAAATTATAATGTGAAACAGGCCCGGCCCTGGGCTAAGGCTGGTGAGGCCTGTGCCTAGGGCCCAAAAAATTAGGCCCAAAAAAGGCCTCAAATTTATTACTCTTGCACTATATTAAAAATTTAAAATGATTCAATTCTGTTTAATTAATTTAGGCCATTTTAAAGGGATTTTAAAAAATCTATTTGGCCCAATTGATTAAAGGCCCAATTAAAAAATATTTATAAGTGTTAGTTGTTAGTCCAATTAAAAAAACAAAATATATGCATATGTATTAGTTGTTAACCTAATTTTGTGTGGCCTATTTTTTTTTTTTTCTTTTTATGGCCCAATTATGTGTTTTTTAGTATTTTTTGAAAAAATATTTTGCACAATTTTTATTTATTTATTTATTTTGTAGATACATCTAATTTAGAAACGCTTAAAAACTATAATATTTGTGTTTTTTTTTTTATAAAAAAAGTTACCAAATATAAAAAAAATATAAAAAAAATACGAATTGTAAACTGAGACAATTATTTTTAAAAATTCTAAACCAAACATAGTGATTTTTTTTTAAAAAAAAAAATCTAAAAAAGCTCCGAAAAATTATTTTGCCTTAAGCCTCCGAAAACTCAGGGCGGGCCCTGATGTGAAATAACCAAAAAGCCGCGAGCTTTTTCTTGCCACCCCCCAACGTGTTGGAGACTTCCAGGAAGTTTAATGTGAACTAGTAAGGTGGCCTGGTTGGACTTTTGCTTTGGCACTTTTTGGTGGAAATGACGAGAGAGCCATCATCATCATTCTCGGATGAGAGAGAGAGAGAGAGAGAGAGAGAGAGGCGAAGAGAGAAAATGTGGTGAGATTCAAAAAAGCACAGAGCGAGAGAGAGAGAGAGGCGAAGAGAGAAAATATGGTGAGATTCAAAAAAGCACTAGTGTATGGGATAGAGGGGCAATTTGCGAACATGATAAAAACTTCCCTCAACTTTCCAAACCACCGCAGACTATTTGGCAAACTTCACTTTACTTATGTAATTTGAGTTGTATGTGATTTATTTTTTAGTGTTGAAAATAATTATATAACGTTATGTGGTTTGTAAATTAAGGCATATTGTTAGATCTGTTAATGATTTAATGAAAAAAATTAAAATATTCTAGTATTTTTATTATTTATTTGAAAGGTAAAATGCATTTTAACTCCTGTATTTTATTTCATATGTGATTTATTCATTTAAAATTTAAAAATAAACATATAACTCTTTGGGTGTATTTGATTGGACAGACTAGATAAAGAGGGATTAAAATTTATCGAACTTGAGTCCTGAGACTGTGAATCCCCCAGACTATTTGGTTGGATTGGATATATATCCTGTATTTGTTTTTTCATGGGATTAGATGTCTGAAAAGAATTATTTTTAGTGAATGCAATGTTTGGTTGGACGGACTGAATAAGATAAATGAACAAAAGACTATTTTACCATTTTTCAATTGTTTACTAAGTTATAGCAATATTAAACATATCTTCAATATTTTAATTATTTTTAGCTAGATTAAATAAAAATTTATTTTATTTTATTTTATTTTTTTACACAATTAAATAAATTTATTTTTTTTAAATAAAATAAATAAAATATCAATAAAAATATATGTTATTTTTTTAATTAAAATTTTAAATAAATTTGTTTTTAAAAATAATAATAATTGAACAATGAAATTAAATAAAATATCTATTAACATTTAAATAATGAAATTAAATAAAATATAAACAAAATTTTAAAATAAAACATCAATAAAATATCTATAAAAAATTATTTTAAAATAAAAATAAATAAAACATCAATAAAAAGTTAAATAAAATTATTTTATTTTTAAATTGAGACATTTAAATTTTATTGAATTTTACTAAATATAATACATAATTAAATAGTCGAGGGTCAAAATGGTTATTTCACTACTTAATCCCCACAATAAATAGTCTCTCCAAAATTGTTCTACACCCCCACCCCCCACACCACCTAATCCCAACAATAAATAGTCCTGCCAAAATTGTTCCACAACCCCGCCTGGCGGATAGTATAATCACCCATATAGGGGATAAGGAGTCCGGCCGGATTCTATATCTGGCGGACTGAAAAAAAAAAAAAAAAATGTCGGATTGGATGCTTCTCTTGGATTACAGTCCGCATAGTAAATAATCCCCCTCTTATCCCCAAATCAAAAACACCCTTTATGTCTGTCACATGTTTCACACTTGTTGTTAAATTAGACGGAATCTTAACGGTGTACTTTAATTCACAATCTATGTGGGGTTATGTGATCATTTTCAAACATTAGAGGATAAATTACAAATGACCCAAACTATAGGGGGTAAAGTGAAATTTGCTCAAGATTATTTTTAAGTCCCTTTGGATAGTTAAATTTTTAGTTGAAAAAATTAAAAAGTCATTATAAGTTATTATATTATTTTATTTATTTTTTGCACTTTTTTTTAAAAATTGTTTTGGGAACTACTTAAAATAGTTAAAAAATTAAAAAGTCACTATTAAAAAGTCAATTATTCTTTCTTTTTTTTTTTTTTTTTTTTTTTTTTTTTTTTTTTTTTGGGGTTAAAAGCTAAAATGTCAATTGAGTAAATTCGCAAAACAATCCTTAAAAAATTAATTAATAGTCAATTCTAATCGTCATCATTCACCAATTGATTTAAATGGGGACAATTACACCCTAGTGAATTTTTTAAAAAATAATTACATATTTATGGTAAAATTTATAATTTTAATTATTAATATTCATAAAATTTATCATTAATTTATAATTATTTTTGAGTTTGATATTATCCATTTAAATATCATAATTTGATAATTATTCATTATTATTAATTGATAATTTAACAGTTAATTATTATCATTAGTTACCGTCTTTGAATTAGACGGAGAAAGCGCCAGAAAAATCCTCTTCCCAGTGTATCTTTATCAAGTTAATTAAAATGTTATTATATTTTAACTTAAAATTTAATTTTTTATTTTATTTTGGCTATACAAAATTTTTAATACATTTTTCAATAAACTTTCTATTAATTTTCTATAATATATAAACATTATTTTTATTTAAAATTATTTTTTATAAACTCAACCCAAGTAACTCCAAATATCGAAAATATTAGCTTATTTGGTTCTGATTTTCAGAAAATAATTTTCAGAAATTTCTATTTTTTATATTTTTTATATTTTAATGTTTTCAATGAATTTTTCAAATATTTTAAGCAATTTTTTTTTAATTTTTAGACACATCTAATATAAATACACTTAAAATATAAAAAAATTAATATACATAATATTAATTACCAACCAACTTTACGGCAACCTACTTACAGACCTAAAAGCATAGGAGTGAAAGGAAAAAAATAAAATATAACATGAATATTTTCATTAAATTAGATGGTAAAGTTGGACCCGTGGGGGCCCACCACGGGTCCCGTTTTTCTAATCGGAACCGTTTAATGTGTAGAACTCATCGAGTACTATATGCCTTTAAAAAATTACGTCTATCGGATATCGCTAACTACATGATCAAATCAGTTTTGTATAAAAAATAGATGGTGTTATAGTTAACATGTGAGAAAAAAAAACTAACACGATCAGATAGCTATCGATATCCAATGAACGTGTTTTTTTCACAAAAATATAGTACTCGACGAGTTCTACACATTGAACGGTTCTGATTAGAAAAATGGGACCTGTGGTGGGCCCCCATGGGCCGAACAACACCGTCCAATCAAAGGCTGAAAAGTAGGCAATCTTTTTCCATATCCTTTTCCGGCCCCACCGTACGGATTCATTAATTATCTTCTCCTACACACTTATTTATACAATATTTTAATACACATTTTTTCATAAAAGTCAAAAAGTTAACCTAAACATCCATATTTTTTTCCTTAACTTTTTAGTCCAAAAACACAAAAAGTGCACTTATTTAGGACTCCCCAAACAACCCCTAAATACCAAAAAATATGAAAATTCAGGACATTTTTCGTATTTTTATGTATTTATTAATTTTTTAAAATATTTTTTCGTAAATATTTTACTATTTAGATACATCTAAGTAAGGTGCATCTAAAAAAATAATAAAATTGTTTAAAATTTAAAAAAATATTCACTAAAAAAAAACACAAAAAATAAAAAACTTAATTTCTAAAAAATTGAATTTAAAAAACTGAAACCAAACATACTGATTTTTTAATATTCAATTAGCCAAAATTATTATTTTTATTTGTTGAGTTAATATTTGATAATTTACTTATTATTTTAATTAAAAAATAAAATAACTAAATTGACAGAGATACTGAGAGATTGAGATGGATATTAGAGGAAAAAGCGCACAAAGCAAAATGAATGGATTTGAAGCGCACAAGATGATATATACAACCAGACCTTCGGCTTTCACCCAGTGGTCTTCCAGTGTTACGTCTTCTAATTATACTTTAGGGAGTGATGAGGTAAATGTTTGAAATTTAAGTTGATAGAGTAGTGTCAAATTTTTAAGTTGTAATGTAGGAGGCGTTCGGTAATCTAATTCAACATTTAAAATTGAATGTATTAAGTGATAATAAATTAAGTTTATTTGATAATCACAATTGATACCACTTAAATATTTAAGTGCATCTTAAAATGTAAGTTAAAATTTAAGAAAATTTTAAATCATATAAAATTTACTTAGTTTTGATTGAATTTATAAATACTAATGTTTTGTTTGGTTGGGGAATTTAGAAAGAGATTTGGAAAGAAAGAGGGAAATAGTTGGTGAATGTGAATAAAATATATTTACATTTCACATAGTTTTATACACTTTTTTCTTTTCCTTTTCTAAATCCTTTCTCAAATCTCTCAATCAAACACAGTATAAATTTAAATATCGATGTACACTATTATAAACTAGCACCACCACCATCATTACTATCGCTACCACCATGCCATTGCCACTACGACACCACCATCACCATCACTACCGTTACCACCGCTAGCATCATGTCACTACTACCACCAACATCACCATAATTATCACTATCGCTACCACCACCGGTCCACTATCATGCCACCATTGCTACTATCGTTACCACAACCACAATCACTGCTATCATGCCACCACCACCATTATCACTACCATAACTACCACAACCACCATCATGCCACCACCATCATTACCACTATCACCACAACTACAACCACCACCATCATGCCATCCCCACCATTACCACCACCATTGCTACTGCTACTGTTACCGCTACCACCACCACTACAACCATTGCTACCATCATGTCACCACCACTACTACCACCACCTCCATCACCATTGTTAATGTTTTCAAAAGAACCACTATCATTTCATTATCATTATTATTATTACTACTACCACTATCACTACAACCACAACCACCACAATGCCACTGCCATCATTGCTACTATCATTACCATCACCATTATCACAATATAAAAATTAAAATATACAATTTAAAATAATAAATTTTAAATTTAATCTTATACATGTCAAATAACTTCTTCTTTTTTTTTTTTTAAGTTCAACACTTAAATTTTTATCAAACAACTTTTCAATTTAAAAAATTTAGCATTCAATTTTTAATACTTAATTTTCAATTTTTAGTTTTCAGTTTTATAAAATATCACCTAACCTTACTAACAATTAACTAAAGCCTCATTTAGGGACTAAATATTTTAGTCAAAAGTCATTATAATTTGTTTTATCACACTCTTTACTGTTTTATATATCTTTTCGTAAAAATTTAAAAAATTACTAAAACAGCTTATTTCGAAACGAGATCTAATATTTAAAAATATATATATATATATATAACCAATGGGGGGAACAACACTCGGTCCAAAAGGTGACATATGGCACTCACGCTTTGAAAGTAGCAAATGTATTACTATTTAACATAATATACACTAGAAAAATTGTATGTCCTAATTAGAATATGATTTATACGTAATCTTAATTAGTAAAATTTTGATTTGTTGTTGATGTTTATTTTAGTTTGAACTTGTGAGAGGCCTATTTAACTTGGTAAAAGATTTTTTTGGACTATAGATATGTAGAGATTCTTTTTTATTCAGGTGAATTTTTCAATTTCGTTGTTCAAATTATTGGAAGTTCCTTATAGTCTCTCTTTGGAGAGAGGCCATTGGCCACTTCGAAGGTATTGGAGGTGGTTTCTCCTTATTTATGGTCTGTGGAAGGTTTAAAATATTATTTTCATTAAGTTTAACGATTAATATATATATATATATATTTATTTATTTTACTTAATGGAAACAGATAAATGGTTTAAATTGAAAAAGAAATCAAAAGTTTATGATTTAAATTAATAAAATTAAAAATTCTGGATTTATTTTGTTACAAGGTTAAAACCTAATTTTTTTTTTTTTTTCCCATTAATTTCTCCCAAAAAAAAGAGAGGCCTAAAAGACCCTCTGGTATGCAATGCATACCGTATACAATCTTAACATTAAATTATATACCTTTTCACGAATTTACATAAGTGCTCTAAAAAAAAAATACGCAAGTCGAATATAAATTTGCGTAAGTTTGTAAAAACGAATGTGAATTTGTGAATTTATGCAAATTTATATTTAATTTATATATTTCTATGAGATTATTTACATAAATTTATAAAAATTTACGTAATTTTATAATAAAATTATATATGATATAAATTGCATATAGGAAAATTTTCCAACATTTGTATTTATTGAGAAGTAAAGTCTACGCAAACAAAATAACAACCAAACAAGAAAGCGAGACAATACGACATTCCCCTAAAGAGGTGCACACGATATGCACTCTTATTATAAAATATGTAATTTTATTATAAAATTTTGTAATATTAATTACAAAATATGTAAGTTTATCATATATTAGTGTAATAAAAAATGTCATAACTAAATTACAAACTTTTACAACATCAATCGCAAAATTATGAACATTTTATTACATCAATTTATGACAAGATTTCGTATTTTATGATTGATATTACGAAATTTTGTGGTAAGATTCATATGTTATGCACCCCTAAAAGCGTGCACACCATACCATTTTCCTTCAAATTTTTTTTGTTAGATCATATCTTAAGATTTTTTTTTAATATTTTAAGATTTATATAATTAAATGATTATAAATATTTGAGACAAAAAAATAGAAAAATTTAGGAACGAACATACTTGAATGGGAGAAATTTTGTGAATACATTAACGGATAACTGCGTTGCCAAAAACAATAGGGTATTTAACAAGGGAATGGTTGTTGTTGGGTTGGTGGGGCTTATTATGGGTTCTAATTCGATCCAAATCGTTCATGTTTTAGGTTATTTTGTGTAGATCATCTGCACAAAAAAAAAAAAAAAAATCAAGTTGATCCGTAGCTATGTAATTTTATTATGTTTGTCTCGAGAAAAGTGTATGATCTATTTTTAAAATTATTCATGTCATTCATTTTCTAAAAAACAAATGTGATAAAATTATATAATTATGAATATTAAATCTGTGAGGAGTAATTCTACAATATTCCTTCAATCCAAACAGTCTCTCACTTGATCCTTACTTCGATGCTTGAAATAGGAAACACTTTGGTTGGAGGTGTTGGGATTAGCACTTTGACGGGCAAATTAGATTATGAGAAAGGATGATTTACGGGGAGCAAATATTCGTCACTTTCCGTACTCCTCATGTCCAAGTTTCGCTTCTTTCTGAATGACCTAAGAACACAAAGATGGTGAACTACCTGGCGGTATGCTGCTGGAAAAACCTTTCGACGATCAAGTTAGCACACTTAGAGAGAAGAAGAAGAGAGAGACAGAGGGGTAGGTCGCTCTGATAATCAGATGTTCCAAATCCCTTGTATGGAGACGCCGCTCAGTCTATTTAGCCTCTGCGCGCGCTACTCTGCTCGTCCTTTCCTGGACGCGTGGCTGTACTGCCCCCTTTATTCTTTACACGTGTACCCGTAAATACTACCGAACAACATTGGCTAAACTGCCAAACGGTATTGACGCACACCATTGGCGGGTTTCTCTTCTCGCACTCCAATTAGACCACCTGGCAATTTCCACCGAGCTAGACATAGCCCAGTCAGTCCCAGCCTCAATTCTGGCCGACCTTCAAGGTCAAGCTCAATAACTAGCTCAGTTTGCCTTCCCACTGACCTTGTTCGGCCTTGGACCGTCGCTTCACCTAGTTTGGATTAGCCCGGTCCAACTTCTGGACCTTGGGCTAACTCAGTCGCATGATCTAGAACCTCGGCCAAATTGCCCTCGGCTATGCCAACTCGGTCGCATAATCCAACAGCAAGGCCCAAGTCACAACTAGCTCAGCCCGTTTGTTTGGCGCAAACTCCCCTCTCAGATGAGTATATTTTTTGAGAGAGAGAGAGAGAGAGAGAGATTTTAGTGGGTTGATAGCGCATACCTTTCTTTGTTCAACTTCCCTTCCTCATATAGCTATTTGGTGTAGATATTTTTTACATAATCTCTGTCTGTCATCATTACTTGTATGTCAAGGCCCAATTTCCTACTATACCCCCGGAAAAGGACATCTTGGGCCCACTTTATCTTTTTGGCATAGGTATCGGCTGTTTACACCAGCATCTCTTAGTCGGCATTGCTATTGGTCAGCGATTGTACTGCTCGGCATTGAGTTCTCATCAAACCCATTGGGACTGATTGGATTTGGGCTTTATGATGGATGGGTCCAAGCGTTCTATTCGCCATTTGTTTAGAAGAATTACTCAGCTCACCCAAGATTGACTAAATTTTTTATGTGAATAATCGACACAAAATAACTTGAAAAATAAATTACTTAAATTATTAAAATTGAAACCATAACAAATTTTACAAACCCAAATAATGCGATCCAGTCCAATGACTGGAATATGGACAACCCATAGCGTTTTAACATAGGCCACCGTGGCAACAACCCAAACTTCAATCAATTCCATGTACAAAGTTTCAAAAATAAAATTTTCCAAAAAAAAAAAAGGAGTTACAAACATAAACTAACCAGTATCTAAAACATTTAAATAAACAAAAAAAATTAAAAAATTTTTGGCAAAGCAGATGAATTAATTCTTGTCATTCATAACATTTGTCCATTGTGGGTTGGGCATGTGCACCATGTCTAACCTCTTCTCTCTCCTTAGCTTGATATAGAAATTTTAAGTTTGCTGCGAATTGTCAGTACTTATTGTTCGAAACTAAATATTTTAATTAAAAAAATTAAAAAATCACGATAAATTATTATATTATTTTTTAAATATTTTTTTATATAATTTTTTTTTTGTGGTAAAAAGTCAATTTATTTATTTATTGTTTTTTTTTTTGTTACACTTGTGCTTGGGAATGACAACCAACTTTTCACACGTAGAAAGCGATAAACTTTGTCAAGGTTCATTCTGGATCCCTTTAGATAGAGACATTTGGACCCTTAAAAAAAAAAAAAAAAAAAAAAAAAAAAAAAAAATCAATAAATATTATAAATTTGAGATAATTACATTTGTATTTAGTTTGAATTTTCTGGATTAAGTTTTTTAAAAATTGACTTTTTTGGTTTTCGTGTTTTTTTGTTTTTAGTAAATATTTTTTAAATTTTAAACATTTTTTAAAAACTTTTTTAGATGCACCTTACTTAGATATATCTAAAAAGTAAAAAATTTGTGAAAAAATATTTTAAAAAATTAATAAATACATAAAAATACAAAAAATGTACTGAATTCTTGTATTTTTTTTTGTATTTTTGGTATTTAGTGAATTTTTAAAATTCTTTTTTTTACAATTTTTTTACTTTTTAAGTGTATTTATGTTAGGTGTGTCTAAAAATTAAAAAAATTGCTTAAAATATTAAAAAAATTCAGTAAAAACAAAAAAATACGGAAAATAAGAAAGTAGAATTTTCTAGAAAATGTTTTTTGAAAAGTGGAAACAAGCAAGGTAAGATTAAAACAAATAAAACTAATACAAGTTATCAGGTTTTTATAATTGACAATTTCGTTTGACAAAACTTCTTTTAATTGTAATTTTATTTGTTCTTTTGTTTCAGTGAGGCGTTGAGTGTTTAGATGCTAGTCCAACCCGAATTTTGTATGTGTAGAGGAGTTTGTGTTGACATTCTGTATCTTGAGCATTCATTGTTTGCCACTTCATTAACTATGTACAGGGATCGAACTGTCCGGTCAGCTGGCGGGGTTCAGGCGGTAATGCCTCCAAAGCCAAAGTTGTTTGACCGCTCGAGCAATCACTTTTGCGTTTGAGGGGTGAATTGGATCATCTAGTATCTCTGCCTGCAAACTGAACTTCTGTGAAATACATTTCACCATTCGAGCAGTTGGCTTATATGTTTGCACCGCCTTTTACTCACACTACTCGAGCGGTCTTCGTGGCTCTGTTTGTTATAAAGTGCTCCATTTACTCGTTTTAGGATTGAACCCGTCTAAATTCTTTGTGATGAGTAAAATACAAAGTGTTCTACACAGGAGGCTGGTTCATATGAGTTTTCTTGATGTATAGAAGGTGATTGATTGATCAACAAACTACATATTGACAAACATCAAGGGTTGATTTTGTTCCTTCATTCACAAAAAGAAAGAAGTGTTCATTGGTGGATTTCGGAGAACTTCGGCCTAAAGTTTTGGTAGATTCCGAAGTGGCTCATCGTCGCGGATTCGACATCAGCGTTGTGGATTCAACATTGGATGCAATTCCAAGGTGAAGACGGTAATGGAAGAGGTACATCGGGTCTTGTTTAATTCGGGTGTGGATTCGCTAGGTAATTGAGAGTACTCGTGTATAATTTTTTTTTTTGTTTTCTTAGTAGATTGTTTTGTAGTTTTAGCTTGTGACTTTTTATCACAATTAGAGGTGCTCCAATTGTGATTTTTTTCACGTTAAATCGTTGTGCTAATTTGTTATTGATTGTTTGATTGGGATTGATACTATTTTAAATTGAAAACAAATCATGAATCAATATCTCAAGGATTTTAGATTTTTCACAAGTAATGTGTTATCACAAAAATAATTAATGTTAAAATATATATTTTAATATAAAAGTAATGAAAACATTAATGTTCTAGTCATACCATTAATGATTAATGAATAATTGATGAAAGGGGATCAACACACCCTTAAACAACTCCATTTGATTGAGTTGAATAAGAAAGAAACTAAAGCAAAATATCTTTAAATTTATATTTGGACCTTTTTTTCATTGGAATTTCTATTTTTATTTGAACATAGCAATTGTAAATTTTAAAATAGTTTCAGTATTCTTAAATAAATAGTTTAATGGGGATATTGTTTGAAAATTCAAAAAATAATATAAAATTTTAAACTAATCTCTACAATTTTTCAAAATTTCAGTGGGGTCACCATTTCAAATAACCCTAAAAGCAACATGTGGATACGCCTTTGTCTATCACACCTTCTATAATGGTATGTGTTTCTGAATATATTCACGCTATATTTGGATCTCAAATTTTATATGTCTATCTATTAAAAATTTATAATTCATTCTCTACTGAATGGTGCCATTCAAGATTTGGTTGACATGAATCTAATCTAATCAATTGTTTTGGCACTATTTAAAGCCAAAAGGCTGAAATTGTTTTGGCACTTTTTGGTTGGGATGGTGAGATTGATTGCTTTGGCACTTTTTGGTTACTATTTTCTTTCGACATTTTGGATGCAACTTGCGATTGTGTGCCAATTGACGACGTGATCAATATTGTTCTTGGAATCAATGGTGCAACATGTAACGCCTCAATTTTTATACTCAAATGATAATATGATAACCATGGTTCTTCAAAGTAAAATTGAAAATAAATCCCCGCACTTGCATTACATGATACAAATAGTCTTCTGGCGATAATACATTCACTTCAAATCAAAATAACATAGACAAATAGATACCCCCAAGGGTTTACAAGTTTCCAAGGCTTAGGCCTGGTTATACGAAATGGTTATTCAAATCCACACAAATACAGTACTTGGCTTACAAACAGAGTTACAGCAAAATGAGAGCCTTGTACTCTCAACACATATTTCCTCGCCTTTAGTTAGGCGGAATCATCACATCTTTTCCTGCACAAAAATCCCGCAGGGTGAGCATAAAAGTTTGTAGGAAATCCTTAACAAAGAATATACATTTTATATAAGTCTCAAGAGATGAATGCACATGCCATGCTATGTCTTTTTGCAAATAAATCATATCTTCTTCTTTTGAAAACCATCATGCTCAATGATGCCATGAAATGTCCATTGTTTAAAATTAACAATTTAATTCAAGGGGCGATAAATACAACTTTGGTAATTCCTAGGTCGGTGTCTGCAAGTAGACTATACGAGTACTACCAAATTGTCATTTTTACCGGTATTAACCGGAAGGCTCGACACCTATCCGCACGGGTTTTCAGTCTTTCACCCCGGATTCTTAGGCCAACTTATTCAATATCATCTACACCACCTATCAAGACTTACTAACGTATTTACCCCAAAACCATTCCATGAAAACTTATTTCTCAACATTCTTTTTTCAATGCAAGTTTTCAAATCAACTTTCAAAGTTCAATGTAATCAAATAAATTGATATGCCAATTTCACTAGATGAATATAAATACTTTTATTCCAATTCATCATCTAAGGAATAACACAACTCCCCCTTCTCAAGTATCCTCAACAATTAGTCATTTCAAGACTATTTCAATGTTTTGAGCAACAATTTTCAAAATGAACAACAATTCTCATATTCCATGAATTCATCATTTATATAAATATAAATAAGAAAATTTTCAAATATCCATTTATTTTGACACAAAAAATAAATATAACAATATCATTCATGGATTTTCAGAACCTTTCAAAAATCTCCAATTTCTAGGTTTTCTCACCAAAATTATACAACTCAAATCTTTTGAAAGAAAACTTTTCAAAATCATCTTTTCTTCAGTCAACGAAGATCAAAACCCATAAGATCATTTTAAAAGAACAAAAGACAAACCCACTTTCAAAATTGCTCAACTTCTTGAATCAACAATCAATTTTCAAAAGTTATTAAAGGATGATTTCGAAAATCATCTAGATCTTGCAAAAATATATATATAACTCAAAGAAAATCCCTACCTCAAGTTTGAAGAAGAATAGAGATGAAACCCCAAAATTAACGATACCTAAACACGATCTTCACCGCACACAATGAAGCCCTCGAGATGATAACCCACTTTGATGAAGAAACAATGGCAAAACTCAAATGGATCTTGAGAAATCAAGGTTTTTGATCTAGTTTGTGTAGAGAAATGTAGAGAGAACGGAGAGGAAATGTTTTTAAAGAGAGAGATATATATATATATACAAAAGTGATCTGAAATATCAGATTCACAAACTGATATAACATGGTCCGCTCGAGTGTCAAATACACCTTCCCAGTACTTTTGCAGACAGGTCAAACTTCTGGAACCAAATATTCTCCGCTCGAGCGCATAAACGGCCACTCGAGCGAACAATCAACTTCGAATGCATTTTGCATTTTTGTTTCGGGGGCACTGCCCTCGGACCCGCCAAGGGGCACTGCTCCCTGGACCCCTGCGAGCTGACTGGGCAGCTCGATCCCCGACATAGTCAGCGAAGTGGCAAAACATGAAAGATACGCTACGACCCGATGCAAGCATGAAACATTACCTGTTCCAAACACACCACTGCAACCTGATAACCAAAATAAGGGGAATACAGGGAACTAAGATACGTAACACCGTTCAAAAAGATACCAACCCGAGCCTGGAATACCACAAAGAGGCGGGTCAAAACCGGAATCGCTACAACCTTCCTCGTTTAAAGAATTTCATCCCTGAAATCTCAAATCAAACTACCCAAACAAAGGGGTTTCTAGCGATCAAAACCACGCTATTTCATTTTCAAATCACAATACTAACTCTCAACCAAATTCCACCATTCCCACCATGGTTATCTCATTAACAACAACCTCCCAAATACGCATAAACATGAAATTTCCCAAAAACTAATGGCAACTCTCAACAACCTTATGCTTAAAATAACAACGCACATATCAACATATGGTTAACAACTTTAAATACGTTTCCCTCAACACTAGGGAATATTATAAAGAAAAGCAACTTAAGCATTTTTAAACAAATCCGGATATTTGGGTCGGACTTCCGCCTCCCGTTCCCACGTCGCTTCTTCAACCCCATGGTGTCTCCACAACAACTTTACCAATGGTATAGTTTTGCCCCATAGCGCTTCCTCCCTGGTATCTAATATTTGAGCCGGTCGTTCTTCGTAAGAGGCATCTTCATTTACCTCCAAGTCAACCCAATCAAGCACATGAGAAGGGTCGGGTTCATACTTCCTAAGCAACGTTGTGAACTCTCGAAAGTTGTGGCGGTAAAGCTAACCGGTATGCCACTTCCCCAATTCGCTCTAAGATTTCAAAAGGCCCAATGAACCTTGTAGATAATTTGCCACTCTTACCAAATCTCATCAAACCTTGCATTGGTGAGATTTTTAGAAACACATGGTCAGCAATTTCAAAAGATAAAGGCCGTCTTCTCTTATCGGCATAACTCTTTTGTCGGCTTTGGGCCGTAGCTAACCTCTTCCGAATGAGAGCAACTTTCTCAGTTGTCTCTCTAACAATTTCCGAATCCAGTAACGGTGCATCACCCACTTCGGCCCAACAGACTGGTGATCTACAAGGTAGGCCATACAAGGCCTCAAATGGTGCCATCACAATACTAGCTTGGTAACTATTGTTGTAAGCAAACTCAATCAATGGTAAGTGTCTTTCCCAAGACCCCTTAAAATCAAGGACACAAGCTCTAAGCACGTCCTCCAAAATCTGAATAGTACATTCCGACTGTCCATCAGTTTGAGGATGATAAGCGGTGCTAAGAATCAACTTAGTTCCCAACGCCTCTTGAAGGCTTTGCCATAACCGGACAGTAAAACGAGGATCCCTATCTGACACAATAGTCATAGGGACTCCATGAAGTCGAACTGTCTCTCTAATGTACAACTCTGCCAAGCATTTAACTGAGTCGCTGGTGCACATCGGAATGAAGTGAGTAGACTTAGTCAACCTATCAACAATCACCCAAACGGCATCATTGCCTAGTTGTGTTCTAGGAAGCCCAACTACAAAATCCATGGTAACACGCTCCCATTTCCATTCGGCTATCGGTAAGGGTTGTAACAAACCCGCTGGTCTTTGGTGTTCAGCCTTCACTTGTTGACAAGTAAGGCACTTCAATACAAATAAAGTGACATCTCGTTTCATACCCCTTCACTAAAATTGACGACCAAGATCATGATACATTTTCGTGCCTCCTGGGTGTACTGTAAGGCGTGAGTGATGGAACTCCCAAAGTACTTCCTCTCTACAAGATTCTGGTACAAACAAACGGTCTAGGTAACATACACTCAGATCCAAGTGAACGTTCAAACCTTTCTCTTCCTTCCCATTAGAAATCTTAATACAGATGGATTCCACATCACGGTCTCCTTGTTGTGCCTCTATGACCTTACTAACCAAGGTAGGTTGAGCATTCAAAGTAAACAAGGTAGCACTCTCTCTGGACTCACCCAAGTGCAAATCAAACTTGCCAATAACATCTAGTATATCCCATTCCTGAATGGCCACACTTGCCAAACAACTCATAGATTTTTGACTCAAAGCATCGGCCATCACATTGGCTTTCCCTGGATGATAGCGTAACTCAAAGTCATAATCCTCCATAAATTCCATCCACCTCCGTTGTCGTAAATTCAAGTCTTTTTTAGAAAACAAATACTTTAGACTGTTATGATCGGAAAAGACTTCAAACTTCTCACCGTACAAGTAATGCCTCCAAATTTTCAAAGCAAAAATCACCGCTGCTAATTCTAGATCATGGGTGGGGTAATTTTTCTCATGAGTTTTCAATTGTCGTGAACCGTAGGCCACAACTTTTCCCTCTTGCATCAAGACACAACCAAGTCCATCTCTGGACATATCACAATAAACAGTGTAATTCAAACCCCTTTCGGAAATTATCAAAACCGGTGCAGTGGAATGACTTTTCACATGCCTCACTCCACACAAATTTGATACCCTTTCTAGTCAACCTAGTCAAAAATGCAGCTAGTCTAGAGAAGTCTCTTACAAAATGTCGATAATACCTCGTTAATCCCAAGAAACTCCGGATTTCAAAAACATTCTTGGGTTGTTGCCAATCATGTATGCCATCTATCTTTGAGGAGTTCACAGTTACTCCCTCTCTAGACACCACATGCCCCAAAAACTTCACCTCGGTTAACCAAAACTCGTATTTCTCAAATTTGGCATACAATTGGTGCTCACTAAATAAACCCAGCGCTACCTGCAAGTGAGTCTCGTGTTCCTCCTCGGATGTTGAATAAATCAATGTCGTCCACAAATACGACCACAAAATGGTCCAAGTATTCCCAAAAAATTCTGTTTATCAAATCCATAAAGGAAGTAGGTGCATTGGTTAACCCAAAAGGCATTACAAGGAATTCATAGTGGCCATAAGTCCTCCTCCCGGACTCTCAACTGATGGTACCTCGACCTCAAATCTATTTACGAAAAGTAGTGAGATTATCTAAGTTGGTCAAACAAATCATCTATTCTGGGTAGATGATAATTGTTCCTAACTGTAACTCTATTCAACTTGCGGTAATCAATACACAACTGCAATGACCCATCTTTTTTCTTCACAAAGAGAGCCGGCGCTCCCCAAGGCGATGTACTAGGGCGAATGAAGCCCTTGTCTAAAAGTTCTTGGAGTTGAATCTTCAACTCATGCAATTCGGCGGGTGCAAATCTATTCTATGACATGGAAATCGGTGTCGTGCCAGGCACTAATTCAATGGAGAACTCGATCTCCTGGTGAGGTGGCAAACTAGTAAGATCCTCGGGAAAGACATCCGAGTATTCATAAATGACCTTTGGTAACTCAACACGAGCCCCGTCACTCTTACTATCCAAGAGAGTTGCAAGAAGGCCACTGAGCTTGCTCTTACTACGAGGGTCAACAATTGGCGACAAGGTCCTATCAACTCGGTTTCCCAAAAAGTAAAAACAATCACCACTCGAAGTGCACACCGTAACTCTTTGACGGTAACAATCAATCACAGCTTGGTAAGAACACAACCAGTCCATGCCTAAAATGACATCAAAACTTGACATATCTAGCAACTCAAAAGCAAACAGAAGTTGACTCTCGGCAACTTCTATCTCACAATCATGACACCTCCGGTCTAAATTAACTGTACCCCCAACAGGTGACTCTACTCTGAGTGGAGACACTACCCGTGCTACCTCTAACCCCAATGCAGAAGCAAATGCAGTAGATAAAAATGAATGACACACACCCGTATCTATCAGCACATTAGCCAAAGAATTACACACAACAAAAATACCTCTCCCAACTGAGGATTCTGGTAACTGCAATGGCACGGTAATAGCATACATGTGCCCCTGTGGCCCTTGATTAACTTGCTCCATTCTCGAAGCAAAGGGCTGTTGTACTGATTGAGCCGAAGCAGCTCCCTGATTAACTCGCGAAGCTTGGATTGATTGAGCCTGCTGGTGGCTCTGAATTTGCCTCGACCCTGATGTGCTAGATGCGCCTTTCAACTGTGGGCAAGTTCTCTTCATATGCCCCGGCTGACCATACTAATAACAATTAAACCCTTAACCTTTATTCTGAGACTCAGATTGACTTTGAGATCGGTTAGGTAGTGGTAACATTAATTGCCCTCCTCCCTTCTGTGGGCATGAGAAGGCTTTGTGACCCGGTTGGCCAAACTTGAAACACGAGAAGCTACTCGATGTACTTTTTCCCGGACCCAAACTAGGCAAAAGAAAAGTGGATCTAGACTGTCGTGGTTGGGACTGCGATGGATAAGTGTTCATGCTCTTCTTGTTCTGCCTATAGTCTCTTTGAGACTCTTGGCCCCTAGACCTCGAACTCCGAAGCCTCTCCTCCTTGGCTTGTATGGAAATTTCTACGTGTGTCGCTGTCTCCACAAGACGGTCATATTCCCGAATCATATTTCCGACAAGCTTGAACATAATTTTTGTTTTCAATTTCTTTTCAAATTCAATGCAATGGCGCTGTTCCGTTGCCATCAACTCTGGTGCAAATCTGGACAAACTAAAGAAGACCGCCTCAAACTTGGCCACGGGCATGTTGAGTTGTTTAAGGTCTTTAAACTCTTGCCTCAATCTCTCCCTAGCAGTGGGAGGTATGTACTTATCTTGGAAAGCAACCGCAAAGGCTTCCTATGTCGGCTCCACTCTACCCTTGGCATATTTCCACCATTGACCCGCGTCTCCCTTAAGGTAGTAACTCGCTAGAGTCACTCTTAGTTCACTATCTTTGATGTGAAGCATCTCAAATGTCTTCACAGTTTGTTCGAGCCACTCATCTGCTTTCTTGGGCTCGGGGCCACCATGGAACTCATCCGGTTTTGCCCACAAGAACTCTTTAGTAAGGAAACTCGTCCTTGACTCCGCGGTGTTCTCTTGGGCTTGATTCTCCACCCTCAACAAGTTCATAGACTCTCTTAAAGCCTCTGTCATTTCTCGAGCTAGGGCCCCCATTGCAGTTTGACCCGTTTGTCCCACCTGCTCGGCCACATTAGCTTGGCCTGCTTGCTCAGCCATATTAGCTTGCCCGAACCCTTCTTCTTGCACCGGAACCCTATGGACCGGTACCTCATGCACACCTCGGCGAGCCCTACCACGCCTCCCGCCTCTACCACCACGAACTTAACCCCTTCCTGACATCCTAATAAAGGACACAAGAGAAATAATTTAGTACATTAACTCATATGTGCTTGTAACTTGACTCACACGTTCGACTAAAACAATTCTATATATTTCTCTACCATATACACAATTCAATTTCACTCCACATAAGCACTTAGTCATATAAACACATACGGACTATTCTTTTACGAAGAAATCTGTCCCACGAAAAACCAAGAATTCTTAGTAGAGCGAGTATTGATCAAGTACCCTTCTAATGAGACCTCAAGGAATTTAACAAGCGCAAACAACATCCCAAAAGTCCAATCTCATACTCATTTAGTCACATAAGCATGTTATCACATCGTCACAAAATGCATAACACTTCCTAAGCATGCTAAATGAACCCATTGTGGTTAAATAATCACTTTCCACGAGCTCCAAGTATTCAAACCTGATAGTTTTGATACCATGTTGTAACGCCCTAATTTTTATACCCAAATGATAATTTGATAACCACAGTTCTTTAAAGTAAAACTGAAAAGAAATCCCTACACTTGCATTATATGATACAAACAGTCTTCAAGCAATAATACATTCACTTCAAATCAAAATAACATAAACAAATAGATACCCCCAAGAGTTTATAAGTTTCCAAGGCTTAGGCCTGGTTATACAAAATGGTTATTCAAACTCACACAAATACAACCCTTGGCTTACAAACATAGTTACAGCAAAATGAGAGCCTTGTACTCTCAACACATATTTCCTCGACTTTAGTTAGGTGGAATCACCACATTTTTTCCTGCACAAAAATCCCGTAGGGTGAGCATAAAGTCCAGTAGGAAATCCTTAACAAAGTATATAAATTTTATACAAGTCTCAAGAGATGAATGCACATGCCATGCTATGTCTTTTTGCAAATAAATCATATCTTAATCTTTTGAAAACCATTATGCTCAATGATTCCATGAAATGTCCATTGTTCAAAACTTAACAATTTAATTTAAGGGGCGGTAAATACAACTCTGGTAATCCGTAGGTCCGTATTTGCAAGTAGACTATACGAGTACTACCAAATTGTCATTGTTACTGGTATTAACCGGAAGGCTCGACACCTATCCATGCGGGTTTTCGGTCTTTCACCCTGGACTCTCAAGCCAACTTATTCAATATCATCTACACCACCTATCAAGACTTACCAAAATATTTACCCCAAAACCATTCCATGAAAACTTGTTTCTCAACATTCTTTTCTCAATGCAAGTTTTCAAATCAACTTTCAAAATTTAATGTAATCAAATGAATTGATATGCTAATTTCACTAGATGAATATAAATACTTTTATCCTAATTCATCATCTAAGGAATAACACAATTCCCTCTTCTCAAGTATCCTCAACAATTAGTCATTTCAAGACTATTTCAATGTTTTAAACAACAATTTTCAAAATGAACAACAATTCTCATATTCCATAAAATTCATCATTTATATAAATATAAATAAGAAATTTTCCAAACATCTATTTATTTTGACACACAAAATAAATATAACAATATCATTCATGGATTTTCAATCTCTTTCAAAAATCCCCAATTTCTAGGTTTTCTCACCAAAATTATACAACTCAAATCTTTTGAAAGAAAACTTTTCAAAATCATTTTTTCTTCAATCAACGAAGATCAAAACCCATAAGATCATTTTAAAAGAACAAGAGACAAACCCACTTTCAAAATTGCTCAACTTCTTGAATCAACAATCAATTTTCAAAAACTATCAAAGGATGATTTTGAAAATCATCTAGATCTTGCAAATATATATATATATATAACTCAAAAAAAATCCCTACCTGAAGTTTGAAGAAGAATAGAGATGAAACTCCAAAATTAACGATGCCTAAACACGATCTTCACCGCACACAATGAAGCCCTCGAGATGATAACCCAATTTGATGAAGAAACAATGAAAAAACTCAAATGGATCTTGAGAAATCAAGGTTTTTGATCTAGTTTGTGTAGAGAAATGTAGAGAGAATGGAGAGGAAATGTTTTTAGAGAGAGATATATATATACAAAAGTGATCTGAAATATCAGATTCATGAACTGATATAACATGGTTCGCTCGAGCGTGGAAAGCCCTGCTCAAGTGTCAAATACACCTTCCCAGTACTTTTACAGATGGGTCAAACTTCTGGAACCAAACATTCTCCGCTTGAGCGCATAAACGGCCGCTCGAGCGAACAAGCAACTTCGAATGCATTTTGCATTTTTTGTTTCGGGGGCACTAGCCTCGGACCCGCCAAGGGGCGCTGCCCCCTGGACCCTCGCGAGCTGACCGGTCAGCTCGATCCCCGACATAGTCAGCGAAGTGGCAAAACATGAAAAATACGCTACAACCCGATACAAACATGAAACATTACCCGCTACAACCCAATCCCCGACATGTTCCAGACACACCGCTACAACCTGATAACCAAATTAAGGGGAATACAGGGAACCAAGATACGTAACACCGTTCAAAACCATACCAACCCGAGCTCGGAACACCACAAAGAGGCGGGTCAAAACCAGGATCACTACACAACATGTGCTAATTGATATATCAATTAGTGTACTAACACATGCTATAATATTGCAATTTCAAAATTATAAACCCCACCTATGATACAAACTACAAAAATTCAAAACTAATAAAATTGTGCCACATTATCTATTAGTATACTAATCGATGAGAGGATAATTTGTATAGTCAAATTAGGCCGAGTTAGGTGAAAGTGGTTTTAAGGCTTGGGCTGTGTGATGGGTCGAGCTATAGCTTGGAGATAGCTTGGGAATAGCTTGGTTTGGTCCAAGCAACGATCAGGCCGATCAAACGAGTTTGATCGAACTGGTAAATGTTCATATATTTTTTGGACCGAGCTACTTCCTAAAGGTGGTCAATGCCTTGACCGAGCTATATGGAAGGCATTCAAACGGAACTGAGAATGAAGCTTTGACCAAGTTAGGAAAAGAGTTGCGCAATGTCAACATGGTGGCGCGCCGAGCAAACCCTACACAGCGCTACGTGTTGCACGACCAAGTTAGTGGTAGACAAAGTTAAGTAGTTTAGTTGCTCAACTAGAAGTCGTGCAAAGAGTTGTGCCATCTTATTTGGCTTGCAGTGAGGAAGGTGTTAAAGGATAAGCATTATCTTTTAGGAATGTGATTACTAGGAGTACTCTACAAAGGAGAGTTAGAATCCTACTAGGATTGTATGATGCGAACTTACAAAAATTCAAATCAAACCTTAATCTCAAGTATTGCAATTGTTATTCCTGTAACAACCTCGACCTGTGTTTAGTCACTAATCTTTGATTAAGAATGCCTAATAAGTAATTAACCTGAAATTCTACATTAATCACATGCGTTACGTGTTATTTGCATTTATATTTGTTCATGGTAGAAATATCTGTTTGTATCTCTGATTTGGTAAGCGAATTAAAGGCCTTATCGGCATCTGATTATGAAATTGACTTGGTTATGGGTTATTTAGCATTTTTAGAATTTTGTGGTAAGTTTAGTTGAAATTCGATTTGAAACCAAATAATTAGAATAAAATAATGCAAATTAATTAACTTAAGCCTAGAGTTAATTAAGCCCCACTAAGTAGCCTATATAAGGCCAATACAACTCTAGGACTCTCTCATACACCACTTCATCTTTATTCCTTGAGCTAGGAAACATGACAAAGAAAGAGAGACCAAGGAAAGAGATTGAATTCAAGAAGACTGAGAGAGAATTGCTAAGATTGATCAAGAATTGAAAGGAATTGGTGATAGTTATTCAAGCATAGCTAGAATCTAAGGGAATTGTGAACTTTAGGTAAGAAATTAACTCATACTCTATGAGTTTAAGTTACTTTATACATGATTCAAAGAGAATTGAGTTTAGATGGTAGAATCGAACATGATTCATGCATGCATGCTCATTTTATCATGATTTGAGGTTGTTTTTAAGGAATTCTTACATGAATGTGTTCATTCTATCATGGTTTTGACAATTGGTTTCATTTCATATCATTTGACATTAATTGATCATGTTTTAATACATGCATGTTATATATACATGCAAGTCAAGTTTGTTTTTGGATAATTCACTTGCCTTTGGGCCTTGATTTTACGAAATAATCTTTAATTCGTGATGTTTTGTAAGTTTACAAGTGTTTTCTTAAGTTTTGGTTCAAAAAAGATGTTTTGAATTCAAGTTTTGAAGCTTGGAAGCAAATCTGGAAATTCTAGAATCTGCATCACCATTTGAGCGATAGATTCCACGCTCGAGCGACCACTCTTGGTTTTGCACTTCCGCAAGAGTGAACAAAAGTTGGCTCGAGCATAAAATGTATGCTTCCAGAAGTTTACAAAATTTTGCAGACCATTCGAGCGATCAGAATTGTGCTCGAGCGGAGACCCTGTTCATTCAGTCTCATACTCGAGCGACCGTCGAGCGGAAAATTCACACAGCCAGTACTTTTGCAGACCTAGGGTCTCGCTCGAGCATAGAAAGTGCTGCTCGAGCAAGGTGCCCTGTTTTTGAAAATTTTGTTAAGTGTTTCATGTTACATTTTGGTATCCTCATTGCATCCTAGGCATTCCTAGGACATAATTAAGGTACATTGATGAAGATAAGACTTAGAAATACGCTATGAACAAAATGAAATAAGTTAAGTACTATCCGAGTGTGTGTTTCAATAAGTGTATCTGTTATATGTTTGTGTAGGTCACGCGCTGTGAGAGGTTTGACCCATTTGTTCTACTATTGAAGCTATCTGTGAATAATAATTTTGTAAAGTTATGTCTGACTTTAATTACTTTATGATAATATGAAATGATCAATTTTTTAAAATATTATGTTTCGTATGAATGAATGTTTGTCCAAGTTTTTTTGAAATGTAATTGTGGAATCCTAAACAGAGGCCCTCGTCTAGGAAAAATAATACTGTGGCTTATGGTTATGAGACCCTCACCCGGGGGAGATAATACCGTGGCATAGGCCCTCGCCTGGGGGAAACAATTTCGTAGCCCATGTATGTTATATGATACCCGTACCGGAGGTTCCATTATGGAACTTGATATGTATGACCAATATGATATGTTAATGCCAATGGATGTACTATGCATGATTTGAACATGATTATGACTATGTTTCCGATTTGACAAGAGATTTGAAATCTGAATTTGAATTTGTTATGGACGTCATTCATTAAAATCTTTACTTTGTTATTATTCACTAGGCTCCCGCTCACTCTATTATTTATGTATATAGGTGATCAGGCGCGTGACCAGGCACAGTGATGACTGCCTGGAAGTCATTTTGTCGGCCAACCTTTGTGCCTCCTGAGGAGGTTCCGGAAAGAGTCAAGAGGTCGAATTTTGTGGAATAAGTTATAAGATTAAGACTTTTGTTTGTTTTTGTGAACAGTTCTTTTGTGTTTCGTTTTGTGGCATTGTAAGATGGATGTATACTTGATGTTATATATGGGTTATGCGTAAAGGTTTAAATTTCTTGTCCAATGTATATTTACACAATTCAATAGATTATGTATGTTTATATTTATTTGCTTCCGCTAGCCCCTAAATTCATTATTTTGTTCAGAGGCTTTTAGTAATCCCAAGATTACTGCCCGATTACGATGCTAAACCAATAAGGGCGGATTTGGGTCGTGACAATTTCCGAATTCATAGAGAGTTTATTTGTTGATTTAGGCATCGGAGGGGTTTCTGGCATATACTCGTCGGCTAGCTCACGTTTGTGATTTTAGGTGTTACAACGACGTTTGGAGGAGTACAAACTTAATCAACATGATTACACGAGTGAAAATTATTTCATACTCGCACAATTAATATATTAATTGGTGTGTATAGCTTTATTCATTTGCAATTTTTTGGTTAAGTTTTGGTTGCAGTTGTGTTGTAGTTGATGACGTTATCAATTGTATTTTTCGAAACTTTTTGGTTACGTTTGTGTGGCAATCGCTTTTGGCACTTTTTGGTAACGTTTGTGTTGCAAAGAATTTCCCATTGTGTTGGCAGTTTAATGCCACAAGGTTGCAATTATGGAAATCCAAGGAAAGCACGAGAGGGACGTGAGAATGGATGGAAAAATTAACATTTTGGTCATCAAATTTAATAAAAGAAATTATAGGCCTCGTTTGGAAATAGGCTATTTTAGTGGTTTTTTGATTAAAATATGAGATAAAAAAATTAGTATGTTTGGGATGACTTTTTGATTTTTTACTAAAAGATATGCAAAAAGTAGAAATAAAAAGGGAATCTTTGACTTTTTTATATAGATTCTAGATTTTTTGGTTTTTTTAATAATTTTTTAATTTTTAGGCTAAAACCGCACATACCAAATGAGGCCTCAGTGTAATAATTAAAATATTTTATTTCGTCGGTTTTACTTAATAAAAATAGGCAAATAATTTAGATTGAAAAGAAAGTAAAATATTAATATTTAAATTGACAAAATTAAAAATTCAGAGTTTATTTTGGTAAATGGCTCAAATTTTTATTTATTTATTTGGGTGTAATTGTCCCTTTTTATTATTATAGATTTTTTTTTTCTTTTTATTTTTCTTTTTATTTATTTATTTATTTTTTTGTGGTTATTTGTTAGGTGGTAGTATGTCGTTGGAGAAGACGGTGGCGAAGAGTATGGAAACTAGCAACCGGGAATTTTTGATGGTTGTCCAAAAGTCACTAGTTATTGATGATGATGCCCAGAAAATTGTTTTTGGTTGGTGGTAGTTGTCGGGAAATTATTTCCAGCCGGTGGTGGTAGTTGATGTAATTTTTATCATATATTTTTTTTTCTATATTTTAAATTATGTCCTAGGTGTACGAATTTGTTTTTAACTTGTCATTTAGACAACAAAATTTGAGGTTGAGGAATTTCTCACAAAAAATTCCATTTTAAATCAACGAATTGTACTTTCTGATAATAAGAAAATTGATTTCAATAATATATACTAAGCAGTAGAGCTTATTACATTAAAATATGGTTTAATCCAATAGTAGAAAAATAATCCAAATTATATATTGATCATGTTTATTGTATATATATATATATATATTAACAATAATAGAATTGCGATGGTGAGAATTTTAACTGAATTTAATTCGGAATGACTGTGACCAGTCTTCAAATTTCCATCAATAAATTTGAAGTGTGCAAACTTGAGTTTAACATCACCAACCTTGCAATTAACGGAAAAGATAGGTGCATAGACTTATACACAAAAACATATTTAAGTTGTATTTGGATAAAAAATTTGAGGATTAATTTTTTTTTTTTTTTTTAAATCTTATTCAAAATCATGATTCAAACACAATAATGTGTGATTGACTGAGATTAAACCTTTGTACGTGGAAATATACATCTTAAATAAATTTGACCTTTATGCTCTTGATATTTTATTCTAGTAATTGAGACGGGGTTTAACATCTTTGCTACTAGGGAACCTTTGGATAAAGGTTTTTATTTTGTTTGGCCTTTTAAATAAGAAGTGTCTTATTTAACTTTTATTATTGGAGTCCATGAATAAGAAGAGTTTTTATTTCTTGGGTTTTTGGATCATTTTTTTTAATAATATTTACGGGCCGGTTTTATTAACAAGAGTTATTTATTTACATGTCATGACTGATAAATTTATCACTGTAAATTTATTCTTTAATATCCACAATCTTTACTCATATTCACTCACTCACTCACTTACAAGAATCCACCATCATTTTCCACATACACAAAGAATAAGAGAGGTTGATAAATTTATCACTGAAATAAAGGAGGAGGTGGTGATATGATGATTATATAGATCAATGACGGTAGAGTCAGGGTTGGAGCCAAGATTCCCTTGGGTGGGGTGGGGTGGGGCGGGGGGGGGGGGGGGGGGGGGGGGGGGGGAAGTAAGGCATTGGCAAAGTCTAAGCGGTCGGTTCAGTAGTGGCTCAAATTTCTTGAGACATTAAGCTAAACATTAAAATGAAACTTTATCTTACTAAGCTTTTGAAAAATGTAGATCTTCAATATAAGATTTTTTTGATATTTTCTTAGTAAGTTGTAAGCGACAAATTAAGTGACTTAAGTTTCGTTCGGCATTGGTTAATATAGTTAACTTTTTTGTGTTGGGATTTTTTTGCCTCATTTGGTTTGCATTTTTTGACTTTTTTGACTTTTGTGAGAGAAAAAATATAATGATTATGGATTGGATGTGATATTGTGTCTTATTAGCTTATTTAGCCTATTTTGTCATTTTGTGTTTTTTAAGCTCCAAAATGATCCAAACTAGGGTTTAATGGTTGAACCATTTTGATCAGGTCAGGATAATTAAGTTTAGACTACTTAAACAATTATTTTAAGAAATTACAATTAAAAATAAGTTGAGAACATTTCAAATGTGTTCCAGAAACTTATACTTCAATGATACACTATCAAAAAAATGTAATTGCTTCTTTCTGTCATTTATTTGTAGGGGTTTGCGTAGTACGGTTCAAGCCTTGTGAGAATAAAATTATAAATCGAATGACGGATTGACTGATTGGCAGATTGACAATTCGCAATTTGGACGATTTTGGACGGATTGAAAAATATTCTAACCAATTATCAAGTATTTGAATAATATATAATACTAATTTGTATAATATTTTTCATATATATAATACAAACTAATTTTACATAATATTTTTCATGTATATAACTATTAATTTGTAACAAATTTCACATCTTAAATCTCTTTCACACTCATTTTTACTTTGATATTTCATTAAAGGTTAATATATATATATATACATGTATTAACTATAGCGGAGCGGAATGGTTTCGAAGGTGGACTATAAAATTTAAAGTTTAATCTGCAGTTAGCAAATTGAACGGTTTGGATTGATACGGATCAGTGTGGTTTTAACGAATTGGACGGTATTCTGCACAGTCCTATTTATACGGTAGACAAAATTTTCTTCTTTTTACTCAAAATTGTCTCTTATTTTTCTCTTTTTACTCTTTAGTTTTCCCTTATTTTATATACAATTAATATACACCCCTTAGTTATGAATTATTGTGTTTATATTTTGAAAGGGTATACCACAAAATAAAATAAAATAAAATTAGTAACGAACCATTGTGATAATGTTATGAACATTAAAATATTACGAATTATTGCTGCAAGAAAAGTTATGAACCATTATTTTTATGTTGTGAATCCTCGTGGTGCAATATATCATTGATTATTTATTAAAAAAAAAAACTTTTGAGGAACTATGTACAGTTAAATATAACATATGAATGAAATTATAAGAAATTTGAGGAGCCAAGTATAAATAATTTTGTATAATCTTATAAATATTATATCTATGCGTGAGACTTGTGTGGACTGAGCAGGGCCAGGGCCCCTGACCCCCTCCCTCCACCCCTGGCTAGAGTATAGATCTATGATAATAAAGTGTAAATCGGTGACAATAGAGTATAGATCTGCGACAATGGTGGTGGATATGCGACGGTGAAGGTGGTGGGTGGACGACAATAACAGTGATAGTGGCAAGTGGACGATGACAACAGTGGTGGTGGTAGACAATGGCAATATGAAGTTTTTGGAAAAATGATGGAAAGAGATAGAGAAATAAAGAGAGAAGAGAAAAGAAGATGAAAAAACTAAATGAGCGTAGGATTTATTAATGCATTCAAAAAATAGATAAGACTTAATCTGTGTGTTTGGTTTGAGTTTTTTGGATTAAGTTTTTTAAAAATTGAGTTTTTTGGTTTTCTTATTTTTTTTATTTTTAGTCAATATTTTTAAAATTTTAAACATTTGTTTTACTTTTTCAGATGCACCTTACTTAGATGCATTTAAAAAGTAAAAAATTTGTGAAAAAATATTTTAAAAATTTAATAAATACATAAAAATATAAAAAATGTATTAAATTCTCTTCTTTTTTTTTTTGTATTTTTGGCATTTAGTAAATTTTTAAAAGGTTTTTTTCACAAATTTTTACTTTTTAGGTATACTTATGTTAGGTATGTCTAAAAATTAAAAAAAATACTTAAAATATTTTAAAAAATTCAGTAAAAACAAAAAAAATATGAAAAATAATAAAGTAGAATTTTTTAAAAAGTGTTTTTGGATGGGTCATTGGATAAAATATGAAAGTGTTCTGAAAATTGCTTAACCCTTTCTTTTTTTTTTTTTTGACGGGTCATTGGATAAAGATGATTTAATTTTTTTTTTTTTAAATTTATGTTGAGCCTCTAGACAAGTTTTTATTTTAAAAGAATTAAAGTTGGAGGGCCGTTTAGGCAAAGAGATTATTATTTATTTATTTATTTTTTGTAAGAAAACCTTTCGACAAATATCAAATAGGATAAAATATGAAAGTTTTCCCTAAAAAAAAAAAAAAGGGCCTTAGGCGAGCGCCAATTGCGTCCCAAAATACTTCACTAACACTTGGGGGTTAGTGTTGTTGAGTGTGGAGTTTTTCTCGAAGAATTGGGATTAAGCTCAGCTTGATTGAATTCTAACATAAAAAAGTTATCTGGACTTGAGAATCATTCATCACGTCAATTTTAGTTACGAAAAATATACATGTCATTTTTTTTTTTAATTTTAAAAATTATAGAAGTATGCATATTTTTATATACTGTGATTTAATTAATAGTTCAAAATTTTAGAAAATATGGAAAAAAAATTTCACAATTCTTATGCAAAAAACAAATTAGGGATATTAACTATTAGAAAATTGAGGGGATAATTACTGCAGACTTTTGGTGGGATCCAGTGCTGTTACAAAATATTTAACAATTACCAGCATGTTTTATTGAGTGGACTTATTTATTCATAAGTCCTTAATGTTTTGTTTTGTTTTTTGTTTTTGTAATGTATTTATCCCTCGTTTGGATAATGAGAAAATTTTAAATTTTTTTAGATACGTTATTCTATGTTTGTGAACTGATAGTATTGATAATGTTAGTGAGAAATAATTGAGACATTTTTACTTTTATTTATGAGTTTTAATTTATTTGTATTGAAAATGATATAGGAAGTGTAAGTAGTGGAATTGTGTATATATATATATTTTATAGTGATAAATTTATTAATAAAAATTTAAGTAAGACTTTATGATAAGTACGTCAGATCTACGATATTTGTGAAGTTTCTTGCACAGGGTATTTTGGAAAGTGGGTTAAAAGTCACTTCCCAGCTTTTAATCCACTTCATCTCTCACAAAAAAAAAGTCAAAAAATAAAAAATAAATAAATTAAAAAATCAACTTTTAATCATCTTTGCAAAACACCCCAACGACTAGAGGACCAAAATAGATATATCCCACTATAAATGATGAGACATTATTCGTTTGCTTGTGTTGCTTTAAATGGGCCTGGATTTAGCTTCAACGTTTAGTTGGGCCTTGACTCCAAGACTATGTTTTCCAATTTGACTAGTTGTTTAAGTGCTTTTGATCTCATTGCGTTTATGATAACTAGTGTTGCAATTAATTAGGGCAGTAAAAGAGTTATGTTGAATTGAGTAATAAATTGTTTAAGTTATTAGCTTGAAAATTCAATAAGTTTCAAAATATGTTAAAATTTTATTTATTTATATAACGAATCAATTTCAAATGAACTTTTAATAAATTGAACACAAATCAAACTTAAGTAGTTTGATTTTTTTTCTTAATAGTATATATAAGATTATCAATCCAAATAGTAGATTGTTAATCAGTTTAAAATGGTGTTTAAATTTGACTTATTTACAAATTAAATCAATCTCAAATAAATGAGTTGAGTTTGAATAGTTTGGTTTGTTTAACATCTTTACATTGTTTTGTGGTGGTGATAATTTCTAAGAGATTTGTGATCGGATGAATGTGGCCATGAAATCTTGAGGATGATGTTAAAGAAAGGAGTGAAGTGAGTTGAGTTACTTTAGATTAAATCAAAAGTTGTGTGGCAGGTCTGCAGTACTCTATGCATGACTTTTTGTGCAATTTTCAGCAGATTAGGTTGTGCTTGTAAGGGGAAGTCCAGCTGCTGCTGTTGGTTGGCAAGCTATTGTTGCTACTGTTGCAGATTTTAGTTGCTGTGAGCTTTTCCTGCTGAGGAGTTGTTCTCGGTATTGGGTGGTTGTGTGCAGTCAGGGGGTTAGTTTGCACCTGGGGGTGTTCTGTTCTTTTTCTGTTTTCTTCTTTTTCTTTTTTGGTTGTTTGATTGGTCGCTCGCCAATCTTGGGTTGTGTGCTGGTATATGATAGGCTTGCTCTTTGGTGTCAAATTTTTGAGTTTAGCCTTGATACTCTTTGCACCTCCCTACTTTTTTGTTGTAAGCTCTTTGCAACCTATAGCTTTATCATCAATAAAGTTTTCTTTTGTTGATCAAAAAAATAGATGCATGCTATATCTAAAATTCTCGGAAAATTTTAATATACACGCCCCCATCATATGTATCTCTAAGTTATGCTACTTTCTTTTTTAGTTATGACTATTTTTTTTTTTTTAGTTATGATCTTGTTTTAGTTATGACTCATGAAATTTTTAGTTATATCTCATGTATTGTTTAGTTATGACTTTTTTATTTTTATTTTTAAGTTATGATTCAAAAAGTATCAAGTTATCTCATTTTCTTCTTTTATTATAAAGTACATACTTTGAGGGGTATGTACCATAGTCTTTCCCAATTCTCATATCCTGTAGGCATCTTAGTGGCACGTGAACATTTTTGTTCAAAAAAATTCACGGTCATTATTAATTGAATTAAATTAAATTAATTTTAAAAAAAATCAATACAATTAAAGATATATAGACTAAATTGACACAAAATATAACAATATAAATTGAAATAATTTGATGTATAACAAAAATCATTACACGGGTAACCTGTGTTGTTGCTCTCTTGAGTTATGATCCATAATCATGTGTAACACATTCAACAACATTTGGTAAATTAATTCATTAAGTGAGTCACCCAACACCCTTACAAAGATAATGCCCCATAAGATTAAAAGAGACCATCCACAAATTGGGATAAGAATCAGTAGCAGTAAAATTGAGGTAAGAGCTCCGAAGAAGAGACCCATATGACTGCAGCTTGTGTGATAGCTTGTGTATCAAGTCTGTGTTATTATCTCAGCTGCTAATGCTATAGCATAAAGGAACACGACGATGATCAAGGCTACCATAGTTATGTTGTGGGCATCGAATGGAGAATAGTTCTTGCTTTGGTACTTCACTTGGAGGAGAGTGCTTAGAGTGGAGATGAGAAGGATAAAAATAGCGTGAAATGCCGTGGAAGAAAAAAGATTTTGCTCTCTTGCGCTATCATCACAAAAAATATGAGAAAGTCAATTTAATGTAAAATTGAACTTATAGATACTCAGACGTTTCAAATATATTCAACGGGAAAAGTGTAACTTAAAAAAAATGTAACCACTAACACTTTTAGAAGTGTTTGTTGAAGTTTGGTTTCAAATTGACAGTTAATCTTTGCTTTGAAAAAGGTAAGAAATAATGTGGACAATTTACGTTTCAAAAAATCTTGTCTGCATGTAGTTGTTTCATCATGTCTCAAGATTTTTAAATGATTAAATGACAACGAGTATAAATGAACAAAATGTGTTTAGGATTGAAGATTTGACAAATAAATAAAATCTTCACTCCTCTTAGATTTTAATTTCAAGATTTTGAAAGTATGACAAGCTAAAAGGTGTAACTCTACTATGGAAGGTAAAATCCGAGCTGCTGGTCACACAAGCCTGAACAAGATTTGAGCAAAGCCCTAGGGCCGAGCTAGGATGGAGTAGAATAGCATGATTGTGCTAGTACATTTTGGAAAACGAGTAGGACCATAAGTTAGCTTCAAACACCGAACTGACAATGGACTTGGATTATATAATCCGAATAGTCAAATTAGGTCAGTATATGTTCCATTGAACATGGACTTATCCACTCCTAAAAATCCGCAAATGTAGAACATGATCACATATAAATACAACAATGAGGAGAAGTAGTAAGGAATTCTCCACCGTAAAAAATGGTCACATTCAAAGCCTATATAAGCACACTGGATCATTCCATAAAGGCACATAATAATTTACATTGTCAATCACATACTGACTTAGGCATTGGAGAATCCTCAGCTGAAAACCAACCGGGGTTTTTCTTTTGAGTGTTTCCAGGTAAACCACCCTTCGAGTTTGATCCAATCCGATGCCGTTGCAAGTATGATGAGTATTTCCTCACACAGCTACGCATTATACGACTAGCCTAATTATTATTTGATTCAAAATTTACGGATTAACTATGACAATTAAAAGATTAAGAAATAAAAAAAGATCAGATGTGAAGCATAG
Organism: Camellia granthamiana; assembly: GCA_036172215.1. Classification (NCBI taxonomy): domain Eukaryota; kingdom Viridiplantae; phylum Streptophyta; class Magnoliopsida; order Ericales; family Theaceae; genus Camellia; species Camellia granthamiana. The sequence goes on along the minus strand of CM069908.1, from coordinate 23,787,136 downwards.
AGATGTAACGTATAATTTACCAGTGAATATTATTTTTCTTCCTTTTCTGAATTAATCGTATTGCTACAGTCCTATAGCCAATTGTGACAATTCCACTGCATTTATATAATTTTCCGTTTTCTTTTTGTGGCTTCACGAGCATGTCAATTGCATGGCTTGAAATATCAGGACAAAGCTACTTATATAAAATAGGGTTGGGTTTTCCATCCATTTAGATCTAGATTGGAGAGTACTGATCAAGTTTGTAAGGTCAGGATGGCTCTTATTTTTGATAATTTAAACCGTTCGTTTTATAAGATCTTTTATGCATATCATTTACAAAAAAAATTAAATTAATCTGGTAATCGTAATTTATTCAATTTGATGCGTGTCCTAAAAAAAATAAATGGCCTATTTTAAAAACATACTTTGTCATTCATGATTTTTTTTAATAAATAAATGCTATAAATTGAACAAGTTACGATTATTGAATCAATTTAATTTTTTTTGTATGAATGATATACATTAAAGATTTTGCAAAATGAATAGTTCAGATTATCGAAATAGGACCTGTGGCAGGTCCCCAGGGCCTAGACAATATCCTCTAGTCTAAATTTGGTCTAGAGAAAAGCCATATAACTTTCCTGTAATTTGTAAACTAAAGTATACTATCAAGTATTCTCTCCAAGTTAATGGCAAGTATAAGACACATGTAAGGTGATAATGTACTTACTTCGAAATGTAAGAGGTGAAAAAAATTAAAATATAGGGTTGAAGTGAATTTTAACTCTAAAAAATAATGAAATGTGTGTTTGCAACAAAATTATTTATGTATGAGAATATTTTAGTATTTTTTCATTTAAACTATTAATAGGCTTAATAGTATATTTTAATTCACAAACCATAAAAGAATTATATGTTTATTTTATATACGTCAAATCACAATAGTATAAAGTTAATTTACCCTCTTATAAAAAACAAAACAAAAGTCAAAATTTATCCATTTTAAAGGCTAAGAAATGAAATAGAGATGTCAACACCAACTATAAAATGAAAAAGTAAAAGAAAAAACAAAAAACATAAATAGAATATTTTTTGTTATTTTGTTTTTAAAGTATTTTTAATCATTTGATTATATTCAATGGCTCAGTAAAAATGTGCAATAAGATCGTGGATCTATTAAGAAGTATCAATCCAAATCAACCGTGTGATTTAAAAGGCTAAGAAGATAGGGTATAGGGTCAAAAAAATATTATAAAAAAGTCAATTATTCTTTTTATTTATTTATTTTTTTAAGTTTTTTTTTTTTATAAAAAGTAAAAAAATTATTTAAAAATCTAAAAAAAGAAAAGAAAAATACCCCCCCCCCCAAAAAAAAAAAAAAAAACAAAAAAACAGATGAATTAATAATACTCCCGTCTCGTTCCTAACATTTGCCCATTGTGGGTTTGGCATGTTCAGGATCTCTCTCCTCTCCTCTCTGTTTTCTTCTTAGCCTTCGTAGCTTGATATAGAAAATATCAGTTTGTGGGGAGTTCTTAGTACACACTTTGATTCTATATTTATAGTATGATGATGATGAGAATATTCCAAGTGCTACTGCTAGATCTATATATATATATATTTGATTTGTCGGGGGCAACTATGGTACCAAAAGTGCTAACCGGTTACCACCGTCTCCGAAACCAAAACAGGTAACCGGTTACCACCGGTCAAGTGATTCATTCAACACTAAATTCTCTTTACTGTTCATCTTTTCCCATTTTTTCTCTCTCTCTCTCTCTCTCTCTCTCCACCTCTCACCTAATCTGGATACTTTGTTGATAGTGACAATTAGCGTGGGAATTTGAAGGAAGCTAATGCCTATGAACTCGTGCTGATACTCACTATGAATGCTCAAGCATCATGGTTGGAATCTTTCTTTTTGTTTTTTTTGATAAATTTTTTATTTAGATAAATTACGTTGACCCCTTGAGATTTGGTGAAATTGCAAAAACCTCCTTTAAAGTTTCTAAAATGATTTAAACTTTTCTTAAGGTTTAATTTTTAATTACACTGACCTCCTCTGAGGTTTAATGAGTTTGCTAAAATGATAGAAACCCCCTTGGGATTTGATTTTCAATTATACTAACTTCTTCTGAGGTTTAATGAAATGACAAAAACCCCTCTTAAGGTTTAATTTTTTTATTACAGATTTTCTTTTTGTTACTTTATGTAAATGAATAACAAAAAATGTTGACATCGTCAAATAATTTAATTATATTTTTAATTTTACCATTTAAAATTGTGCCCAATTACAAAGAAATAAAAAAATATATATATAATATCTATTATGGTTTTGGATAAAGAAGGCATACATAATTAAAAAATAACTACAAGCATAACAAAGAAAAAAAAATAATTGTATTTTTTATTTTTGTAATTGGACGCAATTTTAAAGGTAAAATTAAAAATATAATTAAATTATTTAATGATGTCAATATTTCCCTTTTCTTTTTTATGATTCTAGGGAATTTTTGATAAAGGATGTATACACAATTTAATGATGTCAAAATTTTGTTTTTCCTTTTTACGATTCTAGGGAGTTTTTGATTAAGGAGGCAGACACAATCAACAATAATATATATTTTATTTATTTGTAATTGGACACATTTTTAAAAGGTAAATTAAAAATATACTCAAATTATTTAACGATGTTGGCATTTTCTGTTATTTTTTTACGATAAAGTAACATAAGAGAGAATCTATAATAAAAAGCTAAATTGCAATAGAGTTTTTGTCATTTCAAAAACCTTAGGGAAGGTTTATGCAATTTCATTAAATCTCAAGAGAAATTAGTATAAATGAAAATTAAACTTCAATGGAGGTTTTGTCATTTCAAGGGAGGTTTATGTTATTTTAGAAACTTCAAGGGAGATTTCTTCAATTTCATTAAACTTTAAGAAAGGTATGTGTAATTTACCATTTTTGTTTTTTGTTTTGTTTTTTTGTTTTTGGTTTGGATTAGGGGAGCATAACTCTTATCAAGGACTACTAAAAAAAAGAAATATGTTTGAGATTCACAATTTTTTGTTTTACAATTTAACTCATAATTATCTAGTATGATAGATGTCAATTCTTGACTTTTATAGCTAATGATATAAGAACCAATTATCTTGTTACATAATCGTAGCTGAATTTGTGAGTCTAAAAGTGTGGGTCTCTAGCACTTTTATAAAAAAAGAAATTGAGATTTGGAGTAATTATTTATAAAATTGTGAGTACCTTTCTATTAATTATATTTAGGACTACAAACGAGCTGAGCCAAATTTTGCTAAGCTCAAGCTTTTTCGTATCGAACTCGTTTATTGAGTTTGACCTTGGCTCGATAATTAACTGGGTTCAAGTTCAACTCAACTCGTTAATATTAATTAAACTAGAGTTCAGTTTGGCTTAGCTTGATAAGAATTTTTTTTTAGTTATATTATTTAATACACAAATAATGTATTTAAACTATTATATATATATATATATTATTTAATATATAAATAATATATTTATTATATGATTTAAATAAAAATAAATGAGCCGAGCTTGACGAGCCGAGCTTATTCGAGTTCGAGTTCAACTCATTTACTAAATGAGTCGAATCGATCCGAACCCTTAATGAGTCGAATCGATCCGAGCCCTTAATGAGCCGAGCTGAGCTGAGCCAGCTCGTGAACTATTTGGTTCATTTGCAGCCCTAATTTATTTTTTTATTGCGACGTTCTCTAGTTGAAATTCCCAATTTGATTTTTGCACTCATTATTTTATCTTTTTCTGTCACTCTATTTATTTATTTATTTTTTTTTATATTTTGCACAAGGGGGTTGATGGATGGACTAAAGTAGGGGAAAAGGGTTGAAGGTAAAGGAAAGTTGAGAAGGGCGGTAGTGGCAACAAGGTGCTGAGATGTATGAAGGGGGTTGGAGGTGGTTGACTAAGGGTAGGAGATGTGTGAGGGTTGGCAATTAAAGTGTTGAGGGTGGTCAATTAAGGATAGGAGGTGTGTAAGGGTTGGGAACAGAGATGCTTGGGGTAGTTGAAGGTAGAGGTAGAGGTAGAGTTGTGCTAGTCAAGTGGGTGCAATAGTTAGGGATTGAAATGTTTGGAAGTGTAAAGAAAATGTAGGAGGTTAGAGATGAGAATTTTTTTTATAGAATTATTTAGGTTATAAGTATTTGATTTGATATTATTCTTTTTGTTCATTCATCATATTCATATTTCATTTCAAAGGTTGTACTTCATATTAATAAGGGTTATTTACATGGTGACTCCTAAATTGAAAAGTATTATTTTATCTCTGAACTATAAAAACGTATAAATGAATCTCTTAAATTATTGAGAAATATTGCTTTACACTCTAAACTATGAAAGCATATAAATGAGCTCCTAAGTTATTGATGTGTTTTATTTTGACTCCTTTCATTAAGGAGTCTACTTAATACCTTTTTATAATTTATGGAGTTAATTTGTATGTTTTTATAATTTAAAGAGTCAATACAATATTTCTTAATAATTTAGAGAGTTTTCATGTAAATAAAAATAACCACAGTGGTGCACCTAAAAATAGTGCAAAGGGGACAATGCTAAATTATTTAAATTTTCAAGGAATTGGAGTAAAATAATATAAGTTTTTTTTAAATATTCTAAAAAATAAAACAATTTAGAGAATTGACTCAGTTTTCAAATTATTTAGGAAACTAATTTGTTTTTTGAAATCACATGTTGAAAACGTAATTTCATGATGACATGAATTTTACTAAGATATAGTGCATTTTCAATTTAAAATTGTATTTCTAAAATGTGATTTCAAAAAGCAAGTTAATTTTCTAAATAGTTTAAAAATTGGATCAATTCTCTAAATTGTTTTTTTTTTTAGAATATTAAAAAAAAAAAAAAAAAAAACTCTACTTACAATTGCATGAGAATAATGAGATTTTCTTAAAAATTTGATGGGCCTAGGGATGGGTCATATTCATTGTCAGTCTTCAAAATATGGATTTTGTTTTTTTTTAAGTCCTAATATTTAACATAGGAGTACAAACTTGATAGAGCAAGTTTTGAATACTCTCTCTGGCTCTGAGTTATGCAAACAAATCCTATTGACCCGCAAGTTCCACTGAACCAAGGAAAGTCTTCTGAAGAAGAAGACCATCTGGTGAGAAGCACCAAGAAAATCAAAAACTCAGATTTACCTGAGGAAACTAATATGGAAAATACAGCTGATATGGATACAAAGATATCACGAGAAGATATTGGGGAACAACAACTTCCAGTGTTGGATCTTCCTCCTACCAAAACTTTCAAAGAAGCTCTGGCCACTACCAGAAATGGTTCTTATGCTTTCGATAGTAGAGTAGAAATCCTCTCGTCAGATGAGGAAGATGATGATGTTCAAGAGGGTAACTCTAAGATCCAAGCCATCTACCTAGAACTCAGAGGCCTTCCCACAATCTCTCTACCTAAGAAGCTTCTAGCTAAGATCAGGAAACCATGGGAAAATGCACTAATTGTTCGACTGCTGGGGAAAAACAGTGGCTACAACATGCTATGCTCCAGAGTCAAAACTATCTGGGGTCTTCAGGGAGAATTTAATGCTATTGACCTGGGGAGTAACTATTTCCTTTTTAAATTCTTTGAATAGGAAGATTGTACTAAGGTCTTCACGGAGGGACAATGGGTTATTATGGACCACTATCTAACTGTGAGAAGGTGGGAACCTAACTTTAAACCATCGAAAGCTTTTGAAACCACAACCGCTATTTGGGTTCGGTTTCCCGAGCTTCCGATTGAATATTACCAAGAAAAAGTTCTATTTGCGATTGCCAAATCTATTGGCAAACCACTCAAAATCGATTGGACCACGGCTATGGCTACAAGAGGAAAGTTTGCTCGCGTCTGTGTAGAAATGGATCTTAGCCAACCTCTAAAGCCAAAATTCATATTGGAAGGCAAGCTTTACAGTATTGAATATGAGTCCCTTCATTTATTCTGCTTCCTCTATGGTTGCGTTGACCATAGAAAGGAAGCTTGTCATTTCAAGACACCGGGTGCCTTACCGGCAGAGGCAAATCTAGCCGTTTCCGATAACGGAACTTCTAACAACCGAACAGTGCAGGATAACGGTCACCTGCAACAAGAAAGGGTTGAAGATGAAGCTTTTGGCCCATGGATGCTTGTGACTAAACACTATAGGAAAACAGCCCAACCTAAGAGGATTCAAGATCCATCTGGCCCAATTACCAACCCCAGTTCATTTAGATATTTAGAAGGGAGCCATAACAACCAAACTACTAATAGCAGGGGAAAGAAGACCAACAAAACTAGTGTGGATAAGGCCCAAGGTGAGCCTAGTGTCCCATTAGACCCAACTCAAGCGAAAGACTCTAAAGGTAAAGCTAAATTAGGGATGAACCACACCAGAGCAAAGGAATCAGACACATCTGTGAAGAATCAGTCTATCTGGAAGCCAATGGGGGAGAGCTCAACATCGCACACCAAAGATTTCCCACCAGAGAATCCACTCTGTGAACAAGGTAAAGTGAACAACCTACCCAGTGAAAATCAAGTGCACCAGACTACTTCTGACATGATCTATACATTGGAGAACACCCCAGGTCTAAACGACTCAACCATGGTTGAAGTTAACTCGACCCCTGTAGCTGCTACCATACCAGAAACTACTACAATTCTCAAGGCAGTAACACCACTGGATCAAGACAAAGAACCACCAGACCCAGGAGAAACCAACAATGGACGGGGAAAACAGCAAGAACACAGAGGCACCACTGCGAAAGGTGACAGTACATCAGAACTAGACCCACAATGTGAGCCTATTGTTAGAACCAGAGAGCGAAGCAATTCACCTAGTCGCTTTCGCTTGGTGGATAGAACAAATACGACTGATAGTCGAGCCAAACTGGGAGGAACCCCACTTGAAGCCTTTTCACTCGTTCCAGCTAGCCTCCATAAAATCAGAGGAGGCAGATTGGAGGAGGATACGCAACATCGTTAAGGATCTGGTAACTAACTCACCTCTCCACTACCCTTCTATGGATTTATTATGCCTACTTTTCTGGAATTGCCGCGGAGCTGGCAATAATAATTTTAAAAGAAATTTTGTGGAAATCATTCGTGCTCATAAACCTGAGATTATTATTCTTATGGAGACTAAAGTGCCCTTCAGTAAAATGGGTAATTTCTTCAATGGTTTAGGCTTCACAACCTCTTCCATTGTAGATCCCATTAGAAGAGTAGGAAGAATATGGATTATCTGGGACCCAACCCAAGTGAATGCCAGGGCTTCCTCAGTTAGTTCCCAGGCTATTCATGCAACTATACACAAGGAAGATTTCGAAGAATGGGTCCTTGCTGCTGTTTATGCAAGCCCAAACCCAGTTATGAGGGAGCATCTGTGGGTTGAACTGGAGGACATGGCAGACAACATAAATAAGCCATGGTTAGTAGCGGGAGACTTTAACGACTATGCAAGTCAAGGAGAAAGAAGGAGCTTTACCTCATCTCAGAGTTCTATCAAATCTCAGAAATTCTTAGATAGGATCAACAACTGTAATTTGATTGATTTGGGAAGTTCTGGTCCGAAGATGACCTGGACTAATAATAGGCAAGGTTTGGCTAATACCATGGAGAGACTTGACAGAGCTCTCAGCAATCCAGAATGGAGAACAATGTTTCCAGAAGCCACTGTTAGAGTTCTCCCGCGTACCTATTCAAATCATTCACCACTTGTCATCTACACCCAAGGTATGCATACTCTGAATCCCTCTAATGGGCCCTTTAGATTTGAAGTGGCTTGGATGTCCCACCCGGACCTCATAAACATTGTGAACTCCACCTGGTCTGATATGAAGAATAACCTCCTTGAGTCTACTATTGAATTCACTCGTAGAGTTAAAGAGTGGAACAAAGAAGTTTTTGGAAATATTTTCAAGAGAAAAAGACACCTCCTTGCTAGGATTAAGGGCATCCAAAAAGCATTAGCTACTTATTTTTCCCACAATCTCTATGCTCTTGAAAGAGATCTCATCAATCAATACAATTCTACCTTGTTCCAAGAAGAAATCTTATGGTTTCAGAAATCTAGGGCCAAGCATATTACGCTTGGTGATAGAAATACCAAGTACTTTCATATCTCCACTATTTCTAAGAGAAGGAAAACCAAAATCAATGCCCTTAAAAATAATGATGGTTCTTGGATTACTGAGACGAATGAAATTAAGGCTGCTATCCTTGACTATTTTCAAAATCTCTTTAATGATGAAGATACCACTCATCTGGATCATTGGTCTAACCTAACTCAAACTCACTTTACCTATGATGATAATATTGGGTTTCTCAAACCCATTTCCAATTCTGATATTCTTAGAGCTATTCAAAACATTGGCTCATTTAAAGCTCCTAGTAAGGATGGGATTCAGACCATATTCTATAAACAGCACTAGAACTCTATTGGTCAATCTGTGTGTAATTTTGTCAAAAATTGTTTCCGCAATAAAACTGTGCCTCCCGAGATTAATGAAACTCTTGTTGTGTTGATCCCCAAAGTTGATAACCCTGAAACTATGAAACAATTTAGACCTATAAGCCTCTGTAATGTTGCTTATAAGATTATAACCAAGATCATTGTGGGAAGAATAAGACCCCTTTTAGACAATATTGTATCTCCCAACCAGAGCAGTTTTATTCCTGGGAGAAATACTACTGATAACATCATCATCACCCAAGAGATTCTGCATATTTTGAGATATAAAAAAGGCAAATGTGGTGGCATGATTTTAAAATTGACTTAGAGAAAGCCTACGATAGGTTATCTTGGGATTTTATCGAAGACACTTCACTTGAGTTCAAACTCAACCCTGATTGGGTCGAGTTGATCATGAGCTATGTCACAACTCAGCGCTCATCCATTCTGTGGAATGGAGAAATCATTGATGGGGTTCATAATAGGAGAGGCCTTAGACAATGTGACCCTCTTTCTCCCTATCTTTTTGTCAATTGCATGGAAAGACTGTCCAATATGATACACTCTAAAGTGAAAAAGGGTTCTTGGAAAGGTATCAAGGCCTCTAGAAATAGCCCTTTCCTATCCCACTTGTTCTTTGCGGATGACTTGATCTTGTTTGCCCAAGCTACCCATACTAATTGTGAAACCATTTTGGATACCTTATCTAAATTCTGTGTAGTTGTAGACACCCCATTTTTGACCGTCCTCAAGACTTGGACGTCATCGTTGGAACACTCGGTGATTATCCATGTTTGTGTTCGTTTGGAGTTCCCGGAGGTCTCGGCTACGCGCCTTGCCTCAAGATCTCCGAACTCGACCGTTTTGTGTCTGATTTTGCACCAAACACTTGTGTTTTGCCTTGGAGGGGCAGGGAATGCCTTGTGGGGCATCCCCACACATCACCGGCTATGGCTAGAGGCCACCGGCTGTTGTTTGTGTCCACCGGCAATGTATATTGCCGGCCGGCACTCTTTTTGGCCGACCGGCCATCAATTTTGTCAAAATGGCAATTTTGAGCGGCCGACCACTATTCATCTACTTTTTGTAGATATTTTGTGCCAGCTGTGATAGCTGGCACCCACCCCTTTCCCCTCCATACACGTGTATGGGGGGATTTCCCTCTTGAATGGCTTGTTTTGTAAGCCTTACAAGAGGGAATTGTCTATATAGGAGAGCCTCTTCTCTTTGGCCAAGGGTTAGACTCTTCTTAGACATTTTAGATAGCTTTTGTAAAGCTTGAGTTCTAGGGTTAGGGTTAGATATATTTTCTATCTCTATAAGTGTGTGTTTTGTCCTACTTTTGCTCACAAACACACACCAACACACCATCTCTTGGACTTGAGACCTTTGGAGGGTTGTTTTAGTGTTTTGAAGCTAGATTGAAGCCAAAGAAGGCTGTTGGAGCATTGTTTGTGAAGGTGGTCTTCAAGGGTAAGAAACTTCCCTTTTATTCCCCATTTTTGCATTGCTTTTCTACCTATCTTAGAATTGTTTTTGTGCTTAGTGTATAATACAAAAAAGTTCTGTTTTTAAGCCCTCTTGATTGTTTGTTAAGGGTGTTTTGTGGTTTGGAGGAGTTTGACCCCTCTTAAGCCTTGTAAGGCTCCTTTTTGTGCTATTTTGTGCAAGTTTCGGGACTTTGGTGTTTGGGCCTCTTCACCACTGAAATCTTGAGGGATTTCAGTGGTGAAGATGGTGCCTTAAAGTCTCAAAAAGAGGAGGGCCACCCCCTCTCCTTGTTGTCCTTGAAAAGGACCATTTTTAGCCTCTTAAGGGAGCATCTAGCTTAGGCTTTTGTTGATCATGCCATGGCTATATTTCATGCTTATATTGTCATGATTTAACTTTGTATTAAGTTGGTTTTGGTACACCATGCATGCTTAGCATATCTACCATGTAATGCCTTGTTATTGCCTTAATATGCCTTAGGTTGTTAACCTTCATTCTAGCATGTTTTAGGCTTAACCTTTTGAAGGTTTTGTGTTTATTTTTCCATGTTTAAGGTCTGTCCATACTTGTTTGTGTCGATTTTGGCATGCTTGGTATAGCTCCTTTGCACTTGAGCTTGTATGCTTCAAGTATGAGAATGTGTAGCATGTGTTACTTGCATCATTTAAGTGGTTTGGCACCATTTGTAGTACCATTTCAGTCCCTAAGACATGCTTGTATGCTTGCCTTGGTTGTCTCTTTGTTGCTTTAAAAGGTTGTGCCTTGTGCTCCATGTTTTGGCCATTGTATATGCCTTTAGACTTGAGCCACTTAGATGCCATCTAGGGGCACCCTTGGCTTTGTTCAAGCCTTCTTTTGACCTGTTTGAAGTTCCCTTAGCCTTGTGAGGCTTGGTGGGTTTGACCTTGGTCTAAGCCTCTTGGCTTGCCTCAAGTACTTGGACCATTTGCATGTTAATGTTTGTCTTGTTTAAGTTGGTTTAGCACCTCCTATAACATGATTTTAAAGCTTTTCATTGCATGCTAATTGTCTATTGTTCGGTCTCTTTAAGTGTGCTTAAGAGTTGCCTTTATATGCCTAAGTGTTGGATCATGAGTGCTTGCATGTTTGTTTGCATTTTGGCCTTCACTTCCATGGTTTTGGCCACTGATTTTGGGCCTAGTTAGAGCTGCCTAATTCATGTTTAAGACCATCATTTGCTTGGTTGCATGCTTACCTTACATGTTTGTACATTGTCCATGTTCATGCTTGCATGCTTGCCCTCATGATCATGTTGCATATTAGCTAACATGCCTAGGATGCATTGTACTTTGCATGCATACCTTGTCCCTTGATTTAGTGATAGGGATTGGGCCTTGGTTTGATTGTTTGCATTGCATTTAAAATCAATGTGCACAACTTGGTTCTTTGGGCCATCACGCATGGAAATGCGTGATTAATGGTCCGAGAATCGAGGCACATGCCCCTTTGAGTCGCAAACATGATAAGGGGCATGATTGGTGCATACATTGCTTGAATTGTATTGCCATGCAAGATTTTGCCCTCTGCTGCTGTGAGTTGCAGGTTTTGCAGGAACTTTTTGCCGACCGACAATATTTAGTACCGACCGGCAATGTATTGGTGGCCGATAGCCTCATTTCCAGCCGATGATCACATCTTGCTGCCGATGGTAATTCTATTCAGCCGGTGGTGTCCCCCAGTGTCCAGGGAAGCATTCCTGAGACTTTGGCAATCTCCATAGGGGAATAGCCGGGAAAACAGAGGCAATCCATGCATGGCAGTGTAATTCCGAGCAGGACCCGAGCATGCGTTGCATCAGGCTCTCCTCCCGAGGCGGTTTACTGTTTTTCCTAGTTTAGTTAGTTGTTAACTAATTAGGCAATTTGTAATATTTAATTAGCTTGCGTAGTTAAGTAATTTGTATTATTCTTTTGGTCCCTCCGAGCGAGGGCGAATCTGTAATAAGTGTGGGTGCGTGTGTGTGCATGTCTTCCAACCTCCACTTCTTTCCCCTTTTTATTTACCTACTTATGATGGTAGATTAGGGCACGTCTAAATTTGCATACCTTATGCCATGCATGCGTGCATCTATGCATTTGTCTTACATGCACCAGGCTCGGTACATCATACAAACTGCATTGTATTTTCAATTCCAAATTGAATACGTGATAATTGTAGCATTTCACATGCCATTTTAGGGTTAGCCGAGCCTACTCTAACTGCATCCTTGCATGTGTTGCATTAGCCACTTAACATGAACTAGGACATGCATATTTGCTAACCAGTTTATTGTTTTGGCATGGAGTACAATGTAAGTATTTATGCTTTCGCATCTCGCATGCATGTGAGTGTTAACATGACAGCATGCTTACCATGTGGCCAATTGCTTATGTGAGATAAACTGTTCGATTGCCTGTGGGTGAAGGTTGGATTGCCTGAGTTGGAAAAAACTCGTTGAAATCCGTACTTTAGCCTACTTGCGAGTAGCAAATTTCAAAGCATTTTCTAAAACAAACGGATGTGCAATGCTTGTTTCCAAATTAGGCGGTCTAGTCTATACTTGTTTGCTGTGCGCATAACATAGTAAATCTAGGCTAATAACCGGAACAAGAACACATAATGTTTTTAAAATCGGATATCATGGTTAGTAGAGGCCGGTCTTCGGACCGAGCGAAAGGGGGTGCTCATAGCTGACCTTCCCCGATCGTACCCAAGCTCCCGAGCCAAGACAACTTTGGTGATGACGGGCACATGGCCTTCGGCACCGAGTCAGGGTTTCCTAAATTTTCCCATTAAAAAATATTTAGGTGGCGACTCTGTATCTGGCAAAGCAGTCCATGTTTGGCACTTCTTTTCAAAAATCTATTTTTTTTTCTCAAAACGATTTGCCAGAGTTGGACTCTTTGGTTCAGATTAAGAACCGCAACAAACAAAAAGGGAGTCCGAACTGTAGAGTGAGGCCCAAGGGCGCGTCTACAGTAGTGTCAGGCCAAAAAGTGAATCTCCTGAAATCTGAACTCTTTGTCTCTCCTAATGTTCCCAGAAATGTTGCCCAAGCCCTCAGTTATCATAGTAGCATTCCCCTAACCTTTAACCTTAGCAAATACCTTGGTTTCCCTCTACTTCATCAGAGAATGACTAAGAACTTGCTCACTGAAATCCTTGTTAAGATGAAAGCTCGACTCTCTGGTTGGAAAGCTAAAACTCTCAATTTAGCTGGTAGAGCTACCCTCATTCAAACCGTCACTTCGACCATCCCTCTTTATACCATGCAAACAATGGAACTCCCTAGACAACTTTGTGATGACATTGATAGAATTAATAGGAATTTTCTATGGGGAGATACTGAAACTCAGAAAAAAGTCCATTTGGTTAACTGGGACAGCGTATGCAAAAGTAAAGCTGAGGGTGGCCTTGGTCTGAGGAAGGCTAGGGATCAAAACACAACTCTTCTCATTAAACTTGGTTGGAAAATGCTGAGTGAAAAAGATAAACTTTGGTATAAAGTGCTGCACTCTAAGTATTTGAAACACCACAATATATACACTTGGCCCATGAAGAAAAACTCTTCACATTGTTGGAGAAGCATCTGCAAACACAGAGATGTCCTTAGAAAGGGTGTCAAGTGGATTGTTGGCAATGGGAAAGACATATCATTTTGGACAGATTGGTGGTGTGGCAAACAGCCCTTATCTCAACACAACAATAACTACCAAGCTGATAACACTGCTATGGTTAGCTCTGTCCTTGATGATGAGGGAAATTGGGACACTAATGCTTTATCCAATCTTGTTAGTCAACAAGACCTCAATGAGATTCAAAAAATTTATAGGCCAAGATTTGTTACTTTCCCTGATGCTCCTACCTAGGTTCCCTCACAAACTGGTAACTTCACTCCAGCCTCGGCCTTTAGTTTCATTACTGATTTTGATCTGACAAACAGAGACTGGAAGTGGATCTAGAAAATTAAGATCCCTAAAAAACTTAGATGTTTCCTTTGGCTGATCTTAAAGGGCAGGTTGCTGACTAACCAGCTTCGTCTTGTTAGACATCTTGCCCCAACTGATATCTGCCCCAGGTGTGGCCAACATAGTGAAGACATGAAGCATTTGCTTAGAGAATGTCCTACCTCTAAAGATATTTGGACTCACATTCAAAATCTTACTTGGTGGGAAGAAGGGAATCAACAGCCTCTTAATGATTTGGTTATTTTGAACATAAAGAACAAAAATATTCGTCATGGAAAAAAATGGTATCTTATCTTCATTGTTGCACTTTGGCAAATCTGGAAAGATCGTAATAAACTAGTTTTTGATAACCTTTCCAACCCTATTCAAGTCAATCTCAAGAACATATTTACTTATGTTCATGAAATTGATGAGGCTTTTATTCCCCTCTTTGCCCCCATTCTGCAGAACCCAAATTAATTCATTGGTGTTACCCACTTGCAGGTAAGCTCAAAATGAATACTGATGGCTGCTCAAAGAGAGACCCAGGCCAAGCAGGTTATGTGTAGCAACCCTAATTTTCTTAAGTCATTATTTATCATTATTGTGATTATTATTATCTTATTTTATTTTTGGCTTTATTAATTATGTGGATCTATAAGAATTTAATGTGTTGTTTAGTTAATTTAATGTGATATTTAATTAATTTAATGTGGTATTTAATTGTATATAATTAATAAGAATATTTATATTTATATATTCATAAATACAAAAAAAAAAAGGGTGTTACATGTATTGTTTTTATAAAATATATTTATATATGTGGTAGTTATTTAATAACATAAAGTATATATATCATATTTATTTAGGTTGTATTTATATTGTATTTGTATTATATAATATAATAACTATTAGGATTTATCACAAGTGTTTAGGTTATATAATAAATGTTTAGGTTATAAACTTAAGGAAAAAGAGAAGTAGAGGCAGTAGCTACGGGAGAGAGAGAGAGAGAGAGAGAGAGATTAATCACAAAATAGAGATGCAGCCGAGAGAGAGGGGACTGACGGGAAAGAGAGGAAGAAAAGTGTTAGGATTTTGTTTTGGTGGCTCTATTAATCCTCTAAATATTTCTTTGATCTTCAAAATAATATTGTGGGTACAAAACCCACTTCCCTTGATTTGTATTTAATTCATTGTTTTTATTTATTTATTTTTATTTATTTGATGCTAGTTTGATTTTGTATTTACATAAAGATTAATTGATTGATTTTAATTATTTTGATTAGTGGTGTATGTAAAGTTTAGGATTTTTAGATGATTGATTGATTAATTTTAATTATTTTGATTAGTGATGTATATGAAATTTAGGGTTGTTAGATGATTAATTGATTTTAATTATTTTAATTAGTTGGGTATGTAAAATTTAGGGTTTTCAGATGATTGATTGATTTTAATTATTTTAATTAGTTGTATAGGTAAAGTTTAGGGTTTTTAGATAATTGATTGATTGATTATAATTACTTTGATTAGTTGTATAGGTAAGGTTTAGGGTTTTTAGATGATTGATTGATTTTAATTATTTTGATTAGTTGTATAGGTAAAGTTTAGGGTTTTTAGTTGATTGATTGATTTTAATTATTTTGATTAGTTGTGTATATCAGATTTAGGGGTTTTATATGGATTTATTTTATGGTTGTAATCACTCTCATAATTATTTGAAACTAAAATTAATATGGTTGTATGAAATTAAAATTAATTAAGAACCTATAGATAAATTCCTTATACTCCACCATGACTCCATGGATTGTTGTTTTATTTGAGTGATGGTGAGAAAGAGTGTATAAAAAAAAGTGAGGATTATGAGATTTATTTGAATGCCTTAGGCTCGGCATTGTTATGTTTATTCTCATGTGTGAGATGTTGTGTATATATATATTGTTGCCTCGTTCTCATGAGTAGACGAGTGCTTTGATTTGCGCGCGTACGTATATGCTAACCATCCGGGGAGTGTGAGTCAAACTCGGGACGATATCTCCATGCAAGTTTGGCTTCGGAGTGGTGTTAGGTATACGGGAGGCACATGGGATATATGTGTAGGCCGGAAGGGGAGGGCCGAAGTGGTGGAGTTAAGGTACAAAAATTTAATTATGAGTTTATTGATTTGTACATCTTGAAAAATAGTAATCGACCTCAATAAATTATGAAATTTGAGCAGAGGCATGTATACGTGATTTTGGACAACTTTTGTGTTGTAGCTTTTTATTAAAAAGATCGATTAGAACTTATAATCGGATGATCTTGGTTATTGTCGGTTTGATTCATTTTGGTAATGCAGATTTTATAGCCTGTTTTAACCCACGAAAAGAGCTCATTTTTATTGGTTTCACGTAAATTGAAGTAAAACATTATTCTGCACACTTTTCATATTTTGAACTTTTTCGAAAAAAATCATCTTAGGGCAGATTTTGTTCGTTTTCAGCTTCAGATTTTTCGATTGAATTCCGTCTAGATTTTTATATCAAGTTTTTCTCTTAACCTATTCAGTTTCTGTTAAATTCGTTCGCGCTATCTTATAGGAAATTTGATTCTGTACAACTTTTGTTCTTTGAGTTTTGATCAATTCGAATTATTTAAGTATGAAACGGTGTAATTTTATATTTTTTTTTCAACAAGTTACTTATGATTAAGTTATACTAACTTTATTTGTTTTGCAGGATGGTGGGTTTTACTAACTTTTTATGCAGGGCTGGCCCACCATATTTTTATTTTTATTTTGTCTATTTTATAATCAATTTATATTTCGTTGTGTACAGACAAGAAACTAAATGCCACCGTATCTCGGGAAACTACCCATTCGTCTCGGTACGACTGGAACTACTTGTCTTGTCCCGTGATAAGAATTAAATGTATTTTTGTCTGTGTTTGGTGGACACGTGGGTGTTAAATATTGTACTCATACCAGTATACCTGTATACTGACCCGTTTTGTCTCTTGGCAACTCGGGTGCGTTCTGTTTGAGCGCAGCTAAGTTTCCTTTGCAGGATTAGTTGAGGTTATGGTGGTGACAAGAAATAACTATGATCGTAGGACATGTTGTTTGGACTTCTTTTGTTTTTCTTGAGCTTAGGGTTGTTAGTAGTTTGTGTATTTTTATTTTCTTTTATGACTTTAGTATTGGAATAATTTGGCAGGGTTTGTAACCGTACATTTTTTAAGTTATTTTGACTTTGTATTGTTACTTTAATGTTGGAGGTATTGGTTAGTTTTAGAATTATGGTGAATGGTTTAGTTGGTGTTTAGTTTTTTTTGTTTCACCCCTAGGATTTGGATGATGGAATATTGATTGGGGTTTAGTCCTAATTTAATATTTAATTGTCCAAATTTTGGGACGTGACATTATGGAGGAGTGCTGCGTGATGAAACAGGCACTTGGATTTGGGGTTATTATGAAAAGTTAGGCCACTGTACGAGCTTAGAAGCAGAAATATGGGCTATATATAGAGGGCTCACCATTCTCTTCCAGAAAAATACAAGAGATGTGCAACTAGAATCAGACTCTGAGCAGGCCATTAATCAAATCCTTCATGGCCCAAACCATAACTCACCATTTAAGGCTCCCATTGAAGATACTAAGTTCCTGCTGCAGAGGACTAATAACTCTCTTGGCCACACCCTACGTGAGGGTAACAGAGTTGTTGATCGTTTAGCCAATATGGGAGTGTCTCAAAATGAGCATGTTGTAATCCTTGATAACCCTCCAGATGAAGTTGCTTCCCTGCTTATACATGACATGACTGGAGTTAGTTTAGTGAGGGACTAGCCCTCTGCCTTGTTGCTGTTATATCTTTTGAACTCTTGTTTCTCTTATTTCATATGAATCTATAAAAAAAAGTCCTAATATTTTAATTGTATTAATTTGGTTTCATATTTATTTAAATAATTCTCAGTATCATAGGTGAATTGACAAAAATGTCTCTTTTGTTATCAATTATAGATAAAAAGTTGAAGCAGGGAAAGTGAAATGAAAAATGTAGGTAAAATATAAATAAAATATATTTATATTTTATTTAATTTTACATGTATTTTTTTTCTTTTTTTAAATCTTTTTCTAAATTTATGAACCAAATACAACTTTAATGAAAATTAATAGATTATGGATCAAATTGACACATTTGAAATGAACAAGAGTAAATCTATTAGTATCAATTGGTATATCAACTGATATACTAATAAATGATGTGGCACAATTTTGTTAGTTTTGAATCTTTGTAATTTGTATAATGGGTGGGGTCCATAATTTTAAAATTGTAATGCTATAACATGTGTTGGTACATTAATGGGAAATTTGGCTATAAACCCCCTTTACCTTCCTTTCATTGTTAAAAGGATTAAGAAAAAAATTATACTTTCTAAACCCCTTCATAATGATAAAACCTTACATAAAGGACAAAATTTATTATTTAAATATTTTATCAGACTATTATACCCTCACAGATACAACCCTCCTCCTTCAACTCTCCTTCAACTGTTCATCGTCTCTCTCGTCTCTCTCTTCTAACCCTAACTTCCTCCATGGCCAGAGCTGTGGAGAACTTTTCTTCCGATGCGTCCGTCGCCGCCGGTCGTCATTCCTAAGCTCCGACGATCTCTCTCCGCATCTTTTCAACTCTCCTCCTTCAACTCTCCTTCAACTGTTCATCTTCTCTCTCGTCTCTCTCTTCTAACCCTAGCTTCCTCCATGGCCGGAGCTGTGGAGAACTTGCAAATCGCACTGATACATATATATATATATGTGTGTGTGTGTGTGTGTGTGTGTGTGTGTGTGTGTGTGTTTGTGTGTTTTGAGATTTGAATTCGAATATATATGTGTTTTGGGATTTGAATTCGAATATATATATATATATCTACATATTCTGATCTCTAATCTATATATATATGTGTGTGTTTTGAGTCTTTAAGATCGGAGATTTGAATGATTTTTTAGTAGAAGAGAGACCTGTTAGATCAAACATCATCGTCGTTGCTGATTTCATCACCGCCACCATAGATCATAGCATAGATCGGTCTCGGCGATCATTTGATTCGAACTCAAAAGCTCAAAGATTTAAAGTAAAATGTGAAAAATCTGTGTGTATGAAAAATCTCAAGATTTTTGAAAGCTCAAAGTTTCAAAAATCTGAAAAATCTGTAAAATCTGAAGAACCGGGGTATGAAAAATTGAGATTTCTCTGAAATTTTCAGATTATAGGCTTGATTCAAGGATTATAGGCCTGATTCAATGTTTTTCAGAGTAAACATCGATTGATTCAAGGATTATAGGCCTGATTCAAAGCTCAAAGCTCAAAGTTCCATCGATTTTTCAGAGTAAACATCAAATTTCATTTGATAGAACCAGAGTAAAATTTTACTCTGGTTCTATTGCTCTGTTCTTTTCATTTGACAGAACCAGAGTAAAATTTTACTTTTATACAGAGTAAAATTTTACTTTTACCTTCAGAGTCTCACAGTTTACTTGCTTTTCAGAGTAAAATTTTACTTTTATACAGAGTAAAATTTTACTTTTAGTTGCAGTTATTCAGAGTAAAATTTTACTTTCATACAGAGTAGAATTTTACTCTGAAATACATAGTGAAGATGGCTTAATAGGAGAGCTGATAGATATGAGGGTAATATAGTAAAAGAAACAAGTTTTAAAATATCAGGGAGTTTTGAAAGTACTTATATAATTCTTGTCCTTTTGAAAGACAAATTAGATAGTGAGGGGGCTATGACCAAATCCCCCTACATTAATTGGCATACCAATTAGTGCGTATAGCACCACTGGTTGAACAATGCTATACATCTCTCATTTCTTACCAAAATTTTTTACTCCTAGACACAAAATAATGGGACTCACATTCATAAATGCATATGAGACCCACTCACTTGTGTCTTGGGATTAGAAAATAGATTAAGAAATGAGATTATATGTAACATTTTTTATTTGAAATATCATGAATCAAAATGACACAAAACGTACTATTTGTGTATTTAACCCAAAAATTACAGACAATTGGTACAATTATACTTACATGAACTAAATTGACACAAAATATAAATTAGAAGAATAACTAATATAATTTGGAGTATAACAAATATCATTAGACAGGTAACCTTTGTTGTTGCCCCCTAAAGTTATGATCCATAAGTATGTGTGACACATTCAACAGCATTTGGTAAGCCAACTCAGTAATTGAGTCACGCAATACCTTACAAAGATAAAGCACCATAAGATTAAAAGAGACCATCCAAACATCGGAACAAGAATTAGTAGAAATAAAATTTAAGTGAGAGCTCCTGAATAGGGATTGATATGACCACAAATTGCGCAATAACTTGTATATTCAGTCCGACTTGCTAATGCCAGGGCTTAAAGGAGCACAAGGATGATGAAGGCTAACATAATTATGTAGTGGGCTTCAAATGGAGAACAATTCTTATTTTGGCACTCAAGGAGGCTAGTCAAAGCAAGCAAGTCAATGAAAATTTAACCACCATTAACACTTCAATAAAATAAGTAGTCAAAAAAAAAAAAAATTTCAATAAAAAATGTAAAGTTGATCAGAGGTGTTTGTGAAAACTTTGTTTCAATTTATGGTTATGGTTTGCTTAAAAAAAAATGTTAAAATAAGACTGAGGATCCTCCTCATTTTAACTCACTCAAAAAGTTGTTTTAATCATATTTTAAAAGTTTTATATTTTGAATTTTTTTTTATAATTTAACAATTGTGAGTGAATTAAGTAACGTAAACACAAGAGTTTGTCATATAGGATTCCTGCCAACAAATAAGATCTTCGCACCACTCATACCTACAAGTTTTAACACTACAAGAAAAAGCACAAATGGCGACCAAAAAATGAAATTTCGTCGCTGAAAGTGCATGAAATGGCGACTAAATTGGAATTTGTCGCCGAAAAGCAGGTTTTTAGCGACTAAAAGAGTTTAGTCGCCGAAAAGTAGGTTTTTAGCGACTAAAATAAGGTTTTGTCGCCTAATATAGGGTTTTCAGCGACTAAACTTTGTTTAGTAGCCAAAAGTGACGGTTTTTAGCGACTAAAATAATTTAGTAGCGAAAAGGTATGGTTTTGGCGACTAAAAACAATTTTAGTCGCTGATTATAGCAGTTTTGCCGACTAAACACAATTTAGTCGCTGAAAGTGGGGGTTTTGCCGACGAAAATCCATTTTAGTCGCCCAAAGTAGGGGTTTTGGCGACGAAATTTCTGTTTAGTCGCCAAAAGTGCTGATTTTTAATTGAGAACTTGTTTTTTTAGCGACAAATAAATAATTAGTAGCCCAAAATAATACAATTAGCGACTAAATAATGGTTTTAGTCGCCAAAAGTTGCCTAATTTTTTTTTAATAAATAATTTATTTTTGACATAAATTATATCGAATTAAAAAAATTATATTTATAAATATTATTTTGTATTAATTGCGGTTAACATACTATATAAATAATATATATTGCATATATGTACATGTGATGATGTATTGGCATAGTGGATGGAGTGTTGTGCAAAGGGTTTGGCGTATGCAAGTTGGAGGTTGCAAGTTCGAAACCTGTTGGGAGCAGCGAAGGCAAAATAATTTTTTTTTCTAAAAATACTTTCAGCAACTAAAGTGAATGGTCGCCAAAGGTATAAATAATAAAATAAAAATAAACTATTGGCGACTAACATTTTAGTCGGCAAAGGTATAATTTCCAAAAAGAAATTGACTATTGGCGACAAAATATTTAGTCGCTGAAGACGTATATATTGGCGACCAACAGTGTTTTAGTCGCCAAAGGCATTAGCGACCATGTATTGGCGACAAGACGGGCGACTAAAATTTTTAGTCGGGAAAAGTGAAATTTTGACATTTGGCGACTAAAATAGGACCTTTGGCGACTAAAAATTTAGTCGCCAAAGGTGTTTTTTTTTTGTAGTGTAAGTTAAGGATTTTGAAAGTATTAGACGTTAAAAGGGGTATGAATACCATTTATTTATTTATTTTTTTTAAATCAATAATGTTTGATTTGGATATAAATTTAGGATAAAAAATGAAAAAAAAATAGGTGAAATGTTATACACGTTTTCTCTTTTTCTTTTTAAATCCCTTTCCAAATTCATAATTCTTTTTTTTTTTTTTTTTTGTAATGTGAGAAATGCCTGAAGGCTACAAAGAAGCATTACCCAAAAGAAACTCCGAAAGTGCAACATGAGGATTTATAACCCAATCAAAAGGAAGAACACCATGAAGATGAGCTCTTGCTACACAGTGAGCTACTCCATTGGCCTCCCTAGGTATCCAAGCATAGGAAACATTTAAGTTAGAAGTCACAGCCTGCATATCATGCATGATTGCAGAACAGTCCTGTAATGACCCTCACACTGCCCTAACTGTACTCATATGCATTTTATATGGTTTTGCTCTAATTAAGCTTGCATTTCAAATCTTGACTTGTCTTGCATAAGTGTTACTTGAATGCTATGTTCCTTATTGGTGTGTGTGTGTTCCAGCCAAGGTCATCTTGAGCCTAGGTCGCCCCTTTGATACTCTTACACTTAGGACCATCTTGGGATTTCTCTGGTTGACCTCCACCCGCACCCTGACATATTGGCCGAGATGTGTACTATCTGGGCCGAGATGTTACCCTTGAACCCAAGTGATCTTGCCCTAGACTGGTATGACCTAGACCGAGGTGTGGCACATCTAGGCCGAGGTGTGGCACAGCTGGGCCAAGTGTTAACCTTTCTAGCCGAGGTCATTGTCCCTTTGCTTGCCGAAGTCTTGTTATTAGCCGATGTCATTACTCGCCGGAGTCCCTTGCCGTCTAGCTTGTTGAACACACCTTGTCATAGTCTTGTCTTTTCAATCAGTCACCTTTTCAAGTTGAGCCAACCAGCCATTGCCACGTATCCGAGCTGAGTGTTAAGTCAGCCGGCAGAGAGAGAAATGTATCATTTTGTACCATATCTTTGTTCTTGAGGAGAGAGAAGCTCTAGGAGAAGAAGGAGGAGTTTTAGAGTGAGAAAGTGAATTGCAAGCTTGATTCTTAGAGTTCAAACCGTTAGATTCCTGATTTGAGGTTAGAATCTTGATCTACTCTTGTTGTTCTTATTGATCATCTAGCTGCATTGCACGATCGAATCTGTTTTGCATGCCATGCATTGATTTAAAGTTGGTTTTGGAAAGAGAATATGAAATTCAAGTGTTCTTGAGGAAAAGCCTCGTTTGATCCGAAAGTTTGCAACAAGCTACATGCCTTTGTGTTTGTTTTCGTAAGATCCTCTAGTATGGGTATCCAGGTCCATGTTTTCAAACTTATAGCATGCAATCTCAGATTTTATAATAATAAGTTATGATCTTTGCATTCATTTCCTCCATACTCTCCATGTTCGTGTCCTTTATGTTCTTGAGCAGAGGGAAAACCCAGATTTTCCCGACTTCATTTTCCCTTGCATGTGGCCAACGGGACCTCACCTCGGCAAGGAGGTGTGGAACCTCGGCCAAGACCTGGTTGGTACCCAGCATGTTTCCCCGAGATGAGAAACAGTGTTTGTTTTGATTTGATTTAGTTTTGGCGAATGCCGAGGTCATTTTGTATGCATGTGAAGCTTGTTTAAAAAGTGCATCCAATAGATTTGCCATGTGTTTGTAGGACTTGGACTCGCCCTGACCCCGACGTTCGACGAACTATGTGAGTGGTATTTTAATAAAGATATGTTATAAAGCTTTGATAAAACCTTGTTTTGCTTTGTTCGGAAATTTCTTACAAGCATGAATGATTATTCCTATTTTGCGTATCAAATATTGTATCTTGTTCTGATGACATTCTCGGGAAGTCCATATGTGCTAGGGGACTATAAGCATTTGTAGCACAAAGTTTGGAAGTCCGTATGTGCTAGGGGACTATAAGCATTTCTAGCACAAGTCCTTAGTGTCCGGGGACTATAATGCAACGACACCATTGTTTTGAGATCTCACTTGTCTTGTCTTGCCTTGCCACTGACGGTTTTACCGCGTGGGTTTGTTTGTCCGGAATGTCATCTCTTGTATTATATTGATGTTAGTAAGCATCCCTTGAAGCTTTGAAAGATTTGATAGATGAACTTGATTTATCCCTTGTGTTGTTTTGTTAAAAGATCTCGGATATCATTCATGTAAACCCCTTTATCATTTATACCATTCACTGAGTATCCAAGCTCACCCTCTCTATATATATGTAGGTGATGAGCAAGACGGCGGCGACGCCTAGATGTCTTTTGTCGATATGTTTGCCGACGTGTTTTGGATTATGTTTTGCAACATCTTGAAGATCATGCTTCTTAGTTATTCTTCATTGTATTTTGTATTTGATGGCTGAGAAGCCTTTTGGTCAAGATGTATTTTTTGTACTTCATTTGTTGTATTAAAGCTATGTAATGATGTATGACATTTCATCTAACTTATGCACTGCTCTTATGGACTACTTAGCTTTTAATTTATTGCTTCCGCATTTGTAAGCCCCATATGTATACTCTGACTCGCGTGTGAATTTTTGGAAGTGGCCTTTGGTAATCTCGAATTACTGGCCATCATGGCACCATTCTACTAGGGGCGGAATGGGGTCGTGACAAGTCCCATGGAGGAACTAGCTCAGAAACACACAATGCAATCACCTCGTGGTTGTCACTTTCCACTTGAATATTCGGAAGACCCAGAGCTCAGAGAAACATACATGCCAAGCGAATAGCATGTGCTTCTCCTTGTTTAGCTGAAGAATAGTAGACAATGAAGGCCACTCCATCAACAAGTTTTCCTTAGCTATCTCTCAGAATCACAACCACTGCTGCTCTGCCATCAAGAGTAGAGAAGTTGGTATCACAATTAATCTTCACAGAGCCAGGGAAGGGTTGGACCCATTTGGCATGAGAGCGACCTGGTAAAGAATTTTGTTGTGAAGTTGTTACTGAGTGGTGCTGGGCATGTTCAATTTCCCACCAATAAGCACAGGCCTGTCGATCAATCCGATGTGGATCCACACAACAATGATTAAAAACCCAGTCATACACCAACCCACCGTGGCCACTCTACTCACCACTTCCCTTCTGTCAAGATCATTGGAGCAAGTCTATATTAAAGACACAGTCCACTGGAGAGCTAAAGCAATCAGTTCGTGCCCAATTCGAAGCCCCAAATTACACCCAAACTAAACGACTCTCACCCAGTTGCAATGGAAAAGAATGTGCTCAATGGACTCCGTACTTTCTTGACACAAAGGACAACTTTGAAAGAGAGCACACTTCCGCCGAAACAAATTTTCTTTTCTTACTAGTCCATTACAACAAACAAGCCACCAGCAATTTTGGATTTTCGGGGGGACCTTTAAAGACCAAATTTAGGGGGTTGGACAGAGGAGGATGCTAATGAGGTACTTGCTGCCTGAAGCTCCTTCTTGGCCACCTAATATCCACTTTTGACTTCATAAATGCCTTTATTAGTATAGTGCCATATCGCTTCATTTGGTGGAGCTTTCAAAATATAGTTCCACACTCATTTTTTAGTGTGATTTTTTTTTTTTTTTTTTATATTATAAAAAAAAAATTGTGAATTTTTTTTTAAAAATTTTTTATGAACTTTGAATATAATTTTGGGTTGTGTGTTTGGTTATGAGTTGTAAGTTTTCAATAATGCTAGGTATCATGAAAGAAGTATCATGAAAAGTCTTTATGAAGATTCTCCACCCTAGTTTATCGTGTTTGTAGTGTTTTATTGTATGTTATGCAATCACCCTTGGATTAGTTTCATGAAACTTTTCATGATATTTATTTCATGATGCGTAGCATTACTCGTAAGTTTTTGTATCAAATATCATCTGTCACATCACTCAATTCAAACTCAATTTAAAACTCTTTCCAAAACTCATAATCAAACAAATTTTTCACACTCAAATCATAATTTCAAAACTCACAAACTCAAAATACAACTTTATTATCAAATCATAATTCTAAAACTCTACCAAACACTACCGAAAATTTTCCTAGCATTGGATTCGTCTTAAAGAGACGAAGAGTCTAGAATAGTCCAATCATTGAAACGGAGAATGCCTAGATATGTAGAAACCAACGTGAGAATGAATCAGTCTACTGGAGAGACAAAAACAATGTGAAGAAGAATAGGAGGCTAGGAGGAAACCCTAGGCTCTGATACCATACTATGAGAATAGAGAAAAACTAAGAAAGAGAGAGAAAGAGAGAGAGAGAGAATATAACTCTGTATATTTCAATAAATGATTATGAGTGAATACAAGACTCCTTTATATAAGAGAATGAAAAGCTAATATGGTAATGCACAATATGGTAATATAGATATATACAACTAACAACTTAATCAAATATCTTACTATTGACAATCATTGATTGATAATTAGAATTAGAACAAATAATAAGTATTATATTTAATAGTGATAAGTATTGTCATAATAATTGATAAGCACTATCACAATTGATTGTAAATAAATTAAAATGTTTACTTATTATTTGATTTGATTTGACTTACTATTCAATCAAATATGCCTTATTAATCAATGAAATTTCACTAACTACTTTGTACTACTCTACTTACAATTCAATTTGACTCAACTTACTATTATATCAAACTTAACTTACTACTCAATTAAATCTTACTTAGTCAATGAAACCCCACTTACTATTGAGTCATAAGTAGAGTCCAATGACTGGTAAATATTGTGTTTATGAATGGTAAGAATTATCTTAATGAGTCATAAGTATTGTCATAACAATTGGTAATTATTGCCCCAATTTATTTATTATAAGTAAATTAAAATATCCACTTACTACTCCCTCAAATTTGACTCACTATTTAATCAAACATAACTTTTTACTCAATGATACTCCACTTACTATTCGATCAGATTTAACTCACAATTGTGAAATTTATAAAATAATTAAAAAAAATATGGATTTAAAATTTATTTATATTTATATATATATATGGAATTTATAAATAATAACTTACCATTTAAAAACATTTTGTTTATAATTTTTTTTTTCTTTTTTCTATTCATTTTTAATATTATATCAAAAATTAATTTTTCACTATAATGACTATTTAAAAAAATTAGTAAATTTTAACAAATTTTGATAAATTAATATTTACATATCATATTTTACTTTTTACAAATTGTAACAAGACAAAATATGAAGAAAAAATAGTTAAATATGGTATGTCATTAGTTTTATATATTTAAAATTAATTTAAAATGCAAAAGAGGGCACAATTTTCAATAAATGAAGATGACTTGTTTAGTAGGTAATATTTTAAATAGTAAGCTTGTTCGTAACACATAGTATATAAGTGAATAACAAATAATAAGTATGTTTGTAGCAAATAATAATTTAGCATCATTTTTTTATTTCAAAATTAACTAAAACTACTCTATTTTTTAGAAAATCATCTTACTTTTTCTACATAGTTTTACTATCTACTCATTCAATGGCTAGTACTCATCCTATCTAAATCTAATCATCTATATTTTTTTATGTACCATACATGAAAATCACTTTCATATATGGTAAGTCAAAATTCTACCATATATGAAAGTGATTTTCATGTATGGTAGAATTTTTCCTTTTTGAGACATGGGTCGCCAATCAAATTGTATTATGAGTCAATTTTGACTTAACATCAATGTGTATCTATGTTGTCTATTTCAATTGGATAGATCACCTGTGGGGACATAATTTTTGAATGACAACACGTGGCCGAGGTGTCACCGAAGTGCCAGCCGAGGTGCCACGCGTCTTGGGCATGACGCCGAGATGATCACAGCTAAGCTGAGGTTATTTGCGAAGATACTGGAATCCAAGATAAGCGGATAAGAGCCAAGAGTCCTAGAATGGGAGAAGACTTCAGTTTGTGTAAAGAAAAGACTCTTAGAGAGTTTATCTCAATCCTACTGGGAGTCCAAGATTAGCAGTAATCCTGAGTCCATTGAAACTAAGCTTTTATTGAGACTAGGTTTGTGTTGGCTATAAAAGAGAGGCACCCTCATGAGTCTAAGGTATGCTTTTTATGTTCTAAATAGTGAGTTAAGTTCTTTTGCTATCTTTGAGAGATAACTGACTTGATCGTCGGACTGCCCCCGGGTGGATGAGTCATCGCCGGAATCTCTTCTTTTTGTGACAGATCATTCAAGCTTAATCTATTTTGTCAGTGTTCTCCAGCTGAGTACTTGATTGGCAGTGTGGTCGAAAATTGATACACACAATTTGACACCGTCTATGAGAAAGAAAGGAGAATAGATGGCCAACGACGGACAGAAATAGAAGGTTGGGGACGACACCCCTACTGAGAGTGGGAAAGACATTGACCTTGACGTTGAAGAAGACAACTGCAACGAAGAGACTCGTGATAAGAATCACGGAGGAAAGGACGTCAGCCAGGAGGGTGGCGTACCAAAGAAATCGGACCGGAGCAGGTATTATAACGAGGACGACCTCTAGGTATGGAAAGATAGATGCCTGCGGAGGGACGACGAGATGAAGGGAATGGTAGACAAATTGGCGGACCTGCAAACGGTCGTCAATTTCATGATGCAAAACAACGTCATGCAGTTACCGTTCCCTCTACAAGATACGCCGATTCTAGCGGCCAAGAAAGATGCCCAGAAAGGGGGGCAGAACACAGGTCCTGCAGTCCCTCAGCACAACAGGACAAAGTGGCATTCTCACCGGCCTTCACGAGAGGTCGGGCATGGAGAATCAAAGAGGGCTGGTGATTGATGCTTGGGAGTTGGAATTTTCAAGCCAAGATCGGTTTAACATTTGTTGAAATTTAAATTTACAAGTTGAAGTTAGACCGATGACGTGTTTAACACTTGTTGAAATTTAAATTTACAAGTTGAAGTTAAACCGATGACGTGTTTAACACTTGTTGAAATTTTAAATTTACAAGTTGAAGTTAAACCGATGACGTGTTTAACACTTGTTGAAATTTAAATTTACAAGTTGAAGTTAAATCGAGGACGTGTTTAACACTTGTTGAAATTTTAAATTTACAAGTTGAAGTTAAACCAGGGACATGTTTAACACTTGTTAAAATTTTAAATTTACAAGTTGAAGTTAAACCGATGACATGTTTAACACTTGTTGAAATTAGAAAAATTTACAAGTTGAAGTTAAACCGAGGTCATGTTTAACACTTGTTGAAATTTTAAAAAATTTACAAGTTAAAGTTAAACTGAGGACATGTTTAACACTTGTTGAAATTTAAAAAATTTACAAGTTGAAGTTAAACTGAGGTCATGTTTAACATTTGTTGAAATTTTAAGAAAAATTTACAAGCTGAAGTTAAACCGGGGTCATGATTAAAGGAATGAATGATATAGGTTTCATCACCTCAGGATGCCGAGGTAATAGAACCTAGGGGGCAGTTGTAGGAACATAATTTTTGAATGACAACACGTGGCCGAGGTGTCACCGAAGTGCCAGCCGAGATGCCACATGTCTTGGGCATGACGCCGAGATGATCTCGGCTAGGCCGAGGTTATTTGCGAAAATACTGGAATCCAGGATAAGCGGATAAGGGACAAGAGTCCTAGAATGGGAAAAGACTTCAGTTTGTGTAAAGATAAGACTCTTAGAGTGTTTATCCCAATCCTACTGGGAGTCCAAGATTAGCAGTAATCCTGAGTCCATTGAAACTAAGCTTCTATTGAGACTAAGTTTGTGTTGGCTATTAAAAAGAGACACCCTCATGGGTCTAAGGTATGCTTTTTATGTTCTGAATAGTGAGTTAAGCTCTTTTGCTATTTTTGAGAGATAACTGACTTGATCATTGGAGTGTCCCCGGGTGAACGAGCCACCGCCGGAATCTCTTCTTTTTGTGACAGGTCGTTCGGGTTTAATCTATTCTGTCAGTGTTCTCCAGCTGAGTACTTGATTGGCAGTGTGGTCGGAAATTGGCACACACAATTTCCAACTTCAAATCTCAACCATTCAGTACTTCTTTCCCTAATCCACATGAGTCGACATGGCTTGCTTGGTTGAATGTTCTTGTTTTAATTTTTTTCAAAATTAAACTAGGTTGGTGGAAAAAAACTAAAATTAAAATTAAAAGTTAGACTATGAATATCAAATCTCAACCATTCAGTTCTTCTTCTCTTAATTAACATGAGTCGACATGGCTTGTTTGGTTGAATGCTCTTGCTTTAAATTTTTTCAAAATTAAGCTAGTTTAGCAGGAAAAAATTAAAACTAAAATTAAAAGTTAGATCACGAATTTCAAATCTCACCCATTCAATTCTCCTTCACAAGTTGACATGGCTTGTTGGGTGTATTTTTTTTTTTTTTTAAACCCACATGGCTTGTTGGTTGAATGCTCTAATTTCAATTTTTTTTCAAAAACTAGTTTAGTGGGGAAAAAAACTAAAATAAAATTAAAAATTTATTATTTTCGCATGATTTTATCTTTGTTTGTGACAAAAATAATTTTTAAAAATTTTTGATTTGTAATTTATTTTGTTAAATTTTAGAAATAAATTTGGAAAACTTAACTGTTTTTTTTTTTGGATAAATCACATTGGCCTCCCTTAAATTTGAAAAAATTATGAGTATACTCATAATTTTAACATAATTATAGCAACTTCTCTTAAATTTTAAATGCACTTAATAAATTGGTACATAGGATAGAGATGTATTAATAAAAGTACAGTATTTTCTGATGCCATTAAAAGTATTTAATCAAATGACAACTTTTTCCCTTCAGATTAATCGCACTAACCATCTTTAAGATTTTAAAAAATTGCAGCTAGCTCTACATTTTTTACATTGTTTTTTCTTTTAAAATTTTTGAAGGCACTTACTCCAACTTTTCTAGCCCAATGGGCCTGATAACTTTTGGACCCGAAACAGATAAGGCCATGTAGTTAACAGGCCAACCTATAGACTCCATATTTATTGAGCCTTATCTTGGGTTCCTATATTAAATTATCACGGGTAATAAGCTAATTAGGTGATGCTGCTAATCCTATTAAGAAAATTAAAATAATTTAGTTACCATTACATGGATATTTAGGAGAAGTTAGATTAGGTATAGACAGACAGAAACCAGGATTTTATTTACAGAGGGACCAAACCAACATACCCTTCACTCTCTCTCTTTTATTAAACCCGACCATTTAGCTAAACTCTTGCACCAAATCAAAATAACGTGTGCTCATATATATTGTATATCTATACTATTATATATGTGAACACTTGATTTGGTGTAATGTTACAGTAAATTTTTTTCCCAAAACACCCAATGCATGAGATGACTTTTTTGTTTATGTTTCTTTACCACAAAAAGAGACAAATATGTAATAGCAAGACAATACCCACATTCAAAAAAAAATTCGTTATAATTTTATTCGTCAAATCTCTTCCCGATTTCAAAAAGTAATAGCATACGCATCGCGTGGACTCGAATGCTAGTATACATAAAATGATAGAGAAGATAGAAAAATTTCCATGTGATGTAATGTAATTGTTCATTCTTCTATTTTGGTCCATGTGAATGGGCACATAAGGAGCATGTAACAAGTTTTTTTTTTCAAAGGGGAATGCTAGATACCCCCAGTACGGAGGACCCCCAGCCCCACCCCCAGTGACGTGGCGGCGTGGGGTTGGCCGAAATTCAAAAAAAAAAAAAAAAAAAAAAAAAAAAAAAAAAAAAAACCTGTTTTCAGCCAATGAGGGGCGACCCCCAGTGACCCCCACTGGGGGTCTTAGCCATTTTTCTTTTTCAAATATCTTGACAAACGTTAACAATATGACTGATTTGATATAAAATGTAAAATAAAGGGTAAAATAGTTATAATTGGAACTATAATGACTAAATTTATACGAGTAAACTATTCGGAGTATTGTTTTAATTTATCATTGTTTTTAACACAAATTGAAAACTTCAAGAATTAAATTGAGATAATCAGAATTATAATGACCAGATTAGTACAAGTGACAAATTACAATTACACTAATATAATTTGATGTTCTATTTATATATAACAAACGTATTCATAATTTTTACTTAAAAAAGTACTCAAAATTTGAAATGATTAATCAAATATCCTGATTGTGGCCTGCCTAACGTTAAGCTTAAATCTACAATATACACGAAAACGCTGGGCACTTCCTAAGTATTAATTTTTGGAGTTTTCTTAAGTGTGCAATTGCACACCATGTGCCACTTACACAAAAAGTGTAAGTGTAAGGTGTAAGTATAAGTATAAGGTGTAAGTGTAAGGTGTAAGGTGTAAGTGGGTTGCATATGGTGTGCAACCTCAAAAAAGGTGTAAGTGTAAGGTTTAATTTTTCACAAAAGGTGTAAGTGTAAGGTGTAAGGTGTAAGTTGCACACCATAACCAAACCCTTAATTTTTAAGTAGATGGTATTTCTCATTTATGACATCACTCTATATGGATATATAATATGAAAATCCCACTGCATTTCCTTAGATCACAAGTGTAACTCTAGTGATTGTACCACTAGTGATTGTACCACTAAGGGTGTGTTTGATTGAACAAACTAAATAAGGGGGGATTAAAATTTATCGGGCTTGAATCCTGGGACTGTGAATCCCTCGGACTATTAGGTTGGATTGGATATGTATCCCTTATTTATTTTCTTATGGGATTAGATGTCTGGAAATGACTATTTTTAGTGAATTCATCATTTGGTTGGACGGACTGAATAGGATAAATGAATAAGAGACTATTTTACCTTTTTTCAATTGTCTACTAAATAGTAGCAATATTAAACATATCTTTAATATTTTAATTATATTTAGCTAGATTAAATAAAAATTTATTTTATTTTATTTTTTACACAATTAAATATATTTATTTTTTAAAAATTAAATAAATAAAATATCAATAAAAATATATGTTATTTTTTTAATTGAAATTTTAAATAAATTTATCTTTAAAAATAATAATAATTAAATAATGAAATTAAATAAAACATCTATTAAAATTTAAATAATGAAATTAAATAAAATATAAACACGATTTTAAAATAAAACATCAATAAAATATCTATAAAAAATTATTTTAAAAATTAAATAAATAAAACATCAATAAAAAGTTAAACAAAATTATTTTATTTTTAAATTGAAATATTTAAATTTTATTGAATTTTACTAAATATAATACGTAATTAAATAGTAGAGAGTCAAAATGATTATTTCACCACCTAATCCCAACAGTAAATAATCCAATGAAAATTGTCCCACAACCCCCCTCCCCCCAGGATAGTATAATCCTACATATAGGGGATAAGGAGTCCGGTCGGACTCAATATCTGACAGACTAAAAAAAAACAAACGCCGAATAAAAAGCTTCTCCTGAATTACAATCCCAACAGTGGATAGTTCTCCTCATCCCCCAATCAAACACATCAAGGAGAGGTTTGGATTCGAGCATATGTGCTTTAACCTAACTTACTCATCGATTAATGTCCTACAAAGTGCAAAAAAATAAAAAAATAAAAATAATTAGCCCCTTTTTTTTTCTTCTTCTTCTTCTTCTTCTTCTTTTTTTTTTTTTTTTTTTTTTTGGTGATGGGAAAGGGGGGAAGACTTAAGTGATGTGTCTATTGTGTAGTTGATATTAAGAGTCATTGTTCATCTTGAAAGCCCATGATCTCACTAGCTCGGTCCAAGCTTATACCCCAAGCATGATGGCTTGGCCCAAATTTGGCTGCACTTGGGGCTTGGCCTAGATATTGAAGCCTTGCCGGACTATTGAGCTCGATAGGAAAAAGAAAAATAAAAAAATAGGAAAAAAATAAAAAAAATAAAATTAAAAATTAAAAATATACAAAAAAACTTGCGCTTAGTTTGAGTATCAACCTATTAACCTGTCTAGGCCAAGCTTCTTAGGCAAGACTTGGGCATGAAGTTTTTGGCCCTCTTAGCCCACAAGTAGACTACGACACTATTTTCACATGCTGATTTGGTCTATATTGATATAATTTGTATGAACTTTTTTTAAATTAAATTTCACAAATTCGCTTTAACTAACCAACCAAAAGACCAAAAGAATAGTACTTGACCAATTAAGAGTTCCCATCATCCATGACTTCAAAATATTATGTCGATGTTTGGAAAGTGACTATTTTTTAGGTTTTTTTGGCTTTTTAGCTATTTTAGTAGGCTATTTTAGTTTTTGTATTTGGGAAGTAGGATAGATTTTTATTTGAGTTGTGTATTAAAAAATGTGTTTGAAATGATGTTTGAGGCTAAAATGACAAATTTGTCCCTAACCTTATTTTTTTTAAAATAGGTCTAAAGGGGCAAAAGTGTCATTTACTTTCTGAAAATGATGGGGCTATCATTGCTTGTGCCTACACTGTCGAGCTATATATATATGTATATTTTTAAAGCAATGGTCTAAAGGGGCTAAAAGGTTTTTTTTATTATATTTTTTATATTTGAGGCCAAAATAGCCTCTAGCCATGCTTCCCAAACACTGCCTATGAGTTGAGAAATATAAAGGTCTATGGAAGCAAAACAACAACAAGAATATAATAGAAGCAAAACAACAACAAAAATATGAGAGAGAGAGAGAGAGAGAGAGAGAGAGAGAGCAAAACATTAGGAGGTATGTGATTGTGAGAGCAAAATAGAAGAAGTTAATGCATTGAATGTGGTAAGATAATTGTATGGAGTGAGAAGGAAAAAGAGAATCTTTGTATGTTGAATAATGTTAAATAATGTTGTTGTGACTTATATATAGGACTTATATGAAATATTAATTAAGAAATTATGAGAATAAGGAAATCTATAGAAATATGAAAATCTAATATGAAAAATAATATATTCTAGATATATATTTTAACAGAATGAACTGAAATAATATTTTTGAAGATGAATTTATAATATATATATATATACTTGTCATCCCTAGCATTCCATTGTAGTCCGTTGGGCATTTTCACAGCCCCTATCTCTCCTTTCAATCACCTGGATATAAATACAGTTTTCAATTTTGTGGGAGTTCTATATGTAGATCCACTTAGCAACACTGAATTTTCAGCTTCCTTCCATCGCACCCAAAAATAAAACAAACAAAACAATAAAATAAGATTTTCAGTTTTTTCTTACATTGTGGCGCCGCATTATGAGGGATCCACTTCCTGGTCTTTTTCTAAATGTTTAACGGATGATTATTGGGTATTTTCATAATATGATTACGTAATATTTTATAATATTATGATTAATAAAAAAGATTAGATATTATGATTTTGTATTAGATGATGAGAAATATAAAGGGACATAACGAATAATAATTAGTGAAAAAGTCTAAACACGTAATATTTTGAGAATATCTAATAATTTTTCATATTTAATGATTTATTTATTTTTTTGGGAGCTCTCAGGGAATGTTTGGAGTCGTTGTTGTGTGTAGGGATTCTCAAATGGGCTGCGAAATTTTTTTTTGATATTTTTCAAATTGATCCCATAGTTTGTTCTAACCCGCTTAAGTGTTCATCCCATTCCAATTCATAAAAGATAATTTAAGGCTTTGAATAGAGGTTTGTAACCTGAGTTCGCCCATAAACCCAGCCCGTAAGAGTCCGCAAGAGTAAGCCTAATGTTTAATTTGATTTTTTTTTAATCTAATATTTAGTTTTATTTTTTTTTTCTCAAATTTAAAGTTTTATTTTATTTTTTCTACTTTTAGGTATTATATTGTTAAAATTAAAAAAATAAAAGAAATATTGACCTCTTGTATGTGATATGATAATGTGTCCTATCTACATTGACCATGAGTTTATTTTCGAAGGACTTATGTGGGACTCTCGAGGTTGCAAAATAAATCTGACTTGGCTTGTTTGAGATAAATTTTCAGCCGTGCTGGGGACCCCAGTGGGGGGCATCCCCAGCACCGTCAACCCCATGTAGAAGCTGTGCAAGACTTGAAGAAAAATTTTTTTTTTGACCAATCAGACCCCACTGGGGGTCCTGAGAGTCACCCCCAGTAGGGGTTTGATGCATTTTCCATAAATGTTTTTAGTATGATTTTTTGATTTTTTTAATTTGGTTAAAAAAAAAAAAATTGGATGAATTTTGGACTTTTTTTTATAGTTCATTTAATAATTGTAAAAGAAAAAGTGAAATGATTATAATTTGACTATGACATTTTATCTTATTAACTAAATTAATCTATTTTATCTTTTAATAAGCTAATTTAGCCCTAATCCATATACCGAACGAGCCTTTAATTGATACGTGTGATTCACAAATGATAGATTGTATCCAAAGTTTTCATAAAACCCTTTACATAATGACAAGATAGATCAATTAGAGTTTTTTATATTAAAAGTAAATAAAATAAAAATAAAAAACACTTTTCTGTGATGCCAAGGATACAGTACTAGTCATCAATTTACTACATTGATAACAATTCTTAGCTACAATGGAACTGCCAATTCTACTCATGATACAACAAATACCAGGCCATTACACAAGTAATCTGTGTGGTTGCTCTCTTAAGTTATGATCCACCAACACTTGTAACACATTCAACAGTGCTTTATAAGTCAATTCACCAACTGAGTTATGCAATACCTTTACAAAGATAATACACCACAAGATCAAAAGAAACCATCCAAAAGTTGGAACAAGAACTAGTAGCAATAAAATTGAGGCAAGAGCTCCTGAGAATAGACTGATCTGACTACAGATTGCGCCATAGAATGTGTATTGAGTCTGAGTTATTATCTCGGCTATTAATGCCATGGCATAGAGGAACATTGCCACGATAAAAGCTATCATAATTTTGTAATAAGTTTCGAATGGAGAACAATTCTTATTTTGGTACTTGACTTGGAGGAGAGTACTTAAAGTGGAGATGAGAAGGATAAAAATAGCGTGAAATGCTGTGGAAGAAACTCGCTCTCTTTCACTATTTAAACAAAACAAAAAATTACAAAAATTATCAATCAAATGTTAGGAGGAAAAAAATGCTCAATAGGGTTATGGTTTTTTTTGTTATTTTAAATTAATTATATTGCAAGGCACAATTATCAAAATCATTAGCACAATTATCATAATCATTTTACACTAATTCTTTGAATCATGTTTAGGGACCATGTAATAAGGCTGCACATGAAAGCGTAAAAAGTAATGCAAAAATTAGTTCAAAAATAAAATATATAGACCAGAGTGTAAACTATATATATATTTACCAAGTTTAAATCTATACTATAACAACAATCTGAAACTCATACCATTAAGCAAACCGGAAAATAAATGGAGTTAAAGAGTCAACTAGAATAGAGCTAGAATAGAATTTTGATGTCCTAAAATGTAATTATGTAAAAAGTTCTTCATTTGTAAATCTAAAGCGATGAAGACCAGATGGCCCAAGCTAGTATTGGATTATTACATAGCCGTGTAATATTTTATTGG
This sequence comes from Camellia granthamiana, assembly GCA_036172215.1. Taxonomy (NCBI): domain Eukaryota; kingdom Viridiplantae; phylum Streptophyta; class Magnoliopsida; order Ericales; family Theaceae; genus Camellia; species Camellia granthamiana. Next base: position 23,749,729 of record CM069908.1, on the reverse strand, counting down.
AATAATTATAAAAAAATCCTCAGAGTTTTAACACTTGTAACAAAATAAACTATAAATTTTTAAAATTGTTAATTTAAATCTTAAATTTTTGATTTGTTTACAATCTATATAATCTGTATATTATTGTTAAGTAAAATTGATAGAAAAAAATAATATTTTAATCATTAAACTCAACAAAAAAAGAGTAATTTAAATATTTTATATATATCTATATTGAGTTTAATAACTAAAATAACCATTTTTCCATCGATTTTATTACAAATTAGCATAATATAAAATGTTGTAACCGAACCATAAATTTTTGTTACATGAACTACCAATTTTTAGACATTTTATTATGCTAATTTGTGTCAAAGTTAAACATTTTGTGATTGATATTACGAAATATTATAACAAAATTACACTAATTTATAGTAGTGCATGTGGGTACATCAATAAGGAGTGCACACCATAAGCTTTCCTAGTATCACGTATATTGTATAAATTAACTTTTGAATGGATAAGAGTTAATTTATTTATATATATATGTGAGAGATATGTATATATATATATTGCTCTCTTATAAAGAAAAAAAAGTTCACGACGAGAGAGCAAGATATATACATATTTATCACATATATGTTTATAAATTAGCTTTTGAATATGTATTTTGATCATAAAATTGGCACATACAGGTTATATGCTACTCTTTTGTTCTCTTTCTTTAATTAAAAGGGATAAAGTGACAACATAACACAGTTCAAAGAGGTAAAATATAATTTTTTTTTTTGGTCCAACAGCACAAATATAATCTAATAATAGAAGTCTATCAAGCAACTTAACAGAAAGCAATTATAATAAGAGAGAAAATAAAAATAAAGAATCCAATATAATAAAGGAAAAATTATCAATTTTTGCCTTTGATAAAATTGAACCTTTAACATCTCATGTATAAATGTACGGAGGTGAACAATTGAACTAATCTTAACAAACATACAATTGACAAATATTTACTTTAACAATACCAAAGCACATTCAATTTTAAAAAATGGGAAAACAACAATACAAAGCAAATGAATTTGGTACAATCCCGATAAGTTATAAGTTGAAATTAGTCTAAGTTCAATAATTACTTAATATATCTAAAATATAATGATTGCATATATTTGAAATCAATCAAGAAAAAACATCATAAATAAATAATTTATAAAAATAAAAAGAACACATGAATTTGTACTCACTTCTCATCTCTAACATTGGTATGTTGTGGGTTGGGCATGTTGACAATCTATCCTCTCTCTTATTGCCCTTAGCACTAAGCTTTTTTTGCATATGTAATGTTTAGCTTAGCTGGGAGCTAAAAATAACCACTTATTATAGTGCTCCATTTATGTGTGTTGGTGTGTGTGTTGATGTGTGCGGTAGGTTCTGCTAAAAGTATTCTTTAAAAGTCCCAACGACCTTTTCAAACGTGGATGAAAAATGGACATCTTTTGGGTTTTTTTTTTTTTTTTTTTAAGTGTGTTAAAAGATGCTTCTTTTAATTTATTTTGAGTAATATCATCTCTTATATTTTTATACATTTTTAAAAAAAAAATTTTAAAAAAATCAAAAAATCAACTTTTAATCATCTTTCCAAAACACTCCTTAATTAACTCTAAAAAAACTAATCACAGTTGACTTGTTGGTAGAATCATCGTGAACTTATTTCGATGATTCAAATCGTTTGTTTTGTAAGATTCATTAAGCATATTATGGGTTGGTTTAGTATAAAGGTTTGGGTTGGGTTGGGACAATTTTAGCCACAAAAAGACAAAATATGCTATTTTAACCACAAAAAATAAAACATCACATCCAACTTATAATCATTATACTTTTCTCTCACAAAAAAAGCCAAAAAAGCCGAAAAGTCATTCCCAAACCAAACTTTTTAGCCCAAGCTAAAATAGCTAAAAAAGTCAACCCACTTCCCAAACGACACCAAAATAAGTCAAAGTCAAAAAGACAAAATAAGTCAAAGTCAATAAGACAAAATGTCACATCCAAACCATAATCATTTCATTTTTCTCTTACAATAGTCAAAATAGCCAAAAAGCCCATCCCAAGAGAGGCTTTTTAGTCCTAAACTAAAATAGTCAAAAAGTTAAAAAGCCAACCTACATCTCAAACAAAGGCTATTTAAATAAAATAAAAAAATTATATTAATTTGACATTTGTATTCACATGATTATATCATATTTATTTATTTTTATTAAAATAAACACTTCATCCATTTGTTTTAAACAATTAAGACCTCATCATGTGTTACTGATATTCAATTAATTTGATTTTATTGCATAAGTGATTTCTCAATAAATTTTACAAAAGTCACTAAAATATGCTCAGAATGAATTCACGCAAGCCTTCACAGCACCTAGTTGTGACTTATGAGCAATGTAGGAAACCTCTCCCTCCGTAGGGCTATAATTGTCATACTAGCTCTCATCCTTACGTTTATATGAGTGATGTTAGGGTTGCCTCTATTTACATACCATATTTTGTCTTAAGGCACACCATTACTCAATTCACACATTTAATAATTTTAAAAAATATAATTTTTCTCAACACACACCACAACATTCCATTTTTGCCCTTAATTCCACACCACTTCGTACACACCTCCAATTAAAAAAAAAAAAAAAAAAAAAAAAAAAAAAACACCTAACTGTTAGACATTTACCACGACAGCAGCCATCACCGGCAACCACCATCAACACCAATCATGGCCACCGCCGTCAACCCATCCTTCCGTCTTCGCAAACCATCACCAACTGGTCCACTCACAACCGATAAGGTCATCGAATTGGATTGTATTTCAGTGTTATCATGGGAAAAATTAACCGATTCATTCAATACGAGTATATCAGCAGTAATAAGAATTGAATCATTATTCAACAAAAAACCAGATTTAGGGCCAAGAATCGAAGCAGAGGGAGTGAAATCACACCAATGATGAGACTTCTTCTTGCTAGAGAAGCGGTGCCAAGAATCCCTATGAATCGATTTGGATTTGTCGAAAGGAATTGACAATGGTGAGATGATAGCTAGTGAAGTAGTCCCATTTGGAAGAAGAGGCGCCTCTATGGTCCATGATTTGGAGGTAGATTGAGATGTAACCAAGAAGAGCTTGAGAGTCGCTTTTTGGGTAAACCAAAAGTGACAATCATAGCCTTCGACTTCGAAGTACTTGCTCCATAGTGTCCTAGCTTTAACTTTGGGGAAATTGAAGATGCTCCATTTACACACCGCTGCGAACTCGTTGTGCTGCTCTACTGTCATCGACTCTTTGGCCGCTGGTTACGTCTCGAGACACCGCCAAATCCCCCGCCGTTGGCGCTGACACCACCATCGAGGGTTTCTCCGATTAACTTGCAACAATGGTGGCTAAGGTTAGGGTTTGGATGTTGTGTATTCAACTAAGGTGTGTATTGATATTCTTTTGTGGTCATTTTGGTCATTTTAGGTAAAGTCATTATTATAATAAAAAAATAATCAATTAATGTTGTACCTTGAGACAAAATGTGGTGTGTAAATAGAGGCACCCTGATATTAGGGACCCCAAATAATTTACCAATTTTTTTATCAAGCCTCTCACATGGTGTGAGACCCACACACATGTGGGTTTCTGTAAGTCCCACACTCATGTGAGAGGTTTGGTAAAAAATTTGGTAGATTATTTGGGGTCTATAACATTTTTCTACTTTTATTATTACTATTATATTTTATTTTATTTTATTGTATTTTTTAATGTAATCATCACATACTTTGCACAAAAAGTCCGCTAGCCTCTTTTGCTTCTGGGGTTCTGGACTAGACGTGTTTTTGTATGAATACAGCCATATAATACGGGATGTTCTGTATAGTTCGGCTTAAAAGAAAAAAATGGATAAATTACACTTATCTCCCTTGAAATTTTTGAAAAATATAGAAACCTCACTTATAGTTTTAATAATTATAGTAACCTCCCTTATTTTATCTAACAAGGTCAAGATTCTCCTATTTTTAACTGTCGTTTACACACTTTATAGAACCTACTGATGTTATCAAAGCTAAACACTAAATACCCATAATGTCCTCAAGTGTCCTCAACCCATCTATATATACCAATATCAAATGTTAGCTGGTCGTTCACCCGGATGTTTGGCCAAACATCCGAAACAGTGCTCCTTTTTTTTCTTTTTCTTTTTTTGGCAATTGTAACCTTTTATTTAAAAATACAACAATAGCTAGGTTACGTACAACTATTAAAATTTATCTTAAAATTCATTTTTATTTATTTATTTTATAGTATTACTTCAATCAAAATTTCAATTTATAATGAGATGAACACTAGAAGTGTCACGACCCCAACCCGCCCCTAGTAGGATGGTGCCGTGATGGCCAGTAATCCGTAATTACCGAAGGCCAACTTACTAAGATCAAAGACAATCAGAGTATAATGCAAGGGGCTTACAAATGCGGAAGCAATAAATCAATTACAAATGGTCCATAAGAGCTTGTGCGTAGATCAAATGACATACATATACCATATGGTTTACATCCAGTCCAAATTAACAAAATACAATTTACAACTTGATCAAAAGGCTTCTCAGCCGACAAGAATAAAATACAGCAATTACAAGCGAAGAAGCATGATTTTCAAGTGCTGCCGACGTAAGTACAAAAACGCCGACATAAATGCAAAACAGCCGAAGTAAGCACAAAACTGCCGACGTAAATCAATGCAGCCGACATGTCAAGAGTCCAAAACAAGCTTTGCAAAATAGACTAGGCGTCGCCGCCGTCCTGCTCATCACCTACATATATATAGAGAGGGTGAGTTTGACAACTCAGTGAATGGTACGAGTAATAAAGGTTTTTGCATGAATAGCCGAGGTCCTTCAAAGCAAAACAAAACTTTCTAAATCATACGAATATTAACCGAAGTCCTTCTGAAGCAGAATTCATCAAACTTTACCAAATCAAGGGATGAACCATGTTCATCTATCAAGTCTTACCATATACCAAGGGATGCTTACCAACATCGGCGTAACACAATCAAAACTATCAAATCAAGTGATGAACCGTATTCATCTAACAAATCTTACCATGTTCCAAGGGATGCTTACCAACATCGGCGTAACACAATCGAAACTATCAAATCAAGTGATGAACCGTATTCATCTAACAAATCTTACCATATTTCAAGGGATGCTTACCAACATCGGCATAACGCAATCAAACTGTCAAATCAAGTGATGAACCGTATTCATCTAACAAATCTTACCATATTTCAAGGGATGCTTACCAACATCGGCGTAACACAATCGAAACTTATCAAATCAAGTGATGAACCGTATTCATCTAACAATTCTTACCATATTTCAAAGGATGCTTACCAACATCGGCGTAACACAATCAAACTGTCAAATCAAGTGATGAACCGTATTCATCTAACAATTCTTACAAACTTGCAAACTTGTGTGACTTAGGCCCGTAGCCCTTTTTCACCTTATTGTGTGACTTAGGCCCGTAGCCCCTTTTCACCTTATACTTGTGTGACTTAGGCCCGTAGCCCCTTTTCACCTTATACTTGTGTGACTTAGGCCCGTAGCCCCTTTTCACCTTATACTTGTGTGACTTAGGCCCGTAGCCCTTTTTCACCACGTTGGCTTTTCCAAGAAAGGACCGTATCCTTTTTAACACAAGAACTAATGTCACTTAGGCCCGTAGCCCTTTTTGACAAGGTGGTGCTGCGAAAGTTTATAGTCCTCCAGCCAAGGGACTTTCACCAGTAGTGCTGCGAAAGTTTATAGTCCTCCAGCTAAGGGACTTTCACAAGTAGTGCTGCGAAAGTTTATAGTCCTCCAGCCAAGGGACTTTCACCAATAGTGCTGCGAAAGTTTATAGTCCTCCAGCTAAGGGACTTTCACACTTAATATCAAAACCAGGCTCATACTTATTACAAAGATATCGTCAAAACGAAGCTCATACTTAACCTTTTATACTTAGTGCTGCAAAAGTTTAGAGTCCTCCAGCACGAGGGACTTTCAAGAACATCATCAAACAAGGCTTATCATTGATACATTCGAAATAGGCTAATCATTCATGCTTATCAAAGACTTTCTTCAAAACAAAGCAAGACAAGATTTATCAAAACATTATAACATAGCTTTATTAAAAGCACCACTCACCTCGGTCTTCTTGGGTGAAGGCTCAAAGCAAAGATCAAAGTCCTGGCAATCACAAGGCAAATCACATTCTCAAAACAAGCTTCATATTCACATAATGATCTCGGCACTCTCACCGAATCTAAGTCAAAAGCAAAGCAAGCATGTCAAGGGTCAAAACCCTGTTTCCCATCTCATGGAAACACACTGGGTAATACTCAGGTCTAGCCGAGGTCCCACACCTTCTTGCCGAGGTGTGAACCTGATGGCCACACACAACACGAAATCGGGAAAAACCTGGGTTTCCCTTTGGAGAATGCAAAGGACAAAACAATCAAGAACATCAAGAACATGCATGCTGGAGTTCATAACTAGTACATTCAAAATCTGAGATCCCATGCAAAGAGCTCAAAACATGGACCTGGGTATTTGTACAAGGAAAACATGCAAGCACAAACACAAAAACATGGTTCTTGTTCCAAACTTTCGGATCAAAACGAGACTTTACTCAAGAACACATGAACATCAACTTTCTCTTTCAAAACCGACTTCAAATCGTTGCATGGCATGCCAAACAAACACAATCATGCAATGCAGCTTGATAACCAATAAGAGCAATCAAAGTAGAGCAAGAATCTAACCTCAAAACTCAGATCCAACGGTTCGATCTTCAAAGATCAAGCTCGGATCACCACTTCTCTCTCTAAAACTCTTTCTTCTCCTTCTCGAGAGCTTCTCTCTCTAGAAACCAAGATTTGAGACAAAATGATTTGTCTCCAAGTCTGCCGGCTGTCTATACACACAGCTCGGACACGTGGCTCAACCGGGTTGGTGCAGCTCAAAAGGTGACTGATTGATAAGACAAGTCACTGACAAAGCGTACTCAACAAGCTTGACAGCAAACACATCGGCGAGTAATGACGTCGGCCAAAGTCAAACTTCGGCAACGAGACAACAAGAACGTCGGCTAGGGAGGACGACACTTACTAAGTCGTGCCACACCTGCCCTGGAACAAAACACCAAGTGCAAAGACATCTCGGCCTGGAAGGTACACTTCTCGGCCTTGGTTCTGAACATCTCGGCAATCATGCCGGAGTGAAGATGGAGGTCAACAGATGGCTCCAGAATAGTTCTAAGTGCAGAGGTTCAAAAGTGGACTACACTGAGCTGACCTCGGCCACACACACCAAGCAAGGAACAGATCAAGCAAACACACATAACAAAGCAAGCCGAAACAAGATTGATAAGATTGTAACATATCAAGACAAGGTCTTACATGAATGTATGCAAGTATAGCTAAAAGAATGAGGGTTGTTACAAGAAGCATAAACAATTAATTAGCCAAACAATAACAAAGAAACATGTTTGGTTCTCTTTTAGATTCACAATTCCAATTAAAAAAATTTCAAAATTTTTTCAAAACTCATAACTAAATACACAACTCAAAACTATTCAGAAACCTAATTCAAAAATTATTTTCAAAACTCATAACCAAACACACAACTCAAAACTTAATTTAAAACTCTTTTCAAAACTCAAAACCAAACTTTTTTCAAATCTCTATTCTAAAAGGAAAAATTTTTAAAAAATAATTTTTTATTTTATTTTTTAAAATTATTTTTAGAATTATGATTTGAGTGTGGAGTCGTATTTTGAGTTATGATTTTTGAATTGAAAAAAATTGTTTGGTTATAAATTTTGAATAGAGTTTTGAGTTATATTATGAATTTTTTTGGATTGATTTTTTTTAGGGTAAATATTTTATATTTTAAATATTTATTTATTTATTTATTTTAATGTGCATTACTTTTCATACATTTATGTGTTGTATTTTTAAAAATATTTTTTACATATTAAAAAATTTAAATTTTATTTTTTTATTTTAAATATATAATTTTTATTTTAAATATTTTTTATTTTTTTATTTTAAATATCATATTTTATTTTATAAGCATATTTTTAAATATTTTAATTTTTTTGTTATGTGTTTGGTTACGATTTGAGTGTAGAGTTTTGAAAGTAGTGTGGAGTTTCGAGTTATGTGTTTAGTTTTTGAGGTTTGAAAATAATTTTTAAATTGAGTTTTGAGTTATGCGTTGATTTACGATTTGAGTGTGAAATTGTGTTTTGAGTTTAAAATATTAAAATTAAAAAAATAAAATATTTACAAAATAAACTAAAATATTGAAAATAAAAATAATTAAAAATATTTAATTAAAAATTATATATTTAAAATAAAAAATAAAATTTTCTTAAACATTTTTTAATATTTAAAAAAAATAAATCTAAAAAAGCAAGGGTAATAAGAGTAATAAATCCTAAAAAATAATTCATAATTTAATTACTGTATAACGTAAACAGATGGGATAAGGGTATTATCATCTTTTTGTGCTCAAAAGGAAAGGTAATAAGGCCATTTATTTTAAGCAAGTAACATTGTTTGTTCCAATTTGACGGAATGGGAGAATATGAACAATGTCAGTTAAAGTAAGGAAGATTTATGTTATTATTCAAATCATAGAAGAGGTCTTTGTATTTGTCATAAACCTCAAGAGAGATGAGTGTAATTTACCCTTAAAAAATCGATTTATATATATATGAAAGAGTTCGGTTGACTTTGGGGTCTTACAATCCTTTTTAAAAAAAATATATATGTATATATATTAAGAGTAAATTATCAATAGGAATTGAACTTAATTCTCATCAAATCATATTAAAAATAAATCTTAACAAAATTATTGTTAAAAATTATATTTTGTGACAATTTTTTATACATGTCATTAAAAATTTATAATTAGTGACTTTTTTTTTATCACAATTTTTAAAATTGTAACCAAAATATTAGTGATGTTTTTCTATAACAAAATTTTCAAACTGTCAATGAAAGTTAAAAATTAATGACATTTTTTGTGGCGATTTTTATAAATTGTCGCTAAAATTTATAATTAGTGACATTTTTGTGACAAATTTTTAAATGTCACTCAAAATTAATAATTAGTAACGTTTTTTTAATAGTGTTTAATAAAAATTGTCATTAATTCTCACAGGACCTATTAGATAGTAAGTCCACCTATTATGACATATACGTAAATCTCCCATAAATCAATCTATACTATTATATATGTGAAGGGTAAAGTTGGTATTGAACATTTTTTTAATTCAATTTTTTTTTTTAAATTTCTCAACCTTTATTTTTTAAAATTCATTTCAATTTTTAGAATTTGAATTCAATCCTAACAACTTACACTGAGTTGTCCGTGTGTAGTGTAGGGTTTCATGAATAGATCATCCATAAAAAAAAAATAATAAAATAAAATAAAATAAAATAAAAAAAATTCAATTAGATATTTGTAACCTATAATAAGATCACACTTATGTTTTTAAAAAAATAGTTAGCATAATTTTAATATTTTTTAAGGGTAAATTACAAATAGACCCCCCTGAGATTTGCTTAAAATACTTATTGTCCATTGTGATTTGAAAAATTATAAATACCCCCTCATCATAATTTTTTATTTAACAGAATTAATTAAAAAAATGAAATTCATAATTACTCTCCTATAATTATTTAAATTATTAATTGAAACATATTTTTCACATCATTAAAAATTATTAATTAACTTGATGATTTATTAATAAAAATGGCGATTTGTTATGAAATTAGAAATTTCGAGGGGTGGAATGTAATTTCCAGAACCACAGAGACAATTCGTATTTTAATCAAATCTCAAAAAGTTTAATTGTAATTTACTCTTTTTAAAAAAAAAAAACAATTATGGTTCGATCATGAGTGTATGCATACTCGATTAACCTCATTTTTTTTAATGAATAATATATTCAACGAATCCTATAACATAAATAATTCAAATTATCAAAATAGAATCAATACAAATCTCAATCGGACCATCATAGCGAGATGCTATGACAACATCCTCCCATTGTCCTCAATCATACAGTTTATATCTTATTTTTCTAAAAGAAAATGATCATATATGCATATATCATGTGTATCGTTACTTCTAGTATATATATATACACACATTTTAGTAAAGTCATGATTATTAAACACATTTTTTTTTCTTTTTCTGAAACAGTGTTTAGTAATTATGTTTTTAAATTTATATTTGAAGTGAAAGTTTGATAATAGTATGATGAAAAATCGTGATTGGTAATTACATTTTTATGCAAAGTTTAATGTAAACATGAAACTGTTTATTAAATACAATTTAATTTTCGGTTTTTGAAAGAGACTTTCAGGGCTTAAATTGTGAGTGAATGAAAGGGTTAACAATATCTAATTAACTTAATTTTTTACAGGTATGTTTTATTTAATGTATTCTAAAATATAAAAGGTTTGAATTATTAAAATGAGGCCCAAAATAGACTCATTTGGCTACATAGCAGTGACTACTGTATCCCAACACAACAACCACCCTAAATCCGTTGCTTAAGAGTTTATTTGTCTGCAATTACAGGGTTATATGTGGTTCTTTATTGAGAAAATTACAGTTATGTGGTCTTTTAAATTTATTTTACAAACATATGAAAAAGTTTAGAATTTTAATTATTAATGTTTATAAAGTTTACAATGTAATTTTTTTTTTCTAATTTTATACAAATTGTTATTTCTCCTTTATTTGTGCTGTGGTTATTGAGTTTGATGGTCATTAATTTTTTTGTTATTGTTGAATTTTAACCACCCAACTTGGTGTAATATTTTTTTTTTATTTCTAATTAAGTTATTATCAACTGACAAAAATAATAGTACATTTTAAAAAAATTAATTGGATAACCAGATGAATTAAAAAGGTCTTAGGGTTAATCTTTGTAAATAAAAAAATTTATTATAAATTATCAAATTAAATTTAAATCTTTACCACATATTATATTTTTAAATAACTTTTCAAGTTAATTTTTGGATATATTACAAATTTGCCTTAAGTTTGGAAAGAATACTTCAAAATTTTTACATAATTAAAATTGACTTCCTTCAAAGTTTTAATTTACATAATATTTTAATTTTTTTAACAATAATTTGTAAGTCGTATAGATGAAAACATATCTCATCATTTCTTTCTAATAAAATAGATATTTATTATTATTTATTTCATTGTCTATCTATTATTTGTGTTTATTTTGATTACTTTAGTTTTATTAAAAAAATAATATAATTTTTTTAAACTGTCAGAGGTGTGTAATTTAGCTTTAATTTTTTAAAAGTACCTAATTTCTTAATATTAAAGTACAAGAAAGAACTTGAGTTTCTTTTCTTGTGATTGAGGGGTGTGTGTGTGTGTGTGTGTGAGATTTTTATGTAATAAATTATAGCTAGTTTCTTAGATAATTCATGTCATTGAAGTTATCTTTCTTTCGAATGTGATCTCAATTGGGTAGTGATTGAAATGGCCATTGAGATTTTAAGATTGGCTTAATTATTCTTCATACATAAATGAACACGGCAGTGCTGTATGTACCAATTAATGTGCCAATTAGTGGATCAATTAGTGTTATGTCATTATTACTAGAATAATACTATATATACCAATTAATGTACACACTAATGTACTAATAGATGATGTGGTATCATTTGTATGATTTTGGATATTTATAACCTGTTTAATAAATGTGGTCAATAATAATATCATAATACCAGTTGGTACACCAATATGTACATCAATTGGTACATGTAGCACCACCGTTATTACTGACCCCATCTATTATGCAAATTACAAATACCCAAAATGATTAAAATTATGTCACATCATCTATTAGTATACTAATTAGTACATTATTTAATACGTATAGTATTATTCATGAACACATATGCAACTCATTACAAGAATAATTGATAGATAAATAAATAAATGCATACATGTATATACCTCTGTTTAGTTGTTGTATTGCATGATTAGTTAAGTCAAACTTCCAATGATTTTATTTTTTTTATTTTTTATTTTTTATTTTTTTTTGGGGGTGTGCTTCTAGTTTGAAGTCTCAGGTATGGGGCCTAGTTGTATGTTTTGTTTTAATTTGGGGGGTAAAGGTGATACTTAATAATAGTTCATTAGATTTTTGTATAATTAATTCATTGTGTAAGCATTGGAAACAAAAAAAGATTAAGAATACAATTGATAGGCCTTAAAATCACTTAATTTGCCTAAAAAAATGTCGAGGGAATTGAAATTAAATAGCATTGCCAAGTTATAGACCATTGGAAGAGATATAGACTAGTACAAAATTGTTCCATAATAATATTTGACCTTTATAAAGTATTTGTGGTGATTATTTGTAATTAATTTTTCAAAAAATAATTATATTATGTCGACCAAATTGTGAATCATAAGCTTTGTTGGGGATGATCGTTTGTTTCCTTATGGCTTGAAATGATTCAATTATTTTATTGCATGTAGGATAAAACGAAGGGATTGATTTTGGGAGTACGTGGAGGATTTAAAAGGTCATTTTAAGTGTAACTTTTGTCAAAAAGAATTTGTTGGAGGGATATCAAGAATCAAATCACATTTGTCTGGTAAAAAAGGTCGTGACAATGAAATTTGTTTAAAAGTGCCTGATAATGTTGAAGTCAAGGCTTGTCAAGCAATTGGCTCCCTTTACAAGAAAGGTAAGAACATTGTAGTTTCAATTAGTGGTGTTGGGGGTGGAATTAATTCAACTTCGACAACATCCATGAATGACAAGGATGCGGTCGACAAAAAGTTCATTAAATTCATTCTTTTAAATAACATTACTTTTTAAATAAGTACGTAGTTACATAAATACATACGAATTTTCTTCTTAGATAATGATCCTCTCACAGCATTGCCAGAGTTCCAATTAGAAATAGCAGTGATTAAGTGCTCTTCAAATAGGTCCAGAAACCCGTAGACCCAATCAATATCTTAGGAATTAAAACCCATATCCATACTGTCACGATCCAAACTTGCCCCTATAGGTTTAGCATCATAACCGGCCAATAATCCGAGATTACCAAAGGTTTTCCTATACAAATCAAAATAATCGGGTCTAGCTGAGCTAATAAATAAGAAACTAACATCCAACAAGCCGTGAAGACTTAAATGGGACAGAAGAACTTTTATATATGCATGTATATAAAAGTAAGCAGTTTATACACATCAGTCCATTGCCAGTTTCATTACAAAACACAGCCAAAACACAGGGACTTAACCCCGGCCAACAAAAATCAACATTATTAAGAATTTGCAAAGCATTGGTTCATATACAAAAGGGTGAGTTTCAAACCATCCATGACGTTTGAAGATTGACCGATTGGAACCCCGAAATGGGGCACAAAAGTTGGCTTGACATAACAGAGGCTAGGTCGACGCCACTACGTCTCCTCCTGCACTTGATCACCTACATACATATATAAAAGAATGAGCTAGAGCCCAGAGAATAACAACAACGTAAAGAGGTGTTGAATGATGTCCTTGTTGTAATCTAAATCAGTCAGTTATGGCAATTCATGAAAAATCAGAGTCATTGGCATAACAGATGCATATTTTATATAGAAAACATAGCAGTTATACGTGGTACATCCAATAGCAGAATAGTATAGACGGTCATGAAAACCGAACAGTCAGAATTGATGGACGTGCCATCAATAAAGTAAACAAAAGTTCTAAGGATTGGAATTGACCCGAGATCTCTGTAACAGTAATAGTAAACAAATGCTATGGATGCCACGAATACAGTTTAGAAAAACAGGACAATCATTCATTTAAACAAAAATCATCATTTCATAAAACAGAATATAATATAAGTCAGAAAATACTTGTAACTGAACATATTTTTGCAAGGTTGTTACTCACAGTTGTCTCCTCGAATTATGTGGTTGGGATGCAACGTTTGACCTATACAGATACATGCAAGCGAAACACGTTCAATTCACAGTCCATTTACTCGGTTCTTAATCTATTCGGTGCCTTTATTATTAGTTCACTTTATTCTTTTTATTTCTCCTTAATTTATCTCATACTCATGCAATGCATATGAATGGAAAAACATTTGAAAACCATACAACGGAAGCCCGGTAGTCTGAGAAACGAAAAGAAAACAAAACTGAAAAATTGCTCTGAAAATCACACGTACGGAGGCCCTGACTGCACGTGCGAAAATCAATTATAACAGAAGTAACACAGGAACAAGGCAGGCTTGGCCGCACGTACGGGACCTCAGAACGCATGTGCGGTCTGGATTCAATTCTGTTCGAAATTCTGCTTTGAATTTGGGACTCAAATTTTCCAAAATCCAACTTCCATTTCATGGAAAACAAGGCCAAAAACCTTCAAAACATCTTCAATTTAATAGTTCTAACTTCAAATAAAAACATAACTTTTATAAAAAAACCAAATTTCTATTTGAAGATAAAAAAAAACCTACAGTTTAAGAGCAAAAATCAAAACTGTAACAACCCCAACCTATGAGTAGCCTATAATCCATGATTAAGAATGCCTATAGGTAATTAAGAGGAAATGTTGAGTTAATTGCATTTGTATCATGTTATTTGTGCTTATATCTGTCTGACGTCGGAATATCTGTCTGTGTTTTTGTTTCGGTTTGCAAATTGAATGCCTTATCGGCATCCGATTACGAAATTGACTTGGTTTGTGTGTTATTTGAAATTTTTAGAAATTTATGGTAGGTTTAATCGAAATCTGATTCGGAATCAAATAAATAGAATAAATTAGTTAGAACTATGTACACTTAATTAGCTTAATTAAGGCAACCATTAACTACACCTATATAAGACTAGTATGAGCCCCTAGATTGCATTAGAACATATCACTCATCTTTTTTTTTTTTAAGCTCCAAGTAGAGAGAGGGAAAGAAAGAAAGAAATTGGACTCAACAAGGGGATTGATAGGAGTTTGAAGGAAATTCAAGAGAACTTGGAAGATTAGGCTACTACACTTGGAAATTCAAGTCTTTCGGTAAGGAAACCAACTCTTACGAAGAATTTAAGGCATTAAATAGATGAATTCAAGATAATTAAGTAGATTAACTTGAGAATTAAGGTAAGTTTAGAGAATTATAATTCAAATCCTACATGTATGCACATTCCATAGCATTTTGGGTTATTTTCAAAAGGATTTCTGCATGCATGGTCTTACCTTGGTTTTGTTATAAGAATTCAACATGTTTTTGAGTTAAATATCTTAGTTGATCATGTTTTGGAAGGTTTGAGTTCATAACAAGTCATGCATGTTATGCTTTCAAAATTTCAAATTTGTTTTTGGATAATTCACTTCCCTTTGGGTTTTGATTTTGTGAAATGATCTTCAATTCATAGTGTTTTACAAGTTTAGACATGTTTTCTCAAATTTTGGGCCCAAAGGATGTGTTTTGAAGCTTTGAATTTGAGTTTTGAAGTTGGGAGTGCAATCTGAAAATTCCAGAATTCGCACTCTTCACTAGAGCGGTGGAGTCTGCGCTCGAGCGAAGAATGTGAGCTCCTAGTACTTTTGCAGAGTTTAGGGGTTGGCTTAAACGGCAGAACCTATGCTCAAGCGACCACCTTTATTTTTGATCCTCTGCTCAAGCGTAGTAAGTTGGGCTCGAGCATAAAATGAGAGCTCCTAGAAGTTTTACAGAGTTTTGCAAACTGCTCAAGCAATCGAAGTTGCGTTCAAGCAAGGACCCTGTTTACTCAGTCTTTGGCTCAAGTGATCGTCGAGCGTCCGCCGAGCATAAAAATCATGTAACCAGTACTTTTGCACATCTTACAGACCGCTTAAGAGACCGATGTTGTGTTCAAGCGGACTGCCCTATTTTTGAAAGTTTGACTAAGTGTTTCAAATCACATTTTGGTATCCTCATTGCATCCTAGGTATTCTTAAGCCCTAATTAAGACATAATAATAAGGATAAGGATTAAAAACACACCAAGATAGAAAAGAAATGAGGTAAGTATTTTTCGAATGTGTGTTTTAATATGTATTTGCTATGTGCTTGTGTAGGTCACGCGATTTAGCCGTTTGGTTTGTTTGATTCGTTTGATCTGCTATCGGAGCTAACTGTGAGTAATAACCCGGTAAAGTTATGTTAAATATTCTCTGAACATTATGATATGATATGAATAGTTTCCTAAAATACTATTTTGAGATTAAACGGATAATGGTCCAATTCTTTGAAATATATTCGTGGCATCCTTAGCATTATATAATATGCGTCCATTCACGGGTCATCAGTATGCCTTTATGGCCGTCCCTTTATGGGTCATCTGAAATGTCTTTGTGCACATAAGTCATCAGTCTGCCTTTATGGTCGTCCCAAATTTGGGTCATCGGATTTGTTAGCGCTAACAGATGTACCACGTATGATTATTTAAATATGTGAACTTTGGAAATGAGTATGAGCATGATTATGAATATGAATCTATTTATGATTTTTGAATTTGTTATGGATATCATTCATTAAAATTTTTACTTTGTTATTATTCACTGGGTTCTAACTCACTGTATTATTTATGTATATAGGTGAACAGACGCGTGACCAAGCCTAAGCTGCTGCCTGGAGAGTTGTTTTGGTCAGCCAACCGTAGTGCCTCCCGAGGAGGTTCTCGAACTATGATGTGGTCAAGTTTTTGTGAACCATGTTAAAGATCTTTTGTATTTCTTTTGTTAAGTTTGAACAGGTCTTTCGTTGACTGTATGTATAGATGGTGACTTGGGTATGACGTCTTAATTATGTAAATTAAGTTTAAAATTTTTTAGTCTCATGTATGTCTACATAGCTCTAAGGACATTATATGTTTGTATTTGCTTTCGCCAGCCCCCGTATTTTGTTGAATTTGTTCAGAGACCTTTGGTTATCCTAGGATTACTGTCTGGTTACGGCGCTAGACCTATAAGGGTGTGTTTAGGTTATGACAAAAACCATTCAAGTGGTAGATTTCAAACTCAAAATCCATGGAGTTTCTCCTCTTCAAATCTCAAAACTCATGCAAATATCATGTATGTCACTATCATGAGTTTAATTCTTTCATTTCTTCAATTTGTGTTCATGTTGAGGCTTAACCCTAAACCTTCCATTAATTACTTTATCATGAATTTATCTCAAACTCTATAGGATTATGAGTGTGATAGTTCAATTTAGGAGATCAATGGAGAATTCTTACCTTATGTGGTTGATTTGAGCAAATCCCCTCCTATCTCTTTTCCTTCCTTACTCTAGGGCTTTTTTCCCTTTCTCTCTAGAAATCTCTCTCAAGTCTCTACAAAATATCTCCCTCTTATTTGTTATCTTAAACCAATAAGGTGCCTAATCACTATTAATTGGTAATTGCTCCTAAATTAGCCTAATAAATCAAATGCACTTAATGAATTCTATTATCATCTCCTACCACCCCCAAAGAACACTAAATTTATCCATACTACAGTAAATCAGGCTCTAATTGCCTATTCCAACAATTTAATTTCAACCTTATGGTTTAATGATTCAGACAGGTCTTTTTCACATTCTAACATATCTGTCAATCAAAATATAATTTAGCACATAGCACATAATTAACACACATATAAGCATATAAGTCACATGTAAACACATAATTAAGGTAAGCCACAGAAGTAACAGTTAATTAAGGAGGCGGGTGTTACACATACAATCACATAAGCATGTTATTACATAGCATTACAAACATACAAATTTCTCTATCAAGCAAGATAAACCCACTGTGGTAAGAACCACTTCTCACATACCCAAAATATTCAAACCCAGTACGTTCTGATACTAAGTTATAACGCCCCAAAAAAATTACTATAACCTATACTTAACGTCAAAAGTGATGACAATGATAAAGTGGTTATCTTTCATAGATTTACAATTAAGCTTTATAAAAGAGTAATATAATAGAAAGACAAGATAAATGTTAAACGAATAAGAAATGCTTTAAAGGCTTACTTCTTTCCAAGACGATATTTGGTTGCAACAAAAGTGGACTTAAGTCCAATACAGTTAAAGCCCTTGGCTTGTATAAAAGTAAATACAGTAAATACATAAAAGAAGCTCTCGCTCTAAATCCTCCTAAGTTATTGCCTTGGCAGAGGCATATCATCAGCACGTGAAATGTTTTTCCCACATAGGGTGAGCCAAAGTCCATTAGAGATAATCCAGCACAGTATATGAATTTTAACGAAACTATAAGGTGAATGCATATGCAATACTCGTGCCAAAACATTTTACACCTCTTTTCCAAAACCATGTAATGCCAAATAAATATTATACTTCATAAGTCATTTCCTTACCAATGGAAACTGGGGCAGTGAATCAAACTTTGGGACTTTCAAAACAATACCACCTTTTCCCGAAAATTTCGTCTGGAGAAAGCCGTAAACCGAGACCCATGTAAACGTAGACTATACAAGCACTACTATTGCCATTTCACGAAAATTTCATCCACGGGATCGACCCTTATGTATATGCGCGATTTTTGAAACTTTCACCATCGATACACAGGCCAACTTATTTGATGCAACAATAATTGCTTCCCAGATTCACTCACATTCTCCAAACAATATACATGTGTAATGTACAAATGTGAAATAATGATCGATGCAAATGAATAAGAAAATAGTTTCAATTCTCTTAATTCACATGCGATTTCTATAATAATCATAACTATCCTCCACTGATAGCCCAAAACAGATATTTCTAAACAGATAATTTATATTCCTTAAAGATAAACTTTTCATATTTCAATAGGTGAGTGATAATTCATATCTAACTCCACAATCCATATCAATCCATCCAATTTCACATTTCTAACATCAGTTCCATTTATTTATACAAAATAAACATTTGAGACATTTAGGGCAAAGCCCTATTTCATTCCAAAACATATTCCGAGTATCTAAATCAATAATTTCACCACAACTCAACCTCTTTTCCACTCCCACAACCATTTTCAATACATCCATTTAAAAACCCCTCTTTTGATTTTAAACCAAAACCCTAAGTTTGTCCAAAATCCTTCAAAATCAAAAGACTGTTTTATAAAAACAAATAGCTAAGTTAAAAATCGTAAAAAAGTGTGGAGAATCCCTATCTCGAAGCTAGAAGACCAAGGAGAGAGTGGAAAAACCTCAAAGAAGCCGAAATTCACTTTTGTTCCGATGAAAAGAGAGCTCACAGAGTGTTCTACCTTTTTAACAAAGGGAATAGGGTGAAGAAATCACTAGATCTTGGTGTTTATGTAGAGAGAATGTAAGTTTTAGAGAGAGAGTGTGTCTAGATCTAAGGTTTTTGAAATGTTCACAGAGAGAGAGAGAGAGAGAGAGAGAGATGAAAAAGTGATATAAAAAGTGACTTTTACGGATTGATATACGCGCAGACTGCTCGAGTATAAGAAGTGACGCTCGAGCGTACAGACACAAAAGATGTGACCGTTCGAGCGCAAGAAGTTGTCGCTTGAGCGTGAAATACAAACTCCCAGCAGTTTGATAAACAAAAGACTAACGCTCGAGCGCAATAAGGGTCAGTCGAGCCAAGACCGCTCGAGCGTAAAAAAACTTTGCTAGAGCGTAGAATACCATTTCCCAATAGTTTTGCAGACCTGCAAAAGTACTGAGAGTTCACAAAGACCGCTTGAGCGCAAGAAGTGATGCTCAAGCATAGGAACAAAAATCTGGGCAACAACTCGAAAAATAAGCGACCAACCTATTCCAAACACGACTAACATATCTCAAAAGCCAAACTCAAAGACAGATAAGGGAAAACCTAATATGAACAACTGCATGAGACAATGAAACCCGGATTCAAAATATCAAATGGGTTGGGTTTAAATAAAAACGCTATAATTTTTTTCATAGATCCTTTTGAGCGTGAATTTAACATTCAATGGTGCCAATAAATTTGATAAGTTTGTTTTTGTATATTTTGAAAATATTTGTGTTAATAGAAACAAAAATATGTTTCTTATTTATGATAAACAACACCTAAGTGGTTAGGTCATCGTACATTATTTGAATACATTAATAAGGATATAAGTGGTTTAGTTTGGTCTGGTCGGAATTAGTGTTATAAAAAAATATTAATAGTTTAGTGATTTATATTTTGGAATGCATGTTTCTTTTCAAAATGATAAATTTAATGATTCAAAAATAGATTTAAAAAATATTTTTAATATAAAACCTTAAAAGTTTCTTTAGAATGAAAACAAATCAAATGTAACAAGTTAGAAGTTCTTGGTATAACAAAACGTAAAAAAAAAAAAAAAAAATGAGTCATAAAGTTTAGAAAAATATGTTGTAAAACGATTAATTTAAAAAAAGGAAAGTAACATTTCATTAGATGTGTAACTGTTAACAAAAAATTATTCTAAAAATACTTAAATTTTAATAATGTGATCTAAAGAAATCCATTCCAATCATACTGCAGGTTAGAAAATATGTTGTACCACATTTTTTATCTCATTGTGAAACGATTCACGTTCCAAATACAGGTCAAAGTTTAGAAAAAATTAGGTTGAGTGTGCCTAATCATTGTGGCCATTTGATTTAGACTTTTGTGGTTTTACGTTTATCTCTTGCATTTATATTTTATTGTTCGTTGTGATACATTGTGCCATTTCGGTTTAGATTTTTAGTGCTTGTAAGATGATTTATTTAAGCATAAAAAAAAATATAGGTATGTAATCCTTACTTTAGTGGGTAATGGAACAAAATTTTAAACTTGGTGTGTCGGATTGACTGAGTACAACAAATTGTCAAAAATGTCCTCACACACTAATGCAGTTAATAGATGCAAACATTAGGGATTAAATTAAAAAAAAAAATTTATATATTAGGTACTAAATTAACATAACTTAAACATTTGGAAATCAAAATGACAAAAAATTTAAATTATAGAAACAAATGATTAATATAATTTGTAATATAACAATTACCATTACATAGACAACCTATATCATTGCTCTCTCAAGTCATGATTCAGGAGCATTAAAACATTAAACAACATTTTGTAAGCTAATTCAGTAATTGAGTTATGCAATACCCTTACAAAGCTAATACCCCATAAGATTAAAAGAGAGCATCCAAAAATTGGAACGAAAATTAGTAACAATAAAATTGAGGCAAGAGCTCCAGAGAAGAGACCCGTATGTCGAAGAACTTTTGCAATAGCTTGTGAATTGAGTTATCTCAACTGCTAATGCTACGACATAGAGAAGCACAATGACGTTGAAGGCTACAGTAATTATGAAGTGAGCATCATCGAATGGAGAACAATTCTTGCTTTGGTACTTCACTTGGAGAAGATTATTCAGAGTGGAGACGAGAGGGATAAAAATGATATGGAATGCCTTACAAGAAATAAGATTTTGCTCTCTTGCGCTATCATCACAAAAAGAAAAAGAAAGAGAAAGAGAAAGTGTCAATTTATTGTAAAAATCAACTTTGATGTCAAATATGATTAAGGGGGAAAATGTACAGCAAAGAAAATGGATTTCAATAAAAAAAAATGTATTTATAAAAAAATAAAAATAAAGACACAAATAGGGGCTAGAGGGCTGTTGTCCCTGCTAAGGTTTTAAACATTTCATTAAAACACATGATGTATTTATTAAATTTTTAAGATAATAATACTCGTTATTAATTGTTTTAAGATAGTAATACAACTCTTATCATTTCATTTGCACTTTGCCTTGCTTATCTGAGTAGCAAAATGCAAACATAATAACTAGATAAGGACATGAATGTTTTAAACATTTAATAAATGTGTCATATATTTTATACATAATTTGATTTTCTATAAATTCCTAATAAAATCCTAACAAAAAGGATAAACTATAATAATATAATATTTTCAAAGATTAACTATTGAGTTTTGAAATTCAGGAGGTCAAAATGTAAATATGTATTTAAGAAAATTTATTGTAATATATCCTAATTTTTTTCACATCATAAAAAAAATTAAAGACCAAAAAATTACCAAAAAAGTTAAACCCTAAACTAGACTTTAATTAGTATGTCAATTGCATAGTTGGAAAGATCTCAACAAAGCTGCTTATGTAAAAAAAATAAAGTTATACACATCAATTGATAGTACATTATTTAACCATAAAAGCTGTTTATGTAAAAAAATAAACTTATACACAAATCAATTCGTGTGTGTTTTGCTTTCCCTCCTCACTATTTGCCTTCAGAATCATTCCAAATCGACACTAGCGGCCTCGATTCCTCTACGTGGACGAACAGAGTTGTTCCACTACCTGTCTCCCGTTATGTCGTCACGTGCGTTCCTGTTCCTCGAGCCCTGCGCCTTGCCGGAACATTTAACCCTTCGCCTCCCAGCCGACGTTGTTACTCGGTCGGACACGCTCGATCGGTCGTATTGACGGTTGGCCACCTTGCCGATCAAATGCCCTATGTTAGCCCTTTTACCAGTCGGATGCTTTTGCTCGACTGTCTTGCCCAGTCGGTTGGCTCCCTCACCTGCAACTTGGGGGCTTGTTTCCATCTTTACTATTCTCTTCACTGGATTAAAGTTGCGCTCGAGAATGGAGGACGATTGATGGGCATGGCCCAAAAGGGGCTGTCTTGGGTTACCAAGCAGTCACTTGCCTGAAGCCCAGCAAGACAGGCCCAACACTAAGCCCAGTAGAGAACTCACAATGGTCAAGCCCAGGTACCAGCTAGACATATGTCAGGTACGAAGTTGGCTGCGTGGTAGATAAAGATTTTGGAGAGTTATTGAGCCCATGCGCCAAACATTAAATGAGACTGTCAAAGTATTAAATGCAACAAGACTTCTCGCTCTGAGACGTGGGAAAACCACCATGGCCGACGACAGGCAAATGGTAGGCTTTCGGTCAATAGGACAACATGAATGGACAAGGAAATGATTAATGAGCAATATAAGGAAGCCTTTGAAAAACGTTTTTGGTAGAAAGAAAGCTCTCTCTCTTTTTCTCTTTAAACTATTATTCGATACCACCTAACTTGATCGTTAGAGGGTCCATGGGAAGGAACCACCCCACTTTAGAACCTTCCTAATGGACTTGTTACAAGTGTGTCTAAGAAGGCTAAGAAGAGACGACCCGTGAAGCACTTGAATTAGTTCGACCCAATTCTACCCTGACCAAACTAGTTTCATCAGATAGCACATTATCTAACCATAATTATAATTATCTTTCCTTATAGATCACTAATTTTGAGGATTGATTAGGAAACAAAACAGAGGTGTCAATTTTCCACTGGAGAATGGTAAAAAGAAAAAAGAAAAGAAAAGAAAAACGCTAGGCCTCAAAAGTCAAGACCAAGGCCAAGTTTGGGAAGACTAAATAAGTGCACTTTTTGACTTTGTATGAAATATGGGTTGGATTTGGGTTGGGTTTGAAGTGATGTGTTAGAGAGGTGATGTGACTTAAATAAGATGATATCCGATCAACATGATTTTTTATAAGTATATAATACTCGACGAGTTCTACATATTGTACGGTTCAGATTATCAAAATATGACCCGTGATGGCCCCCACGGGTCAAACAAAACCGTCCAGTGCAATACCCATTTAGTAGCCAATCATTACTAAGCATCAATTCCACTCCCACAAAGTAGGACACCATAACTCCGAATCCTAATATTCCCCTACACACTTATTTATACAATTTTTTAATACACATTTTTTCATAAATATTTAAAAAGTTAACCCAAACATCTATATTTTTTCCCTCAACTTTTTAGTTCAAAAAGACAAAAAGTGCACTTATTTAGGACACCACAAACAACCTTTTTTTTTTTTTAGTTATATTCACTCTGTTTGATTTTTATTTTCAGAATTTATTTTTTAAAAAATTTTACATTTTTGTTTTTCATATTTTTTTTATTGAATTTTTTTAATATTTTAAGTAGTTTTTTTTGTAATTTTTAGTCACACCTAACATAAATACACTTAAAAAGTATAATATTTGTAAAAAAAAAAACTTTAAAAATTCACTAAATGCCAAAAATATTAAAAAAAAAAAAATTTGAAAATTCAGTACATTTTTCGTATTTTTGTGTATTTATTAATTTTTAAAAATATTTACTATTTAGATACATCTAAGTAAGGTGCATCTATAAAAATAAAAAAAAATTACTTAAAATTTAAAAAATATTCACTATAAATAAAAAAACACGAAAAATAAAAAAACTTAATTTTAAAAAAATTAAATTCAAAAAATTAAAACCAAACACATTGATTATTTTTTTATTATATATATATATTTTAAAACGTAAAAAAAAATCAAAAAATAATTATTAATTTACTTCCCAGGCCCTGTTTGGTAGAGCTGTGTGAAAGTGCTTATAGCTTATGTCTAAATAGCTTATAACTTATAACTATGAACATAAGTTGATTTCTGACTTATAAATTAAGCATCTTCTGCCCCACTTAAAGAATAAGCTAATTTCTAACTTCCAAAAAGCTATAAGCTATAAGTTATAAGCTAAACCAAACACATCAAAATAACTTAAATTAAGCTGAAAGCTGAAATAAGCAGCTTTTAAGCTGCATCAAACATGCACATTGTTGAAGATCAGTAAACACTATATTTGGTGTGTTCCATGCATTAGATGTTTGATGCTGTTTTGATGATTGGTTAGGTGAGGCTTGTATTTCCACAGTCAATCGCAATTGTGGTGTACCAAGATTTTCACACAACCATAGATCGACACAATCACACTCGATTGAGTTATCCTGTGATTCTACATCCTTAATCCCCTCTTGTTTTCATTTGAGAGCCCTTGCCATGATCCTACAAAATCTTCAGATAAAAGAGATTTGGAAGTCCTCGGATGCATGTAGACCAACAAGGGAGTACAGTAGGCATCTCATCCGTAGATAGTTGAGCATCCAACTAATTATCAAACTACTTCAAAGATACCTGGTTGATTTGCACACTAATTTGCTATTGGCTAGTTTGCCCTTCTTCAATGATAGCTTGCTACCCCTCTCTCTGTCTCTCTCTCTCTCCTTAATCATCCTAGGACAGCTCAGTAGCAGCGTTTTCACTGAGGTATTTTGTCGAACAGGTGGAAGGCGACTCAGGACCAGCAAACAAAGCTCTCACAGCTGCGAAGACGCTACCGGAGCTCTCTCACCTCGGCAAACCAGTGACTTGATTTTTGAAAGAATCGAATCAAATCGATGGTGGAAAAGGTCCTTGGAACCGCACTCGGAGACTCACTGGTCCTTTGCCGTGAATGGGAGGAAGGTTCAATCATGAATCAATGAGGAGGTGGGTTTTGAATGATTACCTCTTCACACAGTTGAGATGCGAAAGCTCGCCGAAAGCCCAATTCCTATATTACACACTTGTAATACACTATATAGAATATTAAAACGACAGCATTTTAGGAATATGAAAAAGAAAAAAAGGATCATGTTTTATTTTACTTTATCATAACACCCTATTATTTTTGGCAATACAGTTGCCCAATTCATAGAATTTCTCTTCTTTTGCTAGTAAAACTCTTCGGCCACCAACAGCAGGAAATAAATCTATTTTGGAATGCTTATTCAGACCATAAAAGGCTTAGTCTGGTACGCATAAGGTGACTCAAGATGCCCTGTGTATCCAAAAATATATATATATATCTTTATTTCTAAATTTTTATGTTATCTTAAAATATTTATGATAATTTAATTATATAAAAATTTTAATTAATTAATTTTCTCGGTCATTTATTTATTTATTTTTGTGTAGAACTTCGGAAGCCTTTTGATGGATTTTTTTCTACTTTTTTGGGTGAAACTAACGCTGTGTTTGGTTGGGGGATTTGGGAAGGGATTTGGAAAGGGAAAGGGAAAAGGTGTGTGAAACTATGTGAAATGTAAGTATGTTTTTTTCACATTTCACATACCTTTTATATTTCTCTTTCCAAATCTCTCATCAAATCTCTCAACCAAACACAGCATAAATGCTATATCTTAGATGGTTTAAAAAAAAATCTTATTTATATTTTAGCCTCGGGCTCTATTTTTTATTGTAATTTTTCTGTTTGATGCATGTGCTCCAGTTTTTATCATCTTCGTTTGTTAACCATGATGACTGTTCAACCCAGGAATGTGTTTGATCCTCGCCAAATGTGTATTTCAGTAAGGGAAGAAAATGGTTTCTTTACTTATCGAGATTTGTGTTTTATTGGTGCTCTCTTATTTATTTATTTTTTCTATCTACTCTTGATGATCATCTATTGAATCTTGTAGCATCGATCCAATCTACATTGATGATCCACTTTTTCCAACTAATAATGTGGGCCGGAATTGCTTCCGAATACACCAATGTATCAAGGTCCTACAAGTATTATTATTATTATTACACATGTTGTGCCCCTTTTGGTGACTTCAATAGAATCATTTACCTTTTCAAAAAAAATCAGCTTCACCGTGGACAAAAGTTTAGCATATTTCCGAGTTTCATATCTTAATTCTTTTGCATGTTTCCTTTTGCGATTTTATAAATCTGCTAATGAAGCGTTGTGTAAATTTTTGTTGATTTCATGAATTTGTCATTGTAAAAAATCCCCCAATTCACAAGGACGTGTGACCTCTGTTTTTTAACCATATCTGCCTATCCTAATCTAAGTTTCTGCAAGGTGTGTGAAACTCCAGTTATGAACATTCACCTACTGCTAAGAGGTAATTACTATTTGATTTGTTGGCAAACTTGGAACAAATTATTTTAGTAACTTTTTGATTTTTTACGAAAAGATGTACAGAAAAGTAGAGAGAGATGTGACAACTTATAGTGATTTTTAACTTTTAAACTAAATCATGTAGTCCCCAAACAAGGCCTAATCTGTGGTTATATGAACAAATATTCCTCATAGGTATGATTTTACTGATGCTATGTTTCTTACATTCAATCGCATTGTTTGATGTAGGCATTTGCAGATGCTTACTGCACTCTAGAGAATGAGCTTACATGTCTTCCGAATAATGGCGAATCAAGTACAAGGCCTGTATGTAATCTACTTCCAAAAATTATTCCAAGCATAGGTCTTTTATAGGGCTTCCAATTAGCTGAAGAATCTCTAAATGTGCAGAAGGTACTTACAGAAGCTCATATAGATATATTCCTTTCATTTATTTTTCTGTTGTTTTGAGTGCTATAGAAATTATCTACTTATTGAAGTCTCAAAGATCTTTCTTTCCTAATTTGGAACTTAAAAAAAAAAAAATTGGGGTTGGATTTTATGCCTTTGGTCCAAATAATAAATTTGAAGGCTTTAAGTCTTGAATTTTTAAAGGAAAGGCTCTGTTTTAATTTAAGAGACTACCATTTTAAATATTAAACATGCTTCATGATATATTTTTTTTCATAACAAGGTAGAAGCTATCCATAAGTACAGTAAGAAAAATAAGAAGAATTTTTTCATCTTTGTAAATTTTCCTCGTGAACAGTAAAAAGAATTTTTTCGGTTCCCTTTTGTGGGTATTAGAAGTGGTGTGCACATAATATTTAGAGAGAGAGAGAGGGGGGGGGGGGGGGGGTGTTGAGGGTTATGATATGTCTCTGTGTTGAGCATATGTTGAGCGAACTAAGGCTGGATATGGCATCAACGTGTGGAATGGATCCCAGATCTGAACTTCTCGAAAAAAAAAAAAAAAAAAAGGATCCCACATTTGAAGCAAATATATGCTATGAACACCAATGCATTTTCTTAGAGGATAATTGATGTATGTTTTGCGTTTGCATGTAAATAAGAGCTGGTTTGTTTACCAAGAGGTTATAATATTTCATACCTTCTTCCCTTTCCCCCTCACCCGCTGGTGATCAATCATGTGTTCTTTTAATCATACAAGGAACCCTAGTAATCAACTATAAGTTCTAGTAATCAACTACAAGTTCTAGTGATCAAGGGAAGAAATTACAAGCATTCTAATGATCCTTTTTTTTTTTTTTTTTTTTTTTTTTAATATACATATATTTTTTTATAGACATTCTAGTAATCTATTGGCCTCTTGACCTTTCCAAAGGATCCTACCCTTCTCACTTTTACACCAGACTAGTCTATTTGCTTTTTTGGGCCATATGGGCAAAATGATTGTCATTGCAAACGTTGTTTGGACATTATGGAAGTCTCCATTGTTTTTCATCTTCCCTTTTGCCTAAAAAATTGCTTTAGTTGGTAGTGGAATCTCCTTAAATCTTGTCTTGGAATTTAAAAATATTAGTGAATTGTAAACCACGAGAAGTTCTTAACATTATGACACCTCACTGACAGGAGAAATCGTTGATTTATATTTTTCATTTTCAATTTGTTTTTCTCACATTATTTTACCTTTGTATCTGATTGTTCTTATATTTCCAATCATACAATTTATATAAAACTTCCTTGTCATCTATATTACCTAGGCACAAGTATTGAGTATTATATACAGTCTACAGATATGTGAACAAGTGTCGGATTCATCTAATTCTCATGTTCAAGGACAAGGGGATATGACAAATATTTATATTTCGTAATTTTGCTTCTTTTATTTTATAGAATAAAATGGTGTTTACAAGATCACATAAAGCATTTATTGAATAATATGGGAGTTTTATGCATGGTTTTATGGAAAAATGAAATTGTTGGACATGCTTACTGAGTGAATGTCCAACTACACATGTTGGACATGTATCCCATACTAAGAAGCATGGACACGGACACGTGACACGACACGGGTACGACACGGACACGCCAATACGTTAATTTTCAAAAAATACAGGACACGACACGTGGAGGACACGCATGAAATATATAATTTTATATATTTATTATATGTTATATATATAAATATGTCATTCAAAAATAATAAAAAAATGCAATATGACACTAATTCTTATAAATATATATGGTTTTTATTTTATTATTGTATCTTAAATTATTTTGTTCAAACTTATAATTAGTTTTACATATGTCTAATCGTTAGACACGTGTGTTTAAACGATTGACACGTGTGTCCTCCAAGTGTCCAAAGAGTGTCCAAGTCTTTAAAAAATAGGACACGTTTTGAAGAGTGTCGGACACGTGTCCTGAGAGTGTCCAAAGAGTGTCGGTGTCCGACACGTACACGACACGGATACGTCACCTTCCTAGAAGTGTCCGTGCTTCTTAGATCCCATACCTTTACTCAAGTGTACGACACAAGTACTTCACAAATTTAGAATAGTAGATATTGCATAGTTTGTCATCATTAATGTTGCAATTCAATTCTTTGTTGCATGAGTTGAATTCCTTTCGATGCTATGATATTTTATTGTCTCTGGACAGAACTATATGTGTGATATAAAGCTGCATTTAATCATTTGATTTGATGAATCCTCTGGACTCTGTAGCCTGTGCTGAAAGCATCGGGAAACTGTTATCCCAAGTGGTGCCCCTTTGAAACAGCTCAACAATGTAAGGATGTAATCCTAGCATCGTTTGCATTTTTTGTTCCGTGAGTGGTTTCTTGAAAGCTTTGAAATTTGGTAGTATAATTGAGCGAGCTTTGTTGAATATCGATTGCATGCAACTATAAGGTATGAAAAACACCTTTGCAATACAAGCTTTGTGTTATTTAAAGATGATGGTGGGTGTTTTTATTTTGTGAGTTGTGTGGTCAATGATAATATTACATTAGTTTCCTGGAAGGCATTTTAGAGTTTTTGTAGTCATTCATCTATTATGCTTCTTTGTTTTGCTAACACTCAAATCATTGTGGTTGCTTGGTTTCAGTTGAACTTGGGGAGTTGAGTCAGTGAGGAACCAAGTTTCCTTGCCCGACGTTGGATTTGGCATCTCAGGCTAGTTGGTTTACCTTGTTTCGGAATGTGAACAGATGTTACTCTGAATCCATTTATGAGAAGCTATCTAGGTAATTCCAATGCATCTTTGTTGTATTCTGGGCATTCACAGTTCACAAATTCCAGCTTTGGAAAAGTTGACTATTTGTTTTTTAATGATTTATTTCTTGTCCTTGGCTTAAGCTCTCGGTCCATTCAGAATGTAGTATTATTTTGTAACTGGTATGTGTTGCAGCGACTTTTCAAACTCTTTCTGCAGTTCTAAAACGAGTAACAATTCTATCAAAAGAGAAACGAGTCAACACAATCATGCTGTCTCAATGTGAACAGAGGATTGGCAAAGCATAGAAGTGAGGCCGATGCATAGTAACCAGCAGTCCGCTAATGCCCTTGCACAGACTAAAATTCTTCAACAAATTGAAGCATCTCAAAACCAAATTACACAGAAAAGTCTCCTCTAGAACTTCTGATCCTTGATCTTCAACAACAGATCCAATCCATTCACCAGGAGCTATTACGGACGGTTCTACTCTTCCAATACTTTCACTGGTTCTTTTTCCCAAAAAAGAATCTGAATTGAGAAATAGATTATTGTTGAAAATGTTGCATTTTCGAAAGGTGCTTCGATTTATCTTTGATTCAAGTCTGTTTAGCCGGAGGCTAGTGCTGAGTGAGAGCCTGCATTAGTGGTGCATCCAGGACAAGAACTGTCGTCCTTGTTCATTTATTCAAAGTTGTATTCTGGGACAGAGATGGAATGACAAGAATGATGAACTGTGTCTGGTCCCTGCCAAAGGACGACCAAAAGTATTATTGACGTCATGAAAAGTCTAAATTATACAAAGCAAGGCTGGTCCGGGACGTCAAATGAGAAATGGAATTGCATATACTGGGGTTGTTGGTGCTGAATCGCAGGCTGGCCGGTCCATTCTTGGAAAGAAAATGCTTTGGTTTGCAGAGTGCATCATCTGATCATCTGATTGACAGATCAAGCTGAAAAATCCATGGGAGATCTCATTTTTAGTAGCAGCACTGTTTTGGCTAAATTTGTAGGAAATGAACATTTGGTTGTGTTTTGCTTTCTCCTGTATTCTATTCTGTAACCAGTAAGTCCTCTATAAAGTTTTGATGAACTTGTATGTATATATATTAATCATTACTATTGAATTTTTTTCATAGATCCTTTTGAGCGTGAATTTAACGTTCAATGGTGCTAGTAAATTTGATAAGTTTGTTTTTGTATATTTTGAAAATATTTGTGTTGTCCTCAAAAAAAAAAAAAAAAAAAAGGAAATATTTGTGTTAACAAAAACAAAAATTTGTTTCTTATTTATCATAAATGGCACCTAAGTGGTTAGGTCAAACTAGATTTTCTTGGAGTAATGTTAGGGATTTTAAAAAATTTTACTAAATTTTTTACGAAATGTCTCACATGGGTGTGAGATTCACATGAGACTCACATAGTGTAGGTTCCACACTTGTGTGTGAGACATTTGGTAGAAAATTTGATAATTTTTTTGGGGTTTGTAGCATTTTCATTTTCTTGTACATTATTTGAACACATCAATAAGGATATGAGTTGGCCCTGTTTGTTACTGCTTATTTTCAGCTTTCAGCTTAATTTAAGCTGTTTTGATATGTTTGGTTTAACTTATGCTTATAGCTTATAGCTTTGTGGAAGTCAGAAATCAGCTTATTCTTTGAGTGGGGCAGGAGATGCTTTAAGAATAAGCTGGAAATCAGCTTAAGCTGAAAGTTACAAGCTATAAGCTGTTTGGGCATAAGCTATAAGCAGTTTCCCACAGCTCTACCAAACAGGGCCGTTGTTTGGTTTGGTTGGAATTAGTGTTATCAAAAAATATTAATAGTTTAGTGATTTATATTTTGGAATGAATGTTTCTTTTCAAAATGATAAATTTAATGATTCAAAAATAGATTTCAAAAATATTTTTAATATAAAATCTTAAAAGTTGCTTTAGAATGAAAACAAATCAAATGTAATAAGTTAGAAGACGTAAAAAAATGAGTCATAAAGTTTATAAAAATATGTTGTAAAATGATTAATTTAAAAAAGGAAAGTAACATTTCATTAGATATGTAATTGTTAACAGAAAAATATTCTAAAAATACTTTAATTTTAATAATGGAATCTAAAGAAATCTATTCCTAATACACTAATGCAGTTAATAGATGCAAACATTGAGGATCAAATTAAAAATATTTTTTATATATTAGGTACTAAATTAACTTAACTTAAACATTTGGAGATCAAAATGATACAAAATTTAAATTATAAAAACAAATTATTAATATAATTTGTAATATAACAATTACCATTACACAGGCAACCTATATCGTTGCTCTCTCGAGTTATGATTCACTACAAGAAAATACGCTTTTGGCGACTAAATTTTTAGTCGCCAAAAGTCTCTTTTTAGTCGCCAAATGTCGAATTTTCAGTTTTCCCGACTAAAAATTTTGGTCGCCGGTGTTGTCGCCTATATGTGGTCGCGCATACCTTTGGCGACTAAAAAACTGTTGGTCGCCAATAGATAGGGCTTCAGCGACTACAGATTTTGTCGCCATTGCTCAATTCCATTTTTAGAAATTATACCTTTGGCGACTAAACTGTTAGTCGCCAATAGTTAAATTTTTTTTTTATTATTTATACCTTTGGCGACAAAACTGTTTAGTCGCTGAAAGCATTTTGTGAAAAAAAAAAATTTCCCCTCTGCTGCTACCAAGTTTTGAACCCATGACCAACAACTTTCCAACATGCTCAACCTTTTACCCACAGTCTCCGCCCACTGTGCCACTATAGCCTCACGCGAATAATGATGCAACATATATTACTTATAGACTATATTCGGCGGTATTAATACAAAACTATATATATAAATAATTATTTTTATTTAATGTATTTTATGTAAATAATAAAGTATTTATTAAAAAAAAAATGAGAGCACTTTTGGCGACTAAATGTGAATTTTAGTCGCCAATTCTATGCTTTTTGGCTACTAAATGCTGGTTTGTCGCTAAAAAACATTCATTTCCACCCAAAAAACTACTTCCGGCGACTAAACTTATTTTTTGTCACCAAAAGCTCCACTTTTGCCGACTAAACTCTGTCTTAGTCGCCAAATTGTCCACTATTAGCTACGAAAAAATTGTTTGTCGGTGAAACACCTATATTCTGCGACTAAAGTATTTTTTGGTCGCCAAAACCTATAGTTTTGGCTACTAAATGCTTTTAGTCGCCAAAAACTGTGCCTTTTAGCTACTAAAATTTTTGTAGTCGGTAAAAGCCCTATATTGGGCGACTAAACAGACTTTTAGTCG
This sequence comes from Camellia granthamiana, assembly GCA_036172215.1. NCBI lineage: Eukaryota > Viridiplantae > Streptophyta > Magnoliopsida > Ericales > Theaceae > Camellia > Camellia granthamiana. Next base: position 23,716,452 of record CM069908.1, on the reverse strand, counting down.
CTAAAAGCCCTATGTTCGGCGACCAAAGCAGTTTAGTCGGCAAAAGTCATCAGGTTTGGCGACTAAACCAATTTTAGTCGCCATTTGTACAACTTTCAGCGACGAAAATCGCTTTTTTAGTCGCCAATGGTGTTTTTTGTTGTAGTGATTCATGAGCATTTGTAACGCATTAAACAATATTTTGTAAGCCAATTCAGTAACTGAGTTATGCAATACCCTTACAAAGATAATACCCCATAAGATTAAAAGAGACCATCCAAAAATTGGAACGAGAATTAGTAACAATAAAATTGAGGCAAGAGCTCCGGAGAAGAGACCCATATGTCCAAGAACTTTGCGATAGCTTGTGCATTGAGTTATCTCAGCTGCTAATGCTACGACATAGAGGAGCACGGCGACGATGAAGGCTACAATAGTTATGAAGTGAGCGTCATCGAATGGAGAGCAATTCTTGCTTTGGTACTTCACTTGGAGAAGACTACTCAGAGTGGAGATGAGAGGGATAAAAATGATATGGAATGCCTTGCAAGAAATAAGATTTTGCTCTCTTGCGCTATCATCACAAAAAGAAAAAGAAAAAGAAAAAGAAAAAGAAAAAGAAAGCTTCAATTTATTGTAAAAATTAACTTTGATAGATTTACAAATGTGTCAAATATAATTGAGGGGGAAAATGTACATCAAAGAAAATGGATTTCAATAAAAAATAAAAATGTATTTATAAAAAAAATAAAAATAAAATGACACAAATAGGGGCTAGAGGGCTGTGGTCCCCGCTAAGGTTTTAAACATTTCATTAAAACACATGACATATTTATTAAATTTTTAAGATAACAATACTCGATATTAATTGTTTTAGGATAATAATACAACTTTTATCATTTCATCTACATTTTGCCTTCCTTATATTAGTGGCAAAATGCAAACATAATAATTAGATAAGCACATTATTGTTTAAAAATATAATAAATGTGTCATATATTTTATTCATAATTTGATTTTCTATAAATTCCTAATAGAATCCTAACAAAAAAGATAAACTGTAATAAGATAATATTTTGAGAGGTTATAACATCTCTAACGTTTACTCTTTTTTCTCATCAAATTTGAGTAAAAACTTCATCTGATATTGCGCATTCTAATGGAGTAATTTGGGATTTCATCAAACCATTGATTGACTGGGAGGACCACCGGGGGATGTCTGGCCGGTAGACCGACCAGTATAAAATTTTCAAAATTCTAAAACAAATTTTGCAAGGAGGTTGTTGACCGGAGGGACAACTGGAGGTCATCCGGTACTTATACATTGTTCAACAATCAATCACCTATAAAGCTAACAGTTATCTACAGTAATTTGGTGAAAGGTTCCAACATCCTCAATTTGATATTGATTTGGTGTTAACGTTGGAGCACCAGTTTTGTACGTTTTTCATCAAATTTAAATTTGAAAAAACAAAAGATGAAGCGCTAGAGATGCTCTTAACTGTTGAATTTTGAAATTCAAGGGGTCTAAATTGTAAATATATCATAATTTAAGAAAATTTATTACAATTTATATTAATTTTTTTCGCCCCATTAAAAAAATTAAAGACAAAAAGTCAACAAAAAAAATCAAACCCTAAACCAGACTTTAATTAGCATGTCAATTGCACAGATGGAAAGATGTCAACAAAGCTGCTTATGTAAAATTCTGTGGTAGTTATGTTTGTGCAGCCCAGTACATTATCTAACCATAAATATAATTATCTTTCCTTATAGATCTCTAATTTTGAGGATTGATTAGGAAACAAAACAAAGGTGCCAATTACCAACACAGAATGGTAGAAAGAAAAAAAGAAAAGAAAAACACTAGGCCTCAAGTGTCAAGACTAATCATCAAACATTATGAATTGACAAAGTTGAGTTTTAAGATAGTAGTCTGCCTGTAGGGGTTATCTGCAAGGAGACTATTACGAAGGAACTAAATTCGAAAGTGTAGGCAAACAAAATAACAACCAAACAAGAAAGATAAATGACATGGAATTCTTGTTACTTTTTTTTGCTTCAAAATATTTTCATTACATTATTGTGTTTTAAAATTAAAAAATGGTAGAGACTCAAATAATATATTAAATTTTTTATTAAATACTCACATAAGTGTAAATCTCACATTCATGTGAGTCTCATACTATGTGAGTGTTTGAAAAAATTTTTGATAGAATATTTTTTATGTCTGGAATTACTATTAAATTTTTTTACATAATTTATCATAAATATTTTAAGATAACATAAAAATTTAGGAGTAAAGATAATTTTTTTTTTGGATATATAGAGTATCATGTTCCAACTTGCACGCATCAAACTAAGTCTCTACAGTCTCAATAAGCCTTCCGAAATAGGTTTATTTCCTATTGTCCGTGACCCAAAGAGTTTTACTAGCGAGAGAAGGGGAATTCTATGAATTTGGCAAGTGTATTGCCAAAAATAATAGGATGTTTTGATAAAGTAAAATAAAACATGATCCTTTCCTCTTTTTTATATAGTGTATCACAACTAGGTCATGTTTGTTTGGATGGACATGAGTTTGGGATTGGATTAATAGTTCAATAAAATTATTAATTTGATGTTTTGTTAAACAATTGAAGTACGAACTAACAATCTATCTGGATATGATATCCCACATATGATGGACTATTTAATCCCATAGAAGGGGGTGGGATATAAATTAGAGGACTAAACCAAAGTCTGGATTATTAGTCTCTCCTTATAATTCTAACTCAATCTAAACACAAAATAGGATACATAATCCAAAGAGATTCGTAATCCTAAGATTATTAGTCATAGGAATGCTAATCTAATCTAATTCAGTCCGTCCAAACAAATATGGGCCTAATATATTATAGAGGATCTGAATTTCAAAGCAATAACACAAACTTCAACAAATTCCATGGACAAAGTTACAAAACATAAACCAACTAGTATCTAAAACTTTTAATCGAAACAAAAAAGAGGGAAAAAAAAGTTAAAGGAAAAAAAAGGAAGAAAGATGAATTAATACTTACTTGTCGTTAATAACATTTGTCCATTGTGGGTTGGGCATGTTCACTATCTCTCGCCTCTTCTCTCCCTTCCTTAGCTTGATATAGAAATTTTCAGTTCGTTGGAGTTGTTAGTACCCACTTTGATTCTATATTTATAGTCTGATCAGTGACAAATTCATTTGTGGATTAATTAATTTATTTAAATTCTTTTTGGGTACTAGTTTCCAATGAATCAAATAAGCAAAGTTTGTCCTTATGGTTGACAACAAACTTTTCAAATGAAACAGCTCGAATGAATCATAATAAGCAAAGTTTGTCCCTAGGATTGACAACAAACTTTTCAAATGAAACAGTAAAAATAATCATGACCATTTAGGAATGGACATCTTTCATTTTTATGGACATCTTTCATTTTTATTGACATTAATAAATAAAAAATATATTTAATATAAAAAGATGAAAACATTATTTTTCTATCTATACAATTACGGCTGGACAAGTATCCATCCGACTCGCTAAAATCAAATGACCTCAACCAATTTGTTACAGAATAGACGGTTTTAATGGTCTGAGCGGATGAATGCAGATGTATTTTTTTCAATCCGTTTAAGTTGACAAATGACAGATGGGCAGCCACTTGACCTAACTTGATCCGCTAATACCCTCAAAAAAAATGAAAGTTGGACTTTGATTTTTATTATAAAAAATAAAAAAACAAAAGATTTTGGACCAAAAATAGTAAAGAATTGCTAAAAAATAGTTCTAAAAAAGATCCAAACCAATAAAGCTCCAAACGCCAAACCAATCCGTATGTATCAACCAAGTTGTACATCCCTCTCAATCTGCATCTGCTAACTAAGCAGACCCGCCTAAGTTCGGAGGGTTGGCAGATGAGAGGCGACTGGACCCAACCTGATCCGCGAGCACCCCTACATACAACTAACGAATGACTTATGAAAAATGAGTAATTTATTATGTGAATTCAAACCGTAAGAAATTATAATGTAATTGTGTTGCACTTGTGAGATTTAGGGTATGTTTGGTTTGTGTTTGAGAGATGTGTTTTAGAGATAAAAAGTACGAAAACATGTTTGGTTTGGTTTTTTGGGAAATTTGTTTTGGAAAATTGTTTTGAGAGAGAGTTTTGAAAAAAGTGATTGATTTGATGTGTGTGTGAGAGAGATTTGTTTGAAAAACTTGTTTGGTTTGTGTGTTTTGGGAAATTTTTTTGGGAAAATTTGTTTGGTTTGATTACTTTTGAAAACTTATTTGTAGAGAAAATTTCCGAAATTTTTTTCAGAAACACAAACCAAACGAACCCTTAGTATTTTTTTTCTTTCAAATCTCAAGAATGTTAAAGGAATTCACCCATTTTATCTTCTTCTTCTTCTTATTTTATTTTATTTTATTTTTTATTGTGACGAATTATGCTTGTTGTTTGTCTCTTTTGTCAATTTAACCATTTTACAAAAATAATTGCTCACATTATGTTGATTTAGTCAACTTGAGATTGAACTGAAATTAAAAAAGTAAAATAATTTATTTATTTTTCTCAAAATAATTGAAGGGTTGATATTTAATCTCAAAAGATATGTATATACATATATTAGTTATGAATAAATTATTTTACTCTTTTGTAATAAATTAGATTAATATAAAAGGTTAAATAAAAAAATTAAAACAGAATTTGAATAGAGAGAAAGTGTTGCTCATGTAGGAGACTTCCAGGAAGTTTAATGGTGACCTAGTGAGGTGTAATGTAACCCATAAGCAACTACAAAAGGACAGGTTGGACTTTTGCTTTGGCACTTTTTGGTAGAAATGACGAGAGCACAAGTGAATGGGATAAGATTATTTGGCAAACTTCGCTCTACTTATGTAATTTACGTTTGAAAATAATTATATAATTTTGGGCAGTTTGGGAATTTTGATAAAAAGTCAATTTTTTAGTTTTTTAATTTTTTAATTTTTTTACACAAAAAAGTCACAAAAAACCAACTTTGTTAACATAAAAAAGCTAAAAAGTCACCCAAAAAAAAAAAAAAAAATCAAAAAAATCAAAAAATTAACTTTTTACCTACTTTCCAAAACACCACTTTATGTGATTTTTAAATTAAAGTGTATCATTAGATTTGTTAATGATTTAATGAAAAAAATTAAAATATTCTTGTATTTTTATTATTTATTTGAAAGAAATAAAAATAATATGAAAATAATATGAAATGCCTTGTACGAAATAAATTTTTTCTCTCTTGCGTTATCATCACAAAAAGAAAAAGAATGCGTCAATTTATTATAAAAATTAACTTTGATAGATTTACAAATGTCACAAATATAATTGAGGGGAAAAATGTACATTAAAGAAAATGGATTTCAATAAAAAAAAAAAATGTATTTATACAAAAATAAAAATAAAAATAAAAAGATGCAAATAGGGACTAGAGGGCCGTGGTCCATGCTAAGGTTTTAAACATTTTATTAAAACACATGGCATATTTATTGAATTTTTAAAGTAATAATACTTGTTATTAATTGTTTTAGGATAATAATATAAATCTTATTTGATGATTTCATTTGCACTTTGTCTTTCTTATCTTAACGACAAAGTGCAAACATAATAACTAGATAAGGGTATTATTATTTTAAAAAATTGATAAATGTGTCATTTGTTTTATACATAATCTAATTTTCTATAAATTCCTAGTAGAATCCTAACAAAAAGGATAAATTATAATAATATAATATTTTGAAAGGTTAACTGTTGAGTTTTGAAATTTAAGAGGTCAAAATGTAAATATGTATTTAAGAAAATTTATTATAATTTATCCTAATTTTTTTTCACATTATAAATAAAATTAAAAACAAAAAATTATCAAAAAAAGTCAAATCCTAAACCGGACTTTAATTAACATGCAATTGAATAGTTAGAAAGATCTCAACAAAGATGCTTATGTTAAAAAATAAAGTTATACAATAAAATTATACACAGCAATTGATAGTACAATTGGTAGTACAATTGATAGCACACTATCTAACCATAAATATAGGCACGTTTGGTAGAGTTGTGAGAAAGTGATTATAATTTATAACTTAACAGCTTATAGTTTATAACTGTGAACATAAACTGATTTTTGACTTATAAATAAAGCTTCTCCTCCATCACTCAAAGAATAAGTTAATTTTTAACTTACAAAAAGTTATAAGCTGTATTGTTATGCTGAATCAAAAACATCAAAACAGCTTAAATTAAACTAAAAGTTAAAATAAACTAAAAATAAACCCTATCAAACAGGGCCATAATCTTTCCTTGTTGATCACTAATTTTGAGGCCACAGGTGTATCATAAAATTCTTGTACCAGTCAATAGTCAAGCCCACCTTAGCTGGTTGAGAAATTCTATCTACGCCTCTATAAAAATATAAAAAATAAATAATAAATATGTCCACGTACTGATAGGCCGACAACGCTGAAAATGATATAATAATTTCGCAGTATAATTTTGAAATATTACGTAATTATATTGTTTTTATTAATTATTATTTATTATATTTTATTATATTTCTTAATTACAAAATATAAATAATTAATATTTTACATTTTTCATCAATCATAAAAATATATTTATTGTTTTTTTTTTTTTAAACAAACGTGATAAAATAAATATATTTCAATTATTAATCAGTCTAATTTTTTCATAGATAATATATATAAAAGGTTATATAGAATTAATAATTTGGATCATCAAAATAGGATTTATTTCCTCAAATTCTTTTAAGTTGATAAGTGAATTTGAGAAAAATCCAACCCTATTGATAATGTGTGAATAATAGGGAAATTTTATGATACATTTTTTAAAAATACTCACTAATGTTGATCACCTACAGAATGGTCGACAGCAAAAGGAAAAGAAAAATACTAGGCCTCAAAAGTCAAGACTAGTTATCAAACATTACGAAATGACAAAGTCGAGTCTCGATCCTCAGATTTAATTCGATAACATGTTAAAAGTTAATTCTTTTAGTTTTTAAATTTTTTTGAGTTATATTTTATTTTTTTTATTATATTTTATTATATTTTATGTATATATATATTTAAATAGTAAAAAAATAAAAAATCAATTATTAACTTATTTTTCAAAATAAGCCACAGTAGTCTCTCTATAGGGATTATTTACCAGGAGAGCATTATGGAGGAACTAAATTTGAAAGTGTAGGCAAATAAAATAATAACCAAAAAAGAAAGATAAATGGCACGGAATTCTTAGTACTATCTTGTTATATTATTTTTATTTATTTTATTTTTTTGTGCTTCAAAATATTTTCATTACATTGTGTTTTAAAATTAAAAAATGATCGAGACCCAAAATATTAGATTAAATTTTTTATTAAATACTCATATAAGTGTAAAGATCTTACATTCATATAGGTTTCACACTCAACTGGTAATTTTTTTTGATAGAATATTTTTTATCTCTAGAATTACTCTTTAAAATTTTTATATAATTAAATGATCATAAATATTTTAAGAAAACATAAGAATTTAGGAATAACGATACTTTTTTTTTTTTTTTGGTACATGTAAGGTATCCTGAGCCAGCTTGCGTGTATTAGACTAAGTCTTTACCATCTGAATAAGCCTTCCGAAATAGATTTATTTCTTGTTATCGGTGGTCCAAAGAGTTTTACTAGCTAGAGAAGAGAAATTCCATGAATTGGGCAAGTTTATTGCCAAAAATAATAGGGTGTTATGATAAAGTAAAATAAAACATGATCCTTTTTCCTTTTTCATATTCCTAAAATGCTGTCGTTTTAATATTCTATATAGTGTATTACAAGTATGTAATATAGGAATTGGGTTTTGGGCGAGCTTTCACATCTCAATTGTGTGAAGAGGTAATCATTCAAAACCCACCTCTCCATTGATTCACGATTGAACCTTCCTCCCATTCACGACGAAGGACCAGTGAGTCTCCGATTGCGGTTCCAAGGACCTTTTCCACCATCGATTCGATTCTTTCAAAAATCATGTCACTAGTTTGCCGAGGTAAGAGAGCTCCGGTAGCATCTTCGCAGCTGTGAGAGCTTTGTTTGCTAGTCCTGAGTCGCTCTCCACTTGTTCGACAAAATGCGTTAGTGAAAACGCTGCTACTGAACTATCATAAGATGATTAAAGAGAGAGAGAGAGAGAGAGAGAGAGAGAGAGAGAGAGAGAGAGAGAGAGAGAGAGAGAGAGAAAGCAAGCTATCATTGAAGAAGGGCAAACTAGCCAAGAGTAAATCAAAAAGCAAATCTACCAAGTGCAAATCAATCGAGGTATTCTTGAAGGAGTTTGATAATCAGATGGATGCTCAACTATCTACCAATGAGATGTCTAATGTACTCCCCCGCCGGTTTACATGCATCATAGGACCTATCAAATCTCTTTTATCTGGAGATTTTGTGGGACCATAGCAAGGGCCCTCAAATGAAAACAAGAGGGTATTATGGGATGTAGAATTAGATGATAGCTCAATCGAGTGTGATTGTGTCGATCTATGTTTGTGTGGAAATCTTCCTACACCATAGTTGCGATTGACTGTGGAAATGCAAGCTGCAACTGAGCAATCATCAAAGCAGCATCAAGCACATAATGCATGGAACACACCAAATAGACTGCTAAGTAATCTTGGACAGTGGCTAAAATTGGCCATTGTGTCCCCACTGGCAACAAACGAAATGATAATGTCATATAAACTTGGCTCATTCAATGTTGATCAAAATAGAAAAGTAATGGGCACCAAGCAACAGAAGAGTGATGAAAATGTGCGAGCTTGTAAAAATGAGGATTCAGTTAAACAACATATGAAAGACACATAATCTGGCACGGGTGAATCTCTTGATAGTGATACACCTGCTATATTAGGTAAGCCTCTACAAGCTTGGAGCTCTTTAGTTAAAGAAGAGATTAACAAGGTGTCAAAATTGAAGTATAAAATAAGTGCCCATAAGATTGAGAACTTAGTAAATGGCATGCACAATGTCCTTGTTGAGATCTCAAAAAAAGGCTTTTCCCATTGAAAAAATGCCTTGGTTGGATACTTCATTGATAAAAGATTATCTTTCCATTATGTGAAAACTTGAGCAGAGAAACTTTGGAAAAATTTGCTTGAGGATGTTGTTTTCATTGATAATGGCTTTTTATTTTTAAAGTAAAAAATGAAGAGGCTATGGACAAAATTTTGGAAGATGGCCCTATTACATTGGGACTAGATTGATTGTTGTTAAAAAATGGCAACCTAGGCTAAAACTAACAAAGTGCGAATTTTTGAGTGTGCCGTTGTGGGTGAAGTTGTATAATGTTCCTTTGGAGCTTTGGACTGAAAAGAGTTTGGGTTACATTGCTAGCATCATGAGAACTCCTCTTTGTTGGGGAATTTTCAAATTGGGTTTTCAAAATTTGTTGTTTAGTTTTGGGTGTTTTCAAAACTTTCCATGTTTTCTTTGGAAAACATGAAATAAACTTGGGGACTTTGTCCCACATTAGAAAGAAAAGTGCTACATGGAATATTCCTTTGATATGGTATTATGGGAGGGATGTTAGTGTATATGCACTCACACTGCAAGGATAGTGCTTCGCACCATCCGCATGCGCACACGTGCGAGCGCGCGGCTTGGGCTGTGTGGCATTTGATGGCGCATTTTGCACTGTATATAAACGCATTGGCGCAAGGCGCCATAAGGGCACTTTCCTATTTGGTCTTCAAAGGTGAGTCCATTTCCCCTCTTTGGTCTTCAAAGGTGAGTCCATTTCCCCTCTTTTTGGGCCTTTTCTTGCACCAATTTCTTAGGCTATTTGCTTACTTCTTTGGGCTCCGACCCTAACTGAAAGGGTCATTCTTTTGAGCCATTCTTCATGTTTTTTTAAGGGCTCAACCCTGTTTGAGCCCCCCATTTGGTACTTGCTTCAATACCTCTTTGTATGCCATTATTTTGCATGGTATTTCTAGCCTATGTGTGATCTGTTTTTGAGCATGATTTAAACTGTGAGTTGGCTTATTTTGAGCCTCTCTACAACATTGTAGAAGGGCTCAACACTGTTGGGGGCCTCCATGTTGTACTTACCATTATACCCCTCTTTGGCCCCCATTTTTGCATGCTTTTTTAGGCTTATCTAGCTTCTGTTTTTGGCCATGATCAGAACTGAAAATGGCCATATTTTGACCTTATTGGCATATCTCATTAAGGGTCTTTGGCTGTTTGGTGATTTCTTTGTATACCTCATGTTATAGCCTCTTGTTGGCCTATTTCTTGCATGGCATTTTTAGCATGTTTGCATACTGATTTGAGGCGTGTCATCTACTGTAAATGTTCATGTTTTTAGGCCCTATTCAGTGTTGTAGAAGGGTCTTTTGCCATTTGGGCTTTGCATCTATCACTTGCTTCATTGCTTCCCTTGCGGAGCCATTTTTGTATGCCACTTTTGCCCTACTTGTGATTGCTGTTTGGCCATGTTTTGTACTGTAAAAATGTGAGTTTTGGGGCTGCCTTGCTTCTTCCTTTTCATGTCTTGTTCAAATTATGCATGTATTGTATAGCTACAAGTCATTTCGGATGACTAGTTTTGCATTTCGGGAGAGATCCCTTACATCGGGTTTCATTTCGCCTCATTTCGGGGCTGTTTTGCCCCTCTTTTTGCTACTGATTTTTGCATGTTTGCATGTCATATTCTGTGTCTTTGCCATGTCTCATTAGAGTGGCATTTCGGTGCCTGAGGGTCCGTTCTCGGTTTGCGTGCCCGCGGACACGTACTTCGAGGTGTCTTGTTTTCATCTAATGGCCTCCTATGTGAGTGTGGCTGAGGCTCTCTCATGTTGGTGTAAGCCCATTATTGCATTGCGTATGCCATTTCAGCCGTAGCATTGTGTATGCCCGGTTGTGTATTACCTCGTATAGCGTGTATGCCATTCCATGACATTGTGTATGTTAGGATTGTATGTTAGCTGTATTTCATGCATATCATGCATATTGCATCGTGTTCGGGATAGGAGTTAGCCCGGGCATGGGAAACGAGGCGCGTTTCGCACCCCGAGTAACGGAATGTGTCTCAATTCCCAAGTCACCGACACTCCGGATTATCCGTGATGGAGTTAGGTTTTGTTGTAGCATTCATATGCATTCATCCTATATTGAGTTGTGCAATTCGGCTCCTCAGCCATTATTTATCAATATGCGTGATTGGTGGCACGAGGATCGAGGCATGCATATATCTGTGAAATACATTGCTATGCCCCTTTCCTGCTCTCTGTTGTAGCATATCAAGCGTCAGCGGTCATCCGAAGCTTGGTGCGCTTTTCGAGAAACATTGCGAAACAGAGGCTAATTGGGGCATTCCAGTGGATTTCCGCGCAAGGCAGTCCAAACATACATCGTTCATCAGAAGCAAGGCAGTCCCTGGCTTGCATGCCAGTTTACAGTTTTCTTAGTTAATTTGTTAATTAATTAGAAATTTGTATATTATTCGGACTGTAATATTTGGACTGTATTATTCTTTCATTTGGGACTGTATATTTTTTTGGACCCTCTACGCGAGGGCATAATTGTAATAAGTGTGGGTGAGTGTGATGTATGTCTTCCAACCCCACGTCTTTCTTCCCTTTTATTTACCCACTTATGATGGTTAGATATAGGGCATATTTCAATTAGCATACAGTATGACAGCATGTTTGCATCATTCATCTGTTTTGCACGCACCGGGCTCGGCGCATCATACAAACTGCATTTGTATTTCAATTCCAAATTGAATACGTGTTAGTTGTAGCATTCCATATGCCATGTTTAGAATAGCCGAGCCTGCCATAGTTTGCATTTTTGCATGTGTTGCATTAGGCATTTCAGCATACTTAGGATCATGCATGATTTCTAATCAGCTTTTGTTTTGGCTTGGAGTACTCGGTGAGTCTTTATGCTTTAGCATCCTTGCATGCATGTGAGTGTTGCCATGAATAGCATGCTTGCCATGAGGCTATTTGCTTATGTGATATAACTGCCTGAATGCCTGTGGGTGAAGGTTGTGTTATTTGAATTGGGACAATGCATTGAATGTTTGTTTTAAGCCCACTAGATAGTGGCAACACCATGTTTTCTAAGCCCACCTGAGGGTGGCAAAATCTGCATCTTAAGCCTACCTGCGGGTAGCAAACCGTCTTCCAAAAACAAACATGAAATGTTTTGTTCCAATTCAGGCGACTCAGTCTATACTTGTATGCTGTGCGCATCACATAGTAACCTAGGCTAATAATCGGAATAAGAACATACAATGTTTTCAAAATAAGATATCATGGTTAGTAGAGGCCGGTCTTTGACCGGGCGAGCGGGGGTGCTCATGAAGTGACCTTCCCCAATTGTACCCAAGTTCCCGAGCCGAGGCAACTTTGGTGATGACGGACACGTGGCCTTTGGCACCGAGTCAGGGTTTCCTAAATTTCCCAAAAATAAAATATTTAGGTGGCGACTCTGTATCTGGCAAAGCAGTCCATGTTTGGCACTTCTTTCAAAAAATTTGTTTTCTCAAAACGATTTGCCAGATTTGGACTCTTTGGTTCAAGATTAAGAACCGTGACATATGAGTCCTTCGAACTGTAGTAGACCCAATATCGAACCAGAACGGGGGGGACTCGCACTCCTCTCCCCGGGATGCGTTCGGGGACGTCTACAGTTTCTGGCGACTCTGTTGGGGATTTAGAGAACTTGACTCGAACTCATGATATCTGGTTTTGACTACACTTGTGTGTTTCTTTGCATTGCATTTGCATTGGTGCGCCTAGGACACCGTGTTTGCCATCTGCTATTCCTGAGCGGTTTGCCGGAGGCTTGTCTTGTCACGGCATGTCCGTAAGGCTGATCGGTTACGGTCTCTGCCAGTATGGGAACACAAACCCCGGTTTTACCGGGGCACCCTTTTTTACCATTCGGCCTAGTGCATATTCGGATCCATAGTGACCATTCCAAGCTAGGACAGGTTGCTTACCCGTTTATAGGTTGTTTGAAGCCGCTGCGTGCGTAGTGAAACCCTAGTTCCTGACAAAATAGGACAGGGAAACCCAACCCCAACTTAGGGGTGTTTTGGCTCTCACTTATCTGTTATGTGCTTGTTAGAGTGCGTCTCTACAGAGAATGCATGTATCAGTTTCTGAGTTTGGGCATCAGGCCTGCGGGCATCAGTTTTTGAGATTGGGCATTACGCCTGCGGGCATCAGTCTGTATCTGAGAATCAGTTGTCTGCGGATACCGGATTCAGTTTTGGGGAACAGTGATGCAGGAATAGTAATCAGTGATTGAGGATAGTGTATACCCAGCTTATCAACCGTGTGTTGTATGCCCGACTGTGTGTTGTGTATTTAATTTAAGCCGTTATGCTGTCCGTTTATCTGGTTATTTATTTCCTTTTCGCTTTATTTATCTTTTTGCTAGGGCAGGTTTGTAGCACAATTGCTTCTGAACCCGTAGATATACCCCAAGCACTTTGGACACGAGGTCGCCGACTCATTCGATCCGAGGATCTGGTTGATGGACATCCAGTGTTCCACTCTCTACCCCCAGTTGTTAGAAGAAGGCTGAGGAGGCGCAGTGTGTCAGAGTAAAGATTACCGGGGCAGCAGTCTACTTCAGCAGCAAACAGTCGGACTGAGGTTTCTGTTTCCGCTATAGAGATACACTTACCGATTATTCAGATGGATCCTCTGAATACCTCAGGGATGGAGGCGATGATGCGCCAAATGCATGAGAGCATGAAACAAATGCAAGAAGATGCCACCCGCCAAGCGGAGTTCTCCAAGCAGTAGGCCGCTGTCATGGCCCAGCAGGCCGAGCTGATCACTAGGCTGCAACAGCAGAATGCGGCATCTGCTTCACATTAGGCTCCTCCTCCACCCGGAGCTCCATTACCCGAGCAGGCATCCACTGGTCAGAATGCCCTGCCAAATCCCCAGAATACCCCCCCTGAACACCCAGAACACCCTACCCAATGTCCAGAATATTCAAGAGGACACAGGCCATCCAACGGGGCTGGCTCCGCCCCCGCTTCTGCCTCAACTGTCCAAGACCCATACACCTGCCAACCATCCGGACTCTCCCTTCGAGTTCGAGATAGATCATACAGCTCTGAAATTGAGCAAACTGGAGAAGCTTTTTAAGAAGTCCCAGGGGGTGAAGGCCATCCCGGACATCGAAGATGGGTACACCGATGTGGCCGTAACATTACCAGACAGATTTAAGATGCCACAGATTGATCGTTTTGATGGGTCCGGGGATCCTATGGTCCACCTCTGGCTATTCTCAGACATCTTGCGGCCAATGGGCCTAACCCGACCACAAAAGCTTTCCTTGTTTGGCCAAACTTTGTCGGGTGTGGCAGCCATTTGGTACACGAAGTTAGAAGATGAGGTAAAGAGAAGCTGGGATGAGATGGCTGAGGCCTTCGTTGCACAGTACTCGTACAATACACAGATCGAGATTACAACTCGTGATCTCAAAACGACGAGGCAAGAGGCCAAGGAGACTTTCTCAGACTTCGTAACTCGATGGAGGGCAAAGGCATCGATGATGACCTTGAGGCCTACAGACAAAGATCAAATTAGGATGATTGTGCGCAATCTCCAACCAAAACTCATGCAGAAGATGATCGTACTCCCCTTTCCCACCTTCTCAGACTTACACGAGATGGGGGTACAGATCGAAGATGCGATGAAGCAAGGTCTGATTGACCAAGACCGGGAGCAACCTCGGAGGACATTTAACCGCAACAACAACGCAGGCCCGAGTGGCGCTGCAAATACCAGAACTTCGGAGGTCAGTATGGTCACCACCAATCCCCCTCCCCAGCCAAGGCCCATGGCGGCCACACCCTTTTCCAGTACATCCGGGGGCAGTACCCAAGCCTCGAGATATCAGTCCAGAGGCCAAAGAACCTTCACTCCACTATACATGCCTTTGTCCAAGGTTCTGGGGGTCTTAATCAGAAAGGGACATCTAAAACCCCTGGAGCCGAGGCTGCCACCAAATCCACTCCCCCCCTCTCACAACCCAGCCAAGTACTATGCCTACCACCAGCAGCACGGTCATGATACCGACCATTGTTACAGGCTGCGCCACGAGGTTCAGGACCTCATCGACAAAAATGTGATTCTACCTCCAGATAGACCTAACGTCACAACCAACCCACTCCCTACCCATAACCAAGATCCACCACCCAAAAGAGTCAACCTCATCCAAACTGGGGTCGTATCCTACGATCCTAGTATCTATATTACTCCCTCTCACCTACCCAAGCCGGAGGTGATCCTTCCTGACTGCACTGACTTGTGCATGTTGGACACCTTCACAACCTAATCTAAGCCAAAGGTGGTGACCACTGAAGATGGAACAGGGCAGGTTTCAGAGGAGAACAGAGTTGTTGAGTCTAGGATGGAACAGCCCGGGAATTATGCTGGGGGAGCCTATGATCCAAGCGAATACATCTTATCATTGGGCCGGTCTGAGCTGAGTGTGGGGCTGCCAGAAAGAGCTGAACTGTGTATGATTCAGGGGGACAGACTTGAACAGGGGGCAGATGATCTGACAACAGTAGAAGAGGACTTTGCCAACCTCCAGTTCTTCAACGACCAAGAATCAGGGGATGCAACAATCAACTGGTTTGAATATGAGGAGTCGGCGGAGGCCACCGGGTGGCTAGATGATCAGCCTGATATTGTGGAATTTCAGCCAGAGCAAGGCCCGGCAGGGGTAAAAGTATCAATGGTGGCCGGAAGGGTCGAGAGTCAGAATGGATTGCCGGAGAGCGCCGGTACAAAGAATTCCGCTCGGGACTTAAGCATTGTGGGTGCAGAGAAAGTGGAACAACAAACTGCAATGACGTAGTCAGAACAAGAGAAATTTTGGGAGTCCGAGAGAATCAGAAAAGCAAAAGCCCATGAAGGGGCTGGAAGTGCTGTGGGCATAAGAACGGGACATGCTGTGAGCATATGGGACGAAGGTACTGAGAGTACACATTTGCCAGAACCAGACAGATGTCTTTTGGATGCTAACGGGATGTGGTGGGAAGACGATGACTTATGTCTTGCCCACACAGACGAAGATTGGGGAGTAAATCAACCAGACAGCACGTGGTACCTCGATGAGGTGGATCATATGACCAGAAGCGGGCGGTACTTCAAGCCCCCGCACCTAGACCAACCAGAAGCGTCTAGAAAAGACAAAGAAACCGAGAAACAGAGGGAGAAACAAATTGAAGAAGAAGCTGTGCTGAGACAATTAAAGAAGATACAGGCAGACATCTCCATCTGGGGACTGCTTATGGCTTCGCGGGTACACAGACAGGCTGTCCTATCTGCTATGGACAAGGCCAAACTCTCTATCGACACTACACCAGAACAGCTGGTTGGGCTAGTTTTTCCGGGAGGAGGTTCCCCGGCTTTAACATTCTCAGACAAGGAACTGCCGCCTGAGGGCGTGAATCATAACAAACCTCTCTATATCTCCGTAGAATGTAGAGACAAGTGGATACCGGTGGTACTTGTTGATACCGGGTCTGCTATCAATGTCTGCCCAGCCAGAACAGCGTATGCAATCGGGTTGAAGCCCGCGGACTTCATCCCGACAACTCAGGTGATCAAAGCGTACGATAATACCAGCAGGGAAGTGATGGGGACCGTCAAGATTCAGACAAAGGTTGGACCAGGACAACACGAGATAGATTTCCATGTCTTGGAGGTTCCCGCAACTTTCAACCTACTTCTGGGGCGACCGTGGTTGCATCAGGTGAAGGCCATCTCGTCCACTCTGCATCAGATGGTGAAATACCCCTATGGAAAGGGAGTAGCCATTGTGTTTGGGAATTCATCGATCCATCCCCCTCCGGAGGTGTCTACACTGGTCCTAGAAATAGAGCACGGCATAGAGGACGTGTTTATATCAGGATTTACTCTGGCCGAGGCCCGGGTTGTGCAAAACATTATGGCTGTGCATGAAGGTATGTACGTCAGTGCTCAATCCGTCTACCTCATGAACAAGCTACAACACATCCCTAGGATGGGATTAGGAAGGAGCGGCAGGAAAGGCGTCGCAACATTGGCCGAAGTGCCACACAACCCGCATACCTTTGGACTGGGTTATCTGCCCACCAAAGAGGACTGGGTGAGAAAAGGGAAAGAAATGGTCGGAAGAGCCAGAGCAAAGCAGGCTGGGAAGCCATTTGACTTGATGCATAGGCCCATTCAGGGTACCCTGAACGGACGCTTCGTCCGGGAGGGGGAAGACTTTCTATTTTGCGGCTTCCCAGAGCCGTGGATAAACGCGGAGAAGAAGCGCGTGCCCGGTTTTGAGATCTTTTTCGACCTGCAACTATCCGGGGAGGATGTTGCCGAAGAGCAGACGGACCCATCAGCTGAGGTTGAGCAGTGCAAGGCAGTGGATCCTGAGGGCACAGAATTTGAAACGGGGGTAGCGCTGGCATGTCTACTCTCTGATCCTCCAATCGACCATAAGTGCTTGGGGGATAACTCCGAGGTTTCCATGATTGGGGATGGAACGGCCGCAAGCCAACCAGCAGCTATCTTGGATGCATCTATCGCACCGTCTCTCACTTGGTAATACGAGGAGGGATTTTTGTCCAGCAGCACTGGGTCAGGTAGTGAGCCGGAATCTGATTCCACCGAGTCTTGTGAGTCGGAATCAGGTTCCAGCTCGACTGAGTCTGAGTCTGGTACTCCTGGGGATGTTAACCCGGATGCCACAGTCCTGTCTAGGTCGTCTTTTTCCTTTTCATTTGAGTCTGTTGTAAATGAATTGGACGATTTGGATGTGCCTAATGAGAATCAAGCAACTGTGGTTTCTGAGTACTTTTCTGTGCCTTTAATTTATTGCATTAATTCAGACTTTCAAAATTTTGAAAACGACGAGGACGAAGTTCCTCCGGTTTTGCAACGATTAATTGAGCAAGAGCAGGAGAGATTTGTTAAACCCCTAGTGGACGAAATCACTACCGTGAACATTGGTACTGAGGAGGACCCGCAGCTGGTCCAGATCGGGTCCACGTTGTCTTCGGAGAAACGCGAGCGCTTAGTCGCTTTATTAAAAGATTTCAAAGATGTTTTCGCGTGGTCCTACGAAGACATGCCTGGAATCGATCCTGAGATTGTACAGCATCGGATCCCCCTTGACCCCGAGGCTCGACCTGTCAAACAGAAACTCAAGAGGATCCGCCCGGACTGGGCTCTCAAGATTAAGGAAGAGGTCACCAAGCAAATTGACGCAGGCTTCCTGCTGGTATCTGAATATCCGACTTGGTTGGCCAACATTGTTCCGGTGCCGAAGAAGGATGGCAGGATCCGGGTATGTGTGGACTTCAGGGATTTGAACAGAGCTAGTCTGAAGGACGACTTTCCCTTGCCGCATATTGATGAGTTGGTGGATTTCACAGCAGGGCACGCTTTGCTCTCATTCATGGATGGCTTCTCAGGCTATAACCAGATAGTAATGGCACCAGAAGACAGAGAAAAGACTGCATTCACCACCCCGTGGGGGACATACTACTATAGAGTCATGCCGTTTGGGTTGAAGAATGCTGGAGCTACTTATCAACGGGCCGCGAGCACAATATTACATGATATGATCCACAAGGAGGTTGAGGTGTACGTGGACGACATGATTGTCAAGTCCAAGGAAAGAGAGGGCCACTACACCGCCTTGCATAAGTTTTTTCAAAGGATCAGGGAATTCTGGTTGCGGCTGAACCCTCAAAAGTGTACATTCGGTGTTACAGCGGGAAAAATGCTGGGGTTTCTGATTACACAAAGAGGCATCGAAGTCGACCCTTCCAAAATCAAGGCCATCCTAGAAATGCCCCCACCAAGGACTGAAAAGGAGGTGAGAGGCTTTCTGGGTAAAGTGCAATTCATAAGACGGTTTATCTCAAAATTAACCTTGACTTGTGAACCACTTTTTGGTCTCCTGAAGAAAGACAAGAAATTTCAATGGGATGGCCGATGTCAAGCAGCGTTTGAACAGATCAAAGACTATCTACAGAACCCGCCCGTTTTATCACCACCAGAACCAGGGAAACCGTTGATTTTGTACCTATCAGTGACTGAGACCACAATGGGCTGTATGCTTGCACAAGAGTCTGAAGACAGGGTGGAGAGAGCCATCTACTATCTGAGCAAGAAGATGCTAGAGTATGAGACTCGGTACACACCGCTGGAGAAGGCTTGCTTAGCTTTGGTATGGGCTACCAGGAAGCTGCGGCACTACTTGTTAGCTCACTCCGTAATGTTGGTTTCACGTCTCGATCCCATCAAATATCTTTTCGAGAAACCAGCACTTACGGGTAGGCTAGCTCGTTGGTTGCTGTTGCTCTCCGAATTTGATTTGAAGTATGTCACACGCAAGTCAGTCAAAGGAAGAGCAGTAGCAAAGTTCCTTGCCGACCATCCGGTTGAGGGGGATGAAGCAATTGAATACTTGTTCCCAGATGAAGCCATTTTGCATATCGACGACGAAGCTTGGACGATGTACTTTGACGGAGCGTCAAATCAACATGGGTATGGGATAGGAGTGTTGCTGATAGCACCCGATAATTCCCGTATCCCTCTAGCCTTCAAACTCCGATTCAAAGTCTCGAACAACGAAGCAGAATATGAGGCGTGCATTGCTGGCCTAGAAGCAGCCCTAGAACTAGGGACAAGACGATTGGACATCATTGGGGATTCGAACCTTGTTGTGTCTCAAGCGAAAGGAGACTGGAAAGTAAAAGAGGAAAAGATGATGATGTATCACCAGACCTTGGATTTGCTGATTCCTCGGTTTGAGAAGCTAAGTTTTACTCACCTACTAAGAGAGAACAACAGGTTCGCAGATTCTTTAGCAACTCTATCTTCCATGAGAGACATCCCGTGTGGAGTCCGGATGCGTCCAGTCATCATTGACCAGAAATTTGCACCAGCCTATGAGTCGATTGCAGCCATAGATGAAGTTCAGGACGAACACCCCTGGTATTACGACATTTGGAATTTCTTGGAGAAAGAAGCATATCCGCCGGGGACAGATGCCAAGGACAAAAGGGCAATAAGAAGATTGGCCGTTCAGTTCATCATCTGCGGGGGTAAACTGTATAAACGGGGTCATCTGGGAATGCATAAACTGTGTGTTGATGTCGAAGAATCGAAGCGACTAATGGAAGCCATCCATGGAGGAGAATGTGGAGCACATATGAATGGGGTAATGTTGGCACGGAAGATCCTCAGACAGGGGTACTACTGGTCCACCATGGAAGAGGATTGTATCAGTTTCGTTCGGCGATGCCACAAGTGTCAAATTCATGCAAATCGCATGAACATTCCTCCGACAAGGCTGTACAATATGACTTCACCATGGCCATTTTCAGTCTGGGGAATTGATGTGATCGGGGCTGTTACGCCAAAGGGGTCGAATGGGCATGAGTTCATCCTGGTTGCGATAGATTATTTTACAAAGTGGGTTGAGGCCCAATCTTACGCGGTGTTGAAGGCTTCGCACGTTGCAAAGTTTATCAGAAACAACATCATCTGTCGCTACGAGGTCCCAAATGAGATAATTTCAGAGAACGGTTCCCACTTCAAGAAGGAAGTGATAGACTTGTTGGAGAAATACAATGTGGCTTTTCATAAGTCGTCTACCTACCGACCGCAAACCAATGGAGCAGTCAAGGCCGCCAACAAGAATGTCAAACACATATTACAAAAGATGGTGGAAACCTACCGGGACTGGCCAGATAAGCTGCCGTTTGCTTTGTGGGGCTACCGGACTTCAATCAGAACTTCTACTGGGGCGACTCCGTATTCATTGGTTTATGGGATGGAGGCCGTTCTACCTATTGAGATTGAGGTTCCGTCATTGCGAGTATTGGCCGAGTGTCAAATAGCCGAGGCAGATTGGCAACAGAGCAGATTTGAGGAACTCATGCTCTTTGATGAGAGAAGACTGAAAGCACTGTACCACATTCAAGGCTATCAACGCAGAATTGCCCGGGCTTTCAACAAGAAGGTTAAGTCCAGGAATTTAAAGGAAGGAGATTTGGTACTCAAGGACAACCGAGCTCCCATCCACGACCCTAGGGGCAAGTTTAGACCCAATTGGACTGGTCCCTACATCATTAAGTCTATCTGGTCAGGTGGAGCTGTGGTTCTGATGGATCTGGATGGCTTAGAGTTTTCACAACCGATCAACATGGACAAGTTGAAGAAATACTACCCTTGAGAGGCTCGCTAGGCCGAAAACCTGAAAGGGCGACCTAGGCAAAACTCAGAGCACAAAAAATTCGAAAATATAAAAACTGAGCTCGCAAGGTTGAAAACCCGCAAAGGGCGGCCTTGGCAAAAGTTAGAGCGCAAAAGGAGAGTGAAAATACCCGAGCGAACCTAAGCCTGAACTACGTAAGGCTTGATTCCCATCTTTGGGATACGTAGGCAGCTTCATCCTGAAGTTCAGCCATAAACATTTTCCCCGATCAACTTTGTCCATTTTGATCATCTCAGGCATCCTTGTCCATCAGCATTCATCGTAATCTCCGGTGCAGTGCTATTCAGACTAGGGGCAACTTTTCGTTGCCAGGAGGTGCTGTGGTACCGTTCAGACTATGGGCAACTTTCCAGTTGCTAGGATCCGGGGTTGTGCATCTCAGTGACAGATCTCAGGTGTGTCCAGTTTTGCTCCATATCGAAAATAGTTTTGAAAAGTTTTAATAAAAGTTGACTTTGTTCAAATTAATCTTTTCACAACTAGGACCATTTTTGGACCAAAGCGGAAAATTTTCAGTACCACAACCTTCAACTTCATTGATTTCAAAACAGAGTTCTCTTGCTCTTGCATACAATTGAAGTTGCTTTTTATTACACTCATGAAGAAAACTTGAAAGTACTAATAAAGCAATAAATCTGGGGCATAGTCAAGTCAGGTGTCCCTGCGCCCCCTCCCAGAGCTAGTCGAAGCCTCCGATGCCGACCTAGGCCCAATCTGTGCCTCCTCATTGAGCCAATCCCAGCACTCATCAGACAAAGTGCAACTGAAAATAGGGGCGGGGGGCAGGAGCTCTCTAGTCCTCCAAGCCGTAGTATGTCGGGCAAGGTGTGCACCACGGATCGGGAAGGCGACTGGATACTCTATCCCCTCCGGAGGGCAAGTCTGATCATGGCCGAACTGGCGCAGAATGTGGAATGGGAAATAGAATACACAATGGGTCAGGCCAATCAACCGGATCCGAGTATCCTGGAACATGCTATAGCTCATCGCCGGAAGGTTAAGCCAAGGACAATGCCAAGCAATGCGTTCAGCTGACAAATTGCACATCCATTCCAACCACCATCCCTCATTAAAGGCATCGACCAGGCGTTGTCGAAAGAAGTAGCCGCGGGCCGAGTAAGCAGGGCAAGAGTCCACAACTTGCAATTTATCCATCAACCATATCTGGGGAGGAATGAAAAATGAGAGAATAAAGAATAGAGAGATGTGCGATGAGAGAAAAGTAAGATGAGGGTTTTGTGAGAAAAACCGAGCCTGAGGGCCGAGCGATGTGAGCAAATACATATGTGAGCTTGGGTGGGAAACATTACCTGCAGCAGTAGTGGACTCCCCGCAAACCTGGTTGTCTCCTGGCGGTAGAAGGCATCCAAACCCAGCAGTGTCTCAGCCAATGTCATGGCGATACAGCTCTTTCCTTCCCTCAAGCCTTGAGCGACTTCAATCAAACAGATGTTAGCTCCCCCGGAGCCCGAGACAAACAGAAAATGAGATAGCATGCACACGCAGAGGGCATGTTGTCGAAAACCTTGCCGATAATGGTCACCGCGGTCACCGGCATCGGAGAATCGGTAAATCAGGCTCGGGATATCCAACATCCCGTTACAAATCAGGGATCGAGCATCATGCGCGTTGAGACCGCACATCCGCCCTAAAGCTTGGGCGTGGCCGAAACGAGACTGAGGCAAGATCTCTTCTGAGCGTTCAGACTCCATCAAAACTTGAAAATCTTCAAAAGTGGGACATACCTCTTGCCCTCCGAAGCTGAAGACGTGCGTCACCGGGTTCCAAAATCTCGCCGTCGCATGGAGGAAAGGAAGGTGCAGTGGAGTCCGGCCCAGCGTGAATAGTGCATTCAAGCCGAAACCCCGGAAGTTCAACTTTTCCGAGCCATCTAAAGAAGAGATCCAAGATATGAGATTTTCTACGAGAAATGGCTCCATTTTTGTGTAAAGCAGTGATGAAATGAATGAGTTCCAAAGTTGGAGCTTTATAGGGGGGAGGTAAAACACTATTCGAGGACAAGTGTCAGAATTCTAGGAGTTGCAGGAAAGGTGGCCGGCCGGCCATCTATTCAAGCAGGCCGGCCGTCTTTGTTTCAAAAAACTGGCCGGCTGACCACCTTTCAGTCCCCAGATGCAAAATGTGGCCGGCCATGCATTGGTCCTGTTTTGCCCTCCGGAAGGAAGTTTGAGGCACTTTCACGCATCGGGGATGTCGACGGCCTCCATTTCTCTCAGTTTCGGATGCGTTCCATCATCCAGATCGTCCGTCCGAAGTACGCTGTGTTGTATTTTGCTTATCGAGTTGTCGCTTTGTTTATCGAGTTGTAAGTTTTGTCGAGCTGTCGCATTTGGTGTTTTGAGTCGTTACTCTTTGTTTACGCAATTTTGTTAAGTCTTGTTTATCGAGTCGTTAACATTGTTGTATTTTGCTTATCGAGTTGTAAACTCGCTAAGATTCTGTTATTTCTTAGTGAGTCGATTTGTTTAGTTTATTGCGTCGGTTCATTACCTGACCCGGTAAATACACAAGGCACATTTCCATTCAATTCCATTTTTGTGCAAAATGATGCGATGCGATGCTGAGAATTTCAAACACAAACACTTTTTCAAAAGCTGTTTCATTCCGTCATGTTTTACAACAAAACAAAGGTACAAGTTTTACAGAAAATAAAACTGCCTGACAAAATGCAAAGTGCTACAAACTACTAGCAAAAAGTAAAATAAAGCAGGAAACAACATCAATATCCTCGGGAACGGGAATGAGGAGGCCCCATCATCCTCTTCTGCGGGACAACCTCTGTACCATCATCACCATTCGGGTCGGAGCTGTCATCCTTAGGATCCCCCTCAGCCTCGCCTCCACTCCCGGAACCAAGGCCGGAGCCCCCATCCTCAGCAGATGTCTCTGACTCACGATCTGCGGCCTCCTCCTCCTCCTCCTCATCAGGCTCTGCCTCTATAACATGTGCCCTACGTCTGCGAGACGACCCCGCTTCTCGAGCTCCTTGAGAAGGCCTAGATGGCCCAGCACCTCGACCTCCCTGAGAAGGCCTGGATGGCCCAGCTCCTCGAAAGGGCCCAGATGGCCCAGCACCTCGACCTCTCTGAGAAGGCCCGGGTGGCCCGGCCTGCGGTGGAGCATATACAGGAGGCATCTGAAAGTGAAGAGTTCAATACATCAGCTCAAGAATGTATATTAGATACAGATACAAGCAAACTACACAGAGTGGATGTATGCGAGTACAGCATGTGGGTGGGATGTGTGTCAGATGTGCTCTACACAAACAGCCTATCAATGCAGTAGAATGTTCAAAATTAGCATATCATCAGAAGTATGATAAATACCAGAAAACTAAAGAGTACCTGGAAGCCCATGATGGACAACTGCGCCTCTCTACGCAGGACCATCCCCTCAAGTGAGGCCACCATCTCGAGCACCTGATCCATATACTCCCGGGGTGGCTGCAAATACAAGCTCAAATCATCAAATAAATAAGCAACTGCCAAAGTGTCTGTGTGATAAGTGAAAAATGATGGAACATACCGGTGGTGAGTCAGGATCATTGACATATCTGTGACCAGGCATCGGAGGCTCTATAGGGATCGGAATCGGAGAAGTAGTCCCATACTGCCACCCCATCAACTTGGTCGGCATGTCTGGCCACCCAGGATGATGAAGAGTCGGAGGGATCGGAGGAATGAATCCGCGCCCACCTCGAGACATACCAGCCCTGCTGGAGGAGGGGATATCCGCAGCACGAGCCCAACTCGAAGATGGTACATCAGTGGGCCTCAGTGGCGGAGCGCGCACTCCTGTCAAGGGAGGCATCAGATATGTGTGACGATAGGTGGCGTAGTCTCCCTCTGTAAGATGTAGCAAAGCATCGGTGCCCTGCATAGCGCTAATGACCTCCTGGGTAGAGAGTCCATCAGCAGTCCGCATGGTGGCTGGAGGTGCTGCAGGAGGGTCCTGAGAAAGGTATCCCCACACCTGACGCAGAAAGCGTTCCCCCAGGAACCATGCTCTACCAACCGGTCCCTCGAGCAAGATCCTGTACTGGGAGGTGCCTGATCCTCCGGCATACTAAAATCGGTGACCATCGCCCAAGATCGCCCAGGGCTACCACGTAATCTGCGGATAACCAGTGCATGAATCAATCAGAAATCGGGAATATACAAGGCAGATCAAAGATGGAAACAGAAAGGAACTGAGAGTTCTGAAATACCTCTGTCGTCCGCTCAGTGTCAAAGTACTGTCGCAGGTAGAAGAGAGTCTCGCGAGGTCTCGGTCGGTGCTGGCCCTCGAATACCAAGGAATACGGGGTCATGAGGGGCCCTGCCACCTCCATCTCCGGGGCTAATGTCGGAAAATATACATAGTCCCATAACTGTGGAAAACAGTGCAGAATGTGAATACAAAATGCTGAGTGCAAAATACAGGATGTAAAGTGCGCCGTGTGTGCAATGAACAAGTAATGAGGAGCAGAAATGTCAATCAAGAGGACAGAACGTACCTCCCAGGCTCTCCAATAGCCGCCGAGTAAGTCTCCCTGCCCGCGGGAGGTAGCGCTCATATAGCAATAGAGGGTAGCCAGGCCGGCGCCACCCCAGTCGTACCGACTGACCTGTGATAGGTCCACTAGGGCACTCAAAAGATACAACCCGACAGTGTTCCCCCTATCAGCAAACAGAGTGGTGCCAAAGAGGAACATAAGGAAACCGCGGGCATACTGCTCAGCCTCCTTAGGAGACTCGGGCTCCATCTCCGGCCTCTGAAAACGGGAAGAGAACCAGGTGTACCGGACTCTCCCAGAAGCTCTGTCCACAGGCGGGCGGGCCCCCAATAGATGTAACCAAGCGGCCTCCCACTCGCCCATATCCTCATCGTAAGGAATGGGCCAACCTCCTATGTCTAGGCTGGTAAGTACAGCAAAATCTAGTGGGGTCATGGTCAGATCCCCGGTGGCAGAAAAGTGGAAGGAATTGGTGGTGTCCCACCATCTCTCTACCAAAGCGGCTAACAGTGTCCTACTGGCAGGACAATGTGATAACCCTACGCAGAAGGCCCCGAACCCTGCTAGATCAACTAAATCCCGGACAGCCTCCGGAAGCTCAGTATACCACTCTCTCGCAGCAGTGGAGCCATATCCTCGCACGGTACGAGAGCCAACCTGCATTCAGAATGAATGCATGTGTCAAAATCAAATGAATGAGCTGTGTGCAAATGAAATGAATGGGCTGTGTGCAAATGAAATGAATGAGTTGTGTTCAGTGGGCTGCGTGTTCACTTCAATCTGGGCTGCGTGTTCAGAAATTCATTATTTGGGCTGCGTGTTCAAATTTCAAAGTTAGTGGGCTGCGTGTTCACTTCAATCTGGGCTGCGTGTTCAGAAATTCATTATTTGGGCTGCGTGTTCAAATTTCAAAGTCAGTGGGCTGCGTGTTCACTTCAATCTGGGCTGCGTGTTCAGAAATTCATTATTTGGGCTGCGTGTTCAAATTTCAAAGTCAGTGGGCTGCGTGTTCACTTCAATCTGGGCTGCGTGTTCAAATTTCAAAGTCAGTGGGCTGCGTGTTCACTCCAATCTGGGCTGCGTGTTCAGAAATTCATTATTTGGGCTGCGTGTTCAAATTTCAAAGTCAGTGGGCTGCGTGTTCACTTCAATCTGGGCTGCGTGTTCAGAAATTCATTATTTGGGCTGCGTGTTCAAATTTCAAAGTCAGTGGGCTGCGTGTTCACTTCAATCTGGGCTGCGTGTTCAGAAATTCATTATTTGGGCTGCGTGTTCAAATTTCAAAGTCAGTGGGCTATGTGTTCACCATCAACTTGGACTGCGTGTTCAGAAGATTTGAGTTAGGGCTGCGTGTTCTACTCTAAATCAGTTTGGGCTGCGTGTTCAAATTTCAAAGTCAGTGGGCTGCGTGTTGACTTCAATCTGGGCTGCGTGTTCAGAAATTCATTATTTGGGCTGCGTGTTCAAATTTCAAAGTCAGTGGGCTGTGTGTTCACCATCAACTTGGACTGCGTGTTCAGAAGATTTGAGTTAGGGCTGCGTGTTCTACTCTAAATCAGTGTGGGCTGTGTGTTCACCATCAACTTGGACTGTGTGTTCAGAAGATTTGAGTTAGGGCTGCGTGTTCTACTCTAAATCAGTGTGGGCTGTGTGTTCACCATCAACTTGGACTGCGTGTTCATAAGATTTGAGTTAGGGCTGCGTGTTCTACTCTAAATCAGTGTGGGCTGTGTGTTCACCATCAACTTGGACTGCGTGCTCAGAAGATTTGAGTTAGGGCTGCGTGTTCTACTCTCAATCAGTGTGGGCTGTGTGTTCACCTTTAATTTGGACTGCGCGTTCAGAAAATTTGAGTTAGGGCTGCGTGTTCTACTCTCAATCAGTGTGGGCTGTGTGTTCACCATCAACATGGACTGCGTGTTCAGAAGATCAGAGTTTAGGGCTGCGTGTTCTACTCTTAATCATTGTGGGCTGTGTGTTCACCATCAACTTGGACTGTGTGTTCAGAAAATTTGAGTTAGGGCTGCGTGTTCTACTCTTAATCAGTGTGGGCTGTGTGTTCACCATCAACTTGGGGCTGTGTGTTCTACTCTCAATCAGTGTGGGCTGTGTGTTCACCTTCAACTTGGGACTGCGTGGTCTACTCTTAATCAGTGTGGGCTGTGTGTTCACCATCAACTTGGACTGCGTGTTCAGAAAATCAGAGTTGGGGCTGCGTGTTCTACTCTTAGTCAGTGTGTGCCGTGTGTTCACCTTCAAATTCAGGCTGTGTGTTCGACAAATCAGTGTTTGAGCCGTGTGTTCAATTCTCAGCTAATGTGTGCCGTGCGTTCACAATCAATCAATGAGCCTAGTGTTCAGAAGTTCAGGTGTTTAAGCCACATGTTCAGAACGCAAGCAAAGTACTATGTCATAAGCTAAACTGTGTGTTCAAGCTTAGCAAAGGTACAAAATGAGCTAAATGCAGAAAATAAAGTAAAATACCTCTCGTGCCTCGTAAGAGAGGTGATGCTCTGGCTCTCGCAGAAGTAGATCCCCGGGTACCCGATCATTGAAGTCAGTAAAATGACGGAAAATAGCCCGCGGAAGAATGTGTACCGATGGGGCATATCTCTCGGGAATAAAGGGGCGGACCCTTGGGGGTAGTGTCATGGCATCAAAATCATCCCCGGCATCCGGAGGGCCTCCACCATGAGGGAAATTACCTGCCATTTCGAAAAATCTACAAAAGGAGCGAAAAATGAGCAAAATGAGCCAAAATTGGAAAAAGTCAACAAAAGTCAACTCTCGGGAAATGAAAAAGTCAACAAAAGTCAACTCCCGAGAAAATCTTCCAAATATTGAGACAAACTTACCTCAAGTGGTGAAAATGAGAAAAGAAGCCCCGGAATCAAAATTTAATCGGTCCAAAGTGCTTAAAATCGAATGTTTTCGCGAAAACAACTTGCGTGGGAGGCTGAAAAGCGCGTATAAAGTGCAGATCTGAAGGAGAAAATGGTTTGGGAGGCAAGAGGAGAAGTTTTCGCAGCTGTGGGTGTGAGCTCAAAGTGAATGGATGAGAGAATATAAAGAAAATGAGGCGAAAAGACAAAACTGCCCCCTGTTTTGGGCAGGTGGCCGGCTGGCCACCTTTTCTAGCTGGCCGGCCATTTGCTTTATGATATCTGGCCGGTGGCCTCCCCTGGGGCAACCAGCTGGCCGGTGGTGATCCCCCATTGCTCCCCTAGCTCTCTGCAAATTTTGAGGAAGATCGGAGTTCCCGGGACCTGAAAAAGTTCAAGAAAAGTGCACTTTCTGGCACGAAATTGCTCCGCCGGAGCTTCAGCTGCAATTTCTGACATGTGTCTCATCATCATTCACCGAAATCAAGGTGTGTCCTTTTTGAATATGTTGTCACCTCTCCGGAAAGTGAACCGGAGGCTGTGATCCAGTCGCCTCCCCCGAAATGCGCGTTTCCCTGCTCGTTGTTTCGCAACAAACGGGCGCCCTGATTTGTGCTTGTTTTGCATTGTTGTGCACTTAACTTGCATTCTCATGAGCATCTTGCATTGTCATGCATGATTTCTTGGCATACCATACCTCTGTGCTTGAGCATGCGTTGTCACGCACGTTCCCTTTCTTGCATTGCGATGCATTCACTCGCCGACACTGCGCGTGTCAAACTTTCGGAATCACAGGAATCACATTGAATATATGTTGTTAGCATTTTGTTCTTGTTGAATTTCTCTTTTTTGCTGGCACGATATTGTATGTACGGTTCATTTGAGGCTGGTGCGACCAGACGAATCGCGCAGGTATCGTATCTTCTCTGTGTGAGACGCGATGAGAATTGAATAATTCTCCGCATTCCCAACTGCATGAAATGTAGTTGTTGCTTTGCATTCTTGCTTAAAACTGTTGCATCTATTTGCGAATACTTGCTTCATTACAGCTTGCTGCATTTGCATGATCATTAAGTTACATCTGGCTCTGTGCATATCGCTTTGCATTTTGCCCCCTTGCCTGCGGGCACGCCTACGGGCACATATCTCTGTGCATCTTGTATGATTGTCTAAGTCTTCGGCCTTGTAAAAAATGGGTCGTCTCTGGGCTTTGACATTCACTCCCGTCACTTGTGACTTCCGAGTTCTGTCAAAGAGGGGCAACTGTAGACACCCCATTTTTGACCGACCTTGAGACTCAGACGTCACCGGTTGAGCGCTCGGTGGTGTTCCATATCGTGCTCGTTCAGAAGTCTCAGAGTCGCGGCCGTGAGCCCTGCCTCCGGACTTCCGAACCCTCTTTTGTACCTTGTCTCGGTTTTCTCTGTTTTTCTTCCTGAGGGGAGGGAGAGGTCCTGTGGACCATCTCTCAGTGGCCGTGGGCTACATTTCGTGGCCGTAGGCCATTTTGCCCATTTCGGAGCCCGGTTCCTGGTTTTCGGAGCCGTCAGGCCGTGTGCCTCGGTTCGGGACCGTCTAACCATCTCTGATTCCTCCGGTTTTTGGCATGCATCTCATTTACTCCCTTTCGAGGGACACTGGGGCCTGAGAGACCCACTTCGTGGCCGAATGCCACTTTCGGTGCTTAACGGCTTATTTTCGGGACCCCGAACTGCGTGTTTTGGCCCCCGAGCATTCGTTTTGCATCGGTTTTTGTTCATTTTTGGCAGGTACCTCTGTTTTATCACCAGGAAGGTCATTGAAGGGTGGGAGGCCATCAATTGTCTCAGCAACTAGTTATGCTCCTCCGGCGCCCTCCGACGCCCGTTTTTCTCACTTCCGAGCCAATGTTGACCACCCTAGGAGCATTTTCTTCAAGCCCAAACCACATATTTGTGTTGTACACACATGGGAGGACCCTAATATCACATGGCCGGCCAATAACTCAACTTGAACCTTTTGAACCCCTCCTAAAAGTGGCCTATTCTCTCTTCTGTTTTAGAGTTGCCAATTTTGAACCACATGGTTGTGTTGAGGGGACCTGGGAGGACACCAATATCTGGTGGCCGGCCACTAATTCAACTTGACCCTTTTGACCCCTAGCCGGCCGGCCATAGGGGGTGGCCGGCCGGCCACCTGCAGCAAAAATACCCAGCCGGCCAGCATCCTCAGTGTGAGTACTTTACAGCTGTGTGCTGTTTTCCCCCAAAAATATCTCAATCCGGGGAAAAGTTTTGGAGGGAAACTAGATGCCATTTCCCTCCACATTTCCCTCCACCTTTCTCCCCCCTTTCTTGTCTATATAGCTGGCCTCCCAACTCAAGGAAAAGGGTTGGAAAATTGCTTACACTCATATCTCTCCATTTCTCTCTCATTTTCTCAAGTTTTGGCTCCATTTCTTCACTACCACCAAGCACCACCACCACCACCACTCCATCTCAGCAGCTTGGAGCAGCTTTCCAGAGGCTAAAGGTGCTGCAACTTGGTCCAAGAATCACCAAAAGCTTTGGTCTTCAAAGGTGAGTCCATTTCCCCTCTTTTTGGGCCTTTTCTTGCACCAATTTCTTAGGCTATTTTCTTACTGTTTTGGGCTCCGACCCTAACTGAAAGGGTCATTATTTTGAGCCATTCTTCATGTTTTTTTAAGGGCTCAACCCTGTTTGAGCCCCCCATTTGGTACTTGCTTCAATACCTCTTTGTATGCCATTATTTTGCATGGTATTTCTAGCCTATGTGTGATCTGTTTTTGAGCATGATTTAAACTGTGAGTTGGCTTATTTTGAGCCCATCTACAACATTGTAGAAGGGCTCAACACTGTTGGGGGCCTCCATGTTGTACTTACCATTATACCCCTCTTTGGCCCCCATGTTTGCATGCTTTTTTAGGCATATCTAGCTTCTGTTTTCGGCCATGATGAGAACTGAAAATGGCCATATTTTGACCTTCTTGGCATATCTCATTAAGGGTCTTTGGCTGTTTGGTGATTGCTTTGTATACCTCATGTTATAGCCTCTTGTTGGCCTATTTCTTGCATGGCATTTTTAGCATGTTTGCATACTGATTTGAGGCGTGTCATCTACTGTAAATATTCATGTTTTTAGGCCCTCTTCAGTGTTGTAGAAGGGTCTTTTGCCATTTGGGCTTTACATCTATCACTTGCTTCATTGCTTCCCTTGCGGAGCCATTTTTGTATGCCACTTTTGCCCTACTTGTGATTGCTGTTTGGCCATGTTTAGTACTATAAAAATGTGAGTTTTGGGGCTGCCTTGCTTCTGCCTTTTCATGTCTTGTTCAAATTATGCATGTATTGTATAGCTACAAGTCATTTCGGATGACTAGTTTTGCATTTCGGGAGAGATCCCTTACATCGGGTTTCATTTCGCCTCATTTCGGGGCTGTTTTGCCCCTCTTTTTGCTACTGATTTTTGCATGTTTGCATGTCATATTCTGTGTCTTTGCCATGTCTCATTAGAGTGGCATTTCGGTGCCTGAGGGTCCGTTCTCGGTTTGCGTGCCCGCGGACACGTACTTCGAGGTGTCTTGTTTTCATCTAATGGCCTCCTATGTGAGTGTGGCTGGGGCTCTCTCATGTTGGTGTAAGCCCATTATTGCATTGCGTATGCCATTTCATCCGTAGCATTGTGTATGCCCGGTTGTGTATTACCTCGTATAGCGTGTATGCCATTCCATGACATTGTGTATGTTAGGATTGTATGTTAGTTGTATTTCATGGATATCATGCATATTGCATCGTGTTCGGGAAAGGAGTTAGCCCGGGCATGGGAAACGAGGCGCGTTTCGCACCCCGAGTAACGGAATGTGTCTCAATTCCCAAGTCACCGACACTCCGGATTATCCGTGATGGAGTTAGGTTTTGTTGTAGCATTCATATGCATTCATCCTATATTGAGTTGTGCAATTCGGCTCCTCGGCCATCATGCATCGATATGCGTGATTGGTGGCATGAGGATCGAGGCATGCATATATCTGTGAAATACATTGCTATGCCCCTTTCCTGCGCTCTGTTGCAGCATATCAAGAGTCTGCGGTCTTCCGAAGCTTGGCGCGCTTTTCGAGAAACATTGCGAAACAGAGGCTAATTGGGACATTCCAGTGGATTTCCGCGCAAGGCAGCCCAAACATACATCGTTCATCAGAAGCAAGGCAGTCCCTGGCTTGTATGCCAGTTTACAGTTTTCTTAGTTAATTTGTTAATTAATTAGAAATTTGTATATTATTCGGACTGTAATATTTGGACTGTATTATTCTTTCATTTGGGACTGTATATTCTTTTGGACCCTCTGCGCGAGGGCATAATTGTAATAAGTGTGGGTGAGTGTGATGTATGTCTTCCAACCCCACGTCTTTCTTCCCTTTTATTTACCCGCTTATGATGGTTAGATATAGGGCATATTTCAATTAGCATACAGTATGACAGCATGTTTGCATCATTCATCTGTTTTGCACGCACCGGGCTCGGCGCATCATACAAACTGCATTTGTATTTCAATTCCAAATTGAATACGTGTTAGTTGTAGCATTCCATATGCCATGTTTTAGAATAGCCGAGCCTGCTATAGTTTGCATTTTTGCATGTGTTGCATTAGGCATTTCAGCATACTTAGGATCATGCATGATTTCTAATCAGCTTTTGTTTTGGCTTGGAGTACTCGGTGAGTCTTTATGCTTTAGCATCCTTGCATGCGTGTGAGTGTTGCCATGAATAGCATGCTTGCCATGAGGCTATTTGCTTATGTGATATAACTGCCTGAATGCCTGTGGGTGAAGGTTGTGTTATTTGAATTGGGACAATGCATTGAATGTTTGTTTTAAGCCCACTAGATAGTGGCAACACCATGTTTTCTAAGCCCACCTGAGGGTGGCAAAATCTGCATCTTAAGCCTACCTGCGGGTAGCAAACCGTCTTCCAAAAACAAATATGAAATGTTTTGTTCCAATTCAGGCGACTCAGTCTATACTTGTATGCTGTGCGCATCACATAGTAACCTAGGCTAATAACCGGAATAAGAACATACAATGTTTTCAAAATAAGATATCATGGTTAGTAGAGGCCGGTCTTTGACCGGGCGAGCGGGGGTGCTCACGAAGTGACCTTCCCCAATCGTACCCAAGTTCCCGAGCCGAGGCAACTTTGGTGATGACGGACACGTGGCCTTTGGCACCGAGTCAGGGTTTCCTAAATTTTCCAAAAATAAAATATTTAGGTGGCGACTCTGTATCTGGCAAAGCAGTCCATGTTTGGCACTTCTTTCAAAAAATCTGTTTTCTCAAAACGATTTGCCAGATTTGGACTCTTTGGTTCAAGATTAAGAACCGTGACATATGAGTCCTTCGAACTGTAGTAGACCCAATATCGAACCAGAACGGGGGGGACTCTCACTCCTCGCCCCGGGATGCGTTCGGGGACGTCTACAGATATCAATCGTCGAACCAATTGAGTATGTACAGATATCAACTATCGAATCTATAGGGTTTGTTCAAGCATTAACCATCTAATCTCTCTTTGTCTCTTTTTCTTTCTCTGTTAATCGACCAATCGATCAATTGTGGTAAAGGAAGGAGGTTGTGCTGCGATGGAGGGGGTAGAGAGGACTGGAGAAGGGGCAAAGAAGATTGGGGAAAGGGTGGGGAGGTGGATCGCAGAGGTAATGGTGATCGGTGATGATTGCGATGAAGGTGACGGCGATCGGCGATGATCGCGATGGAGGTGACGATAGCGTCAAATGCTATGTGAGAATGACTGAGAGGCTAGGAAGGGGCGGTGGTGGATGTCGTCGCTGCCGTCGTCATCAGTAGCCCGAGTAGTTAGGATTAAGGTTTTTGGAGTGAGAAATGATGGAATGAGAGGATGTGCACAGAGAATGTGAGGGTATATTTGGAATGTGAATTGTGTGGACTAAGATAAAAAAAGTAAAAATCAAATTACTAAATGTGTGGATTGAGAAAAGATGTACACGGAGATAATTTAGTGTTTGGAAATAGAATTTCCCTAAATTATGCTTGTTGTTTGTGTCTTTTGTCAATTTAGCCCTTTTGCAAAAATAATTGCTCACATTATATTGATTTAATCAAATTAAGATTTAACTGAAAGTAAAATAATTTATTCATTTTTCTCAAAATAATTGAAAGGTTGATATTTAATTTGAATATATATATATTACATTTATGAATAAATTATTTTACTCTTTGGTAATAAATTAGATTAAATTAGTATAATATAAAAGGTTAAATAAAAAAAAGAAAACTATACGCAGGTGAGAATTAAGAAAAAAATATTATCAACACATGAAGAGATACTTACACCTTCATAATCTTTTATTTTTATCATATCATAGATATACTTAAATCCCTATATATTTTTAATTTTTTTCTTAACTCCCACTTATATGTACCTTCTCAATAAAAAGTTAATACGTAATTTGAATACAAAGAAAGTGTTGCTCATTTCCAGGAAGTTTATTAGTGGTGAACTAGCGAGGTATAATGTAACTCAATGTAAGCACCTACAACAAGACAAAGGTGGACTTTTGTTTTGTAGTGGTACTATATATACTAATTAATATACAAACTAATATATCAATTAGTGTTATGATATCATTAATGACTCTATTTATTATACAAATTACAAATATCTAAAATTTTTAAAATTATGCCATATCATTTGTTAGTACACTAGTTTATACTCTAATTAGTGTATATAACATTATTCTTTGTTTCGGCACTTTTTGGTAGAAATGACGAGAGCCATCATCATCATTCTCGATGAGAGAGAGAGAGAGTGTGGCGAAATTCAAAAAAGAGATCCCGAGAAAGATAAATGAAAAATTATAAATACATCCCTTCATGTTTGATTAAAATACAAATTATCTTTTGTAATTTTAAAAATTACATTTCACCTCTTGATGTTTTTAATTTTATAACAAATCGTCCCTTTTATTAATAAATTAGCAAGTCAATTAACAATTTTTAATAATGTTAGAAATATTTTTCAATTAATAATTTAAGTAATTTTATTATTGTATAGGAAAGCAATTATGAATTTCATTTTTTTTGGTTAATTCTGTTAAATAAAAAATACTAACAAGAAGGTATTTGTAATTTTTCAAACTACAGAGGACAATTTGTAATTTAAGAAAACCTCAGGGAATGTATTTGTAATTTACCCTTGATAAATTATCAATAATTTTTAATTGTTGGATTTAATTTTTATCAAATCTTATTGAAAATAAATTCTAATGAAATTGTTACTAAAAATAATTTTTTGTGACATTTTTTGCATGTAGCTAAAAATTGATAATTAGTATTTTTGTCACGATTTGTATAAATTGCCTGTAAAACTTATAATTTGTGACTTTTCCGATGACGAATTTTTAAACTATCGCTGAAAATAGAAAATTAGTAACTTTTTTTCATAACAATTTTTTTAGACTGTCGCAGAAATTTATAATTAATGATATTTTTCATAACAAAAATTTTAAATTGTTGCTGATAATTAACAATTAGTAACATTGTTTGATAGTGTTTAATTAAAAACACTATTAATTCTCACAGAACGTATTAGACAATAAGTTAATCTATTAAGAAGGTTCATATCTCTATTTACTACGCAATTTCACGTCAATTTAGGTCTGCCCATTCCCCTAACACTTGTATTTACAGTCACGGATCGCATCTCTTCACTACTGTCTCTGTTGATTGCCATATATGACCAAACCATTTTAATCTATTCTCTCTCAACTTATCTTCTATTGGTACTACTCTTACTCATTCTCGAATATACTCATTCCTAACTCTATCTCTTCTAGTCTTGCCACACATCCATCTTAGTATTCTCATCTCAGTAACACTCATCTTATCTACATGTTGCCTAACATTCCAACCCATACAACATCATTGGTCTAATAACCGTTCTATAGAGCTTCCCTTTTAGTCTAATGGGTACTCGTTTATCACGCAGTACCTTAGACACACTCTGCCACTGAAGTCACTCAACTTTAATTTTATAGATCATATCCGCTCCAATCTCCCATACCATCGTGATTGGACCCTAAATAACGAAAATGTTCGCTCTTAGGCAATTCTTGGTTCTCAATCTTCATTTCTCCTCTACTTTCATTGTTATTGTTACTAAAATTACACTCTACTCTGTTTTAGTTCTGTTTATTCTAAATCTTTTAGATTAAAGTACTTCTCTCCAAGTTTCCAACTTATTGTTAACTCATTCTCTAATCTCATCTACTAACACGATATCAACTGCAAAAGTATACCATGGTACATCATCTTGAATATTTCTCGTTAACTCATCCATAACTAAAGCAAAAAGATAAGAAATTAAAGTTGATCCTTAGTGTAACCCTACAATAATTGAAAATTCACTTATCTCTCTAGCATGCGATCTAATAGTAGTCACCCTTCATACATATCCCTAATCACATCAATGTAACATGTTGTCATCCTTTTCTTCTCTAACACCCACCAAGTTATGAAAATGAATCATACTTTGAATAAAAATTTCTAAATAAAAAATTAATCATGAGTATCTAAGTGGGGAATACTACCAAATAGTGAAAAACAGTAACATTTATAATTTTTTTATTAGAATTTAGGGGTTATTCTCAAGTTCAACTGCACTTTTTTTTACTCACTATAAGAATTTACACATTCTGCGACCACTTTTGCCGACCAAAAAAATTTTGATCGCAAAAAAATGATATTTGGCGACCAAATATTAATTAGTTGCGAATGATCATTATTTTTGGTGACCAAATATTATTGGTTGCAGAAGGTTATATTTTGGCGACCAAAAAATATGTTGGTCGTAGAAAGTGGTATACTTTTGCCGACCAACTACATATTTGGTCGCGGAAGGTCACATATTTTTTGGCGACCAAAAATTTGGTCGCGAAAAATTTATTTTCAGCAACCAAAAAAAATTAGTCGCCAAATTACTACTTTTAGCGACTAATATTTTAGTCGCCATTAATTGAGATTTGGCGACTAAAAAAATTTGTCAGTGAAAGAACCTGTTTTTGCGACTAATTTGAGAGTTTGGTCGTCAAAAATTTGAGGGAAAATTTGAAACGTGGAAGACATAAACACCGAACAAATAAAAAAATTCGCTTGCTCTCCCTCTCCCTCTCTCTCACCGTTGCCCACAATATATTCTCTGTTTCTCTCTTTGCTCTCTGTCTATTTCTCTTTCTCTTTGACATTCACATAAACACAAACCCTAGGCCACCATTCAAAATCACTACCACCAAAAATGTCTCACACCATGGTCGTGTCGCTCTGTTTCCCCACTGTGAGGTTGGCGGCAAACTGGCCAAAGCAGAGAACAAACACGAAGAAGGCGCTAACACAAAACGAAACAGGAGCAGCGGCGCAGCAGCAATGGGTTTGGCGGAGAGAGGAAGGATGTTCGGTGGTAGTGTGTGGAGCCGCCTACACTCTACCATTGCTAATCCTCTCAATCTCAGACCTCTTGCATCAGATAAACACGCTCTCTCTCTCTCTCTCTCTCTCTCTCTCTCTCTCTCTCGTTTCCCCAATTTCAAACCCTAACTATAATTTTCAACTTCTCATATCTTTGTCCCTTCATTGTCCAACCTCACCATCTCGTTTTTCAAAAAACGGTTCAATTTTTAAGTGGTATTGGTGGCGTGGTGTTCTTATTCTCTCTCTCTCTCTATATATATATAGTGTGTGTGTGTGTGTGTGTGTGTGTGTGTGTGTGTGTGCTTGTGTGTTTGGTCTATCCTTACCAGGTACATATATAGTGTGTGCTTGTGTGTTTGGCCTCTCCTTACCAGGTATTGATGAACTCTACATCTATATACATATTCTATGGCATGCCTTTTCTCTTACTAGACAGTGGTAGTAATGGTCTTGGTGTATGGGCTCTTGGCTTCACTGAAGCACCAAAGGGAGTGATGTCCCAAGTGGTACAACGGGCTGCCAACATTCCTGCAGGATTTTATGACTTGTGTCTGTAAAACTTTGTATTACCCATTTTGCAACTAGCCTACATCAGCATTGCAAGATAAAGCAGTTTGAACTATAGGTCATTGTATATTGTGGGGTTGCTATTGTGAATGGATGATTAAATATGAGGAGTTTCCACTCTTATTATTACATGTTAAAATTCAACCCCGCTTTGCTTTGCCTACTATTCTTCTATTATCTTCATCCAGAATGTGAAATGTTGATATTTAATTATTTTTCAGTTTTTAGTAATTTGTTGCTCACATGGAATGGTGATGATCAATTTCAATTGCAAATCACTATTATCAAGAGTTTATTCATGATTTTTATTATTTGGAGCCAAGTAAAAGTTTAGTGACATTACCATTTTTCATCGATTCAATATTAGATTATTATTATTATTATTATTTTTTTATCATCTCTTGATTGTAATCATTCTAAACATTATGGTTAAGAAAATGCTACTGCTAAATGAAACATCTTTTTTAATTGTCCTTAACCTTGCAGAAATCATATGAAACCAAACAATATAAGAAGGGCTTGAAGGCGGCAGATGCTATATTGAAGAAGTTTCCAAATCATGGAGGTGTGTGGAACTTCATTCAACTCTATGTTGTAGGCTTGTGAATGTCTGAGTAATTGTATTGTCATTTGAGCTTCTTTTTATGCTGGGATTAGACATATGAGGTTCTTTTTCCCCTTGTTTCATTTGGAAGGTGAAAAATAATGTGGATGTCATGCATTGAAACCATAAAAGCTAGTTGTTATCAAATGGATTGTACTCTTCTACACTACCAATATTTGCTGAAGCATAACAGTCAAAATTTGTTATTGCTCTCTTCTTCATGTTGAATGTCTACCATTTTTTATTGTTTAAATGTGATTTTTTTTTTGGGGGGGGGGGGGGGGGGGGGCAATTCTTTTATCTATTTTTTTTTTTCCTGGTTACCAGAAACTTTGTCAATGATGGGGTTGACATTAAATTGCATGGATCGAAAAGCAAAAGCATATGAACTTGTTCGGCTTGGACTAAAGGTTGGGATTCTTTCTGAGTTCTCTTATATTGTTTTTTCTTTCTTCTTTACTTAGCTGTTGCGTCAATATTGTTGGTCATATATTTAAGTCCTTTTAGAGGTAACTTCTCTTTTTGATGCATAATGACCTCAAGAGTCATGTTTGCTGGCATGTTTATGGTCTCTTGTACCGACCAGATAGGGAATACAGGGAGGCAATTAAATGTTATCGCAATGCCCTAAAAATTGATGCAGACAACATTGAAATACTGCGAGACTTGTCACTCTTATAGGTGGATGAGTTATATCCTGAGTTATTTTTCTTCTATTATTTTCACTTCTCTATATGTTTGTCCTAAAAATTGAGAAATACTGTAGGTGTTTCATTAAAAATTATGTAATAAGTACATTAGCATTAGTGTGGAATGCAGATTTTTCTAAACATGATGATTTCTGAATTGAGTGTTAGTGCTTAATATGTTTTTTTGATATGGAGAACTTTAATTCTAAAACAGAATCGATCTTGTTTCTTTGTTATCAATCTTAACAACTTGATAATTTGAATGTCTTTGTTATTTCTCATGCTTTTAGGTATTGGGGTTACTTATGTTGGCTTATTTTAAAAAATAGATGTTGTTCTCAGTCATCATCTGAAACCTGTTCATTCTTCTTATCATCAATTCAAACTCAGCCTCAAAACCCACTAACCACAAAATAATCATCAGTATTTTAAACACAAACATTTTTCTCATATTTTCAGTACTCCACCTCACTTTCAACTTAAATTACAAATGAATAATAATGGTAACTGAATTGTGTACAAGAGTATGAAATATGAACACAGGCCAGCATTCTCTAATGGTCTTTGAAGCTTTAGGGAGATTTGACAGCGAAAAAGCTACACCTGAATCATACAAATTCTGGAACACAAAATAGGTCCCATACGAGAAATCCTTTCTTTTCTCTTAAAGCCACATTCCTTTTCTTTCAGATGTAGCTAACAAGACATCAGAAGGAGAATTTTCATATGTTGTGACCTCGGCAGTCAATTAATGTGGCTGTAAGTGGAATAGATTTCTTTTCTTACTAGGATACTTGATAAAAGAACATTTAATTTAAGAATTGTAAAAGTAATGGAAGGAGAGTCTCGTTACACAACATAAGTTAATGGTATTAGATGTGTGTATGTAT
The DNA here is from genome assembly GCA_036172215.1 of Camellia granthamiana. Classification (NCBI taxonomy): domain Eukaryota; kingdom Viridiplantae; phylum Streptophyta; class Magnoliopsida; order Ericales; family Theaceae; genus Camellia; species Camellia granthamiana. The sequence goes on along the minus strand of CM069908.1, from coordinate 23,675,483 downwards.
GTATGTATTAGATGTTTGGTGCCATGACTACCACCTCATGTTCCTTCCAAAATGCCTGAAGGAGCACAACAGTGATGTGAAAGTTGGTTGGTTTCTCCACACACCCTTTCCTTCTTCAGAAATCCACAGGACACTGCCATCTCGATCAAAGCTGCTGCATGCTGTTCTTGCTGTTGACTTGGTTGGGTAAGTTGTAATATTTAATCCCGTGCCATGCCATTTTTGCCTCACTTAACAGGTCAATTCCTTTAAACTTGTTGATACTGATCAATTGGCATGTCTTGCAAACTTTTAAACTTGAAACCTATGCACTACTCAATCATATGATCACATTTCTTGTTTAAACTGTCAATCATATGGCATGTCTTGGCAGAATTTGCATGAATTAACCTTTATCTAGATCAACAGCTATTCTTCTTCCTTGTTCAGATACATGGCTCTGTTTCCCTAATGCATATCTCTAGTAGTCTAGAGATCTTCCGATGCCATTATGCATTGTTCCTTATTTTATGTGAATCTCTTGAACTTTGTTGTAAAAATGGGCATTTCACTTTGTTTTTTATATGTACTATCACAGATCAGAAACTTACAAGCCAGGTTCATGAAATTGTTGGGCGCATTAATGGCAGATTTGGGACCTTGACTGCTGTTCCAATACATCATTTGGTGAATCTTTTACTTTATCACTGATTGCTTAATTTGCAAGATGCCTAATACATGTTTGATACGGTATTTTTCTGCTCAATTGACAATTTTTTATGAAGGCTCAAGGCTGTTAGTTATAATTGTTTTTGTTTTTCTGTTTTTTGGTATTGTCCTCAACTTGCATGATCTTTTCTCAAAAGCATATATACTTATCAAAAATCATTTTGGAACTACAGATTTGCAGTTGTGAGTGGTGCCTGCCTGAAACTATTTCTTATGCTTATGTTTAAGTTGGTAAAGAGGAGAATTTTATCATAATAAAAAAATATTTTAAGCTGTGATAAATAGATTAATCAAATTGATGTTTTTCTTAGTTTGTACAAAAATTCTCCACATAGGCACTGTTTCCAAAGAAGTTATAAATGTTGGACACATGTTTGGCTACTATCTTATCAAAAAGTTCCAAATCTCTGATGTTTTGAAGAACTGCTAAGTACGTAGTTTTACTGATTCTCTAATTTATTATGGAGTATTCATTCCTAGTTCATAAGCTCCAACTGTCAAGGTTGAAACATTATTCTAGATGTACTTTGAAAGTGGCATACAAATTAGATTGAGTTGATTAAATGCTTTACATTTGGATTATTAAGTTCTTTTCAGTTTCATGCACAACAAAATTTATCATAGAATAAAATACGCAATGAAAAATTGTTGAATCTTATACCTCTTTCTTTTTTTTTGTGTGCACGCGCGTGCTGAATGTGCTCTGACGCAAACCCTTTTTTTATATATTTTTATTTAGAATAACATACCTTTGGCTGTCATTTACCTCATGCAAAATGTCCTGTTATATATAGAGTTGCTGCTTTGTCATTCATGTGGGCTGGTTTTCAGATCAAATTTAGGTATCTTGAGATGTTCTGATTCTTTGCTTGAATTGCTTCTATCCCAAAACCAAGCATAAACCATCAGGTTGATTATGAACTGTGATGATGACATTTACAGCATTGATCAGGTGGGATGCTTACTAATTCTAATTTTAGGTATATTGCATGTGATTTTATGTAAACCTCTATGATCACTGATCAGGTGAGATGTCCCCAACATAAGGTATGAACATGTATGATGAAGAGCCCTAATTTCTTACTTACTAAACAACAAGGTTCTGTGAATGCAGTGAATTATTATGAACATGTTCCTGAAGAAAGGTTTGTTCTATTATTTTGAAATCTTTATTATTATTATTATTATAAATTTTAAAAAAGAAAAGCTGTTTACTCCTTTTGTGAGCGTAATTTTGATGCTTTTGTGGTCAATTCTCCTGCAGTGTCCAAGTCTGGAATAATGGAAAGTCTCTTGTCATGGGAAAATTTTTAGCAGAGCAAGGATCTTAAGAAAACTGATGGGACAAAGAGACAGAGGATAACTGGGATTACCAAACTAGAAGATGCTAATGATGCCAGAGGGAAGAGCTCTGATAAATGTACCTTGATTTTGACAGAAGGTGTTTCAGCGAAGGCACTTGCGGTAAGTTGTCTAGCTATTTAAGTAGTTTCAGTTGAGTTTGGTTTTTTTTTTAGAGTTTTTAACTGATTTGAGTATATACAGATGGGACAAAAGGATATATGAATTTGGGATTAGACTGTTATAGGTTGTGAATCAAGCCACGAAAGGATAAAACTGTCTATTTATGTATTTTTTATTTTTTATTTTTTTGGGGTGAGAAAGAATGTTGAGTAATTTGCATGGTTAGTTTTAATTGTAGGTTTTTATTAAATGGATTTATTAGATGGAATAGAAGAATCAGTAGAGCTAGAAGGTTTTATAGTTAAAGCTCAAATTTTCTTTTGATCCCCTTGTGGTAGGGTTTCTTATTTGTTGATCTTTTATTGTCTTTTAGAGTTTTTGTGTTGTTTATCCTGGGGTAATGCCTAATGAGTAATGGCTGAGGCTGTGTAGTTCATCTCTCTGTCTAGTACTTGTTGAATTTTTATGTGAGTCAGATAGAAAAAGAGGAGACTTTCACCTACCTCCTCTGTGATTTGGCAATTAGGCAAAAAACCCCTAAGGTTTGAGAAACCTACAATTACCATGACGGAAAGCTAATGGACCAATGGCAAAATAGTAAAAATATATGAAATAAAAAGAGAATAGAAAAAATATATGGTCTACGGTTGACAATTTCTAGTTTATGGTGGCTTGTGATGTTACGTAGTTGATGGTTGACAATTTTCTAGTCTTTGGTGCATGTATGTATGGTTGGGCTTGTCTCTTTAATTTTCAAGTTTCGGAATGCACGTTCCGAAACTTGGTACACTCGTGCTCTAAAACAGTAAATTTAGTGATCCAAAGCGATCCGAAATTTTTTACTATTTTTTTCCCTCCACTTTATTACTATTTTTTTCTTAATGGAGAGGCTGATTCCCACGACTTAAATATCTTCAATCAATCAATTATTGGGCTTTTATATGTATGGATAGATTTTAGTCACGGTTTCCAAATGTTTCCATCTATTTCCAAGTTCCTTTTTTCGTTTCTTTCTATAGTCTTTTTGAAACATTAATGTTTCCATGCATACTGACATGACACTGGGTTGGAATTTTGATCCTTGCTGATTAGTTAGAAGGGAAGTTTCCCTTGGAACTTGTTTTATAGATCAATGATGTAAACTTTGTAGGTTAGCAAAGGTCGGACATGCTTGATGGTATCTGCTTACCTTGTTTATAGTGGCATGTCAGCAGAGGAGGCTCTTCAAGTGTATGCACATAAACGGACTACCAATAATGAAGGAGTAAGTCATATTATGTATAAAAGGCTATCATGTAGGACTTTGTGAAGTAAATGACAACGAAATGCAATTTAGCAGTTTGCACATTTTCAGTTTCCAAATTGGTTCACGAAGGAATAGGGACGTGTATGGGTCGGTTTGGTTTGGGTGGGCAACTAGCAGAATCAAACCAAGAAACCTTGGGTTAGTTAGGGCTACTTAGTATTGAACTATCTATACGTTAATAAATTGAACATGTTAAAGGATGGTATTGGATTCATTATCTATACGTAAAGAGCATTGCCTCAACTATTGGGTTCCAATTTCTCTATTTCGTTTATTTTTTAATTAATTTTATATATTTATCATGCTTCTCTGATAAATTTTCCAATTCTGTTTCTTTATTATGTGCCTTACATCACTACTGCTTTGATGGATGCGAAGCTTGGCACGAAGGCCGCAAGGATCTTTTTGATTGGCTATCAAGGCAACTTAGTGGATTAAGCAATTTTCCTGATGCTGTAAATCTGAATTATGTATTGTTTCAAATTGTTATGCGAGATGGATGTGACTTGTGAATGAAAACTTAGAATAGTAATATTGTGTCGAATGTTAATGAATTATGTATTGTGTCGAATGTTAATGATTCAGTTAATTTGAATGATGCTTTAAAATTATAGGTTTATTATGGATTAAATAAATTATTAGGAATTACAGGTGTATTGTTTTCCTGCTTTGGCAACCAATTTATTAGTCACGACAAATAAATAATTTTTTTTCACAAAAAATGACAATTGCCGACCAAGAGTTTTGGTCACAAAAAATACATCTATTGCCGACCAAAAAAGCTCTTGGTCGTGGAATCTCACTTTTGCCGACCAAAAGTTTTGGTCGCGAAAAGTAACAAATGGCGACCAAATTTTTGGTCGCGAAATGTGATAATTGGCGACCAAAAAATTTGGTCGCGAAATGTGATAATTGGCGACCAAACTTTTTGGTCGCGAAATGTGACAATTGGCGACTAAGAAATTTGGTCGGGAAAATATCACTTTTTGCGACCAAAGTGTTTTAGCGACAAAATAAATTAGTCACGGTAATTAAATATTTAGCGACCAAAAATTTAGTCGGCAAATCCAACTTTTGCCGACTAACCAAAATTTTGGTCACGAATTACTTTTGCCGACCCTCAATTGGCGACCAAAGTAGCGACCAAAAAAATTGGTCGCGGATAACTTTTACCGACCAAAAATAGACTTTTAGCGACCAATTTTTTTGTTGCCAAAAGTGTTAATTCTTGTAGTGACTGGACAGTTTTTTTGTTTTTGTTTTTGTTTTTGTTTTTGTTTTGGTGAGCATGTAAATATATAGAATTCATTCTTCTGTCTTGCAAAGGTGTGTGTATGTATGCAAGTAAAACAACAGCAATTGTGAATGCATTAATCAATTGGGCAGTCCTATTTCACACTCGAAAATAATTTACAAATATAATTTGTTTATTAAAAAACACACATTCAAAATGATGTGATAATTGTAATCTTATAATTTTGAACCATAATACTTAGTAGTGAAAGAAAAATCGTATAAATTGACCGAACCAGATCGAACCGACCAAAATTGATCGATTTTCAATTAGATCCGGTCAATTTGATTTTGATATTTATGAAATTCAATTTTTGATTCAGTCCCGATTTTAAGAATTTTAAACTACATTAAACTGAAACCAAATGAATAATATTATAGATAATAATGAGTGTTGACTTAAAATGAAAGGACCACAAATAACTGAGTATATTGTTGTGCGCTGTATTAAGCACAGCAACAATCCCGTATTCCCTAATCACATTCATTAAAATGAAAAATGAAAATTTGTACTCACTTCTCATACCTAACATTGGTAGGTTGTGGGCTGGGCATGTTCACAATCTCTCTCCTCTCTCTCCCAGCCTTAGCAATGAGCTTGGATATAGAAATTTTAGGTTTGCAGGGAGTTAATAATAATACCCATTTGGACGTATATATTTATAGCACTAGGTGTGTTGCTAATGTGAGTAATGAGGCTTCGGCATACAATATTTTTAGTTTAAAAATCAAAAAATTATTAAAAAAATAAAAAAAGTTATAACTTATACCAAAAAAAAAAAGTTCTTTTTCTCTCTATTTTTTGTATATCTTTTCGTAAAAAGTCAAAATGTCATTTTAAACATGCTAATTTTTTATCTCATATTTTAACTAAAAAACTAAAAAATTATTAAAATAATCTATTCCCGAAACCAGAGAATTTAAAGACGGCCCCATTCTTGTGGGTTGGCTTAGGATTATAAGTCTCCTAAACGAGACCGGAGAATTTAAAGACGGCCTCCATTCTTGTGGGTTGGCTTAGGTTTATAAGTCTTCTAAACGAGACCGGAGAATTTAAAGATGGCCCTCATTCTTGTGGGTTGGCTTAGGATTACGAGTCTCCTTGCAGCCTGCTTTTGTCTTGCTCTTTTGTATATATCCTACTTTCAAAAACCCAAAACAACAAAAAGAAATCCATCTCTATGTTTTTGTGATTTAGATAGATCATTTGTACTTTACGTCTGTATTTTAATAATAGGAGTATAGTTTGCTTTTAGTTTTGAATGTTTTGCACGTTATTTTGGAGTTGTTTGGGATAAATTATATAAGTGCACTTTTTAATTTTTTAGTTAAAAAAGTAGAGGGAAAAAAAAAGATGATTGTTTGGGATAATTTTTTGACTTTTTACAAAAATTGTGTATTAAAATATTGTATGAAATACTAAAATTACCATATTACCCCTATTAGTACTGACATGCGTACCATGCATGTCAGTACGGTTGTCTTTTTTTCTTTACAAAACTGTGGTGGACAATGAGTCCGGATCTTCGGCCATTGTTTCCTGCCGTGGTGCTAAAACGGCATCGTTTTGGCCTCTTTTTTTTTTTTGCCTTTTCCCCTGTTTTCTTCTCTCTCTAAGCTCTCCAACGAGAGAGACGATGAGAATCCTAAGCAACTTGAGCATGAACGACTGAAGATGAAGAAGAGGGCCGTGGTGGCGGCGAGGCCACAACAACAACAACAAAATCAGAAAAGAAAATAAAATTGAATCAATTCTCAATCATTTTTACCCCACCACACACACACACACACACACACACACACACACACATATATATTTAGAGAGAGAGAGAGAGAGAGAGAGAGAGCGAAGTAAATCGAAGAAGAAGAAGAGAAGAGGATTGCTAGGTTTTCTCTTGATTGGGTTTCGTTTCTAGGTTTTAATTGGTTTTTTCAGGTTATCAATGCAAATCGGTGGTGTTGTTTTGCTTTAGAAAATTAATGTGTTTGTTTATCTCTTGATTCAAATTGATGTTCAAAATGCCAAAGTTTGTGCGTTTAGTTTATAGGATCAAAAAATCCAACCAAACAAAAGATCAAAACAAAAATCTAAGATTATTTTCTTTGTTTAAAAAATCTGAGATTCCAAGTTCTATTCATCAATTTTCACCAATATCAAAACAAAAGGGAAAAAGAAAGTAAACCCAAAATCACAAACAGAAAATCAGTAGAGATTATTGGGAAACTTCCTTAACGCGGTAGAGGAAATCGAACCTCTTGGTTTAGAGGCTCTCAGAAAAGTTACCAAACTTCCTGTTTGGACTATTGGGCCTCTTCTCCCTCCAACCATGCTTAAGCTCAACCATTCTTCTTCTTCTTCTTCCAATATAAAATCATTAATATTAGGTCAACACAGTGGGAAAGAATATAAAGTATCTCCAAAAAAATGCCTTGAATGGCTAGACTTGCATCCACAAGGCTCTATCCTCGACATTTCATTTGGGTCACAGAACACAATCAGTGCTTCCCAAATAATGGAATTCGCCAAAGGTTTGGAATATAGCGGAGAGAAAAGGCTCTGCCGTGAAAAAAAAAAAAAAAAAAAAAAAAAAAAAAAAAAAAAGGTCAAAACGACGCCGTTTTAGCACCACGGCAGGAAACAATGGCAGAGGATCCGGACTCGGTGGGCAATTGGGTTTGTTTGACTTATTTTATTTTATTTTATTTTCCTTTTTCCTGTTCCTAACGAAGGACATTTATGTCTTTTCGCCCTTTGTCTAAGATTCTTACTTTTTTTTTTTCTTTTCGGCCAAACATGTGAATAATGTTAACTTTTTGACTTTTTCAATGACTTTTTAACATTTTATCTTTTGTAGGATATCCCAAACATCCACTTTATTCTGTTAAAAAATTCGCTCAAATTAACATAAAGTGATCAACATTTGTTTTTTTTTAACAAAGTCAAAAGTCATATTTCAAAACAAAGGACAAAAGTGTCATTTCCTTATTTTCTTATTCTAAACTTTAACTAAGCTAATTATGTATATTGTTGTAAATATAATTATACACGTAATTAAAAGATCTAGTTAATGATACTCATTGACATCGGTGGGCCCACAAAAGGTTTTGGCCCACTACTTAGAGCCCAACTCACAGCTCTAGTACTAAAGCTCAACACCCTCGGGAATCTAGAGTTGAACTAGGAACCAATGGCATCCAGACACGTGTCAAACAAGGAACCAACCATATAAGCAAACAAAGATCCTACAGAGTTATTACATCACACATCAGTCATTAATGAGGCTCCTACGGCATTAAATGCGATAAACCCTTCATGTCAGAACGGCCAGCCTCACCATGAACAAGGCAAACTAGAGCATAGACTTTCGGCCAACATGACAGGTCGGAGTGGACAAGGAAATGATTAACAAAGGATATAAGGAGGCTTCCAAGACACAAAATGTTAAGTTCTTTATTTTTGTTCTCTCCTTACACACCATCAATCTCTCTCTTCTAACTTGATCGTCGGAGGGTCCACTAGGGGACTCTTGTTCCCCGTTGGATATTTTTGCAGGTACTCTAGTGAGCTTAGACACTGGTGCACGTTGTAGGAAGTGTGGGTTAGCCTGACTTGTCCTCTAGAAATTTGTAGCATCATCACTCATAATTAATATCTCTTTATAATTAATATGTTTTAGTTAATTGTGCACATTATTATTAAAATTAAATCAAAAACCAGTTTAGAATTTGATTTGACTTTAAATTGTAATGAGTCAATATTTGATTAAAATATAAATTACAATACGTTTTTTTTTTTTTTAAATTGAAGTACACATTGTAAAATTGATTTTTTAAAAAGAAAAGAAAAGAAAAGAAATGAAGAAGGGCAATTTGGGCCTTTAAGATTCACTTAATCATGAGAAAAAAAAAATGATGAGTTGACTTGTTACCTTGTTAGAGCATTCGCATCAGTCTCAATAAATTTTGAGTCAAATTATAATCTAAAATTTACTTTTGTTATTTTAGCTAGTCACCTTTTTAGTACTCACTGTATCAAATTATCTGTTCTAACTGAATCTTATTAAAATATTAATTTCTTATAGTATTTGTTATTCGTTATTTTTTTTTCTATTAAATTGATAAGATGTCACCCAAACAATTCTTAAAAAATGCAACAAAAAAAAAAAATGTCGTTGACAGGTTGACCGGCCGGTCGACCGGTTAGGTTAATTTTGAGAATTTTTCTTCTTCTGCTATAGGCACTCACGGGACATCCGGTAGGATATCCGAGTGGACGACCGGTTTAAAGATTTTGGCCTAGTTTTGCTCCAGAAAATATAATAAAAAATCATATAGCTAATGAACAGTGGCTCAACAAAGTTGTTGAGGTACTGTAGCAAATTTAACAAAAAGTTGATTTAGAAAAAAATTGTTGAGACTGATAGAAAAAGAATTTTATGATTTACTTAGTTATATTTTAACTTTTTGCTATTTTGCCTCAGCTAATGCGAATTATGAACCCAAAACCATTCCATGTGGCTGTAACTGTCACCCTACATTAACCCTTTTTTAAATTTTAATCTAATTTAATTTGATGAAGTCACACACTTTTCACAATGATTCTGTTTTATTAGAAATAAAATTTAATAGAAAATGTAGTGAAAGAAAAGAAATAGAAAAGAAAATATATTTTTTTACAAATATTTGATTAAGTTGAAAATTTTGTAAGAAAAATAAAAGTTCAATTATAGATACTTCACACATTCAATTTTTCTTATAATTTTTTTTTTTTGTTTTTTACAAAAAAAAATTAAAAATTAATTACAATGTTAATATGAATTATATATATATTTGGTTACTTTCCATTACTTTCCAGCTAAACAAATTTAAGCTATTATTTTTTTTATTATTTATTTATTTTTTTTCCTTTCTCTCAAATTTTTACCTATTTTATTATAAACAAACAGAGCCACAAACAAACAGAGCCACAGTATATGGCTGCTGCCTTGTCTTGTTTCACTCATTAGGGGATGCACCCGGCTCTGTTTCCGTCCTATATTGTAAGCGACATTGTTAAAAGTTACTTAAAAAATTGGAAAAATTATTAATAAATCATATTACAGAGACTTATGCTGCATATGATTCTATTAAAAAATTTATATTTTCATAAATTCTGTATAAAATTTGTTGACACATTTACCCTCAATATTAGTTGTTAATATCATAAATAATGGTAAAACCATATACAGAGAATTGAATGTTACCATAGATTAAGTTTGCGAAACGTAATGTGACACCTACATAAACGTAACGTAACGTGGCCATATCAGATGAGACATTACATAAACGTAACGTAACGTGACACCTACATAAACGTAACGTGACGTGACACGTTACGTTTTGCAAACTTACTAGGTTTTTGATTTTTTTAATTGAATGTGAAAATGTTACTTTTTATAGTAACATTCAATTTTCTATATATGATTTTGCCATTATAGTGTATAATAGTATATTAATACCATTTATTTACAACTCATAAGATCTTGTGGAATACATTTCTATCTAAATAGGACTTGAGACTCTATAAAAAATTACACTGGACTTAACATAGCATAAGTGTCCGAAATAGGACTTATAATTAAGTCTCCCAAAAAATTAGATAATTACACTGACTTCTCCTAGGCTTTGTTTGATGGGCATTTATTCATGAAAGAATCCATCTTTACTTACATTTCATTTAATTTAAATTATTTTTTGTATATTTTAATAAGTCTTATAGATAATATAAGTATCAAAATATTTCTAATAATAAAAGGATGAAGCGCACATTAATATTTTCATTGACAGTGTGAATATTCTATAATATGAACATTTACACTGTCAACGTGAACATTCACACTGTTATATTTATTTAATGTGAATATTCACATCACCAAGTTGTTAAGGGTTCAAAAAATATTTGTAAGGGTAAAATTATTTATAAAATACCTTAAATATGAAAATTAAAATTTGATGAATCAAATGTCAAAGTAATTTAATCCTGATTTTCCGTCTCTCTCCAGAAGGTAATAAATATATTATTATGTAATCGTAGAGAGTCAATCTCTTGGGAAGAGTTAGCTCTCGTAATCTTATTAGAAGAGAGAGAAGAACCTCTCGAGAATATAAGAATATCTTATGGACTAATTGGAATACAAGTACTTGAAAGATGATTTCTTAATAAATTTTCTTTGTTTGATTTATAATTTTAATTAAGAATTCAGAAATATAAAGAGAAAAATAAGTAAAATGTAAATGAAATATAATTACATGTCGTCTATAGTTTATATACTTTTTTTTCTTTTGATTTTCAAATCCCTACTTAAATCTATGATCATAATACGTATTATGATCCTCTCCATTCAAAAATTATAATGAAAAATCTTCATTACATTATCTAAATATTTGTATTGCTTATTTCTATATTTAAAAAAAAAAATAAAAAATTCTATGATTATAACCATAAAATGGAGAGAATGTCAATCCTCCAACACATCTAGATTTAGAGAAAATACAAGTTCTATAATTGTTGACATAATTATATTAACCTCATTTTTAGTAAGATGAAAAAGATCAAAACTAATATAAATGGAAAGAAGACATGAAAATAAACAATGTAAAATATATATTTCAGTGTAAAAGATATGACAATATTATTTTTTCATCTATATGATTAACAAATTTATGATGAAAATAGAATTAATTATTATATGAATTAAAAATTTAAAAGAGCATAACGTAATTATGTCAAAATTTTGAGACACCCTATATTTTCTCCAGACATTAAGGAGGTCAGAGTAATTACCCTTAAAAAAAAAATTAAAATTCCCCAGTCCCTAATTGGACCAGTGTTGACTTGTGGTCGGCCTTATTTCAGGCTCATCTTAATAATTAAACTGTTTTATGTCTACGACTTATCGAATACATTATACTTGCAAAAAATTACATTAATTGAATATCAATAATTACTTGATCAGATTATATTTGTATCAACAACAAATATGATTTTTAAAAATAAATTATTAATATAAATGTGATCTATCTAATCAAGTGACCATCGATATTTGATCAAAGTGATTTTTTACAAGAATAATGTATTAGATAGGCATTACATATTGAACGATTTGAATTATCAAGATATGCTCAGAATAGGACCTGCCATTAGCTAACGTCACCCTCTAATTTGATGAGTGGCAGGAGAGAATCTCTCCCAAAAATTACTTACTCTGTTTTTAATTTTTAAAATTATTTTTGAGTTATTTATTTTTCGTACATTTTTGTTAGTGAGTTTTAAAAATAAAAATTTATATATTTTTATAATTCAATCCAAATTTTATAGTTTTTAGAATTATTTTAACTTACAAAGTAATATATGTGTGATTTATAAAAAAAATTTAGTAAATATTTTTTAGATTTTTCTAATAATTATTTTACTTTTTAAGCGCATCTAGATTAAATGTATCTAAAAAAAATTAAAACTTTTAGTAAAAGCAAATATATATATATATGAAAAAATTCAAAAATTATTTTTGAGTTTCAAAACCAAACAAAATAAATGATGTTTTAATTTATTTTTAAAACTACTAAAAGCATAGTTACTAAACATGATTTTTTTTAATGTTTTTCGAAATCATGTTTGGTAATTTTATTTGTAAAATTAATTTTAAATAAGTTTGATAATAATTGAAGTGTTGATAAAAACGTCAAAAATAACTATGCTTTTTTGTCAAAATGATGTTTTTTTTTAGAGGGAACAAAATGTTGTTATATATACATATTTGTAATTAATTTCTCATCTATTGACAAAAAAAAAAAAAAAAAGGGAACAAAAAAACAAAAAACAAAAAAAATGTGTAACAATTACATTTTAAAACTTTAACGTAATTTGAGAAGAAATATAAAAAATCCTAATTTTTAAATTAAGTTTTAAAAATAATGCAGTCAAAACAATGTTTAGTCCGTATCAATGAATTATAAGCACTGCAGGAAAATTGATTTTTAGCGGTATTTCAAAAACGCCATTATCAGCTTGAAAAACGCCGTCATAAGTTATAGCGACGTTTAGTATTTTCGTCACTAATACAACCACCACAATAGCTTTACAAGGTTTGGAAAATGTCGTGAAAAACTGTAACGCCCTCAAAAATAGTACATATAAACCCACATTCTTATCATGCATAAACGTAAGAGAGTAAAGCATATTTTCATTCATTAGAGTATTCATTACAAAAGTATTACATGTTGACAACAAAAGTAAATGTCCTGTGGGCTTACAACTTTCCAAGTCAACACTTGGGTATAACAAAAGAAGAGTTCTAACTCTTTATACAAAATAAGCCTTTGGCTTGATTTACATGTAATACAAAAGAAAGCAACAAAAGAGTCATTCAGCCTCTAAGCCTCCCAAGCTATGTCCTTGGAGGTAGCATATCACCTGAACCAGAAAATGATGTCCCATATAGGGTGAGTCAATGCCTAGTAGAGATATACTAAACCAAGTATGAGCAATAACTAAAACATTAACATTTGATAAATGGTTAACACTTGTAAACCAACTTACAACACTTTCCAGTTCAATGACAAATACAACCGTTTTTCATTTCCACTTTCCTTTACTTATCCTATTCAGATTCATAAACATGGCTCATTATCTAGCCCAACAATTTCATGAGACTACAACTCATATTAAAATATTTCCATTATCCACAATTCAATTGAGACTACATCTCATATTAAACACTTCCATACTTCAATTATCTACGTTATGCAAACGTAATCAAGATTTCGAGACTTTCACCCTGGACACTCCAGCCAACTTAGTTATTAATGGAATCCATCCCCTATCTCCTCCCAAACAGGTTTGAGAGTGCATCCCCTATCTCCCCTTAAACCATGGAGTACATCCCCTATCTCTTCCCACACAATATACATATACGATGTATTTAAACACTTATCATATACAATGATCAATCAATACACATATATGATGTATTTAAACATTTATCATATATAATGATCAATCAACACACATATTCAATGTATTATTCTAACCGTCATATTCAATGACATATTCAATGTGATTAGTTTCAATTTTCCCTAATCAACATATAGTGTCTACAACAATCAAGGCTATCCTCCACCGATAGCCCAAATCAATTATTTCTAAACAGATAATAATTTTATCGAACAGATAAATAATCAACAATTTCATAAGTGGGTGATAAGTTAATCCAACCACACCATTCTACCACAATTCCATCCAATTTCATGATTCCCAACCCAATTTCATATTTCTATATTTCCCAAATTAATTATACAAATTAATTGATTAATTTCAATTATGGCTTTAATCCCTTTATTCACAAATGTTGCCCCCAAGGCCAAATTTCACTTATATAACATAAACCACTCCAATTTCATGATTCTTACACCTATTTGTCTCAAACATGGAAAACCCCTCTCTTATAAATTACAAATCAAACCCTAACTTTCCCAAAATTACCATAATTCACCAATTGATCAAAATGACTGAAATTCATGTCAAAACTCATAAGATGGAGTAAGGTATCCCTACCTCGAAATTAGAAGCCCAAAGGAGTTGATGAAGAAAACTCAAAGTGCTCTAAATTCACAGTTTTTCAGATTAAAATGAAGCCCACGCCACCCTCTATCTTTCTTACAAAGAGATTTGGGTAGAAACACTCTAGAAGTAGATGAAATCCTAGAGAGAGAGTGTGTAGAGAGAGAAGCAGCCGGGGCTAGGGTTTGAGCAAAGAAGATGGTGAAAAAAATGAAGTGTAACCCGCTGCTGCCAACTGATATATTCGAGGCTCGCTCGAGCGAAGGAATGGTCGCTCGAGCGACCAGACACAAAGAAACCTTGCTCGAGTGCAGAAAGTCTCGCTCCAGCTAACAATTCGAAGCTTCAGGTCTGCAACCCAGAAGCACGCTCAAGCGAAAGAATGCTCACTCGATCGAAGAAACTCAAAACATAGCCCTCCCTCGCTCGAGCGAAGGAAAGCTCGCTCGAGCCAAGAAATGTAACCTTCAGGTCCAAAACCAGACGTAGACGCAAGCTCGAGTGCAAGACTTCTCGCTCGAGCCACCAAACACAACGCTCAACTCTCGCTCGAGCGAAAGAACCCTGGCTTGAGCGAAGAAACTAAAACACAGAGCTCGCTCGAGCGAAGACACCAAAATCTGGGCAGCAACCATTTGTTTCAAAACACACCCAACCTGTTACAAACCTGCCCAATACACCCCAAAACTCAAATACAAGGAATTAAAGGATGGAAATACAACATATATAACAACCGACATCAACGGAACCGAATTCGAAATACAATAACCAATGGAGGGAAAACCGGGATCGCTATAAAAACATTAGGCGGCGTTTTTTAAAACACTGCAAAACTTTGACGTCCTCTTATATTTCTGTCAAAAAATAACGTATGATGTCATGATGACATCATTTAGTGGTGTTTTTCAAAAAGTGCCTCTTTTTTTTTTGGGTGATAAGGTATCATCAATTTATTTGAATTCTCACCAATAGAATAATATTTTCCCACTGATAGCCATTTATTTGAATTCAAAGATAGAATATACCACTCATAATTGAAGCAGCTTCGCGAAAAAAAAAAAAAAAAAACCAGTAATAATTTCACTTAGGCCTTGTCTGGGAATATGCTATTTTAGTAATTTTTTGACTTTTTGACTAAAATATGAGATAAAAAAAATTAGCATGTTTGGGATGACTTTTTGATTTTTAACAAAAAAATGTGCAAAAAGTAGAGACAAAAGAGAATATTTGACTTTTTGGTATAAGTTGTTGGCTTTTTGGTTTTTTTAGTAACTTTTTGGCTTTTAGACTAAAGCAGCCTCTTGCCAAACGAGGCCTTAGTATTGTGTTAAACCTAAATCTCATTAGGTGACTCAATTGAAAATCACAACCTATTATCTCATATTCGCTTGATGTTCCTTTCATCTACTATCAGCTAAGAATGAATAGAACTTTGCAGATTGTTTGTCAATTGCAGTAACTGTTCTATATACACAACTATTCTATAAACACAAGTGTGTTGAAACCTTTTTTTTTTTTTGTTCGCATTCTTCTCTACATGGGATAGTTGACTCTTGGATACCCCTTTGAGCCTCTTTGATTAGGGAACTCCGGTGGTGGAGGAATCGAATTAGTGTCAACCGTGGTGGTGATATCGTGGATGCTCGACTTCTTCCTCTCCTTCTTCGTTCAGTTTTGGCGAAAGTAGTAATTTTGGGTATGGCTAGCCCATTTGTGTCGATGTTCTTGTCACCACCACATTTCTTGAGATGCTCAGCCAATCACCCTTGCCATAAGTCTTGAGGCCTAGTAGAAATAACCTATAACAGAAAACAAAACACAAGTAAAAACCAAAATTATTTATTAGCTTTAATTAAGCTTCAACAGAAAACATACTAATTTTTAGTTTCAATCTTTCAAAATGAGAAGTTGCTAAGAAAAGATAAACTACTTGAAACTAATCCAATCCACTGTATTCTGACCATCCCACCCATAATAATCAATTAAGATTCCTAAAGAGAAATATCAAATGCAAATGTTATTATGATGGGTCAAAACCTGACAAATACAACTATTTCAGTAAGATATTAATTCAGCAGTGACAAACTACTTCTATTCCCTTCTTAGAAATTCATCATTGGTTTCTTTATATTTTGTATTAGTTTGCACATATAGATATATCTATGCATATATAATCTCTTGTACTCATATCAGGATGCTTTTGGTTTCTACGTGTCTTATTCATGTTTCTTAATTAAGTACCTTGTTATGTATTTTTATTTTATTTTGAGTACTAGTAAAATAGGAATGAAACAACATATTTGCCAAGATGTGAGGGCATATATGACCACAAGCACCAATTTAAGAACTCACACTGTTACTCTAAATTATATAATCAACATGTTAATTTGTCTTACCCTTAAGG
The DNA here is from genome assembly GCA_036172215.1 of Camellia granthamiana. Lineage (NCBI taxonomy): Eukaryota > Viridiplantae > Streptophyta > Magnoliopsida > Ericales > Theaceae > Camellia > Camellia granthamiana. The sequence goes on along the minus strand of CM069908.1, from coordinate 23,658,710 downwards.
ACCCAACTCAACTAATTTTAGGTATACCCTGGCTAAAATTTCTCCCCATTATGTTAGGTTTGCACAAACTCTCTATTTGACCCGGTAACAGGAAGGGCGAACAAGGTTTTGGCTTAAAATTTTTCAAATTTTATTGTCGACTAATCAACCATTGTTCATTCTACTTGGTCTGCAAGAGTGGTGGTGCCCGAAAAATCATGGCAAAAAGTTGTTGCAAGCCTTTTTTTTTTTTTTTTTGATCAGCAACAGAAAAGTTGTTGCAAGCTTAAGTTTCGGGGATTAAGAAACAATTGGAACATTGATTTCTTATTGAAAAATGATGGGTCCAATTATACCGAAAAGTATAGCAAAGAGGTTTAGTTGCCTACAATAGTCAAAAGTCCGTTTGATCAATATCTACTAATTAGCTATGTAAGTAGAGTTTCATAATGCTCTGCACATCAACAAAAACCGAGCAATGCTACATATGGGAATTGGATGAGAACCTTTTTGTTCTTGTATGGTGACCCAACTTATGAAAAACCAATAATATAACTTAAAACTTTCAGAGCACTGGTTTCACAATAATTCCATAAACACAAGGTTTATACACAGAATATGCAAGAGTAGATTTGCTTCTCAAAGATACCAGTTCCAAGAAATTTCGAATATGAAGGCCAAAAAGAAATTGGATTGGCTTGAAAATATCTATTACATGACCAAAAAGGTCCTCTCATGAAGCGCCAGTTTTGACCACCTGTTGGCTTTTTGGCTTTTTGGCTTTCGAAGGGTATTTTTGTGAATGCGAGCGTGCCAGCAAGGATCAATCAGTCCTTACAGAAATTATAATTGCCAACCAATTATCAGACGATTGTGTTTTAGTTCTTTCAGCCTCAATGAAGAGGACTTTTACTGGTGGCTTGACTTAGGAGAAATTAAGCCAAATAACAGTTAAACAAATAGCAATTGAAGTATTTCATTAAAATGAAAAACTTACAATGGTCCAAACTCAGCCTCGTAGAGGTTTACAGCGACAATTTACTTGAATCTACTTGAAACTACTCCTATAAATGAAGTGCAGAGCAGGTATTTAAAGTGCAGGAATGTAAAGACTGAAAATGTAAAAACTGGAAAGGAAAATGTATAAAGTAAGACTGGTTTGTATGATCTGAGTCTAGGGCTTTTTTCTGGGGACCTCCTTGCTATTTATACTCCTAAAGGATGACTATCGAACTGCACTTCAAACCGTCGAACTGCTCTTCCATGATCGCTGATCATGCTGCCTTAGAAGTAGTTCCACTATGCCATCACTTACAGTTGGGCTTCCCTCCTGTATTTGAATTTGAATATGAGTAACCGTTGAAGCCACGTCACCTTGTATCTCTTTATTGATCTAGTGCTACTCAGATCACGTGAGAACCAAATTTTACTGCCACGTGTACGATCAGGATCGAAGACTTGAGTAGTCTCCCTATATTGCCCTTACTTTGCCACGTGTCGAACTGTAATTGGCTTTTACAAAATATGTAGCCAACATTACCCCCCGCACTAATATACCCAATGCTTGGTGATATTAGTGGATCAAAGCCTTTCCCGCGCTTTTGGAACGTGCATGAGGTCTAAATTCTGGAAATGCAACCGTCATTTATTGATGATCATTTGCATTAATCCACTTTCAATCTTGTGAACACTCAAATACCTTAGTACTCGAATAGACTGATACTTCTTCTATGGCCGAATCAACTTTCTCCTCTATTGATCGAGCATACGAAGAGTCATATGATGATGCTGTTCCTCCTCGAAAGAATTTTCATGCATTAATGAGCCACCTTTATCCACCCTTCCATATTCAGGTCATGGATGCCTTTACAAATTATCGACCTTTGGAATACGAACACATTGTCCTTAATCCTTCGATTCAACAAGTTGCAGACACAGATACAAGAAGTTCCTCCTCTAACTCCCCCTTGTACCTTGAACAAACTGCTCTCAAACCTTTGATTTGGCGAGTTGCGAATATGGACTCAGGAAACTCTTCTTCACAAACCTCTGCATGGGATAGAGCTGCAACTCCTTCATCTTCTGGGGCCTCTGGCTGGATAAATTGGTCAACCCCTGAGACCTACGATTTAAGGGAACGAATCAACCATCATCTTGAAATTAGGCTTCATAGGGAGCCTATGTTCGACTAATGACCTATCAAATCCTGGTAGTTCATTATAAGACCATGCAAAGCAATCTTTATATTTCTTCAAAACAACCAATAACTGGTCCCTGTCCAGATTATTCAAACAAGCACTTATATAGGTGGGCTGTTGCATAGAACCTTCCCCTAAATTTACTTCTTCTAAGGGGTCCTGTGTCTGAGAACTTATTGAAGCTTCTTGCTTGGTTTCTTCTACCTTCGAGGCAACCTTCTCGCCTTGTTCTGTTCCCAGGTTCTTCAGTTCAACATCTTTGCCCTCTTCCTCATAGACAAAGTCTGTCCATAAGGCATCCTCTTCCTGTACTTCCTGGACTTTTGTTTCAATGTCCAATGCACAATATTTGCCAAGGGTCAAAATTCTGACCCGCTGCTGTTCTTGTTCACAGCCAATTATCATGGCTTCTCTCTCTTGCTCCTGTACTTTCTGGACTATTGCTTTTACATCCAATGTTGAGAATTTAATTAGAGCCAAAGACTTGGCTTCTTGTCCTTCATCTCTTTGCCTACAACCAGGCATCATTGTCATCCTTAATGACAATCTCTTCATTAGCACTTTCTTGGACTAAGTGCTTCAGGTGTGTCACTTCCTCATCGGCCGTCACTTTGATTGAGCCATCAGCTTTCCTCAATATACTGAGTGGTGTTACACCCTCAATATACAACTTGGCCTCTGCAAAGTCTGCACAGGCCATGAAGGGTTGAGGATCTGCATCAATTTCCTTCGTCTCTCCATTGCCAAAGGCCATCATAATCTTCTGATGCAAAGAGGAAGGCACACATTTGTTAGTGTGGATCCAATCTCTCCCAAGTAAAGCATTGTATTTAGCATTACTGTCGATTACTAAGAATGCTGTCATGCAGTCCCTGGTTCCCACACTCAAGTTAATGGGTAGAATCCCTTGAGCCATCTGCTTGTCTCCAGCAAAGCTAGCGATGGTTGTGCTGGTTGGAATCAACCTGGGATTCTTTTTTCCTAGTTTCTTCAAAGAAGATTTCGGTAGTAAGTTCACTGCTGCCCCATTGTCTATCAGGACACGGTTCAGTTGTATTCCATCGAAGAACGCTTTGATGTACAACGGCTTGACATGTTGTGTCATAGAATTCGAAGGATACTCAAAAGGATATGAGAGGTTAATGCTCACATCTTCCTCACTCTCGTATTCAGTCTCTATTGGGGTAGCCATCCCAGGATCATCTTGTACCATACTTATTTGCGAGTTTTCACTAGAAACAGGAATAGGATCCATGTCTTGGTCATCTTGGTCCTCATTTCCAGCCTGGAACTCATGGGGCAGTATGTGTACCATATTGACTGATACTGGAGGAAATGAGCCAAATTGGATGGCTGGCTGTACCTGTTTCCTCTCTTGGCCACCTTCAGTTACTTCAGCAACATCCTCCATGCTGCACTCTGGTACTCCATTGTTAGCAGATTCCTTCGAAGGATCTCTCTTGACTGGTTTTTCAACCAAAAATGTTTGCTCAGCCATGAAGGCCTCGAACATTTCTTCCTTCATCATTTCTTTCTTCTGGATTATGCCAATCTCTTCTTCTGTCCCGCTATCACTCTCCATCAGAGCTTTCTCCAATCCTGCTAAGCTACACTTCTCTCTGGTTTTTAGTTCAGAATGAACCTTGCCCAATTGTTCTCTGCTGCAACCCACTTTGCTTTGTAAAGTCGGCTTTGGAGTATGGTCTGACTTTGGAGTTTTCTTTCCTTCTGTCTGGACCAATGAAGAGCTCTCTCCATTTTCTTTCATATCATTCTGGTACTGAGTGTACCTACGCTGAATCTTTCTCCTTTGTGATCTTGAAATAACTGGGACCATATCTGGTTTCTTTGTCTTTGAGTGTTTAAGCAATACCCAATTGTTCGGAGCCACCAAAGGAGGCTTAACCATCCTGCCTTAGATTCCAACATCTCTCCGGGCAGGCAGTTCCCTAGGTTTGTTTTGCATTACAAACCAGTCTGGGACTCCAGTACCCACGAACTGGTTGACTCAGATGTTGAACTGCTTTTTTCAACCTTCGAAGCCATCTTCGAAGCTGGCTGTGAAGGTAAGTGTTTGGCTCTGACCTCATGTTTTGAACCTAATTCAGACCTTCGATGAAGGTAGCCTCTTTCTGTCCTGCGTGAGGCTGGTCTAAGAGGTCAATCCCTGGCCTTGGTCCCATGAAATGAGCCTCTCTCCAGTCTTCTTTCAGTATGACTGCTCTCCATTCTGTAATAGTTAGGTGGCCTAGATTCATGTAAGGGCCTCTTGCCTTTAGCATGCATTCTGTCCATTGCAGGCTCAACCACTGGTGGTCGCTGCCTATCACTAGCCGGATATGGCCTTTTGTTGTAAGCGTTGGTTGATTTAGGACGTCTCTGAACATCCCTGTAGTATTGCTTCCCATCAATTGGAAGCCCTTTCAACCATTTATAACTCAGTCTGCACCTGGGACACATCCTCTGCATTACAGCTGCTTCCAAGGAATCATCATCCAGTACTTTTTCATCAGAGTGTTCCTTCTGGTGTGAGAAACCTTGTCCAATAGCTGGTGGGTTTTTAGTGTCCTTCTTGGTAGTTGTCTGGTTGGCAATATGCATCTGCACATTGACCTCTTCCAACTCCTGCAGAGATAGGTTCTGGAAGTTTGGTACAACCACATTAGCTGTACTTTCTCCAACTTCTGGAAACGGATTACTGTCGATCCCCATGGCCTTTTCTGTTTTGGCTGGGAACTTCAAACTTCCTTTCCGAATTTGTTCTTGGATCCTGTCTCGAAAAATAATGCAGTTTTTAGTCGAGTGAGACCAAGAGTTATGCCATTTACAATATACTTTTCCCTTAAGTTCATCTGGAGATGGCAGTTTTACTCCTTTAGGTAACTTAAGGAAGTTGGCTGCGAGCAAATGATCAAAAATGTCATCTGCTTTTGTTAAATCGAAAGAGTACTTTCTGTGAAAGTCTTTCTTTTTAAACTGCTGGTCAATTGTTGTATCCTTATGAACTAATGCCTCACAGATCACAGGTTCTTTGCCCACAATCTCTGCTGCATCAATCTCATAATTAGGATCTCTATAGTATGTCTTGTATGATGCATTATTTCGATCTTGTTCCTCCTCTAGTAATGCTTCATATCGAGACACCTTATAGGTCAGTTCGACCAAATCTCTGAATTCAGTTGAATCAAACTTCTTTCGAAGCCTGAACTTTAAACCGTTTTGAGCCAATCTTACGAATTCTGGCTCTGGTACGATGACTCTACATTTATTTCGAGCCCTTTTAAACCTAGCAATAAACTGAGTAGCCTTCTCTTCAGGCCTTTGACTCAATCTGGCCAAGTCTGCCATGGAAACCTCTGGCTCCGACTGGAAGAATTGGGCATGAAATGCCTCTTCCATTTGTTGCCAATTTTGAATGGAACCGGGTGTAAGGTTGATGTACCATACAAACGCTCCCCCAGTTAGAGAATTTGGGAATAATCTTAGTTTCATATAGTCATGATTAGTAAATTCACCGCATTGAGTAGCAAACCTAGCAATATGCTCTATTGTTGATTGATTCCCAGTCCCATAGAAAAGGGTAAAATCTGGTATCCTGAACCCCCTTGGGTATTCATGTACCCTATCTACCCATTCTGGGTATAGTTTTCTGTATACAGGAGTCTAGACCCCCCGAGCCATCGGTCCACACATCTCCCTAACAATATCAACAATTTGGTCCCTAGGGACCATATTTTGTGCCTGCTGAACCACTACTGGAGGAACAAACACAGGGTTTGGTGGACGAACTTGTGCTTGTGGTCCTCTTGGTCCATAAGGTAGTACATTTGGGACTGGTTGTCCCTGTGGTGCAGGTTGCTGTTGGGGGTATGGGTAACCCCTTTGGGCCTGACCCGCGAAGGAACCAACGAAGGGTACTGGAACTGGTGTCGTGTCTCTGCCACTTGCAAGAAAACCCTCCAACCCCCCGGGTATAAATTCAAATAAGGGATTAGTGTACCCCCTTGTGCCAGGTATGGCTTCGAACATGGGATTTGTAACCATTCTTGTGCCGGTTTCTTGTACTTGACCAGATCCACCAACTTGTGTGGCTTCATTGTTGAGTACTGAGGCATTTTGGCCTACTACAGGCCTCAAAATGGGTTCATACCAAGACTGAGGCGATGGTCTTTCATAATTCTGATTACTAGTTTGACCATTAGAATTAACTTGCATAGACTGTTTATCTCTAGCCAATCTTTGCTGAGGGACATTTAAAACTTCCTCTGTGTGTCTTGTGTTAGTTGGTTGGTGGTTATTCATTCGATCCAAAAAGGATGTTGCCATCTTTCCATTGTGTTCATTAATTGTTGTCCCATGGCATCTACTAGGCCATCCCATGGATTTGTTGGCTGAGTAGATGGAACAGTGGATGGTCCAATTCCTTGGTTTCGTCCAATATTATGAACATATGGTTCTTGTCCAGAAATACTGGTCTGTTCGACCATAGGTTCTAATAACATAGGAGTTTCCACAGGATGTGTTACCACATTATCCTCTGGATTTGGTATTTCTACCTCTCCTTCTACGCCTTTTTCCAAACGTTCATTTTCTCCTTGTCGTCTTCGTCTAGCCATTTTAACTAGTCCCACCGGGCGTGCCAAAAATATATGTTGGCTTTTTGGCTTTCGAAGGGTATTTTTGTGAATGCGAGCGTGCCAACAAGGATCAATCAGTCCTTACAGAAATTATAATTGCTAACCAATTATCAGACGATTGTGTTTTAGTTCTTTCAGCCTCAATGAAGAGGACTTTTACTAGTGGCTTGACTTAGGAGAAATTAAGCGAAATAACAGTTAAACAAATAGCAATTGAAGTATTTCATTAAAATGAAAAACTTACAATGATCCAAACTCAGCCTCGTAGAGGTTTACAGCGACAATTTACTTGAATCTACTTGAAACTACTCCTATAAATGAAGTGCAGAGCAGGTATTTAAAGTGCAGGAATGTAAAGACTGGAAATGTAAAAAACTGGAAAGGAAAATGTATAAAATAAGACTGGTTTGTATGATCTGAGTCTGGGGCTTTTTTCTGGGGACCTCCTTGCTATTTATACTCCTTAAGGATGACCATCGAACTGCACTTCAAACCGTCGAACTGCTCCTCCATGATTGCTGATCATGCTGCCTTAGAAGTAGTTCCACTACGCCATCACTTGCAGTTGGGCTTCCCTCCTGTATTTGAATTTGAATATGAGTAACCGTTGAAGCCACGTCACCTTGTATCTCTTTACTGATCTAGTACTACTCAGATCACGTGAGAACCAAATTTTACTGCCACGTGTACGATTAGGATCGAAGACTTGAGTAGTCTCCCTATATTGCCCTTACTTTGCCACGTGTTGAACTGTAATTGGCTTTTACAAAATATGTAGCCAACACCACCATTAAGCAACTTACAGATTAATATCAGAGAAAACACACATACTCACACTTATATATATAGATCGCAAACAGGTTTGAAAAATCAAAAATCTAAGTTCATACAAAAAAAATGCATATATACATGTTCGAAATTAAAGTTAAACTTACAGATTTGAGTTCGAGTTTAGCAACATAGAATGAATCGACCAATTGATGAACGATAAGATCTAATAAAAATAGAAAATCAGAAGAGAGAAGCTAGATCTGAGTTAGAATGTATTAAATCTATTATATAAAAGATGAGTCCACCAATATGACTCAAAATGTTTAAGCCTAAGTTCCTTTAGTGGATATTGAGGAAATTTTAATATTTTGATTTGTTTTAATTTAAACTGTTTGCCTATTTTTGTTAATTAAAATTGACGAAAAAAATTATTTTAATCATTAAACTCAACGTAGGTGTACAAAAAATGTCTAAAATATCCATTTTATTGAGTTTAATGACTAAATATTTTTTCGTTAATTTTACTTAACGAAAATAAACGGATAATTTATATTAAAAACAAATCAAAAGATTAAAATAAAAAACTCAAAATTTATTTTGTTCAAAAGGTAACACCCGGCCTTCTTTTTTTTTTTTTTTTTTTTGGTTGTAATTTTTCCTATAAAATTTTATTAACAGCAAAGCAAATTTAATCTTAAAAAAAAAAAAAAGAAAAAAAAAAAGGAGACTTTGTACTTGCTTTCCATCTCTAGCATTTGTTGATTGTTGTGGGTTAGGCATCATCACAATCTTTCCTCTCTTCAGCCTTTGAAAATCAGCTTAGATAAATGATTGTTTTGTTCATCTTAACACTTTAAAGCACATTTGTATTTATATGATTAAGCTAGGGATGCTTATTGTTAGATTGACAGGTAGCTTTTCAAATGAAGAATGACAAACTTTAATCTAGACCTTTAACATGGTTGTGATGTGATATTCTTCACTTGATCAAGAAAAAAAAGAATGATTGAGTCACTTTAGCTTTACCCTTTTGGAGACCTGGCTCGCCAATCAAATTGTATTTCAATTTGTGACTATGCCTTTCTTTGGGATATGGGTTACCATTTTAATTTTTTGGTTATTTTATCATAGGGTTAAAAAATCGTTGTGATAAATTTTTTGAATTTTTTGACTTTTGTAAAAGAAAAAATAAAATAATTATGATTTGAATATGATATTTTATCTTATTAAATTAAAAAATCTATTTTATTTTTTTGTGACTATTTTAACTCAATAAAAAAGTGCCAAAACATAGCCTATGTTCTCTATTTCTATTCGATAGATCAGCAAGCTTAAATCTCAAACTATTCAGTTTTTCTTTTCCTAATCGACGTGTGTTGACAAGCTTGGTTGAATGCTCTTGTTTTAATTTTTTTTTTTTTTCAAAATTAAACTAGTTTAGTAAAAATAAGCTGAAATTAAAATTAAAAATTAGATTGCGAATTTCAAATCTCAACCATCCATCTCTTCTTCTCCTAACTGTGACGAGTCAACATGAGTTGTTTGGTTGAATGCTTAAATTTTTTTAAAAATTAAACTAGTTTAGTGGGAAAACTAAAACTAAAACTAAAATTAAAAGTTAGATTACCAACTTCAAATCTCAACTATTCAATTCTCCTTTCCCTAACAGATATGAGTCAACATGGCTTGTTTGTAGAGATGGCAATCAGAACCCGGTCCGACGGGGACCTGATCTCCCGACCCCGAATTGAGCGGTTATTCCTCGAAAAATACCCCCGACAGGCCGAGAATGGTATTAAAAATTAAATCCCCGATGGTATTCGGGCTGGGGACGGGGATACATGTTTCAATCCCGGACCCGGCCCCACCTCCGCGTCGTTTGCCCCCCGACGTGAAATTACTATTTTGCCCCTATTTATATATAATATATGTGTATGTATAGGGTTTGGCTGACCAGTGTCCACTCACTCACTCACTCACACATAAATACAAAGCTCTCTCGCCTGCCCCCTCTCTCTCTCTCTCTCTCTCTCTCTCTCTCCGCAGGTGCTTCCCACGGCGTAGATGGTGGTGGCGGCTCCTCCGCTGTCATCTTCCTCCTCCCATCTCGCCGATCTCATCGATGGTGGTCGCAGCAACTTCTCCGACGTCCTTTCCCTCCTCTCATCGCGCCGATCTTCGATCTCGCCAATGGCAGTGGCGGCGGTTCCTCCGCTGTCCTCTCCCTCCTCCTAGATCTCGCCGATCTCATTGATCTTTCCTATAATGATTTTGTTGATCTGTTGTGTTTATACATGATCTGTAATAGATCATCTGTTGTTGATGTATGATGTTGTTGATCGGTTGATGATGTTGTTGATCTGCCAAAATTTTTTTTTTTTTTTCGACTGGGGAATTTTTAGGGTCGGGGAAACCCAGTCCTCGTTAGGAGACAGGGGCGGGGGTGGTGATAGCTTCCCCATCGGGGACAGGGGCCGGGAATGAGGAAATTTTTGCCGTTGGGGATCGGGGACGGGGAGTGTGATCCCCGGCCCGGCCCCGCCCCGCCCCGCCCCCTTGCCATTTCTACTTGTTTGGCTAAATGCTCTTACTTCAATTTTTTTTCCAAAAACTAGTTTAATGGGAAAAAAAAACTAAAATCAAAAATTTATTATTTTCATATGATTTTATCTTTGATGTGGCAAAAATAATTTTTTATTTTTGTTAAATTAATTTGTAATTTATTTTTAAATTTTAGAAATAAATTTGGAAAACTTAACCTTTTAAATTTTATTTTTTTTGATAAATCACATTGGCCTCCCTTAAATTTGAAAAAATTATGACTATACCCATAATTTTGACATAATTATATTGACTTCACTTAATTTTAAATTCACTTAATAAATTGGCCTCCTGATGCCATTAAAAGTATCTAATCAAATGACAACTTTTCCCATCAGATGAATTGCACTAACCTTCATTAAGATTTGAAAAAATTACAGTTACTCTACATTTTTCACATTGTTTTCTTTTAAAACTTTTGATGGCACTTACTCCAACTAGGTTTTAAGTCGCCTAGCCCAATGGGCTTGATAACTTTTTTACCCAAAACAAATAAGGCCAACCTATAGACCGCATATGTATTGACCCTTATCTTGGGTTCCTATATTAGATTAAATTATCCCCAAATTAGGTGATGCTGCTAATCCTATTAAGAAAATTACAATAATTTACTCACCATTATATGGATATTTAGGAAAAGTTAGATTAGGTATAGATATAGAGACGAAACTAGAATTTTATTTACAGAGGGACCAAACCAACATACCTTTCACTCTCTCTCTCTCTCTCTTTTACTAAACCCGACCATTTAGCTAAATTCTTGCACCAAACTGGAGTAATGTGTGTCTATATATATTATATATTTATATTATTATATATGTGAATACTTGACTTGATGTAATATTGCAGTAAATTTTTTCCCAAAATACCCAATGCATGAGATAACTTTTTTGTTTGTGTTTCTTTACCACAAAAAGAGACAAATATGTAAAACATTCAAAAAAAATTCCTTACAATTTCGTCAAATCTCTTACCGATTTCAAAAAGTAGTAGTATACACATCGCATGGACTCAAATGCTAGTATACATAAAATGAGAGAAAAGATAGAAAATTTTTCATGTAACATAATGTAATTATTCATTTTTCTATTTTGGTCCATGTGAATGGGCACATAAGTGTAGACACCCCATTTTTGACCGACCTTAAGACTCAGACGTCATCAATTGAGCGCTCGGTGATGTTGCATATTGTGCTCGTTCAGAAGTCTCAGAGTCGCGGCCGTGCGCCCTGCCTCCGGACTTCCGAACCCTCTTCTATGCCTTGCCTCGGTTTGCGAACCAGACTCGGTTTTCTCTGTTTTCTCTTCCTGAGGGGGGAGAGGTCCAGTAGACCATCTCTCAGTGGCCGTGGGCTACATTTCGTGCCCGTAGGCCATTTTGCCCATTTCGGAGCCCGGTTCCCGATTTTCGGAGCCGTAAAGCCGTGTGCCTCGGTTCGGGACCGTCTAACCATCTCCGATTCCTCCGGTTTTTGGCATGCATCTCATTTACTCCCTTTCGAGGGACACTGGGGTCTTAGATATCCACTTCGTGGCCAAACACCACTTTCGGTGCTTAACGGCCGGTTTTCGGGACCCCGAACTGTGTGTTTTGGCCCCCGAGCATTCGTTTTGCATTGGTTTTTGTTCATTTTTGGCAGGTACCTCTGTTTTATCACCAGGAAGGTCACTGGAGGGTGGGAGGCCAGCAATTGTCTCAACAACCAGTTATGCTCCTCCGGCGCCCCCCGGCGCCCGTTTTTCTTACTTCCGGGCTAATGTTGAACACCCTAGGGCCATTTTCTTCGAGCCAAAACCACATATTTGTGTTGTACACACGTGGGAGGACCCTAAAAACATATGGCCAGCCAGTAACTCCAATTGGACCTTTTGAACCCCTTTTTAAAGTGGCCTATTCTCTCTCATGTTTTAGAGTTGTCAATTTCCAACCACAGGGTCTTGTTGAGCACACATGGGAGGACACCAATATCTGGTGGCCGGCCAGAAACTAAGCTTGAACCTTTTGACCCCTAGCCGACCGGCCATGGGGGGTGGCCGGCCGGCCACCTGCAACAAAGATACCTAGCCGGCCATGCTCCCCTCAGTGCATACTTTACAGCTGTATAGCTGTTTCCCCCAGAAAATATATGTATCCGGGGAATATCTTGGGAGGGAAAGCTTGGGTGCATTTCCCTCCACCTCTACACCCCTTCTTTTGTCCATATAAGGAGCCTCCCAGCTCTGTCCCTAGGGTTAGAAAAATTGGTTTGAGCATATACACTTGTATCCCTCTCTATCCCTCTCATTTTCCTCAAGTTTGGTGCCATTTCTTCATCATCTTCAAGCTCTACCACCACCACTCCATTCCAACAGCAAGGAGAAGCTTTTCAAAGGCTAAAGGTGTTGCAACTTGGTCCAAGAAGCAACCAAAGTCTTGATCTTCAAGGGTAAGTCCACTTCACCCTCTTTTGAGCTCATTTTTGCCTCATTTCCTTAGCCTATTTGCTTATTGTTTTAGGCTCCGACCCTAACTGAAAAGGTCACTATTTTGAGCTTATCTTCATGTTTTTTTAAGGGCTCAACCTTGTTTGAGCCCTCCATTTGGTACTTGCTTCAATATCATCTTATATGCCATAATCTTGCATGAAACTTCTAGCCTATGAGTGATCTGTTTTCGAGCATAATGTAAACTGTGAGTGGGCCTATTTTGAGCCCCTCTTCAACATTGGATAAGGGCTGAACCCTGTTTGGCCTCTATATCATGCACTTGCTTCATAATCTCTCACATTTACCGTAAATTTGCATGATTTGTTTGGCCTACATGTGATCTGTTTTGGAGCATGTCATGAACTGTGAGTGGGCTTATTTTGGGTCGCTCTACAACATTGTAGAAGGGATCAACTTTGTTGGGGGTCTCCATGTTATACTTGTCATTATACCCCTCTTTGACCCCCATTTTTGCATGCTTTGTTAAGCCTATCTAGATTCTGTTTTCGGCCATCATTAGGTCTGGAAAGAGTCATATTTTGATCTTCTTGACATATTTCATGAAGGGTATTTTCTGGTTTGATGAATGTTTGGGGTACCTCATGTTATAGCCTATAGTATCCTAGTTCTTGCATGGCATTCTTAGCATGTTTTCATACTGATTTGGGGGATTTCATCTATTGTAAATGTTCATATTTTTAGGCCCTCTTCAGTGTTGTAGAAGGGTATTTTTCCATTTGGGCATTGCATACATCACTTGTTTCAATACCCCTCTTTTGGCCCCTATTTTTGCACACCATTGTTGCCCTACCTATGATTGCTGTTTGGCCTTGTTTTCTACTGAAAAAATGCTATTCTTGGGGCTGCCTTGCTACTGTATTTTCATTCCATGTCCATATTGTGCATGCATTGCATAGCTATAGGCCATTTCGGGCACCTAATATCGCATTTCGGGACCATTCCTTGCATTTGGTGCCATTTCGCCATGTTTCGGGACTGTTTTCCCCCACATTTCAGTGCTGAAATTCATTTGCATGTTTGCGTATCATATTCCATGCCATTCCATGCCTTTATGTCATTGCCTCGGTTTGCGTTCCCGTGTGCACGCATTTCGAGGCACTTCATTTTCATCCATTGGCCTCTTGTGTGAGTGTGGCTGAGGCTCTCTCATGTTAGTGTAAGCCCATATTGCATTTGGAGTGCCATTCCATGCTTTAGGATCATTGCCTCGGTTTGCGTGCCCGCGTGCACGTATTTCGAGGCACTTCATTTTCATCTATCGGCCTTTTATGTGAGTGTGGCTGAGGTCCACTCATGTTAGTGTAAGCCCATATCATATTTCCATGCCATTGCATTGCATATGCCATTGCCTCGGTTGCGTGCCCGTGTGCACGCATTTCGAGGCACTTCATTTTCATCCATCGGCCTATTATGTGAGTGTGGCTGAGGTCCACTCATGTTAGTGTAAGCCCATATCATATTTCCATGTCATTGCATTGCGTATGCCATTGCCTCGGTTGCGTGCCCGTGTGCACGCATTTCGAGGCACTTCATTTTCATCCATCGGCCTCTTATGTAAGTGTGGCTGAGGTCCACTCGTGTTAGTGTAAGTCCAATTTGCATTGCGTATGCCATTTCACGCCTTAGGATCATTGCCTCGGTTTGCGTGCCTGCGTGCACGCATTTCGAGACATCTCATTTTCATAGCATTGTGTATGTTAGGATTGTATATTAGCTGCATTTCATGCATATTGCATCGTGTTCGGGATAAGAGTTAGCCTGGGCACAGGAAACGAGGCACGTTTCGTACTCCGAGCGACGGAACGGGTCTCAATTCCCAAGTCACCGACACTCCGGATTACCCATGATGGAGTTAGGTTTTGTTGTAGCATTCATATGCATTCATCCTATATTGAGATTGTGCAATTCGGTTCCTCGGCCATCATGCATCGAGGTGCGTGATTGGTGGCACGAGGATCGAGGCATGCATATATTTGTGAAATACATTGCTATGCCCCTTTCCTGCTCTCTGTTGCAGCAAATTGAAGAATCAGCAACTTTTCGGAGTCTGGCACGCATTTCGAGGAAGGGTGCAAACAGAGGCTAATTGGGGCATCCCAGTGGATTTCCGCGCAAGGCAGCCCAGCATATATCATTCATCAGAATCGAGGCAGCCCCTGGCTTGCATGCCAGTTTACAATTTTTCTTAGTTAATCTGTTAATTAATTAGGAATCTGTATATTTATTCGGACTGTATTATTCTTTTATTTCGGACTGTATTATTTATTTGGACCCTCTGCGCGAGGGCATAACTGTAATAAGTGTGGGTGTGTGTGATGTATGTCTTCCAACCCCACGTCTTTCTTCCCTTTTATTTACCCGCTTATGATGGTTAGATATAGGGCATATTTCAATTAGCATACAGTATGACAGCATGTTTGCATCATTCATCTGTTTTGCACGCATCAGGGCTCGGCACATCATACAAACTGCATTCGTATTTCAATTCCTAATTGAATACGTGTTAGTTGTAGCATTCCATATGCCATGTTTAGAATAGCCGAGCCTGCTATAGTTGCATCTTTGCATATGTTGCATTAGGCATTTCTGTATCTAGGATCATGCATGGATTTCTAATGAGTTTCTGTTTTGGCTTGGAGTACTCGGTGAGTTTTATGCTTTAGCATCCTTGCATGCGTGTGAGTGTTGCCATGAATAGCATGCTTACCATGAGGCTAATTGCTTATGTGATATAACTGCCTGAATGCCTGTGGGTGAAGGTTGGGTTATCTGAATTGGAATAATGCATTGATTGTTTGTTTTAAGCCCACTAGATTGTGGCAATACCATGTTTTCTAAGCCCACCCGAGGGTGGCAAAATCTGCATCTTAAGCCTACCTGCGGGTAGCAAACCATCTTCCAAAAACAAACATGAAATGTTTTGTTCCAATACAGACGACCCGGTCTATACTTGTATGCTGTGCGCATCACATAGTAACCTAGGCTAATAACCGGACTAAGAACACACAATGTTTTCAAAAACAGATATCATGGTTAGTAGAGGCCGGTCTTTGACCGGGCGAGCGGGGGTGCTCACGAAGTGACCTTCCCCAATCGTACCCAAGTTCCCGAGCCGAGGCAACTTTGGTGATGACGGACACGTGGCCTTTGGCACCGAGTCAGGGTTTCCTAAATTTCCCATTAAAAAATATGTAGGTGGCGACTCTGTATCTGGCAAAGCAGTCCATGTTTGGCACTTCTTTCAAAAAATCTGTTTTCAAAACGATTTGCCGGATTTGGACTCTTTGGTTCGAGATTTAGAACCGTGACATTTGAGTCCTTCGAACTGTAGTGACCCAATATCGAACCAGAACGGGGGGGACTCGCACTCCTTCCCCGGGATGCGTTCCGGGGACGTCTACAGTTTCTGGCGACTCTGCTGGGGATTTAGAGAACTTGACTCAAACTCATGATATCTGGTTTTGACTACACTTGTGTGTTTCTTTGCATTGCATTTGCATTGGTGCGCCTAGGACACCGTGTTTGCCATCTGCTATTCCTGAGCGGTTTGCCGGAGGCTTGTCTTTTCAAGGCATGTCCATAAGGCTGATCGGTTACGGGCTCTGCCAGTATGGGAACACAAACCCCGGTTTTACCGGGGCACCCTTTTTGACCATTCGACCTAGTGCATATTCGGATCCATAGTGACCATTCCAAACTAGGACAGGTTGCTTACCCGTTTATAGGTTGTTTGAAGCCGCTGCGTGCGTAGTGAAACCCTAGTTCCTGACAAAATAGGACAGGGCAACCCTACCCCAACATAGGGGTGTTTTGGCTCTCACTTATCTGTTATGTGCTTGTTAGAGTGTGCCTCTACAGGGAATGCATGTATCAGTTTGCGAGTTTGAGCATCAGGCCTGCGGGCACCAATTCAGTATTTTGGGTATCAGGCCTGCGGGCATCAGTATTTGGTGGAATCAGTTTTACCCGAGGGTATCAGATTTGAGGCAGAATTCTGGGCAGAATTTAGTAGAGAGCACACTCATTCAACTATGCTCGTATCTGTTCAGATGGAATCAGGCTGAGATGCTGTCTGTTTTCTCTTTTGCCAGGTAGTCTTGGAACCATAGCTTCAGAAGGCTCCAATATCCCCCGAGGTTCATCGAACTTGTGCTAATAGACTTTGTCAGGTCAGAGGTTCAGTTCAAGGGCAATCAGTGGCAGGGTAAAAGGGCCAGTCAGGCACAAATCACCAGTTCAGCAGTTACCAGATCAGGAGCCCTTATCCACCCTACCAGTGAACAGTCAGGCTGAGGTCTGAGTTTTTACTGCAGGGACAGATATACCAGTTAGTCAGATGGACCAACAGAATACATCAGGGGTAGAGGCAATGATGCGTCAGATGCAGGAAACTATGAAACTCATGCAGCAAGACGCTGTCCGCCAAGCAGAATTCTCCAAGCAGCAGGCTGCAATCATGGCTCAGCAAGTCGAGCTCATCACCAGACTGCAACAGCAAAGCGGCGCGTCCGCTTCACAACAAATTCCTTCCCCAGCAGGAGCTCCAGCACCTGGGGAGACGCCAAATGTCCAGGCAGATACGGACATTCCAACAGGGCCGGCTCCGCCCCCAATTTTACCCCAGCTGTCCAAAACACCTTCCAATCTACCGGACTCTCCCTTCGAGTTCGAGGTCGACCCTACAGCGTTGAAGTTGAGTAAGCTTGAAAAGTTGTTCAAAAAATCTCAAGGGGTAAAGTCCATCCCGGACATTGAGGACGGGTACACCGACGTAGCTGTAACTCTGCCGGACAGGTTCAAGATGCTTCACATCGACCGTTTTGACGGGTTAGGAGATCCCATGGTCCACTTGAGTTTGTTTTCAGATGTTCTGCGCCCGATGGGCTTGACAAGATTACAGAAGCTTTCCCTTTTTGGCAGGACCCTGTCGGGTATTGCAGCCATCTGGTACCCCAAATTGGAGGATTCAGTGAAACGAAGCTGGGAGGAGATGGCCGAGGCCTTTGTCGCACAATATTCATACAATACCCAAATCGAGATTACGACCCGTGATCTTGAGACGACGAGGCAGGAGCCTAAGGAGAGCTTCTCAGAATTCGTGGCCCGCTGGAGGGCCAAAGCCTCAATGATGACCATTAGGTCAACGGATAAGGATCAAATACGGATGGTTGTGCGCAACCTCCAGCCCAAACTAATGCAGAAAATGATCGTGCTCCCCTTCCCTACCTTTTTAGATTTGCATGAGATGGGAGTACAGATCGAGGATGCTATGAAACAGGGCCTCATTGACCAGGAGAAGGAGCAGCCCAGGAGGGCGTTTACTCGCAGCTCGAATGTGACCACCAGCGGTGACGCAGCTGCAAGATCTTCCGAAGTGGGCATGGTCGCCACCACCACACCAAGAGTAGCCACCCCCTTTGTTGGTGCATCCACTTCAAACCCCCGAACTTCAGACTATCTACCCTGAGGCAAGAGGGTTTTCACCCCACTCTATATGTCTTTGTCTAAAGCCCTGGGAGTCCTACTCAGGAAAGGACATCTGAAACCGTTGGAGCAACGGCCTCTACCCGATCCTCTCCTTCCAAAGCATGACCCGACTAAGTACTGTGCTTTCCATCAACAAACCGGTCATGACACCGACAGTTGCGTTCGTCTCCGCCACGAGATACAAAATTTGATTGACAACGGGGTCATCCCCGCACCAGGTCCTACAAAGTCTATCGGCACTTGATCAGTAAACTTGTGGGGGATAATGTGATGTGATCAAGGGATAAACCACCTGCGGGCAACGCTCAGTTTACTCTAGATATGGTGGATGGCACGCACTGTTCTGAGCAATGTGCAAATACCAGTTTTTGTGTTTTCTGACTTGGGTATTGGGTCGATTTTGTTGTTTTGTTTTGAGTCTGTCCTTTTGTTTTGAGTCTGTCTCTTTTGTTTTAGGTCTGTCTTGTTGTATCGAGTCAGTCCTGTTGTATAGGAGTCGGGTGATTTCGGGGGTGTTACCTCGAGCGTCACCATTTTGCTTTGCGTTTGTCTTTTTGTTTTGTTTTGAGTCTGTTTCTGCCAGGGAGCCAGTTATGCTAACAGATTTTGAATGAAACAGCAGTGATTTTCACGCTCTCACATTTGCTTCTGCCGTGTGCTAGTTGTGCCGGGATTTGAATGAAATGGCAGTGCATTCCACCTGCTCTCTTGTGCCTTGAAGTCATTGTATTGACCTAAGTCTTTCAAAACCTTTTTGAACACTGCGGTGAAAACAAAGAGGGAGGAATTCCTCGGGATTTGCAAAACTTTGATCAAATGAGAGAAAGAGAGGCATACTAAGCCCTTAATGAGTGAAATCATGCTTGTTAGTGTGAGTACTGAGAAGGACCCTGGCTTTGATCCAGATTGATCCTACACTGTCTTCAGCGCGAGCGATTTGTCGCTTTCTTAAAAACTTTCAAAAAAATGTTTTGCGCGGTCCTGCGAAGACATGTGTGGAATCGCTCTTGAGATTGTGCAGCTTAGGATCGCTCTCAGCCTCGAGACTCGCCCCCCCCTTTGCTTCCAAACCTTGAACTTGAATTCAGAATGTTCAACGGTCAACTACAATGTGAGGCCTGTGTGGCCAGATTTGAAGCAGCCCTCGAACAAGAGGCACCAAAGTCAGATCAAGAAGGTCAGACCTCATCAGAAGAAGCTTGCAAAGCTAGAACAGCCGTACCCTTTGAACTAGGGGCAAAGATGTCAGATGTGCTCGAAGAGCCGAAGACGGATCCTTCTGCAAATCGATACAACAGCCACTCTCTTGGATACGGATGGCTTCGAGATCCTAAAACCATTTGGCATGGACTTATTACACTTTTACCCTTTGAGAGGCTTGCTGGGCCGAAAACCCGGAAAGGGCGACCCAGGCAAAAGTTAGAGCAAGAAAAGATATATACAAAAAGTAAAAAAAAAAAAAAAAAGAAGAAAAGAGAAAAAAGAAAAAAAGCAAAAAAAGAAAAAAGAAGAAAAATAAAAAAAATAAAAATAAAATAAAATAAAAGAAATGAAAAAGAAAGAAGAACAAAGCTCGCAAGGTCGAAAACCCGCGACGGGCGCCTTGGCAAAAGTTAGAGCCTAAAAAGGAGAGGTTAATACCCGAGTGTACCTTAACCCCGAACTACGTAAGGCTTGATTCCCATCTTTGGGATACGTAGGCAACTTCATTCTGAAGTCCAGCCGTAAAACACTTCAAATTTGATTGTGTCCATGCAATGGTTCTAGTCATTTTTGTCTTCACTGTATCCGAGAGTTTGGTTGCGTTCAGCACTCTGAGGACTGACTACAATGCGCTGCGGTGCCATTCAAACAAGGGGTAGCTTTCCGTTGCCATTCAACGCGCTGCGGTGCCATCCAAACAAGGGGCAACTTTCCGTTGCCATTCAATGCGCCGCGGTGCCGTTCAAACAAGGGGCAACTTTCCGTTGCCGTGCAGCTCTCTTCAAGCACGGGGCAGTTTTCCTTTGGATCCGAGGTTGTGCATCTCAGGAGTAGATTTCATGCTCGTTGAGCAAGTGGTTGTTTGCAAAAATAGTTTTTGAGGATTTTTACTGAGGTTGACTAATTCTCTCGAAAATTATTTCATTTTTTCCAAAACTGGACCATTTCTCGGACCCAAAAAAGGGAAAATTTTCAGTGCTCATAGCCTGACTTGCATGATTTCAAATCAAAAATTGAACAAGCATGTTAATCTAACTCTCATGTGGGTCAAAATTGTTTTAGTAGAAAGCCAAAAACAAAAAAAAAATGGTCAAAATAATAAACTAGGGGCACAGTTGAGTCAGGTGTTCTGTCTTTTCCCTTTTGTCAAAATACTTGCCAAAATACTTGCCAGAAAAGGGCACCATCCTTGCCGAGAAGGGCACTCTACATGCCAAGAAAAAGGCACCACTGAAGCTGACTAACAAAAGGCTGAAAGCTCTCACGTCCTCCATGCAACGAGGTATCAAGCCAAGTGTGAAGCACGAACTGGAATGGATCAAGATATTCCACTCCCTCATCCGGACAAATCTAATCACGTCCAAGCTTCCCAGCAGGGCATCATCGACCGATGTCAGCTGCAGATTTGCTACACACCTAAATGTAGCGCAACCCCTCTGTGGGAGGAATTCACTAGCTGCGAGCGGAAGAAAGAGAATCTAGCAGAATGCTAAGGGCACGAGCCCACAACTTGCTGTTTATCCATCAACCACCCAGGGGAGGGATTGAAAAATGAGAGATTGAAGAATAGAGAGATGTGCGATGAGAGAAAAAGTGAGAAAAGGGCTTTTTTTTTTCTTTTCAGAAAAACAGAGCTTGAGGGCCGAGTGATGTGAGAATCACAAATGAGAAAGGGTGGGAAACACTACCCGGTGAAACAGGCTCCCTGTGCACGTCTGAGTGTCGTGTCTTTTTTATCTCAATTTTTTTTGTTTTGGGTCGTTTCGAGTGTTACTCGATGTGTCTAGGTTGTGTGCCTTTTATTTCCTTGTTGAGTCGTTTTGCTGTGTCCAGTCGTAGGCTCAATACCTGGTCGAAAACTCATCTCCCAATTTCAAAAATAAAATCGTTTTGTGCTCTGAGTGCCGTGCCGTTCTCCACATTTGTGTAAAACAGTATTTGTTCTTTCATAAAGCCGCAGGGTTCAATCCAGGTCATATGAGAACAGTGGAACCAGGACCTATCTGAAGCTATATGGGTTCCAGACTGCAAAGCAAAGCAAAAGAGGAAAATGTTGGGCATCTGAGTTTGTTCCAACTTCAGTAAGCTGCGAGATTGTGTTCCGTATGTACCTCTTCAGGTCTTGCCAATTCTCCGAAGTATGAGTGTGCCTCTACCTCAAGCTCAAGATCAAGTCTACTTCAAGCCAGAATGGCGATCAGAAGTGCTCTCTCTGAGTACCAGTTCCTTGCTAGGGTCATCTTGGCAGTGTTTGCAATGAGTTCCTAGGAGACCAACTGCGACGGTGGAAACTAGAGTTCGAATGGCTGTTGCCTAGAACACAAAGGTTCGGGATTTCCGAGACTAAAGTCTGGTTTAAATACCCAGAGGCGTGCCCTCGGCTTGAAATCCGTATGGAAGCCCCATAGGTTGAGATAGCGTGTATGCACCTCAATTCTGGATACTGGACCAACCTAGTCTGTCACCCCGTTGGAGAATAGGGAAAGTTGTGAATATGATCAGGAAGGCAAGCAGCAGCCGTAGCTCCTACATACAGATATTGTTACTTGTCAGCATTCCAGAGCCTTTGTACTATGAGTTCAAGGTAAAGTGTTCGAAGAGCACGAGGGGAGATCCCCGTTGGAGAAGAGCGGTTCACCGCCACCCACCTCATGAGGTGCTTTCTAAAGCGCCGCTTTGTCCATTTATTGCTTTCCTTAAGCATTATGCATTGTAATGCATTGTACCTATCAAGCATCTTTCTCAGTCATGCATGATATTGTATGTACGGTTCATTCAAAGAAGTTCCGTTTGAGATCATTTATTAGTGTATCAATCACACTTCATCCATTTTGTGTATCTATCACACACATATTCACTTTTTGTGTATCCATCACACACCTTTAGTGTATCAATCACACTTGTTCACATAGTGCATCTATCACACTTTGTGTTCACCTTTAGTATGTCTATCATACTCTGCTCACTTTGTGTATCAATCACACTATGCTCATTCGTTGCATTGTTATGCACATCTGTCTAGCATTGTTATGCTCATTACTTGCATTGTTATGCACACTTCACTTGCATTGTTATGCACCTTTTCACTTGCAATTATCACTCTTTCTCCTCGCG
This sequence comes from Camellia granthamiana, assembly GCA_036172215.1. Lineage (NCBI taxonomy): Eukaryota > Viridiplantae > Streptophyta > Magnoliopsida > Ericales > Theaceae > Camellia > Camellia granthamiana. The sequence goes on along the minus strand of CM069908.1, from coordinate 23,636,234 downwards.
CGTGCGACGGGATAGACCTCTTCGGTTAAAAGTGTTCGGAATACGTTCCAATGCTTACACCATTCTGAAACACCGGGATACGTCCCTAGGTTTCTCCCTCTTCGGTTAAAAGCGTTCGGAATACGTTCCAATGCTTACACCATTCTGAAACACCGGGATACGTCCCTATGTTTCTCCCTCTTCGGTTAAAAGTGTTCGGAATACGTTCCAATGCTTACACCATTCTGAAACACCGGGATACGTCCCTATGTTTCTCCCTCTTCGGTTAAAAGTGTTCGGAATACGTTCCAATGCTTACACCATTCTAAAACACCGGGATACGTCCCTATGTTTCTCCCTCTTCGGTTAAAAGCGTTCGGAATACGTTCCAATGCTTACACCATTCTGAAACACCGGGATACGTCCCTATGTTTCTCCCTCTTCGGTTAAAAGTGTTCGGAATACGTTCCAATGCTTACACCATTCTGAAACACCGGGATACGTCCCTATGTTTCACATTCCTTGCAGAACACTGGGATACGTCCTTATATTTCTCCTTCTTTTCTAATCTCTGGGATACGTCCCTAACCTTTGGGATACGTCCCTAATCTCTGGGATACGTCCCTAATCCTTGGGATGCGTCCCTAACCTTTGGGATACGTCCCTAATCTTTGGGATACGTCCCTAATCCTTGGGATGCGTCCCTAACCTCTGGGATACGTCCCTAATCCTTGGGATGCGTCCCTAACCTTTGGGATACGTCCTTAACCTTTGGGATACGTCCCTAATCTCTGGGATACGTCCCTAATCTCTGGGATACGTCCCTAACCCTTGGGATACGTCCCTAACCTTTGGGATACGTCCCTAACCTTCGGGATGCGTCCTTAACCTTCGGGATACGTCCCTAACCTTTGGGATACGTCCCTAACCTCCGGGATACGTCCCTCTGTTCCCCCCTCTTTGGTTAAGAGCATTTGGAATACGTTCCAATGCTTAAACCACTCCGAAACACTGGGATAAGTCCCTACGTTTCTCTCTTTGTTCCTTCCTCAGCATTTCATTCGCGCTGTCTTGCGCACCTCACCTGTACTTGTTAGTATATTACATTGCTTTGCATACAAACCGGCTTCGCGTAGCGTATAAGTCCAATCTTCAAACCGGCTTCGCGTAGCGTGTAAGTCCAATCTACAAACCGGCTTCGCGTAGCGTATAAGTCCAATCTTCAAACCGGCTTCGCGTAGCGTATAAGTCCAATCTTCAAACCGGCTTCGCGTAGCGTATAAGTCCAATCTTCAAACCGGCTTCGCTTAGCGTGTAAGTCCAATCTTCAAACCGGCTTCGCGTAGCGTGTAAGTCCGATCTTCAAACAGGCTTCGCGTAGCGTATAAGTCCAACTTTCAAAATCGGCTTCGCGTAGCGTATAAGTCCAATCATCAAAATCTCCCTGCATATCATTTGGCATTTTGCCCCTGCTTGCGGGCATGCCTGCAGGCACATCTTTGTCTATCTTGTCTGCTTTGTCTAAGTCTTCGGCCTTGTCAAAAATGGGTCGTCTCTGGGCTTTGACATTCACTCCCGTCACTTGTGACTTCCGAGTTTTGTCAAAGAGGGGCAACTGTAGACACCCCATTTTTGACCGACCTTAAGACTCAGACGTCATCAATTGAGCGCTCGGTGATGTTGCATATTGCGCTCGTTCAGAAGTCTCAGAGTCGCGGCCGTGCGCCCTGCCTCCGGACTTCCGAACCCTCTTCTGTGCCTTGCCTCGGTTTGCGAACCAGACTCGGTTTTCTCTGTTTTCTCTTCCTGAGGGGGGAGAGGTCCAGTAGACCATCTCTCAGTGGCCGTGGGCTACATTTCGTGCCCGTAGGCCATTTTGCATATTTCGGAGCCCGGTTCCCGGTTTTCGGAGCCGTCAGGCCGTGTGCCTCGGTTCGGGACCGTCTAACCATCTCCGATTCCTCCGGTTTTTGGCATGCATCTCATTTACTCCCTTTCGAGGGACACTGGGTTCTTAGATACCCACATCGTGGCCAAACACCACTTTCGGTGCTTAACGGCCGGTTTTTGGGACCCCGAACTGCGTGTTTTGGCACCCGAGCATTCGTTTTGCATCAGTTTTTGTTCATTTTTGGCAGGTACCTCTGTTTTATCACCAGGAAGGTCACTGGAGGGTGGGAGGCCAACAATTGTCTCAACAACCAGTTATGCACCTCCGGCGCCCCCCGGCGCCCGTTTTTCTCACTTCCGGGCTAATGTTGAACACCCTAGGGCCATTTTCTTCGAGCCAAAACCACATATTTGTGTTGTACACACGTGGGAGGACCCTAAAAACATATGGCCGGCCAGTAACTCCAATTGGACCTTTTGAACCCCTCTTTAAAGTGGCCTATTCTCTCTCCTGTTTTAGAGTTGTCAATTTCCAACCACAGGGTCTTGTTGAGCACACATGGTGTAGACACCCCATTTTTGACCGACCTTAAGACTCAGACGTCATCAATTGAGCGCTTGGTGATGTTGCATATCGTGCTCATCCAGAGGTTTCAGAGTCTCGGCTGCGAGCCTTGCCTCCGGACTTCCGGACTCTTTCGTGCTTTGCCTCGGTTTGCGAACTAGGCTCCGTTTTCTCTGCTTTCTCTTCCTGAGGGGAGGAAGAGGTCTAGTAGATCATCTCTCAGTGGCCGTAGGCTACGTTTTGTGGTCGCAGGCCATTTTTCCCATTTCAGAGCCCGGTTCCCGGTTTTCGGAGCCGTCAAGCCGTATGCCTCGGTTCGGGACCGTCTAACCACCCCTGTTTGCCCCGGTTTTTGGCATGCATCTTATTTCCTCCCTTTCGAGGGACACTGTGGTCCGAGAGACCAACTTCGTGGTCGGACACCACTGCCGGTGCCTAACAGCCCACTTTCGGGGCCCCGAACTGCGTGTTTCGGCTCCCGAACACTTATCTTGCATTTTTGGGCCCCGACCCGAACTTGAGATAGTCATATTTTGAGGTCCTTTTCATATTTGATTAAGGACCTTTTACTTTTTGACATCTCCATCTGTCACTTGTCTCTTTACCTCTTTTTAGGCCTGTTTTGTACGGTATTTTAGGTGTACTTGTGGGCTGTTTTGGGCTTGGTCGTAAACTACAAAGTGTCTTATTTTGAGCCCCTCTTCAACTTTGTTGAAGGGCTCTCGACCATTTGAGACCCGCAGCTATCACTTATACCTTTAACCACCTTTTGGCCCTTTTTGGTGCACCCTTTGCTCAAGGCTTCTTGAGGAAGCCTTGACCCCTTGTCTTGGCTTCCTCAAGAAGCCTACCAGCTGTATTAGCTTCCTCTAGAAGCCACAAACCCTTTGCACCCTTTGCCCCTTTCATTTGGCTTCTTGGAGAAGCCAAGAACCTTTGCCTTTGCCTATTTAAAGAGCCCTTCTCTCCCATTGCAAAGGGTTAGAGATTTTGAGCAAGAAAACCAGAGGATATATATGCATATCTGATATATACATATATATCTCACCTCCCTCTCTATATCTATCTCACTCAACCTCCAAACTCAATAGTTCTTGGGCCATTCCTTCATCAACCCATAGCACAACTCATACACACTCCACACCAGAAACTTGGGGGTCATTTGCAGAGGTTAGGAGCTCATTTTCTTCAATCAAAACCTGCTGGTTTGCTGGTCTTCAAGGGTAAGTCTTCATCTTCCCCTTTCTAGCCTTTTCTTGCTTCATATCTAAGCCGTAGTTGCTTGCATCTTTGGGCTCCGACCCAAGCTTCAAATAGTCTTATTTTGGGGTCCTCTTCATGTTTGATTGAGGGCCCCTTGCTGTTTGGTGATTGCATCTAGCACCTATCTCAATATCCTCTTGTATGCCATCTATTTTGCATGCTATTTTTGACTTATGTGTGATCTGCTTTGGGGCCTGATGTAAACTGATATTAGGCTCATTTTGAGCCCTTCTTCAACATTGTTGAAGGGCTCAACATTGTTTGGATAATCCATGTGCTACTTGCTTTGAAATCCATGTGTTAGCCTCATTTTTGCATGGTTTGTTAGCCTTGTATGCTTATGTTTTTGTGGCTTGACATAACCTGAGAATATGCATGTTTTGATACTGCCAATATTCTGTCTTCACATGCCATGTTCATATAATGCATGTTTGGCATAGCTATAGGCCATTTCGGATGCCAAATTTCATGTTTCGGGACCATTCCGTGCATCGGGTGTTGTTTTATCACATTTCGGGGCTGTTTTGCATCATTTATCGCCTCTGAAATATTGCATGCTCGTATGCCATACTTCACGTTTCATTAGAGTGCCATTTCGAGCCTTAGGGCCGTGCCTCGGTTTGCGTGCACGCATGCATCAATTTCGAGGCATCTCATTTTCATCTTGGCCGCTGTTTTAGGCCTATTTAGAGCTGCCCAATTCATGTGTAAGTCCATCTTTTCATTAGTTTGCATTGCCTCATGTTTGCTTGTATGCTTGCATAAGTGCCATGCCATGTTGCATCCTTAGCTTGCATGCCTAGGATTGCATTGCATTAGCATGCATGCTCTACCTCTTGACCAAGTCATGATGGAGGTAGAAGCCCCTTGATTTGATTGTATGCATTGCATTTCATCCCATTGAAAGTGCACAACTTGGCTCTTGGGCCATCACGCATCGAAATGCGCGATTGGTGGTCCGAGAACCAAGGACTATACTCCCTTGAGTCACAAATATGATAAGGAGTATGGTTGGTGCAAACATTTGTCCCAAAATTCCATATCATGCACTGCTGCTGTCTGTTGCTGTCAAAACTGTCTCCTGCAGGAATTTATTGCCGACCGGCAATACTTAGTGCCGACCGGCAAACTTTTTGTGCCGATAATTTCCATCGCAGCCGGTGGTCAAACCCTGCAGCCGGTGGCCAAACCCTTCAGCCGGTGGTGATCTTCAGGGTATGTAGAAGGTGTCCTAGAACTTTGGCAGTTTTCAGAAAGGCAGGACAGTGCAAAACAGAGGCAACAGTGGCATGGTGCGGGCTTTCCGGGCAAGTCGGATCGAGCATGCATCGTTCGCGCATTCCGAGGCGGGGCTGCGGCCTTTTCCTTTTGCATTTAATTTAAATAAGATTAGAGGCTCTGTAATAATTATTCATTTGTTTATTCTTTGGACTGTATTATTATTTTGGTCCCTCCGAGCGGGGGCGTATCTGTAATAAGTGTGTGTGAGTGGGTGCATGTCTCCCAATCCCCACTTCTTTCTACCCTTTTATTTACCTGCTTATGATGGTAGATTAGGGCATATTTAATTTAGCATACCTTATGCAAACACATGCGTGCATCCATGCATTTGTTTACATGCACCGGGCTCGGTACATCATACAAACTGCATTGTATTTCAATTTCCAAATTGAATACGTGTTACTTGTAGCACTTCATATGCCATGATTAGGATAGCCGAGCCTGCCTAGACTACATCTTTGCATGTGTTGCATTAGACATTTCAGTATGCTTAGGTCCATACATGCATTTCTAATGAGCTTCTGTTTTGGCTTGGAGTACTAGGTGAGCTTTTATGCTTTAGCATATCACATGTGTGTGATTGTTGCCATGATAGCATGATTACCATGAGGCTAGCTGCTTATGTGATATAACTGCTTAAATGCCTGTGGATGGAGGTTGAATTACCTAAATTGGGACAATGCATTAAAAACTGTGAGTTTTAAAGCCCACTAGATAGTGGCAAAACTGTCTTTTCTAAAAGCCCACTTGAGGGTGGCAAAATCTGCATTTTAAGCCTACCTGCGGGTAGCAAACTATCTTTCAAAAACAAACATGAAATGTTTTGTTCCAATTCAGGCGACTCAGTCTATACTTGTATGCTGTGCGCATCACATAGTAACCTAGGCTAATAACCGGAATAAGAACATACAATGTTTTCAAAATAAGATATCATGGTTAGTAGAGGCCGGTCTTTGACCGGGCGAGCGGGGGTGCTCACGAAGTGACCTTCCCCAATCGTACCCAAGTTCCCGAGCCGAGGCAACTTTGGTGATGACGGACACGTGGCCTTTGGCACCGAGTCAGGGTTTCCTAAATTTCCCATTAAAAAACATTTAGGTGGCGACTCTGTATCTGGCAAAGCAGTCCATGTTTGGCACTTCTTTCAAAAAAATCTGTTTTCAAAACGATTTGCCTTCTTTTCAAAAATCAGTTTTTTCTTCAAAACGATTTGCCAGAGTTGGACTCTTTGGTTCAAGATTAAGAACCGTGACATTTGAGTCCTTTGAACTGTAGTGACCCAATATCGAACCAGAACGGGGGGGACTCGCACTCCTTCCCCGGGATGCGTTCGGGGACGTCTACACATGGGAGGACACCAATATCTGGTGGCCGGCCAGAAACTAAGCTTGAACCTTTTGACCCCTAGCCGGCCGGCCACCTGCAACAAAGATACCTAGCCGACCATGCTCCCCTCAGTGCATACTTTACAGCTGTATAGCTGTTTTCCCCAGAAAATATCTGCATCCGGGGGATATCTTGGGAGGGAAAGCTTGGGTGCATTTCCCTCCACCTCTACACCCCTCCTTTTGTCCATATAAGGAGCCTCCCAGCTCTGTCCCTAGGGTTAGAAAAATTGGTTTGAGCATATACACTTGTATCCCTCTCTATCCCTCTCATTTTCTTCAAGTTTGGTGCCATTTCTTCATCATCTGCAACCTCTACCACCACCACTCCATTCCAACAGGAAGGAGAAGCTTTTCAAAGGCTAAAGGTGTTGCAACTTGGTCCAAGAAGCAACCAAAGTCTTGATCTTCAAGGGTAAGTCCAGTTCACCCTCTTTTGAGCTCATTTTTGCCTCATTTCCTTAGCCTATTTGCTTATTGTTTTAGGCTCCGACCCTAACTGAAAGGGTCACTATTTTGAGCTTATCTTCATGTTTGTTTAAGGGCTCAACCTTGTTTGAGCCCTCCATTTGGTACTTGCTTCAATATCATCTTATATGCCATAATCTTGCATGAAACTTCTAGCCTATGAGTGATCTGTTTTCGAGCATAATGTAAAATGTGAGTGGGCATATTTTGAGCCCCTCTTCAACATTAAAGAAGGGCTCAACCCTGTTTGGCCTCTCTATCATGCACTTGCTTCATAATCTCTCACATTTACCGTAAATTTGCATGATTTGTTTGGCCTACATGTGATCTGTTTTGGAGTATTTCATGAACTGTGAGTGGGCTTATTTTGGGTCCCTCTACAACATTGTAGAAGGGATCAACTTTGTTGGGGGTCTCCATGTTATACTTGTCATTATACCCCTCTTTGACCCCCATTTTTGCATGCTTTGTTAAGCCTATCTAGATTCTGTTTTCGGCCATCATCAGGTCCGGAAAGAGTCATATTTTGATCTTCTTGACATATTTCATGAAGGGTATTTGCTGGTTTGATGAATGTTTGGGGTACCTCATGTTATAGCCTATAGTATCCTAGTTCTTGCATGGCATTCTTAGCATGTTTTCATACTGATTTGGGGGATTTCATCTACTGTAAATGTTCATATTTTTAGGCCCTCTTCAGTGTTGTAGAAGGGTATTTTTCCATTTGGGCATTGCATACATCACTTGTTTCAATACCCCTCTCTTGGCCCCTATTTTTGCACACCATTGTTGCCCTACCTATGATTGCTGTTTGGCCTTGTTTTCTACTGAAAAAATGCTAGTCTTGGGGCTGCCTTGCTACTGTATTTTCATTCCATGTCCATATTGTGCATGCATTGCATAGCTATAGGCCATTTCGGGCACCTAATATCGCATTTCGGGACCATTCCTTGCATTTGGTGCCATTTCGCCATGTTTCGGGACTGTTTTCCCCCACATTTCAGTGCTGAAATTCATTTGCATGTTTGCGTATCATATTCCATGCCATTTGATGCCTTTATGTCATTGCCTCGGTTTGCGTACCCATGTGCACGCATTTCGAGGCACTTCATTTTCATCCATTGGCCTCTTGTGTGAGTGTGGCTGAGGCTCTCTCATGTTAGTGTAAGCCCATATTGCATTTGGAGTGCCATTCCATACTTTAGGATCATTGCCTCGGTTTGCGTGCCCGCGTGCACGCATTTCGAGGCACTTCATTTTCATCTATCGGCCTCTTATGTGAGTGTGGCTGAGGTCCACTCATGTTAGTGTAAGCCCATATCATATTTCCATGCCATTGCATTGCATATGCCATTGCCTCGGTTGTGTGCCCGTGTGCACGCATTTCGAGGTACTTCATTTTCATCCATCGGCCTCTTATGTGAGTGTGGCTGAGGTCCACTCATGTTAGTGTAAGCCCATATCATATTTCCATGCCATTGCATTGCGTATGCCATTGCCTCGGTTGCGTGCCCATGTGCACGCATTTCGAGGCACTTCATTTTCATCCATCGGCCTCTTATGTGAGTGTGGCTGAGGTCCACTCGTGTTAGTGTAAGTCCAATTTGCATTGCGTATGCCATTTCACGCCTTAGGATCATTGCCTCGGTTTGCGTGCCCGCGTGCATGCATTTCGAGGCATCTCATTTTCATAGCATTGTGTATGTTAGGATTGTATATTAGCTGCATTTCATGCATATTGCATCGTGTTCGGGATAGGAGTTAGCCTGGGCACAGGAAACGAGGCACGTTTCGTACTCCGAGCGACGGAACGGGTCTCAATTCCCAAGTCACCGACACTCCGGATTACCCATGATGGAGTTAGGTTTTGTTGTAGCATTCATATGCATTCATCCTATATTGAGATTGTGCAATTCGGTTCCTCGGCCATCATGCATCGAGGTGCGTGATTGGTGGCACGAGGATCGAGGCATGCATATATTTGTGAAATACATTGCTATGCCCCTTTCCTGCTCTCTGTTGCAGCAAATTGAAGAATCAGCAACTTTTCGGAGTCTGGCACGCATTTCGAGGAAGGGTGCAAACAGAGGCTAATTGGGGCATCCCAGTGGATTTCCGCGCAAGGCAGCCCAGCATATATCATTCATCAGAATCGAGGCAGCCCCTGGCTTGCATGCCAGTTTACAATTTTTCTTAGTTAATCTGTTAATTAATTAGGAATCTGTATATTTATTCCGACTGTATTATTCTTTTATTTCGGACTGTATTATTTATTTGGACCCTCTGCGCGAGGGCATAACTGTAATAAGTGTGGGTGTGTGTGATGTATGTCTTCCAACCCCACGTCTTTCTTCCCTTTTATTTACCCGCTTATGATGGTTAGATATAGGGCATATTTCAATTAGCATACAGTATGACAGCATGTTTGCATCATTCATCTGTTTTGCACGCATCAGGGCTCGGCGCATCATACAAATTGCATTCGTATTTCAATTCCTAATTGAATACGTGTTAGTTGTAGCATTCCATATGCCATGTTTAGAATAGCCGAGCCTGCTATAGTTGCATCTTTGCATGTGTTGCATTAGGCATTTCTGTATCTAGGATCATGCATGGATTTCTAATGAGTTTCTGTTTTGGCTTGGAGTACTCGGTGAGTTTTATGCTTTAGCATCCTTGCATGCGTGTGAGTGTTGCCATGAATAGCATGCTTACCATGAGGCTAATTGCTTATGTGATATAACTGCCTGAATGCCTGTGGGTGAAGGTTGGGTTATCTGAATTGGAATAATGCATTGATTGTTTGTTTTAAGCCCACTAGATTGTGGCAATACCATGTTTTCTAAGCCCACCCGAGGGTGGCAAAATCTTCATCTTAAGCCTACCTGCGGGTAGTAAACCATCTTTCAAAAACAAACATGAAATGTTTTGTTCCAATACAGACGACCCGGTCTATACTTGTATGCTGTGCGCATCACATAGTAACCTAGGCTAATAACCGGAATAAGAACACATAATGTTTTCAAAAACAGATATCATGGTTAGTAGAGGCCGGTCTTTGACCGGGCGAGCGGGGGTGCTCACGAAGTGACCTTCCCCAATCGTACCCAAGTTCTCGAGCCGAGGCAACTTTGGTGATGACGGACACGTGGCCTTTGGCACCGAGTCAGGGTTTCCTAAATTTTCCATTAAAAAATATTTAGGTGGCGACTCTGTATCTGGCAAAGCAGTCCATGTTTGGCACTTCTTTCAAAAAATCTGTTTTCAAAACGATTTGCCGGATTTGGACTCTTTGGTTTGAGATTTAGAACCGTGACATTTGAGTCCTTCGAACTGTAGTGACCCAATATCGAACCAGAACGGGGGGGACTCGCACTCCTTTCCCGGGATGCGTTCGGGGGACGTCTACAATAAGGAGCATGTAACAAATTTTTTTTTTTCAAATATCTTGACAAACGTTAACAATATGACTAATTTGAGACAAAATGTAAAATTAAAGGGTAAAATAGTTATAATTGGAATTATAATGACTAAATTTGTACGAGTAAACTACTGGGAGCATTGTTTTAATTTGTCGTTGTTTTTAACACAAATTGAAAACTTTAAGAATTAATTGAGAGAATTAGAATTATAATGACCAAATTAATACAAGTGACAAACTACAATTACACTAATATAATTTGATGTTCTATTTATATATAACAAACGTATTCATAATTTTTATTAAAAAAAGTACTCAAAATTTGAAATGATTAATCAAATATCTTGAATGTGGCCTGCCTAACGTTAAGCTTAAATCTACAATATACACTAAAAACGTTGGACTCTTCCTAACGAAATAATTTTTAAGTAGATAGTATTTCTCATTTATAACATCACTCTATATGGATATATCATATGAAAATCCCACTGCATTTCCTTAGATCACAAGTGTAACTCTAGTGATTGTACCACTGAGTTTCCAAGGAGAGGTTTGGATTCGAGCATATGTGCTTTAACCTTACTCATCCATTAATATCCTATGAAGTGAAAAATAAATAAATAAATAAATAATTAGCCCCCCCCCTTTTTTTTTTTTTTTTTTTTTTTTTTTTTGTGTTATGGGAAAGGGGGGAAGACTTAAGTGATGTGTCTATTGGCCCTGTTTGGTAGAGTTGTGGAAAAGTGATTATAGATTATAACTTAGCAGATTATGACTTATAGCTGTGAACATAAGCTGTTAACATGTTTGGTGCAGTTGTGGGATTATGGATTTAAGCAGCAGAGTAGTGTTTGGTTAATAAGCTGTAAAATAACTTTTTACTGTATAATTATCCTTTCTGCCCTTATATGATATAAAAATGATTATTTTGTCATTTTTTCAGTTTTAATTTTAAAAAAAAAATTTCATTAATAAAAGTTAATATAATTCGTATTAATTAGTATCAATTAATATAAAAATTGATACATTTGCTAAAAATGTAATGGAAGTATTATTGTATTGTCACAATTATTTTCCATTATAAATTAATTAGTATCAATTAATTTCTTAATTAGTATCAATTAATACTAAAATTATTAATTAGTATCAATTAATGGCTTAATTAGTCTTAATTAATACTAAAATTATTAATTAGTATAAATTAATATTAATAATCAACAATTGTTATTAATTAGTATCAATTAATAATTAATTCATTAAAAAAGTATACAATATTAATTTATTAATACCAATTAATATTGATTTTTTTTCTTTCTCTTCAGAAATATACATTTTTTTATTTTTTAATTAATATAAAAATATACAATATGAATTTATTAATAATTAATACCAATTAATATTGATTTTTTTCTTTTTCTTCAGAAATATACAATTTTTTATTTTTTTAATTAATATTAATATTTGGGTATTGACGAGGGCATTTAAGTAATTTTAGCCTCCCACAACAGCTGTGCGCTTAAGTCAAAAATTTAAGCACCCCCTAACCAGCTTTTGAGATAAGTTGAGAAATAGCTTGATTTAAGCTATAAGCTGGTTAACTTAAACTGCACAAAACACAATATTTTATCTTAAATTAAGTTAAAAGCTGAAATAAACAGTTTATAAGCTCTACCAAATAGGCCTATTGTGTAGTTGATATTAAGAGTCATTGTTCATCTTGAAAGTCCATGATCTCGCCAAACCCTATACCCCAAGCATGATGGCTTGGCCCAAATTTGGCTTCACGTGAGGCTCAGCCTAGATATTGAAGCCTTGCCCAACTCTTGAGCTCGATAGGAAAAGGAAAAATAATAACAAAAAAGGAAAAAAGTAAATAAATAAATAAATAAATAATTAAAAATATACTAAAAACTTGATTCATTACGCTTAGTTTGAGTATCAACCTGTTAGCCTGTCTGGGCCAAGCTTCTTAGGCAAGACTTGGGCATAAAGTTTTTGGCTCTCTTAGCCCACAAGTAGACTATGACACTATTTTCACATGCTGATTTGGTCCAGGCCGATATAGATCCTTAGTTTGTATGAACTTTTTTTAAATTAAATTTCACAAATTCACTTTAGCTAACCAACCAAAAGACCAAAAGACCAAAAAGAATATCACTTGACCAATTAAGAGTCACATCATCCATTACTTCAAAATATTATGAGTTGAGAAATATAAAGGTCTATAGAAGCAAAAACAACAACAAAAATATGAGAGAGAGAGAGAGAGAGAGAGAGAGAGAGAGAGAGTGTGTGTGTGTGTGTGTATAATGCCCCAAAATAATTCAACATGAACTACCCACATAATTAACATTCACTAAATCACGACTATAAACATCCAAACCTTACATAGTTAATATGAGAGTTTATACAAAAGTTTCATGTGCAGATATACATTCAATGATCAAAATACACCTGAATCTATAGCATGTGAAGCACCTAATCTCAAAATAATAAAATGCTCTTAAGGGCTTACATCTTCCAAGGCAATAGCCCGGCTACACAAAATGGTCACTCAGACCCATACACGTTTCGCCCTTGGCTTCACAAAATTTACAACGAAACAAAAGAGCTATTTACTCTTCACAAAATATCCACGCCCTCAGTTCGGCGGGATCACCACATCTTTACCTGCACCAAATCCCATAGGGGTGAGCAATAAGCCCAGTAGAGAATTTTAACAAAGTATATACAGTTATACAAACTCTCAACAAAATGCAAATGCTGATGCCATGTCATGCTCTTTTTAGGAAATTTCATCTCATACTCCACTTGAAGATTTCCATGTTTCAATAAAAACTTACAATCTCAACATGTTACAAAACTTCCAATTTTAAATCAATAGGGGCAGTAAATACGACACTGGAAATCCTTAGGCTGGTGTTTGCAAGTAGATTCTACGAGTACTACCAACATGTCATTTTTACCGGTATTAACCGGAAGGCTCGACACCTATCCGCGCAGTTTTCTGGTCTTTCACCATAGACACTCAGGCCAACTTATCAAGATTAACTACACCCCCTATTTGGACTTACCACGTATTTACCCCATGCCACATTTCCATAGTTCTTATCACAACGTTATTTTCTTTCATGAAATAAATATCTTCAATCGAAATTAACAATGCAAAATAATAATTGAATGAATATGCGATGCAATGATTTTCCATATCTCATAACATTTCTCCATTTTTAAAGTCTCTACACTAATGTCAACAATCACATTTCCATTACCTCTTTTCAATACTCTTCCCCAAGATAACCATATGTTATCTACACTTAGCCACAATTTCACTTTTCACAATTCTTAGCGATATAGTCTCATCAGGATTACATGTAATGTTTTTCAAACATTAATTCCCAATGTTTATAATTCTCACAATCCATAGTGCACAACAATTATCATCATCCACTTAAATATTTCCATGCATTCAACAATAGTTCAAAAATAAGTCCTCCACTCTTTTATATCAAGAAAATTATCATTTCTTTTATATCATATTGTGAAATCCACACTCATTGACTTATTTAACATAAGAAAAGAAGAATTTCATAGTTTTTCTCATATTTTCTAAAAACCCCCAATTTCTAAGGTTCTTTCTCAAAACCCGTACGTATGGGGATCCTCTCTCGGACCACTCTCTGTTCGTGCATTTTAGATAGAAAGCAGCTCAAGTCTCCCCTAAATTTCGCACGTGCGGCCTTCTTTTTTTTAATAGTCATTGTTCATCTTGAAAGCCCATGATCTCTCCAACTCGGTCCAAGCTTGTACCCCAAGCATAATGGCTTGGCCCAAATTTGGCTGCAATTGGGGCTCGGCCTAGATACTGAAGCCTTGCCCGACTCTTGAGCTCGATAAGAAAAGGAAAAATAAAAAAAATAGGAAAAAAGTAAATAAATAAATAAATAAAAATAAAAAATATACAAAAAACTTGATTCGTTACGCTTAGTTTGAGTATCAACCTGTTAGCCTGTCTAGGCCAAGCTTCTTAGGCAAGACTTGGGCATGAAGTTTTTGGCCCTCTTAACCCACAAGTAGACTACGACACGATTTTCACATGCTAATTTGGTCTAGGCTGATATAGATCCTTAGTTTGTATAAACTTTTTTTAAAAATTAAATTTCACAAATTCGCTTTAACTAACCAACCAAAAGACCAAAAGAATAGCACTTGACCAATTAAGAGTCCCCATCATCCATGACTTCAAAATATTATGAGTTGAGAAATATAAAGGTCTATGGAAGCAAAACAACAACAAAAATATGAGAGAGAGAGAGAGAGAGAGAGAGAGAGAGAGAGAGAGAGAAAGAAGGAGGTATGTGATTGTGAGAGCGAAATACAAGAAGATGCATTGAATGTGTTAGGATAATTGTATGGAGTGAGAAGAAAAAAGAGAATCTTTGTATATTGAATAATGTTGAATAATATTGTTGTGACCTATATATAGGACTTATATGGAGTGTTAATTAAGAAATTATGAGAATAAGGATATCTATAAAAATATAAAAACTTAACAAATATGAAAAATAATATATTCTAGATATATTTTAACAGAATGAAGTACTGAAATAATATTTTTGAAGATGAATTTATATTATATATATATACTTACTTGTCATCCCTAGCATTCCATTGTAGTCCACTGAGCGTTTTCACAGCCCTATCTCTCCTTTCAATCACTTGGATATAAATACAGTTTTCAATTTTGTGGGAGTTCTATATATAGATCCACTTGGACTATATTTATAGCCACGGAAAATGTTTGGGATCACCTTTTGGGGAGACCCCCACCACCTTCACAGTGATGTGGACCAATGATGTGTTTGTATCTTCTTTTTTTTTTTTTCTCTCTCTTTCTTACTTGGAAGTGAGTGGGGATTGTGAGAATGATGTTTTGTGGGGGTCTGAATCATTATTGTTATAGCCACATTGAATTTTCAGCTTCCTTCCATTGCACCCAAAAATAAAACAAACAAAACAATAAAATAAGATTTTCAGTTTTTTCTTACATTGCGGCGCCGCATTCCGAGGGATCCACTCCACGGTCTTTTTCTAAATTTTTGAGAGCATCAGCGATGGACTAGGTAGATGCTGTTACATTACAACAAATTGCACTTTTAACGATTAAATTTGGTGATTTAAAAAAATTTAATAGTCAAAAGTTGTGAAATTGACGACTAAAAATTATATTAGTCGGTAAAAGTATAATATTTAGTCACTAATTTTTTTTAGTCGAGATATAATGATTATTGGTGATAAAAAAAATTAGTCGCTAAAAATGTCACAATTGGCAACTAAAAAATTTTTTAGTCACTGTATAGTTAGTTTTGGCTATTAAAACTATTTAGCCGCTGAATGAAAAAAAATAAAATTTACTTTCTATCTTTGGCGACCAAAAGTTTGGTCGTCAAAAATTTATTTTTAGCAACTAAAAAATATTTTAGTCGCTGTATAGTTAGTTTTGGCTACTAAAATTATTTAGTCGCTGAATAAAAAACAAAAATTTTCTTTTTATCTTTGGTCGCCAAAAATTTATTTTCAGCGACTAAAAAAATGTTTAGTCGCTGTATAGTTAGTTTTAGCTACTAAAATTATTTAATCGCCGAATGAAAATACAAATTTACTTTCTATCTTTGGTGACCAAAAGTTTGGTTGCCAAAAATTTATTTTCAGTGACTATAGTTAGTTTTGACTACTAAAATTATTTAGTCGTTGAATGAAAAATAAAAATTTACTTTTTATCTTTGGTGACCAAAAGTTAGGTCACCAAAAATTTATTTTCAGCGACTAAAAAAATATTTAGTCGCCAAAGAACTAAAATATTTTGAGGGAAACATTTCAAATTTTTGAGGGATTTATAAAATTAATTAACGACCAAAATGTTTAGTCGCGAATTGTATAAAATGACCAATATATATTTTGCACATACATATATGTATTCACACATGTTGATACACACCAACTCTCTGTCTCTCTCGGGAGAGCAAAGGCCAATAAACAAAGGGCTGCACAGATCTCTCTCTATCTCTCTGATCTCTAGTTGTCTTCATTAATGGGTGGCGATGACAAGGTCTTTACTTTGGCCGAGGTCTCCAAGCACAACTCCAAGGACTGTTGGCTTGTCATCGATGGCAAGGTACATGCATTACTTTTCTCATTCTCTTATCTGATTTCCACCCACACTGCTTCTGATAATGGGTTGTGTGATTCAATTGATTTCTGAATACTTAGATGTATAAGCTTCCCCTTTGATAATAGGTTGTGTGATTCAATTTATTTCTTTCAACTCTCCATTGCCTCCACCATTGCCAAATCATCCATCTTTAGCGCTGACAACATCAGCCCTCTTCTCGTCGGCATTGTGTCACCATGGTCGAATCCTTCAACTCTAGCGTTACCACTTCGCACATGAACACCAGCAACCACTAGAGCAAAAAAGCATTTCTCCTTCCCCCCCTGTCTCTATTGATTCTGTTGAACACATCTAGGCGTAACTATATATATTTGTCTCTATATTTATGTATATAGAACAGAGACCTCTACTCAACTATCCATATATACTTATTTAAATCGAAAACCTAGACCCTATTTTGTGATTTTGAAAATAGGGTAATCACTGGCCTGCTACCACACCCCTGTTAGCCACCATTGTTCTTGATAGGTATTTCCTATTCCCTCTATGTTTCAATTTGAAAACTTTTACTTCTTATCAATTTTTTTCTTCTTCATGTATTAGACCTATCTTGCATGTGTGCCTGATATTTTTGTTTTATTTAATCAATTGTGTGTTTTTTTTTTCACATTAATATCATGTGTGCTTGATTTTACATTAATATTTGTGGGCATTTTTTTATTGATGGGTTTGTTTGGATTGAATGCTTTTAACAACAATTTTGATTAGCTTTCAGGTAATTTTTTTTGAGAATGGAAGTCTCTCAATGAATGTAGCGATTATGATTGAACTGTTGTTAACCATTATCTACAAACTTTTGTAGATAATGTGTTTGTCAAATTGCCAACAAGAGTGTTCTCTGTCAAGTAGGGTGTACAGAGCTGGTTTTAATGGTTTGCTTTTTTATCCATCATTGGCTATACATACCTCTCTTTTATCACCTTAGCAGAGGGTTGCTTCTCACTTCATAATTTTGCCCCTCTAATTTTTTAAACCTTACATATCAGTTCCACTTTGCCAGTTGCTCTGACACTTGCTTTAGTAATCATGCTCTTATAGAAAAGTTGCTAAGGTGAAGTAGGGATTGTGACAGATAAAAATAACTAGATTGATGAGTTGCAAGAAAATACAACAAAATACAACAAAGCATGTGAATAGCTTCAACTTCAAGGGTAAAATTGTGGAACCCACCACCAGATTTTTAAGTTTAAGCTTATATATCTAACATAAATTTAACCATGACGACGGGCAAGGAAAAAAAGAGTGCTGATCTTTTTTTTGTTATTTTAACAAAATTTTTAGAAGTGATTATTAATTGATTGCAAAATTTGATGGGTCAAATATTTTCCGTTTTTGTTTGTCTCTCATATGTCCTGATTTCTAGAAATAACTGAACTTATGTGTTCTAAAATTTACTGCCCCACAAGTTTTCAAGAGTGGGCCAAGAAGATCTGGAGGAGTAATCCTAGATTTGGACTAAAACACGTATTTATAGAAAACTGTCCTGCAATCTCCGCTCGAGCGTCAAATTGGCCGCTCGAGCGGACCTACGCTCGAGCGCGGAAAGTTCTGCTCGAGCGGGGAAAAATAACATCCAGTATTTTTGTAGGCAAACTAAACTTCTGGAACTCATCATTCTCCGCTCGAGCGGAGGAATGTCCACTCGAGCGGACAGGCAACTTTGAATGCATTTTTGCATTTTGCTTCAGGGGCGCTGCCCCTCGACCCCACCTGGGCGCTGCCCCGGACCCGCCAAGGGGCGCTACCCCCTGGACCCCCGCGAGCTGACCGGGCAGCTCGATCCCCGTCATAATCAGCGAAGTGGCAATCTTGAAAAAATTAACATCACAAAACTTCTCTGCAAGGCACAATTTGGGTTGGATACGCATCTAAACACTCATAGTCTCACTGAAATAAAAAATGCGAAAACAAGTACAACTGAAAAGAGTTTGGTCAAACGGGATTGCCAAGAATAAAAACCTAACAATCTCCCCCTTTGGCAATGCCGTGACAAAACACACCTAACAAATAAAATCCTAATTACCCCAACCCATTACAACCAACAAACACAAACTTCTTTCTCAAGGTTAAGATCTGCAAAACAGTTATTAGTGCCACAATCTCCAAAACAACTATTAGTGTCACAAGAGTATAAAAAAAAAAAAACAATAGACATATGACAAGATTATGTTGAAGCATGAGATGGAAAACATTATCTTGAAGCATGAGATGGAAAACAGGAATAGATGTGACTTGGAGATTTTAAGAACATATAGCATGACAAGATGAAAACTAAGACACATGCACCCGCACCTGACACAAACATAACTCCCCCTTTTTGTCACGAATTGACAAAGAAAGCTCAAACAACTAAACTAACAGCATAAAACACACAAGCAATGATATGATAACGATTAACCAAACTCCCCCTCACTAAAAGCAACCACAAACACTGAAAACAGTGAACAAGAAGAAAACGACAAAAAAAAATATGGTGGAGCAAGTAGGGAATTTCATATTTGAACCTTGAAACACACAAGATTATTCAAGAATCACAATTACTTGAAAACACAATGTGCACAGCTTCTAGAAGATTCCTCATAAAAGAAAGTGATGCATCATGTGAAAAGTATAGATCCCATGAGAAAAGTGTGTGTGTGTGACTCTTGGAGTTCGACAAACACGAGATTCAAATCCTAGGAGTGATCTGCTAGCTGGACCTCCGACAAGAGAATCTAAGCACAACTAAGGAAAATCAAACCACGAGGAATCAAGGGGTATTTGGTGAGTAAAAGCGGAGGCTCCCCCTCAATCAATGAATCCCTTTTTTTTCTTTCTTTTTCAGACATTTTTTTTCTTTCTTTTGCACATTTTTTTCTTTCTTTTTCCCATTTTTTTTCTTCTTTCTTTTGTACATTTTTTTATTTCTTTTTCACATCTTTTTTTTCTTTGTCACACTCATTGGCGGCTGACATGCTCAAGAGTATGGAAACCGAACCAGAGAAGCATGGATATAATAAGGATAGCCTGGTTGGTGACTCTGAGGTAGCCTTTTCCTCATGGCTAGACTACAAAGAATAGAAGGGAAAGCCATGGAAATGCAAAAAGATGGAAGGTGGTTAAGAAACTCAACATCACCCAAGATATGCTAGTATCGGTCAATTCCTCTAGAAAAACAAAAGATACCAAGCCAGAAGTCCATAGAAAAAAAATACTAAGGCGGAAGACTCCGATATTTGTTAATCCAAGAGTGTGTACAGAATGAGACATACTAATCAAAGAACACACACTCCGAAATGAGTAATGACCACAGAAAGCACACACATATTAACATGTAATGGATATTCTTATCAATTCCAAGATGCACCAAGGACCACTCAAAAAATTTCAAGCTTGCAAAACCATACTAAGAAAATCTTTTTGGATTTTTTTTAATATATTTTTTTTCCTTATTCTAAACAAAGCAAGACAGAAAACGAACATGCACACATGAAATGACTCAAAAAAAAAAAAAAAAAAAAAACACAAAAACCTAAAAACAAAACTGAAAAAACAAATTAACACAAGTCAAGTTTTCTCACCCAAACCGCTTTAGTATGAACAAAGTTGTGAGAATTGCGGTTCTTGGGTGGTATCTTGACGTTATGGTTCCCTTCCCTTTCAATGAGAACCCGTCTTGACATTGATTCCAACTTCCTATTCCTAGGTCTAGGAAAACACAACCTCTGTTCATGTTTGGTCTCAAGCAAATCAAAATAACGAGGTCTAATCTGACCTTTAACCTCATTACCACCAATGAAGTGTCTCCTATCCCATGAGATATTGGAATTTCTTCCATCTCTATGAGACACTCTTTCATGCAACTCATAACAATAAGGGCGAATATGACCATGCATACCACAATGATGACAAATAAAAACAGAGTATACCTTCTTTTCTTTGGCCTTACCAACTCTAGGAAGTTTGAGTAGTCCATTCTCATGTTGAATATTTTGTTCTCCCTTTCCTTGAGTTATTGTATCATGAGATGTGGAAGCACTCTGTTTTTGCTCTTTCTTACCACCAAAGCCAATGCCACTCTTGTCAGAACAAATTTGTTGAGACCCAATGATATGGTCCAAAGTCTTTGATCCTCTATTCCAAAGACCAATGGTAGCCATAGCACACTTGAGTTATTCCTCTTTCTTGATCATTAGTTCTTCCAAAGCAACTTGAGAC
Source organism: Camellia granthamiana (assembly GCA_036172215.1). NCBI lineage: Eukaryota > Viridiplantae > Streptophyta > Magnoliopsida > Ericales > Theaceae > Camellia > Camellia granthamiana. The sequence goes on along the minus strand of CM069908.1, from coordinate 23,615,553 downwards.
ATCTTGAGAGTTTCAATCTTTTCTTCATATGTTGCATAGATTTGCTGTAGCTCATTCCTCTCTGTCTCACAAGTCAAGAGTTTTGCACAAAGAGCTTATCGATCATTAGCCATCTTGATGGCATCAATCCTAACCTCAGAAATCTCCTCTTTAAGTTTGATATTCTCACTTTCACATGCTTTGAGTTTTGTTGTGAGTTTGTCATTCAATTTGGATAAGTTAAGAGACTCCTTGTACAACTTTTCATAAGCTTGCTCAAGCTCTTCATCATCACTCTCCGAGGATTCATCATCAGTGGCATTCTTAACAGACCTCTTCGGATACTCTGTTCGTCCTTCAATTTCAGAAGCCGCCATGAAATCAAGGAATTGTTTATGTCCTTCTTCGCCTTGATCTTCGTTGTCACTTTCATCTTCATCAGATTCTGATTCATCATCCCAAGTGATAGCGAGGGCTTTTTTCTTCTTCAAACGAGTGGGGCATTCTGAAGCAAAGTGGCCAAATCCTTGGCATTCATAGCATTGGACTCTTTCAGAGTTCCCTTGTAGCTTTCCTTTCTCCTTCTTGGCTATAGAATTAATTTTGAGTTTATCTTTGCCTTTAAATTTATGAGTATGAGTAGATTCCAAAAGATTAGGATTCTTTTTCAGAAAAGATTTTTTAAATTGTTTAACAAAAGCAGCCGTAATCTTGGAATCTATCTCACAATCCTCATCAGAATCCTCTCCAACTCTATGAGCACTACTAAAAGCAATAGCACCTTTTTGTTTCTTTTTGAAATTCCTATGTGCCTCATAAGTTTGGAGATTTCCAACCAAGTGATCCAGCTTGAGGTTGTCAACATCTTGAGCCTCCTCAATAGCCGTAACTTTTGGTTGGAACCGATCGGGCAAGGATCTCAAAATATTTCCCACAACTTTGGATTCTGGTATTTTTTCACCTAAATTGAAGCTGGAATTTACAATGTCACTCAATTTCGCATAAAATTCATCAAATGTCTCACTATCTTTCATTGAAAGGTTTTCGAAACTAGATATGAGCTTTTGAAGTTTTGAGTGTTTCATAGAAGGAGTGCCCTCATGAATAGTTTGTAAGATATCCCAAGCCTCTTTTGCGACTTCACAATTGCAAATTCGACTAAACTCTTCAGGTGTGACAGCGCAAAAGAACGAATTGATAGCTTTACTATTCCAGCTACTATTTTGGTAATCAATTGTGTCCCACTTATCAATTGGTTTGGGGAAAGTTACTCCATCAACAGTAATCGTCGATTCAGTCTACCCATACATGACAGATTGCCAAACTTTTTCATCAATAGATTTTAAAAATGATCTCATCCGAGCTTTCCAAAACGAATAATTGGATCCGTCAAATAAGGGTGGTCGAACCATAGAATTTCTCTCACGAATTGAATCCATTATCACAAATCAAATAAGATCTCGCACAAAAGTTTTAAAAAACAAAAGAGCGACCCGCTCTGATACCAATTGAAAAATCTAGAAATCTGCTAGATATTGATTTGTGATTATGTATCAATTTAAAGCAATAAAACAATCTCAATCAAACAATCAAGACAAATCAACACAACGATTTTAACGTGGAAAAACCACAATTGGAGCACCTCCAATTGTGATAAAAAACCATGGGTAACAGCCACAAAACAATCCACTAAGAAGATATAAAGGAATTACACAGGTATACTGTCAATTACCTAGCGAATCCATGCCCGAATTGAACCAACCCCTATGTGCCTCTTCCAACCCCGTCTTCACCTCAGAATTGTCTTGACGATGAGCCACTCCAGAATCCACCAAAGCTTCAGGCTCAAATCATTTAGAATCCACCAAAGAACAACTCTCTCTTTTGTGTAGAACAAACAAATAATCCTTTGATGTATACTCTTTAAACCATGAGTTGAATACTCAATCAAAACATCAAAGAAACCTAGCAAAATATCCCCAGATATAAACCCTAGAACCCAAGAAGAAGAGCTGGAGGAGTAATCCTAGATTTGGACTAAAACACGTATTTATAGAAAACTGTCCTGCGATCTCCGCTCGAGCGCGGAAAGTTCCGCTCGAGTGGGAAAAAACAACATCCAGTATTTTTGCCGGCAAACTAAACTTCTGGAACTCAGCATTCTTCGCTCGAGCAGGGGAATGTCCGCTCGAGCGGACAGACAACTTTGAATGCATTTTTGCATTTTGCTTCAGGGCGCTGCCCCCCGACCCCGCCTGAGCGCTGCCCCGGACCCGCCAAGGGGCGCTGCCCCCTGGACCCCCGCGAGCTAACCGGGCAGCTCGATCCCCGTCATAATCAGCGAAGTGGCAATCTTGAAAGAATTAACATCACAAAACTTCTCTGCAAGGCATAATTCGGGTTGGATTCGCATCTAAACACTCATAGTCTCACTGAAATAAAAAATGCGAAAACAAGTACAACTAAAAGAAGTTTTGTCAAACCGGATTGCCAAAAATAAAAACATAACATTAGGAAATAATGTTTGTGTATCTTTGTGTGCGTATATTTCCTCATGTATATGTCAAGTTCAATCTTCTCACGAAACATAAGAAAAGTTTATAAAATCAACTGAATCTTGTAAGCATGCTTGTGGATATTGGTGTTAGAAACAGTTATTTTAATACATTAAGTTTCTGACATATCCAAATTCATAAGGATGTAAAATAAATTAAGATGGCAATCTTGTAAATTTTAGTCTGTACTGGTCACAGAATTGTTAAATAGTAAATTGAATCAGTATAATTTTGTTTTATCTTCAGCTTGGCAAATTTTTTTCTTAGTGCTTAAGCATTTCATAGTGGGAATAGTACACATGATGATTGGTTTCCCTTTTTTGTTGTTGTTGCCATCATTATCACCATTGTTATTATTATTATTGTTGTTGTTTTCTTTCTTTTTTTGATAATTAGGTGTTCGAACCAACTTACATGTACCTCGACTAATCCCAAGGCCTTGAAGTTAAACGATTGGGCAAACCTTCAGTAGCCCCTTGGGGTGATTCAAACTCAAGAGTACAAGATCATAAGTTATCATACCTGTGTTTTGTTGTGATTGTAAGTTAGTTCATGTCTCTCTTTTCTGTACGGGTTCTAAAGTAAGACCTTCATCAATTTGTCACCTCGTCCTAGATTAAACAAACTTGTGAGATCAAGCGGTGCGTTGATAGAATGCATGGTTAGAGATCTAGACCCAAAAAAAAAATGTGAGAAAAAGGCGAAAACAAGCCGTTTGGGGCCGTTTGGATGCACGGTTAGAGATTTAAATATCATAAGTGCTGTAACCTGCAGGTCATAGTAGCTAACTTAAACCAAACCAAACCAAGCCTTAACTCCCATCAAATGGGGTCGGCTACATGAATCCTTCTTCTCCACGTGGCCCTATCAAAGGTCATTTCGCTAGTCAAATTAAGTGGATCCATATCTCTATTTACAACGCTAACCAACATTAATCTAGGCCTATCTCGTCCCTTAACACTTCTATCCACCTTTACAGCATCGTATCTCTTCACTATTGCCTCTATTGGTCTCCGTTCAATATGACCAAACCATCTCAATCGATTCTCTTTTAATTTATCTTCTATCGGTGCTACTCCTACCCATTCCCGAATACACTCATTCCTAATTTTGTCTTGTCTAGTCTTGCCACACATCCACCATAGCATTCTCATCTCAGTTACACTCATCTTATCTACATATTGTTTCTTGGTTGCCCAACACTCCGTCCCATACAACATCGCTGGTCTAATAGCCATTTTATAGAACTTACCTTTAAGTCTAGTGGGTATTCATTTATCACACAGTACCCCAAATGCACTTTTCCACTTACACCATCCCTTCTTAATCCTATAGGCCACATCCGCATCAATCTCCCATGCTGTTGTGATAATCGACCCTAAATAACAAAATGTTCACTCTTAGGCAGTTCTTGGTTCTCAATCTTCACTTCTCCTCTGCTTTCATTGTTACTGTTACTAAATTTACACTCCATGTACTCTGTCTTAGTTCTGCTTATCCGAAATCCTTTAGATTCAAGAGTTTTTCTCCAAATCTCCAACTTTGTATTAACTCTTTCTCTAGTCTCATCCACTAGCACTATATCGTCTGCAAAAAGCATAAACCATGGCATGTCATCCTAGATATTTCTCGTTAACTCATCCATAACTAAAGAAAAAAGATAAGGACTTAAGGTAGATCCTTGGTATAACCCTACAGTGATAGGAAATTCATTTCTCTCCAATAGGCGATCTAATAGTAGTGACCACCCCTTCATACATGTCCCTAATCACATCAATGTAACCTTTTGTCACCCCTTTCTTCGCTAACACCTACCATATTATATCTCGGGGCACTCTATCATATGCTTTCTCAAAGTCAATAAACACCATATGAATATCTCTTTTCTTTTCTCTATACTTTTCTATTACTCTCCTCAGAAGATACATCGCTTCTATTGTTGACCTGTCAGGCATAAACCCAAATTGATTATCTGACACCTCTGTTATATCTCGCAATCGGCTTTCTATCACCCTCTCCCACACTTTCATTATATGACACATTAGCTTGATTCCTCTATAGTTGTTGTAATTATGGACGTCTCCTTTATTCTTATAGATTGGCACTAAAATACTCTTCATCCACTCATCTGGCATGTTCCTAGTCAACAAAATTTTGCTAAACAACCTAGTCAACCAAGTAACCCTTTTGAAAAATCTAGAAATCCGCTAGATATTGATTTGTGATTATGTATCAATCTAAAGCAATAAAACAATCCCAATCAAACAATTAAGACAAATTGACACAACGATTTTAATGTGGAAAAACCATATTTGGAGCACCTCCAATTGTGATAAAAAAAACCACGGGCAATAGCCACAAAACAATCCACCAAGAAGATATAAAGGAATTACACGGGTATACTCTCAATTACCTAGTGAATCCACGCCCGAATTGAACCAACCCCTATGTGCCTCTTCCATTCCCGTCTTCACCTTGGAATTGTCTTGACGATAAGCCACTCCAGAATCCACCAAAGCTTCAGGCTCGAATTCTTCAAAATCCACCGAAGAACAACTCTCTTTTTTGTGTAGAACAAACAAATAATCCTTTGATGTATACTCTTTAAACCATGAGTTGAATACTCAAAAAACATCAAAGAAAACTAGCAAAATATCCCCAGATATAAACCTTAATAGCCAAAAAGAAGATCTGAAGAAGTAATCCTAGATTTGGAGCAACTTGCGAATTTATAGAATCTGAAATCGCGAGGTCCGCTCGAGCATGGGAATTAACGCTCGAGCGGGGACTCTATATTGCGTGTTCCGCACTAGGGTGTACGCTTGAGCGGACATGCAACTTTGAATGCATTTTTGCATTTTCCCCGTCATAGTCAGTGAAGTGGCAATCTTGAAATAATTAAACACTACAAACTTCTCTGCAAAGCACGATTCGAGTTGGATTCACATCTAAAAACTCATAGCCTCATTGAAATAAAAGTGCGAACAAAATTACAACTCAAAGGAGTTTTGTCAAACGGGATTGCCAAGAATAAAAACCTAACAATCTCCCCCTTTGGCAATGTCGTGACAAAAAACACCTAATAAATAAAATCCTAAACAGCCCAACCCATTACAGCCAACAAAAGCCAACTTCTTTCTCAAGGTCATGATCTGCAAAACAGTTATTAGTGCCACAATCTCCAAAACAACTATTAGTCCCACAAGAGTGTATGAAAAGGCAATAAACATATGACAAGATTAACTTGAAGTATGAGATGGAAAACATGAATAGATGCGACTTGGAGATTTTAAGAACATGTAGCATGAATAGATGAAAACTAAGACACGTGAAAAACAACTTTCTCTCCCTTTTTGTCACGAATTGACAAAGGAAGCTCAAATAACAAAAGTAAGATCATAAACCACATAAGCAATGATATGATGATGTAAATATCAGGAGCATGCAAGAAGGAAATAATGAACAAACAGTGCATACCAACATGCAAAACAACTATAGCCAATCTCCCTTACCAAACAAATCAAAGTGTTCATGCTAACAAAGTCTTGTAATGATAAACCAAACTCCCCCTTACTAAAAACAATGAACAAGAAGAAAACGACAAAAAATAATATGGTGGAGCAAGCAAGGAATTTCAGATTTGTACCTTGAAACACACAAGATTATCCAAGAAGCACAATTACTTGAAAACATAGTGTGCACAGCCTCTAGAAGATTCCTCATAAAAGAAAGTGGTGCATTATGCGAAAAGCATAGATCCCATGAAAAAAGTGTGAGTGTTACTCTTGGGATTCGACAAACACTAGATTCAAATCCTAGCAGTGATATGAAAGCTGGACCTCCGACAAGAGAATCTAAGCACAACTAAGGAAAGTCAAACCACTAGGAATCAAGGGGTATTTGGTGAGTAAAAGCGGAGGCTCCCCCTCAATCAATGAATCTTTTATTTTTTCCTCTATTTTTTCACATCTTTTTCTCTTCTTTCTTTTGCACATTTTTTCTTTTCTTTCTTTTGCACACTCATTGGTGGCTGACACGCTCAAGAGTATGGAAACCGAACCAGAGAAACATGGATATAATAAGGATGGCCTGGTTGGTGACTCTGAGGTAGCCTTTTCCTCATAGCTGGACTACAAAGAATAGAGGGGAAAGCCGTGGAGATGCAAAAAGATGGAAGGTGGTTTAAGAGACTCAACATCACCCATGATATGCTAGTATAGGTCAATTCCTCTAGAAAAGCAAAAAATACAATGCCAGAAGTCCATAGTAAAAAAATCATTAAGGTGGAAGACTCCGATACTTGCTAATCCAAGAGTGTATACAGAATGAGACATACTAATCAAAAAACACACTCCGAAATGAGTAATGACCACAGAAAGTATACACATATTAACATGTAATGGATATTCTCATCAATTCCAATATGCACCAAGGACGACTCAAAAATTTCAAGCTTGCAAAACCATACTAAGAAAATCTTTTTGGATTTTTTTTTTCTTTCTAAAATAAAGCAAGACAAAAAGAAAAAATGAACAAGCACACACTAAATGATACCACACATTAAATGACCCAAAAAGAAAAAAAACACACACAGAAAACCAAAAAACTAAAACGAATAAACAAATTAACACAAGTCAAGTTTTCTCACCCAAGCCGCTTTAGTATGAACAAAGTTGTGAGAATTGCGATTTTTGGGTGTTGTGTTGACGTTGTGGTTCCCTTCCTCTTCAATGGGAACTCGTCTCGACTTGGTTTTCAACTTCTTATTTCTAGGTCTAGACAAATACAAACTTGCTCCATGTTTGGTCTCAAGCAAATCAAAATAGCAAGGTTTATTATGACCCTTAACCTCCTTACGACCAATGAAGTGTCTCATTCCCCATGAGATGTTAGAATTTCTTCTATCTCTATGAGACACTCTCCCATGCAACTCATAACAATAAGGCCGAATATGACCATACATACCACAATGATGACAAATAAAAACAGAGTGTACCTTCTTTTCTTTGGCCTTACCAACTCTAGGAAGTTTGAGAAGACCATCCTCATGTTGAATTTTTTGTTCTCCCTTTCCTTGAGTTCTTGTATCATGAGATGTGGAAGCACTCTGTTTCTGCTCTTTCTTACCATCAAAGCCAATGCCACTCTTATCAGAACAAATTTGTTGAGACCCAATGATATTGTCCAAAGTCTTTGATCCTCTGTTCCAAAGACCAATGGTAGCAATAGTACACTTGAGTTCTTCCTCTTTCTTGATCATTAGTTTTTCCAAAGCAACTTGAGACATCTCAAGAGTTTCAATCTTTTCTTCATATGTTGCATAGATTTGTTGTAGCTCATTCCTCTCTGTTTCACAAGTCAAGAGTTTTGCACAAAGAGCTTGTCGATCATTAGAAATCTTAAGGGCATCATTCCTAGCCTCAGAAATCTCTTTCTTTAATTTGACATTCTCACTTTCACATGCTTTGAGTTTCGTAGTGAGTTTGTCATTTAATTTGGATAAGTTAAGAGATTCGTTATACAACTTTTGATATGCTTGCTGAAGTTCTTCATCTTCACTCCCCGAGAATTCATCATCAGTGGCATTCTCAATCGGGCTCTTCGGATACTCTATTCGTCCATCAGTTTCAGAAGCTGCCATGAAGGCAAGGAATTGTTTGTGTCCCTCTTCACCTTGATCTTCATTATCACTTTCATCTTTATCAGATTCTGACTCATCATCCCAAGTGATAGCAAGGGCTTTCTTCTTCTTCAAACGAGTGGGGCATTCTTGAGCAAAGTGGCCAAATCCTTGGCATTCATAGCATTGGACTCTTTTAGAGTTCCTTTGTATCTTTCCTTTCTCCTTCTTGGCTATAGAATTAATTTTGAGTTTATCTTTGCCTTTGGATTTCTGAGTATGAGTAGAGTCCAAAAGATTAGGATTCTTTTTCAAAAAAGATTTTTTAAATTATTTTACAAAAGCATCCGTAATCTTGGAATCTATCTCACAGTCCTCATCAGAATCTACTCCAACTCTATGAGCACTACTAAAAGCAATAGCATCTTTTTGTTTCTTATTGAAATTCCTATGTGCCTCATAAGTTTGGATATTTCCAACCAAATGATCTACCTTAAGGTTATCAACATCTTGAGCATCCTCAATTGCCGTAACTTTTAGTTGGAACCGATCAGGCAAGGACCTCAAAATTTTTCCTACAATCTTGGATTTCGGTATTTTTTCACCCGAATTGAAGCTGGAATTTACAATGTCACTCAACTTCGCATAAAATTTATCAAAGGTCTCACTATCTTTCATTGAAAGGTTTTCGAAACTAGAAGTGAGCCTTTGAAGTTTTGAGCGTTTAACAGAAGGAGTGCCCTCATGAATAGTTTGTAAGATATCCCAAGCCTCTTTTGCGACTTCACAATTGCAAATACGACTAAACTCTTCAGGTATGACAACGCAAAAGAGAGAATTGATAGCTTTACTATTCCAGCTACTATTTTGGTAATCAATTGTATCCCACTTATTGATTGGTTTGGGGAAAGTTACTCCATCAACGGTAATCGTCGGTTCAGTCCACCCATACATGACAGACTGCCAAACTTTTTCATCAATAGATTTTAAAAACGATCTCATCCGGGCTTTCCAAAATGAATAATTGGATCCGTCAAGTAGGGGTGGTCGAACCATAGAATTTCCCTTACGAATTCATTATCACAAATCAAACAAGATCTCGCTCAAAAGTTTTAAAAAACAAAAGAACGACCCGCTCTGATACCAATTGAAAAATTTAGAAATCCGCTAGATATTGATTTGTGATTATGTATCAATTTAAATTAATAAAACAATCCCAATCAAACAATCAAGACAAATCAACACAACGATTTCAACGTGGAAAAATCACAATTGGAGCACCTCCAATTGTGATAAAAAAAACCACGGGCAATAGCCACAAAACAATCCACTAAGAAGATATAAAGGAATTACATGGGTATACTCTCAATTACCTAGCGAATCCACGCCCCAATTGAACCAACCCCTATGTGCCTCTTCCAACCCCGACTTCACCTTGGAATTGTCTTGACGATGAGCCACTCCAGAATCCACCAAAGCTTCAAGCTCGAATTCTTCAGAATCCACCGAAGAACAACTCTCTCTTTTGTGTAGAACAAACAAATAATCCTTTGATGTATACTCTTTAAACCATGAGTTGAATACTCAAAAAACATCAAAGAAAACTAGCAAAATATCTCCAGATATAAACCTTAATAGCCAAAAAGAAGATCTGAAGAAGTAATCCTAGATTTGGAGCAACTTGCGAATTTATAGAATCTGAAATCGCGAGGTTCGCTCGAGCGTGGGAATTGACGCTCGAGCGGGGACTCTATATTGCGTGTTCTGCACTAGGGTGTACGCTCGAGCGGGGAAATGGACGCTCGAGCGTGAAAACACTGATCACAGTGTATTTGCAGACTCACCAAACTTCTAGAACTTAGCATTCTCCGCTCGAGTGGGGGAATGTCCGCTCGAGCGGACAGGCAACTTTGAATGCATTTTTGCATTTTGCTTCGGGGGCGCTGCCTCTCGACCCTGCCTGGGCGCTGCCCCGAACTCGCCAAGGGGCGCTGCCCCTTGGACCCCTGCGAGCTGACCAGGCAGCTCGAACCCCGTCATAGTCAGCGAAGTGGCAATCTTGAAAGAATTAAACACCACAAACTTCTCTGCAAAGCACGATTCAGGTTGGATTCGCATCTAAAAACTCATAGCCTCACTGAAATAAAAGTACGAACAAAATTACAACTTAAAGGAGTTTTGTCAAACGGGATTGCCAAGAATAAAAACCTAACAACTTTTTTTACCCAAACACTTCCAAGCTTCAATAAGGATATCATCTGGTCCTAAAGCCTTATTTGATTTCATCTTCTTAAGTGCAATCTCCACTTCAAAGTTCTTAATCCTGCGATAGAACCTATGGTCTTGATTTATCGTATTACTGACTAGTTCTTCCCCTATTGTCGTACCTCCATGTTCCTCATTTAATAGTTTCTCAAAATAGTTCTTCCATCTTTCCTTAATCTCTTCATCCCTCACCAATACCTTAGAATCCTCAATCTTGATGCACTTAACTTGATTAAAATCTCTTGTTTTTCTCTCCCGTATCTTAACAAGTTTGTATACCATCTTCTCTCCCTCCTTACTATCTAGTCTAGTGTATAGGTCATCATAAGCTTTCAACTTAGACTCTCTCACTACTTTCTTAACCTCCTTATTAGCCAATCTATAGCTCTTAAGGTTTTCTTCAATTCTATCATTTTGCCACTTTTTAAAGCATTCTTTTTTTGCATTAACTACTGTTTGAACCTCTTCTCTCCACCACCAAGTTTCTCTAGAGCTGGGTCCCATTCCTTTCGACTCTCCAAGCACTTCCCTTGAGATTCTCCTCATACAATTGGCCATCGAGTTCCACATAGTGTTAGCATCATCTTCCAAGTTCCAAGTACCTTCCTTATCCATTCTATTCTTAAATATTTCTAATTTATCCCCTTTTAGGTTCCACCATCTCGTCCTATGATGCCCACCACCCTTTCTAGCTTGGTATTGGCCTCTAAAACATAAATCTAATACCAAAATCCTATGTTGAGAGGTCAGGCTCTCTCCAGGAATCGCCTTACAATCATTGCATTTTAGGTAGTCCACTTTTCTCACTAAGAAGTAATCTATTTGGCTCTTAACTGACCTACTCTTAAAGGTTATCAAATGCTCCTCCCTCTTCTTATGCATAGTATTGGCTACCACCAGGTCAAAAGCCAACGCAAAATCTAAGATACTCTCTCCAGTCTCATTTCTGTCACCAAAACCGTATCCACCATGCACCATTTCATAGCATAGTTTATCTATGCCTACATGGCCATTAAAATCTCCACCTATAACCATGTTTTCTCCTACGGGTATCTCTTGTAAGATCTCATCCATTTGCTCCCAAAAATCCCTCTTAGTCTGATCATCTAATCCTACTTGAGGGGCGTATGCACTAATTACGTTTACTATAATGACCACCACTACATTCTTCACAAGACCCTTGGCAATTAAGATTCCTACCCCCATTCTTGCATCTATCCTTATCACTATAATATAGTTTAAAACCGGTATCCACAATTTCCCTAGCTTTCTCACCCGTCCACTTAGTTTCTTGTACGCAAGCTATACTAACTCTTCTCCTAATCAGAACATCTACCAACTCTATCGTCTTACCAGTTAAGGTTCTTATATTCCAAGTGGCTACCTTAAACCTATAGTCTTGGACTAGCTTCTTTACCTGCGCTAGTCTAGAAAAACGCGAGAACCTTTGCCTATTTTTCACTGCACCCAGGCGTTGATGCGGCGCCCCTTACTTACTTTTCGAAACACCCAGTGGCAGGCGCAATGCGTCACTTGAGGGGAACGACCTAGCATTTAAACGATTCAAAGTAGGATTAGTAGTAGCTAACTTGCTAGATCAAATATTCACTTATGTTGTCCAGTTATTGCAATATGAGGTATAAAATCCAGATGCAAGCATTGATTGATAACATTTATTTCAATTGTTAGAATTATTATATTGATAGAATCTAATCTGCGAATCATACATCTATTACTCATAGAATTTTTCTAAGTGTGGTGCATTGATATTGATAGAATTTTAATGTTGATTGGATGTATACATATGAATGTTGTTTTACTTACAAAATGGTATTGATAGTCTTTTAATTTGTTCATGTTATCTTTACTTTTCATGGACCTTTTTCAATTTTTGTTCAATTTTACAATCTGAGTGTTGTGCAAATATTTTCATAAAAAAATTACTTGACATTATTTTTGTTTTTTTTTTTGTACAGATGGATGAACTCGTGCATATAGCTAAATTGTACAGGACTAGTTGGCACTTGTTATATTTTTTTAAGGATTATATATTTTTGGATAGATGTGTATGCAAAGTATTTTACTACTAGTTATATTTTTGGATAGATGCATATGGATAAAGATTTAAAACGTAATAACAACTACTTGTTTTGTTTTAAATTTTTATATTAGATGGATGTGAATTGGACAATTATATAGATTACATGACCTTTTTTAATTGGATGATTGTGTAGTTTGGAATAACTTGTGGATGAAAACTTATAATAGTTGATAACTTTAATTAAACATGTTAAGTATTGGCTGATTTATGTATTTTGTTGGATGTTCATGATTCAGTTGATTTTGTTGGTCTAAATAATTCTTGCAAATTATATGTTATATTGAATTGTTTGGATAGATTATTATATATCATATAGGTCAAATGGAATTCTTTTTATATTTTATTTCTATTTTGATAAACAAAAAGAATTGAATTGGCGACCAAAATTTGGTTTGATTTTTCCTCTTTTGGCGACCAAGTGATTAGTCGGTGTTTCACTATTCACATTTAGCGACCAAAATGTTGGTAGGCAAAAAGGTACATTTGGTGACTAAATAATTAGTCGGTAAACTTTATAATTTTGGCAACCAAAGATCTATTGTCGACTAAAGTTTTAGTTGCGCAAATATTACTTTTGGCAACTAACATTTTGGTCAAGGAATGTGACAATTGGCGACAAATGTTATTTAGTCGGGAAAACATCACTTTTGGCGACTAAAGTGTTTTAGCAACAAAATAGTTTAGTCACGGTAATGTAACATTTAGCGACCAACAATTTAGTCGGCAAATAAAATTTTTCCTCACTAAAACAATTTTTAGTCGCTAATTACTTTTCTCGACCCTCATTTGGCGACCAAAAATATTAGTCGCGATAAACTTTTGCCGACTAAAAATAGACTTTTGCCAACTAAATTTTTAGTTGGCAAAAGTGCAATTTGTTGTAGTGTTAGTGTCAGTTGCTAATTTTTGGCTAGCTCAAAACATTGTTTTGTGTTGCAATGGAGCTGCTAATTTGTATGTTAGTGTTAGTTGTTAGTATTGTGTGTTAACTTGTGCATTAACTGTGGCTATCGTTTTAGCTAGCGAGAGAGAGAGAGAGGAGGGACGTAGGGAAATGCCATGGGGTTGTCCGGCCGGTCATCCCCTCGGACGTTTGGACCCTTCAAGTAAAAAAAAAAGAATGCAGTTGACCGGTTGACCAGTCGGATGTCCAACCATCTTCCTCTGCAGCTTCTGCTATATTTATATATATATATATATATATTTTTAACACACACTTTAACATAGTCATTGCACTACCACTCACTCTCTAAAATTAACAAACTCTTAACACACCTTAACACAAATTTTTGGATTCCACTTTTATCACTATTTGTCATATAACACACTTTTTTAACTATCCCATTGTGGATGCTTGGATAATTATTGGGCATTTTCATAATACGGGTTACGTGATATTTTATAATATTATAATTAGTTGAGAAGGTTGGGTATTATGATTTTGGGTTGGGTGATGAGAAATATGAAGGAACATAATAAATAATAATTAGTGAAAGACTATGAACACGTGATATTTTGAGAATACCTAATAATTTTTCATACTTAACGTTTTTTTTTTTTTTTTTTTTTTTTTTTTTTTTTTTTTTTTTTTTGAGCTCTCAGGGAATGTTTAGAGTCATTGTTGTGTGTAGGGATTCTCAAATGGGCTGCAGAATTTTTTTTTGATATTTTTCAAATTGACTAACACGTCTCATAGTTTGTTCTAGCCCGCTTAAGTGTTCATCCCATTTCAACTCATAAAAGATGATTTAAAGCTTTGAATAGAGGTTTGTAACCCGAGTCAGCCCATAAACCCAACTCGTAAGAGTCTGCAAGAGTAAGTCTAATGTTTTATTTTATTTTTTTAATCTAATATTTAGTTTTGTTTTTTTTTCATATTTAAAGTTTTATTTTATTTTTTTTCCCCCTACTTGTAGGTATTATATTGTTAATTTTTTTTTTTTAAAAAAGAAGAAGAAATATTGACTTCTTGTATGTGATAATGTATACTATCTGCATTGACTATGAGTTTATTTTCGTCAGACTTAAGTGGGACTCTCGAGGTTGCAAAATAAATGAAGCCCGTTTGAGATAAATTTTTTTAGTTTGATTTTTTTGACTTTTTTATTATTTTAGTTTGATTAAAAAAGTTTTTTTTGGGATGAATTTTGAACTTTTTTGTAGTTAATTTGATGGTTGCAAGAGAAAAATTGAAATGATTATAGTTTGAATGTGACATTTTGTCTTATTAACTAAATTAGTCTATTATCTTTTAATAAGCTAATTTAGCCCTAATCCATATGCCAAACGAACCTTTAATTGATACGTGCGATTCACAAATGATAGATCGTATCCAAAGTTTTCATAAAACCCTTTATACAATGGCAAGATAGATCAATTAGAGTTTTCTATATTAAAAGTAAATAAAATAAAATAAGCCTTTTCTGTGATGCCAGGGATACAGTACTAGTCATCAGTTTACTACATTGATAACAATTCTTAGCTACAATGGAACTGCCAATTCTACTCATGATACAACAAATACTAGGCCATTACACAAGTAATCTGTGTGGTTGCTCTCTCATGTTATGATCCACCAACACTTGTAACGCATTCAATAGTGCTTTGTAAGCCAATTCACCAACTGAGTTATGCAATACCTTTACAAAGATAATACACCACAAGATCAAAAGGGACCATCCAAAAGTTGGGACAAGAACTAGTAGCAATAAAATTGAGGCAAGAGCTCCTGAGAATAGGCTGATCTGACCACAGATTGCACCATACGATGTGTATTGAGTCTGAGTTATTATCTCGGCTATTAATGCCATGGCATAGAGGAACATTGCGATGATGAAAGCTATCATAATTCTGTAATAAGTTTCGAATGGAGAACAATTTTGATTTTGATACTTGACTTGGAGAAGAGTACTCAGAGTGGAGATGAGAAGGATAAAAATAGCGTGAAATGCTGTGGAAGAAACTCGCTCTTTTCCACTATTTAAACAAAAAAAAAAATTATAAAAATTATCAATCAAATGTTAGGGGAAAAAAATTCTCAATAGGGTTATGGCTTTTTTTTTATAATTATTTTAAATTAATTATATTACAAGGCACAATTATCAAAATCATTAGCACAATTAGCACAATCATTTTACCCTAATTCTTTGAATCATGTTTAGGGACCATGTAATAAGGCTGCACATGAATGCGCAAAAAGTAATGCAAAAATTAGTTCAAAAATAAAATATATAGACCAGAGCATAAACTATATATATTTACCAAGTTTAAATCTATACTATAACAACATTCTGAAACTGATACCATTAAACAAACCGGAAAATAAATGGAGTTAAAGAGTCACTAATTTACCTACCTGGTCAACTAGAATAGAATTGTGATGTGTTAAAATGTAATTATGTAAAAAGTTCTTCATTTGTAAAGAGGGCTGCTAAATGCCCCTACCTTTCTACTTTGGACCCCCCATTTTTTATATTTTATTTTATTACAATTTTGTCCTAACATCAAATTCCAATTTTGTCCTCATCTAATCCTTCCAAGTCTAACCCTAATCCTAATCCCACCATCACTTCCACTTCCACCTACAACCTTCGGTAACCAACCCACCTCCGTTATTTTCCTCTTTCGGTGAGCCTCTCGCCTTCACCTGTTGTTCATAGAACTTTTAGTGGCAGTGAAGGTTAGGGTTTTGGCGATGGTGGCGGCGATGGAGGAGGAGAATGAGCGATATATTTGCGAACTCTCTTTCATCTTCATCCTTCGGAACCTACTCTCTTTTCTCTCTTTTGTGCGCGATTCTCTCTCTCATGTCGATTTCTCTCTCTACCCTCACAGGTTGGTCGATTTCTTTTCGTTCAGTTACACAGAGCCGAACATGTTGAATATGTTCGGTGCTCCACAACCGAAGATATGCCTTTTGTTCGGCTATCAAACATCAGGCTTTTGTTTGGAACTAGTTTTCCGAACGAGGCCGAGAGTGGTCGCGAAGGCAAAAAGATGGGTTTTCTGAACTGGTTATTTATCCTTCATCTTCAGCAACATCAATGTGATTCTCTACAATTGAGGAATCACCCTTCGAACTTGGGCCCATTACGCTTCCAACGTTGTTACATTCGTTGAAACATAGTTCGCATCTATCTGACACTCCGAGGAAATAGAAGGTTGCACTGTTGCTGCTGCTGTTGTCTGAGCAGGTTGTTGGAGTGAGAGGGAGACTGCTGGAGGAGGGAAGGATGAGTTGAAGGTGGAAAGTGTAGGGGTGGGGTTCAAAGGGTATATTTGAGATTATGGTAGGGGTCCAAAAAAAAAATAAAGAGGGAGGCAATTTTGGGGGGGCTTCTATTCACACACACCAAACCCCCTCTCCACACACACTTAATGAAGGGGTGTGTAAAAAGTGTGTGAGGGGGAGATGTGTAGAAAGGATATTTTGGGTGTGTAAATAGAAGCTCCCCAATTTTGGTGGTAGGGGGCCAAAGAAGTGGGGAGTCCAAAGTAGAAAGGTAGGAACATTTAGTAGCCCTCTTTGTAAATCCAAAGCGGCGGAGACCAATACATCTAAAGCCCAGTAATTTGATACCCAATGCATCTAAAGACCATGTACTTTACTGGCCCAACCCAATGGAGTCCCCAAATATACATTGAGCCTTAGCTTCAGTTTTCTAACTAGATGGCCCAAGCTAGTATTGGATTATTGCAGAGCCGTGTAATATTTTTTTGGAGTAATTATAAAAAATCCTCAGAGTTTTAACATTTGTAACAAAATAAATTATAAATAATTTAAATATTAAATTTTTGATTTGTTTGCAATCTAAATAATCTGCCTATTTTTGTTAAGTATAATTGATAAAAAAAAATTAATATTTTAATCATTAAACTCAAGGAAAAAAAATAATTAAAATATTATATATATATATATATCTATATTGAGTTTAATAACTAAAGTAACTATTTTTTCGTCAACTTTACTTAACAGAAATAGGTTGATGGTTTAGATTAAAAACAAAACAAAAAATTAAGATTTAAATTAATAAAATTAAAAATTCATTGTTTATTTTAGGGGAAACTACACACAATGTAGTGTCAGAAAAAATATTTACACAATTATTGGAAAATTTATAATTCTAATTATTAATATTGATAATTTTTTTTATTAATTTGTAATTATTTTTATGATATTATACTAATATGTAATATTCTTTTTATTTTATTACAATGGGTCAAACTTTGAGATTTTTTTTTTTTAATTTCCCCTAATTTTTTTTTTTTTTTTTTTTTTATCACTTTCCAAAGAGACAAATGTGGACTAATAAGAATTGAGCAATGCTATTGTTCTTTTTCAGTATTCTTATAAATAAATAAAAAAAACATTTTAAAATAAGGTATTAATCCCAACTTTGTGACAAACTATTATTCCTTCTCACTATTTTTTATTTTTAAATAAGAAATTGATCACAAGTAGCTATGTTAGAAAATAAAAATAAAAAAAGCTCCAAAGTTTAATCAAATTCTATGCGCTTTTATATCAAATTTCAATAAAAGTTAACTAGTAATTCTTTGTGCAGGGAAAATATTTGCCCCTCTTAACTGTAAACGGTTATCACTTTAACTCGTTAATAGAAAACTTGCTACATTTATTCTTCTAATTTTTTAATTTATTGGCATGTGAGTTGCCCATACTAATTTTATGACCTAATTATCCATTCAAGAGTTAATAGATATGTATATATATTCCTCTCTTATAAAGAAAAAAAAAAATGGTCATGACTAGTGAGCAAGATATATACATCACTATAACTCTATGGTGTGCACCTTCCATCCAGTGTATATCATATGCATTCTATTATAAATTGGTATAATTTTACTTAAAAATTTCTAATATTAATCACAAAATGCGTACCTTATGATAAAAAATGTCATAATCAAACCATAAATTTTTGTTACATGAACTACAAATTTTTAAATATTTTATTATGCTAATTTGTGTCAATGTTACGTATTTTGTAACAAAATTATACCAATTTGTGGTAGGGTGCATGTGGGTATGCATTCCTAAGGGATGCACACCATAAGCTTTCCTATTTATCACATATATTGTATAAATTAACTTTTGAATGGATAATAGTTAATTTATTTTTATATATATATATATATATGTGAGATATATATATATATATATTCCTCTCTTGTAAAGAAAAAAAAGTTCATGATGAGAGAGCAAGATATATACATATTTATGACATATATGTTTATAAATTAGGTTTTGAATATGTATTTTGATCATAAAATTAGCACGTACAATTTACATGTCACTCTTTTGTTCTCTTTCTTTAATTAAAAGGGGTAAAGTAACAACAGAACATAGTTTAAAGAGGTAAAATATAAATTTTTTTTTTTCTCCAACAGTGCAAATATAATCTAATAATAGAAGTCTACCAAGCAACTTAACAAAGAGCAATTATAATAAGAGAAAATAAAAATAAAGAATCCAATATAATAAAGGAAAAATTATCAATTTTTACCTTTGATAAAATTGAACCCTTTAACATCTCATGTATAAATGTACGAAGGTGAACAATTGAACTAATCTTAACAAACATACAATTAACCAATATTTACTTTAACATTACCAAAGCACATTTAATTTTAAAAAATGGGAAAACAACAATACAAAGCGAATGAATTTGGTACAATCCCGATAAGTTATAAGTTGAAATTAGTCTAAGTTCAATAATTACTTAATATATCTAAAGGAAAATGATTTGGAGCCCTAAAAACACCCCCCCTAATCCCCCTAATTTCCAATTTGGGCAACTGTTTCCTTTTTTTTTTTTTTTTTTTTTTTAACTTGATATAGAAATTAAGGGGATTAGGGAGGGTGTTTTTAGGGGGATGTAGCAAGGTCCTATATCTAAAATATAATGATTGCATGTATTTGAAATCAATCAAGAAAAAACATCATAAATAAATAATTTATAAAAATAAAAAGAACACATGAATTTGTACTCACTTCTCATCTCTAACATTGGTATGTTGTGGGTTGGTCATGTTGACAATCTATCCTCTCTCTTGTTGCCCTTAGCACTAAGCTTTTTTTGCATATGAAATGTTTAGCATAGCTGGGAGCTAAAAATAACCACTTATTATAGTGGTCCATTTATGTGTGCTGCTGTGTGTGTTGAGGTGTGCGGTAGGTTCTGCTAAAAGTATTCTTTAAAAGTCACAACGACCTTTTCAAACGTGGATGAAAAAATGGACATCTTCTTTTTTGGAAGTGAGTTAAAAATTATTTTTTCATCTTTTAATATATTTTGAGTCATATTATTTTTTATATTTTTACATATTTTTTTTAAAAATATTAAAAAAAAGTTAAAAAATCAATTTTTAACTATCTTTTCAAAACATCTCTTAGCTATTTGTAAAAAAGATTATCATAGTTGACTTGTTGGTGGACTCATCGTAAACTTATTTCGATAATTCAAATCGTTTGTTTTGTAAGTTTCATAAAGCATATTATGGATTCGTTTGACATGAAGGTTTGAGTTGGATTGAGACTTTTTTAACCACAAAAAAATAAAATAAGTTAAAAAGTTAATAAGACAAAATGTCACATCCAAAACATAATCATTTTATTTTTTTCTCACAAAAGTCAAAATAACCAAAAAGTCCATCCCAAACGAGATTTTTTAGTTCTAGACTAAAATAATAAAAAAACCAACATACATCTCAAACGAAGGCTACTTAAAAAATAAATAAATAAATGAATAATTGACATCTATAATCACATGATTATATCATATTTATTTATTTATTTTATCAAAATAAACACTTTATCCATTTGTTTTAAACAATTAAGACCTATTTGGTTTCACAATTATGATAGAGACCCCACACATACATGATCACACAATCCCCACTCTCATCCAACCGCTCATAACGTGGAGCCCACACATATATAAATGAATCTCACACACATCAAAAATCAAGATCAAATTAGGAGTCATGAAATCCCAAAAAAAAATCTCAAACATTTTTGTTGGTTTTATTGTATGACTGATTTCTCAATATATTTTACAAAAGTCATTAAAATACCCTCGGAATGAATTCACGCAAGCCTTGGCAGCACCCTGTTGTGACTTATGAGCAATGTAGGAAACCTCTCCCTCCGTAGGGCTACAATTGTCATACGAGCTCTCATCGTTACTTTTTATTGTTATTATATTTTATTTTTTTGTATTTTTTAATGTAATCATCACATACTTCGCACAAAAAGTCTAGCCTCTTTTGCTTCTGGGGTTCTGGAGACTGGACTGGACGCGTTTTTGTATGAACACAACCTTAAAATACGGGATGTCCCGTATAGTTCGGCTTAAAGTAAAAAAATCGACTTATATATATATATAAAGGTCTTCGGTTGACTTTGGGATCTTACAATCAATCCTTTTTTAAAAAAATAAATAAATAAATAAATTAAGAATAAATTACCAATAGGTATTGAATTTAGTTCTCATTAGGTTATATTAAAAATAAATCTTAATAAAATTATTTTAAAAATGTCATTAAAAATTAATAATTAATAATGTCACTAAAAATTAACAATTAATAATATTTTTAATAGTGTTTAATAAAAAATGTCATTAATTCTCATATGACCTATTAGAGAACAAGTCTACTTATTATGA
The DNA here is from genome assembly GCA_036172215.1 of Camellia granthamiana. Classification (NCBI taxonomy): domain Eukaryota; kingdom Viridiplantae; phylum Streptophyta; class Magnoliopsida; order Ericales; family Theaceae; genus Camellia; species Camellia granthamiana. The sequence continues at coordinate 23,594,352 of CM069908.1, read as the reverse complement.
CTCACACGTAAATATCCCATAAATCAATCTATACTATTATATATGTGAAGGGTAAAGTTGGTATTGAACATTTTTTGAATTCAATTTGTTTTTTTTTTTATTTAAATTTCTCAACCTTTATTTTTTAAAACTCATTTCAATTTTTAGAATTTGAATTCAATCATAAGAACTTACACCGTATTGTAGGATTTTATGAGTAGATCATTTATAAAAAAAAATAAGTCAATTGGATATTTAAAACCTATAACAGGATCACATTTATGTTTTTTAAAAAATAGTTAGCATAATGTTGATATTTTTTTTAAAAAAACAATTATGGTTCGGTCAGGAGGCTATGCATATTCGATTAACCTCATTTTTTTTTTTGAATGGTATATTTAACGAATCCTATAACATAAATAATTCAAATTATCAAAATAAAATGGATACAAATCTCAATCAGACCGTCATAGTGGGATGCTGTTACAATATCCTTCCATTGTCCTCAATCATACAATTTATATCTTATTTTTCTAATAGAAAATGATCATATATACACACATATCGCGTGTATTGTTACTTCTAGTATATATATACACATTTTAGTAAAATCATGGTCATTAAACACTTTTTTTTTTCTTTTTTCTGAAACAGTGTTTAGTAATTATGTTTTTAAATTTATATTTGAAGTGAAAGTTTGATGATAGTATGTTGAAAAATGGTGATTGGTAATTACATTTTTATGCAAATTTTAATGTAAACATGAAACTATTTATTAAATACAATTTAATTTTGGGTTTTTGAAAGAGACTTTCAGAGCTTAAATTGTGAGTGGATGAAAGGGTTAACGATATCCAATTAATTTAATTTTTTAAAGGTATATTTTATTTGATATACTTTAAAATACGAACGGTTTGAATTATCAAAATAAGTCCTAAAATGGGCTCATTTGACTACACAGCAAGTGTTCCGCCCCAGCACAACAGCCACTCCAATTCCGTTGCTTAGAGTTTATTTGTCTATAATTATAGGGTTTGTTGGAACAATTTTCTGTGTAGAATAAATAATTTGAAACAAATCAAACAAATAAAATAAATAACGTATCGAATTTATTTTACCGAACCGAATGAATATTTAAAAGATCAAGTCGAATGTGTGACACATTGTCCTTAAGACAGATTCACCCCACTACGGTGCTTACGGTTAAGTGGCGTCTATCTCCCTCGATACAATGATCTTCACAAATTGTAGTAGCACTCCAAACAATTTGTTCGGCGAACAAAACCTGTGTTCTAAACTCTCTGAATTTTTTCCTAAAATAAAATGAAGAATAATGCAAACAGATAAAGATTTGGACGGCAAGAAATAAATTTTTCAAACTGTTTTTCCCGAACAGAACACTGCTGGAAAATGCTAGTATTTATAGACAAAATAATTTGCCTGAACAGGTTCAATTTCAAACCAAACAGGTGCAAATTTTGAATGAACAGATGCATTCCAAAATTCAACAGATCTGCTAGACAGATTGATCTGTTTGAACTGTGCAGCTTCTATCTGTGTAACTACAGTAGTTATGAGCAGTTTCCAGCAGTTACCTTGTTGGAAATTTCGGACTGAAGGAGATAAAAATGGACAGAAAATTAATTCAATTTTTGGCACAAAATTTGAATTTGATTTCATTAAAAAAATTCAAATAAATTTTGTCCAATAAATTAATATTAAAACCGACCCAATCCACAACCCACACCCGCGCCTAGCACGGCGGCGACAGTGCGCGCGTGGTAGTTTGGGCTAAGGTTCACTTTGTCCATAACTCCTCCCTTCTACAAACTTGGGGTGTCCCTTGGGGCCCAACCAAAGTGTTACAATCTAGAGCTTATATACATACATAAGTTCTCTTCAAGTTTCAATGTGAGGCAACCCATTTCAAGGAAACCCACATTTATGTTTTTAATTGTCCATTCCACAAACCCGAAAACAATGTCATCTTCCCATTCACTCATAAATGGTTTTGACGAACTATCTTCACCGTGTGACTTGTCACGTGGCAAGGAACATGTCACCTTTTCGGACCACTCAAAAAGATATTTGGGACCCACTCAATTTTTGGGCTCAAAGCTGGCCCAGAATAAGCCTTATAAAACCAAAATTTCCAACAATCCCCCACATGAATAGAATTTGACGAAGAGAAAATGCAATAACATGATCTAATTATAGAGAGTACATAAATTGGGAATATTCTATAAAGGATATGTAGCGTTTGGCTTTGAACCTTTCCTTATGAGACATTATCGAATTTACTAGCTAACCAGTGAACATCATGTCTTGAACTGTTCAACCGTTTGTGTAAACCAAGACAATAGAACTCACATAGTATATCACCAGACACAGTTTAGTTCTCACTATTGTGTTCATTTTGGCCCTGAACCACCTGGTCTTTCATGAGTGCTCTAGAGAATTGTAGCCCTTCACAAATCTCATAGAACCAGCCCAGTTCACACTCACATAGGTGATTCTTATAAAGAGTATCCTGCCATACTCCACTAGATTTTCCTAGATATAAGAATCATTAAAAGTATTACTTAACCTAAACCGCTGCAGACATCACTATTTTTATCATAGAAATAGGTAGGAGTTTGACTCCCTAATGATCCTTCTGAGTCATCTACAACTCGGTTGTCCCTTTGAACCTAGATCTTGGGATCTCCAGTCAACTAGGTTGGGCTACCGTTTGGTAACTCTTATTTAATAGGCTTAAGTCTCATTTCTCTCGATGAATTTTTAACTAACTCTCTTGCTAACCCTTTGGTTAGTGGATCCGCTATGTTGTCTTTAAACTTCACATATTCAATGGAAATAATTCCATTAGAGAGTAGTTGTCTCACGGTGTTATGTCGACGACGAATGTGTCGTGACTTACCGTTATACATATGACTCTATGCTCTGCCTATTGCAGATTGACTATCGCAATGTATGCATATAGCAGGCATCGGTTTTGGCCACATTGGAATATCATCAAGGAAGTGGCGAAGCCATTCTGCCTCTTCCCTAGCTTTATCTAAAGCTATGAACTCTGATTCCATAGTAGACCTAGCAATGCAAGTCTGTTTGGAAGATTTCCAATATACAGCCGCCCCACCTAGAGTAAAGACATACCCACTAGTGGATTTTGAGTCTCTAGTATCCGATATCCAGTTTGCATCACTATATCTGTCAAGTATTGCTAGATATCTAGTATAATTTAGCCCAATGTTACGAGTAAATCAGAGATATCTTAAAACCCTTATAATTGCTTTCCAGTGTTCTACTCCTGGATTACTCGTATATTTACTTAATTTACTTACTACATAAGTTATATTTGGGCGAGTGTAGTTTATCAAGTACATTAAGCTTTTAATAATTTGGGCATACTCTAATTGAGAAATGCTTTCCTGTACATTCTTAGAAAGAAACAAATTAACCTCCACATGTGTTCTAGCAAGATGATCATCATCTTTGCTGAATTTGTCAAGTATTTTCTCACTGTAATGAGATTGTGACAAAGCATAACCTTCTGATGTTTTGGTAATTTTCATACCAAGAATTACATCAACAATGCCCATGTCCTTCATGTCAAAATGTTTATTTAACATTTTCTTGGTAGTTTTAATCATGTCATTATTACTACCTATAATGCACATATCATCCACATAAAGACATACTATAACATAACCTTTGTTTGTGTTTTTAATATAAACACATTTGTCACACTCATTAATTTTAAATCCATTTGACATCATTGTCTTGTCAAATTTCTCATGCCATTACTTTGGCGCTTGTTTTAAACCATATAATGATTTAACCAATTTACACACTTTCTTTTCTTTTCCTAGAATATAAAATCCTTCTAGTTGTTCCATGTAAATTTCTTCATCTAACACACCATTTAAGAAAACGGTTTTCACATCCATTTGATGTATTTCTAGATTGTACAAAGATGCAATAGCAATTAGCATTTTAATAGATGTTATTCTGGTAATCGGTGAGTAAGTGTCAAAGTAATTAAGACCTTCTTTTTGTCTAAAACCTTTGACCACAAGTCTTGCCTTGTATTTGTCAATTGATCCATCTGCTTTCATTTTTCTTTTGAAAATCCACTTGTACCCAAGAGGTTTACAACTTGGTGGTAAGTCCAGTAATTCCCTAGTGTGATTTTGCAAGATGGATTCAACTTCACTGTTTACAGCTTCTTTCCATAAAGGAGCCTCAGGACTGTATATCGTTTCTTTAAAAGTTAAAGGATCATTTTCTAACAAAAATGTTAGAAAATCTGGACCAAAAGATTTTGAGGTTCTGGCACGTTTACTGCGCCTAGGTTCATCTTCTTCATTTTGATTTATCTCTTGCTCTTGTTCTTGGTCATGACTAGTAATAGCATCATGAGATCTTTTGTTAATACTAGTCTCTTATCTAGTCTTGTTTGGAAACACATGTTCAAAGAAAGACGCATTCCGAGATTCAATAATAGTATTTACATGCATTTCGAAATGTTCTGACTTATGAATCAAAAATCGATATGCACTACTATTCATGGCATAATCAATGAAAATACAATCAACGATTTTAGGACCTATCTTAGTCTTTTTAGGACTAGGAATAACCACTTTAGCCAAACACCCACACTTTTAAGTATTTGTAGGATGACACTCTTCCATGCCACATTTCATAAGGTGTTTGATTCACTTTCTTTCGGAGTACTTTGTTAAGTATATAATTAGCAGAAAGTATTGTTTTCCCCCACAAGTTCTCAAGTAATCCAGAACTTATTAACATGGCATTCATCATTTCTTTTAAAGTCCTATTTTTCCTTTCAGCAACTCCATTTTGCTGAGGTGAGTAAAGAGCGGTGGTTTGATGAATTATTCTATGTTCTTTACAAAACTCACTAAAAGGTGATTCATATTCACCAACTCTTTCACTTCTAAGTTTCTTAATTTTCTTACCAAGTTGATTTTCAACTTCATTCTTATATTGAATAAAAGTTTCCAAAGCTTTATCCTTGGTTCGAATTAAATAAACATAACTATATCTAGTATAGTCATCTATGAAAGTGATAAAATATTTTTTCCTACCTCTAGTTTGAATTGATTTAAAATCACAAATGTCACTATCAATTAATTCAAGTGGTTCCGCACTTCTTTCAATTGAATGAAAAGGAGTTTTGGATAATTTTGCCTCAACGCAAATTTTACATTTATGATTTGAATCAATGTCAAATTTAGATAAACATTCCATATTAATTAATCTACGCAAAGATCCATAATTAACATGTCCAAGTCTACCATGCCATAAATTTCAAGACTCAAGCAAATAAGAAGAAGATGTATTTTTATTAATAACAGAGGGTACAACAGTCGTTACATTCATTTTGAAAAGGCCATCAAACATGTAACATTTTCCTACATACATCCTGTTTTTGGTAAGTACAAATTTGTCACTTTCAAAAACTAGTCTAAACCCATTTTTACTCAACAAAGATCCGAAAACAAGGTTCTTGAGAATGTCCGGTACATTCAGCACATTGTTGAGAGTGAGTTCCTTTCCAGATGTCATCTTCAAAATAATATTTCCTTGTCCTTCAACTTTAGAAGATGAGAAGTTGCCCATAAAAAGTTGTTCACCGTTGTCCATTGTAGAATAAGATATAAACATTTTTTTGTCAGCACAGATGTGGCGAGTAGCACCAGTGTCCACCCACCATTCTTTAGGATTTCCGACAAGGTTTGCCTCGGAAACAACTGCAGAAAGATTTATGACATCTACGCCATTGGAAATTTTATCCACTTCAGTCATTTTGGCTTGAGCAACTTTTTTGCTTGATCTTCCTTTGGCTTTGCAAAAATCAGTTCCTAAGAACTTCTCTGGCTTTTTACCATGATTCACTGGCACAGTCCCAACATAAGGAGGGGTTGACGCAATTGCAATCATCATACCAGTATTAGTTTGAACATTAGTTTGACCAGTTTCTGTAGCCATGAATTCTAAATTATAAAACAAAATTATAATTAGAATTTTATACTACACAAAAAATTAAACCATAAACACAGAATTTTAAATTCTGTAAAAATAAAAGAAATAAGAATTGTAACTTTTATTTCCAGTTAATTTGAAAATAAAATAAAATTTTATTTAAACAAATTAATTCCACACAGAAAATTAAATTCTGTCAAATAAAAGAAACAAGAATTGTAACTTTTATTTTTTCAATTAATTTGAAAATAAAATAAAATTTTATTTAACCAAATTAATGCCACACAGAAAATTAAATTTCGGTAACACTTCAATAATTAAAATATTGAAACAGAATTTTAATTAATGACCACTCATAAATAATTTCTGAAAACCCAAATTAATTTCTGAAAAAATTCCACAAATAAATATTTTGAATTGTTAATGACACCAGTATATTACTACTAGTTGTCAAAGAAAATAGACAGCATATTACTACTATCTGTCAAACAGTGTATTACCACTATTTGTTTTCCAACTTGAAAATTATTTTGTAAAACCACAGAAAATAATTTTTGTAAGAAGAAGAAAGAGAAAAGGAAACAAATGAAAAATTATGTATAAATAGAATAATTCGAATCTGTCTGAAGATTGTTAGAACAATCTTCTGTGTAAAATAAATAATTTGAAACAAATAAAATAAATAACGTATCGAGTTTATTTTACCAAACCGAATGAATATTTAAAAGATCAAGTCGAGTGTGTGACACTCTGTCCTTAAGACAGATTCACCCCGCTACGGTGCTTACGGTTAAGTGGCATCTATCTCCCAAGATACAATGATCTTCACAAATTGTAGTAGCACTCCAAACAATTTGTTCAGCGAACAAAACCTGTGTTCTAAACTCTCTGAATTTTTTCCTAAAATAAAATGAAGAATAATGCAAACAGATAAAAATTTGGACAGCAAGAAATAAATTTTTCAAACTGTTTTTCCCGAATAGAACACTGTTGGAAAATGCTGGTATTTATAGACAAAATAATTTGCCTGAACAGGTTCAATTTCAAACCGAACAGGTGCAAATTTTGAATGAACAGATGCAGTCCAAAATTCAACAGATCTGCTGGACAGATTGAGTTGTTTGAATTGTGCAGTTTCTATCTGTGTAACTGCAGCCGTTATGAGCAGTTTCCAGCAGTTAACCTGTTGGAAATTTCAGACTGAAGAAGATAAAAGTGGACAAAAAATTAATTCAATTTTTGGCACAAAATTTGAATTTGATTTCATTAAAAAAAATTCAAATAAATTTTGTCCAAAAAATTAATATTAAAACTGACCCGACCCACAACCTACAACCCACACCCGTGCCCGGCACGGCGGCCGCGCGCGCGGGCGTGTGGTGGTTTGGGGTAAGGTTCATTTTGTCCATAACTCCTCCCTTCTATAAACTTGGGATGCCCCTTGGGGCCTAACCAAAGCGTTGCAATCTAGAGCTTATATACATATATAAGTTCTCTTCAAGTTTCAATGTGGGACAAACCATTTCAAGGAAACCCACATTTACTTCTTTAATTGTCCATTCCACGAATCTGAAAACGATGTCATATTCCCATTCACTCATAAATAGTTTTGACGAATCGTCTTCACCATGTGACTTACCACATGACAAGGAACACGTCACCTCTTCGGACCCACCTCAAAAGACGTTTGGGGCCCACTCAATTTTGGGCTCAAAGCTGGCCCAAAATAAGCCTTATAAAACCAAATTTTCCAACAGGGTTGTGTGTGGTTCTTTATTGGGAAAATTACAGGTATGTGGTCTTTTGAAATTTTTTTAACAAACATATGAAAAGCTGACTTTCTTCAAAGTTTTAATTCACATAATACTTTAATCTTTTTTTAACAATAATTTGTAAGTCGTATGGATAAAAATATCATGTCATCATTTCTTTCTAATAAAATGTATATTTATTATTGTTTATTTCATTGTCTATCTATTATCTGTATTTATTTTGATTACTTTAATTTTATTAAAAAATTAATATAATTTTTTAAAATTGTAAGATGTGTGTAATTTACCCTGAATACGTTTTTAGTGACGTTTTTAGTACTTTTAGCGGCGTTTTTTAAACACCGCTAAAAATGGATTTTCCAGCAGTGAATTTTTTAAAAGTACCTAATTTCTTAATACAAAAATGTTAGAAATCTTAAAAAATTTATCAAATGTCTCACATGAATGCCACATTGTATAAATCCCACACCCATATAAAATATTTGATAAAACTTTTGATAGAATTTTTGAAATATCTAACCTTACTCTTCCTAATATGTAAAGTAGAAGAAGAGAGAGAGAGAGAGAGAGGAAGGGAACCACTTTCCCTTCTACTTGTAATTGATAAAAACAAGTAGGCAAAAAGAAAGAAACTTTCAAGGCTTCTTGGTGTTCTCTCTTGCTATGCTTCTTCTCTCTCTCTCTCTCTGCAACCAGGTAATGTTTCTGACATTGTTCAAAATCTGATATAATACAAGTATTCCTGTCCTCTTTGATTGTTCATGTACTGATCATTAGTCAGCTCAAGATGACTCCTCTCTCTCTCTCTCTCTCTCTCTCTTCTTTTGGATCTTGAATTTACAGAAAGTTTGTGAATGAAAAAGAAAATGGGAGGAGAAGTGAATTAAATAGAAGCTTTTTTTATTTTATTTTGTATAACAAATTTAAGATCCAAACACGTACATTAATGTGAATGAAAGAACTTGAGTTTCTTTTCTTGTGATTGAGGGCTTTTTTTTCTTTTTTCTTTTTTTTTTTTGAATTTTATGTAATAAATTACAATTAGTTTCTTAGATAATTTATGTCATTGAAGTTATCTTTCATTCCAATGTGATCTCAATTGTGTAGTGATTGAAATGGCCATTGAGATTTTAAGATGGCTTAATTATTCTTCATACATAAATGAACACATATGCAACTCATTTCAAGAATAATTGATAGATAAATAAATAAATGCATATATGTATATGCCTCTGTTTAGTTGTTATATTACATGATTAGTTTAGTCAAAATTCCAATGATTTTTTTTTGGCTCTAAAATAAATTCAACAAGATTCCAGACTGGCTTATGTGCTTCTAGTTTGAAGTCTCAAGTATGGGCCCTAGTTGTATGCTTTTTTAATTTAGGAGGGTCAAGGTGATACTTGAACATATTTCATTGGATTTTTGTGTAATTAATTCATTGTGTAAACATTGGAAACAAGAAAAGATTAAGAATACAATTGATAGGCCTTAAAATCACTTAATTTGCCTAAAAAAATGTTGAGGGAATTGAAATTAAATAGCATTGCCAAGTTATAGACCATTGGAAGTGATACAGATTGGTACAAAATTGTTACATAATAATATTTGACCTTTATAAAGTATTTGTGGTGATTATTTAATATTAATTTTTCAACAAATATATTATGTTGACCAAATTGTGAATCATAAGCTTTGTTGGCGATGATGGTTTGTTTCCTTATGGCTTGAAATGATTCTATTATTTTATTACATGTTGGATAAAAAGAACTATGACTAAGAAAAGAGATCGATTTTGGGAGTACGTGGAGGATTTAAAAGGTCGTTTTAAGTGTAACTTTTGTCAAAAAGAATTTGTTAGAGGGATATCAAGAATCAAATCACATTTGTCTGGTAAAAAAGGTCGTGACATTGAAATTTGTTTAAAAGTGCCTGATAATGTTCAAGCTGAGGCTTGCCAAGCAATTGGCTCTCCTTACAAGAAAGGTAAGAACATTGCAATTTCAATTAGTGGTGTTGGGGGTGGAATTAATTCAACTTCGACAACATCCATGAATGACAAGGATGCGGTCGACAAACAGTTCATTAAATTCATTCTTTTAAATAACATTTCTTTTAAATAAGCACGTATCACATAAACTCATACGAATTTCTTTCTTAGATAATGATCGTCCCGCGACATTACCAGAGTTCCAATTAGAAACAGCAATGATCAAGTTCTCTTCAAATACTTCTAAAAACCCGTAGACCTAATCAATATCTTAGAAATTAAATCCCAAACTCATACTTTCACGACTAAAACCTGCCCTTATAGGTTAAGAATCGTAACTGGCCAATAATCCAAGATTACCAAAGGCCTTCCTGTACAAATCAAAATAATTGGGGCTAGTGGAAGCTAATAAATAAGAAAATAACATCCGACAAACCGTGAAGACTTAAATGGGACAGAAGAACTTTTGTATATGCACATATATAAAAGTAAGCAGTTTATACAAATCAGTCCATTGCCAGTTTAATTACAAAACATAGCCAAAACACAAGGACTTAACCCTGGCCAACATAAATCAACATCATTAAGAATTTGCAAAGCACTAGTTCATATGCAAAAGGGTGAGTTTCGAACCAACCATGACGTTTGAAAGTTGACCGGTTAGAACCTCGCAATGGGGCACAAAAGTTGGCTTGACAAAACGGAGACTAGGTCAATGCCACTACGTCATCTCCTACACTTGATCACCTACATACATATATAAAAGAATGAGTTAGAGCCCAGTGAATAGCAACAACATAAAGAGGTTTTGAATGATGTCCTTATTGTAATCCAAATTGGTCAGTTATGGCAGTTCATGAAAAATCAAAGTCATTTGCATAACAGATGCATATTTCATACAGAAAACATAGCAGTCATACGCGGTACATCCAATAGCAGAACAGTACAGACGGTCATGAAAACCGAACAGTCAGAATTGATGGACATGCCATCAATCTAGTAAACAGAAGTTACAAGGATTGGAACTGACAGAGATCTCTGTAACAGTAACAGTAAATGGATGCTAAGGATACCACGAATACAGTTTAGAAAAACAGAACAATCATTCATCTAAGCAAAAATCATCATTTCATAAAACAGAGTGTAATATAAGTCAGAAAATACTTGTAACTAAACATATCTTTACAAGATTGTTACTCACAGTTGGTTTCTTGAATTACGTAGTTAGGACGTAGCGTTTGACCTACACAGACACATGCAAGTGTAATACATTCAATTCACAGTCCATTCACTCAGTGGGTTCTTAATCTATTTGGTTCCTTTATTATTAGTTCACTTGATTATTTTTATTTCTCCTTAATTTAGTCTCATACTCATGCAATGCATATGAATGGAAAAACATTTGAAAACCATGCAATGGAGGCCTGGTAGTCTGAGAAGTGAAAAAAAAAAAAAACAAAATCGAAAAACTGCTCTAAAAACCGCACGTGTGGAAACCTTAGCCGCATGTGCGGAAATCCCACTGCACGTGTGCCCCACATGTGCAATTATAACAAAAGGAACATAAGAACAAGGCAGGCTTGGCCGCATGTACGGGACCTCAGGCTGCACGTGCTTTCTGGATTCAAATTTGCTGAAATTTTGCTCTGAATTTGGGACTCAAATTTTCCAAAATCCAACTTCCATTTCCTGCAAAACAAGGCCAAAGACCTTCAAAACATCTTCAATTTCATAGTCCTAACTTCAAACAAAAACATAACTTTTATAACAAAACTAAATTTCTATTTGAAGATAAAAAATCTAGAGTTTAAGAGCAAAAATCAAAACTATAACAACTCCGACCTATGATTAGCCTATAATCCATGATTAAGAATGCCTAATAGGTAATTAAGAGGAAATTTTGAGTTAATTGCATGTGTATCGTGTTATTTGTGTTTGTATCTGTTTGACGTAGGAATATTTGTCTGTGTTTTTGTTTCAGTATGCAAATTGAAGGCCTTATCGACATCCGATTATGAAATTGACTCGGTTTATGTGTTATTTGGAATTTTTAGAAATTTATGGTAGGTTTAATCAAAATCTAATTCGGAATCAAATAAATAGAATAAATTAGTTAGAACTAAGTACACTTAATTAGTATAATTAAGGCAACCATTAACTACACCTATATAAGACTAGTATGAGCCCCTAGATTGCATTAGAACATATCACTCTTCATCTTTTTTTTAAGCTCCAACGTAGAGATAGGGAAAGAAGGAAGGAAATTGGACTCAATAAGGGGACTGTTAGGAGTTTGAAGGAAATTGAAGAGAACTTGGAAGATTAGGCTACTACACTTAGATATTCAAGTCTTTAGGTAAGGAAACCAACTCTTATGAAGAATTTGAGACATTAAATAAATGAATTTAAGAGAATTAAGTAGATTAACTTGAGAATTAAGCTAAGTTTGGAGAATTATAATTCAAATCCTACATGCATGCACATTCCATAGTATTTTGGGTTGTTTTTAAAAGGATTTTCACATGCATGGTCTTACCTTGGTTTGGTTATAAGAATTCAACATGTTTTTGAGTTAAATATCTCATTTGATCATGTTTGGAAGGTTTGAGTTCATAACAAGTCATGCATGTTATGCTTTCAAAATTTCAAGTTTGTTTTTGGATATTCATTTACCTTTGGACTCTGATTTTGTGAAATGATCTTCAATTCATAGTGTTTTACAAGTTTAGACATGTTTTCTCAAATTTTGGGCCCAAGGGATGTGTTTTGAAGCTTTGAATTTGAGTTTTGAAGCTAGGAATGCAATCTGGAAATTTCAGAATTCGCACTCTTCGCTCGAGCGGTGGAGTCTGTGCTCGAGTGAAGAATGCGAGCTTCCAATACTTTTATAGAGTTTAGGGGTTGGCTCGAGCCGTAGAACTTGCACTCGAGTGACCACCTTTATTTTTGATCCTCCGTTCGAGCGTAGTAAGTTGCGCTTGAGCGTAAAATGAGAGCTTCCAAAAGTTTTATAGAGTTTTGCAGACTGCTCAAGCGACTGAAGTTGCGCTCAAGTGACTGAAGTTGTGCTCAAGCGAGGACCCTGTTTACTCAGTCTTTGGCTCGAGCGACCGTCAAGCATTTGTCGAGCGTAAAAATCATGCAACTAGTACTTTTGCAGACCTTGCAGACGCCTCAAGCTATCGATGTTGCGCTCGAGCGAACTACCCTGTTTTTGAAAGTTTGGCTAAGTGTTTCAAATCACATTTTGACATGCTCATTGTATCTTAGGCATTCCTAAGCCCAGTTAGGACATAATAATGAGGATAAGGATTAGAAACACACTAAGATAGAAAAGAAATCAGTTAAGTATTTTCTGAATGTATGTTTCAATATGTATCTGCTATCTGTTTGTGTAGGTCATGCGCCTTAGCCATTTGGTTTATTTGATTCGTCTAATCTGCTATCGGAGCTATCTATGAGCAACAACTCTGTAAAGCTATGTTAAATATTCTTTGAACATTATGATATGATATGAACTGTTTCCTTAAATGCTATTTTGAGATTAAATGAATGATGGTCCAATTCTTTGAAATGTATTTGTGGCATCCTTAGCATCATATGATATGCGTCCCTTTACGGGTCATCAGTGTGCCTTGATGGCCGTCCCTTTATGGGTCATCGGATGCATCTCTGTGTACATGAGTCATCAGTATGCCTTTATGGTCGTCCCAAATATGGGTCATCGGATTTTTTGTGTTAATGGATGTACCACATATGATTATTTGGATATGTGAACTCTGGAAATAAGTATGAGTATGATTATGAATATGAATCTATTTCTGATCTGGATTTTGATTTCTAAATTTGTTATGGACAACATTCATTAAAACCTTTACTCTATTATTATTCACTGGGCTCTAGCCAAGGTTTCAAAATGCGGCGTTACGTAACAGTTGCGGCCATTACGTAATAGTTGCAGCGGTAGGCACCACGCGACACCCCCACTTTTGCAGTGTGATTGAGATTCATAGGTGTGTCAGCCGTAGCGGTTGCTATAGCGGCCGTAACGGCCCGTTACACAATGTTTTGAACACTTTGGGTTGGAAAAAAAAAAAACAAAAGGCTGAAAAAATGTACATATTATACAGATTTTGTACATACCTTTGTGGTTGATTAGTCTACTTTGTAAGATAGTTGAGTTCAACAAATAAAAGTGAAGAGGGAAGAATGAATAATCGATGTTGTTGAAGATGAAGAGGGAAGATGGAGGAGTGAGAAAGAGAGAGAGAAGAGGGAAGATGAAGAATTGATGTTGTTGAAGATGATGAACCGATGTTGTTGTTGAAGTTGAAGAACTGATGTTGTCGAAGATGAAGAACCGTCTATGCATCTTGCAAATTTACTGAGAAATCAAAAGATGACTTTTTTTTTTTGGTCTGGGTTGTTGTTGATGAAGAATGTTGGAGTTCGAGACACTGCTAAGCAAATACAATTGCTTCTTGAAATCAATTTTTTATTATTGTTTTGGCTGTGCAAGCCAGTTGTTGTTTGCAACCAAAAAAAAAAAAATTATTATTATTGTTTCACTCTATTCGGTTGCCTCTTCAAATCATTTTATTTATTATTATTTTATTTGTGTGTGCCAGCTGTTGTTTGCAAAAAAATAAAATAAAATTATTCACTCTAGTTGGTTTCTATTTTTAAAATTCATTTTTTAAAATTTTTCATATTTTTTGTTTTCATTAATTTTTCTTAATATTTTAAGTAATTTTTTTGACACACCTAACATAAATACATTTAAAAAGTATAATACTAATAAAAAAAATCTTTAAAAAATTCACTAAATATAAAAAATATTAAAGAAATATGAAATTTTAATATATTTTTCGTATTTTTATGTATTTATTAATTTTTAAAAATATATTTTTACAAATATTTTACTGTTTAGATACATCTAAGTAAGATGCATCTAAAAAAGTAAAAAAAATTACTTAAAATTTTAAAAATATTCACTAAAAACAAAATATTCAAGTTCTATAAAATTGAATTTAGAAAATTGAAACCAAACACACTGATTATTATTGTGTGGTCATTATCTATTTGGTAGATTAAAATATATATAGATATATATAAGCTCTTATTTTAAGTATATTTATTTTTTTATTTTTGTGACTGTTTATCTTATAATAGTTAGTAATTGTTTTTTTTTTTTTTTTAAATATCTAAAAAAACATAACACCTACAATTATATATTAATATATATTTTAAACATGTCAGTTTTTATTGATTAGTTTATTTTATTTAGAAAATTTTGCCACAAGTGTAATATGAATTTATGACATATAAAGTCATTAATTATTGAAATAAAATGTAAAAAACTCATTTTATAGTGATTTAAAAATATAAAATATATTGGATCATACTTAAAATTAAACAAAATTGTTCAAAATTTATTTTAAAACCCAATAAATATGATTTTGAAAAAAAAAATATGTGTATCGGTAAATTTTTTTTTTTTTTCAAATTGTACGAAAAATAAAAACATTCACGGTTCCGGTTACCGCAACCATTACGATACGGGCTTTACACACCCTGCAACCGCAACCGTGCCACCACCGCTGTTACGGCGACCACAACTGCTTTTCAGAACCTTGGCTCCAACTCACTGTATTATATATGTATGTAGGTGAGCAGGGGCATGACTAGGCCTAAGCTGCTGCCTGAAGAGTTGTTTTGGTTAGCCAACCGTAGTGCCTCCCGAGGAGGTTCCCGAACTATGATGTGATCAAGTTCTTGTGAACCATGTTAAAGATCTTTTGTATTTCTTTTGTTAAGTTTGAACAGGTCTTTTGTTATCTGTATGTATAGATGGTGATGTGTGTATGACATCTTAATTATGTAAATTACGTTTAAAAATTTTGTATCCCATGCATGTCTACACAGCTTTATGGACATTGTATGTTTGTATTTGCTTCTGCTATCCCCCGTATTTTGTTTAATTTGTTTAGAGGCCTTTGGTAATCCCAAGATTACTGGCCAGTTACGGCGCCAAACCTATAGGGGTGGATTTGGGTCATGACAAAAACCATACAAATAGTAGGTTCTAACTCAAAATCCATGGATTTTCTCCTCATCAAATATCAAAACTCAAACAAGAAGTAAGAAATGAAACATGCAAATACCACGTATGTCACTATCATGAGTTCAATTCTTTCATTTCTTCAATTTGTGTTCATGTTGAGGCTTAACCCTAAACCTTCCATTAAAACCCTTACTTTATCATGAATTTATCTCAAACTCTAAAGGATTATGAGTGTGATAGTTCAATTTAGGAGATCAAGGGAGAATTCTTACCTTATGTGGTTGATTTGAGCAAATTCGTTCCCATCTCTCTTCCTTCCTTGCTCTAGGGCTCTCTTCCCTTTCTCTTTAGAACTCTCTCTCAAGTCTTTACAAAATATCTCCCTCTTATTTGTTGTCGTAAACCAATAAGGTGCCTAATCACTATTAATTGATAATTGCTCCTAAATTAGACTAATAAATCAAATGCACTTAATGAATTCTATTCTCATCTCCTACTACCCCCAAAGCACACTAAATTTATCCATACTACTGTGAATCAGGCTCTAATTGCCTATTCCAACAGTTTCATTTCAACCTTATGGTTTAACGATTCAGACAGGTCTTTTTCACATTCTAACATATCTGTCAATCAAAACATAATTCAAATAACACATGGCACATAATTAACACACATATAAGCATAAGAGTCACATGTAAACACATAATTAAGGTAAGCCACAAAATTAACAGTTAATTAAGAAGGCGGGTATTACACACACAATCACATAAGCATGTTATCACATAGCATTACAAACATACAAATATCTCTATCAAGCGAGACAAACCCACTATGGTAAGAACCACTTTCCACGTACCCAAAGTATTCAAACCCAGTACGCTCTGATATCAAGTTATAACACCTCAAAAAAATTACTATAACCCTTACTTAACATCAAAAGTGATCATAATGATAAAGTAGTTATCTTTCATTGATTTTCAATTAAGCTTTACAAAAGAGGAATATAATAGAAAGACAAGATAAGAGTTAGACGAATAAGAAATGCCTTAAAGGCTTACATCTTTCCAAGATGATGCCTGGTTGCAACAAAAGTGGACTTAAGTCCAATATAGTTAAAGCCCTTGGCTTGTACAAAAGTAAATACAGTAAATATACAAAAGGAGCTCTCGCTCCAAGTCCTCCCAGGCTATTGCCTTGGCGGAGGCATATCATCAGCACCTGAAATGTTTTTCCTAAAATCCAATAGAGATAATCCAGCACAGTATATGAATTTTAACGAAACTATAAGATGAATGCATATGCAATGCTCGTGCCAAAATATTTTACATCTCTTTTCCAAAACCGTATAATGCCAAATAAATATCATACTTCATAAGTCATTTCCTTAACAATGGAAAATGGGGTAGTGAATCAAACTCTGGGACTTTCAAAACAATACAACCTTTCCCAAAAATTTCGTCCGGAGGAAATCGTAAATTGGGACCCATGTAAACGTAGGCTATACAAGCACTACTATTGCCATTTCACGAAAAATTCGTCCGTGGGATCGGCACCTATGTATACGTGCGGTTTTCGAGACTTTCACCCTGGACACACATGCCAACTTATTGGATATAACAACAACTGCTTCCCAGATTCACTCACATTCTCCAAACAATATACATGTGCAATGTACAAATGTGAAACAATGATCGATGCAAATGACTGAGAAAATAGTTTCAATTCTCCTAATTCACATGCGATTTCTACAACAATTATAGCTATCCTCCACCGGTAGCTCAAAATAGATATTTCTAAATAGATAATTTATATTCCTTAAAGATAGACTTTCTAAATTTTAATAGGTGAGTGATAATTCATATCTGACTCCTCCATCCATATCAATATCTATCCATTTTCACATTTCTAATATCAATTCCATTTATTTATACAAAATAAACATTTAAGACATTTAGGGCAAAACCTCTTTCCTTCCAAAACACATTCTGAGTATCTAAATCAATAATTTTACCACAACTCAACCTATTTTCCACTCCCACAACCATTTTCAATACATCCATTTAAAAATCCCTCTTTTGATTTTAAACCAAAACCCCAGGTTTGTCCAAAATTTTCCAAAATCAAAAGATTTTTTTATAAAAACAAATAGTTAAGTTAAAAATCATAGAATCCCTACCCCGAAGCTAGAAGACCAAGGAGAGAGTGGAGAAACCTCAAAGAAGCCGAAATCCATTTGTTCGGATGAAAAGAGAACCCACAGAGTGTTCTACTTTTTTAACAAAGGGAGTAGGGTGAAGAAATCACTAGATCTTGGTGTTTTTGTAAAGAGAAGGTAAGTTTTACAGAGAGTGTCTAGATTTAGGGTTTTTGAAAATTTAGAGAGAGAAAGGTGAAAAAATGATGTAACAAGTGACTTTTACGGACTAATAAATGCACAGACCACTCGAGCGCAAGAAGTGACGCTCGAGCATATAGACACAAAAGATGTGACTGCTCGAGTGCAAGAAGTTGTCAATCGAGTGTGAAATACAAACTCCCAGTAGTTTGACAGACACAAGACCAACGCTCGAGCGTAATAAGGGTTGCTCGAGCGTAAAAAGCTTTGCTCGAGTGTAGAATATCACTTTCTAATAGTTTTGCAGACTACTCGAGCGCAATAAATGACACTCGAGTGTAGGAACAAAATTCTGGGCAACAATAACTCGAAAAACAAGCTACCAACCTTTCCAAACATGAGCAACATATCCGAAAAGCCGAACTCAAAGAGAGATAAGGGAAAACATAATATGAACAATTGCATGAGACAATGAAACCCGGATTCAAAATATCAACTAGGTCGCGTCTAAATCAGAAATGCTATAATTTTTTTCATAGATCCTTTTGAGCGTGAATTTAACATTCAATGGTGCTAATAAATTTGATAAGTTTGTTTTTGTATATTTTGAAAATATTTGTGTTAATAGAAACAACAATATGTTTCTTATTTATCATAAATGACACCTAAGTGGTTAGGTCCTCGTACATTATTTGAACACATTAATAAAGATATAAGCAATTTGGTTTGGTCGGAATTAGTGTTTTCAAAAAATATTAATAATTTAGTGATATATATTTTGGAGTGCATGTTTCTTTTAAAATGATAAATTTAATGGTTCAAAAATAAATTTCAAAAATATTTTTAATATAAAACCTTAAAAGTTGTTTTAGAATGAAAACAAATGAAATGTAATAAGTTAGAAGTTCTCGGTATGACAAAACGGAAAAAAAAAAAATTAAAATAAAGAAGAAGTAGTCATAAAGTTTATAAAAATATGTTGTAAAATGATTAATTTAAAAAAGGAAACTAACATTTCATTAGATGTGTAATTGTTAACAAAAAATTATTCTAAAAATAATTAAATTTTAATAATGTAATCTAAAGAAATCCATTCCTATCATACTGTAGGTTAGAAAATGTGTTATACCACATTTTTTATCTTGTTGTGAAACGATTCACGTTCCAAATACATGTCAAAGTTCAGAAAAAATTGGGTTGAGTGTGCCTAATCATTGTGGCCTTTTGATTTAGACTTTTGTGGTTTTATGTTTATCTCTTGCATTTATATTTTATTATTCTTTGTGATACATTGTGCCATTTCGGTTTAGATTTTTAGTGCTTGTAAGACGATTTATTTAAGCTTATAAAAAATATAGGTATGTAAGCCTTATTTTAGCGGGTAATGGAACAAAATTTTAAACTCGGTGTGTCGGATTGATTAAGTATAACAAATTGTGAAACTGTCCTCACACACTAATGCAATTAATAAATGCAAACATTGGGGATTAAATTAAAATATTTTTTTATATATTAGGTACTAAATTAACATGACTTAAACATTTGGAGATCAAAATGACACAAAATTTAAATTATAGAAACAAATGATTAATATAATTTGTAGTATAACAATTACCATTACACAGGCAACCTATATCGTTGCTCTCTTGAGTTATGATTCATCATCATTATAACATTAAACAACATTTTGTAAGCCAATTCAGTAATTGAGTTATGCAATACCTTTACAAAGATAATAACACATAAGATTAAAAGTGACCATCCCAAAATTGGAACGAGAATTAATAACAATAAAATTGAGGCAAGAGCTCCGGAGAAGAGACCCATATGTCCAAGAACTTTGCAATAGCTTGTGCATTGAGTTATCTCAGTTGCTAATGCTACGACATATAGGAGCACAACGACGATGAAAGCTACAATAATTATGAAGTAAGCGTTATCGAATGGAGAACAATTCTTGCTTTGGTACTTCACTTAGAGAAGACTATTCAGAGTGGAGATGAGAGGGGTAAAAATGATATGGAATACCTTGCAAGAAATAATATTTTTCTCTCTTGCGCTATCATCACAAAAAGAAAAAGAAAAAGAAAAAGAAAAAGAAAGAGAAAGCGTCAATTTATTGTAAAAATTAACTTTGATAGATTTACAAATGTGTCAAATATAATTGAGGGGAAAATGTACATCAAAGAAAATGGATTTCAATATAAAAAAAAATGTATTTATAAAAAAATAAAAATAAAGACACAAATAGGGGGTAGAGGGTGGTCCCTACGAAGGTTTTAAACATTTCATTAAAATACATGATATATTTATTAAATTTTTAACATAATAATACTTGTTATTAATTGTTTTAGGATACTAATTAGTGTGTTCGGTTTCAATTTTCTGAATTAAATTTTTTGAAAATTGAGTTTTTTATTTTTTGTTTTTTTTGTTTTTAGTGTATAGTTTTAAAAATTTAAACATTTTTTTTTTACTTTTTAAATGCACCTTACTTAGATGTATCTAAACAGTAAAATATTTGTGAAAAAATATTTCAAAAAATTAATAAATACACAAAATATGAAAAATATATTGATTTTTTGTACTTTTTTTCGTATTTTTGGTATTTAGTGAATTTTTTATAGATTTTTTTCACAAAAATTATACTTTTTAAGTGTATTTATGTTAGGTGTGTCCAAAAATTTTAAAAAATTGCTTAAAATATTAAAAAATTTAGTAAAAACAAAAAAAATACGAAAAATAAGAAAGTAGAATTTTTTGAAAAATATTTTCAAAAAACTAAAACCAAACAAAGTGATACAACTCTTATAATATCATTTGCACTTTGCCTCCCTTATCTTAGTGCCAAAATGCAAACATAATAACCAAATAAGGACATTAATATTCTAAAAATTTAATAAATGTGTCATATATTTTATACATAATTTGATTTTCTATAAATTCCTAATAAAATCCTAACAAAAAAGATAAACTATAATAAGATAATATTTTGAGAGAGGTTATAACATCTCTAACGTTTACTCTTTTTTTCCATCAAATTTGAGTAAAAACTTTATCTGATATCGCGCGTTCCAATGGAGTAATCTGGGATTTCATCAAACCACCAGTCGACCGAGAGGACAACCGGGGGGATGTCCGGTAGGTCCCGACCAGTGTAAATTTTTTAAAATTCTGAAACAAAATTTTCAAGCAGGTGGTTGACCGGAGGGACAACTGGCAGTTGTTCGGTGCTCATACATTGTTCAACAGCCACCTATAAAGCTAACGGCTATGTACAGTAATTTGGTGAAAGGATTCAGCTTCCTTAATTTGATGAAAAATTTGAGATATTCTCAATTTGATATTGATTTGGTGTTGACGTTGGAGGACTAGTTTTGTACGTTTTTCATCAAATTTAAATTTTGTTAGGTCCTATCTTGTCAAAATCCCGCGAACAAAACTCAGTGATTGAGTTGTAAATTTTCTGTGTTTTTTTTCTTTCTCGCTCGAGCGAAGATGTACTCGCTCGAGCGAAGGACTGCGTCTGGTATAAAACCTGAAGGAGATAAATGTGCGCTCGAGCATGGAATTGGTGGATCGAGCAAAGGTCAATGCTCGCTCGAGCGAAGATGAAGGTGGCTCGAGCGACGAATTGCTTCCATACAAAAACCTGAAAGTGTTGTTTCCTCGCTCGAGCGAAGAGTTCGTGGCTCAAGCGAAGGCACTAGTAGAAATCACGCGAGATAAGCTTCTCACTCGAGCGAAAGGATCCTCGCTCGAGCGAGCTTCAGAATCCGGAATTTTTCAAGAGTTTGGTTTCTTTCAGAAATGGGATTCTTTTTGGCTTTCTATAAGAAGATGGTTTTCTCCTAAAACTTGGGGACTGGTTTTTTAGATCTAATTCAAGAGTTCTAGAGTTTTGGTTGAAGTTTTCTTCTGAGATTTTTCATAGTTTTCCTTGATGTTCTTGAGAGAGTTCTAAACTTATGCATTAAGATTCATACATCAAGGAGGTTGATTCTTAATATTCAAGTGAGTTCTCTTCGGTGGATTCCGAAGATTAAAACGTAGAATTCAAAAGGCGTTTGATTCTACGCAGTCATTAATTCGACAAGTGAAGTTGTGGTGTGGAATCAACTTCAGGATCAGTTCCGTGACGAAGGCGTGGTGAAAGAGTTACAGAAGATTCAGAGACAAATTGACTGGGTTAGGTAATTTGTATGGTATCTTTGTAATCTTTTAGTTCTTCAGTAGTGGATTGATCAGTGGCGGTTCGCCCGTGGTTTTTTATTACAATTGAAGGTTCTTCAATTGTGGTTTTTTCCACGTAAAAAATCGTTTGTGTCGATTTATTGTTTATTCTTAAAAACAGACAATCTAAAATCACTCTCGTAAGTGCTTGATGATTTTAGGTTGAGTGTTTTGAATTGTTGGGATTTGGAATACGTTAATCTTGATCTAATCACGAATCACGTAGGATTTTCAATTGGTATCAGAGCGGGTCACTCTTTGTTTTATCAAAAACTTTGTTTTTTCAAAACTATAGGAGTGTGATTTTGTGTGACTAGTATCATGGATTCTATTCGTGAAGGTAACTCGATTCATAGACCCCCTTTGCTAGACGGTACAAACTATTCTTATTGGAAAGCTCGTATGAGAGCATTTTTAAAATCCATCGATGAGAAAGTTTGGCACTGCGTAATCTTTGGGTGGAGTGAACCTAGAATCACCGTTAATGGCATTGATATTCCTAAACCCCTTGATAAATGGGACACAACTGATTACCAGAACTCGAGTTGGAACAGCAAGGCTCTCAACTCCCTCTTCTGCTCTGTCACACCTGAAGAATTCCGTCGAATTTGCACGTGTGAAATAGCAAAAGAGGCGTGGGATATTCTTGAAACAATTCACGAAGGTACTACCTCCGTTAAAAGGTCAAAACTTCAACGTCTCACCTCCGCCTTTGAAACCTTTTTTATGCGCGACGATGAGACGTTTGATGATTTCTATGTTAAACTCAGTGATATCGTGAATTCCTGTTTTACTCTCGGTGAAAAAATCCCGGAAGCGAAAGTTGTTGGAAAAATTTTGAGGTCCCTTCCCGAGAGGTTCCAATCAAAGGTGACAGCCATTGAGGAGGCTCAGAATGTTGATACCCTCAAGCTCGATCAATTGGTTGGAAATTTGCAAACTTATGAAGCCCACCAAATTTCAAAGAAAAAGCAAAAAGAAACTATGGCTTTCACGAGTGCTCATGAAACTGCAAAACCTCCGGAGACTGAATTTGATTTAGAGTCTGAGATGACGGCTATGCTTACAAAACAGTTTAAAAATTTTTTGAAAAAGAAGCCTAATTTCAGAGCCCCTATTTCAAAAGATAAGAATAATGACAAACCCAAAACTGTTCCACCAAAATTTGCTCAAACTACTGAAAAGAAGATTGTAAGGGGGCCAGGGGTCAAGTGCTATGAATGTCAAGGTTTTGGGCATATATCCCTTGAATGCCCTTCGAAAAAGAATTGGAAGAAAGTCTACACCGTAACTTGGGATGATGAAAGCGGGTCGGAACAAGAACTCGAAGAACCTGAATCTGGTGAAGATGGGGATAGTGCTTTCATGGCATTTTGGGCCACGGTTTCTTAACCTCTTCCAAAGCACTTGGAATCAGCTCGTGGTCAAAACTTGCATCATGCTCCCACCTTTGATGGGACTAACTATCTGTATTGGAAAATCAGAATGAGGGCTTTTCTGAGAGCCTTTGAACCAGAAGGTTGGCAAGCCATTGAAGAAGATACAGAAAGTGCAGATAATCCGGGCAATCAGAGAGCCCTGATCACTATTCGTGGTGCAATCTCCAATGAAGAACAGCAACGGGTTGTTCACTGCACAAAGGCTAAAGATGCATGGGAAATTCTGAGCCAATTCCATGAAGGAAGAGATCCACCTCCACCACCACCCAGCAACTTATCTATCTTTGTTGCTAGAGTGGACGAGGTCAAGAAGAATGAGGAGCAAAGAGAGGATGATGAAATATCTGAAGACATTGATGAGATCAATGGCGATGAACTACAACAAGCTTACGAGAAGCTGTATGAGGAATCTCTGAATTTGTCTAAAACCAATGACAAACTCTCTCTCAAGCTCAAAACATGTGAGAGTGAGAATGTCCGGCTCAAAGGAGAACTCTTGACAGCAAAACAGAATGTCATCAAGATCTCAAGTGACAGGCAAGACTTATGTGGAAAACTTCTATCCTGTGAAACTGAAAGGAATGAACTTCTGAAGGTGTATTCCACATATGAAGAAAAACTTGAAAGTCTTGAGCTGTCACAAGCTGCATTGGAAGAGAAAGTCAGACAGAAAGATGAAGAACTCCGTATTGCTAGAGCAACAATTGCCATGTGGAACAAAGGTTCCAGATCTCTAGAAGACATACTCGGGTCTCAACAAATGGGTTCTGACAAAAGAGGGCTAGGCTATGGTGCGACAGCTCACAACGGACAGGCCTCTACTTTACATAACTTGAAGACTCAAGTAAAGGGCAAATTGAAGATAGACCAGGTTGATCCTTCTCTTCATCAAACAAAAGCAGGTAAGATCAACAAAAAGGAGGTAAAACCTGTTTTTATTTGTCATCACTGTGGTAGGTATGGCCACATTCGTCCTTACTGTTTTGAACTGTTTGGTAAGGTGTCTCGAAAGGGTAGAAATTCTAATACTTTTTGGGTTAGGAGACAACCTTACATGTCTAGGCAGAACACCAAGACTAAAAAGATTTGGGTTAGAAAAGATGATTTGACTTGTTTTGTTGCTCACACTGCTCTAAAAGCACGTGACTCACACATGTGGTATCTATAAGTGTTGCTGGTTTTCCCAAGCTAGATAATGCCTTACTTGTTGATGGCCTTAAAGCAAATCTTTTGAGCATTAGTCAAATGTGTGATTCCCATCATGAAGTATTGTTTTCAAAAGATAAATGTGAAATTTTGGATAAAAAGGGAAATACTGTTCTACATGGGGTTCGCACATCTGATAACTGCTATGGGATTCTTACAACTAATGATCTCACTTGTCATTCTGCCATCATAAGTAACATTGATCTGTGGCATCAAAGATTAGGTCACATGAATTTCAAAGACCTAACTAAGATAGCCAACAAAGAGCTTGTGAGAGGAGTTCCTAAACTGGGTAAGAATTTGAGCCATGTGTGTGGACCATGTCAGCTTGGCAAGCAAACCCGTGCTCCCCATAAAAAGGTGAACAGCTTTACAACCAAACGTCCCCTTGAATTGGTTCACATGGATTTAATGGGTCCTACTCGCACTGAAAGCATTGGAGGTAAAAGATACATTTTTTTAACTGTTGATGATTTTACTCGATTCTCATGGGTAAATTTTTTAAGGGAAAAATCTGATACGTTTAATGCTTTCCAGGCTTTAGTCCTTAAAATCCAAAATGAACAGGGTGTTTCCATTGGGCGTATCATAAGAATCCGAACTGATCATGGTCGTGAATTTGAAAATAGTTCGTTTCCGGATTTTTGTGATATGCATGGAATTAAGCATGAGTTTTTGCACCTATTACTCCACAACAAAATGGAGTGGTTGAGAGGAAGAACAGAGTTGTTCAAGAAATGGCTAGGGTCATGCTCCTTAGTAAAAGTCTTCCTCCTAAGTTTTGGGCCGAAGCCCTAAATACTGCGGTTTATGTCATAAATCGTGTGTATTTAAGGCCCGACACTTTACAAACTCCTTATGAATTGTGGAAGGGTTTGAAACCTAATGTAAAATACTTCAAAACTTTTGGGAGTAAGTGTTACATCTTCAAAGATAGAGAGCCCTTGGGAAAATTTGACTCCCGAAGTGATGAAGGTATTTTCCTAGGGTATTCAACCAATAGTAGGGCTTTTCGAGTCTATAACCTGCGAACTTCATCATTAATGGAATCTATCAATGTGGTTATAGATGACACAGGTTCTCCTACTCCGGCAACAAATGAGGATGACAATGATGAGTCCCCAATCTTGGATACTGAATCACAAAATCAAGGAGAAGCTGAGGTTCAATCACGAGAAAATGTTACAGCACCATCCTCACAGGTAAGTACAAGTCCCAAGAGTGCTCAAAGGGACATCACTCCTGTTGCCCCTATCACCGCAAGTCCTGAACTTAAACCATCAGCAAGGGTGAAACTGAATCATTCAGCTCAACAGGTGATTGGAAGTGTTTCGGATCGAATGAAAACTCGAAGACAGATTCGGGATGAGGTATCACACATGTGTTATGTTTCTTTAATTGAACCTAAGAATTTTAAAGAGGCCTTGCTAGATGATAGTTGGGTCAATGCTATGCATGAAGAATTAGGTCAATTTGAGCGTAACAAAGTTTGGACCCTTGTTCCCAGACCTAGAGACATGAATGTGATAGGTACCAAGTGGATCTTCAAAAATAAATCTGATGAGAATGGTATTGTTGTAAGGAATAAAGCTAGGTTGGTTGCTCAAGGCTACACACAAGTAGAGGGTATTGACTATGATGAGACGTTTGCCCCAGTTGCACGTCTTGAATCTATTCGCATTTTGCTTGGTGTTGCATGTTTTCTTGGCTTTAAATTGTTTCAGATGGATGTGAAAAGTGCTTTTCTGAATGGGTACTTAAAAGAAGAGGCATATGTTGAGCAACCAAAAGGGTTTGAGGACCCTAAATGTCCTAATCATGTCTACAAGTTAGACAAGGCTTTGTATGGATTGAAACAGGCTCCTCGAGCTTGGTATGATAGGCTAACAACCTTTCTGCTTGATAATGATTTTCAAAGGGGTAGTGTGGATAAGACCTTATTTGTGAAACATACTAAGTCTCATATTCTTGTTGCTCAAATCTATGTTGATGATATTGTATTTGGTTCCACTGCTGATCATCTTGTGAAATATTTTTCGGATTGCATGACACATGAGTTTGAGATGAGCATGATGGGAGAGTTGTCTTATTTTTTGGGTCTCCAAATTAAACAGTCTCCTTCGGGCATATTTGTTTCTCAGTCTAAGTATGCTAAAAATCTTGTGTCCAAGTTTGGTCTTGAGTTTTCCAAACATGCACGCACTCCCATGAGCACCAGTCTTCACCTCTCCAAAGATTCCTCTGGTATTGATGCTGATCCTACCCTTTATAGGAGTATGATAGGGAGTCTTTTGTATCTCACAGCCAGTCGTCCTGATATTTCTTTCAGTGTCGGTGTTTGTGCTCGTTACCAAGCCAGTCCTAAAGAGTCTCACATTCTTGTGGTAAAACGCATCATCAAGTATGTTAATGGGACCTTGGGGTATGGGGTTTGGTTTTCCACTGATACTACAGCCGAAATTACTGGTTTTTCTGATGCCGACTGGGCAGGGTGCGCTGATGATAGGAAAAGTACATCGGGGGGGTGTTTTTACCTTGGAAATAATCTGGTTTCTTGGCATAGTAAAAAGCAGAATGCCATCTCTCTTTCCACTGCTGAGGCTGAGTACATTGCTACAGGGAGTTGTTGTGCCCAAATGTTGTGGATGAAGCAAATGCTTCATGATTATGGAATAGAACAGAACACTCTCACTCTTTTTTGTGATAACACAAGTGCCATAAACATTTCAAAAAATCCTGTCCAACACTCTCGCACCAAACACATTGACATCCGTCATCATTTTATTCGAGAGTTAGTGGATGAAGGCCTTGTTGTTTTGGAACATGTTTCTACTGAGCATCAAAAAGCTGATATTTTTACAAAACCCCTTGATCTTCTTCGATTTGAGTATCTTAGAAAGACCTTGGGTGTAATGTCTCAGTAACTAGGTTGTTTCCTGTGAGGTGAGTGTGACTGGTTGGCTTACTGTTCCTGGATGTGATAATCTATGATTGAGTTCTGATATCTTTGTATCAAATTTTATATGAACACTGCTCATGTTGCATACAAGATCTTTTTCATCTTTGTTCATAGCTCATTCTGAATGCCCATACTCATTTACTTCATGATCTCATTCTGTACACATCCTTGAGATAAACTGTTGCAGGGGTTTCCGCACAAGTAATCAAAGTTTTCTATGGACCACTGACAGTGTTTCTTGTACTCTTTCAGAGGAATTGACCTATACTGGTATATCATGGGTGATGTTAAGTCTCTTAACCATCGACCATCTTATTTCACTTCTATGGTTTCTCCCTCAGTACATGATTTCCGGGCATTAGGAAAAGGCTAGCTCAAAAAGCACCAACCAGGCCATCATTTTGATTTCATTCTTCTCTGGTTTGGTCTCCATACTCTTGAGCGTGTATGCCACCAGTGAGTGCCCACAAGAAATTAAAAAAAAAAAAAAAAAAAAAAAAAGGGATCATTGTCTGAGGGGGAGCTTTCACATTTACTCAACAAATACCCCGTGATTCCCAGTGGTTTGACTTTTCTTTGTGATGGTCAGTTACTCTTGTCGGAGGTCCAGCCATCAGATCACTACGAGGATTAACTCTAGCTTTGTGGCTCTCAAGGATTGCACACACACACATTCTTTATATGAGCACTCATGTGTGTTTTTGAGTTATGCATTCTCATGATGCGTGTGGCTTTGATTTAATATTATCTGTTTTATTCATGAGCTGTTGTTTCATCTCGTTTCTCAAATTTTCAGGACTAAGAATTGATGGATACTCTTGTCCTTGTGGAATAGTCTGTCACCTGGTCACCTTGCTTGTTACAAAAATATCCTAGGTGTTTTTATTTTAAAAAAAAAAAAAAAAAAAAAAAAAAAAATTGTTTTTATTTTTTCTTCTTGGCTCGAGCGACTGGGTCCTCGCTCGAGCGTGCTTCTGCTTCTTCACTTCGACCTGAGAGCTTGTTATTCTCGCTCGAGCGAACCTTTCCTGGCTCGAGCGAACTGTTGCAGTTCCGAATTTAAATTGGGGGTCTCTTCAGTTCATTTTTTTTATCTCTTCGTGTTCTTCTCTCTCTCTCCCCTAGGGCTTTTGTGTTCTCCTTTGCTGGGATCGTTTGCGGGTTCTCTCTTGATTTTGGGGTGTCTTCGTTTCTTCCTTGCACATTCCTCATCATTGGTAAGTTTTTTTTAATTTTTTTTATTTTTTATTTTTTTTCCTTTATTTCGGATTGGGATTGTGCCTGTGCTCTGCCTCTATCTAGAATTCATTCTTAGTTCTTTGCTACTGATTCCACTTCTCTTCATGTTCTAGGGTACTTGGTTTGATTTATATGCTTTGCATTGCTTCTAGGGTTTCGCTTTGGGTTGGTTTGTCTTGAGAGTTTATTTGTTTGAACATTGGGGCTTTTAGGGTTTTTCTGGTCTCATATTGGGATGTTCTTGTTGTTACATGATTTTGACCATATGTGACTGTGATTTGTTTTCTCTGCTCTTATTATTGTTGATGTCTGGTTCATATCTGCTCCTGCCTTATGCTCATTGTTCATCTTGCTATATAGCCTGGGTTCTAATTGTCGTTCTATTTGGCTATTGATGTGTTTATCTGATTTTTTCACTACTGTTGCACTACTGTTTTTTTTTTTTGTTGGACTCATAAGCTCTTGCCTTACACTTCTTGTTCTCACATGTTTGTTTTTTACTAATAGACTAATGTTTTCTGTATGTGCTTCTTGGTTTGGCATTGGGGATGTGGGGTGTGTCTGGTCTGGTTGTTTACTGATGTGTCTTGTTTTGAATTCTCTTGGGTTGTGTTAGTCATGGCAGAGTCTTCTAAACGTCGCAAGACGGTTACTTCTCGTCCTTCCTTCAATACTACCAAATTTGAGTCCAAAGTCAAGGCAACATTGTTTAAAGAGTCCTTTGCCTCTCGCAAAGTTCACTTAGAGCGCAATGTGTTACCTAATGCTTTTGAGGTTATTCCCATTCGGTCTTTGTTTGATCCGTTAGGTGGTGATCAAGTATTACATTTTTCCGGTCCACAAAATCTAAGTCTCATCCGAGAGTTCTATTGCAACATCCATTCTATTAACCGCGAAGCCTGTACCTTTCAGACTTGGGTTAGGAAGCAGTCCCTTGACATTACTGGGGATTTGTTTCGGGTTTTTCTTGGTCTTCCTGAAGTTGAATCTTGTCATTTCCCTTTTCTTACCCGATCTGGTGTCAATTTTAATATGGTTGCTTCTAAGTTGTGTGGTGTTTCCCGGACATGGATTGCTGGGGCTCTCATTCAGCAGAATAAGTTGCTTCCTCGATTCCGTCTTCTCAATATTATTGTGTGCGCCAATATTTATGTCACCACCCATTCCTCACATATTACTCAGGACCAGGGTTATGTTTTGTATTGCATTCATCATCGACTTCCCATTGATCTTCCTGAGTTGATTGTGTCTAAAATGATTGGGGTCTTTGAGGGTCGCAAATCTTTGGGACTTCCTTATGGGTGTTTTCTTACTCGTTTTCTCTCTTCTCTTCATGTCCCTGTTTTTGATGATGATGAGTTTGCCCATCCCACAAAACCCATCACCAAACTCATTGTATCCCAGAGTCAGGCTCGCGTGAGGGGGAGTGGGTCAGGGGTTGGGGGTTCCCATGCAGGTGGTCCAGATGATGCAGGTGATGATGATCCTTTTGCCGAGGAGGAGGAGGTAGAGGCTGCCCATACAGCTCCCACAGCGAGTACTCATAGCTTGGAGCAGGTTCTTACTCATCGCCTTGATCTTATAGATGCTCGACTTGACGAGCAGAGTGCTCAGCTGGCACATATACTATCTCTCCTACAGATGCAGCATCATCCACCTTCTTCCTAGTGTTGGTTTTTTGACTATCTCTTTGGCTGGATGTTCCTTATACTGTATATCTTGCTTTTGTCTCTCTCCCGGACAAAAAGGGGGAGATGGTTTATATATGTTTGATTTGGATATGTTATGTTTGATTTGGATATATTGGCTTATTGTTTTGGGGATATATGCATGCTTATTTATTTACAGCTCAATGGATTAGTAGTTTTTCATTTATGATCTATATACATACAATGAAACTGTCTTAATATTTTTTTTTGTGCATAACAAAATTTTTTTTTAAGTTTATGGTGTGCAGATTGGGAGGTTCACAAGATTGGTTTCATTGTTTGTCTTTCTTCAAGGTGTAATTCATTAGATCATTTCTTGAGTTGTAATTATTTTGTACGTTCTTTGAGTTGTAATGTGGTCAGGAAATTGTTTAGAAAGTTTTGTCCGGGTATTGACAAAGGGGGAGATTGTTAGGTCCTATCTTGTCAAAATCCCACGAACAAAACTCAGTGATTGAGTTGTAAATTTTCTGTGTTTTTTTTCTTTCTCGCTCGAGCGAAGATGTACTCGCTCAAGCGAAGGACTGCGTCTGGTATAAAACCTGAAGGAGATAAATGTGCGCTCGAGCATGGAATTGGTGGATCGAGCAAAGGTCAATGCTCGCTCGAGCGAAGATGAAGGTGGCTCGAGCGACGAATTGCTTCCATACAAAAACCTGAAAGTGTTGTTTCCTCGCTCGAGCGAAGAGTTCGTGGCTCGAGCGAAGGCACTAGTAGAAATCACGCGAGATAAACTTCTCGCTCGAGCGAGCTTCAGAATCCGGAATTTTTCAAGAGTTTGGTTTCTTTCAGAACTGGGATTCTTTTTGGCTTTCTATAAGAAGATGGTTTTCTCCTAAAACTTGGGGACTGGTTTTTTAGATCTAATTCAAGAGTTCTAGAGTTTTGGTTGAAGTTTTCTTCTGAGATTGTTCATAGTTTTCCTTGATGTTCTTGAGAGAGTTCTAAACTTATGCATTAAGATTCATACATCAAGGAGGTTGATTCTTAATATTCAAGTGAGTTCTCTTCGGTGGATTCCGAAGATTAAATCGTAGAATTCAAAAGGCGTTTGATTCTACGCAGTCGTTAATTCGACAAGTGAAGTTGTGGTGTGGAATCAACTTCAGGATCAGTTCCGTGACGAAGGCGTGGTGAAAGAGTTACAAAAGATTCAGAGACAAATTGACTGGGTTAGGTAATTTGTATGGTATCTTTGTAATCTTTTAGTTCTTCAGTAGTGGATTGATCAGTGGCGGTTCGCCCGTGGTTTTTTATTACAATTGAAGGTTCTTCAATTGTGGTTTTTTCCACGTAAAAAATCGTTTGTGTCGATTTATTGTTTATTCTTAAAAACAGACAATCTAAAATCACTCTCGTAAGTGCTTGATGATTTTAGGTTGAGTGTTTTGAATTGTTGGGATTTGGAATACGTTAATCTTGATCTAATCACGAATCACGTAGGATTTTCAAATTTGAAAAATAAAAGATGAAGCGTTGGAGATACTCTTAACTATTGAATTTTGAAATTCAAGAGGTCAAAATTGTAAATATGTCATAATTTAAGAAAATTTATTGCAATTTATCTTAATTTTTTTCACCCCATCAAAAAAAATTGAAGACAAAAACCCTAAATCAGACTTTAATTAGCATGTCAATTGCATAGTTGGAAAGATCTAACAAAGCTGCTTATGTAAAATTATGTGGTAGTTATGTTTGTGGGGCCCAGTAAATTATCTAACCATAAATATAATTATCTTTTCTTATCGATCGCTAATTTTGAGGATTGATTAGGAAACAAAACGGAGGTGTCAATAACCACTACAGAATGGTAAAAAGAAAAAAGAAAAGAAAAACACTCGACCTCAAGAGTCAACACTAATCATCAAACATTATGAATTGAATTTGAATTTTGGGTTAAAATAGTCACAAAATAACAAAATAGACTAAAAACTCAACAAGACAAAATATCACATCCAAACTATATTCATTTTATTTTTTCTCTAATAAAAAACAAAAAAAAAAATAAAAATAAAAAAGTCTACTCTAAACGAGGCTTTTTAGCCCAAGTTAAAAAGCCTAAAAAGCCAATCCACATCCTAAATGAACCATAGTAGTCTGCCTGTAGGGATTATCTACAAGGAGACTATTACAGAGGAACTAAATTTGAAAGTGTAGGCAAACAAGATAACAATTGTGGGGACATATTTTCTGAGTGCCAACACGTGGCCAAGGTGACGCCGAAGTGTCAGTCGAGGTGCCACGTGCCCTGGTCATAACGCCGAGGTGATCTCAGCTAGGCCGAGGTTATCTCCGAAGATATCGGAGTCCGGGATAAGCGGATAAGAGACAAGAGTCCTAGAAAGAGGAAGGACCTTAGCCTGGATAAGGATAAAGCTCTTAGGGAGTTTATCTTTATCTATTGGAGAGTCCAAGATAAGCACAAAGCTGAAGTCCATTGAAGCTAGGCTTCTATTGGGACTAGGATTGAGTTGGCTATAAAAGAGAGGCACCCTCATGGGTCTAAGGTACACAATTTATATTCTGAATAGTGAGTTAACCTCTTTTGCTATCTTTGAGAGATAATTGACTTGATCATCGGAGTACCTCCGGGTGGACGAACCATCGCCAGAATCTCTTCTTTCTGTTACAGGTTGTTCGAGACTAATCTATTTTGCCAGTGCTCTCCAGCTAAGTACTAATTTGGCAGTGTGGTCGGAAATTGACTCACACAATTTGGCGCCATCTGTGGGAAAGACAGGAGAATGGATGACCAACGACGGACAGAAAGAGAAGGTTGGGGACGACACTCCTACTGGGAGTGGAAAACCTATTGACCTTGACGTCAAAGGAGACAACTGTAACGAAGAGACTCGTGATAAGAATTATGAAGGAAAGAACATCGGCCAGGAGGGCGACGTACAGAAGAAATAAGACCGAAACGAGTACTATAACGAGGATAACCTCCAGGTATGGAAAGATAGATGCCTACGGAGGGACGAAGAGATGAAGGTGATGGCGAACAAATTGGCAGACCTGCAATCGGTCGTCAATTTCATGATGCAAAACAACGTCATGCAGCCATCGTTCCCGCTGCAAGACACGCCGATTCCAGCGGCCAATGCCCAGAAGGGAGGGCAGAAAACAATCCCTGTAGCCCCCCAGCACACCAGGAGCGAAAAACACTCTCACCGGCTTTCAAGGGAGGTCGGGCGAGGAGAGTCGAGAAGGGAAGAATCTCGGAGGACACATCGCACCAAGGAAGCAGACCCGAAAGAACATTGGCATGTTCAAAGGCAGGAGTTGTGCTTTGACGCAACTGATGGAGAAAGGTCAAAAAGGACTTACAACGAAGCTGAGAGTAGTGCACTGAAAAGACTGAAATCAGGAGATCGCCGAGCTCCTGGGTAGACCAAAGAGGACTTGAGAGATTACCTCAAGAAGAAGCAACAAAATGCCAAGGTAACTTCCCCTGTTAAGCCGAGAACACCATTCTCGGTGGATTGGACAAATTTGAGGCCCCAAAAAGATTCAGTATGCCGAGGTTCCAGATCTACGACGGGAAGTCAGACCCCAACTTCCACGTCGGTTTGTACCTAAACTCGATGGCGTTATACACCGGGAACGTGCCGTTGCTTTGCAAGGTGGTCCCCTCATCCTTCGGAGAAATTGCATCAGACTGGTTTCACAAGTTGCCGAAAGGAACTGTGAAAACTTGGGAAGGCCTGGCCGAGATGTTTGTGGCCAGGTTTGTGACAAACAAATTACAACCGTTAAGGGTAGACGCCCCGATGGCTCTGAAAATTAGCAAGGATGAAAGCTTTAGAGCCTATGCCAAAAGGTATTATGAGGTATTCAACCGAATACCCAAGTGCAACCAAGAGATGGCGGTTGTGTCTTTTGAGAATGGCCTAAGAGATGATTGTCTACTACGAAAGTCGTTGGTGAAGACATTGCCAAAAAGCATGGAAGAGCTCATGGCCAGAATTGAGAAATATGCCAAAGCCGAGGAAGACACGCTAGGGACTAAGGAGACAAAGCAAGAAAAAGGAAACGGCTCGCCGAAGCGAGGCCGAGGTAACAATGGATCCAACAAGCAAGAGATAGGACTGAGGGCTGCACAGGCAGTCACAACTGTATTCCGAATTCCAATTCACAAAGTCCTGGATAAAATCCGAACCCAGCCCAACTTTAGAGCACCAGCGAGGGTACCAAGAGAGTTTATGGGAAGAAGCCTTGGTAAGCATTGTGCTTACCACAATGAAGATGGGCATCTGACTCAGGGTTGCAGAGCCCTAAAAGCACACCTAGAAGATCTGGTAAGGCAAGGCCATTTAAGGGACCTTGTAGATGAAGCCAGGACAAGGGAAGAGCATGCAAGATTGCCTCAGGCACCAGTAGCTCCACCTCCCCCAACACAGCAACCGCAGGCAGGAGGACCTCGGGTAATTAATGTAATTCACTCGAAGGTCAACGAAAACGAAATACAGGGAGAGACCCAGAAGGTAAAGTACTTGCAGCATGTGTACCAGGTCCAGGAGAAAAGACCTCAGGATAAGGAGTGCCAGGGACCAATAGTGTCTTTTACTGAAGTCAACCTTGAGATGGTGCAGCATCTACATAACGATGCCTTGGTAGTATCCCTCCAAGTTGGAGAGTGCCAAGTGAAGCGCATTCTAACTGACCAAGGCAGCTCTTGTGACATCATGTATGTCAGGTGTTACAAGGAGCTTGGCCTTCACCCAGACGATATGGAGCAATCCAATGGCCCAATGGTCGGGTTCAATGGAACGCCGACGTGGTCACTGGGAGCAGCAAGCTTGGAGGTGCAGGCTGGTACCAAAAAGATAAAGACAGAGTTCACCATAATCGACACACCCTCCCCTTACAATGCTATCCTGGGGAGGCCATGGCTACATGCAATGGGGGCTGTTCCCTCAACACCGCATTAGTTATTGCGGTTCCCAACAGAGCATGAGATAGAGGAGGTCAGAGGGGATCAGCTGCAGGCAAAGAGCTGCTCCATGACAGCGATGAAATCCACCTGCAGCATACGAGAACCAGAGACAGTAGAGATCGAAGACGAGGACATAGAAGTCCTAGATGACGTCAGCAAAGAGCTAGCCGAGAAAAGTAAAGAAGCTCTGAAGAAAATCCTTGTCCAGCAAGGGGATGAGGAACGTTTCTTCCTTCTCGGCTCGGGCTTAGCCTAGGAAGAGGAAAAAGAACTGGAGGCTTTCTTGAGAGCAAACATTGAGGTATTTTCCTAGACACCTTACGAGATGCCTAGCATTAACCCTGAGGTCACTTGCCATAAACTGAACGTAGACAGGTCGGCCAAACCTGTAATCCAACGAGCAAGAAGACCGACGTTGATGCATGTTGAGGTAGTGGAAGAGCAAGTAGACAGACTTCTGGAGGCCAAAGCCATTCGAGAGGTAAATTATCCAATATGGCTATCGAACACAGTGGTGGTGAAGAAAAAGAATAGTAAATGGAGGGTCTGTGTGGACTTTACCAGCCTAAACAAGGCCTGTCCCAAAGACAGTTTTCCATTACCTAAGATAGACCAACTGGTGGATGCCACTTCAGGGCATGGAAGAATGAGCTTCCTGGATGCCTACAGGGGATACCATCAGATAGCCATGTACCCCCCATATGAGGAGAAGACTGCGTTTATCACCCCAAAAGGGCTGTATTGCTATAGAGTGATGCCTTTTGGGTTGAAAAACGCAGGAGCAACTTACCAGAGATTGGTAACCAAGATGTTCAAATACCTGATTGGCTGAATAGTGGAGGTATACATTGATGACATGGTCGTGAAGACCAAGGAGCCTGAGAATCATCTAGAAGACTTTAGGGCAGTTTTTGACATCTATAGAACATATCGACTCTAACTCAATCCATCAAAGTGTGCATTTGGAGTTGGATCTGGTTAGTTCTTGGGATACTTGGTGACCAGAAGGGGCATTGAGGCTAGCCCAGATCAGATCAAGGCCATCCTAGAACTGAAAAGCCCAACATCGGCGAAGCAAGTACAGATGTTGACTGGAAGGCCTGCAGCCCTGAACAAGTTCATAAGCAAAAGTTCTGACAAATGCAGACCCTTCTTCAGCTTAGTAAAGAAGGTCATAGACTTCTTATGGATAGAAGAGTGCGAAGTCGCCTTGGCTGACTTAAAGAAGTATTTGACCACGGCTCCAGTTCTCTAAAATCCAGAACCTGGAGAGGAGCTGTTCCTGTACTTAGCAGTTTCGGAGGATGCGGTAAGTGCAGTGGTAATTCGAGAAGAAAAAGGGGAGCAAAGTGCTGTTTACTATGTAAGCAAAACCCTGGCTAATGCAGAGACCAGGTATTTACCCTTGGAGAAGTTAACACTGGCCTTAGTAATGGCTTCAAAGAAGCTGAACCATTACTTTCAAGCCCACAAAATTGTGGTGCTAACTGCACATCCTTTGAAGTCCCTGTTGCAGCAGGGAGATCTGACAGGCAGAATAGCCAGGTGGGCAGTAGCCTTGGGCCAGTATGACCTGGAATACAGACCCAGAACAGCAATCAAAGGCCAAGTTTTGGCCGACTTCGTGGCCAAGTTCACGCCAGGATCCATCGTACATCAAGCTCCGTTGAACCGAGGTGAACGATGTCCTAGCGAGCAAAGAGGAGCCCAGCCAAGGGCAACAGAACAAAGGAAGGAAGAAAAACTTAGGCCCTGCAGCATTTACATCGGCGACGCTTTTCGACTGTTTGTTGATGGGAGCTCAAACCGAAAAGGAGCGGGGGCAGGAGTAGTACTGGTGTCTCCAGATGGACAGATACTAGAACAATCCATTCGTTTGGGGTTCAAGGCCTCAAACAATGAAACAAAGTATAAAACACTAATTGCAAGACTAAAACTGGCAGCAACAGTAGAAGCTGATGAAGTGATAGTCTTTTGTGACTCCCAGTTTATAGTCAACCAAACAACAGGCGAGTTTGCAGCCCAAGATGAAATGATGTCGGCCTACGCAAAGGAGATCAACAGGTTGGTGGCCTTGTTTCAAAATTGCCGACTACAGCAGGTTAGCCGAGATGATAACAGTCACGCTGATGCCCTGGCCAACCTGACTAGTGCAATACAACCTGGAAAGGCAAGGACGATAATGGTTGACTACTTGTCGGGCCCGAGCATCGAACCACTGACCACAGAGCATGAAACAATGTGTGTGGACATGGGACCAAGCTGGATGGATGCAATAGTAGCATTCCTGAAAGAAGGAAAACTGCCAGATGATCATAAAGAGGCACACAAGATCAGATTGAAGTCGACAAGATTTAGTTTGACAGCAGAGGGACATCTCTACAGAAGATCCTTCATTGGACCCCTTTTGAGGTGTGTACATCATTCACAAGTTAAAGATTTTTTGTACGAAATACATGAAGGAGTATGTGGAAGCCACGCTGGAGGCAGATCACTTGCTTATAGGGCCATTACCCAAGGGTATTGGTGTCCCTACATGCAGAAAGATACAGAAGCCTATGTCAAGAAGTGTGAAAAGTGCCAAAGGTTTTCACCACTGATACACCAACCAGCAGCAGACCTGAATCTAGTATCCAGTCCTTGGCCGTTTGCCCAATGGGGGCATGGATCTTGTTGGAAAACTGCCCCAAGCAACTGGGCAAAGGAAGTACCTGCTGGTAGCAACAGATTACTTCACTAAGTGGATAGAAGCTGAACCCCTTGCCAAGATCCGAGATGTGGATGTGAAGAACTTCATATGGAGGAACATCATCGCCAGGTTTGGGATCCCAAAGGCAATAGTTGCAGACAATGGAACACAATTTGACAGTAAGCTAATGAAGAGCTTCTGTGCAAAATTCAGAATTAAGAATTATTTTTCGACCCGAAGTTTTCCTCAAACCAATGGACAAGCAGAAGCGTCCAACAAAGTTATCTTGGAAGGGATAAAGAAGAGGCCGCAAGCAACAAAGGAAAAGTAGGTGGATGAATTGCCCAGTGTACTCTGGGCATATCGGACTACGCCGAGAAGATCAACGGGAGAATCCCTATTTGCTATGGCTTATGGCACAGAAACAGTCATTCCGGTAGAGGTCGGCATCCCAGGGATCAGAACTCAGGGAGTAGAGAATGTGACTAATGATGTATTATTAGCCCGAGATCTGGATCTACTAGAAGAAAGAAGGGAGAGAGCTGCAATTCAGCTGGCGGCATACCAACAGCAGCTTGCCAGGGCTTATAATAAGAAGGTGAACCCACGAGAGTTCCAAGTTGGTGACCTCATCCTGAGAAAGGTCGTCGACAACAAGAAGGATCCCAGAGAAGGCAAGCTTGGCCCAAATTGGGAAGGACCCTATAGAATCATCTCGGTATTGGGCAATGGGGCATATCGGCTTGAAGATAATGGAGGCAAAGAGTTGCCAAGGCCCTGGAATACTTGCAATCTGAAATTTTTCTATCATTAGACTTTCTTGTTCTTTGTTATTAGCCGAAGTAATAAATAAAGTTTTAGCTTGATTTATTTACACTTGTGACTGATAAGATACTTGACGATGTTT
Organism: Camellia granthamiana; assembly: GCA_036172215.1. Taxonomy (NCBI): domain Eukaryota; kingdom Viridiplantae; phylum Streptophyta; class Magnoliopsida; order Ericales; family Theaceae; genus Camellia; species Camellia granthamiana. Next base: position 23,554,886 of record CM069908.1, on the reverse strand, counting down.
CTAGAATACATGCATAATGGGAACCCAAGTGGAAGTTAAGTTCACATTAGGGGGCAGAGAGTTGGAAAATGGTTCCTGGAAAGGTAGAAATTACAAGCTAAAATCAACTTAACACTTGTTGAAATTTGTGAAAAATTTACAGGTTGAAGTTAAACCGAGGTTATGTTTAACACTTGTTGAAATTTGTGAAAAATTTACAAGTTAAAGTTAAACCGAGGTTATGTTTAACACTTGTTGAAATTTGTGAAAAATTTACAGGTTGAAGTTAAACCGAGGTCATGTTTAACACTTGTTGAAATTTGTGAAAAATTTACAGGTTGAAGTTAAACCGAGGTCATGTTTAACACTTGTTGAAATTTGTGAAAAATTTACAGGTTGAAGTTAAACCGAGGCCATGTTTAACACTTGTTGAAATTTGTGAAAAATTTACAAGTTGAAGTTAAACCGAGGTCATGTTTAACGCTTGTTGAAATTTGTGAAAAATTTACAAATTGAAGTTAAACCGAGGTCATGTTTAACGCTTGTTGAAATTTGTGAAAAATTTACAAGTTGAAGTTAAACCGAGGTCATGTTTAACACTTGTTGAAATTTGTGAAAAATTTACAAGTTGAAGTTAAACCGAGGTAATGACTAAAAGAAAAATTGGTCTAAACACTTGTTGAAATTTTTTAGAAAAATTTACAAGTTAAGACCAAGGTTGTACTAAAAGAAGTACTTATGTACTTGCCGAGATAAAAGCGTTGGTTTGAATAAACCGAGGTATATCACCCCGAGGAGATTATACAGTTAAGGTGTACATTAAAGAAATGCAAAATATTCTAAGTATAAGAGTCATATAAGAACAGAAAAAGAAGACAAACATTCAAAGAAGAGATTAGAGAATGCATTCAGAAAAGAAAGACAGAACTTCGGCCTAAACATTGAAAAGTAATTGTTCTGATTACAAAAGTGGCACGTCGGCCAAATTAAAGCTTACACTGTTCCAAAAAAGAAGAAAAAGAAGAAAAACAAAGTACAAAGTACAAGAAGCAAAAGGGAAACAATTTACTCGGCGTCGGCGGCAGGTTGTGTCTCTTCCCCAGAAGACAGTTGGGAAGACATCTCAGCAGGCTTCTAAGTAGCGAGCTCAACATTAATCTCCTGAAGAGTTTGATCAAGGCTCTTCTCGGCGAGTGGCACGTCGGAGTCTGTCTTCTGGGAGGTGGTATCTTTGGAAATTTCATTATCATCTTGAGACAAGTCCACGAGTTGCGCATTCAAAGTAGGGGATTTAGCCCCAGCAGCCTCCTTGGTCTTCCTCACCAAAGCTTCCTCCTTGGACCCAAAATCGTCTTCGAATTGGCTTAGAGTAGGGGGGAATGGCAGGACGAGGACGTCGGCATTCCTGAGGGGGGAGTCCTCGGGGACATCAAGTTTTTTTAGGGCAGCCATCCAACCAAGGGTGAAACCCTTGTTGCATGCCTGCTTCACCTGACTCTTGTAGTCCACCGTGACATCGGCCACCCCCTCAACGTATGCCTTTTCGTCAGCGGCCTTGATCTCGGCCTCTTTTGTGGCCAAGGCATCCTGCAGTTCTTTCTGGGCCTCGGCCATCTTTTCTTCGGCCTCTTTCTTCTGGGCCTCAAGAACCTTGTTAATGGCCTCAATGGCATCCGCTTTTTCTTCGGCCTCATTCTTAGCTTTAACAGCAGTCTTGGCCTGGTCCACCAAGGTTTTCATTTTTGCCTCGGCCCTTGTGAGGTTCTTTTGAAAACCAGCTACCTCCCTCATTTTGTCGGCCAACTCCTTCCTCATCTCAAAAGCTTGCATTGAGAAGGAGCGGGCGTGCTGGATCGCCTGAAAGAAAATAAATAGAACAAAAGTTAGTAAAATTCTCTGAGTATGAAGGAATAGAGAAATAAAAATACCAAGTGCGAAAGACTTACTTGAACAGAATGCTGGAGCATCAGAGCGAAGTTTTTGTACTCGCTCATCTCGGCGTTTCGGTTGAGATCGTTTGGAAGGAGCAAAGCCGTTGAGAGGGCGACGCCGACTTCGAGGTCAGTCGCACTGTCGCCAGCTCTGACTGGCTTGTCCTCGATAATGATCTGGGGTCCCCAAGGGGCATCTAGTTTCATTGGCCCCGAGGTTGTGGCTGACTCAGACCTCGGCCTCTTTGACCGAGTGGACTGAGATGGTTCGGCCTCGGCGGGCCTCTTCTCGGCGGCGGAAGGGGTCTTTTCACTCTCAGCCAATTTTGAAATTGGCAAGGTGTCCTCAGTATCAATCTGAGTCACCGTTGCCTTTGGCTGAGCCTTCTTCAGCCTTTTTTGTTTCGACTTTGGAGGAGGCTGGGACTGCGCTGGTTGGGCATCGATGGTAGATAGGATGTCGGCCAAGAGATCTTCAGTGACTGCCTTCTTGCGGCCCATCTCAGCAGCAAAAACAGTTCGGCGTTGTCGACGGCGTTGAGATGGTGGGATCAGTTGTGGAGCAGAGGTAGATGGCTGCTCTGTTGGATCAGAGGTTGACCCCTGATTTGGCCGAGATGATGAAGTTATGGGAGAAGTAGTGGCGGACGGAAGAGATTGACTCTCCTTCTTCTTCTTCGAAACGTTGGGGAGAACTGACTTAGAGGTGGGAATGAAATTGAGTAGCAAAGGATCTCTTCGCCTCGGAATGGGTAGATCCAACAACTTCTTCAAGCCCTTGCTGGGGAAAAAGGACTTGCGGAAGTCTTTTGCTGGTTAAGGAAGAGCTGCAAAAAAAAAAAAAAAACAGACATTAGAACAAACAAAGTATTGAAGACTTTAAAAAAACTGGGCTCTTACCATTATCCTCTACAAAAACTGTTCGAGGAAGAGGGTAGAGGTGGAGGTCATCATCTAGAGCAAACTCCCAGTTCCCCGAGATAATGAAGTAATCATCCCCGGCTCCCTTGTTGGAGTCTGGGAGGTCGGCAACAATTTTATACTCTGTGGACCTCAGCTTGAGGTAGTAAATATAGCCTTTCTCTAACTTGAGGCCACACATGGTGTAGCAGTATTGGATATCGGCTAAGGTAACCCTAGCATTCTCCTGTTTGGCTAAGGCTATTATACCATTGATGACACGGTAGGAATTGATGGCGAGCTGCATTGGGTTCAATTTATAGTAATGGAGTATCTCACGGAAGAGGGTGTCTAGTGGGAGCCTAAGTCCACACTCAATAAAAGCTACAACGGGGAAAGGCATAGAATCAGTTGTGGGCATGATGGAGTCATCCTCTCCAGCCAACCTCAGATGAACGTCGGCAGCGATGGAAAACTCCTGCCTGAAGTACTCTAACTTAGTCGGGGTGTTTAACTTAGTCGGGGTGTTTACCCTATGCTTCCACATACCCATGATGTCGACTTAATTGGAAGAGTTGGATTTCAGAAGAAAGTGTTTTGGAAGGGTTTAAGGGAACTCGGCAAAAACCTAAGTTCACGCTATAGTAAGAATTTGTATGGATCTAAGGGGAATTTGTGTTAGTTCTTCCTAGGGTTCGTAAGTTCTATAGACAAATCCCAAAAACCTAGATCTGTGGAAACGAAGATTGAAGGCACGAATATGGAAAAGACACAGAAAACAGAAAACAAGAACGTGTTTCAGAATCAAAAACAGTGATGAACTATCAAGAACATTGTGACAAAGTGTGCACAAGGGTGCAAGGCCAAGAACAGTGGCAAAAGTGAACAAATTTGTGAGCAGTGTGTGTGTATTCAAGACATGAATTGGGCAAAAGAAAAATCGTAAAATAAACGTGCACAGATACGTGATTCATAAATCAAGAACTTGAACAAAATAGCAATGGCGACGAGTAATGAAAGCTTTTTGAAGAGAAACACAGACTAATAAAGGAGGAATAAGTAACTCACCAAAGAAAAATGAAGCCGGCGTTGAGTTCGCCGAAGTCAGACGACAACAGCAAAACGACAGAGCGGTGAAAGCTTCGCCGGAGGGGAAGACTGGAAGCAATCACAGAGCTTGCGAGCTTGAGACAATGGCGGATTTGAGAAAGTAAGAGAGAGAGAGGGTTTTTTTCGCAAAAGTGATGATGAAGAGGTGAGAAGACGAGGAGAGAGGGAATAAGTTTTGTCAAAAACGCGAAGAGGCGGCAAAACGCAATTGATGTGTCTCAAACAATGTGTTTGTCAGACGGCACACGCAGGCGCAAGGCGACCTAATGGCGCGTATCGGACACGGTCTAGTGGGGGACAGACGTGTGGTTAAAAAGCTTGAAATATTGTGCGTGACAGCTTATATGCGTGATAAACCTCTTAGAATTCTTGGTTTAATGAAGCAATGACTTCGGCTGGTGGGAAGATCTCGGCTAAATAACTCGAATAAACTAGGTTATTGGTTCTAAAAAGCCTTGATGAGACAGACTACAGGATCTGGTCGTGTGAAGCCAACATATGATGACTTCGGTAATTGATAATAGAGCAAGATAGCCGACATGCTATACGATATGACGATATAGGTTCCATCACCTCAGGATGCCGAGGTAATAGAACCTAGGGGGCAGTTGTGGGGACATATTTTTTGAGTGCCAACACGTGGCCAAGGTGACACCGAAGTGTCAGCCGAGGTGCCACGTGCCCTGGTCATAACGCCGAGGTGATCTCAGCTAGGCTGAGGTTATCTCCGAAGATATCAGAGTCCGGGATAAGCGGATAAGAGATAAGAGTCCTAGAAAGAGGAAGGACCTCAGCCTGGATAAGGATAAAGCTCTTAGGGAATTTATCTTTATCTATTGGAGAGTCCAAGATAAGCACAGAGCTGAAGTCCATTGAAGCTAGGCTTCTATTGGGACTAGGATTGATTTGGCTATAAAAGAGAGACACCCCCATGGGTCTAAGGTACGCAATTTATATTCTGAATAGTGAGTTAAGCTCTTTTGCTATCTTTGAGAGATAACTGACTTGATCATCGGAGTGCCTCCGGGTGGACGAACCACCACCGGAATCTCTTCTTTCTGTTGCAGGTTGTTCGGGACTAATCTATTCTTCCAGTGCTCTCCAGCTAAGTACTAATTTGGCAGTGTGGTCGAACATTGACTCACACAACAACCAAACAAGAAAGATAAATGACATGGAATTCTTGTTACTTTTTTTTACTTCAAAATATTTTCATTACATTGTGTTTTAAAATTAAAAAATGGTAGAGACTCAAATAATACATAATTGTAAATCTCACATTTATGTGGGTCTCATACTATGTGACTGTTTGATAATTTTTTTGATAGAATATTTTTTTTTTATCTTTAGAATTACTCTTAAATTTTTTCACATAATTAAATGATCATAAATATCTTAAGGCCACATAAAAATTTAGGAATAAAGATACCTTTTTTTTGGATATGTAGTGTATCTTGTGCTAACTTGCGCGCACTAGACTAAGTCTCTACAATCTGAATAAGCTTTTCGAAACAGGTTTATTTCCTACAGAGAGTTTTACTAGTGAGGGAAGAGGAATTCTTTGAATTTAGCAAGTGTACTGCCAAAAATAATAGAGTGTCTTGATAAAGTAAAATAAAACATGATCCTTTCCACTTTTTTATATGCCTAAAATGTTGTCTAATATTTTATACAGTGTATTACAAGTAATGTATTATAGAGGATCTGAATTTTCATAGCAATAACACAAACTTCAACAAATTCCATGTACAAAGTTACAAAACATAAACGAACCAGTCTCTAAAACTTTTAATCGAAACAGAAACGAGGGAAAAAAAAAGAAAAAGAAAAGAAAGAAAGAAAGATGAATTAATACTTACTTGTCATTCATAACATTTGTCTATTGTGGGTTGGGCATGTTTACAATCTCGCTCGTCTTCTACCCCTTCCTTAGCTTGATATAGAATTTTTCAGTTTGTTAAGAGTTGTTAGCACCCACTTTGATTCTATATTTATATTCTGACCAGAGACAAATCCATTTGTGGATTAATTAATTTATTTAAATTCTTTTTCGGTACTAGCTTCCAATGATCCTACCAAGTTCAACCGATGTTTTTCTCGAATGAAACAAATCTAAAAATAATCATGACCCTTTACGAAGGGACATCTTTCATTTTTATTGACATTAATAAATAAAAAATATATTGTGATATAAAAAGATGAAAATGAATCAGTTTGTTTGGTTTTGATTTTCAGAGAATGTTACTTTTTATTTTTCGTATTTTAATACTTTCAATGAATTTTTTTAATATTTTAAGTAATTTTTTATTTTTTATTTTTTAGACACACGTAACATTAGGGATGCTCATGGTTCGGTTACGGTCAGAAAACTTTCAATCTGCTATCCATCCGCCGGATTGGCCGATTAAAAAAAATCAATCTGCATTCGTTTGCCAGATTGACGGATGCGGATTGAACGAATTGGCAGATTAGTGGATGGATGCGAATCGATTTGGCGGTTTAAACTTTTACAAATTTTGAACATAATACAACAACTTGTCAACATTTTTTTTGGATAACAATCCAACTCAACATAACCAAAACATTATCAAGTAAATTTTCAAATACCAATAATAAATACATATAAAAAATCATGTATTGTCAAAACTATTTCATTATTTTTTTTATTCAAAAACTATTTAATTTAATTTATTTTTTTAAAATGATAAAATTAAGCCTTATATTTTTCACACAAAAATACAAATATCAACACTTGCCATTTGATAAAAGGATTTCCAAATTGAAAACACAACAGAATATCTAAACAAATTGAAAACACAAAATCTTACAAACTGATAGGGGTGCTCACGATTTAGCGGTTTGATTGCGGCCAAAGTAACCTTAAATCTGCCATCCATCTAAAACTAGACAGATTGAAAAAAATCAATCCTCAACCGTCCGCTCGTCATCACGCATCTGTCCAAAATGCGGCAGATCGGTTCGGTTTGGTCGGTTCGGGCGGATCGAAATATCCACTACTCACCCCTACTTAACATAAATACACTTAAAAAGAATAATATTTGTGAAAAAAATTCTTTAAAAAATACCCAAAATACCAAAAAATACAAAAATTCAATATATTTTTCATATTTTTGTGTATTTATTAATTTTTTAAAATATGTTTTCACAAATATTTTACTATTTAGATACATCTAAGAAGGTGCTCTAAAAAAGTAAAAAAATTACTTAAAATTTTAAAAATATTCATTAGAAACAAAAAAGTATGAAAAACGAAAAACTTAATTTTCAAAAAACTAAATTTAGAAAGCTGAAACCAAACACACTGATTGTTTTTCCATCCATACAACTATGGCTGTGCAAGTATTCACCCGAATCGCTAAAATCAAATGGCCTCAACCAATTCGTTACAAAATGGACAATTTTAATGGTCTGAGTAGATGAATGCAGATGCATTTTTTTCAATCTGTTTAAGTTTGGACAAATGGCAAATGGGAGGCCACTTGACCTAACTTGATCCGCTAATACCCTCAAGAAAATGATGTTATACTTTTTATATTTTGTATGCTAAAAGAAAACCTTTTAAGTAGTATTACATATGTTATTGAAATATGAAAGTTGGGCATTTATTTTTATTATAAAAAAAAAAAAAAAATTGGATAAAAAATAGTAAAGAATTACTAAAAAATAGTTCTAAAAAAGGTCCAAACCGATAACGCTCCAAATGCCAAACCAATTTGCATCTATTAACCAAGTCGTACGTCCAGTTCAATCTACATTCTCTAACCAAGCGGACCTGCTTAAGGTCAAACAGTTGGTGGAGACGACTCGACCCAACTCGATCTGCAAGCACCCTTACATACAACTAACGAATGACTGATGGAAAATGAGCAATTTGTTATGTGAATTTAAACCTTAAAAAATTATAATATAATTATGTTAAATTTATGGGATTTAGTGTATTTTTCTCTCAAATCTCTGTAAGAATGATTTTGGAAAGATAAGTTTTTCTTAAATTTTAGTCTATTTTTTAAGTGGGACCCATGCGCCAAGGTTGGTGGGTATTGGTGGTAACGCATTCTATGTCGCGTTATGATTCACGTAGTATATTTGGTTGTTCAAAACCATTATCTGGTGAATGGGAAATTGAAGCCAAAGTAAGCTCCATGAAAATGGTGGGTTGGTGGGTTTTCCAAATTGAATGAAGGAAAGCTTGTCCCACATTGCTTGGTTAGACTAACACTGTATGGGTTTCTAAGTTTTGAGTTTGGACCTTAGAGTAGGCCCTAAGGGGCACTCAAGTTTTGTAGAATGGGAGGTTATGGGCAAAGTGTGTTAGACCCATTAGACCCAAAACAAACACGCACGTGCCGCTGTCCATTCAAGCGGGCTGGGTGCAGGTGTGAGGTTGGATTGGACTTGTTTGGCTCAATGCTTAACTTTTTAGGCAAAAAAAAAAAAAAATTTGAATATTATTTTTTCTAAAGTTAAATTATTACTGTTTGGAATTTTAATTTCGATTTGAAATTCAAACTTAATTCCGAAATGACCCTAACGTTTTTGAACGTTGGCAGTTTGGTTCGTTGCACCTTTTCAGAATTTTCCTCCAACTAAACAGGTTCATTATCTGTTCAAATTTAACCCGAACAGGTACATTACCTGTTCAAATCTGTCCGAACAAGTTTGTTACCTGTTGAAGTCTATTTTGTAAAGCCACCTGTTCACCTATAAATAGACAAGTCCTCCATTTGATTATTCATCCAATTTTCGTTCTTCTTGTCAGCTTTTATTTCTTGTATTTTGTTGTATAAATTTCCTGTAAGAAAGAGTATAAACACAGAGTGTGTTCATTGGACATTTAGTTTGTAGTGCTGCTACTAAATTGTCGTTGATTATTTTATTTTAGGAGATAGACATCCATAATTTGAAGGCACCGTGGAGAGGACAAATCTGTCTTAAGAACACAACATTGAACACTGGACTTGATCAAATTTTGTTCGAGAAAATAATACTATAAGTGGTTGGTTTTGTTTTTTCCTTTTCTTTTTCCCAAATTCTGGTTTTGTTTTTTTGTAATAAAATAAAAATATGTTTATCTTATTTTTTATATATTTGTACTTTTTTGTTTTTTATAATAAAACAGACTATCTCTTTTCTTAATTTTCTTTCTTCGAATACTGTGAACATTGGCTAACAATCTCAAGACATGTTAAAGGAGTTCACCTGTTATTTTTTTTTTCTTTCTTTCTCTTTTACTGTGACGAATTACGCTTGTTGTTTGTCTCTTTTGTCAATTTAACCCTTTTACAAAAATAATTGCTCACATTATAGTGATTTAGTCAAATTGAGATTGAACTGAAATTAAAAAGTAAAATAATTTATTCATTCTACTCAAAATAATTGAAAGGTTGATATTTAATTTGAAAAGAAATATATATATATTATATTTCTGAATAAATTATTTTACTCTTTTGCAATAAATTAGATTAAATTAGTATAATATAAAAAGTTAAATAAAAAAATTAAAATAGACTTTGAATACAATGAAAGTGTTGCTCCTGTAGGAGACTTCCAGGAAGTTTGATGGTAAACTAGTGAGGTGTAATGTAACTCAGGATCATCTTCCATGGTTACTCAAATTTTTTTTATCAAATTTAAATTTCATGAAAAATGACTTATTTTCTTACTCTAACAGTTTCATCAAATAGGTATCAAATCGAGAATTTCTATTTTTTTTTCATTAAACTAAGGACGAATGTCCCTTTTATCAAATCATTGTTTATTGCCATTACCGGATGTCTCTTATGATGTTCCTCGGATGTTTTTCCGATTGTCCCCCAGATGACCACCTCAAGACAAAAATTTATAAAAAATTATATTGATCGGTCGATCGATCGATTGTTAGCCTGGTCAATTGGTGGTTTGATAAAACTTTAAAATCCTCTGGTAGAATATTTGATATAAAAAAAAAAATTTACTCAAACTTTTACTCAAATTTAATAAATAAAAAAAATTAATAGAGAGGCTTTAAGCACCTAAAAAAGAAAGGTTGGTCTTTTGTCTTGGCACTTTTTGGAAGAAACGACGAGAGCCATGACAGAAAATGTGGCGAAATTAAAAAACGTTTATGGGATAAGATAGAGCAGATGCTTTCCAGCTTCTCTCTCCAGATTGGGTCACGACTCACATGATTCTACTAAAATTTATGGCTTGGATTAGCCAAAAAAAAAAAAAAAAAAAAAAGAAAAAGAAAAAATTTAAATTCCCTCTGACGGGTCTCTTCCTCCTTTATTGATACACACACACACACACACCACACACACACACACACTCTCTCTCTCTCTCTCTCTCTCTCTCTCTCTCTCTCTCTCTCTCTCTCATTTTTAATAAAAAATTAAAAAAATATTTTAATTTTTTTCATTTTATTTTCATAATATATTTATATAATTTTTAATATAAAATTTTAATTTTATAAAATTAATATCATTGAAAATATACCCTTTAAAATGAGACTAATATTAAATATATTTAATATAAAATTAAAATAAATAAAAAGTAATTACTATATTCAGTTATGCTTTCAAATTATTATTTTTTAAATATAAAAATTAATTTGATGAAATAAACACACAAATTATTTTGTTTTCAAATAATTTTTGAAAACACATAAATTTAAATATAATAACAAAGGATGGTATCGGTTTTTATGATATGATTTGATGATGGTGATGATTCTTTTAATTTTGTTTTTTTGCTTTTGATTTTGATTTTGGAGCAGAAAATTTGAGTGGTTGGACAGCGGCGGGGAGGAGAAGGAGAGGGGTATTGGGCTTTTGTGAAAAGGCAGTGGCTTGGTTTCAGTTCACTATTTAGATTGAAGGATTCCGTTCGGCTTATTGGGTTTACTTTTGGATTTTTTTTTTTGATAATTTGAATCGTTTATATTTTAAGATTTGTTGAGTACATTATCCATATAAAAAATCACGTCGATCAGATAACAGATATTATGTATTCGGATCATTTTTTTATGAACCGTTGATTTTCTGATCGTTTATTTTTTTTCAAACAAAAGTGATCAAAATACATAATATCGTTATCCAATCGACGTAATTTTTTACAGAGATAATGTACTTAAGAAATTTTAAAATGTGAACGATTCAAATTGTTAAAAAAAAAAAACTTAAAAACAAGTTCAATAGGCCGAATTAGACCGAATTGTTCCAAATCTGCACTGGCGACAGTCCAAACCCTTGTGAAAAATAGAGGAGAGGTGTGGTTGGTGGAGGAGGAGTATGAAAAACGGAGAGGTAGGGGTTGTTGGAAAAAATGGTTTAATATAGGCATATTTTTTAGCCAAATTTGGGTGGGTCCCCAAACATCTTTTGGGGTGGGTCCGAAGAGGTGAAGTGTTCCTTGCCGCGTGGCAAGTCACACAGTGAAGACGGTACGTCAAAACCATTTATGAGTGAATGGGAAGTTGACGTCGTTTTCAGGTCTAACATTAATTTTTTAGATAAAATTCTTTTGAATTTTTTTTTAATAAAAAAATTATTGTGGGAATTTAATTTAATTCTAAATTCTAATTTTTGGTTCCTAAGTGGTTTCCTAAAGTTTGTAATTGTGGAATTTTAATTAATTCTAAATTCAAATTTTAGATTCCTAAATGATTTCCTAAAATTTGTACCTCTTTCTTGATTTATTAAACTATTCAAATAGTTTAATATATATATTCAAATAGTTTAATATATATATATATATTCCATATAGTTTAATTAATAAAGCTCCATCAGTTTGGAACAAGTTGCACTAACGGACAAACTTTTCAAATTTCCACTAACGGAACTTTTTCCAAGTTGTTTGAATTTTTTGCAACGGTCAAACCTTGTTTGATACAGTGGTGCACCTTTTCTTTTCAAATAAATACCTGTTCGGGTATGTTTGAAAGGTCACCAAGTGGGCTATCTATACACATCACTTTTCCAGCAGTCCGTATCCAAAAAATTTAATCTGAAATTTTGTCCTTTTGCTGTCCATTTCCTTTTAGTGCATTATTCTTCATATATAATTTTAGGAATAAATATTCAGAGAGATAGAATACAGGTTTGGTTCGCCGAACAAATTGTTTGGAGTACTACTACATTTTGTGAAGATCATTGTATCTTGGGAGATAGACGCCACTCAACCGTAAGTACCGTAACGAGGCGAATCTGTCTTAAGGACAGAATGTCACACACTCGACTTGGTCTTTAATTATTGATTCGATTCAACAAAACAATTTATGTAAGTTTATTTTATTTTGTTTGAATTATTTTCAGTTTATTTTATATACACAGAAAATTGTTCCAACAATCTTAAGACAGAATCGAATTATTCTGTTTACAGAATTTTTCGTTTGTTTCCTTTTCTCTTTCTTCTTTTAAGAAAATTATTTTATGTGAATTTACAAAATAATATTCTGGTTGAAAAAACAAATAGTGATTATATGCTATTTGACAGATAGTAGTAATATACTGTCTCTTTTTCTTTGACAACTAGTAGTACGATACTGGTGTCATTAACAATTCAGAATATATTTTTGTGAAATTTTGTCAGAAAATTAATTTTGGTTTTTAGAATTTATTTTCTGAGTTTTTATTAATTAAAATTCTTTTTCAGTATTTTAATTATTGGAGTGTAACAAGAGATTTAAATTTCTGTGTGAAATTAATTTGGTTAAATAAAATTTTATTTTATTTCCAAATTAATTGAAAAATAAAAGTTATATTCTTATTTCTTTTATTTTACAGAATTTAATTTTCTGTGTGGAATTAATTTGGTTAAATAAAATTTTATTTTATTTCCAAATTAATTGAAAAATAAAAGTTATATTCTTATTTCTTTTATTTTACAGAATTTAATTTTCTGTGTGGAATTATTTTGGTTAAATAAAATTTTATTTTATTTCCAAATTAATTGAAAAAATAAAAGTTATATTTTTTATATTTTTTATTTTTCAGAATTTAATTTCCTGTGTGGAATTAATTTGGTTGAATAAAATTTTATTTTATTTCCAAATTAATTGGAAAATAAAAGTTACATTTTTGTTTCTTTTTTTTTTTGCAGAATTTAATTCTGTGAATTTGGTTTAATTTTCTGTGTAGTGTAAATTCTAATTATAATTTTGTTTTATAAATTAGAATTGATGGCTACTGAAACTAATGCCCAAACAAGTACTACTGTGGTGACTGCAATGACGCCAACCCCTTCTCCTGTTGTAACAGTACCGGTAAATTACGGTGAAAAGCCAGAGAAGTTCTTAGGAACTGACTTTAAAAGATGGCAACATAAAATGTTGTTCTATCTTACAATTCTGAACTTGGCTCGTTTCCTCCGTGAAGATGCTCCTATCCTGAAAGAGGATGAAACCGACCGGCAAGTGGTTGCTGCGGTTGATGCTTGGAAACATGCCGATTTCCTTTGCCGGAATTACATCTTGAATGGACTTGATAACACATTATACAACGTTTACAGTCCTATCAAGACAGCAAAGGAACTTTGGGAGTCTTTGGAGAAAAAGTACAAAACGGAAGATGCCGGCTCAAAGAAATTTGTGGTTAGCAGATTCCTGGATTTTGTAATGGTTGATTCAAAAACTGTGATCAGCCAAGCTCAAGATTTCCAACTCATTCTGCATGACATTCACATAGAAGGCATGTCTCTCAGTGAATCCTTTCAAGTTGTAGCCTTAATTGAAAAATTACCAAAAGGCTGGAAGGAATTCAAGAACTACCTCAAACACAAGCGCAAAGAAATTTCTATGGACGAATTAATTGTGCGTTTGAGGATTGAGGAGGACAACCGCAATTCTGAAAAGCGGGCTGGTAAGCATCTTATGGAGTCTAAGGCAAATGTGGTGGAACATGTTTCAAAAACCAAGAAACGAAAGTCTTCTGGAGAAAGTTCATCACAAGGCTCTAAAGGAGGGGATAATAAAAAGTACAAGTTTCATGGCAAATGTTACATCTGTGACAAAGAGGGACATCGGGCCAAAGATTGCCGTAGCAAAGGCAAAAGCAAAAGAATAACAAGCAAGAAGCCTGCTCAAGCCCATATGACCGAAGTGGACAAGATTTCCAATAGTGTAGGTGACATCAATCTTTCTGCAGTTGTTTTCGAGGCAAATCTTGTCGGAAATCCTAAAGAATGTTGGGTGGACACTGGTGCTACTTGCCACATTTGTGCCGACAAAAAGATGTTCACATCTTATTCTTCAGTGGACAATGGTGAACAACTTTTTATGGGCAACTCCTCAACTTCCAAAGTTGAAGGACAAGGAAAGATTGTACTCAAGATGACATCAGGAAAGGAACTCACTCTCAACAATGTGCTGCATGTACCGGACATTCGCAAGAATCTTGTTTTCGGATCTTTGTTAAGTAAGAATGGGTTTAGGCTAGTATTTGAGAGTGATAAATTTGTACTTACTAAGAATGGGATGTATGTAGGAAAAGGTTACATGTCTGATGGCCTTTTCAAGTTAAATGTAATGACCATTGTACCCTCTGTTAATACTACATTTTCTTCTTACTTGCTTGAGTCTTCAAATTTATGGCATGGTAGACTAGGACATGTTAATTATGGATCTTTGCATAGATTAATTACTATGGAATGTTTACCTAAATTTGACATTGATTCAAATCATAAATATGAAATTTGTGTTGAGGCGAAATTATCTAAAACTCCTTTTCATTCAACTGAAAGAAGTACGGAACCACTTGAATTAATTCATAGTGACATTTGTGATTTTAAATCAATTCAAACTAGAGGTGGGAAAAAAATATTTTATCACTTTTATAGATGACTATACTAGATATAGTTATGTTTATTTAATTCGAACCAAGGATGAAACTTTAGAAACTTTTATTCAATATAAGAATGAAGTTGAAAATCAACTTGGTAAGAAAATCAAGAAATTTAGAAGTGATAGAGGTAGTGAATATGAATCACCTTTTGATGAGTTTTGTAAAGAACATGAAATAATTCATCAAACCACTGCTCCTTACTCACCTCAGCAAAAGGGAATTGCTGAAAGGAAAAATAGGACTTTAAAAAAAATGATGAATGCCATGTTAATCAGTTCTGGATTACCTCAGAACTTGTGGGGGGAAGCAATACTTTCTGCTAATTATATTTTAAATAAAGTACCCTGAAAGAAAATAAATCAAACACCTTATGAATTGTGGCATGGAAGAGTACTATCCTAGAAATACTTAAAAGTGTGGGGGTGTTTGGCAAAAGTGGCTATTCCTAGTCCTAAAAGACTAAGATAGGTCCTAAGACCATTGATTGCATTTTCATTGGTTATGCCAAGAATAGTAGTGCATATCGGTTTTTGATTCATAAATCAGAACATTCCGAAATGCATGTAAATACTATTATTGAGTCTAGGAATGCATCATTCTTTGAACATGTATTTCCGAATAAGACTGGACAGGAAACTAGTAACAATAAAAGATCTCTTGATGCTATTACTAGTAAGGATCAAGAACATGATCAAGAACAAGAGTTAGATCAAAATAAGGAAGAGGAACTTAGGCGTAGTAAACGTGCTAGAACCTCAAAATCTTTTGGTCCAGATTTCCTAACATTTTTGTTAGAAAATGTGCCTTTAACTTTTAAAGAGGCTATGTCCAGTCCTGAAGCTCCTTTATGGAAAGAAGCTGTCAACAGTGAAGTTGAATCCATCTTGCAAAATCACACTTGGGAATTAGTGGACTTGCCACCAGGTTGTAAACCTCTTAGGTACAAGTGGATTTTCAAAAGAAAATTGAAAGCGGATGGATCAATTAACAAATACAAAGCAAGACTTGTGGTCAAAGGATTTAGACAAAAAGAAAGTCTTGATTACTTTGACACATACTCACCGGTTACTAGAATAACATCCATTAGAATGCTAATTGCCATTGCATCTCTATACAACCTAGAAATTCATCAAATGGATGTGAAAACCGCTTTCTTAAATGGTGAGTTAAATGAAGAAATTTACATGGAACAATCAGAAGGTTTTTCTGTTCCCGGAAAAGAAAAGAAAGTGTGTAAATTGGTTAAATCATTATATGGTTTAAAACAAGCGCCAAAGCAGTGGCATGAGAAATTTGACAAGGCAATGATGTCAAATGGATTTAAAATTAATGAGTGTGACAAATGTGTTTATATTAAAAACACAGATAAAGGTTATGTCATTGTATGTCTTTATGTAGATGATATGCTCATCATTGGTAGTAATAATGACATGATTAAAACTACCATGAAAATGTTGAATAAACATTTTGACATGAAGGACATGGGCATTGCTGATGTAATTCTTGGTATGAAAATTACCAAAACATCAGAATGTTATGCTTTGTCACAATCTCATTACATTGAGAAAATACTTGACAAATTCAGCAAAGATGATGATCATCTTGCTAGAACACCTGTAGATGTTAATTTGCATCTTTCTAAGAATGTATAGGAAAATATTTCTCAATTAGAGTATGCCCAAATTATTGGAAGCTTAATGTACTTGATAAACTGCACTCGCCCAGATATAGCTTATGTAGTAAGTAAATTAAGTAGATATATGAGTAACCCAGGAGTAGAACACTGGAAAGCAATTATAAGGGTTCTAAGATATCTCCGATTTACTCGTAACATTGGGTTAAATTATACTAGATATCCAACAATACTTGAAGGATACTGTGATGCAAATTGGATATCGGATACTAGAGACACGAAGTCCACCAGTGGGTATTTCTTTACTCTTGGTGGGGCGGCTGTATCTTGGAAATTTTCCAAACAAACTTGCATTGTTAGGTCTACTATGGAATCAGAATTCATAGCTTTAGACAAAGCTGGGGAAGAGGTAGAATGGCTTCGCCACTTCCTTGAAGATATTCCAATTTGGCCAAAACCGGTGCCTGCTATATGCATACATTGTGATAGTCAATCAGCTATAGGTAGAGCATAGAGTCATATGTATAACGGTAAGTCATGACACATTCGTCGTCGACATAACACCGTGAGACAACTACTCTCTAATGGAATTATTTCCATTGAATATGTTAAGTCTAAAGACAACATAGCGGATCCACTAACCAAAGGGTTAGCAAGAGAGTTAGTTGAGAATTCATCGAGGGGAATGGGACTAAAGCCTATTAGAAAAGAGTTAACACAACGGCAACCCAACCTAGTTAACTGGAGATCCCAAGATCTAGGCTCAAAGGGACAACTGAGTTGTGAATGACTCAAAAGGATCACTGGGGAGTCTAAACTCCTACCCATTTCTATGATGAAATAGTGATGTCTGCAGCATTTTAGGATAAGTAAAACTTTTAATGATTCTTATATCTAGGTTAACCTAGTGGAGTATAGCAGGATACTTTTCATAAGAATCACCTATGTGAGTGTGAACTGGGCCGGTTCTATGAGATTTGTGAAGGGCTACAATTCTCTAGAGCACTCATGAAAGACCAGGTTGTTTAGGGC
This sequence comes from Camellia granthamiana, assembly GCA_036172215.1. NCBI lineage: Eukaryota > Viridiplantae > Streptophyta > Magnoliopsida > Ericales > Theaceae > Camellia > Camellia granthamiana. Next base: position 23,537,463 of record CM069908.1, on the reverse strand, counting down.
CAAAATGAACACAATAGTGAGAACTAAACTGTGTCTGGGAATATACTGTGTGAGTTCTATTGTCTTGGTTTACACAAACGGCTGAACAGTTCAAGACATCATGTTCACTGGTTAGCTAGTAAATCCGATAGTGTCTCACAAGGAAAGGTTCAAACCCAAAAGCTACCTATCCTTTGCAGAATATTACCAATTTCTGTACTCTTTGTATTTAGATCATGTTGTTGCATTTTCTCTCTGTCAAATTCCATTCATGTGGGGGATTGTTGGAAAAAATGGTTTAATATAGGCATATTTTTGAGCCAAATTTGGGTGGGCCCCAAACGTCTTTTGGGGTGGGTCCGAAGAGGTGAAGTGTTCCTTGCTGCGTGGCAAGTCACATAGTGAAGACGGTATGTCAAAACCATTTATGAGTGAATGGGAAGTTGACGTCGTTTTCAGGTCTAACATTAATTTTTTAGATAAAATTCTTTTGAATTTTTTTTCAATAAAAAAATTATTGTGGGAATTTAATTTAATTCTAAATTCAAATTTTGGGTTCCTACGTGGTTTTCTAAAGTTTGTAATTGTGGGATGTTAATTTAATTCTAAATTCAAATTTTAGGTTCCTAAATGATTTCCTAAAATTTGTACCTCTTTTTTGATTTATTAAACTATTCAAATAGTTTAATATATATATTCAAATAGTTTAATATATATATATTCCATATAGTTAAATTAATAAAGCTCCATCAGTTTGGAACAAGTTGCACTAACGGACAAACTTTTCAAATTTCCACTAACGGAACTTTTTCCAAGTTGTTTGAATTTTTTGCAACGGTCAAACCTTGTTTGATACAGTGGTGCACCTTTTCTTTTCAAATAAATACCTGTTCGGGTATGTTTGAAAGGTCACCAAGTGGGCTATATATACATATCACTTTTCCAGCAGTCCATATCCGAAAAATTTAATCTGAAATTTTGTCCTTTTGCTGTCCATTTCCTTTTAGTGCATTATTCTTCATATATAATTTTAGGAATAAATATTTAGAGAGATAGAACACAGGTTTGGTTCGCCGAACAAATTGTTTGGAGTACTACTACATTTTGTGAAGATCATTGTATCTTGTGAGATAGACGCCACTCAACCGTAAGTACCGTAGCGGGGCGAATCTGTCTTAAGGATAGAGTGTCACACACTCGACTTGGTCTTTAATTATTGATTCGGTTCAACAAAATAATTTATGTAAGTTTATTTTATTTTGTTTGAATTATTTTCAGTTTATTTTATGTACACAGAAGATTGTTCCAACAGGGGTTGGTAGAGATTCTTTTTTATTAAAGTGAATTTTTCAATTTCTTTTGGTCAAATTATTAGAAGTTCCTCATAGTCTCGCTTTGGAGGGAGGCCATTGGCTACTTGGAAGGTATTGGAGGATGTTTCTCCTTATTTATGGTTTATGGAATGTTTAAAACATTATTTTTATTAAGTTTAATGATTAATATATATATATATATTTATCTATTTTACTTAATAAAAATAGATAAATAGTTTAAATTGAAAAAAATCAAAATTTTATGGTTTAAATTGATAAAATTAAAAATTCTAGATTTATTGTGTTACAAGGTTAAAACCTTGGAATTTTTTTCCCCCCATTAATTTCTCCACAAAAAAAAAAAAAAAAAAAAAGCCTAAAAGATTCTCTTGTATGCAATACACACCGTATACAATTTTAACATAAAATTACATAACTTTTTACGAATTTATATAAGTGATCTCACAAAAATACGCAAATTGAATACAAATTCACATAAGTTTGTAAAAACTAATGTGAATTTGTGAATTTATGCGAATTTATTTTCAATTTACATATTTTTGTGAGATCACTTATATAAATTTGTAAAAATTTATATAATTTTATAATAAAATTATATATGATGTACAAATAGGAGAATTTTCCAACATTTGTATTTATTGAGAAGTAAAATCCAGGCAAACAAAATAACAACCAAACAAGAGAGAGATAATACGGCATTCTCCTAAAGAGGTGTACACGATATGCACTCTTATTATAAAATGTATAATTTTATTATAAAATTTTATAACGTTAATCACAAAATACGTAAGTTTGCTATAAATTGACGTAACGAAAAATATCATAACTAAATTACAAACTTTTACAATATCAATTACAAAATTGTGAACACTTTGTTACGTCAATTTGTGACGAGATTTCACATTTTATGATTGATATTATGAAATTTTGTGATAAGATTACATATTTTGTGATAAGATTCGTATGGTATGCATCCCAAAAGGGGTGCACACCGTACCATTTTCCTTCAAAATATTTTTGTTAGATCATATCTTAAGATTTTTTTTAATAGCTTAAGATTTATATAATTAAATGATTATAAATATTTTGAGACACAAAAAGAAAAAAAGAAAAATTTAGGAACGAACATACTTGAATGGGAGAAATTTTGTGAATACATTAATGGATAGCTGTGTTGCCAAAAACAATAGGGTATTTAGCAAGGGAATGGTTGTTGTTGGGTCTGTGTGACTTATTATGGATCCTATTTCGATCCAAATCGTTTATTTTTTAGGTTATTTTGTGAAGATCATCTGGAAAAAAAAAAAAAAAAATTCAAATTGATCCATAACTATGTAATTTTATTATGTTATGTCTTGAGAAAAGTATACGATCTATTTTTAAAATTATTTATGTCATTCATTTAAAAAAAAAACAAATTTGATAAATTTATATAATTATGAATATTAGATCTATGAGGAGTAATCCAAACAGTTTCTCACTTGATCCTTGCTTTGATGCCTAAAACAGGAAACACTTCGGTTGGAGGTGCCGGGATTAGTAATCCGACGGACAAGTTAGATTAAGAGGAAGGATGAGTATATATATATATATATTTTTTTGAGAGAGAGAGAGAGAGAGAGAGTTGAGTGGGTTGATAGCGTATACCTTTCTTTGTTCAACTCCCCTTCCTTATATGGCCATTTGGTGTAGATATTTTTTTACGTAATCTCTGTCTTTCATCATTACTTGTATGTAAAGGTCTAGTTTCCTACTACACCTTCGGAAAGGAACATCCTAGTGTCACAAACTGACAAATTTTGAAGCTGTCCCTCACTAGAAAGCCCAGGGAGGTTCTAGAGATTGCTGGAAGATTCTAGAACTCCCTAGAGCTTTGTAGAGAATTGTACATAAGTCTAGAAGCTTGTACATAACTCTTGTATATTCTAGAATAGGTTCTTCGAGAAGATGAGGGAAGGATCTAGAATTCTCTCCATCCTTGTAACTTTAGAATAGTCCCATAAGATAGAGCTGGAGGAAGTGTCTAGAACACTCTCCATCATAGTAGCTTTAGAACATTCTTTGTAGCCTATAAAAGGGGAAGGGCCTCATTTGCCTAAGCCATCCAAGTGTATCCAAAGTCATTCAAAGCAATACAGAGCAAGCATTCTCCAAGAGCTCTCTCACTAACTTTCTCTATGCTTTTTCTTGTGTGTGTGAATCTCTCTTAGCTCTTTTCCAAGAAGGCTTACTTAGATGCAAGCAAGGCGTGCTACAAGCATCTAAGGCCGCACGGTTGGCTTGGAAAATCCAAGGCCGTGACAGTTAGTATTAGAGCCAAGGTTACGAAGGCGTCATGACTAAGGAAGGAAAGAGCACCATGTCGAAAGTAGTCCACACTGAGGAGAACCGTCGAAGGGAGACTGCTACTAATTTGGGCAAGAAGGCTAAAGACTAGTCACGTGATGTTGTGAGTGCCATGGAGACCCAAGTGGTCAAGGTGGAAGTGGCCATGGCCGATGTTAAGGAACGACTAGATCGGTTGGAACAAGGGATGGAGCAACTTGATGGTAATGTGGAAAGCCAAGTTAAGGAATTGCTTGAGTCCATGCGGGACACCATTTGAACCAACTCGCAAGAAAGCTATGATTTCCAGGAGCGGATCTTGAAGGCTATCTCTCAACTCCAAGACCAAGTCCAAGAGCTGAAGGAAGGCTTGGAGGAGACACGGGCAGACTAGGCTATGTGCAAACAAGATGTGGCAAGTGGTGGTATTGCCACTAGCGTGGGACTCACTCTAAGGCTTGAAGCACCAAAGCCTAAAGAGTTTGATGGCAAAAGGGACACCAAAGAGCTGGACAACTACATTTGGCACTTAGAGAGGTACTTTGAAGCTTTAAACTTAAATGATGAAATGGCTAAGGTACGCACCACTTCTCTCTACCTCACTAAGCTTGTTGGGATTTGGTGGTGTCGTAAACATGCGAAAATTGAAAAAGGCACTTGCACTATCTCTTCATGGGAAGAATTTAAGAATGAACTAATGAGGCAATTCTACCCTAAAAATGTAGCACACGAAGCTCGATTGAGAATGTGGGAGTTGAAGCACACCTGCTCTATCCGAGACTATGTGCAAGAATTCTCCGGGTTAATGCTTCAAATCCCAAATATCAACTTCACAGCTGGTCTTAAGCAGTGGGCACAATTGGAGCTATAACGAAGGGGTGTCAAAGACATTTCCACTGCACTCGCCATGGCTGAGACATTGGTGGAATATACAAAGCCAGAATCTTCTAACTCAAAGTCCACCAAGGATGGTCAAGGGAAAGGTGGGGGAGCAAAGTGGGCCAAAGAGTGTAAAGATTCTAAGGCTCCAAGACACAGAGAAGTTGGAGGCAAGCCATCATTGGGCAAGGACTGGAAGAAAGATGCCAAGAAAGACATCAAGCCCAGGGACAACTGCTTCATTTGTGATGGGCCACATTGGGTGCAGGATTGTCCTAAAAGGAAGAGCCTTAGCGCAATGCTGGAAAAACAAGAGATGGAAGAACAAACACACATGGGGTGTCTACAACTACTCAATACACTCAAGGCAAATCCAGTCCCAACAAACAACAAAGATCAATCCTTGATGTATGTTGATGCCAACATCAACGGAAAGGCTACTCAAGTAATGGTGGATATTGGAGCATCACACAACTTCATCAAGAATGCCGAAGCCAAGCGGTTGGGGTTGAAGCTTAACAAGGGTCAAGGCTGGCTCAAGACGGTGAATGCGGAAGCCAAACCACTTGATGGCGTGACTCGAGGGGTAGAGCTACACTTGGGGACTTGGCAAGAGAAGATGGACTTCTCTGTAGCACCACTTGACGACTTTAACATTATGCTAGGCATGGAGTTCCTGCGACAATTCAACGTAGAGCCACTACCGCGCTACAACTCTATGTGTATTTTTGAGGGTGGTCTACGCATGGTCTCCATAGTGGCCAAGGTAAGTTTGGACAAGAAGGTACTCTCCGCAATGCAAGTCAAGAAAGGCTTCAAGAAGGGAGAGGCCACCTATCTAGTTACCCTCCATGGTGAATGGGGAGAGAAGGAAAACACTTCAACGGAGCCACCAAAGGAGATCAACGATGTACTAGAGGAATACAAAGACATCATGCCGCCCGAGTTGCCTAAGAGACTTCCACCTAGGAGGGAGATGGACCACAAGATTGAGATGGAGCCAGGCACCAAGCCACCAGCAATGGCACCTTACTGAATGTCCCCATTGGAGCTGGAGGAACTAAGGAGACAACTAAAGGACTTGCAGGATGCGGGCTTCATCTAACCATCAAAGGCACCATATGGAGCATCGGTGTTGTTTCAAAAGAAGCACGATGGATCATTGCGGCTATGCATTGACTACTGGGCTCTCAACAAGGTAACCATCAAAAATAAATACCCTATTCCTTTGATTGCCGATCTATTTGACCAACTTGGGCATGAAAAGTTCTTTACTAAGCTAGATCTAAGGTCGGGGTAATATCAAGTGCGGATTGCGGAAGGTGATGAGCCAAAGACTGCCTGTGTAACTCGCTATGGCTCTTATGAATTCTTAGTAATGCCCTTTGGCCTCACCAACGCACCTGCCATCTTTTGCACATTGATGAACAAGATCTTCCACCTCTACCTAGACCGGTTCGTAGTGGTCTATTTAGATGACATAATCATCTATAACACCACTCTTGAGGAACATGTTGAACACCTACAGATCGTCTTCAAGACACTAAGGGAGAATGAGTTGTATGTCAAGAAAGAAAAATGCTCATTTGCAAAGAATGAAGTTTCCTTTCTTGGCCATGTAATCAAGGGAGGCAAGCTTCGCATAGAAGAAGGAAAAGTAAAGGCAATCAAGGAATGGGAACCACCCACCAAGGTGACGGAGCTATGATCTTTTCGCGGGCTTGTCAATTATTATCGACGGTTTATCAAGGGCTACTTGGCGATAGCAGCCCCTTTTATCGATATGCTCAAGAAAGGCAAGGCATGGGAATGGACGACAAAGTGCCAAAATGCATTTGATATGCTAAAGAATACGATAACAAAAGAACTAGTTATGGCTCTACCCGATTGCGCCAAACCCTACAAAGTCCACACGGATGAATCAGATTTTTCCATAGGAGAGGTTTTGATGCAAGAAGAACATCTTATTGCCTATGAGAGCCAGAAACTCAATGACACAGAACAGCGTTATATAGTCCAAGAGAAGGAGATGATGGCCATCATCCACTGTCTAAGGACTTGGCGACATTATTTACTTGGTTCCAAGTTTGTGGTGAAAACTGATAATGTAGCCACAAGTTATTTTCAAACTCAAAGGAAGCTAAGCCCAAAACAAGCACGATGGCAAGATATCTTGGCTGAGTTTGACTATGTCATGGAGTACAAACCCGGCAAGGCAAATCTTGCAGCGGACGCATTAAGCAGGAAAGCTGAGTTAGCCACCATTGTGAAGCTAAATGGGGAGTTGATGATGCTAATCAAGGAAGGCATGGAGCATGACCACTTGGCAAGGAACTTGGTAGCAATGGCCAAAGAGGGCAAGACCAAGCGCTTTCGGGAAAAAAGATGGCATCCTTTACACAAGGGGGAGACGAGTTTATGTTCCAAAGTGGGGAAACCTACAGAGGAACCTCATCAAAGAATGCCATGACACCCAATGGGCTGGCCACCCGGGACAAAGACGTACTTGGGTATTATTGGTGTCAACCTACTATTAGCAACAAATACAGGACGCGGTGGAGCAATATGTGAAGACTTGTCTTGTGTGCCAACAGGACAAGATGGAGAATCAAAGTCGAGCAAGGTTATTGGAGCCACTCCCTACACCAAGTAAACCTTGGGAAAGTGTTAATTATATTGTATAATTTTGATGATGTCTAAAATATTATTTGAAAACTTTATTTGACACAAAATATTATCTGTTTAAAATATAATTTGTATGATATATTTTTTTTATAACTATTATTTAAATGGAAATATCTTGAAAACTTTACTATTCACTTTTTGAAAAATAGGACTGATTACTATTCATCTTTTGACAAATTGATTAGTTGTATTATTTTGACAAAATTGATATGGAGTGGTAGGATATATTTAGTTTAAAATCTCTACAACATATATAATATTTTAAAGAGGGCATATATTTTCAGATCTATCATAAATATTATTTAAAGAGATTTTTTTTGTGTATGCAAATATTTGATTAGAACATTATATATATAATGCATATAATACAAATAGCATACATCACGGGAGCAACTATATTTTTTTTACACAACATTGATTGTATCATATATATTAGCATGTGGAAACATTGAATATTAGCATATGGAAACATTAATTATTAGCATGTAGAAAGTCATACATGATATAATTCAAATTAACTTTTCTTTTTGCTTTTTTTGTACACTTTTGACTAATACCTAAAGATGTTCAAATTTGCAAGAGTGCAAATTTTCTTCCACGTGATTCTCTTCCAAACTGATATCATCCATAACGTCAGAAAGGAGCGTCTTACCTCCAACGGGTATATTTTTGTGTATAAATAGAAGTGTTGTGTGTGGAGAAAAATCAAGAACTTGAAGAGAAAAATTTATGTGTGCTCCAAAATTCTGAGTATATTGTATTCTGCTCTTTCACTTTCAGATCTAAGTGTAGCCTTTGCTCTTACACTTTCATATCTACTCTTTGTGAGAGAATTATTGTAAAAGAGGATTTAAGTACCACTTATTTTTATTCATTATTTTTGTGAGAGATTTTGTAAGGGTGAGGCATTTATTGTTGGGTGAGGCATTTATTATTGAGTGAGGCTCAATAGATAAGAGTAAGTCCTGTGCCAAATCCACAAGCTAGGTGGTGTATTTATTCAATTAATAGTAAAAAAATTCTCAAGGAGGTTCCTTGGGGAGTGGACGTAGACCTGGTGTGCCGAACCATTATAAATCTCAGTGTTTGATTTTCTCTCCCTATCTCTCTTACTTTTATATTGATAATTATTATTCTGTTTTTTTATTTGTTAAAATTCTGAATATTGTGTTAATTTTAATATTGTAAATTTTTTAATAACCCAATTCACCCCCCTCTTGGGTTGCCTACTTGGGATAACAATTGGTATCAGAGCCTAGACTCTAGTTTGTGTGACTTAACCGTCTTAGAGTAGATCATGGCAACCCCTAGTTATTCCTTACTTGAGGGACAAGTATCCAATAGGCCACTACTATTTAGCGGCACAAATTTTAGCTATTGGAAAGCTAGGATGACCATACATGTTCAATTTAAAGATTATGAATGCTGGAAAATTATTTGCAATAGTCCAAAAATTCCTACCAAAATCGTAGATGGACTTAGGGTACCAAAACCTGAAGATGAGTGGAATGAATCAGATACTAGAATGACCCAAATTAATGTCAAAGCCACAAACATGTTGTACTGCACCTTAGATGCTAACGAGTTCAACAAAATTTTCACATGTAAAACCGCAAAAGAAATTTGGGACAAGCTTATAGTGACTCATGATGGAACCGAACAAGTTAAAGAATCTAGGGTCAGTTTGCTAGTCCATAATTATGAACTCTTTAAAATGAAGCCTGATGAAACTATTCCTCAAATGTTTACTCGCTTTACTGATATTATTAATGGTTTAACTTCTCTTGGCAAAATATATACTAATGCTGAAATTGTAAGAAAAGTGCTTAGGTCATTGCCAAAAAGTTAGGAGACAAAAGTCATTGCCATTACTGAAGCCAAGGATTTATCAAAGCTAAGTCTAGATGAGTTAATGAGATCTCTCTTAACTCATGAGCTCATAATACAAGAAGGAAAGAAAGATGAGGACAATAAGAAGAAGAAATGAATAGTCTTCAAATCCACCTTGAAACATCAAGAGGATGAGGAAGATGATTCAGATGAGGATGAGGAAATGACATTCATCACTAGAAAGTTCCAAAGGTTTATGAGAAAGAAACAAGACGTACGAAATTTTTTTAGAAAAGACTTCAACAACAGGAATTTTCAAAGAGGAGAAAATCACAAAAAATCTGAAGTTACCTGCTACGAATGCAACAAACCTAGACACTACAAATCAGAATGTTCGAAACTTAAGAAAAAATTCAAGAAGGACAAGAAGAAAGCTATGATTGCAGCATGGGAAGAAGATAGCGATGAAAGTGACACAGAAACCGAAGTTTGCAAAAATGAGGTTGCTAACCTATGCTTAGTGACACTTGGAAATGAAAATGAGGTAAATGACGAATCTTTTACATTTGATGAATTACAATTAGCTTTTGATGAATTACATGCTGAATTTAAGAAACTTAGTTTGCAAAGTAAGTGATTTGAAGTTTATCAAAAGAAAATGAATCATTAACTTCCAAGATAAATGTTTTAAAAAATGAAGCCATGAAAATGGAAAAGGAAAATGAGATTTTAACTCGAAAAGAGGCTTCAATTTCTGAAAAACATTTAGTTACATTGCAAAAAGAAAATGACTCTTTAAAAAAGAAGAAAATTATTTTGAAAGAAAATATTGAAGACTTGAAAAATACTCTTTCAAAATTCACTCAAAGTAGAGAGACTTTAGATAAAATTCTTAAAAATCAAAATTGTACTTTTGGTAGAGCCGGAATTGGATATAAACCTTTTTCAAAAGTAAAAACCGTCAAAAATGGCTTTGTGTATGCATCTTTTAATCTCTCATCTCACATGTCATTTTTGTGGAACAAAAGGTCATATTTCACCTTTATGTCCTATTAAAAGAAATCCTTTTGCTAAAATAAAAAAGATGTAGGTCCCTAAGGACATCTCAAGAGTGCCAAATTCTAACTTTTATGGACCTAAGAATAAATGGGTACCAATAGAAAAGTTAAATTTTTGTAGGTATGTTTCAAGACAAATTCTAGTAACAATAGATGGTATCTCGACAGTGCATATTCGAGGCATATGACTGGAAATAAAGCTATGTTTGCCACACTCCAACCAAAGGATGGCGGATATGTAACTTTAGGCAACAATAGTAAGGGTAAAATCATTGGTGTAGGAAGTATTGGTAAAAATCCCTCTCTTATTATTGAAAATGTTTTATTTGTTGAAGGTTTAAAACATAACTTGCTTAGTATTAGTCAATTATGTGATAAAGGTTATAGAGTTATTTTTGAGAAAACTCATTGCACTATTGAAAACACCCTAGAAAACAAAACTTTATTTGTAGGTTATAGACATGAGAATGTATATGTGTTTGATTTGCATGATTTGTCTTCTCATTTTAATATTAAATATTTATCTGCTATAAATGATAATGGTTAGCTTTGGCATAGAAAATTAGGACATGCTCATTTTGATTTAATTTCCAAGCTTTCAAAAAATGAGTTAGTTATTGGTTTACCAAAAATTATTTTTGAAAAAGACAAACTTTGTGATGCATGTCAATTTGGAAAACAAACTAGAATTTCTTTTAAATCCAAAAATATCGTTTCAACTACTAAACCGCTTCAACTGTTGCATATTGATTTATGCGGACCATCTAGAACATTAAGTTTATGAGGAAAATCGTAAGCTCTTGTTTGTGTTAATGATTATACTAGATATACATATGTATTATTTTTAGCACATAAAAATGAAGCTTTTTATAATTTCTCAAGACTTTGTAAAAGAATTCAAAATGAAAAAAATCTTAATATTTGTAGTATTAGAAGTGATCATGATAGAGAATTTGAAAATGATGATTTTATTATGTTTTGTGATGAGTTTGAAATTGATCATAATTTTTTTGCCCCTAGAACTCCTCAACAAAATGGAGTAGTTGAAAGAAAAAATAGAACTCTTAAAGAAATGGCCCGTACTATATTTTGTGAAAATAATTTGCCGAAATATTTTTGGGCAGAATGCGTTAACACCGCATGCTATGTTATAAACCGTGCCATGATTAGACCTATTCTTAAGAAAACCCCTTATGAACTTTGGAAAGGTAGAAAACCTAATATTAGTCACTTGCGTGCTTTTGGTTGTAAATGCTTTGTATTGAATAACAATAAAGATAACTTAGGAAAATTTGATGTTAAATTAGATGAAGCTATATTTCTTGGTTATTCTATGTCCAGTAAAGCTTATAGAGTATTCAATAAAAGAACTCTACTGGTTGAAGAATTTGTGCATATTGTTTTTGATGAATCTAACAATATTATTTCCAAGAATCTTGTAAGTAATGATATTGTAGAAAATCAACCAAGCATGGAGAGTATTTACATAAAAAAAAATGAAGAAAACCCATTACGTGAACATGAAAAAGAAATGACAATGGAAAAACTTCAAGAAATATATGTTCTTCCAGAAAACGACTCAAATCTACCAAAAGAATAGAAGTATGCTGATGGCCACCCCAAAGACCTCATCATAGGTGATGCGGCGAAAGTTATAAAAACTCGTTCCTCTGTTAGAAATATTTGTGGTAACTTAGCGTTTGTTTCACAAATTGAACCAAAATCATTTTTAGAAGCTGAAAATGATGAAAACTGGATTTTAGTAATGCAAGAAGAATTAAATCAATTTGAAAGAAATGAAGTTTGGTTTTTGACCCCTCGACCTAAGGATCATCCCATTATTGGTACAAAATGGGTTTTTCGAAATAAAATGGATGAATCCGGAGTTGTTACTAGAAATAAAGCTAGGTTAGTAGCTCAAGGTTATAATCAAGAAGAGGGCATTGATTTTGATGAAACTTTTGCACCAGTTGCTAGACTTGAAGCTATTAGAATGTGTAGATGCGCCCTTGGGCCTCACTCTACAGTTCGGACTCCCTTTTGCTGTCGGTTCTTAATCTGAACCAAAGAGTCCAAATCCGGCAAATCGTTTTGAGAAAAACAAATTTTTTTTTTAAAGAAGTGCCAAACATGGACTGCTTTGCCAGATACAGAGTCGCCGCCTAAATATTTTATTTTGAGAAATTTAGGAAACCTTGACTCGGTGCCAAAGGCCACGTGTCCGTCATCACCAAAGTTGCCTCGGCTCGGGAACTTGGGTACGATTGGGGAAGGTCAGCCATGAGCACCCCCTCTCGCCCAATCCGAAGATCGGCCTCTACTAACCGTGATATCTTGTTTTTTGAAAGCATTATGTGTTCTTATCCAGTTATTAGCCTAGAATTACTATGTTATGCGCACAACAAACAAGTATAGACCAAATCGCCTAGATTGGAACAAAACATTGCGTGTTTGTTTTGAAAATGGTTTGCTACTCGCAAGTAGGCTAAAATGCAGGTTTTACCACCCTCGAGTGGGCTTTAGAAAAGAAGGTTTTGCCACTATCTAGTGGGCTTAAAACTCACAGTTTTAATGCATTATTCCAATTTAGGTGATTCAACCTCCACCCATAGGCATTCAAGCAGTTATATCACATAAGCAGCTAGCCTCATGGTAATCATGCTATTATGGCAACACTCACACGCATGCGGTATGCTAAAGCATAAAAGCTCACCTAGTACTCGAAGCCAAAACAGAAACTGGTTAGTAATCAAGTGCATGATCCTAGTTCATGTTAAGATGGCTAATGCAACACATGCAGAATGCAACTTAGATAGGCTCGGCTAATCTACAATGACATGTGAAATGCTGCAACTAACACGTATTCAATTTGAAATTGAAATACAGATGCAGTTAGAATGATGCGCCGAGCCCGATGCATGCAAAACGGATGAATGAATGCAAACATGCTATCATACTGTATGCTAATTTAAACATGCCCTAGTCTACCATCATAAGCAGATAAATAAAAGGGAAGAAAGACGTGGGATTGGAAGGCATACACGCACTCACACACACGTATTACACAATTGCCCTCACTCGAAGGGTCCAAATAAATATTACAGTCCGAATAAATAATACTAAATTAATTATTACAAATTAAATATTACAAAACTCCTAATTAATTAACAAAATAAATGCAGAAGGGAAAAGGCCACACCCCCGCCTTGAAATGCGCGAATGATGCATGCTTGAGTCCGTTTCGCCCAGAAAACCCGTACCATGCCACCGCTGCCTCTGTTTACACTGCCCTGCTTTTCTGAAAACTGCCAAAGTCTTGGGACATATTCCCTGCACACTGTAGAGCACTATCGGTTGAAGGAAATACCCACCGGCCATGGAAAATGTCCATCGGCTGGACTTCATGTTATCGGCCATTCATCCATGGCCGGTCGGCACTATAAACAGCCGGTCGGCCAAAAATTCCTGCAGAACTGGTTTTTGACAGCAACAAAGGACAGACAATGTATGGCATGGAATTTCAAGCAAATGTAAGCATGGTCACACTCCCTATCATGCAGTGGACTTAAGGGAGCATGGCCCTCGATCCTCGGGCCATCAATTGTGCATTTTGATGCATGATGGCCTAAGAGGCCAAGGTTGCAATTCAATGAAAATGCATGCAACACACAAATGAATACCAAGACCCTATCATGTCAAAGTCAAGGGCCTCGGTGACCGAGAGTTGAGACGTGTTACATCACTTGGAGTATGAACACTTCTCAATCCTCACACTTGGCTTGACACCCCAAACCAAGCAATGTAATTCATGTTATGCAAACATGGCTCAAAGATGCAACATAAGATTAAGATGCAAGGCATGCCAAATGCAATGCAACATGTCATGGCAAGTATGCAAAAGAACTAGCATGTGACAACACATCATGAATCAAACATGCAACAAACATGTGACAAGTAAGCAATGGTGGACTTAAACCATGAAGGGGCAGACCTCAGCCCACCCCAAAACAGTGGCCAAAAGCATCCCAAATGATGGACAAAATGCACAACAAACATGCAAGTCAAAGAGGCCTAAAGCTAAGGCATAACAAAGGGGCATTCTACTACCACTACCCCAAGCAAACATGGCATGAACCATACAACCAAAAACAGAATTTTAACATGCAAAATAAGCCCCAAATACCCCTGATATGGCAGCCCCAAAGCCTCAAACATAGGGCTATGCACAATGACCTATTCCTAGTCATGAAAGGCCAACTCTTCAAGGCATGAATGAGATGATAAATGGAGACATGTAAGCATGGTATAGGGACAGAAATAGCATGTTAAATGATTCCCAATCATTGAAATAGCCTAACCAATGCATGTTTATGATTCACACATTCAAGGCTCACAAGCCAAAATGTGAAGCAACTATACCGAACATGCTAAACAAGACCAAATCAGTGGCCAACAGACCTTAAGCATGATAAAATATGGCTAAGAACTTCACAAAGTAAAGCCAAGATATGAGAGCATGGTAGTCAAAAGTCATGATGCATTTCTAGGCACAAACAAGGGAATACAAAGCAAGTATGTTAAGCATGCAAAGGGTCACAAATCCGACCAAAAACAGAGATAACATGTGACCTAAATAGCACCAAAAACATCTGATATGGAGCCAAGAACAAACCAAGCATGCATGTTGCCCTTTAAGCCAAAACAAGGATAAAAGAGGGACAAAGGGGAGAGGGGTGTCCCTCCCCTATACAAGACTTCAAACGCTCTTCTTTACCACTGAAAATCCACTGGCTTTCAGTGGTGAAGAGAACAAAACACTCAAGCAAATCAAGCCTAGCAATGGAAGCACCAAAAGGGCCAAATAAGGCCTAAGAGGGTGATTTCGACCCCAAACCACAAAATGACCTTAATGAAGTATTTAAAGCATGCAAATATAAGACTTTTTCTAGTTATACACAAAGCTCAAATCATCATGCAAGACAAGTAAAAAGTTGTTGCAAAATTGGGGAAACTAAAGCAAAATAGTTACCCTTGAAGAACACCTCAAGAACAGCAGGTCCAGCCACTCTCTTCTGGTCAAAACAAGTCCAAAAACTCAAGAATAAACCCTCTAAGTCCCTCAAGGTCGAAGTAAGGTGTGGTAGTGTGTGTGTTAGTGCAAAACTAAGGTAAAACTACACTTTTAGGCCACAAAACACACACAAAGGATGAGAGAGAGGGAGATATAGAGAGAGAGAGTATATGACAGATGTGTATGTATATATCCTCTGGTTTTTTTGTTCAAACTTCTAACCCTAAGCAAAGGAGGAAGAAGGGCTCTTATATAAGCAAAGAAAAGGCTCTAAGCTTCTCAAGGAAGCTAAATGAAAAGGTGCAAATGGTTCATGGCTTCTTGAAGAAGCTGGGACAGCTGGCCAAGCTTCCCCAAGAAGCTTGGCCAAGGGTTCATCCTTCTAGAAGGAACTAGGGGGTCAAGGGCTCAAAACAGCCATCCCCGTGCATGGGGAGTGGTGTTGGGGTATTCCAGCTGGCACAGCTGGCATGCACCAAGCCTGAAGGGGTGCAGAAGGGTCATCGGCCGGAAAAATAGGTCACCGGCCAAATAAAGTGCCTGCCGGCCACAGAGAGTGCCGACCGGTCATTGATACCAAGCAACCACGGCCGGTAGCAACAAGGAATGGCCGGTGATGTAAAGGGAGGGCCAGTGGAGTGTGGGGATGACCAACAAGCCATTCCCTACCTTCCAAGGCAAAAACACAAGTGTTTGGTGCAAAACCAAACACTAAACGAACGAGTTAAGAGATCCTGAGGCAAGACGCGCAGCCGAGGCCTCCGGGAACTCAAAACGAACACGAACAAGGGTGATCACTGAGTGTTCAATCAGTGACGTCGAAGTCTTGAGGACGGTCAAAAATGGGGTGTCTACAGTTGCCCCTCTTTGACAGAACTCGAAAGTCATAACAATGATGGGAGTGAATGTCAAAGCCCAGAGAGGACCCATTTTTGACAAGGCCGAAGACTTAGACAAACATGTAAGACAAACAAGATATGCGCCCGAAGGTAGGGGCAAAATGCAAGACAATGCACGAAGCCGAGCATAACTTATGATCATGCAAAGAAAGTTGTAACGAAGCACACATGTAACAGTTTTAAGCTAGCATACACCAAACTATACTACAATGCAGAAAGGATGTAAGAGAATTATGCGATTCTCGATACGTCTCACGCGGAGGATACAATACCTGTCCGGTTCGTCTGGTTCCACCAGTCGCAAATGAACCGTACATACAATATCGTGCCTGGAAAGAAAACAAACTTAACAGGTACAATGTGATTAGCAACATGCATATTAATGTACTTGAAAATGCGTGACAACGCAAAGCAAGTGGGAAGCATAACAATGCTGTGAAGGCACAGACATGTAAGTGGAGCATGCGGTCTACGCAGGCAACGAAATTGAACACGAGCATGCGGTCTACGTAAGTAATGAAATTGAACATAAGAATGCGGTCCACGCAAGCAAAAACATGCGGTCTACGCAAGTAATGAAATTGTTCATAAACATACGGTCTACGCAAGCAATGAAATTGATTACAAACATGCGGCCTACGCAAGTAGTGCTATTAATTATAAACATGCGGTCTACGCAAGAAAAACATGCGGTCTACGCAAGTAATGTGTTTGAACATAAGAATGCGGTCCACGCAAGCAAAACATGCGGTCTACGCAAGCGAAACATGCGGTCTACGCAAGCAATGAAATTGATTACAGACATGCGGTCTACGCAAGTAATGCTATTAATTATAAACATGCGGTCTATGCAAGTAATGAAATTGATTACAAACATGCGGTCTACGCAAGTAAAACATGTGGTCTACGCAAGTAATGAAATTGGTTATAAACATGCAGTCTATGCAAGCAATGAAATCGATTACAAACATGCGGTCTACGCAAGTAATGAAATTGAATATACACATGCGGTCTACGCAAGTAATGAAATTGAATATAAGCATGCGGTCTACGTAGGCAATGTGTATAAAAAGAGACTCAAACACATGTAAGTAAAGCATGCGGTCTACGCAAGCAATGTGTATAAAAAGAGACTCGAACACATGTAAGTAAAGCATGCGGTCTATGCAAGCAATATGTATATAAAAAAAACTTGAGGCATGTAATGCAAAGCACTGCAACACAGTACAATCGAAGCGTGTTGTGGAGCTCACAAGATGCAAAAAGGATACGTGAAGGGATGTTCCTCGCTCGTACAGAGCGTTGCTCAAAAAGATACGGCCTGAGGTCAACTCGAAAGCCTACTAATGTTTTAAAAGTGCGCTTTCTTGCGATATCTTGAATAATGAAGGTGCCAAACCATATAATTGACCCTGAACAAGGGCGCAGGTGGTGTATCGACCTCAAGAAAAAGGAGGGGGTTATCAGTAGCAATCCCGATACTCTGCTGCCCTACTTTCCTTTTGCTTTACTTTCCTTTTTTACTGGCAGTTCAAGCACATTGCATTACCTCAGGCAGGTTTGTTATCATCATTTTTCAAAACTGTGTATTTTCTTGCAAAATACATGACGGAAATGAAACTGCTATTTGGTTCAAAAGATGTTACATTTGCACGTTCTATGCATCGCATCGCATGGCATCACATAACAATGTGGATGAAATTCGTTTGAAAATAGAGCATTCGCATCGTAATAATCAGGTAATGAACCCACTTACAACTCGATAAACAAAGAAGAGAAACTCGACATAACCAACCAAGTGCGAGTACAACTCGATAAGCAAATCAAAGACTTAAAGAGAGTGAAATACAACTCGATAAACAGATGTACAACAACTCGATAAGCAAATGGGCGCGGCCCCACAAGAATTGATCACTGGAGGGTATTGGAAATGGTGGGATTCCCCAACTTCTCAACATAAACAACTCAGGGAACCAGGGGGAAGACCACCGGCCCCAGGGAAAAGCCACCGGCTATGAGAATTCTCGACCGGCCAAAAATGATGGCCGGTCGGCACTATACTTGGTCGGCCGGCCAAAAGTGGAAGAAACCAGCAGAATGCTGACACCTGTCCTTCATTCAACCTTATCCCCTCCAAAAAGCCCCAGCTTCGTAGTTCTTCTTATTTCAACACTGATTTGCTCCAAATGGAAGAATTTCTTGCCCAAAATCTTGCAGCTTGGATTAACAACTTGGATGGCTCGGAAAAGCTGGGTTTCCGAGGCTTCGATATGAATGCCCTATTCACTCTGCGTCGTACCCCGCTGCATTTTCCATTTCTCCATGCCGCGGCAAGTTTTTGGAACCCATAACACACGTCTTTAGCTTTAGCGGACAAGAGGTGTGTCCTACCTTCGAAGATTTCCAAGCTCTAATGGAGTCCGAGCGCGACGAAGAAATCTTGCCCCAACTTAATTTTAATCCTTAGGGCGGATGTGTGGACTTACTATGTACGACGCTCGGTCCCTGATCTGTGACGGAATGCTGGATATTCCGAGCTTGATTTATCGATTTTCTGATGCCGGCGACCGCAGCGACCATCATTGGCAAGGCTTTCGACGGCATGCCCTCTGCTTGTGCATGCTATCTCATTTTCTGTTTGCCTCAGGCTCCGGAGGATCTAGCGTTCGATTGATTGAGGTTGCTCAAGGCTTGAAGGAGGGCAAAAGCTGCATTGCCATGATCTTGGCTGAGACGTTGATGGGCTTAGACGCCTTTTATCGTCGAGAGACAACCAGGTTTGCGGGTAGTCCACTG
The DNA here is from genome assembly GCA_036172215.1 of Camellia granthamiana. Taxonomy (NCBI): domain Eukaryota; kingdom Viridiplantae; phylum Streptophyta; class Magnoliopsida; order Ericales; family Theaceae; genus Camellia; species Camellia granthamiana. The sequence goes on along the minus strand of CM069908.1, from coordinate 23,518,607 downwards.
CTGCTGCAGGTAATGTTCCCCACCCAATCTCACATATTTATTGCTTACGTCATTCGGCCCTCAAGCTCGGTTTTTCTCACAGAAACCCTTTCCTCACTTTTCCTCTCATCGTACATCTCTCTATTCTTTATTCTCTCATTTTTTTTAATCCCTTCCCAGGTATGGTTGATGGACAAGTTGCAGGTTGTGGACCCTTGCCCAGCTTACTCAGCTCGTGGTTACTTTTTCAGGCAACGCCTAGTTGACGCCCTTAATGAGGGTTGGTGGTTCGGCTGGATGTGCAGCTTGTCCGCAGACCGTATTGCTTGGCGGTGCCCTTGGCTCAATCTCCCGGCAATGAGTTACAGTATGTCTCGGCAGACCGGGATTCGATTGATTGGCTTGACTCATTGTGTGTTCTATTTCCCATTCTGGTTCCGACGCCAGTTTGGCCACGATCAGACTTGTCCGCCCGAGGGGATAGAGTATCCAGCTACATTCCCGGTTCGAGGCGCGCAGCTTATTCGGCAGGCCGTAGCGTGGAGGACTAGAGGACTCCTGGCCCCCGCTCCCACTTTCAGTTGCATTTTGTCTGATGAGTGCGTAGATTGGCTTAACGAAGAGGCACAGATCGGGCCTAGCTTGGCATCAGAGGCTTCGACCAGCTCTGGGAGGGGGCGCAGGGACACCTGACTTGACTATGCCCCGGATTTATTGCTTTATTAGTACTTTCAAGTTTTCGTTATGAATGTAATGAAAAGCAACTTCGATTGTATGCAAGAGCAAGAGAACTCTGTTTGAAATCAATGAAATTGAAGGTTGTGGTACTGAAAATTTTCCGCTTTGGTCCGAAAATGGTCTTAGTTGTAAAAAGATTTATTTGAACAAAGTCAACTTTATTAAAATCTTTCAAAACTATTTTCGGTATGGATCAGAACTGGACACGCCTGAGATCTGCCACTGAGATGCACAATCCCGGATCCCATCAACTGGAAAGTTGCCCCTAGTCTGCAAAGCGCTGCACCGGAAATCATTAGCCGAACTCTTGGATGCTGAATAGACAAAGATGGCTCAAGACGACCAAACGGACAAAGTTGATCGGGGAAAAAAGGTTATGGCTGAACTTCAGGATGAAGCTGCCTACGTATCCCAAAGATGGGAATCAAGCCTTACGTAGTTCGGCTACGGTTCACTCGAGTATTTTCACTCTCCTTTTACGCTCTAACTTTTGCCAAGGCCGCCCTTTGCGGGTTTTCAACCTTGCGAGCTCAGTTTTTATAATTTCAAAATTTTTTGTGCTCTGAGTTTTGCCTAGGTCGCCCTTTCGGGTTTTCGGCCTAGCGAGCCTCTCAAGGGTAATATTTCTTCAACTTGTCCATATTGATCGGTTGGGAGAACTCTAGGCCATCTAGGTCCATCAGAACCACAGCTCCACCTGACCAAATAGACTTGATGATGTATGGACCAGTCCAATTGGGTCTGAACTTGCCCCTTGGGTCGTGGATGGGAGCTCGGTTATCCTTGAGCACCAAATCTCCTTCTTTTAGATTCCGGGACTTAACCTTCTTTTTGAAAGCCCGGGCAATTCTGCGCTGATAACCCTGAACATGGTACAGTGCTTTCAGTCTTCTCTCATCAAAGACCATGAGTTCCTCAAATCTGCTCTGCTGCCAATCTGCCTCGGCTATTCGACACTCAGCCAATACTCGTAATGACGGAACCTCAATCTCAATAGGTAGAACGGCCTCCATCCCATAAACCAATGAATACGGAGTCGCTCCAGTAGAAGTTCTGATTGAAGTTCGGTAGCCCCACAGAGCGAACGACAACTTATCTGGCCAGTCCCGATAGGTTTCCACCATCTTTTGCAATATGTGTTTGATGTTCTTGTTGGCGGCCTCAACTGCTCCGTTGGTCTGCGGCCGGTATGCAGACGACTTATGAAAAGCCATATTGTATTTCTCTAACAAATCAATCACCTCCTTCTTGAAGTGGGAACCATTGTCTGAAATAATCTCGTTTGGGACTCCAAAACGACAGATGATGTTGTTTTTGATAAACTTTGTGACATGCGAAGCCTTCAACACCGCATAAGATTAGGCCTCGACCCACTTCGTAAAGTAATCTATCGCTACCAGGATAAACTCGTGCCCATTCGACCCCTTCGGAGTAACAGCCCCAATCACATCGATTCCCCAAACTGAAAATGGCCATGGCGAAGTCATGTTGTACAGCTTTGACGGCGGGATGTTCATACGGTTTGCATGGATCTGGCATTTGTGGCATCGCCGAACAAAGCCGATACAATCCTCTTCCATGGTAGACCAGTAGTAGCCCTGTCTGAGGATCTTCCGTGCCAGCATTACCCCATTCATATGTGCCCCACATTCTCCTCCATGGATGGCCTCCATCAAGCGCTTCGACTCTTCAGCTTCTACACAGAGCTTATGCATTCCCAGATGACCTCTGTTATACAGCTTCCCCCCGCAGATGATGAACTGGACGGCCATTCTTCTGATTTCCCTTTTATCCTTGGCATTTACCCCTGGTGGATACGCCTCCTTCTCCAAGAAGTTCCAAATGTCGTAATACCAGGGGTTGTCGTCCTGAACCTCGTCTATGGCAGAAATTGACTCATATGCTGGTACAAACTTTTGGTCAATGATGACTGGACGCATCCGGACTCCGGACGGGATGTCTATCATGGAAGATAGAGTTGCTAGTGAATCTGCGAACCTGTTGTTCTCTCTTACTAGGTGAGTAAAATTTAGCTTCTCAAACCGAGGAATTAACAAATCCAAGGTCCGGTGGTAAATTATCATCTTTTCCTCTTTGACTTTCCAGTCTCCTTTCGCTTGAGATACAACAAGGTTTGAGTCCCCAATAACGTCCAACCGTTTTGCCCCTAGTTCTAGGACTGCTTCTAGACCGGCAATGCATGCCTCATATTTTGCCTCGTTGTTTGAGACTTTGAACCGGAGTTTGAAGGCTAGCGGGATACGGGAATTGTCGGGAACTATCAGCAACACTCCTATCCCATACCCGTACTGGTTTGACGCTCCGTCAAAGTCCATCGTCCAAGTTTCGTCTTCGACATACAAAATGGCTTCATCTGGGAATCGGTACTCAACTGCTTCATCCCCTTCAACTGGGTGGTTGGCAAGGAACTCTGCCATCGCTCTTCCCTTTACTGACGTCACATACTTCAGATCAAACTCGGAAAGCAACAGCAGCCAACGAGCTAGCCTACCCGTAAGTGCCAGTTTCTCGAAAAGATATTTGATGGGATCGAGTCGTGAAACCAACATTACAGAGTGAGCTAACAGGTAGTGCCGCAGCTTCCTGGTAGCCCATACCAAGGCCAAACAAGCCTTCTCTAGTGGAGTGTAGCAGGTCTCGTAATCCAGCATCTTCTTGCTCAGATAGTAGATGGCATTCTCCACCTTGTCCTCTGACTCTTGTGCGAGCATGCAGCCCATAGTAGTCTCAGTTACTGAAAGGTACAATATCAACGGTTTCCCCGGCTCTGGCGGCGACAACACGGGCAGGTTCTGTAAATATTCTTTGATCTGTTCAAAAGCAGCTTGGCATCGGCCGTCCCATTGGAATTTCTTTCCTTTCTTCAGGAGACCAAAAAGTGGTTCACAAGTCAAGGTTAATTTTGAGATAAACCGTCTTATGAATTGCACTTTACCCAGAAAGCCTCGCATCTCCTTTTCAGTCCTTGGTGGTGGCATTTCTAGGATGGCCTTGATTTTGGAAGGGTCGACTTCGATGCCCCTTTGTGTAATCAGAAACCCTAGCATTTTTCCCGCGGTAACACCAAATGTACACTTCTGAGGATTTAACCGCAACCGAAATTCCCTGATCCTTTGGAAAAACTTTTGCAAAGCGGTGTAGTGGCCCTCTCTTTCTTTGGACTTGACAATCATGTCGTCCACGTACACCTCAACCTCTTTGTGGATCATGTCGTGTAATATTGTGGTCGCAGCCCGTTGATAAGTAGCCCCAGCGTTCTTCAACCCAAATGGCATCACTCTGTAGCAGTATGTACCCCACGGGGTGGTAAAAGCAGTCTTTTCCCAGTCTTCGGGTGCCATTACTATCTGATTATAACCTGAGAAGCCGTCCATAAACGAAAGCAAAGCATGCCCCGCTGTTAAATCCACCAGCTCGTCAATGTGTGGCAGGGGAAAGTCGTCCTTCGGACTGGCTCTGTTCAAATCCCTGAAGTCCATGCATACCCAGATTCTGTCATCCTTCTTCGGTACTGGAACAATGTTGGCCAACCAAGTCGGGTATTCGGATACCAGCAGGAAGCCTGCGTCAATTTGCTTGGTGACCTTTTCCTTAATCTTAATGGCCCAATCAGGGCGGATCCTCCTGAGTTTTTGTTTGACAGGTCGGGCCTCGGGGTCGAGAGGGATCCGGTGCTGTACAATCTCAGGATCGATTCCAGGCATGTCTTCGTAGGACCACGCGAAAACATCTTTGAACTCTTTTAATAAAGCGACTAAGCGCTCGCGTTCCTCCGAAGACAACGTGGACCCGATCTGGACCAGCTGCGGGTCCTTCTCAGTACCAACATTCACAGTAATGATTTCATCAATTAAGGGTTTGACAAACCTTTCCTGCTCTTGATCAATTAAACGTTGCAAAACCGGAGGAATTTCTTCCTCGTCGTTTTTATCAAAATTTTGAAAATCCTGATTCAAGCAATAAATCAAAGGCACAGAAAAGTACTCAGAAACCACATTCACCTCATTCTCATTAAGTGCTTCCAAACCGTCTGATTCTTCTGTTACAACGGACTCAAAAGAGAAAGAAAAAGACGACCTGGACAGGACTGTGGCATCCGGGTTATCACCCCCAGGAATACCGGACTCAGACTCAGTCGAGCTGGAACCTGATTCTGACTCACAGGACTCGGTGGAATCAGATTCCGGCTCACTACCTGACCCGGTGCTACTGGACAAAAATCCTTCCTCGTACTGCCAGGTGAGGGAGGGTGCGATGGATGCATCCAAAATAGTTGATGGTAGGCTCGCAGCCGTTTCATTCTCGATCATGGACACCGAGAAGTTATCCCCCAAGCACAGCTGGTCGATCGGAGGATCTGAAAGTAGACATTCCAGTGCTACCCCCATTTCAAGTGCGGTGTCCTCAGACTCCATTTCACTGCTCTGTTCTACCTCAACTGTCGGGTCTGTCTGCTCTTCAGCAACATCATCCCCAGGTAACTGTAGGTCGAAGAAAATCTTGAACCCCGGTACGTGCTTCTTCTCCGCGTTCATCCACGGCTCCGGAAAACCATAAAATGGAAAATCCTCCCCCTCCCGGATGAAGCGTCCGTTTAGGGTACCCTGGATGGGCCGGTGCATCAACTCAAAGGGTTTTCCCATCTGTTTCGTTCTGGCTCTCCCAGCCATCTCTTTTCTTTTTCTTACCCAATCCTCCTTGGTGGGCAGATAACCCAAGCTGAAGGTATGGGGGTTGTGTGGCACTTCGGCCAATGCTGCGACGCCCTTGCAGCTGCTCTTTCCTAATCCCATCCCGGGGATGTATTGGAGCTTGTTCATGAGATACAATGCTTGGGCACTGACATATATCCCCTCGTTAGCAGCCATTATGTTCTGTATAACCTGAGCCTCAGCTAGGGTAAAACCTGATATGAACACATCCTCCATGCCATGCTCGATTTCTAGAACAGGCATGGATACCTCCGGTGGTGGATGGATTGATGAATTCCCGAAAACAATGGCTACTCCCTTCCCATAGGGGTATTTCACCATTTGATGCAAAGTGGATGATACCGCATTCACCTGATGCAGCCATGGCCGCCCCAAAAGCAAGTTGAAAGTTACAGGCACCTCTAAGACATAGAAATCTATCTCATGCTGTCCTGGCCCAACTTTAGTCTGAACTTTTACGGTTCCCATCACTTCTCTACTTGTATTGTCATACGCCCGGATGACCTGGGCTGTTGGTACAAAATCCGCGGTTTTCAAACTGATTGCATACGCTGTCCTTGCCGGGCAGACGTTGATGGCGGATCCGGTATCAACAAGAACCACCGGTATCCATTTATTCCTACATTCCACGAAAATGTAGAGTGGCTTGTTATGGTCTGCCCCCTCGGGTGGCAATTCCTTGTCGGAAAAAGTCAGCGTCGGGGTAGCTCCTCCCGGAAAGACTAATCCCACCAGCTGTTCTGGCGTGGTTTCTATCGAAAGCTTCGCTTTGTCCATGGCTGATAAGACAACCTGTCTATGCACTCGTGATACCATGAGCAGTCCCCAGATGGAGATGTCTGCTTGTATCTTTTTTAGCTGTTTGAGTACAGCTTCCTCCTCGAGTTGCTTCTCATTTTGCTTCTCAGCCTCTCTATCCTTTCCCGAGGCCTCTGGTTGATCTAGGTGCGGGGGTTTGAAGTACCGCCCGCTTCGCGTCATATGGTCGACCTCTCCAAGGTACCAGGTGTCATCGAGTTGGTTGTTCCCCCAATCTTCATCTGTGTGGGCAAGACACAAGTCCTCATCTTCCCACCACATTCCATCAGCAGCTGACAAACATCTGTCCGGCTCTGGTATGACTGTTCTTGTACTCGCAGCACCTTCCATCCATATGTTCGCAGCATTCTCAGTTCCTGTGCACACAACAGTTTCAGTCCCCACATGGGCCTTTGCCTTCCTGATTCTCTCGGAATCTTCGAATCTTTCCTGTTCTGGGTGTGTCAATACAACCGACTGTTCAATAATTCCCGTACTTGAAATGCTCCAATCCCGAGCGAAATTCTTGACACCGGCGCTCTCCGGCGATGCACTCTGTTCTTCGACCCTTCCGGCTGTCACTGACATTCTTGCCCCTGCCGGGCCTTGCTCTGGCTGAAACTCTTCTACCACATCTGGTTGATCGTCCAACCATCCCGTAGCCTCTGTCAATTCCTCATAATCATACCAGTTGACTGCCATGTCCCCTGGATCTTGGTCACTGTAAAACTGGAGATTGGCAAGGTCCTCTCTCACAGCCGTTAAATCGTCTGTTCCCTGTCCCAGACTGTCCCCTTGGATTACACACAGCTCCCCCTCTGTTGGTAGTTTCATATCTGGCCTATCCTGGCCTATTGACAAAATGTAGTCACCTGGACTATAAGCTTTCTCAACACCACTCCCAGATTCCGCAGACTCTGGCTCAACAACCCCCTTCTCCTTTGGAATCTTCTCTCTCCTGTCCTCGACAGTCACCACCGCTGGCTTAGGTTGGGTTATGGAGATGTCCATCATGCACAAATCGGTGCAATCGGGAAGGAACACCTCCGGCTTAGGCAGGTGGGAAGGAGTGATATAGATGTTAGGATCATAAGGCATGACCCCAGTTTGGATGAAGTTGACTCTTTTGGGTGGTGGAGCTTGGTTATGTGTAGGGAGAGGGTTTGTAGTAACGTTGGGTTTCTTGGGAGGCAAAATCACCCCGTTATCGATGAGATCTTGAATCTCATGACGTAATCGGAAGCACAGATCGGTGTCATGACCGTGCTGTTGGTGAAATGCACAATATTTGGCTGGGTTGTGGGTAGCGGGGAGTATTTCTGGTAAGGGCCGCGGCTCTAGGGGCTTCAAATGCCCTTTTTTGATTAAAACCCCCAGAGCTTTGGACAGGGGCATATAAATGGAGCGAAGGTTCTGGTGTTTTTGGGTGGGTATTTGGCTGTTTGTGGGTTGCTTCCGGATGCACCGGAGAATGGTGTGGCCGCCATATTTCTTGGAGGGGGGTTGGTGGTGACCATGCTCACTTCGGAGGCTTTTGCAGTTGTAGTGCCGCTCGGGCCTGCATTAGTGTTGCGGTTGAAAGTTCTTCGGGGCTGCTCCCGGTCATTATCAATTAAGCCTTGCTTCAAGGCATCCTCAATCTGCACCCCCATTTCATGTAGGTCAGAAAAAGTAGAAAAGGGGAGTACAATCATCTTCTGCATCAACTTCGGCTGAAGATTGCGCACAATCATCCGAATCTGGTCTTTGTCTGTAGGCCTCAGGGTCATCATTGAAGCCTTGGCCCTCCATCTGGTTACAAATTCTGAGAAACTCTCTTTAGGTTCCTGCCTTGTTGTCTTGAGATCACGGGTTGTAATCTCGATTTGTGTATTGTATGAGTACTGCGCAATGAAGGCCTCAGCCATCTCGTCCCAGTTTCTCTTGACATCATCTTCTAATTTGGCATACCATATGGCCGCCACACCCGACAGGGTCCAGCCGAACAAAGACATCTTCTGAAGTCTACTGAGGCCCATTGGCCTTAGGACATCTGAAAACAGTCTTAGGTGCACCACGGGGTCCCCGGACCCATCAAATCGATCAATATGAGGCATTTTGAATCTGTCAGGCAGCGTCACAGCTGCGTCGGTATATCCGTCTTCAATATCGGGGATGGTCTTGACTCCCTGGGATCTCTTGAATAGCTTTTCAAGCTTGCTCAACTTCAGTGAGATAGGATCAGTCTCGAACTCAAAGGGAGAGTCCAGTAGGTTGGTGGGTGTTTTTGATAACTGGGGTTGGATTTGGGGTAGGATCGGGGGTGGAGGTGGTCCTGTGGGAAGTTCTGTATCATTCTGAACATTGGCTGTCTCCCCGAGGGTTGGAACTCCTGGTGGGGGAGGAACTTGTTGCGAAGCAGAGGCTCCGGTTTGCTGCTGTAACCTTACAATTAACTCTGCTTGTTCATTCATAACCGTGGCCTGTTGCTTGGCGAACTCTGCCTATCGGACAACATCCTGTTGCATCATTTTCATACTCTCTTGGAGTTGGCGTACCATCTCCTCTAAACTGGCCATACCGTTCTGCTCTGGTTGAATTACCAGTATATATTCCCTCTCTGTAGGAGAAGCAGAGTCCTGATCCCTACTATACACAGGTGGGGTAGATAAGGCCCTCTGAGCTGACTGCTATACTGATGCCCTCTGCCTAACTGTCCTCCGTCTAGTAACCGGGGGTAGAGAGTAGTACACTGGTTGTCCGTCTACCAGATCCTCAGATCGATGGAGTCGACGACCTCTAGTCCAGAGTGCTTGGGGAATATCTACTGGGTCAGAAACAATTGTGCTCAACTACCTAGTAAAAAGATAAATAAAGCGTATAAATAAACAGACAATCGGACAGCGTAACGACGTAAAATAAACATACAACACACAGTTGGATATCATAATATACTGCCAATGAACTAGATACACTGTTTCTCAAGCAGTGAACATTATTTCTGAATCGTTGCCCCCAAGTCTGAATCTGATACCCACAGATAACTGATTCCCAAAATATTGATACTGGTGCCCGCAGGCCGGATACCCAGACTTGCAAACTGGTATATGCACTCCCTGTAGAGATACACTCTAAAAGCACATAGCAAGTAAATGAGAGCCAATACACCCCTATGTTGGGGTAGGGTTTCCCTGTCATATTTTGTCAGGAGCTAGGGTTTCACTACGCACGCAGCGGTTTCAAACAACCTATATCGGGTAAGTAACCTGTCCTAGTTTGGAATGGTCACTATGGATTTCGATATGCACTAGGTTGAATGGTCGAAAAGGGTGCCCCGGTAAAACCGGGGTTTGTGTTCCCATGATGTCAGAGCCCATAACCGGTCAGCCTTATGGACATGCCTTGACAAGACAAGCCTCCTACAAACCGTTCAGGAATGGCAGATGGCAAACACGGTGTCCTAGGCGCACCAATGCACATGCAATGCAAAGAGACACATAAATGAAATCAAAACAGGATATCACGAGTTCGAGTCAAGCTCTCTAATTTCCCCAGCAGAGTCGCCAGAAACTGTAGACGCGCCCTTGGGCCTCACTCTACAGTTCGGACTCCCTTTTGCTATCGGTTCTTAATCTGAACCAAAGAGTCCAAATCCGGCAAATCGTTTTGAGAAAAACAGATTTTTTTTTGAAAGAAGTGCCAAACATGGACTGTTTTGCCAGATACAGAGTCGCCACCTAAATATTTTATTTTGAGAAATTTAGGAAACCCTGACTCGGTGCCACAGGCCACGTGTCCGTCATCACCAAAGTTGCCTCGGTTCGAGAACTTGGATACGATTGGGGAAAGTCAACTATGAGCACCCCCTCTCGCCCGATCCGAAGATCGGCCTCTACTAACCATGATATCTTGTTTTTTGAAAGCATTATGTGTTCTTATCCAGTTATTAGCCTAGAATTACTATGTTATGCGCACAACAAACAAGTATAGACCAAATCGCCTAGATTGGAACAAAACATTGCGTGTTTGTTTTGAAAATGGTTTGCTACTCCCAAGTAGGCTAAAATGCAGGTTTTACCACCCTCGAGTGGGCTTTAGAAAAGAAGGTTTTGCCACTATCTAGTGGGCTTAAAACTCACAGTTTTAATGCATTATTCCAATTTAGGTGATTCAACCTCCACCCACAGGCATTCAAGCAGTTATATCACATAAGCAGCTAGCCTCATGGTAATCATGCTATTATGGCAACACTCACACGCATGCGGTATGCTAAAGCATAAAAGCTCACCTAGTACTCCAAGCCAAAACAGAAACTGGTTAGTAATCAAGTGCATGATCCTACTTCATGTTAAGATGGCTAATGCAACACATGCAGAATGCAACTTAGATAGGCTCAGCTAATCTACAATGACATGTGAAATGCTGCAACTAACACGTATTCAATTTGAAATTGAAATACAGATGCAGTTAGAATGATGCGCCGAGCCCGATGCATGCAAAACGGATGAATGAATGCAAACATGCTATCATACTGTATGCTAATTTAAACATGCCCTAGTCTACCATCATAAGCAGGTAAATAAAAGGGAAGAAAGACGTGGGATTGGAAGGCATACACGCACTCACACACACGTATTACACAATTGCCCTCACTCGGAGGGTCCAAATAAATATTACAGTCCGAATAAATAATACTAAATTAATTATTACAAATTAAATATTACAAAACTCCTAATTAATTAACAAAATAAATGCAGAAGGGAAAAGGCCACAGCCCCGCCTTGGAATGCGCGAATGATGCATGCTTGAGTCCGTTTCGCCCGGAAAACCCGTACCATGCCACCGCTGCCCCTGTTTACACTGCCCTGCTTTTCTGAAAACTGCCAAAGTCTTGGGACATATTCCCTGCACACTGTAGAGCACTATCGGTTGAAGGAAATACCCACCGGCCATGGAAAATGTCCATCGGCTGGACTTCATGTTATCGGCCATTCATCCATGGCCGGTCGGCACTATAAACGGCCGGTCGGCCAAAAATTCCTGCAGAACTGGTTTTTGACAGCAACAAAGGACAGACAGTGTATGGCATGGAATTTCAAGCAAATGTAAGCATGGTCACACTCCCTATCATGCAGTGGACTTAAGGGAGCATGGCCCTCGATCCTCGGGCCATCAATTGTGCATTTTGATGCATGATGGCCTAAGAGGCCAAGGTTGCAATTCAATGAAAATGCATGCAACACACAAATGAATACCAAGACCCTATCATGTCAAAGTCAAGGGCCTCGGTGACCGAGAGTTGAGACGTGTTACATCACTTGGAGTATGAACACTTCTCAATCCTCACACTTGGCTTGACACCCCAAACCAAGCAATGTAATTCTTGTTATGCAAACATGGCTCAAAGATGCAACATAAGATTAAGATGCAAGGCATGCCAAATGCAATGCAACATGTCATGGCAAGTATGCAAAAGAACTAGCATGTGACAACACATCATGAATCAAACATGCAACAAACATGTGACAAGTAAGCAATGGTGGAATTAAACCATGAAGGGGCAGACCTCAGCCCACCCCAAAACAGTGGCCAAAAGCATCCCAAATGATGGACAAAATGCACAACAAACATGCAAGTCAAAGAGGCCTAAAGCTAAGGCATAACAAAGGGGCATTCTACTACCACTACCCCAAGCAAACATGGCATGAACCATACAACCAAAAACAGAATTTTAACATGCAAAATAAGCCCCAAATACCCCTGATATGGCAGCCCCAAAGCCTCAAACATAGGGCTATGCACAATGACCTATTCCTAGTCATGAAAGGCCAACTCTTCAAGGCATGAATGAGATGATAAATGGAGACATGTAAGCATGGTATAGGGACAGAAATAGCATGTTAAATGATTCCCAATCATTGAAATAGCCTAACCAATGCATGTTTATGATTCACACATTCAAGGCTCACAAGCCAAAATGTGAAGCAACTATACCGAACATGCTAAACAAGACCAAATCAGTGGCCAACAGACCTTAAGCATGATAAAATATGGCTAAGAACTTCACAAAGTAAAGCCAAGATATGAGAGCATGGTAGTCAAAAGTCATGATGCATTTCTAGGCACAAACAAGGGAATACAAAGCAAGTATGTTAAGCATGCAAAGGGTCACAAATCCGACCAAAAACAGAGATAACATGTGACCTAAATAGCACCAAAAACATCTGATATGGAGCCAAGAACAAACCAAGCATGCATGTTGCCCTTTAAGCCAAAACAAGGATAAAAGAGGGACAAAGGGGAGAGGGGTGTCCCTCCCCTATACAAGACTTCAAACGCTCTTCTTTACCACTGAAAATCCACTGGCTTTCAGTGGTGAAGAGAACAAAACACTCAAGCAAATCAAGCCTAGCAATGGAAGCACCAAAAGGGCCAAATAAGGCCTAAGAGGGTGATTTCGACCCCAAACCACAAAATGACCTTAATGAAGTATTTAAAGCATGCAAATATAAGACTTTTTCTAGTTATACACAAAGCTCAAATCATCATGCAAGACAAGTAAAAAGTTGTTGCAAAATTGGGGAAACTAAAGCAAAATAGTTACCCTTGAAGAACACCTCAAGAACAGCAGGTCCAGCCACTCTCTTCTGGTCAAAACAAGTCCAAAAACTCAAGAATAAACCCTCTAAGTCCCTCAAGGTCGAAGTAAGGTGTGGTAGTGTGTGTGTTAGTGCAAAACTAAGGTAAAACTACACTTTTAGGCCACAAAACACACACAAAGGATGAGAGAGAGGGGGATATAGAGAGAGAGAGAGAGTATATGACAGATGTGTATGTATATATCCTCTGGTTTTCTTGTTCAAACTTCTAACCCTAAGCAAAGGAGGAAGAAGGGCTCTTATATAAGCAAAGAAAAGGCTCTAAGCTTCTCAAGGAAGCTAAATGAAAAGGTGCAAATGGTTCATGGCTTCTTGAAGAAGCTGGGACAGCTGGCCAAGCTTCCCCAAGAAGCTTGGCCAAGGGTTCATCCTTCTAGAAGGAACTAGGGGGTCAAGGGCTCAAAACAGCCATCCCCGTGCATGGGGAGTGGTGTTGGGGTATTCCAGCTGGCACAGCTGGCATGCACCAAGCCTGAAGGGGTGCAGAAGGGTCACCGGCCGGAAAAATAGGTCACCGGCCAAATAAAGTGCCGGCCGGCCACAGAGAGTGCCGACCGGTCATTGATACCAAGCAACCATGGCCGGTAGCAACAAGGAATGGCCGGTGGAGTGTGGGGATGACCAACAAGCCAATCCTTGCCTTCCAAGGCAAAAACACAAGTGTTTGGTGCAAAACCAAACACTAAACGAACGAGTTAAGAGATCCTGAGGCAAGGCGGGCAGCCGAGGCCTCCGGGAACTCAAAACGAACACGAACAAGGGTGATCACTGAGTCTTCAATCAGTGACGTCCAAGTCTTGAGGACGGTCAAAAATGGGGTGTCTACAGAATGTTACTTGCTTTTGTGTGTTTTAAAGATTTTAAATTATATCAAATGGATGTTAAAAGTGTTTTTTTAAATGGGTACATTTTGGAGGAAGTCTATGTTGAACAACCTCCCGGTTTTGAAAATCATAAATACCTGGATCATGTTTTCAAACTTTCAAAAGCTTTATATGACTTGAAACAAGCTCCCAGAGCATGGTATGAAAGATTGAGTAATTTTCCACTTGACAAAGGTTTTTGTAGAGGAAAAACTGATACAACACTTTTTATAAAATCAAAAAGGAAGATATGCTAATTGGTCAAATTTATGTTGATGATATCATTTTTGGTGCTATTAATGAAAATTTGTGCAAAGAGTTTGCTAAAGATATGTAGGGTGAATTTGAAACGAGTATGATGGGGGAGTTAAATTACTTCCTTGGTCTACAAATTAAACAAACTAATGATGGAATTCATTTAAATCAAATGAAATATATCAAGGATCTACTCAAAAGGTTTGAAATGGAATCATCAAAGCCTGCAGCAACTCCAATGAGCACTTCAATAAAAATCGACAAAGATGAGCAAGGTATACCTGTAGATGAAAAGAAATATCGAGGTATGATTGGTTCTCTACTCTATCTTACTGCAAGTAGACCTGATATAATGTTTAGTGTTTGTATGTGTGCACGTTTTCAATCCGCACCGAAAGAGTCACACATCACTGCAGTCAAACGGATTTTCAGATATCTTGTCGGCACTTCAAATTTGGGATTATGGTATCCTAAGGGAACCACATTTAAACTTTTTGGTTACTCAGATGCTGACTTTGCGGGATGTAGACTTGACCGAAAAAGCACTAGTGGCACTTGTCATTTTCTTGAACAATCTCTCACTTCTTGGTTTTGCAAAAAACAAAACTCAGTAGCTTTGTCAACTGCTGAAGCAGAATACATTGCCGCCACTGGGTGTTGTGCACAATTGCTTTAGATGAAACAACAACTTCAAGATTTTGGACTTCACTATGATCATATTCCTATAAAATGTGATAACACAAGTGCCATTAACCTTTCAAAAAAATCCTATTAAGCACTCACCTACTAAATACATTTAAATAAGGCATCATTTTCTAAGAGATCATGTACTCAAAAGTGACATTAAACTCGAATTTGTGCCTACAAATCGTCAATTAGCTGACATTTTTACCAAGCCTCTAAATGAAGAACAATTTTGTTATATTAGAACTGAACTTGGTATGATGAATACTCCAACATAATGTTTATATTAAAAAAAAATATTTAAAAAAAATAATTAATAATAATAAATAATTAAATAAAATAACTATAGAAATAATTATTATTATTATAAAAAATAATAACAATAATAATAATAAAATTATATACATATACATATATATAATAGATATAAATTTTCTCTCTCTCTCTCTCTCTCTCTCTCTCTCGCCATGTCTCTATCTCTCACTCGCTCCCTCCTTTACTCTCTATTTTTCTCTTTCCCTTGCTCTCTCGCTCTCCTCTTCTTCCTCACACCCTCGGCCGACTCCATCTCCATCCTCACCATCGTCTACAACCAACTCCACCATCCACCATCCACAAAATCATCGATCACTTTCATCACTACTATCATCCACCCAAATCCCTCACCAATCTTCCGAACTCCATCACTTTTCTACCCAAAATCTGCATCACCATCTTTACCGATTCATCAAGTTCCATCACCAATCCATCAAGATCCGTGACTGATCCACCAAGATCCATTGTCGATCTACTAAAATTCGTCACCGATCTACCCAATCTTCTCCATTTCTTCCGGTCATCAAGGTCATCACCGATCAACATGTTAAAATTCTTTTTGCATTATGTTATATTTTTTTACGTGTTGTATGTGCTCCAAACTCTCTTTGATTTAATAATGGTTGCTTCTACCTTGTCTGAAGAAATTGTTTTTATTTTTATTTTCTCCTTTTATGCTAGTGTACTTCGTGTAATTGTTTATGGCCGGATCTTAATGGCCCTTGGTATTATAGATTGGTAATTTGTTTCTTCAAATTTATGTAATTTTTAGTGCATTAATTTAGGGGGAGACTCACATATTTTGAGATTAACAATTATTATAAAAATAAAAAAAATAAAAAGGGGCGTGTGTATATTCTGTGCATAATTTTAGGGGAGTATATATATATATATATTTTTTTTACTCCTTATCTGCACCAACAAAAATAAAATAAAAAAAATTAAATAAATTTGTGCAAAGACAGAATTTAAAAAATAAATAAATAAATAAATAAAAAAGAAAGGAATGCTTATAATTTTATTTCAGAAGAAGAAAATATTACTCGATTACATGTAAATTTTCAGAAGGCTTCACAGATTTTTTCCGTTTCACTTCTCTCAACAATTTTTCATGAGCCTCTTTTACATGCTTCTCTCTATTTTCGACTTCTATGAGTCTCGGCATTATAACCGTTGCATAATATTGCACCGCATTCTCCAACTGTGCATTTTTCCTTTTTAGCTCTTTCTTCTCCTTACCCATATTAACCAGTTGTTGTTTTAACAAGCACACCTCATCTCTCCATTGCTGATTTTCTTGTACTCTTGCTTGTAATTGTTGCGCTATATTAGAAACTGCAGTCATTGCCTGTGTACTAAGAGCCATAGTGTTATTAATAGCATCAATATCATTTCGATTACCAATAATACTAGGACTCTCATTTACAGGCATAGCATGTGCCTGCACCACTGGTACCCTCTCATTTGCCTGCATTACAGGTACCTCATACAGGTCTGAACCATTGATGGCTAAGGTAAGGAATGACATGATTACACAAGAAGAAAAAACAAATTTTTCTCTCAAACACTTGATATTTTCGTCTCTTTGCCTATCATCCTTGTCACTTTTTATACACTCCATCGATCCAATCCTCGATGCATATCTACTCAAATCTTTTGTTTGTCAACATTTTGTGCGCTCAAGATGCTCCAAAATCCCCACAATAATCTCGACAAGACCTATGGACCATTATTATATTTTTGGCATCTCAGATTATTTTACCAAATGTGTCTGTTTCCTATCTCCATATTTTATTTTGATGATGTCAAAGGGGGATAAGAAAATATGATTTTGAATTGCTATGCATGCATATGATTTTGAATTGTTATGCATGCATATGCATATGCTTTAAATATCTTATGTTGCAAAATTATCAAATAACTTGTTGATTTCTATTTTGTGTCAAATCCACACAAATATTGCCATCATCAAAAAGGAGGAGATTTTTAATCATATTATTTAATTTTGATAATGTCTAAAATATTATTTGAAAACTTTGTTTGACGCGAAATATTATCTGTTTAAAATATAAGTTGTATGATATTTTTTTTATAACTATTATTTAAATGGAAATATTTTGAAAACTTTACTATTCACTTTTTGAAAAATAGGGCTGATTACTATTCATCTTTTGACAAATTGATTAGTTGTATTATTTTGACAAAATTGATTAGTTGTATTATTTTGACAAAATTGATATGGAGTGGTAGGATATATTTAGTTTAAAATCTCTACAACATATACAATATTTTAAAGAGGGCATATATTTTCAAATCTGTCATAAATATTATTTAAAGAGATTTTTCTGTGTATGCAAATATTTGATTAGAACATTATATATAATGCATATAATACAAATAGCATACATCACGGGAACAACTATATTTTTTTTACACAACATTGATTGTATCATATATATTAGCATGTGGAAACATTGAATATTAGCATATGGAAACATTAATTATTAATATGTGGAAAGTCATACATGATATAATTCAAATTAACTTTTTTTTTTGCTTTTTTTTGTACACTTTTGACTAATACCTAAAGATGTTCAAATTTGCAAGAGTGCAAATTTTCTTCCACGTGATTCTCTTCCAAACTGATGTCATCCATGACGTTAGAAAGGAGCGTCTTACCTCCAACGGGTATATTTTTGTGCATAAATAGAAGTGTTGTGTAGCCTTTGTTCTTATACTTTCATATCTACTCTTTGTAAGAGAATTATTGTAAAAGAGGGTTTAAGTACCACTTATTTTTATTCATTATTTATGTGAGAGATTTTGTAAGGGTGAGGCATTTATTGTTGAGTGAGACTCAATAGATAAGAGTAAGTCTTGTGCCAAATCCACAAGCTTAGTGGTGTATTTATTCAATTGATAGTAAAGAAATTCTCAAGGAGGTTCCTTGGGGAGTGGATGTAGGCCTGACGTGCCAAACCACTATAAATCTTAGTGTTTGATTTTCTCTCCCTATCTCTCTTACTTTTATATTGATAATTATTATTCTATTTTTTTTATTTGTTAAAATTCTGAATATTGTGTTAATTTTAATATTATAAAATTTTTAATAACACAATTCACCCCTCCTCTTGGGTTGCCTACTTGGGATAATAGAAAGTATCAACATGGACTTCATAGTGGCATTGCCCAAGTCTAAGGTGTGCAAAGGTATTCTGGTGGTGGTAGACTGCTTCTCTAAGTATACAACGTTCATAGTTGCACCCAACGAGTGTTGAGCCGAGGAGACAACCAAGCTATTTTTCAAGCATGTGGTGAAGTACTGGGGCTTGCCACAATCTATTATCAGTGACAGAGATTCAAGGTTCACGAGCAAGTTTTGGACGAAGTTGTTTAAACTAATGGGATCAGCCCTCCATTTCTCTACGAGCTTCCACCCTCAAATGGATGGACAAACCGAGAGGGTAAATACATTGTTGGAGCTATATTTGAGGCACTTTGTAAGTGCCAACCAGCATGATTGGGTCAAGTTGCTTGATATAGCCCAATTCTCCTACAATTTGCAGCGGAGTGAGGCGACTAACCGAAGTCCATTTAAGCTAGCCAGAGGGCAACAACCGATCACTCAACACTCTTTGGTGACCAACTCAACAAGGAGTCTATCGGCCTACAAGGTTGCTAAGACATGGAACGAACAGGTGGATGTGGCACGATCCTACCTCGACAAGGCAACCAAGAAGATGAAAAAGTGGGCAGACGAGAAGAGGCGTCACCAAGAGTTTAATGTTGGAGACTTGGTGATAGTGAAAATCTCATCTAGGCAAAACAATTTCACCCGAGGCCTACACAAAGGGCTTATACATTGATATGATGGGCCATTTCAAATAATCAAGAAGGTGGGTAAGGTTGCTTATAAGCTTGAATTACCCCCACATCTTAAACTTCATCTAGTTTTCCACGTAAGCTGCTTGAAGCCCTACTACGGAGATGAAGAAGACCTAGACAGAGGCAAGTCAAAGAGGGCACCGTTAGGTATCACAACAACTTATGACAAGGATGTGGAGTCCATCCTAGTAGACCGAGTGGTTCGATGACAAAACTACGCCCCACGTCACGAATACTTGGTGAAATGGAAGGGATTGCCTGACTGTGAGGCTAGTTGGGAACCAGTATAAGCTTTATGGCAATTCAAGGAAAAGATAAGACAGTTCCATGAAAAAGACGCGACGAGGGCATTGCCACATTAGGAGGGGGAGAATGTCACAGACTGACAAATTTTGAAGATGTTCCTCACTAGAAAGCCTTAGGAGGTTTTGGAGATTGCTGGAAGATTCTAGAACTCCCTAGAGCTTTGTAGAGAATTGTACATAAGTCTAGAAGCTTGTACATAACTCTTGTATATTCTAGAATAGGTGCTTTGAGAAGATTAGGGAATGATCTAGAATCCTCTCTATCCTTGTAACTCTAGAATAGTCCATAAGATAGAGCTGGAGGAAGTGTCTAGAACACTCTCCATCATAGTAGTTTTAGAACATTCTTTGTAGCCTATAAAAGGGGGAGGGCCTCATTTGCCCAAACCATCCAAGTGTATCCAAAGTCATTCAAAGCAATACAAAGCAAGCATTCTTCAAGAGCTTTCCCACTAACTTTCTCTAAGCTCTCTCTTGTGTGTGTGAATCTCTCCTAGCTCTCTTCCAACAAGGCTTACTTAGGTGCAAACAAGGTGTGCTACAAGCATCTTAGGCCGCACGGTTGGCTTGAAAATTTCAAGGCTATGACACTAGGCCCATTTTATCTTCTCAACATAGGTATCAGTCGTTTACATCGGCATCTTTTAGTCGGCATTCTTATTGGTCGGCGATCGTGCTGTTTGGCATTGAGTTCTCATCAAATCCATTGGGGCTGATTGGATTTGGATTTTATGATTGTTGTGTTCAAGCGTTTTATTCACCGTTTGTTTAGAAGAATTACTCGGCTCACACAAGATCGCCTTAATTTTGTGTGTGAATAATCTACTCAAAATAACTTAAAAAATAAATGACTTAAATTATCAAAATTTTAGAGATCCGAATAACGTGATCTAGTCCAATGACTGGAATATGGACAACCCACAGTGTTTTAACACAAGCCACCGTACCAACAACCCAAACTTCAACCAATTCCATGTATAAAGCTACAAAAATAAAATTCCCCCCCCCCCTCCCCCTCCCTCCCCTCCCCTCCCCCCCCCCCCAAAAAAAAAGGTTACAACCATAAACTAACCAGTAGCTAAAACTTTTAAATAAACAAAAATAAAAAAAATTGGCAAAGAAGATGAATTAATACTTACTTGTCATTCATAACATTTGTCCATTGTGGGTTGGGCATGTTCTCAATGTCTAACCTCTTCACTCTCTTAGCTTGATATAGAAATTTTAAGTTTGCTGGGAATTGTTAGTACTTATTGTTTGGAACTAAACATTTTAATTAAAAAGTTAAAATGTCATGATAAATTATCACATTATTTTGTTTATTTTTGACAAATTTTTTCGTAAAAAGTTAATTTATTTATTATTTATTTTTTTTGTTACACTTGTGGTTGAGAATGACAACCAACTTTTCACATGTAGAAAGTGATAAACTTTGACAAGCTTTATTCTGAACCCTTTAGATGGAGACATTTGGACAAAAAAAAAAAAATCAATAAATGTTATAAATTTGAGATAATTACACTAATTTTTCTTTTTGTAAGATTAAAACAAATAAAACTAATACAAGTTGTTAGGTTTTTGTAATTGACAATTTCATTTGATAAAACTCCTTTCAGTTGTAATTTTATTCGTTCTTTTGTTTTAGTGAGGCTGTGAGTGTTTAGATACGAGTCCAATCCAAATTGTGTATGTGTAGAGGAGTTTGTGCTGACATTCTGTATTTTAAGCATTCCTTGTTTGCCACTTCGTTAGCTATGTACAAGGATCGAGCTGCCCGGTTAGCTCGCGGGGTTCCAAAGGGAAGCACCCTCGAAGCCAAAGTTGTTTGACCACTCGAGCAATCATTTTGCATTCGAGCGGTGAATTGGATCATTTAGTATCTCTGTCTGCAAACTGAACTTCTGTGAAATACGTTTCACCGCTCGAGCGGTGGATGTTGCGCTCGAGCAGTTGCTCTATATGTTTGCACCACCTTTTACTCACACCACTCGAGCGGTGAAGTGTGCGCTCGAGCGGTCTTCGCGGCCTTTACGGCTTTGTTTGTTATAAAGTGTGCCGTTTACTTATTTTAGGGTTGAACCCGTCTAAATTCTCATAGAGGAGTAAAATACAAAGTGTCCTACATAGGAGGATGGTTTATATGAGTTTCGTTGATGTATAGAAGGTGATTGATTGATCAACAAACTACAATTAATAAACATCAAGGGTTGATTTTGTTCATTTATTCACAAAAAGATAGAGGTGTTCATTGGTGGATTCTGAAGAACTTGGGCTTGAAGTTTTGGTAGATTCCGGAGTGGCTCATCGTCATGAATTCGACATCAGCGTTGTGGATTCAACGTTGAAAGCAATTTCAAGGTGAAGACGGTAGTGGAAGTGGTACATTGGGTTTGGTTCAATTTGGGCATAAATGTGCTAAGTAATTGAGGGTACTTGTGTGTAACTTTTTTTTTGTCTTCTTAGTGGATTGTTTTGTGATTTTGGCTTGTGATTTTTATCACATTTGGAGGTGCTGCAATTGTGATTTTTTTCATGTTAAATTGTTATGCCAATTTGTCATTGATTGTTTGATTGGGATTGATATTCACTGTTTTAAATTAAAATATAATCATGAATCAGTATCTCGAAGGTTTTAGATTTTTCACAATTAATGTTAAAATATACATTTTAGTATAAAAGTAATGAAAACATTATTGTTCTAGTCATACGATTAATGACTAATTGATGAAAAGGGATCAACACACCCCTAAACAAATCCTTTTGATTGGCTTGAATTAGAAAGATACTAAAGTAAAATGTCTTTAAATTTCTATTTGGACCTTTTTTTCATTGGAATTTCTATTTTTTTATTTGAACCTAGCAATTGTAAATTTTAAAATTGTTTCAGTATTCTTAAATAAAGAGTTTAATGGGGATATTTTTTGAAAATGCAAAAAATAATATAAAATTTCAAGCTAATCTCCACTATTTTTCAAAATTTCAGTGGCGTCACCATTTCAAATACAACAATACTTGGTAGCTTAAATTTTCATCGCCTGAATGGCTCAAATGTCTCAAAATGACGTCGTTTTGAGGGTAAAACAACGTCGTTTTGATACATTTGAGCCATTCGAGTCACACAAATTCGAGCTATGAAGCTATTAGGATTATGAACACCCAGAAAATAATCAACAAACCATCACACACACAAATAAGACACAAATATTTACGTGGTTCGGCCTAATGCTTATGTCCACGGAGCAGAAACTAGAATTTTACTAAAATAGAGCAAACACAAAAATAGAGGAGGAGAATAACTCTCACTCAACTCACAACTCTCTGTCTCTCAAATTTCTGATACAATTCACCCTCTCCATCTCGTCTCTATTTATACACAAAGATGAGAGAGAGAGAAAGAGAGAGAGGGAGGCAAACCCACCAAAATTTCTACCTTCTGTTGGTGAGAGTCAACAATGGCAACAACGTGAAGAGAAGGGAGAGCTGATCTTGTAGATGCCCAGCTCAGACTTCCTTCATTTGCGATGGAAGTCATCATACGCCACTCTCTGCTCTACATGCATGTGAGTTGGAGCTAACAATTCTCCCCCTCCATACCCACATGCATGACTGACTTCTCACTTAAAGTCCATCCTAACAATATCTCTGCAAATTTCGAGTTTGTCTCTCGAGACCACCTTTGTGAGCATGTCAGCTGGATTCTTATCTGTATGGATTTTGCTCAGTTCCAATAACTGCTTTTCCATCATTTTGCATATCCAATGATATTGAACATCAATGTGCTTTGTACGAGAAAGGTACATAGAATTTTTGCTTAGGTCTATGGCACTCTGGCAGTCACAATGTAGTGTGAACTTCTCTTGCTTTAGTCCCAGTTATTGGAGAAACCGCTACAACTACAACATCTCTTTCCCAGCTTTCGTTGTAGCAATATACTCTACCTCGATTGTGGATAAAGCAACACACTTTTACAGCTTGGACTGCCAAGACACAGCTCCCCTTGTGAAAGTGAACAGAAATCCTGATGTAGATTTCCTACCATCAAGATCTCCAGCCATATTTGAATCTATATAGCCTTCCAAGATTGGTTTAGCATCTTTAAAGCACAAACACATTTTAGTTATATGCTTGAGGTACCTCAGAATCCACTTGACTGCTTCCCAATGCTCTTTCCCTGGATTGGAAAGGAATCTGCTTACCAGTCCAACATCATGAGCAATATTTGGTCGGGTGGATACCATTGTATACATTAAACTCCCTACGGTGGTTGAGTAGGGAATAACCTCCAATTTTCTCTCTCTTTTGTAGAGGAGGGACAAGAACTCTTGCTCAGCTTGAAATGATTAGCCAGCGGAGTACTGACTAGCTTGGCATCTTTCATGTTGAACTTTTCAATCACCCGTTCAACGTACTTCTCATGTGACAACCACAACTTCTTGGCTTTCCTGTCACACATAATTTTCATACCTAAAATTTGTTGTGCAGGGCCTAGGTCCTTTATGTCAAAGGACTGTGATAACTCCTTCTTCGGTGATTTGATTGCGGTGGCATCCTATCCAACAATCAGCATGTCATTAACATAGAGTAGGAGTATGATGAAGTTTCCACTGAGAAATTTCCTAACATAGACACACTGGTCTGCAGCAGTTCTCTTGTACTCATGACTTACCATGAATGAGTCAAACTTCTTGTACCACTGTCACAGTGCTTGTTTGAGGCCGTAAAGACTTTTCTTCAATCTCTAGACTAAATTTTCTTTCCCTTTGACTTCAAAACCTTCTGGCTGCTCCATGTAAATTTCTTCCTTCAGATCACCATGGAGAAATGCCGTCTTCACATCCATCTGTTCAAGTTCCAAATTTAAACTGGTCACTAGTCCCAAAACTACTCAAATGGATGTCATTTTCACAACTGGCGAGAAGATTTCATCAAAATCAATACATTTCTTCTGCCCAAACCCTTTGACAACCAATCAAGCCTTATACTTGACTTGCTTTCTGCTGCCATCTTTCTTCAACTTGAACACCCATTTGTTCTTTAATGCTTTTCGACCTTAGGAAAGTTTTACCAAATCCTAAGTTCAATTTTTCTGCTAGGATTGCATCTCTTCTTGCACAGCTTGTTGCCAACTACTCTTCTTCTTATGATTCTGAGCTTCTTGAAAACTTTATGGCTCCCCCTCAATAGTAAGCAAAATATACTCAGAAGCAAGGTATTTCGACGACGGCTAAGACTCTCTTGTTGATTTTCATAACTGTGGACCAATAGTGTCTAGCGTCCGGGTTGTAGCTCCCTCTGCTCAACACCCTCCTCTTCTGGAACTTCTTATTCTGGAAATCTATCCTATAACTCTACATCATTGGTTGCATATTACGGTAGCTCTTCATCATCAGTGGCATGCTGTGATGGTGTAGGATTCAGAACAATTTCTGAAACATCATTACCTTTGAGTTTGGTTGGTTGCCCAAAGTCTTCTAAAGTCTGGTCTTCTTAAAACACCACATCTATGCTTCGAATGACCTTCTTGTTTTTTGGATCCCACAATCTGTATCCAAATTCTTCAACTCTATAGCCAATAAAGATGCATGGAGTGGCTTTATCATCCAGCTTCTGTCTGTGCTCCTTCGATACATGTACAAATGCTTTGCACCCAAACATTCTCAAGTGAGAGTAAGAAATCTCCCTTCCAGACCATACCTTTTCTGGAATCTCAAAATTCAGTGGAACTGATGGCGATCTGTTGATCAAATAGCAAGCAACGTGAATAGCTTCACCCCAAAATGGCTTTGGCAACTTTGCCATTTTAAGCATACATCTGACCTTCTCCACAATGATCCGGTTCATTCTCTCAGCTACACTATTGTGTTATGGGATTCCAAGAATAATCTTCTCATGTCAGATGCCACAAGTAACACAGTAGGCTTCAAACTCCTTTAACGTGTGCTCGCCTCCATTATCTATTCGGAGACACTTCAGTTTCTTTCCAGTCACTCTTTCCGCCATAGCATGGAATGTTTGAAAATGCTGGAACACCTCAGCTTTGGTCTTTAGGACATAAACCCATACCTTCCGTGATGCGTCATCAATAAACATCAGGAAGTATTTTCTACCACCCAAAGATTCCACTTCTATGGGACCGCATACATCAAAGTATACTTTGTTCAACATCTCTGATTGTCTTCTGGATGATGAGTGGAAAGAGACTCTATGATGCTTCCCAAACAAGCAGTTGTCACAAGGATTCAATTTCACATCTTTGGCAAAGGGAATAAGAGACTTCTTTGCCAGACTCTGCAACCCTTTCTCACCCATGTAACCTAGCCTTTTATGCCACAAATTTGGTGATGCCTCATCTTCTACTACGTTGAGGCTATCTGAATTCACCTCCACACGAGTCTTGTAAGCGTGCCACTTGCCCGTCCTCTGGCTACCACTAGAGATCCCTTTTTCAACTTCCATATGCCTTTGCCGAAGTAGTTTTCATAGCTTTGTCAATCTACGGCTATCCTTGAGATAAGATTCAGGCGTAAATAGGGAACATGACTGACATCTTTCAACACCATCGTGCACCCAACTTTGGTTTGGATGCGAACATCCTTGATTCCCATAATCTTCGAAAAACTGGAGTTACCCATCTTCACTATACCAAAATCTCCAGCTTGGTACGTACTAAAAAACTCTTTTCAGGATATGGCGTGGTAGGAAGCTGCAGTGTCTACCACCCACTCGGTGTCATTGTCTAACATATGGAGGAATTCTTCTTCTTCAACAGAGAATAATGCAATATCCTCTTAGATAGTAACTGCAGTGTTCCCTTCTTCGGTCTTTGGCTGCCTAGTGCCTTGTTTTTGTTCTCCCTTTAAGGCATAGCAATATTTCTTTATGTGACCCTCCTGGCCATAGTGGTAACACTTGAACTTTGGCTAGCTCGTATGTCTCTGGATTTTCTTCTGTCTTGAGATCTTCCTCTACTACGTCCTCTAGTTTTTCTTCTTCCCTTGTCTCTGCCTCTACTTTTATTTTCTGTGATGAGGGCATGGGATTGATCTCCACCCATGTCTTTCTTTCTTGCCTCTTCACTAAATAAAACATCAATGACCATGTTCATGGTCAGTCTTCCTTTTGGTGCAGAGTTGCTGAAGGACACCACCAACATCTCCCAACTGTCTGGCAAAGAACTAAGTAGCAATAGGGCCTGCATCTCATCATCTAACTCCATTTTGACAGTTGCCAGTTGGTTCACTAGAGTTTGAAACTCACTAGTGTGTTCAGCAACAGAGATACTGCCTTTTAGTTTCAAATTTACAAGTCTTCTCATTAGGAGGACTTTGTTCTGAGCAGTCTTCGACTGCTACATGACTTCTAACTTCATCCAGAGAGCATATGTATTAGTCTCCTAGGCGACATGGTGGAAGACACTATGATCAATCCACTGTCTGATCTGGCCAATGGTTTTTTGATTCTTTCGCTTCCAGCCTTTGTCA
Organism: Camellia granthamiana; assembly: GCA_036172215.1. Classification (NCBI taxonomy): domain Eukaryota; kingdom Viridiplantae; phylum Streptophyta; class Magnoliopsida; order Ericales; family Theaceae; genus Camellia; species Camellia granthamiana. Next base: position 23,491,933 of record CM069908.1, on the reverse strand, counting down.
TTTTCTGTTGCTAGCTTGACTCATTTAAGCTCAATGGGGTCAAACAAATCTTGGCAATACAGGACATCCTCCATTATGGCCTTCCAAATTGCATAGTTAGAAGCATTCGGCTTGATCATGGATCCCGAAGTCAATGTTGATTCCTCAATCAATAATTATGTCTACAGAAAATGATCTCTGTCTAAAAAGTCAAACTTCGCCGTTGAGTCTGGACTGGTCAAATTAGCTGAAAAAAGCACTTCAGATCACCAAAATAAAAATTGCAAATTTTTGAAATCTGATTTGCAAAATCTAACCATACGGATGTGTCCGAAATATTTGAATCGTTGGAAAGCATTATTGGATCGTCAAAAAGGGACTTAGAATGGCTTAGATAAAGCCAAAATAGGTTGAATATGTTCAGATCAGTGCAATCTATTATGCCTGAGAAGGACCGGATAATTCCTCTGGTTCGGTTGGCGTCAGGCTGACGTCATCGGCGGCATGGCTTGGCTGGCGGCTTAGTTTGGTCAGCGGCTTGGACGGCTTGGTTTCGGCTTGGCTTGGTTAATGTGGCTTGGCTCTGGGTCAGCTTGGTCAACGCGGGTTAGATGACATTAGTACCGGCGCCAAGACGTTAGCGACTGGCGATGGGATGACGTCAACGACTGGAAGAAGGAAGACGACGTGTGCTGTGCGTCGATGCGCGTGGGCACGGCGTCAAATGGTGCGTGCCGGCGGGTGGAAGCTCCTCCGGTGTCCTTTTTCAACCTGGTTTTTCCCTGTGTGCTCAACTCATCAAGGGCTTTAATCTGGTGTGATCAAAAGTGGATTTTGACCATTTTGATTTTTGGGCAATTTTGAAAAACGCACTTTGTTTTTTCAAAAAACACACATCCTCGCTTTGATACCACTTGTTAGGATTATGAATACCTAGAAAATAATTAACAAACAATCACGCACACAAATAAGAGACAAATATTTACGTGGTTCGGCTCAATGCCTACGTCCACGGAGCAGAAATGAGAATTTTACTAAAACAGAGCAAATACAAAAACAGAGGAAGAGAATAACTCTCACTCAACTCACAACTCTCTCTCTCTCTCTCTCTCTTAAATTTCTGATACAATTCACTGTTTCCCTCTCGTCTCTATTTATACACAAATATGAGAGAGAGAGAGAGAGAGAGAGAGAGAGAGAGAGAGAGAGAGACAAATCCACCAAAATTTCTACCTTCTGTTGGTGGGAGTCAACAATGGCAACAACGTGAAGAGAAGAGAGAACTAGTCTTGCAGATGCCCAGTTCAAACTTCCTTCACTTGTGATGGAAGTTGTCGTACACCACTCTCTGCTCTACATGCATGTGAGGTGGAGCTAACAGAAGCATTTTTCTTTCAAATAACCCTAAAAGCAACATGTGGATACGCCTTTGTCTATCACACCTTCTATAATGGCATCTGTTTCTAAATACATTCATGCTATATTTTAATCTCAAATTTTATATGTCTATCTATTAAAAATTTATAATTTATTCTCTATTGAATGGTGCCATTCAAGAATTGGTTGACATAAATCTAATCTAATCAATTGTTTTGGCACTATTTAAAGCCACAAGGCTGAAATTGTTTTGGCACTTTATAGTTAGGATGGTGAGATCGATTGTTTTGGCACTTTTTGGTTATTATTTTCTTTCCACATCTTGGTTGCAACTTGGAATTGCATGGCAATTGATGACGTGATCAATATTGTTTTTGGAATTAATGGTGCTACATGTACTAATTGGTATATCAATTAGTGTATCAATACATGCTATAGCATTGCAATTTCAAAATTATGGACCTCACCTATTATACAAACTACAAAAACTCAAAACCAATAAAATTATATCACATTATTTATTAGTACACTAATTGATGAGAAGATAATTTGTGTAGCCAAATTGAGCCGAGTTAGGTGAAAGTGGTTTTCAGACTTGGGCCGCATGATACGCCGAGTTCTAGCTTGGGGATAGCGTGGTTTGGGCCAAGCAAGGATCAGGCAGGTCAAAGGAGTTTAATCGGACTAGTAAATGCTCATATATTTTTGGGACTGAGCTACTTCCTAGAACTGGTCAATGTTTTGATCGAGCTACATGGAAGACAGTCAAACGGAACTGAGAATGAAGCTTTGACCGAGTTAGGGAAATAGCTGTGCAATATCAGCAAGGTGGCTTGCCGAGCAAACCGTATACGGCATTGCGTGTTGCACAACCAAGTTAGTGGCGGATACAGCTAAGTAGTTCGGTTGCTCGGCTGGAAGCCGTGCAAAGAGATGTGTCATCTCACTAGGCTTGCAGTGAAGAGGGTGTTAAAGGATAAACATTATCCTTTAAGATTGTAATTACTAGGAGGACTCTACAAAGGAGAGTTAGAGTCCTACTAGGATTGTGCCATGCGAACTTACAATAGCTCAAATCAAACCCTAATCTTAGGCATTACAATTGATATTCTTGAATTCGCAGAGTTTTTATCTCTTGAGTCTATTTGCTGACTTAGGCATCAGAGGGGTTTTCAGCATACACCCATTAGTCAGCTCACGTTTGTGATTTCAGGTGTTACGACAACATTTGGAAGAGTACAAACTTGATCAACAGGATTACACGAGTGAAGATTATTTCATACTTATACAATTTGTATATTAATTGGTGTTTATAGTTTTATTCTTTTGCAATTTTTTGATTAAGTTTTGGTTGCAATTGTGTTGTAATTGATGATGTGATCAATTGTATTTTTTTCAAAACTTTTTGGTTACGTTTGTGTTGCAATCGTTTATGGCACTTTTTGGTTACATTTGTGTTGCAAAGAATTTCTCTTGTGTTGGCACTTTTAACGCCACAAGGTTACAATTACAGAAATCCAAGGAAAGCACAATAGGGACCTGGGAATTGGTCGAAAAATTAATATTTTAGCTATTAAATTTAATAAAAAAATTATATTTTAGACATTTTACTATACTAAGTGTAATAATTAAAATACAATCCTGCTAGGTACCTCGAAATAGTCAAGGCTCGAGTGGCTCGATGTGCAACGACGTCGTTTTAGCACCTTATTTATTTATTAATTATTATTTTTTCTTTCTTTCCTTTCCATCTCTTCTTCTCTCTACTCTCTCTCTGTCTCTGTCTCTATCTCTCTGTTGGTCTCATAAAACTAGTCAGCAATGGATTCTCTCTCCTCTCTCTCTCTCTCTCCCAAACCTCTCATGCTTCACTTGTTCTTCACCATCATCTTTATTGGCCAATCTTTGTAACCCAGGAATAATCTCAACTCTGTAATTTTTTTTTCTTTCATTCCCCCTCTCTTGTATCTCTGAAATTGGCAATAGAGGCGAGAGAAAGAGAGAAGAGGGAGGAAAAGAGAAGAAAAAAAACAGAGGGAGAGGAAAAGAGAAGAAGATGTGAGGTAGAGTTGTTGGATTTGATTAATTCAACGAGAGAAAATTGGATTTGAACGAATCAAATAGAGGGGAACTATAGCGTTTCTGGTTTAGACCCGACCCATTTTGTATTCTAGACTCGGGGTTTCATAGCCTCGTATGGTTATTCATGTCTTTTTCCTTTATTCTTACTTGAGTTTGGCTATTGGGTTGTATCAAGCACGTTTGGAATAGGTTGGTTGCTTAGTTTTCAAACTTTTGTTGCCCAGGATTTTGGTCCTCCACTTGAGCGGCTGTAGACACCCCATTTTTGACCGATCTTAAGACTTAGACGTCATCGTTTGAGCACTCGGTGATAGTGCATGTTGTGCTCGTTTTGAGTTTCCGGAGTTTTGGCCGAGTGCCTTGCCTCCGGGCCTCTGAACTCTTTGTGCTTCGGCTTGGTTTGCGGACCAAGCCGTGTTTTCCTTGCCTCAGGGAAGGAGAGGTCTTCTAAACCCCTTCTTGTGGTCGTAGACCACTTTTTGTGGTCGTAGGCTACTTTTCTAGTTTGGAGACCAGTTTTCGATTTTCGGAGCCTTCGGTCGCGCTCCTTGTCTCGAGATTGCTTAATGTTCTCCGTTTGGTGTGGTTTTTGAACCACACCTTGTTGCCTCTTCCTAGAGGAACATTATGGTTTGGGAGACCACTTTTGTGGTCATAAACCACCTTTGATGCTCGTAGACTAGTTTTCGAGGCTTCTGGCTGCGCGCTTTGCCTCCCGAACTTTCGTCTTGCATCCGTTTTGGTTTGTTTTTGGTACAAACCTTGTTTTCCTTGTTTGAAAGGTGGTACAAGGGTGGGAGACCAGTATTTCCCCTTGGAGACCACTTTTCTTCCCGTCAGCCAGTTTTCTAGTCTGACAACTGGCTTTCTTCGTCTTCGGGCCACCTTTTCTGGTCGGCCACCACACCACCACCTTGTTTTCAGTGTCTGGACTCTCTCCCACCATGGCCAACCACTTGTTGTCTTGGGAGACCACTTGTGGTGGTCGCCCGACCACTTTAAGTAGCTGGCCGACCACTTCAAGTGGTCGGCTGCTTTTTGTCACCTTTTTGGATATATTTTCCTCTAGCTGGCACAGCTGGAGGGCACTGAAACCATTCTCCATACACGTGTATGGAGGGATGGCCTTGGACCCTTAGCTTCCTCAAGAAGCTTTACCTTTTGTTCTCTATAAGAGAGAACCATCTCCTCCCTCCTCTAGGTTCAGAATTTTGAGGCTTGAGTGATACATACACCCTTGTCTCTATATTTCTTTGTTTGTTCTTATTTTATGCCTTAAAGTGTCATTTTGTCTCACTTTTGTACACAAACACACACTCAAACACCATCCTTTTGTTGCTGAGGCTTCTTGAGGTTTGTTTTGGAGTTCTTGGACTGGTTTGAGCTCAAAGAAGTTGCTGGAGTTGCAGCTTTAAAGGTGGTCTTCAAGGGTGAGCTTTTAACCTTTTAAACCCCCATTTTTGCTTAAGCTTTTAGACCTACTTGCATGCTGTTTTAGACTTGACTTTAAACTACAAAAAGTTCTGTTTTTCAGTCCTTGTGAAGTTTGTTTAAGGTCACTTTTGCATTGGGGGTGGTCCATCCCCTCTTAGGCCTTGTTCGACCTTGTTTTGAGCCATCCCTTTAGGCTCTTGTTGTAGCCTTTGCATGACCTTTCTACCACTAAAATCCAGAGGATTTTCAGTGGTGGAAATGTGGTTTTGAGGTCCCTAATAGGAGAGGGTCATCCCCTCTCCTTGTGTTCTTGAATACTTGCTTCATATGCCTCATGTTTGAGCTTGTTTATTAAGCTTGTGTTGGCTTGTTCGTAGCATGTATTTGGGGTTATTTCAGCATGCCTCAGATCTGTTTTGACTTGATTTGGTCATTCCATGCATGCCTTATACACTTGTAGTGTAAATCTTACAAACTAGCTTTGTGTGTCTCATGTCTAAGCATGTCTTTCTAGCTTGTTTTGGGGCCATCTCAGTAGGTTTTTTGTGTTATTTTAACATGCCTTACATCTGTTTTGGGTTGGTTTAGTTGGCTCTTGCATGCCTTATACACTTGTAGTGTAAATTTCATAAACTAGTCTTGTATGCTTCATGAAGTAGCATGTCTTTCTAGCTTATGCTGAGTCCATTTCAGCATGTTTTTGGTGATGTTCTACCATGTCATACCTCTATTAAGGTTTGGTTTGGTTGGCACTTGCATGCTCCATGCACTTGTAGTGCAATTCCATGAACTAGCCTAATGTGTATCATGCCTTAGACTGTTATTCTAGCATGCTTTTGGTTCTACTTCAAGAAGCTTTTGTCCATGTTTTAGCATGCTTAAGCTCTGATTTGTGTTGTTTTGGTCATGCATGACTTGCTTTGTATAGCCATGGTTCAATCTAGCTTGTTAGCTTTGTATATCAAGTCCATTAGCATGCATTACTTGGACTATTTTCATGATTTGCCATCATTTGAAATGTGATTTCAGTCCATGTAGTGTGGTCATGCATTCACATTTGTCACTTATTCAATGCGTTGGAGGGTTTGCCCTTTTATGCCTTAAACATGAGTTATTGTGTATGTCTTTATGCCTAAGCTTGTGAGCTATCATTTCAGTGTGTATTTAGGGTTATTTCACCATGATATAACTCTGATTTTTGTTGGCGAAGCCATCCCATGCTTGGTCCTAATAGGTGTAGTGTAATCCACCTCATTTGCCTTGCATATTCCATGCTTCATGCCCTTCATGCTAGCATATTTTGGCTTCCTTCCATACATGTTTTAGTATCATTTTGACATGTTCTAGGACTGTTTTGGATTGCCTTTGCCATATGCTTCATGTTTTGCATAGTTGTAGTACAAATGCCTATGCTAGCTTCAAGCTTTGGGTACCATAGCATGCTTCATTTGTGTTGTGTACATGATTTGGCATCATTTACCATGTCATTTCAAAGCATGTACCATTGCCATGTTCTCACTTTATTCACTCTTTAAGTGCCTTTGAGAGTTGTGCATTGTTGCCTTGTTTGTGGCCTATCATGTATGCCATCTTGCCTAGGTCCTTGAGCCCTTATCTCAACATGTTTTGGCCTTTGTTTTGACCTATTTCAGCTCTGTCCATAGTTGGTTCATGCATTTGTGCCATGTATTGCATGCCTCCTTTGTAGCACTCTTTGCTAGCTTCATGCCTTAAGGACCTTTGCATGATATACTTATATTGTTTGAGTGATTTGGCATCATTCCTTACCTCATTTTAGAGCCTTTAATGTTGTTACACTTCCATGCTTGTCACTCTTTGAGCACTCTTGAGAGTTGTGCTCTTAGGCCTAGTTGATTGGCCAATGCATTGTGCATGCATGCCTCGTCTTTTGGTGCCTTAGTTTCATCATTATGGCCACTGATTTGGGCATGGTTGAGGTCTGTCCCTTTTGGTTTAAGTCCATCGAGCATGTTTGCTTTCATGTTATTTGCATGCTTACGTTGTATCATGTTGTTGCATGCTTATGTTGCCTTGCATTGTGTATGCATGTCATTAGCTTTGTTAAGTTGATCATGTCACATTGCATTGAGTATGCCATGTTGTTGATTGCATTGTGCATGCCATAAGCATTGAGTATGCTAGGTTACATTGCATTGCATGTTTGCATGCTTGTCCCTCACATGTTGTTTGCATGCTTCTCGGCCATCATGCATCGAGATGCGTGATTGGTGGCCCGAGGGTCGAGAACCACACTCTCTTGAGCTCATGAAATGATAGGGAGGGTGGTTGTGCACACATATCTTACAAATACATTGCCATGCCTTTTCTTGCTCTCTGTTGAAGAAAACTGGAGTTTGGCAGCAACAACTGGTCGGCCAACCAGAAAAACTAGCTGGCCGACCACTTTTTCTGGTTCACAGCAAAGATAGGTGGTCGGCCATGGTTGGTGACACCCCTAGGTGGTCGGCCACCCTCCCACAGGTTCCCATGGTGGAGTTTAAGCTTTCTGGAGCTTGGTGCAAGGTTTTGAGAGCAATTGCAAACAGAGGCAAGTTGGGGCATTGTGACGGATTTCCAAACAAGGCGACCGGGCATGTATCCATTCTTCCCTCTGAGGGCACCTTTGTTTACTGCTTAGCTAATTTGCTTAGCTAGTTTATGCTTTGGTTATGTAATTTAAGTAGTTAATGCATTTAGCTGCTTATTTGTTTGTAATAGCTTAATTAGTTAACTAGGATTAGTTAATTAGTTGGCTTGTAATAATTAGTTTAATTAGCTTAGATTAGCTAGTTAGCTTCTTATTTGGACCCTTTGTCGAGAGGGCCAATTGTTATAATAAGCGTGCGTGTGTGTGATGCATGTCTTCAGATCCCCATTTCTTTCTCCCTTTTACTTAACCGCTTACGATGGTTAGTTTTCGGGCATATTTTGTTAAGCATCCTTATGCCTTGCATGCATGCATCTATTCATCTGTTTTGCATGCACCAGGCTCGGCGCATCATATTAACTGCATTGTATTTCAATACATTTACTTGAATACATGTACCAAGTTGCATTTCACATTACATCTTGCGATAGTGTAGACGTCCCTGAATGTCCCAGGAAAATCCCGTTTTTGTTCATTGGGCTTACTACAGTTCGGACTCAAATGTCACAGTTCTGAATCTAATCCCGCAAAGTGTCCAAATCTGGCAAATCGTTTTGAAAAACTGATTTTTAGAAAGAAGTGCCAAACATGGACTGTTTTTCCAGATACAGAGTCGCCACCTAAATATTTTATTTTGGGGGAATTTAGGAAACCCTGACTCATGCATAAGGCCACGTGTCCGTCATCACCAAAGTTGCCTCGGCTCGGGAACTTGGGTACGATTGGGGAAGGTCATGCAATGAGCACCCCCGCTCGCCCGATCAAAGATCGGCCACTACTAAACATGATATCGAGTTTTTGAAAACACATGTGTTCTTATTCCGGTTTATTAGCCTAGGATTACTAAGTGATGCACACAGCATACAAGTATAGATTAGATCGCCTGAGTTGGAACAAAACATTTGATGTTTGTTTTTTAAAGCGGTTTGCTACTCGCAAGTAGGCTAAAATGCGGATTTTTCCACCCTCAAGTAGGCTTAGAAAACATGGTGATTTGCCACTCTCAAGTGTATGGAGGATCCAGTCTGTGCCTTCCAACTGGCACAGCTGGCATGCACTCAGACAGACAAAATAGGAGGAAGCTGGCCGACCAGAAGAGGTGGTCGGCTGACCACTTTCCCTGGTCGGCCGACCAGGGCAAGTGGTCTCCCACAAAACAAGGTGGTCGGCAGGCACAATAGGTGGTCTCCACACTGAAAGCAAGTCAGTGGTATGGTGGGAGACCAGTAAATGTGGCCCAAAGACCAAGAAAACCAGTTTCCTGAGCAGAAAATCGACTGGCGGAGAGAGAAGTGGTTTCCAAGGGAAATGCTGATCTCCCACCCTTGTACCACCTTCTAAACAGGGAAAACAAGGGTTGTGCCAAAAAAGAACCAACACGGATGCAAAACGAGAGTTCAGGAGGCAAAGCGCGCGGCCGGGTGCCCCGAAAATTGGCTGTTGAGCACCAAAAGTGGCGTACGGCCACAAAAGTGGTCTCTCGGACCACAGTGTGCCTCTAGACAGAGGAAACAAGGTGTGTTCCAAAAACTGTGCCAAACGGAGAATGTTAAGTGGTCCCGAGCCGAGGCGCGCGGCCGACGGCTCCGAAAATCGAAAACAAGTCTCCAAACAGGAACAGTGGCCTACGATCACGAAAAGTAGCCTACGACCACTGAGAAATGGTCTACAAGACCTCTCCCTCCCTTCGGGAAGAGAAAACAAGACCTGGTCCGCAAATCGAGTCAAGGCACAAAAAGTTCCGAGGCTCGGAGGATAAGGCTCTCAGCCAAAACTCCGAAACTTCAGAACGAGCACAACATGCACCATCACCGAGCGCTCAGTCGATGACGTCTGAGTCTTAAGGTCGGTCAAAAATGGGGTGTCTACAGATAGTCGAGCCTATCTTAGTTGCATTTTCGCATGTGTTGCATTAGCCATCTTAACATGAACTAGGATCATGCATGATTTCTAACTAGTTCTCTGTTTTGGTTTGGAGTACACTGTGAGTGTTTACGCTTTAGCATACTACATGTGTGTTATTGATTGCCATGAAAGCATGCTTGCCATGAGGCTAACTGCTTATTTGATTAACTGCCTGAATGCCGGTGGGTGAAGGTTGGATTGCTTGAATTAGGACAATTCATTGAAATCCTTGTTTTAGCCTACTTGCGAGTAGCAAACTTCAAACCGTTTTCAAACAAACGAACATGCAATTTTTGTTCCAAATTAGGCAATCTAGTTTATACTTGTATGCTGTGCGCATCACATAGTAATTCTAGGTTAAATAATCGGAATAAGAACACATGTGTTTTCAAAAACAAAATATCATGCTTAGTACAGGCCGATCTTTGATTCGGAGAGCGGGGGTGCTCATTGCATGACCTTCCCCTCTCGTACCCAAGTTCCCGAGCCGAGGCAACTTTGGTGAAGACGGACACGTGGCCTTAGGCACGAGTCAAGGTTTCCTAAATTCCCCCAAAACAAAATATTTAGGTGGCGACTCTGTATCTAGCAAAGCAGTCCATGTTTGGCACTTCTTTATAAAAATCAGTTTTCCAAAACGATTTGCCAGATTTGGACTCTTTGGTGATTTATCGGTCTTACATCGCACATGGTAAGATTAGATTCAGAACCGTGAGATTGAGTCCAAACTGTAGCAGCTAGAGAGCAAACCAGAATCTCGCGCCCTCGCAGCGCGGAGCGCCGGGAGCTCTCTGGGGCACGTCTACAGCGGCACTTCTTGTGCTCGAGCGGAATTTGCAAATTCTCAGTACTTTTGTAAGTCTGCAAAACTATTGGGAGTGTGTATTCAACGCTCGAGCGGCATTTTCTACACTCGAGCGGGTGGGCGCTTGAGCGGTCTTTTCTTAAGCTCGAGTGTTGGTCTAATGTCTGCAAAACTACTGGATGTGTGTATTCTACGCTCGAGCGTCACTTCTTGTGCTCGAGCGGAACAACTTATTGTGTCTGATGCTCGAGCGTCATTTCTTGCGTTCGAGCGAACTGTACGTATATCAGTTCGTAGTAACACCATTTTACTTCACTTTTTCATATCTTTTGTCCCAAAACCCTAGATCTAGAGTCTCTCTCTCTAAAATTTCCTTTCTCTCTACATTTTCACCTAGATCTAGTGATCTCTCTACCCGTGTGCCTTTGTTAAAAAGGTAGAGCATCTCAAGAGCTCCATTTTGATCCGAGTATAAGTTGGTTTCGGCGTCTTTGAAGTTCCTCCATTGTTGTATTTGTCTTCTAAGCTTGAAATAGGGACTTTCTACACTCTCTATGAGCTTTAACTTGGTTCTTTCTTGATGTGTAAGAAACATTGGGTTTTGAGGTGATTTTAACGAACCTAGGGTTTGGGGTTTAAATTCAAAAGAGGGGTTTTCAAAAGGATGTCTTGGGAATGGTCATGGGAATGAATATGAACTTGTGTTTCTTTAAAATAGATGGTTTGGTGGTTGAGATAAATTTGGAAAGAAATGAGGTTTGGCCCTAAAATGTTCAAATAATTATTTTGCATAAATAATGAAATTGGAAATGGGAATATGAAGTTAGATGAATATTTATATAAGTGGTAGAGTTGGATGTGTGTCATCTCCCACCTACGAAAATTTGGATAATTTATCTGTTGTGAGATTGTATATCTGTTTAGAAATATCTGTTTTGGGCCATTGGTGGATAATGATTATGATTGTTGTAGAAATTGCATGAGGATTAGGTAAATTGAAACTAATCTCTTATCGGTTGTCATTGAATATGACTATGTTTAATACATTATATATGTATGATGTTTGGAAGAAGAAAGGGGATGTACTTTATGTGTGGAAGGAGAAAAGGGATGGACTCCATTAAATTAAGTTGGCCTGTGTGTCCTGGGTGCAAGTCTCGAAAATCGCGCGTATATATGGGTGCCGATCCTGTGGACGAAATTTTCGTAAAATGGCAAATTGAAGTGTTTGTGTGTAATGGTTGTGTAGTAAGAAAACCACTGAATTGTAGTTTCAGTTGGGTGGTCTGAATAACAATGGATGTGACTCATGAATTGAGGAAATATGAAATGACATGAAACGAACTGATATAAAATGGATTGGGATATAATACTTGGCATAATATGGTCATAAAAGAAGAGTTGTAAATGATTTTATCTTTGAGCATTGAACATGCGCATCATATTTATAACTTTGTTAGAGTTCTTATATAGTGTTAGATTGTTTCTATTAGGCTTTGGCTCAGCCTATTTGGGAAATCATTTTCAGGTACTAGTGACATGCCTCCTCCAAAGACTTAGCTTGGGATGGCCTAGGAGCTAAAGGCTCTGTTTTGTTATTTTTGTATTTACACTTTGTACAAGCCTAGGATTTTATATGTATGGAACTTAAGATTCCCTCTTTTGTTGTAACCAAGCATAGTCTTGGAAAGCTATAAGCCTATAGGGCATTATTTTGTTGATCATTATGTTGGTATCACATACTATAGATTCAAGGAAGAGCTTATAAATGTATACCGCATGTGTCACCTTTTGTGTATCAAACTCTGATGAATGAAAGAATGTTGTTTAAATTATATTTCAACTTATGAGATGGGTTTGTTGAATTTATTGTGGGGCGTTACAGGAACGAATCGCTCTCTCAATTTTTTTCTTCTTCCTTCCCCCTCTCTTCTTCCCTCCCCCTCTGCTCTTCCTCTGTTCTTTCTTTCTCTTCTTCCTCTTCAAAATCAAAATCAATTTTTGTTTACCAAATTGAATGTGAAATCAAATCAAATCCAAAACCAAACCAAAAATCAGAATCAAAATCAAACCCAAATCAAAATCAGAATCAAAATCGAAATCGAAATCTCATAATTGAAGTAGCTCCTCCTCTACCTTTGTCTTCTTCTTCTTCCTTCTAAAGATGGAGGAGAGAGATAGAGGTCTTCTTCTTCTTCTTCCTTCTAGAGATGGAGAAGAGAGATATAGAAGAGAGAGAGAGAGAGAGAGAGAGGGGAGAGTCGGGCCATTCGAGCCTTGACTATTTCGAGCTACAATGCATTTTCGATTAAAATATTTTTTTAAAAATAAGTGAATGGTTTAAATTAAAAATAACGCAAAAGATTAAGATTTAATTGACAAAATTAAAAATTTAGAGTTTATTTTGTTAAATGGCTCAAATTTTTATTTTTATTTTTTTTGTAATTGTCCTTTTTTATTATTATAATTTTTTTTTTTTTTGGTTGTTGTTGTTATTTGCTAGGTGGTGGCAGCGGCAAAAATATGTCGTCAAAGAAGACGTCGGAAAAGAGTATGGAAACTAGTCATTGAGAATTTTTGTTGGAAAGTCGCTTGTAACTGATGGTGATAACTAGAAAATTGTTGTTGGTTGGTGGTGATTATTTCCAATTGGTGGTGGTGGTTGTTGTAATTTTTATCACATATTTTTCTATATTTTAAATTTTGCCCTAGGTGTATGAATTTGTTTTTAACTTGTCATTTAGACAGCAAAATTTGAGGTCGAGGAATTTCCCACAAAAAATTCCATTTTAAATCAATGTATTGTACCTTTTGATAATAGAAGAGAAAAAATAACTCAAAAAATTATAAACATGATAAATAATTTTCGTTTGGAATGTGAATTAATTTTTTAGTTTTTTTTTTTTGTTATTTTAATCTGGGCTAAAAAGTCTCATTTGAGATGGACTTCTTGACTTTTTTGATTTTTGTAGGAGAAAAAATAAAATGATTATGGTTTGAATGTGACATTTTGTCTTATTGACTTTTTAATCTATTTTATCTTTTTGTGACTAAAATAGTCAAAAAAACCCATGCCAAACATAGCCATAATAAGAAAATTTATTTCAATTATATATATTAATCCAATAGTAGAAAAATAATCCAAATTATACATTGATCATGTCTATTGTATATAAATATATATATTAACAATAATAGAATTGGGATGGTGAGAAACTGAATTTAAGTCGGAATGACTGTGACCAGTCTTCAAATTTCCACCAATCAATTTGAAGTGTGCAAACTTGAGTTTAACAACATCACCAACCGTGCAATTAACGGAAAACATAGGTGCATAGACTTCATACACAAAAATATATTTAAGTTGTATTTGGATAAAAAAATTTGAGGTTGAATTTCTTTTCTTTTATTTATTTACTTAAATCTTATTCAAAATCATGATTCAAACACAATAATGTGTGATTGAGTGAGATTAAACCTTTGTACGTGAAAATATACATCCTAAATAAATTTGACCCATATGCTGTTGACATTTTATTCTAGTAATTGAGGCGGGGTTTAACATCTTTGCTATTAGGGGACCTTTGGATAAAAGTTTTTGTTTTGTTTGGCCTTTTAGATAAGAAGTGTCTTATTTAACTTTTATTATTAGAGTCCATGAATAAGAAGAGTTTTTATTTCTTCTGTTTTTGGATCAGTATTTTTTTTATTTATTATTTTTTTAAGTATTTACGGACCGGTTCTATTAATAAGACTTATTTATTTATATGTCATAACTGATAAATTTATCACTATAAATTTATTCATTAATATCCACAATTCTTACTCGTATTCACTCACTCATTTATAAAAATCCACCATCATCTTTCACATACAGAAAGAACAAGAGAGATTGATAAATTTATCACTGAAATAAAGAAGGCGGTGGTGATACGATGATTGTGTAGATCGACGACGATAGAGTCAGGGGTGGAGCCAGGATTCGTGTAACGCCCCAAATTTCTACCACAAATGATAATACAACAATCATGGCTCTTTCAAAGAAAACCGAATATAAATCTCTAAACTTACATTGCATGATACAATAGTTGTTCATGCAACAATACATCAATCCAACAATAAGTAAATAAACAAATAAATACCCCAAAAGGTTTACAAATTTCCAAGGCTTAAGCCCGTTCACACAAAACGGTTATTCAAACCCACACAAATACAACCATTGGCTTACAAAACAGAGTCACGCAAAATGAGAGCATTGTACTCCCAACACACATACTTCCACGCCCCTAGTTGGGTGGAATCACCACGTCTTTTCCTGTACAAAAATCTCGTAGAGTGAGCATAAAGCTTAGTAGAAAATTCTTAACAAAGTATATACATTTTATACAAGTCTCAAGAGATGAAATGCACATGCCATGCTATGCATTTTTTGAGGATAAATTACATTTTCATTTTTTGAAAACCATCATGCTCAATGATGCCATACAATTTCAATTGTTCAAAACTTAACAATTTATTTCAAGGGCGGTAAATACATCTCTGGTAATCTCTAGGCTGGTGTCTGCAAGTAGACTATACGAGTACTACCAAATTGTCATTTTTATTGGTATTAACCGGAAGGCTCGACACCTATCCGCACGGATTTTTCGGTCTTTCACCCCGGGCCCGCAGGCCAACTTATTCAATATCATTTACACCACCTATCAAGACTTACCAACATATTTACCCCAAAACCATTTTATGAAAACTTATTTCTCAATATTCTTTTCTCAATGCAAGTTTTCAAATCAACCTTCAAAGTCTAATGTAATAAAATGAAATGATATGCCAATTTCACAAGATGAACACAAATACTTTATTATTCCAATTCATCATCCAAGGAATAAACACAATTTTCTCTTCTCAAGTATTCTCAACAATTTAGTCATTTCAAGACTATGTTAACATTCTGAATAATCATTTCTAAAATGAACAACAATTCTCATAATCCACAAAATTAATCATTTATACAAATATAAATAAGAAATTTTCTAAATATCATTTATTTTGGCATACAAAAATAAATATAACAATATTACTCATGGATTTTCAATCTCTTTTAAAATCCCAAATTTCTAGGTTTTCTCACAAAAACCAACCATTTTCAAATATTTGAGAAGATCTCACCAAAAACATCTTTCTTTTACCAACATAGTCCAAAACCCTCAATTTCTATTTTAAAACAAACAAGAAAATAAACCCACTTTCAAAATCACTCATCTTCTTGAATCAACGAAATCCATTTTCAAAAAAAGAACAAATCAAAGGATGATTTCAAAAATCATTTAGATCTTGCAAAAATATATATATGACTCAAAGAAAATCCCTACCTCAAGCTAGAAGAGGAAACAAGCAAAAACCCCAATTTTCAATTTTGTTGGATTTCGATCTCCACCTGTCAAAACGTTGCTCACACCAAGCTCTTCACTTTGATCTTAAGAACTATGGTCTAAAACCTTGGGTTCAAAACTGAGTTGAGTTTGATGCCACCTTCTTCCCCCACCTTCTTAACAAGCATTAGCAATCTCATTGAGGTTTCCTTTCATTCTTGCCACCATTGAATGGCTAAATTGGAAGTCTTCGTGAGAAGACTCAAACAATGACATTATTGTTGGAACTTGGAAGCATATCAATAAAGCACCTTGCTTCATTCCTATGATTAGTCTTAGATTATATAGATTTCAGTACATCTCCCAGAACTAGTCCCCACTGTGTCCAATGGGTGCCATCCTGGCAATACATAGCAAAAGGCTCCCTTAGTGGTCCATTACATGAGAGCTCACTTGTACTGCCATCAATGAAGGTTCCATCAGCAAAGATTACCTCAGATGCATATCCAGGAGTTGAACCCGCAACGGGCTTCTTCTAACAAAGACAATCTGCTCTCCTACAGCCTAAATGTCGTTGGATGGTCCACTTTGACCTTGATTGCCTCAAACAGGACCTGAGGTGTCTCCATCAGTTCTTTGACAACCTGGTTGCCACTGGATAGATCTACATTGGCTTGTACTGCCTCGGGCACATCATGTTCTGATCTAGGCAGCTCAACTGATCGCTCGCCTCTAGGCTCCTCGACCACATTTGGCTGAGCTAACTCCTCCTGAACCACATTATGCTGGGCTAGCCCCTCCTCAACTATAGGAACATCAGTTTGAGAAGGCTCGAGGTAACCACTTTGCTGCTTTCTAGTGCTCATCTCCAAAGCACCTCCTTTTGATGATATGGCTAACTCCTCCAAGTGTCTTACAACAGAGTCTATGGCATGAAAAACAATTTTCTTTCCATTTTATCAGCAAATTTAACAAAACCATATCCCTTTGAGCGCCTAATATTTGGGTCAGTCATGACCTTGGCACCTCTAACTGATGGATATTGAGTTCGAAAGGTCTCTTGCAACAAGTAATCTGTAACATCAGGTGCTAAATCCCCCACAAAGATTGAGTGCTCCGGCCCAGTATCAGGGCGTCTTTCTCCAATCCTTGAATGCCCTGAATGTAGACACAACCTCATCAAGATCTGCCATTGATTGCACCAACTCCTTTCTTTTAGTTGACCACACCTCCTTTTCTCTACAAACTCTCATCATTTTCCCACTGAAAGTGAGCAAAGCCCAGCTGGAATGTAACCACTCTCCTAATGTGAGAGAGATATATATTATAAAAGTCCTTCCCACTCAAATTTTTCTTAGCCTCTCTCTCTCAAATAATTTCCACCAATCCTAAAACATTATCCTCATGCTAACCATGCCTCCTCCCTCCTATCATTCTCTCTTTGTTTTAAAGAAATATTCTTCATGACCCCCCCTTCATCATAATGACCTGAGGCCTTAATTCATGATTTTACCAAAAACAATTCAAGGAGGGCCCTTCATAACTCATCCTGTCTCTACCCAAAAAAAAACATCAATTATTCTCCACCGCCCAAATGGCCTCCACCCAAAAACATAATCACCCTATCCTCCATCTCCCATATATATATATATATATTTAAAAAAATTTGGGTCATCACAACCTACTCTCAAAGAAATTTCGTCCTCGAAATTCAAACGAGTAATGTAATGCATCCTACTGTCACCCACAACTCCCTCAGGTACTTACCAATGCATCAATAAAAATTCTTCGACTGCTACATGAGCGTCAACGAGTCACACCGGTAACGAACCAAATCATTACTTTTGCATAATAAATGATTATAAAAACCCTTACTAGTATAAACCATTAAGTGATTCTTCTAGCCACATCGATAACCCACAACAATAAAATAGGATCTAATCCCTTAAGTATAACAAAACGACTCCCCAGAGTACCAAGATGCCATACCTTATTGGCGATAACCCAACTTCAACGAACTATCTCCATCACCTAATGCACAATGCATTCCAAGGCCAAAATAACTATCACTACTCTGAGACCTTAACAAAACAAAATAATAACTCTTCAAAAGCACTGACCACCAACTCAAATAGTGACCGTCAACTGTCACAAAATAGACAATACCTTACCAACACTATTCTATATCACACTAATATTACGATAACCCACGAGATCAAACCCAAATTGAATAACTCTTACTATACTAACTCACTTATTGAAAAGTACTAATACTGCTCTTGAGGCCAGTTAACTGAATAGTCTACCTCTCACCCTAGAAGTATACAAAACCAATCACAATGAGACACTTATAAAGATTAACACTGAAACGACTCTAAAATTCCAAAATCGTTAATAAATTGATTAACCTTAAATTACAATAAAATCTCTCCAAAGGAAATTCAATGTATATCCCTTGCCAAAAGAAATAATTCTACACTTCTAATTTAGAATTCTAACTAATATAATCTTTGCAGTATTTCAATCCAATCACTACTAAATCTACTTTGCACCTGAAAAATAATTTAACTTGAAAAGTAATCCACCATAGCTTACTAAAGTACAAAGAAAATAAAATCGAAACCTCATAGCTGCTCATGTCACAAATAACAACAACAATTACCATATCAAACCCACCACGAAAAGCCTACACAACTCAAGACAAAAGGTTACACCAACAAATACTAGTTTTCGTTACTTTGAAATCTTCTATGAAGTCTCTAGCCAACTCACTTCCACCCAAATTCCAAAAGATACTACCACAAGTTATAAAGTCACTCATTCACTCTAAGAAATTTTCTATGTCAACAATAGTCATCCCATAACAATTTCCAAGACTAACAAAATAACGAAGGTACTTCATACCAATTTATTTCCTGACGAAGGGTCTACCGAATAACTTCTTCTAGGGTAATATCACCACAAAACATGAAACAAAATTAAAATAAGGAATCATCCTCTATTAGGCAAAACTAAATACATTTTAGTTAAGAAAACACTTACCACTTAAGGTCAAATACACCCAAATTAAACCCAATAATAATATTATATCAACATACCAATAACACAAATTCTCACCACACTTATAGCAAAACGAAGGATCAATATAAGGGGTTCACAAGTCTTACACCGAGGATACAGAAAAATCTTATAGCTAAAGGACAAGGGATACAAAATAACCTCCATTTCAATTGCATGAAAATCACCGTCACTACACATGCCAAACTTAACCCAAATGCTCACGTATGCTTCTCATATTCACAATTTCTAATCCATAAGTACGATTAACTATAAAAATTAACATCAATCAGTCGTGATGGATCAATCACTAATTTTCATGATAATACTCAAATCATAGTCACATCAACCATCTCAAGGCACCTGATCATAATCTCCATAGAATCACAACATCCTCACATGATCATTTCAAAAATTTCTTTAAAGACATTGGTTTGCTAACACAACTCCCGAGACATCAATTACATTATATCCCTAAACACTTATTGCACTTGGGTACAATCAACAACTAATTCTGAGACAATGGACTCCACCAAATCTCGAAGGTACTCGAAACTTGCCTACATGTTCTAAAATATCGACTCATGAGTCAATGTTGTTACTACTAATAATCTCATCAAATGACATAACCCAAATCAAATTTAATCTCATTCCAATCTATCTCAAAATTATTCATCTCATTTGCCCTCTTAGGATTTGTAGCAAAATTATGAATAAAACAAACTCTCTAAGAAACACATTTCTTACTGCACGCTACAATTTCTATCATGCTAAGACTACGTTTATTCCCAAACACATACAAAATAATTGGCCTAGGGCCCATCACTAACCTCATAAGTAGTCCATCAAGCACGTGAACCAATCCAACTATAACTAACTTCGTCCATCCCAAGAAAATTTAGAACTAGTTTTACGTGTTCTAATGTTAACAATCCAAAGCATATTTTCTTAGATTACCTTAATCATCATTAAAGTCGCAACCAAACCATACTATTACAACAAGTTTAATCTTTAACTCACTCTACTTTCAAGATTTTTCATCTAGCCCACTCCCACAAACTTGATATAAAGTCGAAAAATAATTAACTCCTCGTAACAACAAACCATTCACCATGCAACACAATCTCTACCATTTTGAGTTCACACTCACGCCCACAATCATACAAATCAGTTAACCCACGTTTGAATACTAATTCCACAAAATCTTGATCCATCATCCCAGCCATATTAGTCTAACTTACCCTTTCTTCCTAGGAAAAGGTATCCTCCTGAATGGAAACACCCCGGGCATCCCGATGGCCTTCCTTGCTTTATGACATCTTATATAAGAGATAGAATTTAGCTCATAAATATATACTCCACACTAGTTTTCACACGCCGCATACGGATTAAACATAAACCTACATATGTATCTACATTACATAAGGCAAACCACATAAGCACATAGTCACATAGAGCACATACGAGTTACCACTCCAAGATATTGGTTCGTCCCACAAACATTCAAAGACTTCCAAGTAGAAATAGCATTGATCAGGTGCTTTTCTAAAAGGACCTCAAAGAATTTCATGAACGCAAATCACATCTCAAAAGTTTAACACTATAGCCACATAGTCACATAAACATGTTATCACATTGCATATAAGATATGCAACATTTCTCACTAGCGAAATGAACCCATTGTGGTAAAAACCACTTCCCACGAGCCCCAAGTATTCAAACCCGGTAGCTCTGATACCAAGTTATAACGCTCCAAATTTCTAGCCCAAATGATAATACGACAATCATGGCTCTTTCAAAGAAAACCAAATATAAATCTCCAAACTTACATTACATGATACAATAGTTCTTCATGCAACAATATATGAATCCAACAAGTAAATAAACAAATAAATACCCCAAAAGGTTTACAAATTTCCAAGGCTTAAGCCCGTTTATACAAAACGGTTATTCAAATCCACACAAATACAACCATTGGCTTACAAAACAGAGTCACGCAAAATGAGAACATTGTACTCCCAACACACATATTTCCACGCCCCTAGTTGGGTGGAATCACCACATCTTTTCCTGCACAAAAATCCTGTAGGGTGAGCATAAAGCTCAGTAGAAAATTCTGAACAAAGTATATACATTTTATACAAGTCTCAAGAGATGAAATGCACATGCCATGCTATGCCCTTTTTGAAGATAAATTACATTTTCATCTTTTGAAAACCATCATGCTCAATGATGTCATGCAATTTCAATTGTTCAAAACTTAACAATTTATTTCAAGGGCGGTAAATACATCTCTGGTAATCTCTAGGATGATGTCTGCAAGTAGACTGTACGAGTACTACCAAACTGTCATTTTTACCGGTTAGGATTTTTCGGTCTTTCACCTCGAACCCGCAGGCCAACTTATTCAATATCATTTACACCACCTATCAAGACTTACCAACATATTTACCCCAAAGCCATTTTATGAAAACTTATTTCTCAATATTCTTTTCTCAATGCAAGTTTTCAAATCAACCTTCAAAGTCTAATGTAATAAAATGAAATGATATGCCAATTTCACAAGATGAACACAAATACTTTATTATTCCAATTCATCATCCAAGGAATAAACACAATTTTCTCTTCTCAAGTATTCTCAACAATTTAGTCATTTCAAGACTACGTTAACATTCTGAATAATCATTTCTAAAATGAACAACAATTCTCATAATCCACAAAATTAATCATTTATACAAATATAAATAAGAAATTTTCTAAACATCATTTATTTTGGCACACAAAAATAAATATAACAATATTACCCATGGATTTTCAATCTCTTTTAAAATCCCAAATTTCTAGGTTTTCTCACAAAAACCAACCATTTTCAAATATTTGAGAAGATCTCACCAAAAACATCTTTCTTTTACCAACATAGTCCAAAACCCTCAATTTCTATTTTAAAAGAAATAAGAAAGTAAACCCACTTTCAAAATCACTCATCTTCTTGAATCAACAAAATCCATTTTCAAAAAAGAACAAATCAAAGGATGATTTCAAAAATAATTTAGATCTTGCAAAAATATATATATATGACTCAAAGAAAATCCATACCTCAAACTAGAAGAGGAAACAAGCAAAAACCCCAATTTTCAATTTTTTTGGATTTCGATCTCCACCGGTCAAAACGTTGCTCACACTAAGCTCTTCACATTGATCTTAACAACTATGGTCTAAAACCTTGGGTTCAAAACTGAGTTGAGTTTGATGCCACCTTCTTCCCCCACCTTCTTAACAAGCATTAGCAATCTCATTGAGGTTTCCTTTCATTCTTGCCACCATTGAATGGCTAAATTGGAAGTCTTCGTGAGAAGACTCAAACAATGACATTATTGTTGGAACTTGGAAGCATATCAATAAAACACCTTGCTTCATTCCTATGATTAGTCTTAGATTATATAGATTTCAGTACATCTCCCAGAACTAGTCCCCACTGTCACGACCCTAACCCGCCCCCGTGGGTTAAGGACGTAACCGGCCAGTAATCGTGAGATTACCTACGGCCTCAAACTGATCTAAATCGTATTTTAACAGAGTCAATGGGGGCCAAGCGGAAGAAAAATTTAAAACTTTGTCCATAGAGCCGTGCTTATATGCACCTCAAACAACCATACTCAGATACGTTAATAACCCACATAAAAAGTACTGTAACACAAAGTTCATTACAGACAGGATCATACAAAACGAGTCAACCTATGACAGACTATGTACAGACATACACAAGGCCCTTGCCAACCAGACAAAACATAAGTACATAATAGAAGGGCAAGGATGGTCTCATGCGTGAGACACAAGGCTGACTTTCCAAAACTCATGTTGTTCCTGGCAGACTTCACTGGGGCTGGGTTTGTGCTTCTCTTGGCTCACCTACAAACACATGAATGAGCGTGAGCGATAGCCCAGTGAATAATATCAAATACAAAATATACATAACAAGGTAGATCAACGTGTTCCAAACGGCCTTGGGCCCAATTCATAATTTTAATAGATACATATAACTATGCGAAGTTCCAAACATTCCGGCCCTTGGCCCCTTTAGATTTCCATTCATGTCAAAACGGCCTTTGGCCCATTCACTTATGTCAAAACGGCCTTTGGCCCATTCATTCATGTCAAAACGGCCTTTGGCCCATTCACTTATGTCAAAACGGCCTTTGGCCCATTCATTCATTGATTTCAAAACGGCCTCTGGCCCACTTATTCATTTCAAAACGGCCTTTGGCCCACTCATTCATGTCAGAACGGCCTTCGGCCCATACATTCGTAGCAAAACGACCTTTGGTCCTTTCATGTGTAACAAAACGACCTTGGGTCCATTTATGTTTATCGAAACGACCTTGGGTCCATTTATGCTCATCAAAACGACCTTTGGTCCATTTATGCATTCATATCAGACTTACGTCCACAATCCCAATTAGCAATTCGTAAGCTTATAAGGGAATAAATAATCGGACATTTAGAAGCATTCATCTATCGATATTACTCACAGTGATCGGCTTGTGGATTTGCCCTGGAGCTTGACCCTACATATTTCATGAACACAAAAGGGTCATTAACAGTTCAATCCGTTCTTTAATTCACATATTCCTCTTTAGGCTTTATTATTATCTCAGTAACTCATTTACAATGCTTAACATATGCCTAAGAGTGCTTGCAAGTGAAAGAGAACGGAAAACAGAACACAAAATGCAAAAACAGGATTCCAGAAAATAGGGTCCCCGCTCGAGCGTGGACTTCCCCGCTCGAGCGGACCCTTAGGTCTGCAAAAGTACTGGTTGCCTTCAATTCCAGCTCGAGCGTGAACTCGGCCGCTCGAGCGGACTGCCTGTCTACATAGCTCCCCGCTCGAGCGTCAACTTCCCCGCTCGAGCGGGAACCATGTCTGCAGAAAATGCTGGGAGCTCGATTTCTCCGCTCGAGCGGCACTTCCCCCGCTCGAGCGGAAGTCAAAATTCTGGAAATTCCAGGTTGTGTTCTTGAGCTTCAATTCAATTTCCCAGCCACCATTCTTGCATGCAAAGGCTCAAATCTCAAATATAATCATATTAACATGGTTTCCTTGCGAAATTATAGCATTATGGAGTTCAATTTCTTGATTTACCTACATGCATGCCCCAAAACATGACAAGCTCATCACCAATATAACAAATTCATGCATTCAAGCTCATATCTTTAATTATTCAAACATGCAAGGCCATCTTGACTTCATTTCCATTTCAAAGATGCGAATGGTGCCAAAACTCAACAAAACCAAGCTGGCATGCATGATCAAACTTCAATTTTTGCTTAATTGACATGATACATGCTAGATTATGCAACTTATGGCAATTCAAAAGAAATTCTATGCATGCATGGTCATATCTCATCAAGACCAATTTAAATCATACTCTTAATCACAAAAAATACTTGAGCTCACAAGATTACACATTGAATTCATGAATTCAAGAGTCAATGGCTTACCTAGAAGCTCAATCCTCACAATATAAGGTAAATTCTTGAGCTAGCCTCCAAGATCACCAAGCTTTAGGACCAAAATCTCAATTTCCTTCACCCTCTCTCTCTTAGCCGACCCTCTCTCAAGTCTAAGAGTTTTTCATCAGCCAAATGAAGCTTAAAGGAGAGAAATGAGGGTGTAGTTGACCCTTAATGAGCACCCACTCAACACATTATTTTATTATAAAACAATTGGGCACTTAATTCATCAATTTAATCAATTTAATCTGACCCAAATCAATTTCCAATTAAATTTCACCGAGTGCTCCAAAAATCATGCCAATAACAATGGCGTAATCAATTTCAGGTTCTGTGGCCGATAAGGCCCTCAATTTAATTCCCGAAACGGATTATTCAAACAGATATTCCTACGGTGAACAGATACGAATTCAAAATCACATATTATCACATAATGGCACACAAAATCATGCTAAACACATAACCATAAACAAGTTAAGGGCCAATTTAGCATAATACAGAATAGGGGTATCACAGTCTTCCCCCCTTTAGGAAGTTTGGTCCTCCAAACTTAAGTTACCTTCGTCGGGAAACAAATGTGGGTAGCGTAATCGCATTTCCTCTTCTTTTTCCCACGTGGCATCCGTCCCATAGTGCTCTTTCCATTCCACTTTCACCATTGGGATGGACTTGTTTCTCAATTCTTTCAGTTGTCGGTCGACAATTCTTTCTGGCCATTCCGCATATTCCATATTTTCATCAATAGCAACCCGGTGATAATCAATCACATGGAACGGGTCTCGGAGGTAACCTCTCAACATCGACACGTGAAATACATTATGGATTTGTTCAAATCCCGGTGGCAAAGCAACTCTATAAGCAACTGGACCAAGTCTCTCCAGAATCTAGAACGGCCCGATGTAACGGGGCGACAACTTGCCCTTTTTCCCAAATCTGACTTGGCCTTTCATCGGAGAAACACGGATGAACACATGGTCACCAACCTCATACTCAAGAGGTCTTCTCCAAACGTCTGCATAATTCTTTTGTCAGTCCTGAGCTGTTTTGAGCCTTTGACGAATAGTCTTGATTTTCTCAGAAGTGTCTGGCACAATTTCTGGCCCAAGCAAAGCTCTATCCCCGACCTCTGTGCAACAAATAGGTGATCTACACCTCCTACCATACAAAGCCTCGTATGGTGCCATACCGATGCTAGAGTGGAAGCTGTTATTATAGGCAAATTCTGCAAGCGGCAAATAATCTTCCCAACTCCCCTGAAAATCCAAAGCACACATGCGAAGCATATCTTCCAAAGTTTGTATCGTTCTTTCTGACTGCCCATCTGTCTGTGGGTGGAATGCAGTACTGAACCTTAGTTCTGTTCCCATGGCTTCCTGCAAACTCTTCCACAATCTAGACACAAATTTCAGATCTCTATCCGATACAATAGATACTGGAACACCATGTAAACGGACAATCTCATCAACGTAAATGGTAGCCAATCTATACGCGGTAAATGTAGTTTTAACAGGCAGAAAATGTGCAGATTTAGTCAGTCTATCAACTACAACCCAAACAGAATCCATACCTCGAGAAGTCCGAGGTAGGCCAACAACGAAATCCATAGTCACATGTTCCCACTTCCATTCCGGAATAGGGAGAGGTTGAAGTAGACCGCCTGGTTTCTGATGTTCCGCCTTAACTTGCTGACACTGAAGGCACTTGGACACATATTCTGGAATCTCTTTCTTCATTTTAGGCCACCAATAGGTCTGTTTCAAATCCCGATACATTTTGTTATTACCCGGATGCATAGCAAATACGGACCTGTGGGCTTCGTCTAAAACCCTCTTCTTTAGTTCCGGGACATCAGGGACACATATTCGGTTCCGGAATTTCAACATTTCATTCTCAATACTGAATTCTGCTTTTGGGCTTATCTCAATTTCGTCAATCACCTTCTTAAGGAACTCATCCTCTTTCTGTTTCTGCTTAATTTCATCAATGATCGCCGGCTCGGCTGTAATAGCTGCTATTAATCCGCCCTGTTCACACATTACCACCTCAATTTCAGACTTCTCGAAGTCTTGCAAAATCTCCCTTTATTCTGTAAGCAAACAAGCCATATTCCCTGTTGATTTTCTGCTCAAGGCATCAGCAACTGTATTAGCTTTCCCGGGGTGGTACTGAATCTCTAGGTCATAGTCTTTTATCAATTCCAGCCATCTTCTCTGATGCATATTCAGCTCTTTCTGCGTGAAGAAGTATTTTAGGCTCTTATGATCCGTGTAGACTTCACATTTTGCCCCATACAAATAATGCCGCCAGATTTTCAAGGCAAAAACAACTGCGGCCAATTCCAGGTCATGCGTCGGATAATTCTTCTCGTGTGGCCTCAACTGTCGAGAGGCGTAGGCAATAACATTTCCGTTCTGCATTAACACACAACCTAAACCCTTATAAGATGCATCGCTAAAAATTACGAAATTTTCCGTACCTGAAGGTAATGTCAAAATTGGTGCAGTAGTCAATCTCTTCTTCAGTTCTTGGAACGCAGATTCTCTTTCATCATTCCATTCAAACGGTTGCCCTTTACGTGTCAATTGGGTAAGAGGCACAGCTAACTTCGAAAAGTCCTTCACAAACCTCCGATAGTACCCAGCCAAGCCCATGAAACTGCGAACTTCTGTTACATTGGTCGGTGTAGGCCAATTCACAACTGCCTCTATTTTCTACGGGTCCACGGAAATTCCTTCCTTGTTAATCACATGCCCTAAGAAAACAACTTCATCCAACCAAAACTCACATTTCTTTAGTTTAGCAAATAATTTTCTTTCCCGAAGTATCTGTAAAATAGTCCTCAAATGACGTTCATGTTCGAGTCTATCCTTAGAGTATATCAAAATATCATCAATGAAGACTACAACAAACTCGTCAAGGTAGGTTTTAAAAATTCTATTCATTAGGTCCATAAATGCTGCCGGAGCGTTAGTCACTCCAAATGGCATGACAAGAAACTCGAAATGACCATACCTCGTTCTGAATGCTGTTTTCTCAACATCCTCTGCCTTAACTTTCAGCTGATGATACCCGGATCTCAAATCAATCTTAGAAAACACCTGTGATCCCTGCAACTGGTCAAATAAATCATCAATACGGGGAAGGGGGTATTTGTTCTTTACTGTTACCTTGTTCAATTCCCGATAGTCGATGCACAGGCGCAAAGTACCATCCTTCTTTTTCACAAACAACACCGGTGCACCCCAAGGCGAAGTGCTAGGTCGGATAAACCCCTTATCAAGTAGGTCTTGCAACTGTTCTTTCAACTCTTTCATTTCAGCAATAGCCATTCTGTAGGGGGTCTTAGAAATAGGCTGGGTGCCTGGCACAGTCTCAATAGTAAACTCTATCTCCCTGTCTACCAATTCCCCTGGTAATTCATTTGGAAACACATCTGGGAATTCTCTAACAATGGGAATATCATTCAATTCAACATCCACGAATTGTTCAGTCAATACATGACACAAATAACCCTGGCACCCCTTCCTGATCAATTTACATGCTTTTATTGCAGATATCAAATATGGTAGAGGCACTACCCCATTTCCCACAAACACAATTTCTTCCGGTTCTGGTGGTTTAAACACAACCCTCTTTGTCACACAATCTATGGTGGCACAATATTTGGTCAACCAATCCATGCCCAAAATTACATCAAAGTGTCTAAAGTTTAAGGGCAATAAATCTACATATAGGGTAGCATCCTCAATACGTAGGTCACAAAATCGATATATATAGTCACATAACACAGATTCCCCCGATGGAGCAGACACACACAACAAATATGGCAATAATTCTAGGGGTCTTTTCAGTCTGGATGCAAATGTATATGTCACAAATGAGTGTGTTGATCCAGAATCAATTAATACAAAGGCATCCTGATTACATATTGAAATAGTACCTGAGACAACGGCATTGGCATTACGTGTATCGCCCGGAACAAGCGCAAAAACTCTCCCATGTCTCACTGTATCCCCAGTAGGGGCAGATCTCAAGGTATTTCCCGGCTTTGGAACCGATGCTGTTGAACTAGCTGCCAGTTTTCCACTGTTCTGATTACATTCTCGGGCTATGTGCCCTTGCTTCCCACACTTGAAACAGGCTCCTGATGTACGGTAACAGACTCCACGGTGCCTTTTGCTACAGATGTTGCACATGGGAGCTGTGTCTCGGGAAGAATTTGAAGTAGTGGAGGAGCCCGTGTTTTGCTTTTTCAGAAATTTCTTCTTCGAAAAGAAGCCTTGCCTTTTATTACCCTTCCATTCTGTTACTGGCTTAGCTTGTCTAGCTATATTAGCTTCGGATATGATGGCCCTGTCAAGTACCCCAATATAGGTTTCCAACTTTAGAACATTCACCCTCTCTAGGATGTCACTGCGGAGTCCAGTGTCTTGCCTTCTTATAATCGGTGTCAATCACGTGTGGTGCAAACCTGGCCAATTCAGTGAACTTGGCCTCATACTTAGCCACTGTCATGCTATCTTGCTTGAGTTCCATGAACTCTGCCACT
Source organism: Camellia granthamiana (assembly GCA_036172215.1). Classification (NCBI taxonomy): domain Eukaryota; kingdom Viridiplantae; phylum Streptophyta; class Magnoliopsida; order Ericales; family Theaceae; genus Camellia; species Camellia granthamiana. The sequence continues at coordinate 23,463,194 of CM069908.1, read as the reverse complement.
TTCCTATCCCGAACACACTGTGGGAAGTACTTGTCATAGAAGATTTCTAAAAATTTCACCCAGTCAACATCTTTGTGGTTTTCTCGCATCAACATCCACCATCTCCTTGCTTCGTCTTCTAGCATAAAAGTGGCTAGAAGCACTTTCTGAGTCTCTGAACAGAGGAACACTTCGAATAATTTTTCAATGCCGAGGACCCACGCTTCGGCTTTCAACGGATCTAGTCCCCCGTGGAACTGCGGTGGTTTCATTTTCTTGAATTCCTTGGTGAGAGCTATAATCCGGTCATCATTCTGATTATTTGGCATAGGTGGTGCTGGAGGTGGAGGTGGCGGGTGTGGTTGCTGCCACTGTTGTTGCCACTCCTGTTGTTCTCTCAAAACTTCTGCCATTTCCTGTATCAGTCTTTCCATTCTGTCCATTCTGGCAGTAGAAGACTCCTCTATCTCATCACCTCTGGTTCTCACCATCTGATTAAACTTGCATTATATTCATACAAAAGGTACACAAGTATGCACACACTAAAAGCATACATATACGGGTAATTTGCAATGCAAGTAATTCACAATTACAACATATAATTGTTCACATCAAGACAATTAAACACATAACCAATGCTTCCAAATTCATATTTATTACATGAATGCATCCTAGGTCTTATCTAGATGCTTATTGCTCTCTTTGGACAAGTGTGGGAGTCATTAACTCGTGCTCTGATACCACTCTGTCACGACCCTAACCCGCCCCCGTGGGTTAAGGACGTAACCGGCCAGTAATCGTGAGATTACCTATGGCCTCAAACTGATCTAAATCGTATTTTAACAGAGTCAATAGGGGCCAAGCGGAAGAAAAATTTAAAACTTTGTCCATAGAGCCGTGCTTATATGCACCTCAAACAACCATACTCAGATACGTTAATAACCCACATAAAAAGTACTGTAACACAAAGTTCATTACAGACAGGATCATACAAAACGAGTCAACCTATGACAGACTATGTACAGACATACACAAGGCCCTTGCCAACCAGACAAAACATAAGTACATAATAGAAGGGCAAGGATGGTCTCATGCGTGAGACACAAGGCTGACTTTCCAAAACTCATGTTGTTCCTGGCAGACTTCACTGGGGCTGGGTTTGTGCTTCTCTTGGCTCACCTACAAACACATGAATGAGCGTGAGCGATAGCCCAGTGAATAATATCAAATACAAAATATACATAACAAGGTAGATCAACGTGTTCCAAACGGCCTTGGGCCCAATTCATAATTTTAATAGATACATATAACTATGCGAAGTTCCAAACATTCCGGCCCTTGGCCCCTTTAGATTTCCATTCATGTCAAAACGGCCTTTGGCCCATTCACTTATGTCAAAACGGCCTTTGGCCCATTCATTCATGTCAAAACGGCCTTTGGCCCATTCACTTATGTCAAAACGGCCTTTGGCCCATTCATTCATTGATTTCAAAACGGCCTCTGGCCCACTTATTCATTTCAAAACGGCCTTTGGCCCACTCATTCATGTCAGAACGGCCTTCGGCCCATACATTCGTAGCAAAATGACCTTTGGTCCTTTCATGTGTAACAAAACGACCTTGGGTCCATTTATGTTTATCGAAACGACCTTGGGTCCATTTATGCTCATCAAAACGACCTTTGGTCCATTTATGCATTCATATCAGACTTACGTCCACAATCCCAATTAGCAATTCGTAAGCTTATAAGGGAATAAATAATCGGACATTTAGAAGCATTCATCTATCGATATTACTCACAGTGATCAGCTTGTGGATTTGCCCTGGAGCTTGACCCTACATATTTCATGAACACAAAAGGGTCATTAACAGTTCAATCCGTTCTTTAATTCACATATTCCTCTTTAGGCTTTATTATTATCTTAGTAACTCATTTACAATGCTTAACATATGCCTAAGAGTGCTTGCAAGTGAAAGAGAACGGAAAACAGAACACAAAATGCAAAAACAGGATTCCAGAAAATAGGGTCCCCGCTCGAGCGTGGACTTCCCCGCTCGAGCGGACCCTTAGGTCTGCAAAAGTACTGGTTGCCTTCAATTCCAGCTCGAGCGTGAACTCGGCCGCTCGAGCGGACTGCCTGTCTACATAGCTCCCCGCTCGAGCGTCAACTTCCCCGCTCGAGCGGGAACCATGTCTGTAGAAAATGCTGGGAGCTCGATTTCTCCGCTCGAGCGGCACTTCCCCCGCTCGAGCGGAAGTCAAAATTCTGGAAATTCCAGGTTGTGTTCTTGAGCTTCAATTCAATTTCCCAGCCACCATTCTTGCATGTAAAGGCTCAAATCTCAAATATAATCATATTAACATGGTTTCCTTGCGAAATTATAGCATTATGGAGTTCAATTTCTTGATTTACCTACATGCATGCCCCAAAACATGACAAGCTCATCACCAATATAACAAATTCATGCATTCAAGCTCATATCTTTAATTATTCAAACATGCAAGGCCATCTTGACTTCATTTCCATTTCAAAGATGCGAATGGTGCCAAAACTCAACAAAACCAAGCTTGCATGCATGATCAAACTTCAATTTTTGCTTAATTGACATGATACATGCTAGATTATGCAACTTATGGCAATTCAAAAGAAATTCTATGCATGCATGGTCATATCTCATCAAGACCAATTTAAATCATACTCTTAATCACAAAAAATACTTGAGCTCACAAGATTACACATTGAATTCATGAATTCAAGAGTCAATGGCTTACCTAGAAGCTCAATCCTCACAATATAAGGTAAATTCTTGAGCTAGCCTCCAAGATCACCAAGCTTTAGGACCAAAATCTCAATTTCCTTCACCCTCTCTCTCTTAGCCGACCCTCTCTCAAGTCTAAGAGTTTTTCATCAGCCAAATGAAGCTTAAAGAAGAGAAATGAGGGTGTAGTTGACCCTTAATGAGCACCCACTCAACACATTATTTTATTATAAAACAATTGGGCACTTAATTCATCAATTTAATCAATTTAATCTGACCCAAATCAATTTCCAATTAAAATTCACCGAGTGCTCCAAAAATCATGCCAATCACAATGGCGTAATCAATTTCAGGTTCTATGGCCGATAAGGCCCTCAATTTAATTCCCGAAACGGATTATTCAAACAGATATTCCTACGGTGAACAGATACGAATTCAAAATCACATATTATCACATAATGGCACACAAAATCATGCTAAACACATAACCATAAACAAATTAAGGGCCAATTTAGCATAATACAGAACAAGGGTATCACACCCACTGTGTCCAATGGGTGCCATCCTGGCAATACACAGCAAAAGGCTCCCTTAGTGGTCCATCACATGAGAGCTCACTTGTACTGCCATCAATGAAGGTTCCATTAGCAAAGATTACCTCAGATGCATATCCAGGAGTTGAACCCGCAATGGGCTTCTTCTAACAAAGACAATCTACTCTCCTATAGCCTGAAGGTCGTTGGATGGCTCCACGTTGACCTTGACTGCCTCAAACAGGACCTGCTGTCGCTCCATCAGTTTTCTGATAGCCTGGTTGCCACCGGACAGATCTACATTGGCCTGTACTGCCTCGGGCACATCATGTTCTGATCTAGGCAGCTCAACCGATCGCTCGCCTCTATGCTCCTCGACCACATTTGGCTGAGCTAACTCCTCCTGAACCACATTATGTTGGGCTAGCCCCTCCTCAACTATAGGAACATCAGTTTGAGAAGGCTCGAGGTAACCACTTTGCTGCTTTCTAGTGCTCATCTCCAAAGCACCTCCTTTTGATGATATGGCTAACTCCTCCAAGTCTCTTACAGCAGAGTCTATGGCATGAAGAGCAATTTTCTTTCCATTTCATCAGCAAATTTAACAAAACCATATCCCTTTGAGCGCCCAGTATTTGGGTTAGTCACGACCTTGGCACCTCTAACTGATGGATATTGAGTTCGAAAGATCTCTTGCAACAAGTAATCTGTAACATCAGGTGCTAAATCCCCCACAGAGATAGAGTGCTCCGGCCCAGCATCAGGGCGTCTTTCTCCAATCCTTGAATGCCTTCAATGTAGACACAACCTCATCAAGATCTGCCATTGATTGCACCAACTCCTTTCTTTTAGTAGACCACACCACCTTTTCTCTACAAACTTTCATCATTTTCCCACCGAACGTGAGCAAACCCCAGCTGGAATGTAACCACTCTCCTAATGTGAGAGAGATATATTATAAAAATCCTTCCCACTCAAATTTTTCTTAGCCTCTCTCTCTCAAATAATTTTCCACCAATCCTAAAACATTATCCTCATGCTGACCATGCCTCCTCCCTCCTATCATTCTCTCTTTGTTTTAAAGAAATATTCTTCACGACCCCCCCCCTCTTCATCATAATGACCTGAGGCTTTAATTCATGATTTTACCAAAAACAATTCAAGGAGGGCCCTTCATAACTCATCCTGTCTCCACCCAAAAAACACATCAATTATTCTCCACCGCCCAAACAGCCTCCACCCCAAAACATAATCATCCTATCCTCCATCCCCCATTTATATATATATATATATATATATAAATTTGGGGCATCACAATTCCCTTGGTGGCAGGGGAGTGGAGAAGTGAAAGTAAGGCATTGGCAAAGTCTAAGCAATTGGTTCAGTAGCGGCTCAAATTTTTTGAGACATTAAGCTAGACATTAAAATGAAACTTTATCATACTAAGCTTTTGAAAAATGTAGATCTTCAATATAAGATCTTTTTGATATTTTCTTAGTAAGTCTTAAGCGACAAATTAAGTGCACTACAAAAAAATTGATTTTTTGCGACGGTAAAATGCCGTCGCAAATACCCAAAACGCCGTCTCAAAAGGTTTTTTGCGACGGTAAGTGGCCTTTTGCGATGGCAAGTGGGGGGTCACAACAGAGGGGGTTGCAAAAGGGCATTAGCAACGGTATGACGCCGTCGCCTTTGGTTTGCAACGGCAAAGAAGCCTTTTTGCGACGGAAAAATGCCGTCGCCATTAACGCGTGAAAATCTGAATTTTTTTGAGACGGCACTGTTTTGCAGTCGCCAAAAGGGGTATTTGCGACGGCACAAGTACCGTCGCTAAAGGGTTATTTGAGACAGCACTTGGTGCCGTCGCCAAAGTACTATTGGCGACGGCAAATTACACCGTCGCTAAAAGTCCTCATTTTCAACCAAATGCCCTATCTTTTGCGACAGCATTACTGCCGTCACAAAAAAACCCCTATTTGAGACGGTGAGTGGGCTGCCGTCTCAAAAAAAAAAAAAAAAAAAATCTGTAATAAAATTATTAAAAATATGAAAATAACCTGTATTAAATGAAAAATAACTTTAAAAAAATCAATAATTACATAATAATATAAAAAGTCCAGTATATAAATAAAAATTCATCCATAATTAAAATATTCTTCCATTCATAACAATACATAAGCAAAATTATCCCAATACATAATGTTGCATAATACATACATAATGTTGTTCACAAATCTAAATAACGTAAATCAAAAACAAAAGTTTTCGTCATGCTTCTTCCGTGAGTTACAAAAACAAAAGTTAGTCATAATCTTTACACGCCTGCATTCCACAAGAAGCAAACTGCTACTCCGGAAATATCTGAAAATAACAAAATAAAAATAATTACTGACAAAAAAACATAAAAAACATAAAAAATTAACCCTGTTGGTGTAGGCAAACACACACAAATGCATGCATGCGTGCACGACACACGCACAGGCACATACCTGCTGACTGTTGCGAAGAAAATCCAGCGTGCCTACACCAGCAGCATTTGAACCCATGTTTGGCAGGCCCTGTTGTCAGAAAAATATAAGTCATCACCGAAAGAATTTACAACAAATTTTGACCTTCCCGAACCCCACAATGGTGGGAACCTTGTGCACTGGAGTGCCCTTTTTCCACCAAATAATTTACACCAAATTTGATTTAACAATGATTATGGACCAGCTACCTGGGGGAAAAGATCCAATGGATTTGCATTTGGTCCAGTCGAAGGAACAGGTGCTGGTTGTGCAGGCTGAGCCAGAGAATTTGTAGCCAACCCACTCGCTGGGGCTGGGGATGGGGCGGGGGCCACTGGAGGCACTTCAGCTTGCTCAGGGATACCCTGATATAAATATACAAAGTGAAAAATAGTTACAATCTAAACGCAAAATCACTAAGCTCGAATCTCTAATCTTATTGTCAAGGACGTCAAAGGAGTTCATAAGCAACAAGATAAAAATATCTTATCCGATACACTTCTAATTCAGATGTGCAAATGTCAACTCAAATTCAGTTAACAAGTGAACCCCGATTTCAATAGTGTTCCATATACAAAAAATAAATAGCCTGACCTCATGTTCCCAATTTAGTATACGGTATATGAACCCTTGCAACTTTATGACATAATAATTCCCCAACCGATGGATGTGCAAACTGCACTTCCCATTTGAAAAATAAATTCACAAAAGAGATCAAATACAAGTAAAGACACTGACAGAATATAAATATTCAACAGCTCTCTCTGGGTTGTAAGTAGCAGGAAGAGCTCGAACAACAGTATCTCTATCCCAAGTCCCTCCACCCATATCAAGAATTTGCTGGACCGCTCCATCAAGGTTACTTCAGCAACCAAATTCGATGCTGCTTGACCATAGACATTAGACTCTGGTCTGGTTGAACACACATTATTGGATTAACAAAGGTAACCAGTATTGTCCAAATTTTATATATATATATATATATATTTCATATTTTTTCAGCCATACTAAACAAAAGATGCTAAGATAAAACAAATCCATAAAAGATAAGATATAACTAAGCAGAGGCATACATGAACCTAATCATGTATAAAAAAAAATAATAAGTAATAGACATGCATGTCTAAAGAAAACAGAGAACTTAGTGTTTCATGATTGGAGAATAACAAATGACACGCAAAAATATGCAATAGGTTTTGAATTTTTGTCAACATGACTATACTTGAATTTTTAAATCTGGAAAATAAACAATGTATCATTTTCTATGTTTTAATTTATCCATATCATAGCTTTTGTCAAGTAATCTGTAACATTCTTTTTTTGTTTTTTTGGTAAGTAAGCTTTTATTACCACCAAAAGAGAAAAGACATATAACAAAGCTTAGACACAAACCAAGAGGAAACATTCAATCACTTGCCCAAGTTTTTCAATCTCTAAACAAGAGGATACAATGCAAGGGTGTTTCTAATGTAAACAAATTAGTTCTCATGACATTATATATTAAACTTGAAGCCATCAACCAGAACTAACCAGAAAGCTTTGGCTCTGTGCAATCAAGACTGACAACCATGAGTTTAAAAAACGGCCACTACATTATGTAATAGCTGTTACATAAAGGGATTTTGGAGCTCTATAACAAAAAAAGTCAAAGCTGCACGCAACTGCAGATTACAAGCCATTACATCACTGTTATGGTACGATATTCAATTTTACCTCTGTTAAGACATTAAAAATGTTTAAAAGTAAAACTCTAAACTGAAAATCTCTTATTCTTCCTTAAACTTTAACACTCAAATTATTCTTTTATTTTAAATTATTTTCCTTTTTTTAAATTCTTCATTTTCATATTCTTTAATTGAAAATCCTAATTTCATTAATCTATATTACTAACTTATTGATTTAAAATCAAAACTATGAATTTTAAATGGTAATCTACTAATTCAAAAAATTAAGAGTCATATACGTCATTTGTTTTACGTGTAAACTCATGAATCAATGAGGTAATACGTATAGCATACCTTATATTAGCCACTAGTGTTGTCATATTACTTGTATTACCTTTGTAACAACAAATATTGATGACTTACAATTACTATATTTTTATGAATTATCTAATCTATTCTACTAGCATTTCTAAATACTCTAGATAGTGCAATTCCCTACTCGATGAAATTCTCCACTTTTTAAGCCTTAAAACCAACCTAAAATTCAATAACATCTAGAAAACATGTTCTTAGGTGCACAACATTGATTAAAACCATTACAAACATTCAAATTTTCATAAATTGGATCATAACATACTTATCAATAAGTTTTTTAGTGTTAAAAATGCGCTTGAAAAAATCTCGTGCGTTTAGTTTCTGATTCCCCTCACACATTGACTGATGCTCCCAATATCATTGCACAATGACCACAACCATTAAGCAAAGCCAGTTCCATAATTTGAAACCTTGCTGACAACTGCTCCAAAGAAGGCAGCTAATGGTAGGGAAGAAGATCAAAATTGGCAATGATTGAAATAGACAGAAAATTTTACTAGGTGCAGTTTGACTGAAGTTATCGTCCTGGGTAGAGCTGGATGGCGAACCAATATATTTTTGACTGACCCCAAATAGTTTAGATAACAAATTATTTTAATCCAGCTTGGTGCACAATTGTATAAATATTTGTTATGTAAGCATGACTTGTAGCATAATACATAGTATTCCACTATACGCAGTGAATTTCTAATTACTGATTTGTACATCTCAAACAAATTCAAAGATCATTACCTGGTGTGGCAACATAGTATCATCAATTGGAATACCACAAATTCCTATCAGAAATTAAACTGACAAAAATAACTACTTACTAGATAATCAGGTTCCTTGATGTGAGGGAATACACCACCACCTATACGAACCATCCACAGGAACTTATTGATATCATCACTCGGATAGCCAATAAGACCTGTAAAGTTAAACTTCAGAATATTGTTTTGTTTCCCCAAAGTAAGATAATCTTAGCAACATTAGAAAACCAACCTCCAAATACAACAAGAACATATTTCACATCCAAGGAGTTGAAAATCTCCCAAGCTGCCTTTTCAGGAGACGACATCGCAGTACCAACAGTAGCAATATGCGTGTTATTCCCAGTATTATTGTCAACAATGACAGTACGGTTAGCCATAGCAGTTGTTTGATGACCATAGTCCACCAAGATGCAACCTGAAAGAAGTTAATACAAAGAAACAGTAAACATAAACATCTTCATTTACCTACCAAAAATATATATATATATATATCTTCATTTTGTTAAGATACCAGAATTTAGTATCATAGTAAAACATATAAAACCTGCTGCATATAAACTCAGCAAATTCAAATGAAATTTAACCCATTCTTTATACTATGAACTCAGGCAAGAGAGCATGCTGAACTTATGCATTGGTTATAAAGTTTCTTGAAGACGATATTTGATTGCTTTTCTCCAAATGGGTGAATACAATTGTCATCGCAGCCTACAAAGTATTATTTTATGTGAATCTCTATTTTTAACCCTTGTACTTTTCACTAACAACTTTATTGATAACAATGAAAAGACAAAATAGAAGAGTACCAAGAAATGAAAAAGGTCATAGAGCAACAGCACTTTCAAACGATGGTGTCACCATGAAATAATGAGAATAAATATTTAGTAAAACAAACATAGAATAACAAAGCGTATATGCTGTAAGGGATAAACTAGGGATAGAATGGACTTACTTTATCATCCACCTCAGTGTTGTGGCTCAACCATGCATAAGCCTCTTGAAAATCATCAAACACATGAAGCCCACTCTGAGAATAAGATGTTATAACAATAGAATGGGCTGAATAAGCTTCTGCTGTTGCCCAGACAGAATGAACCTACAAGGAGATATCTCGGTTACATTTAAAGATATCATGGAAAGAATGCCAAAAAACAAGAAAAGACCGGATAAGAAAAATGATAATAATATCCTCCTATTTAAACACAATAGAAAATACAAGTGAACTAAAAAATTTCAAGTACCTATGGTGTACCAACAAGGTGTATAATGGGTAAGAATTGGTTCACTAAAAAATGGTAAAGTTAACACAAAAAATTGTGTTTGCACAGCAATATGTTCCTTAGAGGGAAATAACAGAGAGAGAATAGTATCATGGGCACTTCCCAATTTTGCTATTGATAAGGCAAAAAATAATATCACAATCCCAATTTTCACCTCCAAAGAGCAGTAAAATAAAACATAAATAAAAAAGAGAGTCAAAAATTTATTTATCATATTCTCATATTAAGAAACCTTAGTCTATTAACTGATTTTGTGAAAAAAAAAAAAAAAAAATCACTTAGTTCGAATTACCTTAGATCATATGAGATTTTATTCAAGGAGATCAACGCCGAAGAGGAGATCGACACTGAAGAGCTGAGACGCCGGAGAGTGATTCACGCCACTGTCTTCTTTATGCCGGAGGCTGATTCACGCCGAAAGTGAGAGATTGAGGATCAATCGACTAAGAGAACACAAGGTCTTGAAATCGATCATGATTGCGTAACAGATTGAGATCGAAATCAAGAGACAAAAGATGAAAGAAGATTGAGATAGAGAGATTGAAATGAGAGACAGAGAGAGAGAAAGAGAGAGAGAGAGAGCATACTAATTGAGGTCATGCGAGAGAGAGGGATCGTACTACGGCGTCGCCGCACCACCGCTAGCCGTCGTCGCTTGTCGACAGAGAGATCATCGTCGGTGAACAATCGAAATCTCTGTGATTGGGAACTCGAAATCTCTGTGATCGTCGGTGAACACGAACTCGAAATCGTCTCCGAGATTGGGAACTCGAAGTCTCTGTGATTGTGAAGGAGAATGTGTTAGGGATTTGGGGATGAAATTTTTGGGGTTTTGATTGACCGCCAATTTGGTCGAAAGGAGGGAGTTGAAAATTCATTACCTTTTGTGACGGTATAGATAAACGGTCGCAACTGATAAAATCTAACTATTAAAACGACGCCATTTTAATAAGGTTTCTTTTGCGACAGTCAATTGCCGTCACAAATGCCCACTATTTGCGACGGTAATTTCCACCCGTCTCAAAAGAATTTTTTTTTGCGACGGCACACAATGCGTCGCAAATACTTCCGTGTTTAAGGCACTTTTCCTTGTCTGCTTATTAGCGACGGGACGATTACCGTCGCAGATACATTTATTTGAGACGACATTGAATGCCGTCGCAAAAGCCGACTTTTTGCGACGGTGTACACGCCGTCGCAAAAAATTCCGTGTTTTAAAGCCACCTTTCTTGTAGTGGTGACTTAATGGTTGAACCATTTTTGATCAAGTCAGGATAAGTTTAGACTACTTAAGCAATTATTTTAAAAAATTTCTATTAAAAATAAGTTAATAAATAATGAGAACATTTCAAATGTTTTCCAGAAACTTATATTTCAATGATACATTATCAAAAAAATGTAATTGCTTCTTTCCCTCACTTATATGTGGGGGTTTGCATAGTATGGTTCGGGTGGTTTGAAAATAAAATTATAAATCGAATGACGGATTAGCGGATTTAACAAGAAATGAGAAAATGATATTTTATTTACCACCCAATCTTTACATTTAGGCATACACCTATTTATAGTTAATACAAGAGAGTTGGTTAGGAGTTTGTTATAACAAATTCTAACTGACTTTACAAACTCTAAACTAATAGATACTAACTGAACCTAAACTAACCACCACTACTACAACACTGATATTTATCTCTCTTTGCAGCTATATGTGATACACTAAGCTGTGGCTTCAATAACTGCTGTTGTGGCTTCAACTGCTGAGACTGATGTAATGACTTCAGCTGCAAGGGCTGCAGCTGCAGCTGCAGCTGCTGAGACAAGTGTAAATGCTGCTGCCTATTCTGTTGATGCATATTCTGCATACTCTGTTGCTGTATAATACTCTGTTTCTTATCAGTCCCCCTCAAGATGATGGGGCTAGGAAGCACCAGAAGCTTGGACTTAAGATAAAGAAACCGAGAAGAAGAAAGGGGCTTGGTAAAGATATCAGTAATCTGATCATCAGTAGCAATATAAGCCAACGAAATTTGTTTAGAGACCACTATTTCCCGAATGAAATGACAGTCCACCTCTATGTGTTTAGACTTAGAATGGAACACGGGATTGGAGGCTAAGGCCATAACAGAAACATTGTCACACCATAACACAGGCACAGCAGAAGCAGGAACATATAACTCTTTGAGTAATTGTTGCAGCCAACAAATTTCTGCTGTAGTGTGAGCCATAGACCGATATTCAGCCTCTGTGGAAGATCTTGACACGGTGGGTTGCTTTTTAGAAGACCAAGAGATAAGATTGGAGCCAAGATATATACAAAAGCCAAAAGTAGAGCGTCTGTCAGTGCAATCCCCGGTCCAATTGGAATCAGTAAAGGCATGAAGATCATAAGACCCTTTTCTGAAAGTAAGACTATGAAAAACAGTGCCTTGAATATATCTGAGCAGGCGTTTAACTAGAGCAAAGTGAGCATTAGTTGGGGCTTGCATATGCTGACATGCTTAATTGACAGCAAAGGCAATGTCAGGGCGTGTGATGGTTAAGTATTGTAAAGCACCAACGATGCTTCTATAAAAGGAAGGCTGTGCATAAGGAAGCACATCAGTGGAGGAAGGACCAGCAGAAGACTTCGGAGCAATAGGTGTGGAGCAGGGTTTGCAATGAATCATACCAGCTTTATGGAGCAGCTCTTGAGCATATTTGTGCTGAGATAAAAAAATAACCAGTGGAAAGAGCTTGAACAGGGATGCCTAAAAAATATGAGACATCACCTAGTTCCTTCATGGCAAAGGCCACATGCATTTGAGCAAGTAATGCTTGAATCAAACTAGGATCACTTCCAGTTAGCAGAATGTCATCTACATAGATGAGCAAAATAGCGATACTAGTAGAGGTCTTTTTTACAAAGAGAGAAGGATCAGAATAACTATGACAGAAGCCTTGAGTAAGTAAGAAAGATGAGAAGGTGGAGTACCAAGCTCGAGGAGCTTGCTTGAGGCCATATAAAGCTTTGTGCAATTTGCACACATGATGAGGAAAGGTGGAATCAACAAAACCCTGAGGTTGTAACATATATACCTCTTCATCCAACTTACCATGTAAGAAAGCATTGGAGATGTCCAACTGCTTGAGAGGCCACTGATTTTGAAGTACAAGACACAAGAGAATCCTAATAGTAGGTTGCTTTGCAACAGGGCTAAAGGTTTCATCATAATCGATTCCTCTCTTGTTGCAAGTATCCCTTCGCAACTAAGCGAGCCTTGTAACAAGCAATGGTACCATCTGATTTTTTTTTTTAATACGAAACACCCATTTGCAGCCAATAGCAGATTTGGTAGAAGAAGGATGAACAAGGGTCCAAGTACCTTGTTTATGGAGAGCTTGAAACTCCTCATTCATAGCATTAAGCCAGAGAGGAGAAGTTAAAGCTTGAGAAGCATTTTGAGGCTCAGTACAAGCAAGATCTACTGGAGGAGTGTGAGTAAGATGACAAGAAGGGGCTGCAAGGTGCTGAGAAAGAGAAGAAGCTTTGGACCGAGTAGTCATAGGGTGAGTATTACAAGAAGTAGAGTGAGAAGGAAGAGGTGGAAGGTGAATAGAAATGGATTCAATAGGAATAGAAGAGGAAATAGGAACAGCAGCAGAAGCATCAGGAATAGTAGGAGTAGGTATTTCAGGAATAACAGTAGCAGGTGCTGTAGGGACTGCAGGAAGAACAGCAACATGCGCTGTAGGAACAGAACTGATAGCAGGAGCAGAAAAAGATGAGGAAGGGACAGAAGAGAGAGGTTTGGTAGAGGTGGCAGGCTGAGAAGAAGACCAGAAAAAGGATGTAAGATTAGGTAGAGTAGGAGGAGTAGGTGTATGAGTAGCAAATGGGAAGCAAGACTCATTGAACAAGACATGTCTAGACAAAAATATTTTTCCAGTAGAGGGATCCAAACACCTGTATCCTTTAGTGGAAGGATGGTAACCTAAGAAAACACAAGGTGAAGATCTTGGTTGAAGGTTATGATCAATATAAGGGTGAAGCCATGGAAAACATTGGCAACCAAAGACTTTGAAAAATTCATAATCTGGAAGAGCATGAAAGAGTAACTGAAAAGGAGATTTATGATGAAGAGACAAACTAGGCATCCTATTTATAAGAAACACAGTCGTAGCTAGAGCCTCAAACCAGTAGGTAAGAGGCATGCTAGAGTGATACATTAGTGCAATAGCTGTCTCAACAATGTGTTGATGTTTTCTCTCCGCAATGCCATTTTGTTCTGGAGTATAAGGACAAGTGAGATGATGGAGAATACCATTGTCAGCAAGCTATCTATCCATTTGATGATTAACGAACTTAGTTCCATTATTAGTTCGAAGAATTTTCAAGAATGTATCAAATTGTTTTTCCACATAAGCTTTAAACAAAAGAAAGGTGGAAAAAACTTCACTCTTAACATAAAGAGGATAGATCCAAGTAAATCTTGTGAAATCATCAACAAACAAAAGATAGTATTTATAACCATTGAGAGAAGCATTAAATGGTCCCCAAACATCACTATGCACAAGAGAAAATGGCTTATTAACAGTAGAAGTAGACAACTTGAAAGGCAACCTATGTATCTTAGCAACACTACAAGAAGTGCAAGCTAATGAATTACAATCTTTATTTGATAGAGGAGCAGGTAAGTATTGAAGAAGATGATGAAATTTTAGTGCGGAAGGATGACCAAGTCTTTGATGCCAGGTAGACATAGAGACTTGAGATTTTGCTTGAGCAACATAGGCTTGAGGAATCATGGAAGAGGATGAATCGGCAAAATGGTAGAGTCCATGAATATTAGGTCCTTTATGCAGAACCTTGTTCGTACGCTTGTCCTGAACCACAAAGGAGTTAGAATCAAATGTAACTGAACAATTATTATCCTTGGTGAGCTGATGGACAGACAAGAGATTAGAAGAAATGTTAGGCACATGAAGAAGATTATTTAGAGAAAACAAATACTGAGGAGTAGGGAGTAATCCCTTACCAATGTGTTGAATGGGAACAGTCTGACCATTACCAATAGTGACTTGGTCTGAGCCTTGGTAAGGTTGATAGAGTTGAAGATTAGCCAAATCATTGGTGATATGATTTGTTGCAGCAGAGTCTATGTACCACGGAGTGGATGAATCAGATGGAGCAAAAGACTGATTAGAAGAAGACTGATTTGTAGTGACAGAGTAAGCATGAGGTGGAAAAGACTGAGAATTAGATGGAGAAGAAGTCAGAGCAGGCTGATAGGTGGAATCCATACGAAACCAACAATCAAAAGCACTATGATTATGACCTCCACAGATTTGACAACTATCATGTCTGTTATCATATCTCCCTGACTGTCCTCCAAATCGACCTCCTCTGCGATACCTTCCATGTCCTCTGTATCTTCCTCCTCTATTACCACGAAATTGATATCTACCTCTATGGCCAGATGAATATCCTCTAGTAGATGAAGGATATGAAGCAGATCCAGATGCAGAGTCAGTAGTGACAGCACAGGCCATTGGTAAATCACTAATAAGCACATGTTTAGTTTTATTTTCTACATGGATTTCTTCAGAACACAGCAGTGAACTCAAGTTTGCCATAGTAATTGCCTCTGCTCTGGCACGAATAGTAGTTTTCAAAGCCGCATATTCATCTGGTAATCCATTGAGTGTTAACAGAACCAAATCTTCATCTTTAACCGTAGTTGATACAAGACTAAGTTGATCTGCAATATTGCGAATCTGAGTCAAATATTCCTCCATTGAGAGGCCTTTCTTGGTGACTGATTGAAGTTTATTCTTCAATTGATGTATGTGAGATCGAGAGAGTGAGGCAAATCTCTTCTCTAAAGCACTCCAGACTTGAGCATAGTGTTGGCAATGAAGAACTGTGGAGAACACAGAGGAGGAGAGAGTTGCAATAATGCAACTTAACAAATGTGCATCAATGAGCTTCCATCTTGCAAACTCTGGATTTTCAATTCTGTTTCCAGATGGATCAAGAATCTGTGGAGCTGGACATGGAATCACTCCAGTTACAAAATCAAACAACTCGGTGGCTCTAAGCACATTTTGAAGCTGATGTTTCCAGATAAGAAAATTGGAAGAATCAAGTTTCACTGTTACTAAAGATTGAAAATTGGAAATTAGTAGACTAAGATTTGGTGGTAGAGAAGATGATGAAACTGCCATTACTGAATCTTGCTCGTGAGAGCTATTTGGCTCTGATACCATAACAAGAAATGAGAAAATGATATTTCATTTACCACCCAATCTTTACATTTAGGCATACACCTATTTATAGTTAATACAAGAGAGTTGGTTAGGAGTTTGTTATAACAAATTCTAACTGACTTAACAAACTCTAAACTAACAGATACTAACTGAACGTAAACTAACCACTACTACTACAACACTGATATTTATCTCTCTTTGCAGCTATATGTGATACACTAAGCTGTGGCTTCAATAATTGCTATTGTGGCTTCAACTGCTGAGACTGATGTAATGACTTCAGCTGCAAGGGCTGCAGCTGCAGCTGCTGAGACAAGTGTAAATGTTGCTGCCTATTCTGTTGCTGCATATTCTGCATACTCTGTTGCTGTATAATACTCTGTTTCTTATCAGGATTGACAAATCGCGGTTTGGACGGTTTTGGGCGGATTGACGTATTGAGGAATATTTTAATTAATTATCAAGCATTTGAATAATATATAATATTAATTTGTATAATATTTTTCATATATATAATACAAATTAATTCTACAAAATATTTTTCATATATATATATAACTACTAATTTGTAACAAAGTTCACATCTTAAATTTCTTTCACACTCATTTTTACTTTGATATTTCATTAAAGGTTAAAAAATATATATGTATTAACTATAGCGGAACGAAGCGGTTTCGAAGGTGGATTATAAAATTTAGGATATAATCTGCGGTTAGCAGATTGAACGGTGCAGATTGATGTAGATCAGTGTGATTTTAGCGAATTAGATGGTATTTTGCATAATCCTATTTATGCGGTAGACAAATTTTTTCTTCTTTTTTCTCAAAATTGTCTCTTATTTATCTTTTTT
The DNA here is from genome assembly GCA_036172215.1 of Camellia granthamiana. Taxonomy (NCBI): domain Eukaryota; kingdom Viridiplantae; phylum Streptophyta; class Magnoliopsida; order Ericales; family Theaceae; genus Camellia; species Camellia granthamiana. The sequence goes on along the minus strand of CM069908.1, from coordinate 23,446,246 downwards.
TGCTCTTTAGTTTTCCCTTATTTTATATTTAATTAATTTACACTCCTTAGTTATGAACTATTGTGTTTATATTTTGAAGGGGTATAACACAAAATAAAATAAAAAAATTTTAGTTACAAACCATTGTGATAATGTTATGAACATTAAAATATTATGAATTATTGTGGCAAGAAAAGTTATGAACCATTATTTTTATGTTGTGAATCCTTATGGTGTAATATATCATTGATTATTTATTAAAAAAAAAAAAAAAAACCTTTTGAGGAACTATGTACAATTAAATATAACATATGAATAAATGTAGAAGAAATTTTTTTTGGAGGGGGGGAAGTATAAATAATTTTGTATAATCTTCATAAATATTATATCTATGCTTGAGACTTGTGTGGACTGAGCAGGGGCTAGGGCACCCTGACCCCGCTCCTTCTGTCCCTGAGTAAAGTGTAGATCGATGATAATAAAGTGTAAATCGACGATGATAGAGTATAGATTTACGACGATGGTGGTGAATGTGCGACGGTAAAGGTGATAGGTGGATGACAACAACGGTGATAGTGATAGGTGGATGATGACGACAGTGGTGTGGTGATAGACAATGGCGGTATGAAGTTTTTGGAAAAATGATGGAGAGAGACGGAGAAATAGAGAGAGAGAAGAGAAAAGAAGATGAAAATACTTAATGAGCGTAGGATTTATTGGTGCATTCAAAAAATTAATAAGACTTAATGGTATTTAAGTTTACTTAATGGGACTAATTGCTAATTAACCTTTCTTTTTTGATGGGTCATTGGATAAAGATGATTTTAATTTATTATTATTATTATTTTTTTTAAATTTATGTTGAGCCTCTAGACAAGTTTTTCTTTTAAAAAAATAAAAGTTGGAGGGCCGTTTAGACAAAGATATATATATATATATATATTTCAAGAAAACCTTTTGACAAATATCAAATTGGACAAAATATGAAAGTTTTCAAAAGTAAAAAAAATTGGGCCTTAGGTGAGCGCCAATTGCGTCCCAAAATACTTCACTAACACTGGGGTTAGTGTTGTTGAGTGTAGAGTTTTTCTCGAAGAACTGGGATTAAGCTCAGCTTGTTTGAATTCAACCAAAAAAAAAAAAAAAAATTTATCTGGACTTGAGAATCGTTCATCACGTCAATTTTAGTTACGGAAAATATACATGCCATTTTTTTTTTATAATTTTAAAAATTACATAAGTATGCATATTTTTATATACTGTGATCTAATTAATAGTTCAAAATTTTAGAAAATATGGAATAATTCTTTCACAATTCTTATGCAAAAAACAAATTAGGGAGAGTAACTGTTAGAAAATTGAGGGGATAATTGCTACGGAGTTTTGATGGGATCCAATGCTGTCACAAAATATTTAACAATTACCAGCATGTTTTATTGAGTGGACTTATTTATTCATAAGTCCTTAATGTTTTGTTTTGTTTTTTGTTTTTTGTAATGTATTTACCCCTCGTTTGGATAATCAGAAAATTTTAAATTTTTTTAGATATGTTATTCTATGTTTGTGAACTGAGCACTTATTATTGATAACGTTAGTGAGAAATAATTGAGATATTTTTACTTTTATTTATGAGTTTTAATTTATTTTCAATTTATTTGTATTGAAAATGATATAGGAAGTGTAAGTAGTGGAATTGTGTGTATATATATTTTTTATAGTGATAAATTTATTAATAAAAATTTTGTTAGAAATGGGTTTTGGAAGTTTTGGAAAAACAAATTTTTCCTCAACTTTGGTCTATTTTTTGGGTGGGACCCATGTCCCAATGTTGGCGGGTCTAAGTGGTAATGCGTTCTATGCCGCGTTGTGATTCAAGTAATATATTTGGTTGCTCAAAACCATTATCGGATGAATAGGAAATTGAAGCCAAAGTGATCTCCATGGAAATTGAGTTTTTGGTGGAAATTCTTTGAGGTTTGGTTTAAGGTTTGGTAGGCAAACTTTTGTAGGTTTATAAAGCTTGGGTTTGTAACTTGGGGAGGGCCCCAAGGGTTATCCAAGTTTTGTGAAAGGGTGAAGTTATGGGCAAAGTGGACTAGGCCCATTGGACCCAAAAATAAACACGCGCGCACCGATGTTGCGGGCTGGACTGGGCCTTGGTGCGTGGTGTGAGGTTGGGTTAGGCTTGTCCGGCCCAATACTAATTATTTTTTGGGGTTTTTTCCCCACCTGAACAAATGAATATCTGTTTGAATTTAAACCAAACAGATTCATATCTGTTTGAAATTTAAACCCAACAGGTTCCTTACTTGTTCATTCAAACTGAACAGGTTTAATACCTATTTAAACAGGTTTGCACCTATTCAATTCAAACCAAACAATCACATTTTCTCCTATAAATAGACATACCCTCTATTGATTTTTGTCATTTAGAAAATTCGTTCTTCCCTCTATAATTACTCTCTGCATTTTGCTGCATTTAATTTTCTTGTGAGAAAGAGTGTATACACAAAGTGTGTTCGCTGTGCAAATAATTTGTAGTGCTGCAATTATTCATAATTGTTCATTTTATTCTAGAAGATAGACATCCATAATCTGAAAGCATCGTGGAGAGGACGAATCTGTCTTAAGGACATAATGTTAAACACTAGACTTGATCAGAATTTTGTTCAATAAGTACATAAGGTTAGTAATTAATTTACTTTCTATTTTATTATTTTTCTGTTTCAGATTTTGATTTTGTTTTTGTAACAAAATAAAATCTGTTTTTATTTATTTATTTTATATTCTGGTTTAATTTTTGTAATCAAACAATCTCTCTCATTTTCTTTATTTCTTCTGTTTGTTGTTAAGTACACAAGCATAATTTATTCATAATACAGTGAAGATTGTCCAACAATCTTAAGACGGAATTTTATTTTGTGTCTTCATTGTTTTTATTTTTCTGTGCTTTCACAAAGTAATATTCTGGTTGGAAAATACAAATGGTAGTAATATACTGTTTAACAAATAGTAGTGATATACTGTTTATTTTCTTTGACAACTAGTAGTAATATACTGGTGTCGTTAACAATTTCACAATATTAATTTGTGTTACAGAAAATTAATGTGGTATTTTATTTTTGTAGTTTTAGTAACAAGAAAAGTAAAATTATTTTGTGTTATAATTTATTTTCTAGTTTTAGTAACTAGAAAATTAATTTGTGCTTTGGTTTTTCTAATTTTTGTAATAAGATATTATGGCTACTGCAACTGAAATTGCAACTCAAAGTGGTACTCCAATTATTACAACAACTCTGGTCCCTATCCAGAACCATGTTCAAGTTCTAATAAATCATGGAGAAAAGGGGGAAAAATTTAATGGCACCAACTTTAAGAGATGGCAGCAGAAAATGCTGTTTTATCTTACAACTCTGAATCTTGCATGGTTTCTCGGTGAAGAAGCTCCAGTACTAGAGAGGATGAAAGTGATTGGCAAGTTGTTGCCGCTATAGACGCCTGGAAACATTCTGATTTTTTGTGCAGAAACTACATCCTCAATGGTCTTGACAACATGTTGTATAATGTTTACAGCCCTCTGAAAACACAAAAGAATTGTGGGATTCTTTGGAGAAAAAATACAAGACAGAGGATGCCGGCACAAAGAAATTTGTTGTCGGTAAATTTCTAGACTTCGTTATGGTAGACTCCCAGACGATAATTTCTCAAGTTCAAAGTTACAATTAATTTTGCACGATATTCATTCTGAAGGTATGTCTCTTAGCAAATCTTTCCAAGTCGCTGCTTTAGTGGAAAAGTTGCCACTGGCTTGGAAAGATTTCAAAAATTATTTAAAACATAAACGTAAGGAGATGACCACGGATGAATTGATTGTAGGACTAAGAATTGAGGAAGATAACCGTAAGGCTGAAAAGAGGAATGGTAAAAATCCCATTGAGTAAAAGGCTAATGTGGTTGAACATGTGCCCAAACCACATAACAAAAAGAGGAAGTTTGCTGGAGATGGTCCTAAACAAGGCGACAACAATGGCAATAAGAAGTTCAAAGGAAAATGTTATAACTATGGCAAGACTGGACATCGAGCTTCTGATTGCCGCTACTCTAAGAAGGATTGCGGAAGTACAAGCAAAAAGACCACCAATCAAGCCAATGTGACAGAATTAGATTACATCTCTGACGGGGTAAATGACATCAATCTCTCTACTGTGGTGTCTGAGGCTAATTTAGTTGGAAATCCTAAGGAACGGCGGGTTGACACTGGGGCCACTCGTCACATTTGTGCGGACAAGAAAATGTTCACTACTTACAATGAGGCTGCAAATGGTGAACAAATTTTCATGGGAAATTCTTCTACTTCTACTTCTACTGTGGCTGGACAAGGAAAGGTGACCTTGAAGAAGACATCAAGGAAGGAACTTACCCTCAACAACGTACTGCATGTACCAAACATCCGGAAAAATTTAGTTTTTGGTTCTTTGTTAAGTAAAAATGGTTTTAGGCTTGTATTTGAGTCTGATTAATTTGTATTAACAAAGAGTGGTATGTATGTTGGTAAGGGATACATGAGTGATGGTCTTTTCAAGTTGAATGTAATGACGGTTGTGCGGACCGATTTCCACAATAGAGTAAAATGAAACTTCGTTGACGAACCCTGGTGCACTGATAGGCGAAGGCCTACACAAGGAACAAACAGTTAAGCTGCCCGACCGGGGTTGGTCGGAAACCCCTTTGACGGTCCAGTTAGTACCAGAGTTTGGTATAGGAAAGGTAGAATAAATGGGTTAATTTAGAGTGTTCAGCGATCGATCTTTCCTCAAGGAGAGTGAGGTTACCTTTTATAAGGACCGTTTGACTCGCTCACCAATTTTTTCTCTTTACCGCCTGACGCTTAGTCGAAATGTTAGGTTGCTCCTCAATGGGAAGAGCAAAGAATCCGTTAAGCTATTCCGTTATTCGTGGTAGATCAAGCGCTCCTTCCGTGTATTGGATGCGAGTTAATTTGCACGATTGGTTCGTACCAGACGCTCTTACAGTTGGTTCAGCGCCCTGATTCAAGTTGATCATCCTCCTTAGCTACGCTCGGCCCAGGTTCGCACTTGGGCTGCGTGGTTCGGATTATTTGGTCTGTTGGGCTTAAGATCACACTTGGTCTTCATGTTTGGTCCCTTGGTGGTTCTTCTTTGGTTCAAGTAAACGCTTGGCCCACACGGTTTGGACCGTCGAACACTAGCTCAGCCCAAACTCGTGCTTGGGTTTTAACATTCTGATCTTGTAGTGTTACCAGGCCCAAGCATCGCCCTTAATGACCCTCTTCATTTGCCCCCTAGCTCGTGCTCGAAGTCTTCGAGTGTAAGCTATGCTACTGGCCCACTTCCTCGGTTGGGTGACCATTTTTTTTTTCTCACTCTAGAAATTTCATCTTGTCGTTTCAGACTTCTTCATCTTTAGCAAATCCTTAAATCCTTCAAAGCTTGAGGGCTTCACCACTGGTGGTGGATTTTGAAGCTTCCTGCTGTCGGTTTGCCACTGGACGCCATTGGGTATCACTATTGCATTATTGCCTTGCTATCGGTGAGTTTGTCCCGCTGATATTATGTGCTGCTCTCAGTTATTTGAGCTTTGGTTGCCCTGTCATTGTTGTTGTCCATCTATTATCTTTGATCAACATCCTATTTTGGGGATTCCCATGGTGTTCCCTATTTATTTAATTTTGACTTCAATGATTGTGACCTTGCTTTTTGCTTGAATAGTTTTGACTTCAATTTCCAGCGAGTTTGTTTGTTTTCGATCTACACAGTGAATTTCGATTTCTCTGCGAGCATCGGTCGCTTAGTTGCTTGCGGCATTGGTTTGGTACTGTAAGTCTGTCAAATTTCCCTCGCCACTTACTTCGCCTCTTCTTGTTTTTTACTATTGGTTTGCATTTCATTCATGGGAAATATCGGAGGTGGGTGAATACTCCGGAGGGTATGGCTTGGTTTCGCAGAGAGTATAACATACCGGAGGATGTGACCTTAACTTTGGCTAGCCCAAGTGCTAAGAGAAAAAACACTAAAAATATGACTGCTTTCACCATAGCTTGTATCATTGAAGGGGGAGTTCGATTCCCTCTTAACCCTTTGCTTTGTCGCTTTTTACACCATGTTGAACTCACTCCCATACAAATTTCCACCAACTCCTATTTTCGGGTGTGTGTGCCTTAAACCAAAGACTCGGGCTTAGTTTAGACATTTGGGATATTGTTCATTGTTATTATATGTCTCATAGTAGTGGTGCGACATATTACATTCGTGCTCGATCTCTTGCATACCAATTGGTGACCGATTTGCCTGGCGTGGATAAGTATGGTGATGACTTCTTTCTGGTAGGGGGAAATTGGGAATTTCCATCTGGGATCGAGCATCGAACAGAGTTAGTACCGAGGGTCAACGGTTGCCCAGGTCTTTATCTTGCTATACGCTTTCTTCACTTCTCTATATGCCTTTGATTCCTAGCACTTTTATATGATGCTTAGCGTTTTCCACTCATATATTTTTTTTCAGGGAAAGGTTGTTTCAAGAGGACGAAAACTTTAGAAAATAGAAAGGCGATCAAAACCGCTCTTAACTACGAGAAACGTTCTCCTCCTGAGTTGCTGGGATATGAACCTACATAAAAGTCCACTATCCAGCAAAAGTCAATTCTTACAACCTATCTTCGTGAGTGGCCTGAATCAGACGTAGAGATTGAGGTTAAGCAAGTTGGTACATCCTTTTCCACTACACAAGCACCAAGCCAATTCAAGAGTAGTAAGGGTTACTCTCCATCTCCTTCACCAACCAGTGAGGGAGAAGACAAGTCGAGGAACAGAGTGTTGTTGGATTTACAAGCTGCTGTTCTTGGCACTGACCCTTCCCCAATTGAGGTTACTGATCCACCGCCAACCAAATGCCCATAACCGACCGAGTAAACGTCGGGGGTGATCTTAGCTACTGCAGCCACGACCGCAACTGCCTCAATTTCGGACCGAGCGAAGGGAAAAAAAGAAAAAGAAAGGAAAAGATAATGCTGGTGTTAGACTGAAACAAAAGGCAGGGCCTGATTTGTGGGAGCTCGAGCTTGAGTATAAAGGCCGACCGATTGATACCAACGACTCGGCGGTGAGTTCGGCTGCCATAGCTTTCGATATTTCAAAAGCTTTGCTCCTTCCACTTGATATAGCCGAGCACAACACTCAAGCAAACAAGGACTTGGTGAAGAGTGCTTTGCACTCTATGGTGGTGGTAAGTTCTTATCTTCCTCTTTTTTAAGTTGCCACTTTTTTCAAGTGTATTTCCTCACTGTGCAAACTTATATCTCCAATGGTTTTCAGGCTAACCAAAAGAGCCATCTAACACTTGGCCGCTATGATGAGATTGAGCAGCAGCTTCTTGAATCAAGAGAGCGGTTTGGTGTGGTGATTAGGGCTTTGGAGCTAGAAAAAGAAAAGAAAAAAGAGATTGAGCATACTGCTTCAAGACGAAGCTCATATAGCCGAGTTGAAGGCTGAGTTGAAGCTTGTAGAGGACCGTTATTGGTAGTAAGGTTGGGACGAGGCTAGTGTCGCTTATTTAACCGAGGTCTGCAAAGCCAAAGATAGGATTTACGCCCAAGCTTGGAATGATGCTTTGACTGCAGTGAAGGTGCCCAATAGTTCTCCTCTTTATAAGGAGATCCCAGCTTCTTTAACAGGAAAGGGTCAACCGACCAACCAGCAGATTGTACCATCGAGTACTTCTATTACACTTCCTACCGTCGACTGGTCGCCTCTTCCACCAGCTTTTACTGTGGTTGAACAAGGTGCTTTGGATGTACCAAAACCTTTTGCTGATCCAACTACTATTCGAGAGACCATGTTGCCGACCAATTCTGCTGCTCCTTCAGATGCTCCTTAGAAATAGGTCTATCCTTTTTATGTATTTTTCTTTTGGCAACTCCTCTTGAGGAGTTTGGTTGCTTCTTGTGAATGTAAGGTTGGACTTTTTGATTTTTGTAGCTCTTGCAAGATTATCGATGAGATGTTTTATGTTTTTGTCAGTTTATTTGCTCTTCATCTTTGTTTTTCATGACTATTGTATGCCTTCCTACCGAACAGAGGCTCCGAGGCTGAGTGGACTGTCTGTTCTGACAGACCATGCTTCTTGCTTTTTTAAAAAAAGCTTTGTATGCCCCCGGCCGAGAAAATGCTCTTAAGCCGAACGGACCATCTGTTCAGACACACCAGGCTTCCTGCCTCTAAAAGAGCTTTGTATCCCCTCCGATCGAGCAGAGGCTCCGAGATCGAACAAACCGTCTATTCAGACAGGCCAGGCCTCTTGCCTTTCAGAGAGCTTTGTGTCCCCTCCGGTTGAGCAAAGGCTTTGAGATCAAACGGACCGTCTGTTCAGATAGACCAGGCTTCTTGCCTTTAAGAGAGCTTTGTATGCCCTCCGGCCGAGCAGAGGCTCCGAGATCGAACAGACCCTCTATTTGGACAAACTAGGCTTCTTGCCTTTAAGAGAGCTTTGTATGCCCTTCGGCCGAGCAGAGGCTCCGAGATCAAACGAACCGTCTGTTCAAATAGACCAGGCTTCTTTCCTTTAAGAGAGCTTTGTATGCCCTTCGACTGAGCAGAGGCTTCGAGACTGAATGGACCGTCTCTTTGGACAAACCAGGCTTCCTGCCTTAGACAAAATTTTGAAAAATAAATAAATACCTAAAATATACTGAGTTCGTTGTTTGGTCTTTACTTGATTTGGTCAAGTTTAGCTTATCGGTGAGCGTATCTCGACTCATCATTGAACGTGAGTTGTTACCATGGACCATGCTTTCAAGTAATGATACTTGGCGAAAATTCCACCAAGCGATACCACTTGGCGCCCTACTTTGACCAGAGTCCGAGATTTCGGGCTAGGGCGTAGGTTAAGACCCGTAACCCAATCTTGTTCAATTGTTGAGCAAAAACACGTACGACACATATGAAAAAGAACACAATTTGTAAAGAAAAGTTGATTTCATTGATACTCATAAAATGGGGATTACATTTGAAAGATATTCAAGTCATAATATCACTGATAGTATTTCTTCAAATTGGCAACATTCCAAGGATGAGGAATGGGCTTGCCTTCTGGGTCGGCCAAATAGTAAGCTCTGTTGCCCAAGGCAGATGTGACTTTGTACGACCCTTCCCAGTTGGGTCTGAGATTCCCTTCTCCAGGGATCTTTTTGTGATCCACGACCTTCCTTAGTACCAGGTCACCAGGTAGAAATTCTCTGACAAGCACATTCTTATTGAAGCTTCTGGTAAGTTGTTGATAGGCTGCCAAGCGAATGAGGGCAACCTCTCTACATTCCTCTACTAAGTCTAGAGCTTGAGCGATGGCCTCGTCATTGTTTGCTGGTTCGAAGATTTCAGACCGAATTATGGGAAGACCGACCTCTAAGGGGATGATAGCCTCTATTCCATAAGTGAGAGAGTAGGGCGTCTCTCTTGTTGATCGCCTCGGTGTAATCCTGTATGCCCATAAAACATTTGGTAGTTCTTCCACTGGCCTTCTCCAACCGCTTCTTTATCCCATTGATGACTGTCTTGTTAGATGCTTCAGCTTGACCATTGCCTTGAGGGTAGACTGGAGTAGAATTTATTAACTCAATTTTTAAGTCAGAGCAGAACTTCCTGAAAACCTTCCCATCAAACTGGGTGCCGTTGTCGGATAATAGGGCCCTTGGGATGCCAAATCTAGTAATGACACTCCTCCAAACGAACCTTTTCATGTCAGCTTCCTTTATGTTTGCTAAGGCTTCAATCTCCACCCACTTAGTGAAATAGTCAGTGGCAGCAAGGAAGAACCTTTTGTTAGCAGTACCCCTTGCTAGAGGTCCAACGATGTCCAACCCTACTGTGCAAATGGCTATGGACTGGTGAGGGAAGTTAGGTACTTGGCTGGTTGATGAATGAGTGGGGAAAACCTTTGGCACTTATCGCATTTTTGGACATACTGTTGGGCGTCTTTTTGCATACGCGGCCACCAGTACCCATGAGTGAGGGCTCGGTGTGCCAAGGACCGACCTCCAGTGTGGCTACCATAGATCCCCTCGTGGATTTCATAAAGAAAGTTCTCCATAAGATTGGGGTGAACACAAAGAAGATATGGACCAAGGTAAGACTTTTTGTAGAGCTTGCCCGAGGGTGAGACCCAAAATCGCGCAGCTCGATGCCTTATTTTATGTGCTTATTTCCTGTCATCTGGAAGGGCATTTTTTAAGAAGGCAAGAAGAGGGTCCATTCAGCTCGGACCGAGGTCATTACAGAGGACTGTGCTAGGTGGATCAGCAGTCAGTTGAGGAACAAATTCGACCCATATCGTGCGACCATTTCTGGAGTCCACCGAAGAGCCAAGACAGGCTAAGGCATCGGTGTGACTATTTCTATTACGGCCAATTTTCACAACCCTGATAGCTTGAAATTTGCAGATCAGGTGCTTGGCTTGTTCTGCATAGGATGTCATCCAGTCATTATGAGTTTCGTATACTCCAGTCAATTGGTTCACCACAAGTTGGGAGTCACTATAAACAAGCAACTCCTCTGCATTAAAGTGTTCGGCGCTGCGTAGACTAGCTAGCAGAGCCTCGTATTCTGCTTCGTTGTTGGAAGCCTGCCATCCTAGTCTGACAGCTTGCTCCCAAACAAACCCCTCTGGTGAAATAAAGACCATTCTTGCTCCAGAACCCTTTTGGTTGGAGGATCCATCAACGAACAACTGCCAAACGTCTCCAATGAAAAGTTTCCATGCCTCAGTGGGGGTTTGATGAGTGTTATGGATTCCAGTTGCTAAGGCTGAGCTCCTTTCGGAGGGACCAGTTGGTCCTGGAGTGAATTCAGCCACGAAGTCTGATAACACTTGAGCTTTGATAGCATTCCGTGGTACGAATTTAATGTCAAACTCCTCCAATTCTACTGCCCACTTCGCTCTCCGGCCCGAGAAATCAGCTCGGCTGAACACAGACTTTAGAGGGTACTTTGTGAGGACATTGATAGTGTGTCCTTGGAAGTAGTGAGTAAGCTTCCTAGAGGCGATCAGTAGGGCGTATGCCAGCTTCTCTAGTGGCAGGTATCTGGTTTCGGCATTCAAGAGGGTTTTGCTAACATAGTATACTGGCTTTTGTTCCTGTCCTTCCTCTCTTATCAAGACTGCACTCATAGCGTGATCAGAGACAGCCAAGTAAAGAAAGAGCTCTCCGTTAAGGATTGGGGTAGACAAAAGAGGAGGGGAAGAAAGATACTTCTTCAACTCTGTGAGTGCTTCGGAGCACTGGTCACCCTATTTGAAGTATGTCTTCTTCCTTAGGAGTTGGAAGAAGGGTCTCATTCGATCGGAAGACTGACTAATGAAACGATTCAATGTTGCGGCCATACCAGCGAGCTTTTGGAGTTCCCTAGCCTTCCTAGGTGCGTCAATGTCTTGGAGGGCTTTGATCTGGTTAGAATTGACTTTGATGCCTTGCCTGGTCACCATATATCCCAAGAACTTCTATGAACCTACCTCGAATGCATATTTTAAGGCGTTCAAACGAAGCTTGTGGGTCTTCAAGATTTGGAACACCTCCTCCAAGTCTCTCAGATCATGTTCGGCCAATTTACTTTTGACCACCATGTCATTTATATAGGCCTCCATAGTCTTGCCTAGTTGGTCCTTGAACATTTTAGTGACCATCTGTTGATAGGTCGCACTAGCGTTCTTCAGGCCAAAGGGCATCACTTTGTAGCAGTGGGTGCCCCTTGGGCTAATGAATGTTGTCTTCTCCTAATCAGGGCCAAATAGAGGGATTTAATGATAGCCACTGTAGGCATCCAGGAAGCTCATCCGTTCATGTACGGCAGCTGCGTCTACCAGTTGGTCTATCTGTGGGAGAGGAAAGCTGTTCTTTGGACAAGCTTTGTTGAGGCTAGTGAAGTCGATGCACACCCTCCATTTTCTGTTCTTTTTCTTCACCACAACGGTGTTGGACAGCTATCTCGGATATTGTACCTCTCGTATGACCCCTGCGGCCAGAAGCTTGTTTACCTCTTGGATGACCTCTTCTGTGTGTTCTACGGATGATCGTCTGCTCTTTTGGACTACGGGCCGAGCTGCTGGTTGGACATTGAGTTAGTGACATGAAAAGGCTGGGTCTAACCCAGGGGTCTCGTAAGCAAACCAGGCAAACACTTCGATATTCTTGCGGAGGAGAGCTAGTAATTGCTCTTTCTCTTCAGCGAGAAGAAGTGTCAAGCTGAAAGAACTTGTCTGGATCTCCTCCGTCCACCAAGATCGTTTCGAGATCCTTCATCATCTTCTCTATTGGTACTCTACCAACATCTTCCAGTACAGGCTGATCAGGCAGTTCAACTATTTGGACTTCTTTGCATTCTTGTTTGGACTTCATGGCGGCGATGAAGCAGTGCTTTGCCCTACTTGGTCACCCTTGATCTCCTTCACCCCATTCTTTATTGGGAAACGAACTACCTGGTGGTAAGTGGATGACACTGCCTCCATTGTATGAATCCAAGGTCGACAGAGGATTGTATTGTAAGGAGATGAAGTAATGATCTCTAAGAAGTCGACAAGGACCACTTTGGACTTTACTGTGACGAACAAGATGATCTGGCCAAGCGACCACTCTATCTGTCCATTGAAGCCGACTAGAGGGGAGATTGCGAGGATTAAGTGTTGCTCATCAAGACCCATCTTTTTGAAAAGGTAATAATACATAATGTCAGCAGCGCTTCCTTAATCAATTAGGACCCGTTTCACATCAAATTTGTTCGCCACACCGATGGTGACGATCGGGGCATTAGTGTGAGGATGTTGGATCCCTTCCAAATCCTTCTCGGAGAACACAATATCGAACTGAGAGGGCTTTACTTCTGTTCTAGACTTCTTGAGCAATGGTCTTACTAACATGACTTGTTGCAAGTGTGTAGCTCTCTGAATCTCGCCACGAAGGGCATTCTCCCTTTGGGGGTCGGTCATCCCATGGATGATGTTCATCATTAGCCTTGGGGCTTGGTCCTCTGGTGGAGGGGCTGGGGGTTGCCCCTATTTTTCCCTTATCTTCTTCACATCAATCCATTGCTGGAGGTGGCCGACAGTGACCAAGTCTTCAAGATGTCTTTTAAGGTCTCTGCAGTTCTGCATCTTATGCCCTTTCTTACGATGGTAGGTGCACCGCTACTCTTGATTACGCTGAGCAAGGTCCCCCATTATCTTAGGAGGCCAAATGAAGTAGAGTTCTCCCTTGATTTTTTCCAAGAGCCTGTAGATCGACTCCGTGAACACAGTGGTTATGGTTTCATAGGATCTACTCCTTTCCTCTTCGGTTTCCATGATCGGTTGCTTATTTTGGCCATACCTCCTTCTTTGGTCCTCCCTCCTAGGCTGTTTGGCCCTATGTTGCCAGGAGGCCTTAACTCCCTCATCTGCAGTTGACACTTGAACAGAGGCTGTGTCATCTTCCACACGAGCTCGCTCCTCTATTCGAGCCCTCAGCTCTTTCAAGCCAGAGGCAGGTTGTTTTGTCAATGACTGCATGAGCTTATGTGAAGGGGGAAGGCCTTGTTTGAAGTATAGAGCTGCCAACAGCTCACTACAAACATCTTCTTCCAAATCGCTATATGCCTCCCAACACCGCCAAGCGTATTTGCACAAAGACTCCTTTTTATCCTTTCGAGTATTGAACAAGGTGTCCAACCCCTTGGGGATTCGTCTATCAGAAACAAACCGTGTGAGGAAGGCCTCAAAGAGCTGAGCCCGATCATAGATTGATTAAGGAGGAAGCTTGTCATACCACTGGAGGCTGTGCTCACCAAGGCTAGAGGCAAAGGCCTTGCACATGAACGCATCATTCTGATTCCAAAGTGACATCATTTGGCGGTAGTGGCTGATATGAGTCAGGGGGTCTGACTTCCCATCATAGAGGATGAATTTTGATGGGTTATACTTATAAGGAGCTTTCACCACTTCAATCTCAGGGCAAAGGAGAGAAGAGACTAGTCGGTCTAGAGCACGACGTTCTATTTGATGAACAAACTGATCTAGATGCTCTTTTTCCCTTTCTAATCGCCGCTCCAGTACTTTGTTCGACCTTCGGTCATCTTTTTGGTTGTCGTTCAACCATGTCCTCAAGTCATGCGGTCACTCGTCACGACGGCATAGAGGCAGAGAGATTGCTGAATAATGACTGACGGACTTTTGTCTCTTGCGAGAGTTTTCTCGGAGATTCTCTGTCCTACTGCTGGCTCCCTCGCTGCGTACTGGAATCAGCCGGCTACACTCACCACGAACAGGACCATAGTTAGACCATTCCCGTCGTGGGGGCGATGGAGGAGTGTGCCTCCGTTGCTGCGACGGTCCCCCTCTGGACTTCCTTGGCTCACCTTGAGGGGAACCTCTGCTTCCTCAGTTGAGCACGTAGCTCCTCAATCTCTAGACTCATCGAGTCGATGACACGATCACGATGGTCCTTCTCAACAAACAGCCGTTGAGATGACTGATAGGCAGCAGCATGACATCACTCCACCATATCGAGGGTCGGGCTGTCATGGTCCATCAAGTTATCATTTTCGGTAGGGAAGGCCAGACCCTTGTCTTTGGTTCTCTCCATTCCTGGAGTCTTCTCTCCAATCCCAGGTTGCGAGGTTCCTTCAATACCCATTGTTGGAGTTTGTCATAAAACAATCAGAGAACGATTCCCGCAGACGGCGCCAAAATGTGCAGACCGATTTCCGCAATAGAGTAAAATGAAACGTCATTGCACTACAAGAAATGGCACTTTTGGCTACCAAAATATTGGTCGCCAAAAGTCACTTATTTAGTCGCCAAAAGGATTTAGCGACCACAATTTTTCGTCGCTAAGCTCGTCGCCTTTACCCTGTCGGCAAAAGTATTGGCGACTAAAATATGTTTGGTCGCCGAAAGTGTACACGTTTGGCTACTAAATTGGCTTTAGTCGCCAAAAGGTATGTTTCCGCTACTAAATATTTGGTCGCTGAAAGTACACATTTGGCTACTACTTTGATTTTAGTCGCCAAAAGGTATGTTTCCGCTACTAAATATTTGGTCGCTGAAAGTACACATTTGGCTACTACTTTGATTTTAGTCGCCAAAAGGTATGTTTCTGCCACTAAATAATTGGTCGCCGAATGGGGCTTTTTGGCTACTAACCTGTTGTGGTCGGGGAAGGTATCACTTTTAGCTACTAAATAATTGGTCGCCGAAAGTACACATTTGGCTACTACTTTGAGTTTAGTCGGCAAAACATGGGTTTCTGCCACTAAAGTATTAGTCACTAAAAGTGCTACCATAATTGTAGAATAACTATTATAGACCAAACATTTTTGTCACCAATAGCATACATACTTTTAGCGACTAAGTAATTTTTGTCATTGTTACTTTTGCCCACTACAAGTTTCGTAGCCAAAAGCCTGCTCACATTCACTTCTTCATTTTTTGCCACCAAACATTTTAGTCGCCAAATGATGCCATTTTTTTTCGTGACTAAAAAATTTAGTGGCCAATACTTTCTCTATCTCTTTCTCAATTGTTTTAGCTACTAAATTCTTAGTCACCAAAACATTTGATTACATATTTAGCTACCAAAATATTTGGTGGCCAAATACTTTAACGTTTTTTTTTTTTTTTTTTTTTAATAAAAATTTTCTAAACCACCTATATCCATTATTAATACAACCTGTACCCTGTATAAACAATATAATCCATCAACGGTAAATATGTTATCAAGCATTCAACAACGATTATACACATTTCAATTCCAACCATCCAAAAAATTAATATTGAACATCCACTTATATATATATTACAAATTTCATAAGAACCAAGTCTAAGCCCACGTCAATAATTTAATTCAATACATAATACTGGAATAACCAAATTAATTGTGCACTTACAACTTTTGTACCACAACAAAAATTATATTCTGTACTACCACAAAACTATTATGTATCACGTGCTATGTTAATTGCTACCACATATTAGCTGATATTTACTCCACCAAAAAAATATTTTGTACAAACCACTATATATACGGATAAAGATATAAAAAAAAT
Organism: Camellia granthamiana; assembly: GCA_036172215.1. Classification (NCBI taxonomy): domain Eukaryota; kingdom Viridiplantae; phylum Streptophyta; class Magnoliopsida; order Ericales; family Theaceae; genus Camellia; species Camellia granthamiana. The sequence continues at coordinate 23,430,165 of CM069908.1, read as the reverse complement.
GCCCTCCCGTACTTGTCAACAAAAACATATCCACATTTGTATGTCCAAAAACATCTGCAAAAAAGGGGGGAAAAATCATTAGTTCGGTGCGTGTAATGGCACTTCTGGACGACATATATATATCGTAATAATTTCAAACATTAAAAGACAAGGAGAGTAATATCTATTAACTACTACTAGACATCCAAACATGAACCCATCATGAGTTCTTGTTTTACCTTTTTTATCTCTAAATGTATCGAAGTAAATTTTAGTACTTAAATGTGAAAGTAAAATGTGTAGGTATTATGAAATTACCAAAGCATTGGGTGTACTTACCATTTCATCCAAAAATTAGTTGTTATAAAAATGTAAGAGAACCCATCATTAGAGTTTGTCTGGTATCCATAAAACTCACTATGCTTATGCTTTTGTGACCTCCACGAAGCTTCCAGTTACGTTAGTTTAGTGTTTTTCTGACCTCCACGGATGGAAATTAATATGGTCTTTTTCTTCATAAAAGATTCTAATTTTCTCGATATACTCATTGAAATTTTGGAAACACTTTCGTTAAAGAAGAAACTAATTAGTGGGTTTATAGATGTAGATATGCTTCTGTTTCTGAATGAGTAATGCCTTGGGTTCTTTATAGGCTTATGGGAACGAGCTATATAAGATTATGCTTAACTATTCTTCCATTACACCATCTAATTTTGATACGTATCTTCAATACTTAGCTTCTTTAGTCCTAAGTTTCCTATTCTGTTGCTAAGGAATTATCCTCCCATCAGCCAAATCTTGAGGCCATGTTATATATATGAACTGTCTATTGTTCAACTGTTGTTGCACATTTTGTAGTGGTGATAGTTAAACTTATCAAATACACAATTGCGCCTAAACCTTAGCTGAACTTTACAAATCCATTGTTCCAATTTCCAAAGGACTAGGTCAACAGGATATATCATTCGTCACATTTAGTTCTTGTCTAAGTTCCATATCGTCTGTCCCTACATGTCACATTTATCACCGGGAAGCTTCCCGTTACGAAAAAACAGTGGCTCGGGGGCTGTTTTGCACTTTCGCCCCCCGAACCCCTTTTTTCGACAAAGGTTATGACATTTTCAACTCTAATTCCCAACGTAGGTGTCCTATTTACGTACCGTCTGTCCGTACATGTCACATTTATCACCGGGAAGCTTCCCGTTACCAGAAAACAATGTTTCGGGGGCTGCTTTGCATTTTCGCCCCCCGAACCCCCTTTTTCGACTAAGTTTATGACATTTTCAACTCTAATTCCCAACGTAGGCGTGCTATTTACGTACCGTCTGCCCCTACATGTCACATTTATCACCGGCAAGCTTCCCGTTATGAGAAAACAGTGTTTTGGGGGCTGCTTTGCATTTTCGCCCCCCGAACCCCTTTTTTTGACTAAGTTATGACATTTTCAACTCTAATTCCCAACGTAGGTGTGCTATTCACGTACCGTCTGTCCCTACATGTCACATTTATCACCGGGAAGCTTCCCGTTACGAAAAAACAATGGCTCGGGGGGTGCTTTGCATTTTCGCCCCCCGAACCCCTTTTTTCGACTAAGTTATGACATTTTCAACTCTAATTCCCAACGTAGGTGTGCTATTCACGTACCGTCTGTCCCTACATGTCACATTTATCACCGGGAAGCTTCCCGTTACGAAAAAACAATGGCTCGGGGGGTGCTTTGCATTTTCACCCCCCGAACCCCTTTTTTCGACAAAGTTTATAACATTTTCAACTCTAATTCCCAACGTAGGTGTCCTATTTACGTACCGTCTATCCCTACATGTCACATTTATCACCGGGAAGCTTCCCGTTACGAGAAAACAATGTTTCGGGGGCTGCTTTGCACTTTCGCCCCCCCAACCCCTTTTTTCGTCTAAGTTTATGACTTTTTCAACTCTAACTCCCAACATAGGTGTGCTATTTACGTACCGTCTGTCCGTACATGTCACATTTATCACCGGGAAGCTTCCCGTTACGAGAAAACAGTGTTTCGGGGGCTGCTTTGCAGTTTCGCCCCCCGAACCCCTTTTTCCGACTAAGTTTATGACATTTTCAACTCTAATTCCCAACGTAGGCGTGCTATTTACGTACCGTCTGTCCCTACATGTCACATTTATCACCGGGAAGCTTCCCGTTACCAGAAAACAGTGTCTCGGGGGCTATTTTGCATTTTCGCCCCCCAAACCCCTTTTTTCGACCCCCAAACCCCTTTTTTCGACTAAGTTTATGACATTTTCAACTCTAATTCCCAACGTAGGTGTGCTATTTACGTACCGTCTGTCCCTACATGTCACATTTATCAGCGGGCAGCTTCCCATTATGACAAAACAGTGTTTCCTGGGCTATTTTGCATTTTCGCCCCCCGAACCCCTTTTTTCGTCTAAGTTTATGACTTTTTCATTTCCGACTCCCAACATATGTGTCCTATTTACGTACCGTCTGTCCCAACGTGTCACATTTGTCACCGGGAAGGTTACCATTACATTTAAACTAATATTCGAGTTACTATTCAAAATACCACTGTTGAAGTTTACATGTTACTCTAAACGAAGATTGAAATTCGCTATGTTTTTTTAACATGTTTCTACTATAGTTAATATTAATCAAGTACATATTTTAAATACAAGTTCATTGTTAAGAAAACTCAATACGAAACTCTAGTAACTACACAAGAAATCATAAACCCCAAATAACTGAAAAATTGATGACATTTTCAACTCTTCATGCGAACATATTTAAACAAAGTAAGTGTGACATTAACGAAATTGTTCTTACCAAAAAACAAACGTCGGATGCCCAACTTAGATTCCCAAGAGTTGTGACAGTTTGGCGACTACGTTATTAAGATGCTCGACCTTTGTATTTGTCTCGTCCCTTGCCTTTTGTCCCTCCTCCCGCTCTTTCAACATCTCATTGGATAATTGAATGCGCTCCTCTCGTTCTTTCAACAGCTCATTGTAACATTTCTCGCGCTCTTCTCGCTCTTTCATTAACTCGTCATGATCCTTTTGTCGCTCCTCACGAAGTGCCTCCACCTCAGTTCGCATTGCCTCCATGTCCTTATCGTGTGCTCGTGTTGCAAATATGGTAGACGGTTGTGGGCCACTCCCAAATCCAAGCAAGTACCTTTTCTTCTGTCCAAGCACTTGCCTTGAAATCTCCTCTTGTGTCAATGGCGTCCCCGACTCGATGGCAGCCGCTTGTACATTGACCATCTCTTGCTGTCATTGCAAATAAATAAGACGAAAAAAACTTTGGCAACATATATGTATTATTGGGTACTAAGTACAATAAAATATTGAATACATATATTTCCTTGTCACATACTTACATGCAGCTCACGGCATTTCGGATGGATCCAGTCATTCGTTTTCTTTGAAGTGTGGCTGCCCTCATAGAACCTTGGGAAATCCAACTCTCCATCTTTTGCTACCTGTTAACACATCAACGTATAAATCAATGACACTTTATGCACCAAATAGACAAATTTTCATTAACAGATTTTTAAACAAATTGCTGGACAGATTTGGAGACAGATTTTTAGACAGATTTGCTGCCACATTTTCAGACAGATTTGCAGCCAGATTTGGAAATAGAGGCAGCAGTATTCTAGTCCCAATTCAAAGAGATTATCATTAATAGATTTATATTTTCCAACAGATTTTTGCCAACACATTTGTTCAGAAGTTCTCAAACAGATTCTGTCCAACAGATTTTCGCACATAGCCACTTATAATCACTTCAGATTATGTGTATTATAACATGTGTATGTACAGGAATATCTGTTTTTTGTGAATGTATTAACTTAAATCTAAAACAAATAGAGCTACAAGACTAATAATCTTAAGTGAAAAACAGAGTATAGTTTAGATTTGGGGCAGTATAGTTCAGATTTTCCGAGACAGATTTCGAATGAAAAACAGAGTATAGTGTAGACAGATTTAGAATGCAAACATGTAGCAAGGGTATCATTCACAGATTTTAAAAAGACAGATTTTTTGCAGACAGTAGATGTTTACTAACAGAGTTTGACATATATATATATATGTATCAGAACATAACATTTTTCATATCCAAACAACATATAATGGATTCAAGTTTTAAATAAATCGAACTCACCATAGCAGCCATTGCGATAGGAAATGAGCGAGACCCATTGGTATGATTGTACGGCAATTGACTCCTATTACTCTTGCCAGCTTTTGACCGTTTCTAAAAATAAGTCAAGCAAATAAACAATTTTTTTGGTAAACATTAACGCATATCACATTTTTATATAGATGTATGTACTCTATCTAGTCTATTATTTTACCTGGTGAGATGCATCTTGCCATGCCACATCGATCAAATGCTTCCAATTATCTAAACTCACCCCTACGGGCGGATGACCATAGATGTCATCACGTGGAAGTCCTTCTAACAATTCAAACTCTTGCTTCAAGGTGTACCTCCAATCTTTGTACAACCCATAGGCCTTCTTATTCACAATCTCCTGTGCTTGTAAGTCATTGTGGAAATCGTCTCCAATTTGAAACTTGTCCTACAAGCAAAACAAATTGAAATAGTAATTATTAAATATTAGTCTTTCTTATTAGCATAAGTAATACAATTACATCTTGTGGACAAGTAATATTACTTACAAGAACTCCTTGGATGACGGCAACTTTTGTAGTCTCATCAAGATCTAGCCATGACTTCACATCTTTCAAAGGGCACAAGGTTCTAACTTGAATTCCTAACTCGTTAGTTGCTGGAGTCGCATACTTGCCAGTCATTGCATTCAACCCACGATCGATGTGAACATAACATTTTTCCCCTTTCTTGGCTCTAATTATTTTTTGTATGCCTTTGCCAAGTGTCGGTCCGCGTACACGTAGGGGCTTCGAAGTCCCTGTTAACAACATAACATCATGAAAATTGGCTTAAATTTGGCTACAAAAAAACAATGGCAATGGCATGTGCTAATTGACAAATTTTATACACTTTAATCTTACTTATGCCACTCGGCTGCGTTTCGGATGGGGCTTGTGTCTCATCAGAATCAACCATTGGTTGGCTATTGACATGATGAGATGGTCCCACATTTGATTGGTCGGGTAGAACAGGAGACGGAGCAACGGGCGATCCTAAAGGAATAGCAACTGGCGAGTCTGTTTCTGGTTGCGTGAGTGTCTTCTTCCGAAGCCGACCAGTCTTTAAGCCAGGAACCATTTTCCAATCTGCAATAACACAAGTAACACTATATACATGAACTAGACAAAAATAATGCTTGATTATTGCAGACAAAAATAATACATGAACTATACAATAACACAAGTAACACCATTTTCCATTTTCCAATATGCCATGATATGCCTGCTTTAAAATACTAGCTTGACAAAAATATTTTAGAAGGCATGAACTAACTCAACTAACACATGCTTAATTACATGATTTAGCATGATATACATGAACTAAATTACACAAAAACAATAAAAATATATAAAACTTCGTCACAGAAAAAGAGTACACCCAAATAATGCTTGATTATTGCACTTTCAAGCTAGAAGAATAAGGAATGGATCACATCAGTGCATCTAAGTCTTATATAAAAACGGGAGAGAAGGAATAAGTTAACCGACGTTGAACTGTTTGCTGATCTGTTTAAGCTGATATGTTTGCTGTTGTTGATGAGTATTTTCTGCTGCTATTTGTTGACTTTTGATGTTTTGTTGCCTGCTGCTATTTGTGGAATGTTTTGACTTTGGATCTGTTTTTTGTTCTGGATTTGTTTTGTGTCACATGACTTAACTGGTAGTTTGCTTGTGCGTCCCACGCCTTTATCTGTCCACAAGCAAAAGAAATATGTAATTGACCAATAAGCATGGAATGATTATAAACTAAATGGTCTGATTATTTTTGAGGCATGAATTATAGTTTGCTCAGTGGTCTGATTAACACCTATTGAATTGATGTCAAATAATTTTTAACAAACTTAAACATGAAATTGAACTAGAATAACTTGATTCATTCTACGGCCCTAGGTAACATATGCCTAATGTGGAAATCTGTAAAACCTAACAATGTGTAATTTATTTCAACTTACAAGATGCCACAAAGACACCATGCATCATTGTCTGTACTGCAACCTGAACTGATAGAACATAATTTAACTGTAAGCTAAAACAAATTAAGCAACCACTCAAAACATCTATTTAGCACTAGCAGCACAAGAACTCCTTTGTCGAGCCTCGAACTCCAGTTAAATTTCAGCTCAATATCATTTGAAACTAAACTCATTTATTCATGGTTAACTCTTCTATCCTCTTCAAGTTGGGATACCCGTGCCTAAAGGAAGGGTTAGTTTGAACAGATTTTGTTGATCCATCAGTTTTAAGCATTTCATCTCATAATCACTTCCCAACACAAAGTAAATAAATAAGAAAACTTTAAGGTGCCAATGACTAACTATGAAGTCAGCCTAACAAAATTTTACACACTGACCATGCAGAGGCAAACAAATTATACTATTGATTAATAGTTTAAAAATAAATAAATAAATAAGCATAAAGGTTTACACTCACTTCACTTTCAACATCCAGAACTCTTTCCATGAGATAAATATCACAGAATTTTGTAATCTCCAGCAGTACTTCCAGCACAGACGATCGCACAGTCGCTTGTTTCTGCTCAGAGCAACGTAACCACAATGTCAATCATTTTCTAATTCAGGCACAAAATGTAATTGACAGAGAATGTCACCACCTGAAGCTCCTCTGGACTAGTTTCCTCAAGAACCACACCAAGTAACCAGCATGTTACCTGGAAACGAAAAAGAATGAAAGCATTACAATCATAAATTGAGTTAAAATATACGAAGGATATTCTATCTTCCAAGTTCGTAAATGCAACTCAGATAAATGCAACCAAATCCATGCATAGGTTGTACAATATAAGTGTATCTTCAATAATTACATCACCATTAGTATTTTTTGTTGTTATTATTATTGTTGGTGGCGCTGGCAGAGGCTCTATTACTGTTGTCCTCAAGGAGGTTGAAAATGCATTAAATTTAGTACTAGGTACACTACTTGTAAAATAAAATAGCCAAACACAAATCAAATAACTTCAAGACGTGAGGATGACAACAAAATTATCCATCAAACTTTAAAAGATCCAAGCCAAGGGGGTAAATTAAATTACAAAAACTACGACAATCTCATAGCCAGGTATTAGTGGACAAGGAAAAAGGGTGTACTTAATATTTTCTACAGAAAATTTAACGTGTCTAGTTAAAGATGCAAAGTAATGAAAAGCATAAGTCCAGAGAGGGTCAAGTATATCAAAAAGAAATCATGAGAAAAATCAAAGATGAAAAAAGATAGAACTAAAGATTAAAGTAAAATAAAGCATGCCAAAGAACAAATCATGGAAAAGATTAAAATGATTCCCATGTGATATCAGAAGACCTATTCTTCATTCTGCTGAGCTTCCCAAATTCTACCTGGCAAGAAAGATCATTTCAAAGACCCCATTGGTGAACCAAAAATGTCCAGCAAAATTCTAACATTATTTTGGAAAATAATCAATTTAGAATAATTGAGTTCTATGATTAAAAGTTTGACTTGCAAAATCTGTCGGGAGCATGCACCAGCCAAGAAAATTAAAATCATCTAATTCCTTAAAAAAGAAACATGCTCAAATTGATGAGAAAAGGATAAAACTTCCACTCACAACAGGAACCAGTTCTATCAAAAAATGACAGGCAATAGAAGTATAAAACATCATCATCTATAAACGAGCGACCTCTATTAAATAAGAAAAATACTAGAAAAACTAAACAAATTACCTTCCTTCCTTCACTCAGCTTCTGTCTAACTATTTGTCCTAAAGTTGGCTGCAGGCAGCAACAAAAAAATTAATTACAAATCAAATTAGTATGAAGCAACGTATAATCCAAAAACAGATAGAAAAATATTTAGTTGCCTTTATGGGCTGGAAGAACTCATCAATAACATTTTGTGCTCTTGAATCTTCTGAAGACAAGTCGCTGGAAAATGTCAAATTTGCATTTGAATGAGTACTGACGACACCAGAACTACTAGGATTAGTAGCTTGCCGTTTAGGCTGTCTTCTTTGAGCCGCACTAGTTGATCTCAATAGTCTCCATGTAAAAAGTGATGCAATGGCAAGCCCTGCTAAAGCCCCAATAGATTGTGTATCCTGCAAATAATTACAAAGTAAAAACCATCATACTAGAGCAAATGCAGATTATCCAGAATATTTTTTATTTTATAAATAAATAATTTGTTCGAAGGAGCATCAAGATGATGCAACAAAGTAAAGACTACAAAAGTAATATATGTAGATACTACATTGTCTCATTAAAGAAAGAATCTACTAGTAACTGGCTCTCCTTATGGAGCGTATCTCCAGAAATAGATACACTACAAAAGATTTAGTGCCACAATTGGCTGAAAAAAGTGCCCAGCTAAGAAACACAGTACTTCAGTTTCATGTTCAGTTTCCAGTATAAACACAGTACTTCAGTTTCATGTTCAATGGAGAAATTTCTGACTCTCTTCAGTTAAACATATTTGCTGGACACAGCAAAGGAAAAAAAATAAACCCGAAAAATTGAAGGACAAAGTAACTATCAATTTCTAGGATAAGGTCTAATCACGATAGCAAATGCTCTTCTTTTGCTTCTTTAAAGTAGATTTTAAAAAATAAATTCTGACAAAAAAAGAAATAAATTTTAAAAAAAGAAATGACAGGTGTCCGTTAAACTAGATTAGGTTGTTTGAACAATAGTAAATTCTGACAAAAAAATACAAGTTGTCATGTAAGAGATATAGTCTGTGATTTTTCTTTCTTTCTTATTTTTGACAAGTATGATGGCCTATGATTTGGCCAATAATTATAATCCCAGGCATATCAGACTGGCAAAAGAGGATTCAGTAGCTGACCCTAAAGTGTTCAAAGCCAGACTGTACAAAATCTGTTCAAAATATGTACACATACATATTACAATTGAATTCAAACTAACCCTTCCAAACTAACCCTTCCTTCATTTATTCATGGTTAACTCTTATTCTAATCTCTATCTACAAAACCATGAAATACCAACAACAAAGCATAAACATAGCAGAGGCAGCCCCAAACTTGAACCCAACAACATCCACACAGTAGCATCACAACAAAAACCCATTGCAAATCAGAGCAGCAACCAGACAAAACCAGCTTTACAGCCATACCAGCCATACTAGCATAGCTGCTGCCAAACAAATGCAGACCAGCTCAGAGCTTCCTATATCAGATGCATTCCACCAAAAGGCACCCTTCAGTTACATTCCACCAGCACACCCCATAGTAACCCATTGCACAAACTACCATGCTGACCATTATATACACCAACCATTCAGATCTTCAATGAATGCAGGTTTAACTGGGCTCAACTCACAATCTGACCAGCATAGCTGCAGCCAAACCAGATGCAGACCAGCACCCTTCCATGTGACAGCAGCCCAACAAAACACCACATTTACAGTAGGCCAACCATTTGACAGCAGCTCCAGAGAATGTACTCCAGGCCTCCTCAGAAAACATTCTACTTGACACAGTAAGCAGCAGATAGATACCAAAGCTACACCATAAACTTCACTACCAGAGATGCACCAAAAATACCTCCCACTTCATTCTGGACAATAACCCTTCTAGGGCAGATCAGCAAAGCCAGGGCAGAGATAAACCAGAGAAAAAAAACATAGAATGGCAGAGAAGAAAAACATGAGCCCAGAGCCTGCACTTCTGCACTGAGTGGGTACACCCACAGCAAAACTCCACCCATTTCAGTTCGGATTAGCTGCCTTAAACACACATTCATTTTTGAGTTTATTGACATTTACAAAGATAGATCCCCCTTCATTATTGAAGATTTCCTTTGCATTTGTGCACCAATTGAACATTCACATTGCTGAAATTATGGCATGAACTAAAGCATGATATACATCAAGATTCTACATCAACATCTGTATCAAAATCACTTTGTAGGTCATATTCTTCGTCTGTGTCGTCACCCTCCCTCATTAATCCATCTTCATCATCACAGATGAAGGCATCATCTGTAACACGGACAGATTGCAGAACTTCCATGGGAATAATTTCAGATTCAATATCATCTCGACGCAAAGCCACATCATCATCAATAGCCATAGTAGGTACGACCTCGGTGGTTTCTTCTTGTTGGAACACATCATCAGGTTGTACGACATCCATCTCCGGCACATCCCAAATTCCTCGATGTTGGAACTTTTCAACGACTCTCCAATTGGTACCTAATTTGGTGTCATTAACATAGAATACTTGTTCAACTTGACTTGGTAATACAAATGAGTCATCTTTGTACCATCGACTTGTTACATCAACTGTTGTGAAATGTGGCTCTACACGCATAGTTCTACTACTACCGCTATTAAACCATTCACATTGGAACAATACAATCCGACGTGTGAACAAATAGTTCAGTTCCCACACTCTGCACAAGTGTCCATAGAAGTGTATCAATTGCCCTTCATGCTCCCCTTCCACGACTAATCCACTATTCTGACTTTTCCGACGGTTGTCACGGTCGATAGAATGATAACGGACACCATTACAAATACATCCTGAATATGTGTTCACTAAGCCACTAGGACCATTGGCTAATGACCACATATCATCAGTTGCTTCGGGGGAATCTTGGCTCCGCAATTCATTCATCTACATGAACAACATGTGTCATGTTACTAGCATGCGTGACATTTACGTAATGTACGATCTATGGTAGGATATGAGAATACTAGCTTACATGATCTTTGAACCATTTAGGAAATTCTTTCCGATGTCTGTTTTCGATGTCGAACGCACCGGCTCTTTGGTGTAACAAGTTCTTGTGCTCCCTAGTTACAAGAAATGCGATTCAAAAACTATTTACTAAGATAAAGACTAATCAATTTACAACAAAAACAATATAAATACGTTTGAAGGATTCATACTCTACGTGTTTATCCACTTCTGTGCTATTGTGTAGGACAAACCAATGAGCCAACTCGCGTTCAGCTACGGACACATCGGACGCCCTTGTCATTAGACCAAAGGGACGTACAGTTTGAGTGAATACCGCCAACCCTAGGCCACGGTCACCCATGTCATAATTCCTTTCTGGGCGGTTAAACAATGTTTCAACTCCATCCAAATACATTGAACAAAATGTTGTACATTCTTTGGAAATGTAAGCCTCGGCAATAGAACCTTCAGGATGAGCTTTGTTCGCCACAAACCCTTTTAGACGGCCAAGCAACCTAATTTTGCAAGCCGATGTCAATGTTATACTGCAATATTTATATCAGCAGTAAAGCATTAACTTAAATTTGACAGTAATACGAGAGCTAAGTTAATACCTCTCAATTGGGTACATCCATCGATATTGCACTGGGCCTCCAAGCATAGCCTCTCGAGGCAAGTGAATTGCCAAGTGGACCATGACATCGAAAAAAGCCGGCGGGAAAATCATCTCAAGCTTACAAAGTATGAGTACGATTTGTTCATCCAATTTATGCAAATCTGAACGCCTCAATGTCTTTGAACACAATTGTTTGAAGAAATTTCCCAACTCAAAAAGTGTCGTTCCAATTTCCTTATTAAGGTAGCCACGCATCCCAATTGGAAGAAGTCGTTGTATAAGGACATGACTGTCATGACTTTTGAGGCCAGATAATTTTCCAGCTTGAGCGGTCACGCAATTGGAGATATTTGCTGCATAGCCATCAGGGTACTTCATTGATTTCAAGAAATCACAAAAGCCTTCTCTCTCTTTCATCGACAATGTGTACAATGCGGGAGGCTTCTCAAAGGACCCATTAGAACGCCTCTTCAAATGTAACTCTTTACGTATTTTCATGTCCTCCAAATCTAAGCGTGCTTTGTCCGTGTCCTTGTTCTTTCCATCTACGCTCAAAAGTGTCCCAACGACATTGTCACATATGTTCTTCTCAATATGCATGACATCAAGGTTGTGTCGAAGCTTCAACGTCTTCCAATAGGGCAAGTCAAACATAATGCTTCTCTTGCTCCAATTCAAATTTTGATGTTCATTCCTTTGTCGTTTTCGATTTTGTGGGTGCTTTCCATACGGCTTGTAAGTCCCAGAATCAATTTGCTCTAGTATTTGGTCCCCCGATAACTCCAAAGGTTTGGACCTATGCTCCGTTTGACCATTGAAGAGCTTACTTGTTCGCCAAGTGTGGTTCTCAGGCAAGTGGCGACGAGCACCCATATACCCTATTTTACTTCGTAATCCCTGGGACGATGCATTATTGTTACAATTAGGGCAAGCCAAGTAACCCTTTGTACTCCACCCTGACATGTTACCGTACGCAGGGAAGTCATTTATGGTCCACATTACCGCCGCATGCATTCTAAAAATTTGCCCGTTCGATGCATCATATGTTTGCACACCATGCTCCCACAAATTCTTCAATTCTTCTATTAGTGGTTGCAAGTAAACATCAATGTCTCTTCCAGGTGCCGAACGTCCGGGAATAAGCAATGACATCATGCAATATGGCTCTTTCATGCACTTCCACGGTGGGAGATTGTAAGGCATTAAGATTACGGGCCACATGCTATATGATGTGCTCATATTCCCAAATGGATTGAAACCATCTGTTGCCAACCCTAGCCTTACATTTCGAGAGTCATCAGAAAACGTCGGATGTTGCTTATCAAAGTCCTTCCATGCTTCACCATCGGCCGGGTGCCTTAATATGTCATCATCCACACGCTTCTCATTGTGCCATCTCATATCTGCGGCAGTTTTTTTGGACATATACAGTCTTTTCAACCTCGGTGTCAAAGGAAAGTACCGCAATACCTTGTGTGGAATCTTTTTACCACCATCATCGTTCAACTTGTATCTACACGCGTCACATGTAGGGCAATTCTCCAAATTAGCACTCTCCTTCCAAAATAGTGCACAATCATTCTTGCACGAATGAATTGTTTCATATCCCAAACCCAAGTCACGTAAGAACTTCTTAGCATCATAGAGTGTCCATGGAACTGTTGGATCACATTCTGGTAGAATGTCCTTGAATACCTGCATAACCATATCGAATGACTTGTTGCTCCATTTGTTGTACACCTTCACATGAAGCATCTTAATGACGAATGATAACACAGAAAACTTTTCACATGTCGGGTGAACTTTGTGTTGTGCATCTTCGAATAACCTAGTGAACTTATGCAAATCCTCCCTCTCCAAACCATTAGGTTCCTCGTCGGTATGATCATCCATAAGACCACTCACATAAATTTCTTCCAACATAATAGGCAATTCATCCATGGGCGGATCATCGATATCTGTCATACATTCGCCACTACCTCCACATTGGTCATTTGATACACTAGGACGAGACACGGGAACATGTTCCCCGTGATGCACCCAAGTTAGATACGAAGATGCCATGCCTCTTCGGATCAAGTGCATCCACACAACTTGTCTGCTATATTTTGTGCCATTAATGCAATCGACACACGGACACCTAATTTCATCCTCTACGCCTAAATTTGCCGTAGCAAAATCAAGGAATGACTTCACCCCTTGTTGATACTCTTTACTTGTCAACCGATTATTTATCGTCATCCAACTCTTGTCCATTTTGTCACCTACAACTCACACAAAGATTAATCGAGGAACAAATGAGAACACGCATTTCAAGTTGAGATAGATTAGGTTGTTTTTCATTCACTGTTTGGCTTGTCACATAAATCTCTTTTAGGGTGGAACTTTATGACACGATTTGTTCTAAAACAAGTTAATTTAAGAAATGAACCGTAATTTTGGACCACTAGATAGCATAACTAGTAGAGCACTAGTACTAGTGAAACCATATGGTCAATAATAGAATGATATATCAAAATAATCAAAACCATTTCATGCTCTTCACAGTGTGTGTGCATGACATGTTATTTATTAAAAAAAAAGGTAAAGACAGAAACACCAATAAAAGAGAAAAGAACATTCATCCTATTTACTATAAAATCACAAAACAAAAAATCATACATGGCAACTGTGCATGTCCGCAAATGCATATTCACACATTTCCAACCTAAGCTTTGGGCATAAACGAGCTTTCTCCTTCTTTGGAAATATGGACTTAAATTACTAAGGAGGCAACATGAGCAATATGCCGCCATGATGCAAGCATCATAAATTTCCGATACTTCTAAAATGGAAGCATCGAGGTTATATTCTCCTCAGTTCCCATACCAAGAGCAGCCTCCTTGTACTTTTTTATGTAATGATGTTTAAATATTACTCACATGTAATTATCATGTTTGCCAAGTAGTTTCCAAGAATTTAACAAGTCAATGCTATCCATTCAAGACAAGGCAATGCTATCCATCCACAAACTACCATGCTTATTTATAGCACAGAAGTAAACTTTTACGCTAGGCAATGCTATCCATATGTATGATTTAATTGTATATCTAGCTCAAAACCATAAAAATTCCTTTTAAAAAGGTAATGCTTACGAAAAGAATAAACTTACGAAAACAATTAAGTGTAGCAAATGGCTTGATTCACCCCAAGCCATTTGGAAGGTTCACTGTTTTTCCACTTCCATTTTTTTTTTCTTCCTTCAATTTGAAGTAGTTCAGTGTTGGGGAATATTGAAATAGGTAATACTAGAACGAAGACGTGATGGGTCATCTGTTAAAAGATGCCAATTTGATGCAACCCGACATATAAATTATAATAACAAGTGAAAAGAGTTCTTTGACAAATGAAAGGGAAAAAAAAAGTTTATTCTCAAACAAACTAGATCTTGTTCTGATAGAAACCATTCAGAACCTGATTTAAATCACCCCATTCAGATTACCAAAAATAAATTTCCAATAAACTGAATTAAATATTCTGATCAGGAAGAACATAATGTTTTTTTATGGAAAAAATTCCATAGCATTGCGAAAGAGATGCGGCAATTGGCAATACAGGAGATGATTAATAAAATATGAATGCATCTCCGAAAGACTTTAGAGAACGTCAAGGAAGATATATTTCTCATAAGCAAAAAGATCAATAATTGCACCCAGTCTTAAAGGCACCAGAGGGAAAAATAAGAAATGCAACCAATGATTTAAAACACAAAAAAAAAAAAAAACTAAGGTCAAGGACAAAGGATGAATGTAGCTGATCACAAGTACATAGAAAATAAAATCCATTTAATCTGAATGTTCACTTACAATATTATAAAAAAAAAAATGCAGAGTGACACGAACTGTTTAAAAAAAAAAAACCATACATAGGTAGCCCAACAGATCGAAAGTCATGATCCATGGGTACCAAGCTACTACTATATGTTCATTCAAGAACACAACATCAGCCGAAGAATCTACAAGGAAAATCTAATCCCTGCCCTTGTTTTACCAAAACTATGATCACTGCATCTCTTTTCCAAGACACAAAATATCCTACCTCAAGTGCGAATACTTATTCATTTGTTGATTTTAAAATCATTCATATCTCAAGATTCTCAACCTCCACAGATTACATCAATTTCATACATTGGAAATGCAACTATGAAGAAGAATAGTAGGTATATATTAAGTGCCTCAACATTCTTACCGAGGCATCCAAAAGCAACGAGCAGCTAGTATATTTACTAAAAACCATAAAAATTCCTCTTTTATATGTACTACTACTACAAGACTTTGCCCTAGTTTATGTAGCAAATGGCTTGATTCACCCCAAGCATTGCCCTAATTTTAAACATTTGAATCACATTTCAATAACAATGCCCTAATTGAGGGCATTTCGTACTTAATATTCTGTGTGTTTTGACATACATATATATATATATGTATATATATATTCTGTGTTATATATATATATATGTATGTGTGTGTGTGTAAACAGAGATAGATAGAAACAGAGGGAAATCGAGAGGGAGATACAGAGAGAGGGGGAGACAGATGCGAAATTCAAACATACCTGGGAGGGAGTTCGGGGGATGATCTAGTTCGGGGGAGTTCGGGCGATGGAGACTATTCCTGTAAAGAAGACGGCAGAGGCGTGAGTGTACATATGATTTGTGTATATAATCGAGTATATATGGAATCAAGGTTGTGAATAAATGATTCGTGTGTGTGTGTGTATATATATATATATATATATGCATGTATGTGTGTGTGTGTAAACAGAGAGAGAGAGAGAGAGAGAGAAACAGGGAAACCGAGAGGCCCTTGTGAGATGTTTAAGAAATGGAGAGGGAGATACAGAGAGAGAGAGGGAGATACCTGAGAGGGAGTTCAGGGGATGATACAGCAACTCTTGCGATGGAGACAGAGCAGTGATAGAGGCGGGAGTGCGAGAGGGAGGGAAATGGGATACTTCTGCATTAATGAAAATAAAAGAGAAAAATATTTATTACCGACCAAAATTTTTTTTCGTCGCTAAAATATATTATGAAAAAGTAATGTTCCCTCCACAATTTCGTGGCACGTTTGGCTACCAAAAACATAGTCGGTGAAAGTGCATAGTATTGGCGACCAGTCACCAATTAGTCGCCAAAACCAATTATTTCCAAAAACAAATTTTTGGCTACCAAAATTGTGGTCACCAAAGGAAAAAACGTGACAATTTTTTATTTTCCGTTTTCATTCAACAAAACAAATCGAAAAATTAAAATTTTTTTCTAAAATTTCAAAAAAAATTCAATAAAGAAAAAAATTAACAGAAAAAGAGTAAATATTTGTTGCTTATTTTGAATTTTTAAAACATATATATTTCTTAGATTCGGCTGGATAAAATGAATTGAAAAACATATATTATCTTCAAATAGGTGTTTTTTTAGATGTTGGCCAATGGTTCATGTGATACAAAAATAAAATTTAAAATATTAATTTATTATCTTAAAAGAAAATAGAAGTAAATGTTACAAAGTTTCTATACAGATTCAAACCAATATTGGTCGCCGTGACATAACAAATATATTAAAATTATATTTAAATAAAAATATAAGTTATAAAATTATAAATTAAAAATATTAAAATGTGCATCTAAATATTATTTTGATCATATTATTTATGATAGAAATTGTGTGTTGTGAAAAGTAAAATATTTTTAATGATTAGCATATGTACGTCGTGAAAAGTGTATTTTTTAACAGAAGATTTTTTATGCTTCATAAAAAAAATGTAATATTTTTAACGGTTGAAACTTACAATATTAAAATGACACTTACAATTTCCTTCCCAAGTTTCCCTCCGAAGGAATTAAAGTAACAAATATATTAAAATTATATTTAAATAAAAATATAAGTAATAAAATTATAAATTTAAAAAATTAAAAATATTAAATTATCTTAAATATTTGTCCTAATATTTTTTT
This sequence comes from Camellia granthamiana, assembly GCA_036172215.1. Lineage (NCBI taxonomy): Eukaryota > Viridiplantae > Streptophyta > Magnoliopsida > Ericales > Theaceae > Camellia > Camellia granthamiana. Next base: position 23,412,734 of record CM069908.1, on the reverse strand, counting down.
TACTGAAAAATATAATAATATATTTTAAAATCTTATTTTCTTATATTGTTATATTATATATATATATATATAATAAGAAAGAAAAGAAAGAAAGAAAATTAAAAAAAAAAAAAGAAGGAAAAAATTAATACTAAAAAATATTTTAATGAAAAATATTTTGTAGAAGCAGGGGTAATATATATTTTAATGAAAAATATTTTTCACTAAAATAAAAGTTAATTTTCTGTAGTCAATGAAAAATATTTTTCTGCGGCCTTTTTTTTTATTACTAAATATCATGAACTAATTTTTTGTGGTAGAGGAAATGGAGCGGCAGTAGTAGTGAAAGTGGTGGATAAGAGATGATGGTGGTGGTGGTGGTGGTAGTAGAGTGGTAGCGATAATAGTAGTAATGGTAGTCGTGGAGGTGAAGTAGCGACAGTAGAAGTAATAGTGGTGGTGGAATGGTGTTTGCAGTAGTGGTGAAGGTGGTAGAGGAGATGAGTGGTGAGAGAGAGTGATAGACAGAAAAGAAACATAGAGAGAAGAGAGCTGGACGAAAGAGACAGAGAGAGATAGCGAGAAGAGAAATGAGCAAGAGAGACAGAGAGAAAGATAGAGAGGAGAGATGAGCGAGAGAGACAGAGAGAGATAGAGAGAAGAGAGATGAGCAAGAGAGACATAAAGAGAAGAGAGATGAACGAGAGAGACAGAGAGAAAGATAGAGAGAAGAGTGAGCAATGTGAACACAATGGGGGAGAGAGATAAACAGACAGATAGACACATAGAAAGAAAGAGAGAGAGAGAGAAGAGTGAGAGACAGACAAACAGACACAGAGAGAGAAAGAAAGAGAGAAGAGTGATAAGTGATAGAGAGATAAAGAGAGAAAGAGATATAGAGAGAGAGACAGAAAGAGAAAGAGATGTGAAAAATAGATCAGGCTTGTTAAATTAATATTTTTTAATTTTATTTATTGTTTATACTTTTTACTTTATTGGAGTTTTATGACTCAGTTTATGAAAAAAAATTACAAAATTTAGAAATAGAGAGACAGAGATAAAGACAAAGACAGAGTAGAAAAGAGATAGAGACAGAGACAGAAAGAAACAAGATATGAGTAAGAGATAGACAAAGAGAGAGAAAGATAGCGGAAATAGATGATCGAGAGAAAGACATAGAAAGATATAGAGAGAGAAAGATAAAAAAAGAGAGAGATAGAGTGAGAGAGAAAGAAATAGAGAGTGAGAGACAGAAAAAGAGACAGAGAGCGAAAAGAGATGATCAAGAGAAAGACATAGAAAAAGAGAGAGATAAAGAGAGAAGAGAGAGAGAGCGAGAGAAGAGAGATGAGCAAGAGAGATAGAGACAAGAGAGATGAACGAAAGAGACAGAGAGAGATAGAGAAAGGAGAGAAGAGATAGATGTGTGAGAGACACAGAGAGAGAGACAGACAGACAGATAGACAAACAAATAGACAGATAGACAAACAGATAGACAGATAGATGAGTGAAGGCCTTGAATGCCCAGCTCCCTGCTTTGCTCGCCACTTCCATCTCCAGTCTCTCTGTGTTTCTCTCTTAATATACAAAATAAAGAAAATACAACCCTAGAGAGGGAGAGACAGAAAAACTCATTATTTAGTCAGTAAATAATGAATTAAAAAAATATATTAAAAGTTACAAACAAAATTCATTATTTAAAAAAAATTTAAATAAAAGTAACAAATATATTAAAATTATATTTAAATAAAAATATAAGTAATAAAATTATAAATTACAAATATTAAATTATCTTAAATATTTGTCATAATATTTTTTTTACTGAAAAATATAATAATATATTTAAAAATTTTATATTCTTATATTCTTATATTATATATATATATATATAAATTTGGTAGTGGTAGTGTAAATGGAGTGGCATGGGTGAAAGAGAGGTAATGGTAGTAGTAGTAGCAGTAGTAGTAGTGATGGTAGTAGAGTGGTAGCGATAGTAGTAGTAATGGTAGTCGTAGAGGTGAAGTAGCGACAGTAGAAGTAAGAGTGGTGGTGGAATGGTGCTTGCAGTAGTGGTGAAGGTGGTAGAGGAGATGGGTGGTGAGAGAGAGTGATAGACAGAAAGAAAGAGAGAAGAGTGATAAGTGAGAGAGAGATAAAGAGAGAAAGAGATATAGAGAGAGAGACAGACAGAGAGACAGACAGAGAAAGAGATGTGAAAAATAGATCAGGCTTGTTAAATTCATCAATGAGTCATCGTAATTTCAAAAAAAATAAAAATAAATCAAATTAATTCATCAATGAGTCATCGTAATTTCAAAAACAATGGAAAGATGACATACTTCCAATTATAAGTGTTTGATCCACAATGCTTAATGTCCCAAGTTCATCGCAGTCCAGGACATTTCGGATCAATTTTGAGCCGAAAGTAAATGATGAGAGAGATAGAGAGAAGAAAGATGAGCGAGAGAGACAGAGGGACAAGACAGATGAGAGAGATAGAGAGAAGAAAGATATGCGAGAGACAGAGAGAAAATGAGAGAGAGAAACAGACATGCTCTCTCTCTCTCAATTAATCTATAACTAAGCTTGTTTAGTGTCCCAAATATTTGACATGATCTAATGGACTGACTCTAGCCTGGAAGGTTTGATATCAAATCATACTAACACTATGTAAAGTTGATTTGCAATTAAGATGAGTTATTCTTTGAGGCATTTCATCAAACACCCTGTCCACCATTGGATCTCCCCCTTGATATGAGAAGCAGAAAACCACTCTGCTATCAAATATGAGAAGCTTCCACACTATTGGTCATTTTTGCTCAGTTCACACTTCCATACCATTGGTGTTTCGGATATCAACTATTGAATGAAAACCCATGGTTTGAATATGAACTACTAAACCAGAGGTGGGAGGGATAATGGTCCATGTAACACAAGTGCAATGGAAAGGAAAGAAATAATATGTCAGGTAGTTCAAGTTAAAGCACTCCAAAGTTTCCCTCCAAAGTTTCCCTCCAAAGTCTGAAGCACAAATTTTCAATTTTGTAAGACTAATCGCCGACTAAAATTTAGTCGGTAAATAATGAATTAAAAAAATATATTAAAAGTTACAAACAAAATTCATTATTTAAAAAAAATTTAAATAAAAGTAACAAATATATTAAAATTATATTTAAATAAAAATATAAGTAATAAAATTATAAATTACAAATATTAAATTATCTTAAATATTTGTCATAATATTTTTTTTACTGAAAAATATAATAATATATTTAAAAATTTTATATTCTTATATTCTTATATTTTATATAATATATATATATATATAAAATAAGAAAGAAAAGAAAGAAAGAAAATTAAAAATAAAAGAAGGAAAAAAAATTTTAAAAAAATTCTGAGCCAGCTCAACCCGTGTTTTTTTAGTCGCCAATTACTTTTATAAATCCCTCAAATTTAAATTAGAAATGTCTCCCTCCAAATTTAAATTAACAATAGTGTTTGATTATTGTTAACCGTGTATAACGTAAAAATAATTTTAAAAAGTTGAAAAAATTAATTATTAAAAAATTAAGGAAAAATTTAAAATCTGAAATAATATCAATAAGTCTTACAAATAATTGGGATATTTTGTCTTCTATTAGTAATGGTAATAATATTGAAAAATTTATTGAAATGATAAATAATTGGGATATTTTGTCTTTTATTTGTGAATTTTGATTTATTCTTAATTTATTAGTGTTATTGAAATATGATGATGTAAAAAATATAAATAGTTTAATTGTACTTTTCATCTCAAAATAATAGTCTATTTTTAGAATTTCATTTCTTTTTATAATACAATTATTACATTTTAAAAATATTAATTTATCAAAATTACCTTTTGATAGTATATTTTTTTAGAAATATCAATTGTCATAATTGTAAATTGGCTTTATTATTAATGGATTTAAAAAAAGGACAAAATAAGAAATTCATATTATTTTAATAATTAATTTTTTTAAAAAATTAATATTTTTGGATGGTGGGTGTACAGCTCTTCATAAAAATATAAATAAAAATAAAAATAAAAATATAAATATAAATAATTAATTTTTTTTATTTTCATTCGGCTACCAAAGATTTAGTAGCCGAAAGTAGATTTTTAGCGACTAAAATAAATTTGGTCGCCGAAACTTGACATTTGGCGACCAAAACTTTGGTCGGAAAAGATTAAAAATTAATTTTTTTTAATTTTCATTCGGCTACCAAAGATTTAGTAGCCGAAAGTAGGTTTTTAGCGACTAAAATAAATTTGGTCGGCAAAACTTGACATTTGGCGAACAAAACTTTGGTCGGGAAAGATTAAAAATTAAATTTCTTTATTTTCATTCGGCTACCAAAGATTTAGTAGCCGAAAGTAGGTTTTTAGCGACTAAAATAAAGTTGGTCGCCGAAACTTGACATTTGGCGACCAAAAATTTGGTCGGCAAAGATTAAAATTTAATTTTTTTATTTTCATTCGGCTACTAAACAATTTAGTAGCTAAAGGTACCTCTACGGCTACTAATTTTTTTTTTAGTCGCCAATTGTGATATGTTTAGCTACTAAATATTTTTTTAGTAGCCAATTGTAATATCTTTAGCTACTAAATTTTTTTTAGTAGCCAATAATCAACATTCCCCTACTAAAAAAAATTAGTAGCTAAAAAGTTGACTTTTGCCGACTAAAATTAATTTTGGTAGCCAATTCCCACACTTTTGGCGACTAAATTTGTTTTGGTAGCCAAAAGTGGTAGCCAAAAGTGTGTTTTCTTGTAGTGTTGCCAAACCCTGGTGCACCGATGGGCGAAAGCCTACACAAGGAACAAATGGTTACGCTGCCCGACCGGGGTTGGTCGGAAACCCCTTCGACAATCGAGTCAGTACCAGAGTTTGGTATAGAGAAGGTAGAATAAACGAGTCAGTTTAGAGTTTGGTGCACCGATGGGCGAAAGCCTGCACAAGGAAGAAACGGTTAAACTGCCCGACCGAGGTTGGTCAGAAACCCCTCTGACAGTCGAGTCAGTACTAGAGTTTGGTATAGAGAAGGTAGAATAAACGAGTCAGTTTAGAGTGTTCAACGATCGATCCCTCCTCAAGGAGAGTGAGGTTACCTTTTATAAGGACCATTTGACTTGCTCACCAAATTTTTATCTTTACCGCCCGACACTTAGCCGAAATGTTAGGTTGCTCCTCAATGGGAAGAGCAAAGAATCCGTTAAGAAATTTCGTTATTCGTGGCAGATCAAGCGCTCATTCCGTGTATTAGATGCGAGTTAATTTGCATGATTGGTTCGTACCGGACACTCTTACAGTTGGTTCAGCGCCTTGATTCAAGTTGGTCATCCTCCTTAGCTACGCTCGGCCCAGGTTCGTACTTGGGCTGCGTGGTTCAGATTACTTGGTCCGTTGGGCTTAAGATCATACTTGGTCTTCATGTTTGGTCCCTTGGTGGTTTTTCTCTAGTTTAAATAAACGCTTGGCCCACATGGTTTGGACCGTTGAACACTAGCTCGGCCCAAACTCGTGCTTGGGTTTTAATGTTTTGATCTTGTAGTGTTACCAGGCCCAAGCATCGCCCTTAGGCTTGCAGTCTCCTTCTTGTTCTGTTATGCTTTGTAAATGACCCTCTTCAACGGTTGTATCAAAACTTGTTATTAATAAGAATAACACATCTTTTGCTTATAATCTTGAGTCAAATTTATGGCACGGTTGATTAGGACATGTGAATTTTGATGCTTTGCGTAGATTAATTGGTTTGGATTATATACCAAAGTTTGCATTTGATCCTAATCACAAATGTGAGATTTGTGTAGAAGCGAAACTAACTAAGGCTCGATTTAAATCAATTGAAAGAAAAACCGAACCGCTAGAATTAGTTTATACTAATGTGTGTGATCTTAAATTTGTTCAAACTAGAGGAGGCAAGAAGTATTTCATAACATTTATCGATGATTGCACAAGATATTGTTATGTATACTTACCTAGGAGTAAAGATTAATTCTTAGAAATGTTTAAACTTTACAAAACTGAAGTTGAAAATCAACTTGGTAAAATCATTAAAATAGTTAGAAGTGATAGGTGTGGTGAATATGATGCACCATTAAATGAATTTTGTGCATAACATCGCAGTATTTACTAAACTATAGCACCCTATTCTCCACAACAAAATGGAATTGCTGAAAGGAAGAATAGAAACCTTAAAGAAATGATGAATGCCATGTTACTAAGTTCAGGCTTACCCCAGAACTTGTGGGGGGAAGCAATATTGTCTGCTAATTATGTTTTTAATAGAATACCCCACAAGAAAACCAACAGCACTCCTTATAAATTGTGGAAAGGTCGACCACCTTCCTACAAATACTTAAAAGTGTGGGGGTGTTTAGAAAAAATTGAAGTTCTTGTTCCGAAAAAGACTAAAATATGAACAAAAACAGTGGATTGTGTGTTTATTGGTTATGCTCAGAATAGTAGTGCATGTCGGTTTCTGACTTATAAATCAGAAATACCTGATATAAATGTGAACACTATTATACAGTCAATAAATGCTGTATTTTTTGAACATGATTTTCCTTACAAGAAAGGACAGGAATTAAGTTCACATAAAAAAACTTATGATTGTACACAAAATTAAAAAATTAGTGACAATCAAACACAAGAGACTAGTAATGGTCTCGACCAACAGGATTTAACTGATGATGAGCCAAGACGAAGTAAGAGAGCAAGAACGTCAAAATCCTTTAGTCCAGATTTTCTGACATACTTGTTAGAAAATAAACCTCAAATCTTTAAGGAAGCAATGACAGGTCCTGAAGCACCTTTGTGGATAGAGGCTGTTAATAATGAAATTGAATCCATTATGCAAAATCATACTTGGGATTTGGTGGATCTTCCACCTAGTTCTAAACCTTTTGGATATAAGTGGATATTAAATAGAAAAATGAAAGCAGATGGTTCAATAGACAAATATAAAGTAAGACTTGTCGTAAAATGTTACAGATAAAAGGAAGGTTTGGACTATTTTGACACTTATTCTCCTGTGACAAGAATAACATCCATCCGCATGCTTATTGCCATAGCAGCGTTATATAATTTAGAGATACATCAAATGGATGTTAAGACAGCTTTCTTAAATGGCGATCTAAATGAAAAGATCTATATGGAGCAACTCGAAGGGGTTGTAGTGCCAGGGCAAGAAAAGAAAGTTTGTCGGCTTGTAAAATCTCTTTATGGATTAAAACAAGCACCTAAGCAATGGCATGAAAAATTTGATCATGCTATGCTTACTAATGGGTTTAAGATAAACGAATGTGACAAGTACGTCTATGTTAAAAACCCTGACAAAGGTTATGTCATCGTTTGTCCTTATGTAGATGACATGCTTATCATTGAAAGCAGTCAAAATATGATCAAATCAACTAAGTAAATGCTGAATAAAAGATTTGATATGAAAGATATGGGGGTTGCAGATGTAATATTAGGAATGAAAATTACTAAAATATCTGACGGATATGCATTATCTCAATCACATTATATTGAGAAAATTCTTGGTAAATTTATCAAAGATGAGATGAATGTAGCTAGAACACCTGTAGACATCAGTCTTTATTTATCGAAAAATAAAGGTGATGGGGTGTCTCAGTTAAAACACTCCCAAATTATTGGAAGCCTAATGTACCTAATGAATTGTACTCGTCCTAATATAGCTTATGTTGTCAGTAAATTGAGTAGGTACACTAGCAATCCCGGAGAAGACCATTGGAAAGCGATCATTCGGGTTCTTAGATATCTAAGATTTACCCGGGATCATGGTTTGAACTTTACTCAATATCTAGCAGTACTCAAAGATTATTGTGATGCCAATTGGATATCGGATACTAAAGATTCAAAATCCACTAGTGGATATGTCTTTACTCTGGGAGGCGCTACTGTTTCTTAGAAATCTGCAAAACAAACATGCATCACACGATCTACAATGGAATCTGAGTTCATTGCTTTAGACCAAGCAGAAGAAGAAGCAGAATGGCTTCGTCACTTCTTAGAAGACATTCCAATGTGGCCAAAACATGTGCAAGCTATTTGCATTCATTGTGATAGTCAATCTGCAATAGGCAGGGGACAGAATCATATGTATAATGGAAGTCACGACATATTCGTCATCGACATAATACCATAAGGTAATTGCTTTAAAATGGAATAATCTCAATAGATTATATAAAATCTAAAGAGAATATTGCGGATCCGTTAACAAAAGGTTTGATTAAAGAGCAAGTGTATAGTTCATCAAAGACGATGGGATTAAAGCCTATTACATAAGAGTCGTCAGAATGATAACCCTACTTAAATGACTGGATATCCCAAGAACTAAGTTCAAAGGGACAACTAAGTTATGTGTGGTTTGCCAAAAATCACCAAAGGATTAAAATTCCATACCCATTCCTATGGTGAGAGTAATATCTGTAACATGTGTTGTATGTAGGGGTTTAAGGATAAGCTTTGTTTTTAATAATTACTTATATCTTGATTTAGGCATAAAAATCAAGACGAGTATAAAGAAGATACTCACAATAAGAATCATCTATATAAGTGTCGAACTGGGGCCGGTTCTATGAGAATGAAGAGGTTAAATTCTCTAGAAGCACATGAACAACTAGGAGTGTTCAAGGCCAAAATGAACACAACCGTAAGAACCACGATATGTCAGAAGATATTTTGTATGAAATCTATTGTCTTGGCTTACACAAACGACTGAACAATTCAAGGCATCACGTCCATTGGTTAGCTAGTAAGTCTGATAGGTTATCACTAAGGAAGGTTCAAGGCCAAAAGCTACCTATCTTGATACAAGATATTTTCGATTTATACTTTTTCGACAAATTCTGCGTATTGTTGCATTTCTGTTGTCATCAAATTCCATTTATGTGAGGGATTGTTAGAAATAGGTTTTGGAAGTTTTTAAAAAAATAGATTTTTCCTCAACTTTGGTCTATTTTTTAGGTGGGACCCATGCGCCAAAGTTGGCGGGTCTAAGTGGTAACGCATTCTATGTCACGTTGTGATTCACGTAGTATATTTGGTTGCTCAAAACCATTATCGGGTGAATGGGAAATTGAAGCCAAAGTGAGCTCCATGGAAATGGAGTTTTTGGTGGACATTCCTTAAAGTTTGGTTTAAGGGTTGTCCCACATTAGTTTGGTGGGCAAACTTTTGTGGGTTTCTAAAACTTGGGTTTGTAACTTAGGGAGGGCCCTAAGGGGTACCCAAGTTTTGTGGAATGATGAGGTTATGGACAAAGTGGGCTAGACCCATTGGACCCAAAAATAAACACACACGCGTGCCGCCGCCGCCATCCGTCCGGTCAGTCGGGCTGGGCTGGGCCTAGGCACGGGTGCGTGGTGTAAGATTGGGTTGGGCTTGTCCGACCCAATACTAATTATTTTTTGGCCAAAAACATTTGAATTTTATTTTCTAAAATTAAATTCTAATTTTTTGGAATTTGAATTTCAATAATTAATTTCAAAATTGGCTCCGATTCTTTTCCCACCCGAACAAACGAATATCTGTTTGAATTTAAACCAAACATATTCATATCTGTTTGAAATTTAAACCCAACAAGTTCTTTACTTGTTCATTCAAACTGAACAGGTTTAATACCAGTTCAAACAGGTTTGCACCTGTTTAATTCAAACCAAACAGCCACATTTTCTCCTATAAATAGACAGACCCTCTATTGATTTTTTTCATTCAGAAAATTTGTTCTTTCCTCTGTAATTACTCTCTGCATTTGCTGTATTTAATTTTCCTGTGAGAAAGAGTGTATACACAAAGTGTTTTCGTTGTATGAATAATTTGTAGTGCTACAATTATTCGTAGTTGATCATTTTATCTTGGGAGATTGACGTCCATAATCTGAAAGCACTGTGGAGAGGACAAATCTGTCTTAAGGACACAGTGTTAAACACTGGGCGTGATCAGAATTTTGTTCAATAAGTACATAAGGTTAGTAATTAATTTACTTTCTGTTTTATTATTTTTTTGTTTCAGATTTTGATTTTGTTTTTGTAACAAAATAAAAATATATTTTTATTTATTTATTTTATATTCTAGTTTGATTTTTGTAATCAAACAATCTCTTTCATTTTCTTTATTTCTTTTGTTTGTTGTTAAGTACACAAACATAATTTATTCGTAATACAGTGAAGATTCAAACAGATATTCATCTGTTCGGATGGGGAAAAAACTGGAGTCAATTTTGAAATTAATTTTTGAAATTCAAATTCCAAAAAATTAGAATTTAATTTTAGAAAAATAAAATTCAAATGTTTTTTGCCCAAAAATAATTAGTATTAGGCCGGATAAGCCCAACCCAACCTCACACCCATGCCTGCGCCCAAGCCCAGCTGACCGGACGGACTACAGCACACGTGATTATTTTTGGGTCTAATGGATCTAACCCACTTTTCCCATAACTTCACTCTTCCACAAAACTTGGGTACCCTTTGGGGCCCTCCCCAAGTTACAAACCCAAGTTTTATAAACTTACAAAAGTTTGTCAACAAAATCAATGTAGGATAAGCCTTAAACCAAACCTTTAGGAATTTCCACCAAAAACTCCATTTCCATGGAGTTCACTTTGGTTTCAATTTCCCATTCACCCGATAATGGTTTTGAACAACCAAATATACTATGTGAATCGCAACGCGACATAGAATGCGTTACCACTTAGGCTCGCCAACTTTGACGTATGAGTTCTACCTAAAAAATAGACCAAAATTAAAAAAAAAATTGTTTTTCTAAAACTTCTAAAACCCATTTCTAACAAATTTAAGACAGACTTTTTGATAAATATGTCAGATCCACGATGTTTGTGAAGTTCCTTGCACAAGAAACAGTGACTAGAGGATCAAAATAGATATATCCCCCTATAAATAATGAGCCTGGATTTAGCTTCAACGTTAAGTTGGGCCTTGACTCCAAGACTATGTTTTCCAATTTGACTAGTTGTTTGAGTGCTTTTGATCTCATTGCGTTTATGATGATTAATGTTGCAAATAATTAGAGCAGTAAAAGAGTTATTTGAATTGAGTAATAAATTGTTTAAGTTTAGCTTGGAAATTTAATAAGTTTTGAAATATGTTAAAATTTGATTTATTTATACAACGAATCGATTTCAAATGAACTTTTAATAAATTGAACACAAATTGAGCTTAAGTAGTTTGATTTTTTTTTCTTAAATATAAGATTATCAATCTAAATAGTAGATTGTTTGAGTTTGATTTAAGAACTTTACGAGTTTAAAATGGTGCTTAAATTTGACTTATTTACAAATTGAATCAATCTCAAATAAAGGCCTCGTTTGGTAGAGTTGTGGGAAAGTGATTATAACTTATAGCCTAACAGCTTATAACTTATAACTGTGAACATAAGCTGATGTTTTACTTATAAATTAAGCTTCTCCTCCCCCACTCAAAGAATAAGTTGATTTTTGACTTACAAAAAGCTATAAGTTGTATTGTTAAGCTGAACCAAACACATCAAAATAGCTTAAATTAAGCTAAAAACTAAAATAAGTTGGAAATAAGTCCTACCAAACAGGGCCAAAATGGGTTGAGTTTGAATAGTTCGATTTATTTACCATCTTTACATTGTTTTGTGGTGGTGATAATTTCTAAGAGATTTGTGATCGGATGAATGTGGCCATGAAATCTTGAGGATGTTGTTAAAGAAAGGAGTGAAGTGAGTTGAGTTAGATTAAATTAGAGTAAGTCAACTCAGTGATTTAAGAAGCATGCTATATCTAAAATTTTCGGGAAATTTTAATAAACACACCCCTTATCATATGCACCTTTAATTTATATATATATATATATATTTTTTAGTTATGACTAATTTTTTTCTTTAGTTATAACTCATGAGATTTTTAGTTATGTCTCATGTATCGTTTAGTTATGACTTTTTTTTTTTTTTTAAAGTTATGATTCAAAAAGTATCAAGTTATGTCATTTTCTTATTTATTTATAATGTACATACTTTGAGGGGTATGTACTATAATCTTTCCCAAAATTCTCATATGCAGTAGGCATCTTAGTGGCACGTCACTACAAGAAAAAACACTTTCCGTGACCAACATTTTGGTCGTGAAAAGTCCATATTTGGTCGCTAAAACCTTTTCGCGACCAAAATATGTTGGTCGCGAGTCGGTCGCTAAAGCCTCGTCACAAATAGTTTTCTGTGACCAAAAAATCCTTTGGTCGCTAAAAGTGACCATTCGCGACCAACTTTTTTGGTCGCGGAAAGTCCAATTCATATTAGCCAAAAGTAAACTTTTAGCGACCAAAGATAAGTTGGTCGCCAAAAGTCAGCGCCTTGACCCAAAAAAAATAATTCTTTTGTGCTGCCTAGGACTTGAACTCCTGACCAAAGAGTCACCATGCACCCAATCCACTCTGCCAATAACATGCTTCTTGTTCATATTTGGCAAAAAATATATATAACCCATAAAAATTGGGTTATATATTATTTTATAAAACTTTTAATGCCTAAACAGAAAAATAACATGTAATTACAGTAGTATCATTTTTTTAAAAAATTTATCCCTCCATAACTTTCCGCGACCAACTTTTTTTTTTTTTGGTCGCCAAAGGATAATCTTCCCCGACCAAAAAAGCCTTTGGTCGCCAATAGTATACTTTCCGCGACCAACTTTTTTTTTTTGGTCGCCAAAAGGCGATCTTCTACAACCAAAAAAGTTTTTGGTCGCCAATAGTATATTTTCCGCGACCAACTTTTTTTTTTGGTCGCCAAAGGGTAATCTTCCGTGACCAAAAAAACCTTTGGTCGCCAATAGTATACTTTCCGCGACCAACTTTTTTTTTTTGGTCGCCAAAGGTTATACTTTCTGTGACCAACTTTTTTTTTGGTCGCCAAAAGGTGATCTTCTGCAACCAAAAAAGCCTTTGGTCGCCAATAGGTATACTTTTCGCTACCAACTTTTTTTTTGGTCTCCAAAAGGTGATTTTCAGCGACCAAAAAATTGTGGTCACCAAAAGTTAAATTTTAGTCGCAGAAAGTGGACTATTTGAGACCAAAAAAAATAGGTGGTCGCCAAAAATGTTTTTTCTTGTAGTGCGTGGACATTTTTGTTCAAAAAAATCCACGGCCATTATTAATTGAATTAAATTAATTTTTAAAAAAAATCAATACAATTAAAGATATATAGACTATTGACACAAAATATAACAATATAAATTGATATAATTTGATGTATAGCAAAAATTGTTACACAGGTAACCTGTGTTGTTGCTCTCTTGAGTTATGATCCATAATCATGTGTAACACATTCAACAACATTTGGTAAGTTAACTCATTAAGTGAGTCACCCAACACCCTTACAAAGATAATGCCCCATAAGATTAAAATAGACCATCCACAAATTGGGATAAGAATCAGTAGCAGTAAAATTGAGGCAAGAGCTCCGAAGGAGAGACCCACATGACTGCAGATTGTGTGATAGATTGTGTATTGAGTCTGTCTTATTATCTCAGCTGCTAATGCTATGGCATAAAGGAACACAACGACGATCAAGGCTACCATAGTTATGTTGTGGGCATCGAATGGAGAATAGTTCTTGCTTTGGTACTTCACTTGGAGGAGAGTGCTTAGAGTGGAGATGAAAAGGATAAAAATGGCGTGAAATGCCGTGGAAGAAATAAGATTTTGCTCTCTTGCGCTATCATCACAAAAAATAAGAAGAGAAACTTAATTTAATGTAAAATTGAACTTATAGATACTCAAACGTTTCAAATATATTCAAGGGGAAAAAGTGTAACTTAAAAAAAAGGGTAACCTACCAATAGGTCCTATTTTGGAGACTTATTACCCAATAGGTCCTACTTTGGAGACTTAATACGCATTAAGTCCTATTTGATAAATTTATTAAGTGATAAAGATAAATTTATCAGTCTTTTTTTTTATGAATAAATTTATAGTGATAAATTTATCAGTCTCTTTGTTTTTATGAATAAATTTTTAGTGATAAATTTATCACTCTCTTATTTTTATAGTGTTAAATTTATTAGTTAGGACCTGTAGGTAAATAAGTCTAGTGAATAGGACTAATTGGTAAGTATCCCTAAAAAAAATGTAACCGCTAACACTTTTACAAGTGTTTGTTGAAGTTTGTTTTCAAATTTACAGTTAATGTTTGCTTCGAGAAAGGTAAGAAACAAGGTTGACAATTTACGTTTCAAAAAATCTTGTCTGCGTGTAGTTGTTTCATCATGTCTCAAGATTTTTAAATGATTAAATGACAATGAGTATAGATGAACAAAATGTGTTTAGGATTGAGGATTTGACAAATATATAAAATCTCCACTCCTCTTAGATTTTAATTTCAAGATTTTGAAAGTATGACAAGCTAAAAGGTGTAACTCTTCTATGGGAGGTAAAATCCAAGCTGCTGGTCACACAAGCCTGAACAAGATTTAAGCAAAGCCATAGGGCCAAGCTAGGATGGAGTAGAACAGCATGACCGAGCTAGTACATTTTGGAAAACGAGTAGGACCATAAGTCAGCTCCAAACACCAAACTGACAATGGACTTGGATTATATAATCCAAATAGTCAGACTAGGTCAGTAAATGTTCCGTCAAACGTGGACTTATCCACTCCAAAAAATCCACAAATGTCGAACATGATCACATATAAATACAACTATGAGGAGAAGTAGTAGGGAATTCTCTACCGTCAAAAATGGTCACATTCAAAGCCTATATAAGCACACTGGATCATTCCATAAAGGTATATAACAATTTAAACTGTCAATCACATACTGACTTAGGCATTGAAGAATCCCCCAACTGACAACCAACTGGGATTCTTCTTTTGAGTGTTTCCAAGTAAACCACCCTTCGAGTTTGATCCAATCTGATGCCGTTGCAAATATGATGAGTATTTCCCCACACATCTACACACTATACGACTAGCCTAATCATTATTTGATTCAAAATTTAAGGATTAACTACGACAATTAAAAAATCAAGAAATAAAAAAAGATCAGATGCAAACCATAGAGATGTAACGCATAATTTACCAATGAATATTATTTTTCTTCCTTTTCTGAATTAATCGTACTGTTGCAGTCCCATAGCTAATTGTGACAATTCCACTGCTATTATATAATTTTCCATTTTCTTTTTGTGGCTTAATGAGCATGTCAATTGCATAGCTTGAATTATCAGGACAAATCCACTTATATAAAATAGGTTTGGGTTTTCCTTCCATTTAGATCTAGATTGAAGAGTACTAATCAAGTTTGTAAGGTCAGGACGACTCTTATTTTGATAATTTAAATTGTTTGTTTTTATAAAATCTTTTATTTATATCATCTACAAATAAATAAATAAATTAATTAATTAATTAATCTGATAATCGTAATCAATTCAATTTTATGCATGTCCCAAAAAAATAAATGGTCTATTTTAAAAAACATATTTTGTCGTTCATGATTTTTTTTAATAGATAAATATAAATTGAACATGTTACGATTATCGAATCAATTTAATTTTTTTTGTATGAATGATATACATTAAAAATTTTACAAAATGAATAGTTCAAATTATCAAAACGGAACCTGTGACAAGTCCCAATGGCCTAAAAAATATCCCCTAGTCCAAATTTGGTCTAGAGAAAAGCCATATAACTTTCCTCTAATTTGTAAACTAAATATACTATTAAGTATTTTATCCAAGTCAATAGCAAGTATAAAACACATGTAAGGTGATCATGTACTTACTTCTAAATGTCGGGTGAAAAAAAAAATTAAAATATAGGGTTGAAGTGAATTTTAACTCTCAAAAGTAATGAAATGTGTGTTTGCACCACAAAATTATTTATGTATGAGATTAACAGGTCCAATAGTATATTTTAATTCACAAATCATAAAAGAATTATATGTGTATTTTTAAATAATAAAAGATTATGTCTATATAGGTCAAATCACAATAGTATAAAGTTAAGGAGTTTTCTTAAGTGTGCAATTGCACACCATGTGCCACTTACACAAAAAGTGTAAGTGTAAGGTGTAAGTATAAGTATAAGGTGTAAGTGTAAGGTGTAAGTATAAGGTGTAAGGTGTAAGTGGGTTGCATATGGTGTGCAACCTCAAAAAATGTGTAAGTGTAAGGTTTAATTTTTCACAAAATGTGTAAGTGTAAGGTGTAAGGTGTAAGTTGCACACCATAACCAAACCCGTTAAGTTAAATTTACCCTCATATCAAAACCAAAAAAAAAAAAAAAAGAGTCAAATTTATCCATTTTAAAGGCTAAGAAATGAAATATAGATGTCAACATCAGCTATAAAATGAAAAAGAAAAAAGGAAAAAAAAAACATATATAGAATATATTTTTTTTAATGTTTTTTTTTTTTTTTTTGGATGAAACACTAATAAATCTCAAAATGTGATCTTGTGAACGGTTTAGTCCTCTTTCTTTTTTCTTATAAATCTAATGATCCCATTAAAGTGGCAATTACTTGAAATAGTAGTTACTTACATGTTTAGATTTAATGTTTTAGGGATAAAAGTGATTTTCTCAAAATATAAAATTACATATTTGAGCAATTTGCACAATAAAAGTTTTGGATTTTTCCTCCTTTTAGAACAAATCACACATTACGAACAAAAAGCTAAACTCTAATGTAACACTCCAATAACATAACACTTCAATGTAACATATTAAAAAACTCATTGATGTACTTTTTCCAAACGTAACAACATAACACTTAAAAAAAAAAAATCTTTGGTGTACTTTTCCCAAACATAACGCTCCAATGTAAAATAAATAAATAAATAAATAAATACATTCCGTAGTGTACTTTTTTCAAACGTAACACTTCAATCAGTGTAATCTCAAACGTAACACTCCAATGTAACACACAAAAACACTAAAAAAACTCATTATTGTACTTTTTTCAAACGTAACACTCACAATTTGAAATTATACATTTGTTCAAAACTTACTAAGGAATATTTGTACTCCTTTTGGAATGGTTTGAAAAATCTCACATTTTTTTTTAGTGTCACACTGGAGTGTTGCGTTTAGGAAAAACACACAAATTTATTTATTTATTTTTATTTTATTTTATTTTATTTTATTTATTTATTTATTTATTTATTTTTTTTTGTGTTACATTGAAGCATTACGTTTGGGAAAAGTACACCAAAGAATTTTTTTGTGTGTTACATTAAAGTGTTATACTAAGGAATTTTTTTGGAGTATTATATTAAAGTGTTACATTTGGAAAAAGTATACTAAGGAGTTTTTTTGTATGTTACATTAAAATATTACACTAAAGAGTTTTTGTGTGTTACATTAGAGTGTTACACTAAGTAATTTTTTTAGAGTATTATATTAGAGTGCTACATTTGAAAAAAGTATATCAAGAAATATTTTTGTATGTTATATTAGAGGGTTACACTAAGGAGTTTTTGTGTGTGTTACATTAAAGAGTTTTTTTTTGTGTATTGTATTAGAGTGTTATGTTTGAAAAAAAAAAATACACTAAAAAGTTCTTTTGTGTTTTTAAAGTATTTTTTATCGTTTGATTATATTCAATGGCTGAGTGTGTAATAAAATCCCCAATCTATCAAGAAATACCAACCCCAATTAACTGTGTGGTTTAAGAAGGTAAGCAGGTAGGGTATTGGGTTCAAAAAATTATTATAAAAAAGTCAATTATTCTTTTTTTTTATTTATTTTCTTACGCTTTTTGATAAAAATTAAAAAAATTATTTAAAAATCAAAAAAAATGAAAAATAAACCCCCCCCCCCCCAAAAAAAAGGCAGATAAATTAATAATACTCACTTCTCGTTCCTAACATTTGCCCATTGGCCTTGTTTGGTAAGACTTATTTTCAGTTTATTTTAACTTTTAGCTTAATTTAAGCTATTTTGATATATTTCGTTCAGCTTAACAATACAGCTTATAGCTTTTTGTAATTCAAAAATCAACTTATTCTTTAAGTGGAGGAGGAGAAGCTTAATTTACAAGTAAAAAATCAACTTATGTTCACAGTTATAACTTATAAACTGTTAGGTTATAAGTTATAATCACTTTCCCACAACTCTACCAAACGGGACCATTGTGGATTTGTCATTGTTCAGGATCTCTCTCCTCTCCTCTGTTTTCTTCTTAGCCTTTGTAGCTTGATATAGAAAATTTCAGTTTGTTGGGTGTTCTTAGTACGCACTTTGATTCTATATTTATAGTATGATGATGATGAGACTAATCCAAATGCTACTGCTGTATCTATATGCCTATGTTTGGGAAGTTAGATTTGGAGATATGTTTTATTAAGGCGTTGGCTAAGGACTGGACCGTGCTGTTGGGTCTGTAGGGGCCTATCAAGGGTCCCGTTTTGATAATCTGAACCGTTAAATGTGTAGAACTCGTCGAATACTATAAGCCTGTAAAAAATCACATTAATCGGATATCGGTAGCTATGTGATCAAATCAGATTTTTGTCAACCATTAATTTATTTACCGTCCATTTTTTTTTATACAAAACTGATTTGATCACATAGCTACCGATATCCGATTAACGTGATTTTTTATAGGCTTATAGTACTCGACGAGTTCTACACATTGAACGGTTCAGATTATCAAAACGGGACCCGCGGTAGGCCTCCACGAGCCCAACAGCGCAGTCTAGTCCGATTAAGGACTGGACAGAAGCCAAGCCCTTTTATTAAAGTAATCAAAAAAAATAAAATAAATTTTTTATTTAATAAGATAAAATATCACATTCAATCTATAATTATTATATTCTTTCACTCATAAAAAAATCAAAAAAATTAAAAATCGTTATCAAACTAAACGTTTTAATCCTAAACTAAAATAATTAATAAAATTAAAAGTCAAAAATCAACTCACTTCCTAGACGAAACTTATATATATTTGATTTGTCGGGTGCAATCCAAAAGTGGTAACCGGTTACCACCGAAGCCAAAACAGGTAACTCTCTCCAAAACGAAAACAGGTAACTGGTTACCACCGGTCAAGTGATTCATTCAACAGTAAACTCTCTTTATTGTTCATCTTCTCTCATTCATTCTCTCTCCCTCTCTCCACCTCTCACCTAATCTGGATACCGCTATTTGTTGAGAGTGACAGGCTTGTACTTTTGTGTTATTAGGATGGGAATTACAAGGCATGGTTTTAAAACCCGGACCGGACCGGCCGGTTCAACCGGTTGAACCGGTGACCGGATGGGGTTCCGGTCCGGTCAGTCCACCAAAACCGGCCATTAGCAAAAACCGGAAGATTTAATGAAAACCGGTGAACCCACCGGTTAAACCGGTGAACCGGTCGACCCGGTACCGGGTTGATCGAACCGGACCGGCTACTTTTTTTTTTTTTTTTTTTTTTCAATTTTTCTTTCTTTTTTTTATTTTCTTTCTTTCTTTCTTATTTTATATATATATATATATATTATATATTATATATATAATAAAAATTAAATTGGAAACTCTCTTTTAAGGGTCTCCTCTTGTGAGGAATCCCATTGAGAGCTTGAAATTATTGTGAAAGCTTCTATCTATTTATAAGAAAAAAATTCTTCCAAAAAAACTCAAGAAATCTATGTGGGATTCAATCAAATTCATTGGAGGGAAACTTAAAATTTTGATATCCCTCAAAAAATTTTGCTCTTCTTTCAATCAAAGTATTTAAATTAAAATCATATGGAGGGAATATTGAATATTTGATTTCTTCTTCCAAAATTAAAATTAATAATATTTTTAAATATATCTTTATATTTTTTAATAAAAAAAGTATTAAGAGAAATATTTAAGATTATTAAAATTTTTAATTTATAATTTTATTACTTATATTTTTATATTTTTTAATAAAAAAAGTATTAAGAGAAATATTTAAGATTAATAAAATTTTTAATTTATAATTTTATTACTTATATTTTAATTTAAATATAATTTTAATATATTTATGACGTCACGGTTCGATTCCGGTTCAACCCGACGGTTGAACCGGTGACCCGTCCGCCCGATCATTTTTCCGGTTCATTCACCGGTCCGGTTTTTAAAACATTGTTACAAGGAGACCCATGTCTGTGAACTCGTGCTGATACTCACTATGTAGTGCTTTGAAAAGTTTGTAGGAGGTTGGATTTTTTTTTTTTTTTTAAATTTATTATTTTAATTTATTTTATTTTTTTAATAAAAAATATAATAGGTAATATGACTTAAAATGGATAAAAAATTAAAAACTAGCTTCTTATTTGCTTCCCAAAACACCCCTATGAATGCTCAAGCAATAAGGTTGGAATCGTTGTTGTTGTTGTTGTTGTTTTTTTTTTTTTTTTTTTTTTTTACCCCCTTGAAGTTTGGTGAAACTGCAAAAACCTCCTTTAAAGTTTCTAAAATGACTTAAACTTTTCTGAAGGTTTAATTTTTAATTACACTGATCTCCCTTAAGGTTTAATGAATTTGCTAAAATGATAGAAACCACCTTGAGGTTTGATTTTCAATTATACTAACTTCTTTTGAGGTTTAATGAAATGACAGAACTCCTCTTGAGTTTAATTTTTTT
Source organism: Camellia granthamiana (assembly GCA_036172215.1). NCBI lineage: Eukaryota > Viridiplantae > Streptophyta > Magnoliopsida > Ericales > Theaceae > Camellia > Camellia granthamiana. The sequence goes on along the minus strand of CM069908.1, from coordinate 23,392,134 downwards.
ATTACAGATTTTCTTTTTGTTACTTTATGGTAAAATGAATAACAAAAAATGTTGATATCATCAAATAATTTAATTATATTTTTAATTTTACCATTTAAAATTGTGCCCAATTACAAAGAAATAATATATATATATAATTTCTATTATGGTTTTGGATAAAGAAGGCATACATAATTAAAAAATAACTACATGCATAACAAAGAAAACAAAAGAATTGTATTTTATATATATATATATATATATTTTTGTAATTGGACACAATTTTAAAGGTAAAATTAAAAATATAATTATATTATTTAATGATGTCAATATTTCCTTTTTTTTCCTTTTTAACAATTCTAGGGAGTTTTTGATAGAGGATGTACATTTAATGATGTCAAAATTTTGTTTTTCTTTTTTACGATTCTAGGGAGTTTTTGATAGAGGAGGTACATACAATCAACTATAATATACATTTTATTTATTTGTAATTGGACATAGTTTTAAAAGGTAAATTAAAAATATAATCAAATTCATCTAGGTACGGCTTGAAGACTCTGTTCATTAAGTCCATGAATGCTGCCGGCGCATTAGTCACCCCAAAAGGCATTACTAGAAATTCGTAGTGGCCATACCTTGTCCAAAAAGCAGTCTTCTCAACATCCTCAGCTTTAACCTTGAGTTGGTGGTAGCTCGACCTAAGATCAATTTTTGAAAAGACTCGTGCTCCTTGTAGTTGATCTAACAAATCGTCAATCCTAGGTAACGGGTACTTATTCTTAATGGTTACCTTGTTAAGTTCTCTGTAGTCAATGCAAAGACGAAGTGTGCCATCCTTTTTCTTAACAAACAGGACTGGTGCTCCCCAAGGTGAAGTGCTCGGCCTAACAAAACCCTTATCCAACAATTCTTGTAGTTGCACTTTCAATTCCTTAAGTTTGGCTGGGGCCATTCTATAGGGTGTTTTGGAGATCGGCTGTGTTCCTGACATGATGTCCACAGTAAACTCTATTTCTCTATCGACTAAGTGGCCAGGCAATTCATTTGGAAAGACGTCGGGGAATTCATTAACAACTGGGATATCGGCTAAATTAACATTTCCATTCTGATCACTCAATATACTACACAAGTAGCCATGGCACCCTTTCTGAATTAGCTTATAGGCCTTAATGGACGAAATCAAGTAAGGTGGGGACACTACCCCTTTACCCTGGAAAATAACCTCGGCTTGGTTTGGGGGTCTCAACGTGACATTCTTCGAAACACAATTAATAGATGCATGATTCGTCACTAACCAGTCCATTCCTAATATGACGTCAAAGTGGGTCATGTTTAACGGCATCAAATCAACTAATAATTCTACACCCTCAATCACAACAACACACGCCCTATAAATAGATGCAACAATCATAGTTCTCCCAGATAGAGCAGATACACATAACACGTAATCAAGGGGTTCTTGTTCTCTATTCAACTTCTCGGCAAACTTAGCAGATACAAATGAATGCGTACAACCCGAATCAATCAATATGTATGCATCTTGAGAGCAGATTGGGAGTATACCTGACACTACTGTCTCAGCATTCTGGGTGTCTCCTGGCACTAGCGCGAAAACCCTGCCCTGCCTCATCTGTGTCCTTCCGACGTTGCTCCCCTGTGCAGAGCCCGAGGTGCTCCCGTTTTTCTTACCATCATCAATCCTTGACTTCGGACAGTCTCTCACACGATGACCCATTTCTCCACATTCAAAACAGGCGCCTGACGCCCAACGGCAAACCCCGGAATGCGTCTTCCCACAACTTGTACACATCGGCTTAGTATTACTTTCCTGGTTCGAGTCGCTGGAGCTGCCCACATTCGCTTTCTTCTTGGCGTTAAACGGAACTCGGCGGTTATCATAGTTATGTCTCTTCCTCTGATTCTCTCCTACATTCTGATATCGGTTCAAGTTAGCTTCTGCAAGAATAGCCTTGTCCAAGACTCCGGCATAAGTCGGCATGTTGAGCATGTTGACTCTATCCTGTATCGGTCCACGCAGTCCGCTTTCGAACTTCCTAGCTTTCCTACATTCATCACTGACCATATGAGGCGCGTACCTCGCCAATTCGGTGAAAGCACGGTCGTATTCTGCCACTGTCTTGTTTCCCTGTGTCAGAGTCTGAAACTCCGTGGTCTTGCGATCTCGAACACTAAGGGGAAAATGCTTGTTGTAAAACAGTTCAAAAAATTTGGCCCAAGTCAAGTCAGGATTTCCTTCTCGGGTCATCATCCACCATCTTCGGGCGTCGTCGTCTAACGTAAACGCGGCCAATGCCACCTTCTGTGCATCGATGCTGGGAAAGATCTCGAACAGCTTCTCCATTCCTAAAACCCACGCTTCAGCTTTCATCGGCTCTATGCCCCCTTGGAATCTCGGCGGGTTCATCTTCTTGAACTCCTTAATCAAAGTCATAGTTCCATCCCCATACAAGGCTGGCTGTGGAGGCACTTGAGGTACTGGGGGAGGTGGAGGCGGAACTGCATGTCGGCCATTCGTCTGTTCGGCCTGGGTAGATGTAGCACTAACATTCTGTTGTCTCATTTGTCTCAACTCCCGAGTTAAACCTTCAACTAGTCTTTCTAGTCGGTCCAATCTGTCTTCTGATTGATCTCGGCCAACTGGCGGTCTTCCTCTCCTCATAGTGCTATGAGTATGCAAAATGTGACTTTAAAACGAAATGCGCAATAAAATATGTATGCAAGCAACAAGCAGTTATGCCGAGATGATGCACATATTGTCAAGTAACAAGCAACATGGTGCATTCCTAACATCTTTCTAAGGGAAATCCTATGCTCTTTAGGACTCAAAGTGTGTGAATAACGTACTATGAGGAACTCGTGCTCTGATACCATTCTGTCACGACCCCATTCCGCCCCTAGTAGAATGGTGCCATGATGGCCAGTAATCCGGGATTACCAAGGCCACTTGCAAGGATTCACACGCGAGTCAGAGTATACATATGGGGCTTACAAATGCGGAAGCAATAAATTAAAGGCTAAGTAGTCCATAAGAGCAGTGCATAAGTTGAATGAAATGTCATACATCATTACATAGCTTTAGTACAACAAATGAGGTACAAAAATACATCTTGACCAAAAGGCTTCTCAACCATCAAATACAAAATACAAGGAAATAACTAAGAAGCATGATCTTCAAGATGTTGCAAAACATAATCCAAAACACGTCAGCAAACATATCGGCAAAAGACATCTAGGCGTCACCGCCATCTTGCTCATCACCTACATATATATAGAGAGGGTGAGCTTGGATACTCAGTGAATGGTATAAATAATAAAGGGGTTTACATGAATAATATCCAAGATCTTTTAACAAAACAATACATGGAATAAATCAAGCTCATCTATCAAATCTTTCAAAGCTTCAAGGGATGCTTACTAACATCAATATAATACAAGAGATGACATTCCGGACAAACAAACCCACGCGGTAAAACCGTCAGTGGCAAGGCAAGACAAGACAAGACAAGCGAGATCTCAAAACAATGGTGTCGTTGCATTATAGTCCCCGGACACTAAGGACTTGTGCTACAAATGCTTATAGTCCCCTAGCACATACGGACTTCCAAACTTTGTGCTACAAATGCTTATAGTCCCCTAGCACATACGGACTTCCAAGAATGTCATCAAAGCAAGATACAATATTTGATACGCAAAATAGGGATAATCATTCATGCTTGTAAGTAATATCCGAACAAAGCAAAACAAGGTTTTATCAAAGCTTTATAACATATCTTTATTAAAATACCACTCACATAGCTCTTCAAACGTCGGGGTCAGGGCGAGTCCAAGTCCTACAAACACATGGCAAGTCTATTGAATGCACTTTTAAACAAGCGTCACATACATACAAATGATCTCAGCATTCGCCAAAACTAAGTCAAATCAAAACAAATACTGTTTCTCATCTCGGGGAAAACATGCTGGGCACCAATCAGGTCTTGGCCGAGGTCCCACACCTTCTCGCCGAGGTGTGGTCCCGAGGGCAACTTTCAAGGATACATGAAGTCGGGAAAAATCTGGGTTTTCCCTCTGCTCAAGAACATGAAGAACATGAACATGAAAAATATGAAGGAAATGAATGCAAAGATCATAACTCATCATTATAAAACCTGAGATTTCATGCTATGAGTTTGAAAACATGGACCTGGGTACCCATACTAGAAGATCTTTGGGAAAACAAACACAAAAGCATGGATTTTAATGTAAGCTTTCGGATCAAACAAAGCTTTTCTTCAAGAACTCGTGAACACTAACTTTCTCTTTCTAAAACCAACTTTGAATCAATGCATGGCATGCAGAACAGATTCAATCGTGCAATGCAGCTAGATGATCAATAAGAACAACAAGAGTAGATTAAGATTCCAACCTCAAGACTCGAATCAAACGGTTTGAACTCTAAGAATCAAGCTTGTAATCTACTTTCTCACTCTAAAACTCCTCCTTCTTCTCCTAGAGCTTCTCTCTCCTCAAGAACAAAGATATGATACAAAATGATACTTCTCTCCCTCTGCCGGCTGACTTATCACTCAGCTCGGACAGGTGGCAATGGCTGGTTGGTTCAACTCCAAAAAGGTGACTGATTGAAAAGACAAGACTATGACAAGGTGTGTTCAACAAGCTAGGTGGCGAGGGACTCCGGCGAGTAATGACATCGGCTAACAACAAGACTTCGGCAAGCAAGGGAACAATGACCTCGGCCAGAAAGGACAACACTTGGCCCAGCTGTGCCACACCTCGGCCTAGATGTGCCACACCTCGGTCTAGGTCGTACCAGTCTAGGGCAAGATCACTTGGGTTCAAGGGTAACATCTCGGCCCAGATAGTACACATCTCGGCCTTGGTAATGAACACCTCGGCCTAGATAATGATATCTCGGCCAATATGTCAGGGTGCGGGTGAAGGCCAACCAGAGAAATCCCAAGATGGTCCTAAGTGTAAGAGTACCAAAGGGGCGACCTAGGCTCAAGATGACCTCGGCTGAAACACATACACACCAAGAAGGAACATAACATTCAAGTGACACTTATGCAAGACAAGTCAAGATTTGAAACGCAAGCTTAATCAGAGCAAAATCATGTAAAATGCATATGAGTACGGTTAGGGCAGTGTGAGGGTCTTTACATCCTACCCCCCTTAAAGAAGTTTGGTCCCCAAACTTGAGTTACCTTGATTCAAAAATAACTCCAGGTATTGATCTTTCATTTCTGTTTCCATTTCCCATGTAGCATCTTTGCCGTAATGCTCCTTCCATTCAACCTTCACCATCGGTATGGCTTTATTTCTCAATTGTCTTACTTGCCTATCGATAATACGCATCGGCCTCTCTTCATAACCCAAATCTTCATCAACCACAATCCCAAAACGATCAATCACGTGCAGGGGATCCCAAATATACTTCCTCAACATCGAAATATGGAACACATTGTGAACTTGACTTAGTCCAGGTGGTAAAGCAAGTCGGTAGGCAGCTACATTAACCTTCTCAAGAATCTCAAACGGCCCGATGTAACGAGGTGTTAACTTACCCTTCTTCCCAAATCTGAAGACTTCTTTCTCTGGCGAAACCTTCAAGAATACATGGTCCCCAACTTCAAATTCCAACTCTCTTCTTCTCTGATCGGCATAACTCTTCTGCCGACTCTGGGCAGTTCTGATCCTTTGTCGAATGAGCTTAATCTTCTCGGTCGTAACCTCAACTAGTTCGGGACCAACCAAAGCTTTATCTCCTACTTCAGTCCAACATATCGGCGATCTGCACTTCCTTCCATACAAAGCTTCGTACGGCGCCATGCCAATGCTAGTTTGATAACTGTTATTGTAAGCGAATTCTACCAACGGTAGATGTGCTTCCCAACTTCCCTTGAAATCTAACACACGTAGCCTAAGCATATCTTCAAGTGTCTGAATCGTTCGTTCTGTTTGCCCATCGGTTTGGGGGTGAAAAGCTGTGCTAAACTTTAACTCGGTTCCCAAGGCTCTTTGTAAGCTCTGCCAAAATCTGGAAACAAACTTCGGGTCTCGGTCTGACACAATGGACATCGGCACTCCATGAAGTCTCACAATCTCAATCACATATAGTACAGCTAGTCGCTCAACATTGAATGTAGTCTGAACCGGCAAGAAGTGTGCTGACTTGGTTAATTTGTCAATTATGACCCAAATCGAATCCATTCCCTTCTGCGTCCTCGGCAAACCAATCACAAAATCCATGGAGATATGCTCCCATTTTCATTCAGGAATCGGCAAGGGTTGAAGAAGTCCTGCTGGTCTCTGATGTTCTGCCTTTACTTGTTGACATTGCAAGCATTGGGACACGAACTCGGCTATTTCTCTCTTCATATTCGGCCACCAAAAGGTTTGCTTCACATCTTGATACATCTTAGTGTTTCCTGGATGGATGGCAATTCTGGAACCATGAGATCCTCGCAGAATCTTCCCTTTCAGCTCAGGGACGTCGGCCACGCACAATCTTCCTTCAAACTTAAGCACTCCATTCTTAAAAGGTGTAACCTGACCTCGGCCTGGTGATAATCTCGTCGGCTACTTCCTTCAGGAATTTATCCTCCATTTGCCTTGCCTTTACTTCTTCAACGATAGTCGGCTCCGCTGAGATCATAGCTAAACACACTAAACTTCCCATTGACCTCCTGCTTAATGCATCGGCTACCGAGTTGGCTTTGCCTGGGTGGTACTGAATCTGCATGTCGTAGTCCTTCAATAACTCCAGCCATCTTCTCTGTCTCAAATTTAGTTCCTTCTGAGTAAATAAGTACTTCAAACTCTTGTGATTCGTGAAAACTTGGCAAGAAGCTCCATGCAAGTAATGACGCCAAATCTTCAAAGCGAATACTACGGCTGCTAGCTCTAAATCATGGGTAGGATAATTCTTCTCGTGAGGTTTTAACTGACGGGATGCATATGCTATGACCTTGCCCCTTTGCATTAATACACAACCCAAACCCTTATGCAGAGCATCGCTATAAATCTGAAATTCCTCGTTACCTGATGGAAGTACAAGAACTGGTGCTGTAACTAACCTCGTCTTCAACTCCTGGAAGGCTGCCTCTCTATCTTCGATCCATTCGTATGTCACTCCCTTCTGAGTTAACTGTGTCAATGGTACTGCAATCCTTGAGAAGTCCTTTACAAACTTTCTGTAATAACCTGCCAAGCCCAGAAAACTACGAACCTCGGACACGTTGGTCGGCGTCGGCCAATTTACAACGGCTTCAATCTTGCTGGGATCAACAGAGATACCCTCTTCGTTAATCACATGCCCCAAAAATGAAATACTGGAAAGCCAAAACAAACACTTACTCAACCTAGCATATAACTTCCTGTCCCTCAAGGTCTGTAAGGCAAGTCTCAGATGACTCTCATGCTCGGTTGTACTCTTGGAGTAGATCAATATGTCGTCAATAAAAATGACTACAAATTCATCTATGTACGGCTTGAAGACTCTGTTCATTAAGTCCATGAATGCTGCCGGCGGATTAGTCACCCCAAAAGGCATTACTAGAAATTCGTAGTGGCCATACCTTATCCGAAAAGCAGTCTTCTCAACATCCTCAGCTTTAACCTTGAGTTGGTGGTAGCCCGACCTAAGATCAATTTTTGAAAAGACTCGTGCTCCTTGTAGTTGATCTAACAAATCGTCAATCCTAGGTAACGGGTACTTATTCTTAATGGTTACCTTGTTAAGTTCTCTGTAGTCAATGCGAAGACGAAGTGTGCCATCCTTTTTCTTAACAAACAGGACTGGTGCTCCCCACGGTGAAGTGCTCGGCCTAACAAAACCCTTATCCAACAATTCTTGTAGTTGCACTTTCAATTCCTTAAGTTTGGCTGGGGCCATTCTATAGGGTGTTTTGGAGATCGGCTGTGTTCCCGACATGATGTCCACAGTAAACTCTATTTCTCTATCGACTAAGTGGCCAGGCAATTCATTTGGAAAGACGTCGGGGAATTCATTAACAACTGGGATATCGGCTAAATTAACATTTCCATTCTGATCACTCAATATACTACACAAGTAGCCATGGCACCCTTTCTGAATTAGCTTATAGGCCTTAATGGACGAAATCAAGTAAGGTGGGGACACTACCCCTTTACCCTGGAAAATAACCTCGGCTTGGTTTGGGGGTCTCAACGTGACATTCTTCGAAACACAATTAATAGATGCATGATTCGTCACTAACCAGTCCATTCCTAATATGACGTCAAAGTGGGTCATGTTTAACGGCATCAAATCAACTAATAATTCTACACCCTCAATCACAACAACACACGCCCTATAAATAGATGCAACAATCATAGTTCTCCCAGATAGAGCAGATACACATAACACGTAATCAAGGGGTTCTTGTTCTCTATTCAACTTCTCGGCAAACTTAGCAGATACAAATGAATGCGTACAACCCGAATCAATCAATATGTATGCATCTTGAGAGCAGATTGGGAGTATACCTGACACTACTGTCTCAGCATTCTGGGTGTCTCCTGGCACTAGCGCGAAAACCCTGCCCTGCCTCATCTGTGTCCTTCCGACGTTGCTCCCCTGTGCAGAGCCCGAGGTGCTCCCGTTTTTCTTACCATCATCAATCCTTGACTTCGGACAGTCTCTCACACGATGACCCATTTCTCCACATTCAAAACAGGCGCCTGACGCCCAACGGCAAACCCCGGAATGCGGCTTCCCACAACTTGTACACATCGGCTTAGTATTACTTTCCTGGTTCGAGTCGCTGGAGCTGCCCACATTCGCTTTCTTCTTGGCGTTAAACGGAACTCGGCGGTTATCATAGTTATGTCTCTTCCTCTGATTCTCTCCTACATTCTGATATCGGTTCAAGTTAGCTTCTGCAAGAATAGCCTTGTCCAAGACTCCGGCATAAGTCGGCATGTTGAGCATGTTGACTCTATCCTGTATCGGTCCACGCAGTCCGCTTTCGAACTTCCTAGCTTTCCTACATTCATCACTGACCATATGAGGCGCGTACCTCGCCAATTCGGTGAAAGCACGGTCGTATTCTGCCACTGTCTTGTTTCCCTGTGTCAGAGTCTGAAACTCCGTGGTCTTGCGATCTCGAACACTAAGGGGAAAATGCTTGTTGTAAAACAGTTCCAAAAATTTGGCCCAAGTCAAGTCAGGATTTCCTTCTCGGGTCATCATCCACCATCTTCGGGCGTCGTCGTCTAACGTAAACGCGGCCAATGCCACCTTCTGTGCATCGGTGCTGGGAAAGATCTCGAACAGCTTCTCCATTCCTAAAACCCACGCTTCAGCTTTCATCGGCTCTATGCCCCCTTGGAATCTCGGCGGGTTCATCTTCTTGAACTCCTTAATCAAAGTCATAGTTCCATCCCCATACAAGGCTGGCTGTGGAGGCACTTGAGGCACTGGGGGAGGTAGAGGCGGAACTGCATGTCGGCCATTCGTCTGTTCGGCCTGGGTAGATGTAGCACTAACATTCTGTTGTCTCATTTGTCTCAACTCCCGAGTTAAACCTTCAACTAGTCTTTCTAGTCGGTCCAATCTGTCTTCTGATTGATCTCGGCCAACTGGCGGTCTTCCTCTCCTCATAGTGCTATGAGTATGCAAAATGTGACTTTAAAACGAAATGCGCAATAAAATATGTATGCAAGCAACAAGCAGTTATGCCGAGATGATACACATATTGTCAAGTAGCAAGCAACATGGTGCATTCCTAACATCTTTCTAAGGGAAATCCTATGCTCTTTAGGACTCAAAGTGTGTGAATAACGTACTATGAGGAACTCGTGCTTTGATACCATTCTGTCACGACCCCATTCCGCCCCTAGTAGAATGGTGCCATGATGGCCAGTAATCCGGGATTACCAAGGCCACTTGCAAGGATTCACACGCGAGTCAGAGTATACATATGGGGCTTACAAATGCGGAAGCAATAAATTAAAGGCTAAGTAGTCCATAAGAGCAGTGCATAAGTTGAATGAAATGTCATACATCATTACATAGCTTTAATACAACAAATGAGGTACAAAAATACATCTTGACCAAAAGGCTTCTCAGCCATCAAATACAAAATACAAGGAAATAACTAAGAAGCATGATCTTCAAGATGTTGCAAAACATAATCCAAAACACGTCGGCACACATATCGGCAAAAGACATCTGGGCGTCACCGCCGTCTTGCTCATCACCTACATATATATAGAGAGGGTGAGCTTGGATACTCAGTGAATGGTATAAATAATAAAAGGGTTTACATGAATGATATCCAAGATCTTTTAACAAAACAATACATGGAATAAATCAAGCTCATCTATCAAATCTTTCAAAGCTTCAAGGGATGCTTACTAACATCAATATATTACAAGAGATGACATTCCGGACAAACAAACCCACGCGGTAAAACCGTCAGTGGCAAGGCAAGACAAGACAAGACAAGCAAGATCTCAAAACAATGGTGTCGTTGCATTATAGTCCCCGGACACTAAGGACTTGTGCTACAAATGCTTATAGTCCCCTAGCACATACGGACTTCCAAACTTTGTGCTACAAATGCTTATAGTCCCCTAGCACATACGGACTTCCAAGAATGTCATCAAAGCAAGATACAATATTTGATACGCAAAATAGGGATAATCATTCATGCTTGTAAGTAATATCCGAACAAAGCAAAACAAGGTTTTATCAAAGCTTTATAACATATCTTTATTAAAATACCACTCACATAGCTCTTCGAACGTCGGGGTCAGGGCGAGTCCAAGTCCTACAAACACATGGCAAGTCTATTGAATGCACTTTTAAACAAGCGTCACATGCATACAAATGATCTCGGCATTCGCCAAAACTAAGTCAAATCAAAACAAATACTGTTTCTCATCTCGGGGAAAACATGCTGGGCACCAATCAGGTCTTGGCCGAGGTCCCACACCTTCTCGCCGAGGTGTGGTCCCGAGGGCCACTTTCAAGGATACATGAAGTCGGGAAAAATCTGGGTTTTCCCTCTGCTCAAGAACATGAAGAACATGAACATGAAAAATATGAAGGAAATGAATGCAAAGATCATAACTCATCATTATAAAACCTGAGATTTCATGCTATGAGTTTGAAAACATGGACCTGGGTACCCATACTAGAAGATCTTTGGGAAAACAAACACAAAAGCATGGATTTTAATGTAAGCTTTCGGATCAAACAAAGCTTTTCTTCAAGAACTCGTGAACACTAACTTTCTCTTTCTAAAACCAACTTTGAATCAATGCATGGCATGCAGAACAGATTCAATCGTGCAATGCAGCTAGATGATCAATAAGAACAACAAGAGTAGATTAAGATTCCAACCTCAAGACTCGAATCAAATGGTTTGAACTCTAAGAATCAAGCTTGTAATCTACTTTCTCACTCTAAAACTCCTCCTTCTTCTCCTAGAGCTTCTCTCTCCTCAAGAACAAAGATATGATACAAAATGATACTTCTCTCCCTCTGCGGTGTAACGCCCTCAAAATTAAACCCATTAAATATAAAACAAGACATGCATCATTAAAAGAAAACATTATATTATTTCAATCATCAGAGTATTACGAAATAAAACATCATAATAAATGCCCTACGGGCTTACATCTTGCCAAGCCAATACTTGGACACAATTCCATGAGTTCTAACTCAAAACAAATAAAGCCCTAGGCTTGAATGTTTACATAAAGTTCAAATAAAACAAATAAAATAAAACAAGTCTTCGAGTCCAAATCCTCACAAGCTAAGTCCTTGGAGGTAGTGAACCACCTGAACCTGAAAATGAAGTTCCCATATAGGGTGAGCCACAGCCCAGTAGAGAAATACTAAACCAAGCATAAGAATTAACTAAAGCAGTAGCATCTGATACATGGTTAACATCAAATAATCAATTTACAATTTTATGACACGAATGTCTACATTGCCTATGACACTTTGTCTATGGCATAACTCACCTTCCAACTATGGCACAGAACCTGGCCAAACAACTCAATATGGATAACAAATCAGGTTAAACCTTTCTTGCAACAAAATAAACACACATACTGGTGTTATAACAATCTCAATCAAATCCACTTCTATACTTCCCAACTGATACACATGGTGGTGATGTATCATATCAACAACAAATAGATAAGCATATGAGCTGTATCTCTGCTATAGGCGCGCATATAAGCAGCAACCCTGGGTTCATCCCCTATCTTCCCATAATCATTAACCGGTTTAGAGGTACATCCCCCATCTTCCCCTAAACCGTGGAGTACATCCCCTATCTCCTCCCATACACAAGTAATGCATATAAACATAAAGTCATATACATAATAAATGAATACATAAATTTAATGTATTAATCCAACTTTTATACTCAACAACTTAACCAAATGATTAGTTTCAATTTTGCCTAATCCACATGCAATGTCTACAACAATCATGGCTATCCTCCACCGATAGCCCAAAACAATTATTTCTAAACAAGAAATAAATATAACAACAAATGTAATTTCAACATCCTCAAAGGTAAGTATTTAAACTAACCAATTACATCATTAAACCACTAAATTCCCGAATCTCATGAATTAAACCCAATATCACAATCTTCCCTCAAATTAATTATATAAATTAATCTATGACAAACCCTAAGGTTTCTCCCAAAACTACCAAACTACCCCCACATACCAAAATACCACCACTTAGGATTAAAGCGTATAAATGGAGTAGGAAATCCCTACCTCGAAGATATAACTCAAAAAGAAGAAGATGAAGAGGATGCCCAAAACTTCAAAGTACTCCAAACCAATAATTTCTCCGATTAAATGAAAGCCCTCACTCTCCTCTATCTTATTTGTGAAGGAATTAGGGTAGAAATCCACTCTAGATAGATCAAACCTAGGAGAGAAGATAAGTTGGGAGAGAGAAAACTCGTAACCTAGGGTTTTATAAACTGAAAGAGGCTGAAAAACTGTTTTAAAACACGCTGCCGCGTATTTAAACTCGACAGGCCCGCTCGAGCGCACAAAACACCGCTCGAGCGTAAAGAACAAAAACAATGTCCGCTCGAGCGCAATGTTAACCGCTCGAGCGTAGATTCTCCCATTCCAGAACCCACGCGAAGAACACACTACCCCGCTCGAGCGTCAACAATACCGCTCGAGCTCAACCCGCTCGAGCTCATAAATCCCGCTCGAGCGTAGATATCACACCTGCAGAAGTTTTGCAGGGTTCACAAATACTGGAGGTGTGCAATCTCCGCTCGAGCGCAAGAAGGTCCGCTCGAGCGGAAAGGCGGAAAATTCAAAAATCTGGGGTTTGATCCCAGACTCAAACCACCCACTCGAAACAGGTCTAACACACCCTAAGACTCAAACAATGACGTTGAAGGATGACAACAACAATAATATGACAACAGAATCCACGGAACATAAGTCCAGATACAATAATCAAATGGGAAAAGACCGGGGTCGCTATAACCTCCCCCCCTTAAAGAATTTCGTCCCCGAAATTAAGCAAAAGTTTTCAAGAACAAGATTTCTCAATTCCCAAAGATATTATAAAACAATAAACAACAACTTGACTCAATCCCAGTCACTTCATCTCTTATCAAGAGGCATCTCACAATATGTATAAATTAACATATATTTCAACCTGCATCATTATTATGCATTATTCCTTTCAATGTTAACAATTTCCATATCACATTCAATCTCATGATATAAACAACACATTCAATATATAAATGTTATATTCCACTTCCATAAAAAGGCAAGTTCAAAATGCTAACATTAAACTCAAAGCATTATCAATGTTTTCCAACTTAAGACATATATAAAATTCTCAAGTTCCACAATATTATATAATCTAAATACAAGATTACAAATCAATAAACATATCCGGATATTTCTCACGGATTTCCAACTCACGTTCCCAAGTGGCTTCTTCCATTCCGTGATGCTTCCACAGAACTTTCACCAAAGGGATGGTTTTGCCTCGCAAAACTTGATCCCGCCTATCCAAGACCCGAATTGGTCTCTACTCATACGAAACATTCTCATCAACAACTAAATCGGTCCAATCCAATACATGTGATGGATCCGGCTCATACTTCCGAAGCATACTCACATGAAACACGTCATGAACTCCGGATAATTGCGGTGGTAAAGCTAAGCGATATGCAGCCTCTCCAATCCTCTCAAGGATCTCAAAAGGACTAATAAACCGAGGGGACAACTTCCCACTCTTCCTAAACCTCATTAAACCCCGCCTAAGTGATATCTTCATAAAGACATGATCACCCACTTCAAACACCAAAGGTCTCCTCCTACGGTCGGCATAAGATTTCTGACGACTCTGAGCCGTAACAAGCCCCCTACGGATAAGCTCAACCTTCTCCGTCGTTTCCCTCACTAACTCTGGACCCAACAAAGGTGCATCACCTACCTCGGCTCAACAAACTGGAGACCTACACGGTCGGCCATACAAGGCCTCAAATGGTGCCATACCGATACTAGACTGAAAACTGTTGTTGTAGGCAAACTCCACTAATGGTAAGTGCCTCTCCCACGACCCACTAAAGTCGAGAACACAACCCCGAAGCATATCCTCAAGGATCTGAATAGTACGCTCGGACTGCCCGTCAGTCTGAGGATGATAAGCCGTGCTAAAAGCCAACTTAGTGCCTAAAGCACTCTGCAAACTCTGCCATAACCTTGCAGTGAAACGAGGATCTCTATCTGAGACGATCGTCACTGGGACCCCGTGCAACTTCACCATGTCCCGAATGTACAAATCGGCAAGATGATCTACTGAATCTCTAACGCGCATAGGAATGAAGTGCGCCGACTTAGTCAACCGGTCTACAACCACCCAAATAGCGTCACTACCCCGCTGAGTTCTCGGAAGACCCACAACGAAGTCCATAGTGACATGCTCCCACTTCCACTCGGCAATAGGCAAGGGTTGCAACAAACCCGCTGGCCTCTGATGCTCAGCCTTCACTTGCTGGCAAGTAAGGCACCTAGACACGAAAGCTGCCACATCTCTCTTCATACCTCGCCACCAAAATTGGCGACCCAAATCCCGATACATTTTAGTGCCCCCCGGATGCACCGCAAGGCGCGAATGATGAAACTCTCGGAGTACCTCCTCTCGGCAAGACTCCGGCACAAACAAACGGTCTCGGTATCTCACACTCAGGTCGGGATACACCGCTAAACCCTTCTCAACTGAACTTGGAGTAACAAAATTTGCCTACCCCTTCTCTCGTACTGAGTTAACTAACCGGGTTTGCTACACCGTGACATTCAATACTACCAAGTAGCCGCTCATACCGATCATACAAGCCAACATAGTACCTTCATCCACCAACGACCTATAGGGTCTATCTTTTATTTTGACTCTCATCTATCACTCACCCCGAGGGTACAACCAAGACACCCAACCCCCGTGCTAGACCACTAGCCAATGCTAAGGTGCGAATCTATTACCTTCGATCCAAATAAAGGAATCTAGAAAACTTAGGAAACATCCATTATACTACTGCCCGAAATATAGTACCAGGCTACTCACAACATACCACTCCCGATACGACAACCACTACCTTATATAGGGACTAACGTCCCTTTACTCAAAACGGCCAAACAGTACACATACAATCTTGGCAACCCTACCTACCATGAAGGTACAAGTCCAATCTTAACAAAATTACGCATTATGCCCCCGTAGGACACCATATTAAATACATACAACAACTAGTATAAATCGCCCACTTCGCATCCTCTCGAGTTCACCCGTCAGTAGACCAAAATCTATACCACGCACAAAATTTTAAATGGGTAACACCCCTAAAATCCCACACACTCGGCAAGTAAAACAGTTCTCGCCCCTATATTGCTTGGGTTAAGACACGCAACTCTCGGTGGTTCTCAACTTATGAACACATGGCTCCTTAGCCCTTATCTTTCCCAAATCAAGTCACACGCATAAAATGCATCTATACCAAAAATTTTATGGTCTTACAGCAGCTTATTACATTAATAAAACTTTAGAGCTATAACTAGCTCCAATCCACCCAATCCATGGAAATTAACAAACAAGGCATATATATATATATAGATAACCAAACAGTTTAAATGTTTCAACATTCCCAGAACACATAGGTTACACAACCGAACCTAATAGTCACAAAACAATATTCCACTGATGACAAAACGAATTAGTCAAAATAAAATCAGCCCATCGGTATCACCACCACTGCTGCCCCTTGCTGGACCACCAAAGTTGGTCAACTCCAAACATAAGATAATCTACGAGCTCCCAAGCCACGGACAAGAACTACCGATGTGTCCCCTCTGTCCACATCGGGAACAACCACAAACTTCCCCAACTGGGGCTTTGGAACTCGACTCTACTGAGGTCCGCGAAGTCTGGCCTGCTAGTCCCCCAAAACGACACTGCTCCTGCCCAGTCGAATGAAACTGAGCCTGACTAGGTTGCAAAACCCTTAAAGAAGCCCCCGGCTGTTTACAAAAACGTCGAAAATGACCTGGCTGATTACACACCCAACAAGTAGGCGGTGCCTGAGTACGAGATTGGTTCAAAGTCTGGGTTGATGAAGACCCCAACAACTGCTTCTCCACTGAGCCCGGTTGGCCAAAAGATTCTAGTGGTGCTACTACTGGTCGAACTGCCAATCTAGCCCTCTTCTTCTGAGGGCAAACCGAAACCTTGTGGCCCAGCAGACCACACTTGAAACAAGTAACAACCTCCCGTTCATCCTTACCCGAATCTAGACTAGGCACTGGAAAAGTGGAGCCAAACAAAGCTCTCTGAAATTGCTGCGGATTAAAACCCTTCTGTTTCTTAGAAGGCCTACCAACACTCTGAATCACAGGAGTCGCCGAAATGACCTCTTCCCTAACCCGACCAACACTCATAATCGTGGCCCCTTCCCTATTTTGCCCCATAGCTAGTACTGCTGCCTCCACATGAGTCGCAGCTTTAACAAGCACACTGTAACTCCTATTCCAAGAACCCGCAATCCTAACACGGATGTCGTCACACAGCTTACTCTCAAACTCCGCACAACGCAATTCCTCCGTCTCCACTAACTCTGGAGCAAACATTGACAGGTTAGCAAACCACGCTTCAAACTGTACCAAAGGTGTAGTACCTTGGCGTAACCCCACAAACTGTTTCCTCAATTCTTCCCGAGCCGAAGGAGGGAAATCAAAACTTCCTCGCCCTGACATCCTAATACAGGTAACAAAGGCGTTCGCACATTACTAAGTGTGCCAAAACTACAACACTCGCGTCCTAATACATTGGACAACAATAAATCATACCACGTAAGCACATAATCACATAAGCACCTACGAATTTCATTCCTGGATAATGATAGTCCCGAGGCGTCACTAAAGTTCCGGTTGGAAACAACATTGATCAAGTGCCTTTCCAACAAGACTTTCAGAGACTCAAGGGTCCAGTCAACATCCTAGAAACTACATTCCATACCCACATAGTCACATAAACATGTTATCACATAAGCATGTAATCATTACACTAAGTCTCTATCAAACGAGACGAACCCATTGTGATTCTAATCACTTCCCACGTACCCAAAGTATTCGAACCCGGTACGCTCTGATACCAAGTTGTAACGCCCTCAAAATTAAACCCATTAAATATAAAACAAGACATGCATCATTAAAAGAAAACATTATATTATTTCAATCATCAGAGTATTACGAAATAAAACATCATAATAAATGCCCTACGGGCTTACATCTTGCCAAGCCAATACTTGGACACAATTCCATGAGTTCTAACTCAAAACAAATAAAGCCCTAGGCTTGAATGTTTACATAAAGTTCAAATAAAACAAATAAAATAAAACAAGTCTTCGAGTCCAAATCCTCACAAGCTAAGTCCTTGGAGGTAGTGAACCACCTGAACCTGAAAATGAAGTTCCCATATAGGGTGAGCCACAGCCCAGTAGAGAAATACTAAACCAAGCATAAGAATTAACTAAAGCAGTAGCATCTGATATATGGTTAACATCAAATAATCAATTTACAATTTTATGACACGAATGTCTACATTGCCTATGACACTTTGTCTATGGCATAACTCACCTTCCAACTATGGCACAGAACCTGGCCAAACAACTCAATATGGATAACAAATCAGGTTAAACCTTTCTTGCAACAAAATAAACACACATACTGGTGTTATAACAATCTCAATCAAATCCACTTCTATACTTCCCAACTGATACACATGGTGGTGATGTATCATATCAACAACAAATAGATAAGCATATGAGCTGTATCTCTGCTATAGGCGCGCATATAAGCAGCAACCCTGGGTTCATCCCCTATCTTCCCATAATCATTAACCGGTTTAGAGGTACATCCCCCATCTTCCCCTAAACCGTGGAGTACATCCCCTATCTCCTCCCATACACAAGTAATGCATATAAACATAAAGTCATATACATAATAAATGAATACATAAATTTAATGTATTAATCCAACTTTTATACTCAACAACTTAACCAAATGATTAGTTTCAATTTTGCCTAATCCACATGCAATGTCTACAACAATCATGGCTATCCTCCACCGATAGCCCAAAACAATTATTTCTAAACAAGAAATAAATATAACAACAAATGTAATTTCAACATCCTCAAAGGTAAGTATTTAAACTAACCAATTACATCATTAAACCACTAAATTCCCCAATCTCATGAATTAAACCCAATATCACAATCTTCCCTCAAATTAATTATATAAATTAATCTATGACAAACCCTAAGGTTTCTCCCAAAACTACCAAACTACCCCCACATACCAAAATACCACCACTTAGGATTAAAGCGTATAAATGGAGTAGGAAATCCCTACCTCGAAGATATAACTCAAAAAGAAGAAGATGAAGAGGATGCCCAAAACTTCAAAGTACTCCAAACCAATAATTTCTCCGATTAAATGAAAGCCCTCACTCTCCTCTATCTTATTTGTGAAGGAATTAGGGTAGAAATCCACTCTAGATAGATCAAACCTAGGAGAGAAGATAAGTTGGGAGAGAGAAAACTCGTAACCTAGGGTTTTATAAACTGAAAGAGGCTGAAAAACTGTTTTAAAACACGCTGCCGCGTATTTAAACTCGACAGGCCCGCTCGAGCGCACAAAACACCGCTCGAGCGTAAAGAACAAAAACAATGTCCGCTCGAGCGCAATGTTAACCGCTCGAGCGTAGATTCTCCCATTCCAGAACCCACGCGAAGAACACACTACCCGCTCGAGCGTCAACAATATCGCTCGAGCTCAACCCGCTCGAGCTCATAAATCCCGCTCGAGCGTAGATATCACACCTGCAGAAGTTTTGCAGGGTTCACAAATACTGGAGGTGTGCAATCTCCGCTCGAGCGCAAGAAGGTCCGCTCGAGCGGAAAGGCGGAAACTTCAAAAATCTGGGGTTTGATCCCAAACTCAAACCACCCACTCGAAACAGGTCTAACACACCCTAAGACTCAAACAATGACGTTGAAGGATGACAACAACAATAATATGACAACAGAATCCACGGAACATAAGTCCAGATACAATAATCAAATGGGAAAAGACCGGGGTCGCTATAACGGGCTGACTTATCACTCAGCTCGGACACGTGGCAATGGCTGGTTGGTTCAACTCCAAAAAGGTGACTGATTGAAAAGACAAGACTATGACAAGGTGTGTTCAACAAGCTAGGTGGCGAGGGACTCCGGCGAGTAATGACATCGGCTAACAACAAGACTTCGGCAAGCAAGGGAACAATGACCTCGGCCAGAAAGGACAACACTTGGCCCAGCTGTGCCACACCTCGGCCTAGATGTGCCACACCTGGGTCTAGGTCGTACCAGTCTAGGGCAAGATCACTTGGGTTCAAGGGTAACATCTCGGCCCAGATAGTACACATCTCGGCCTTGGTGATGAACACCTCGGCCTAGATAATGATATCTCGGCCAATATGTCAGGGTGCGGGTGAAGGCCAACCAGAGAAATCCCAAGATGGTCCTAAGTGTAAGAGTACCAAAGGGGCGACCTAGGCTCAAGATGACCTCGGCTGAAACACATACACACCAAGAAGGAACATAACATTCAAGTGACACTTATGCAAGACAAGTCAAGATTTGAAATGCAAGCTTAATCAGAGCAAAATCATGTAAAATGCATATGAGTACGGTTAGGGCAGTGTGAGGGTCTTTACATAAACTATTGAGAAATATTGCTTTACACTCTAAACTACGAAAGCATACAAATGAGCCCCTAAGTTGTTTTATTTTGACTCCTTCCATTAAGGAGTTTAATTGATACTTTTTTATAATTTATGGAGTTAATTTATATGTTTTTATAATTTAAAGAGTCAGTATAATATTTCTTAATAATTTAGAGAGCTTTTATGTAAATAAAAATAACCACAGTGGTGCACCTAAAAATAGTGCAAAGGGGACAATGCTAAATTATTTAAAATTTCAAGGAATTGGAGTAAAATAATATATGTTTTTTTTTTTAAATACTTACAATGAGTTTTTTTTTTTTAAATATTCAAAAAAAAATTAGACAATTGACTCACTTTTCAAACTATTTGGGAAACTAACCTTCTTTTTGAAATCTCATTTTAAAAATATAATTTTAAATTAAAATTGTATTTTCAACATGCAATTTCAACTTGAAATCGCATACTGAAAACGTAATTTCATGATGACATGGACTTTATTAAGATATATTACATTTTTAATTTAAAATTGTTTTTTAAAATGTGATTTCAGAAAGTAAGTTAATTTTTCAAATAGTTTAAAAATTGGATCAATTCTCTAAATTATTTTTTTTAGAATATTAAAAATAAAAAATAAAAAGCCTGTACTTACAATTGCATGAGAATAATGAGATTTTCTTAAAAATTTGATGGGCCTAGCCCCTGGGGCAAAGGGATGGGTCATATTCATTGTCAGTCTTCAAAATATGTATTTTGTTTTATTTTAAGTCCTAATATTTTAATTGTATTAATTTGGTTCCATATTTATTTAAGTAATTCTCAATGTCGTAGGTCAATTGACAAAAATGTCACTTTTGTTATCAATTGTAGATAAAAAGTTGAAGTAGGAAAAAGAAAAGTGAAATGAAAAGTGTAAGTAAAATGTGAATGAAATATATTTATATTTTATTTAATTTTACACATATTTTCTCTTTCTTTTTATAAACCTTTTTCTAAATTTATGAACTAAATACAATTTCAATGAAAATTAATAGATTATGGATCAAATTGACACGTTTGAAATGAACAAGAATAAATCTACACGTATCAACTGGTATATCAATTCATATACTAACAAATGATGTTGCACAGTTTTATTAGTTTTGAGTCTTTGTAATTTGTATAATGGGTGTGGTTCAAAGTTTTGAAATTGTAATGCTATAGCATGTGTTAGTACACTAATTGACATACCAATTAATGCGTATAACACCACTAATTGAACAATGCTATATATCTCTCATTTCTTATCAAAATTGTTTACTCCTAGGCACAAAATAATGGGACTCATATATTATAAATGCATATGAGGCTCACTCACTTGTGTCTTGGGATCAGAAAATAGATTAAGAAATGAGATTATATGTAACATTTTTTATTTGAAATATTAGGAATCAAAATGACACAAAACGCACTATTTGTGTATTTAACCCAAAAATTAAAGACAATTGATACAATTATACTTACATTAACTAAATTGACACAAAATGTAAATTACAAGAATAACTAATATAATTTGGAGTATAACAAATATCACTAAACAGGTAACCTTCGTTGTTGCCCCTCCAAGTTATGATCCACAAGTATGTGTGACACATTCAACAACATTTGGTAAGCCAATTCAGTAATTGAGCCACGCATTACCTTACAAAGATAAAGCACCATGAGATTAAAAGAGACAATCCAAACATTGGAACAAGAATTAGTAGAAGTAAAATTTGAGTGAGAGCTCCTGAATAGAGACTAATATGACCATAAATTGTTCAATAATTTGTATATTGAGTCCAAGTTATTATCAAAGTTGCTAATGCCAGTGCATAAAGGAGTACAAGGATGATGAAGGCTAACATAATTATGTAGTGGGCTTCGAATGGAGAACAATTCTTATTTTGGTACTCAAGGAAGCTAGTCGAAGCAGGGATGAGAAAGATTTTTCTCTCTTGTGCTATCATCACACACACACACAAATCAATTTAGTGTAAAATTTAACATATACACATACACAGATGTCTTAAATATATATTTGAGGAAAAAAATGCAAGTCAATGAAAATGTAACTACCATTGACACTTCAATAAAATATGTAGTCAATTTTATTTTATTTTATTTTATTTTATTTTATTTCACTTCAATAAAAAATGTAAAGTTGATCAGAGGTGTTTGTGAAAACTTTGTTTCAATTTATGTATAGCGATCTCGGGTTTTACACCGTGTGTACAGTGATCCGGACTTGTTTCCGTGGATGTTAGTAGTTGCTTATATCTTGTTTGCATCCTTTCGTACTTTATATTTGAGTTATAGGATGTGTTGGGCAGGTTTGTTATAGGTTGGTTGAACTTAGAAACCAAAAGTAGTTGCCCAGATTTTTGCCTTCACGCTCGAGTGGAGATTTTGACGCTCGAGCGGGCCCTTCGTTGTTGCTTCTCCGCTCGAGCGGGTGTTTTGACGCTCGAGCGTGATTTTCCATCTCCCAGTATTTCCTCTGCAGTGTTGGACGCTCGAGCGTCAGTTTTGACGCTCGAGCGGGTAGTTTGATGCTCGAGCGAGGGACCTGGTTCAGCAAAAGTTCTGGGAGTGTGTATCCGGCGCTCGAGCCGGAGTGTGGACGCTCGAGCGTAAGTCTGTGAGTGACGCTCAAGCGGGGTTTTCCACACTCGAGCAGGGCGATTTTTATAACAACTTCGGGATTCCATTTTTGAACCACTTTTTCATATCTCTTCTCTCTCTTACTTTTTCAAAAGACACCATTGGAGAGCTTCTCTCTCTAAACCCTTCCCTTCTCTCTAGGTATTGATCTAGTAGGAGTTGTTTCCTCACCTTTGGCCTTTACAAAAGTTGTGTTGATCGTCGAGGGCTACGTTTTGATCCGAGCATATTGAGTTTTGGAGCACTTTGAGTTTCGTCGTCTTCTTCCTTGGAGCTCCAAATTTGAGGTAGGGATATCCTACTCCTCTTTATGAGCTTTGTCTTTGAATTTTTGCATTTTGATATGTTGGGAGTTGTTAGGTAATTTTGAGAAAAGTTTGGGTCTTTTGTGTAATTTAACAAAAGTTGGGATTTTGTTTATATAAACCTATATGCATGTTTAGCATAGAGAAATGAGATCAAGATTGGATTATTAGTGAAAATGGAACCTTAGAGTTGTGATGTTAATTACGGGGAATGCCCAAATTGCATTGAATAATTAATTGGTATAATTAATTTGAGAAATGAGGAATTGAATTGAGAATGTTGGAATGTATGGGATTAAAAGGTGTTGTTGGATTATTTATCACTCACCTAATTACAATGTTGAATATATATCTATTTGGTGCATTTATTTTCTATTTAGAAATAACTGCTTTGGGCTATCGGTGGAGGATAGTCTTGATTGTTGTAGACAATGCATGATGATTAGGCAAACAAAAACTAATCGGTTGAGTATGCTATAGGATATAGCGGATGGAATAATACATTAACTTTATGTATTAATTGATTGTATATGATCTATGTTTATATACATGTGTTGTGTGGGAGGAGATAGAGGATGTACTCCACGGTTTAGGGAAAGATAGGGGATGGACTTCTAAACCGGATTTGATTTGACATTGATACAGCACTACAATGTGTATCAAGTATGGATTATGGAAGTGTTTGAATTGATTTTATATAGCACTAAAATGTATATCGTTATCAATTGTGAAGCATAGAAGTATTTTTATGTGATATTGATACAGCATCAAAATGTGTATCTTTCGTGAAATATGGAAGTGGTTTATGTGTTTTAAGGATGAGTCTCGGTCTCATTAAGTTATTTGACTAGATTCTGAGTCTTGTTTTCAAACTCAAAGTTGAAAAAGAAGTGGGAAATGAAATGTAACATGGACATGAATGTCATGAAACTGTAATGTGATAAGTGGGAATATAAGTGTGGACCATCTATCAAATGTTGTTATTTTGGTCTTTGTTCATAGTTGGTTTAGTATGTTTCTATTGGGCTGTGGCTCATCCTATATGGGACATCATTTTCAGGTGCAGGTAGCATGCCACCTCCAAGGACATAGCTTGGGAGGCTAGAGGCAGACAGACTTTTGTCGTTTTGTTATCTTTTGATGTAATATATGTAAATTTCAGGCCAAGGGCTTAATGTGTATTTGAGTTAGCACTCTTTTATTTGTAACCAAGTGTTAACTTGGAAAGCTGTAAGCCCGTAGGGCATTTGCTTTTGTTGTTAACATGTATTACCTTTTGTAAGGAACTTCTCTGATAAATGGAAAGGTGTTTATTTCTTATATCAATGCATGTCAATATTGATGGGTTTAATGTTATTATTTTGAGGGCGTTACATTATGGTTATGGTTTGCTTAAAAAAAATGTTAACAATAAGACTGAGGATCCTCCTCATTTCAACTCACTCAAAAAGTTGTTTTAATCATATTTTAAAACTTTTATATTTTGAAATTTTTATATAATTTAACAATTGTGAGTGAATTAAGTAATGTAAACATAAGAGTTTGTTATATAGGATTCCTGCCAAGAAATAAGATCTTCGCACCATTCATACCTACAAGTTTTAAGTTGAGGATTTTGAACGAATTAGAAGTTAAAAGGGGTATGAATACCATTTATTTATTTTTTTTAAATCAATACTGTTTGATTTGGATATAAATTTAGGATAAAAAATGAAAAAAAAAAAAGGCAAAATATGAATGAAATATTATTACATTTCATCTATATTTTATATATGTTTTCTCTCTTTCTTTTTAAATCCCTTTCTAAATTCGTGAATTATTTTATTTTATTTTATTTTATTTTACTTTTTATCTGAGAAATGCTTGAAGGCTACAAAAAAGCATCAGCCAAAAGCAACTTCGAAAGTGCAGCAGGAGGATTTATAACCCAGTCAAAAGGAAGAACACCATGAAGATGAGCTGTTGTTACCCAATGAGCCACTCCATTGGCCTCCCTAGGTATCCAAGCATAGGAAACATTTAAGATAGAAGTCACAGCCTGAATATCATGCATGATTGCAGAACAGTCCCATGGAGGAACTAGCTCAGAAACACACAATGCAATCACCTCTTGGTTGTCACTTTCCACTTGAATATTCAAAAGACCCAGAGCTCAGAGAAACATGCCAAGCGAATAACATGTGTTTTTCCTTGTTTAGCTGAAGAAGAGTAGACAATGGAGACCATTCCATCAACAAGTTTTCTTTGGCTATCTCAAAGAATCACAACCACTGCTGCTTTTCCATCAAGAGTAAAGAAGCTGGTATCACAGTTAATCTTCATAGAGCCAGGGAAGGGTTGGACCCATCTGGGATGAGAGCGACCTGGTAAAGAATTTTGCTGTGAAGTGTTACTGAGTGGTGCTGCGGATGTTCAATTTCCCACCAATAAGCACAGGCATGTCGAACAACCCGATGTGGATCCATACAACAATAATTAAAAACCTAGTCATTTCTACTTTTCCATATGCACCTGTTAAAATATAATTTGTAATCTAGAAAAATCTAGAGTAGTTGATGAATAATTTATGAAGATATTTATCTAGAAAAATCTAGAGTAGTTAATGAATAATTTATGAAGATATTTATCTAGAAATATCTAGTAGATTGAAATAATCTATCTAGATATTTAATAATGATAGAAATATCTAGAAATGTATAATAATGATGTTGGAAAATATCAAACCTTTCTAGAACCTTTCTAGAAGAGGTTAAGATGATGATGTTCTCTATATAAAGCCATGAGCTAATTGTAAATATGCATGCAAGAATCTTGACTTGTACTCAACATAATAAGAAAAAGTTTTCTTATATTTGCATCTCTACCTTATCTTTTTCTATAATTCCCCTCCTAACTTGCCCAAGTTCTTATCAAATATACCTTGTCACCCCAACAATTTTGGTATCAGGGCCCAGGTTCCCCTCACCTATTCTAAAGCCTTCAAACCTCTTCCTTCAAATACTATTCTCACATGGAAACAAGCTCTTCCACTTTCAACTATGCACAAACTCTCATCCCTATATTTGAGGGAGAGAACTATGAATATTGGAGCATCCAAATGAAAACTTTATTTGTCTCACAAGACTTGTGGGAACTAGTTGAAGATGGTTTTGAGGCACCAGCAAATGATGAAAAACTTGCAACTTAGACAGAAGCACGTCGGAAGCAGTAGAAGACAAACAAGAAAAAGGATGCAAGTGCTCTTCTCAACATACGACAAGGGGTGAGCAAATTTATCTTTCCTAGAATCATGGGTTCAAAAACATCTAAAGAAGCTTGGGATATATTAAAGTTTGAATATCAAGGTTTTGATAAGGTCATCTCCATTAAACTACAAACATTATAGAGAGATTTTGACAATCTAGCAATGAAGGGTACTTAATCTATTAATGAGTTTTTTTCCCGAGTTGCTGGAATTGTCAACCAAATTAGAAGTTATGGAGACAACCTTGATGACAATAGAATTGTTGAAAAAGTTTTAAGAAGTTTACCTAAAAAATTCGAGCATATTGTTGCTGCCATCGAGGAATCCAAAGATTTGTGTAAACTTACTAGAATGAGCTAATGACTTCTCTTGAGGCACATGAACAAAGAATGAGCAGATTTACAAATCAGTCAATGGAGCAAGCATTTCAATCCAAAGTCAATATTGGAGACAAGAAGCAAGAAAATCAAGGAAGGGATTCATTTCAAAGAAGGAGCATGGCCGGAAAAGGACGAGGAGGCCGAACCTCATTTCAAGCCTGGAACAGAGGAAGAGACTACAATAGTCAAAAAAAATTCAGCGGTAACTCTAACTCTCAATGCACTATTTGCAAGAAATTTAATCATGCATCTAAAGATTGCAGATTTAGGTGCAAGAGATGCAAAAATTCAAATCATTCACAACATGATTACTGGTTCAACAATGATAAAGACAAAGCTAATTTTTCTGAAGAAAATGAAGCAGAACAATTATTTTCTTGCATGAATGCCCAACAAGAGTCAGAAAATGTTTGGTATTTGGATAGTGGATGCAGTAATCATATGACAGGCAATCGCAAGATTTTTGTGCAACTAGATGAAAAAGTCTCTTCTCAAGTAAAGCTTAGTGATGGAAAACTACAAAATGTTGAAGGAAAGGGAATCATCTCCGTCCATACAAAGGGAGGTAACAAAAAATTAATTTATGACATTCTTTATGTTTCGGGGCTAACCCAAAATCTATTAAGTGTGGGGAAATTAATAAAAAAAGGTTATGCAGTAAATTTTAATAATGATGAATGCATAATCTCTGACAAAAAGAAAAATCATATAGTGGAAAAAGTCAAAATGACTCCAAACAAAGTTTTTCCTCTTGTAATGCCACTAAATGATAATTTTGCCTTTAAAAGTGAAAACACCAACGATCCATATCTATGGCATCTTAGATATGGACATCTAAATTACAAGGGTATGAAATTATTAAAAGAAAAAGATATGGTTATAGGATTGCCTCACATTGGCAAAATCAATAAAATTTGTGAAGGATGCATTTATGGAAAAAATGCATAGATTGTCATTTCCAAAGACTTCTTGGAGAGCCAAAGCACCTTTGGAGTTGGTGCATGCAGATATTCGTGGGCCTTGCCGAACACCATCTCTTGGTAACAAAAGATATTTTCTATTTTTTGTTGATGATTATACTTGAATGATGTGGATTTATTTTCTTGATAGAAAATTAGAAGCCTTCTCAGTATTTCTGCAGTTTAAAGCTTTGGTGGAAAAACAAAGTGACAAAGAAATCAAAATGTTGAGGACAGATTGTGGCAGAGAATTCATTTATACTCCATTCATGAATTACTGTAAAGAAAATAGGATTAAAAGACAACTCACAGTTCGACACTCTCCTCAACAAAATGGAGTTGTAGAACAGAAGAACTGAACAATTGTGGAGATAGCACGAAGCATGCTAAAAGGCAAAGGTCTTCCTAACAAATTTTAGGCTGAAGCTGTCAATACTACTGCTTATATTCTAAACCGATCTCCCACGAAGGCTGTCCAAAACAAAACACCATATAAGGCATGGCACAAACAAAAGCCCTAGGTAAATCTTTTCAAAGTCTTCGGTTGTCTTACTTATGCCTTAATTCCTTCCCAAAAAAGGGAAAAATTTGATGAGAAATAAGAGAAATATATATTCATTGGATATAGCAACGAATCAAAAGGATATCGTCTGTTCAATCCAATGAAAAATGAATTGGTAATCTCTAGAGATATCATATTTGATGAAATGACAGCATGGAAGTGGGATGTTAACTCCATCCTAGAGCAGAAGGAAATTGAATTTAGTGAAACAACAGAAAGAGAAGGATCTTCAACTCACCAAGTAAGCCCAAACCAAAGCCCATATAAAACTCCAAGCCCAAAGCCAAGAAATGACTCGCCAAGAAGCTTTTCATCTGAAGAATCTGAAACAATACCAAGAAAGGTACGTTCCTTAAGAGAAATATATGAAACTTATGATGTAGCATTTTTTGCTTGTGAGCCATAGCTTTTTGAAGAAGCTGTGAAAGAAGAAATTTGGAGAAAGGCAATGGATGAAGAAATTGAAACTATTGAAAAAAATTACACTTGGGATCTTGTTGACCTACCCAAAGACAAAGATGTGATCGGACTTAAATGGGTCTACAAGACTAAATATAAAGAAGATGGCTCCATCCAAAAGCATAAGGCTCGTTTAGTTGCAAAAGGCTACTCACAACAACCTGGAATAGACTTCAATGAAACATTTGCTCCAGTTGCTCGCATGGAGACAATAAGAACCATTCTTGCCTTGGCTGTACAAAATGAGCTACCAGTATATCAGCTAGGTGTCAAATTAGCTTTTCTCAATGGAGAGCTTGAAGAAGAAGTTTATGTTGAACAACCACAAGGGTACATAATCAAAGGAAAAGAAGATAAGGTTTACCGACTTCGGAAGGCACTGTATGGACTAAAGCAAGCACCCCGAGCCTAGAACAACAACATTGACAAGTATTTTTGTCAAAATGGTTTTCAAAGAAGCCAAAGTGAACCATCACTATACATCAAGAAAGGAGGTACGCAAGACTTTCTCATGGTTTGCCTATATGTTGACGATTTAATCTATACAGGAACTAAACGATCAATGGTAGAAGAATTTAAAAGAGCCATGATAAAAGAGTACGAGATGACTGATTTGGGACTTATGAGATATTTTCTCGGTATTCAAGTGAAGCAGTCAAAGGGAGAAATATTTATCTCTCAAGGAAAATATCTTGAAGATTTATTGAAGAAATTTCATATGTCTGACTGCAAATCAGTTTCTACTCCAATCTCTTTAAATGAGAAGTTGCAAGTAAATGATGGAGCAGAGAAAGTTGATGCTACCGCCTATCAAAAATTGGTTGGTTCACTAAATTATCTCACTAATACAAGGCCAGACATTGTTTACTCTGTAAATCTTATTTTCAGATTTATGCATGAGCCAAGCAAGCTACACTATGTAGCAGCAAAGCGAATTCTTCGGTATCTTCAAGGGACCACGAATCTCGGCATCAGGTATGTGAAAGAAAATGACAGTAAACTCATTGGCTACACTGATAGTGATTAGGCAGGATCATTGGATGATCGAAAGAGTACATCAGGTTATGTATTTTGTATTGGCTCAAAAATTATCTCTTGGAGTTCTAAGAAGCAAAAGACTGTAGCTCTATCATCAGCAGAAGCAGAATATATTGCAGCTACATATGCAACTTGTGAAGTAGTCTGGCTTAGAAGAATTCTCTCAAATATGGAGCACAAAGAGAAAGGTTCCACTACAATTTTTTGTGATAGCATGTCAGCCATTGCAATGAGCAAAAATCCAGTATTCCATGGCAGGACAAAGCACATTGAACTACGACATCATTTTATTCGAGACAGTGTACAGAAAGGTGAAATCCAATTGGAGTTTCACTGAATCCTTCAATTTGGCATACCAGATGGCCGCAATACCTGACAGGGTCCTGCCAAAAAAGGAGAGCTTCTGTAATCTTGTCAAGCCCATCGGGCGCAAAACATCTGAAAACAAACTCAAGTGGACCATAGGATCTCCTGACCCATCAAAACGGTCGATGTAAGGCATCTTGAACCTGTCCGGCAGTGTCACAGCTGCGTCGGTGTACCCGTCCTCAATGTCCGGGATGGACTTTACCCCCTGGGATTTCTTGAACAACTTTTCAAGCTTGGTTAACTTCAACGCTGTATGGTCTACCTCGAACTCAAAGGGAGAGTCCGGTGGGTTGATTGGCGCTTTAGACAGCTGGGGTAAAATTGGGGGCGGAGCCGGCCCTACCGGAATGTCCGTACCTTCCTGGACATTGGGTGTTTCCCCGGGTGTCTGAACCCCTGGTGGTGGAGGAGCTTGATGCGAAGCAGATGCTCCGTTCTGCTGTTGCAACCTAGTGATGAGCTCGGCTTGCTGAGCCATGATTGCAGCCTGCTGCTTGGAAAATTCCGCCTGGCGGACAGCGTCTTGCTGCATGAGTTTCATACTTTCTTGCATCTGACGCATCATTGCCTCCATCCCTGACGTATTCTGTTGATCCATTTGACTGAATGGTATATCTAACTCTGTGACAAAAAAAACTGAGGCCTCAGCCTGACTGTTCACTGGTGAGGTGGATAAGGGCCACTGATCTGGTAACTGCTGAACTGGTGATTTGTGCCTGACTGGCCCTTTTACCCTGCCTCTGGCAAAGGAACACTGATTGCCCTTGAACTGAATCTCTAACCTGACAAAGTCTATCAGCACAAGTTCGATGAACCTTGGGGGATATCGGAGCCTTCTGAAGCTATGGTTCCAGGACTACCTAGCAAAAGAGAAAACAGACAGCACCTCAGCTCAACTTCACCAAAACAGATACGAGCGTAGCTGAATGACCGCACTCATTACTGATTTCTGCCCCAAAATTCTGCCCCAAATCTGAGTCTGATGCCCACAGATAAAGCTGACTCCCAAATACTAATAGTAATGCCCGCAGGCCTGATGCCCAGACTTGTAAACCGATACATGCATTCCTGTAGAGACGCACTCTAAAAGCACATAGCAGACAAGTGAGAGCCAAAACACCCCTATGTTGGGGTAGGGTTTCCCTGTCCTATTTTGTCAGGAGCTAGGGTTTCACTACGCACACAGCGGTTTCAAACAACCTATCGGGTAAGCAACCTGTCCTAGTTTGGAATGGTTACAGTGGATTCCGAATATGCACTAGGTCGAATGGTCAAAAAGGGTGCCCCGGTAAAACCGGGGTTTGTGTTCCCATACTGGCAGAACCCACAACCGGTCAGCCTTATGGTCACGCCTTGACAAGACAAGCCTCCGGCAAACCGTTCAGGAATAGCAGATGGCAAACACGGTGTCCTAGGCGCACCAATGCAAATGCAATGCAAAGAAACACATAAGTGTAGTCAAAACAAGATATCATGAGTTCGAGTCAAGTTCTCTAAATCCCCAGCAGAGTTGCCAGAAACTGTAGACGTCCCCGAACGCCCCGGGAGGGTTAAGTCCCGTTCTGTTCATTTGGGCTCACTACAGTTCAAGGACTCGATTGTCACGGTTCTAAATCTTGAACCAAAGAGTCCAAATCCGGCAAATCGTTTTTGAAAACAGATTTTTGAAAGAAGTGCCAAACATGGACTGCTTTGCCAGATACAGAGTCGCCACCTAAATATTTTTTATGGGGAAATTTAGGAAACCCTGACTCGGTGCCAAAGGCCACGTGTCCGTCATCACCAAAGTTGTCTCGGCTCGGGAACTTGGGTACGATTGGGGAAGGTCACTTCGTGAGCACCCCCACTCGCCCGGTCAAAGACCGGCCTCTACTAACCATGATATCTATTTTTGAAAACATTGTGTGTTCTTATTCCGGTTATTAGCCTAGATTACTACGTGATGCGCACGGCATACAAGTATAGACTGGATCGCCTGAATTGAAACAACACATTTCATTGTTTGTTTTTTGAAAGATAGTTTGATACTCACAAGTAGGCTCAAAATGCAGATTTTGCCACCCTCGGGTGGGCTTAGAAAAGATGGTTTTGCCACTATCTAGTGGGCTTAAAACTCACAGTCAATGCATTGTCCCAATTCAAATAACCCAACCTTCACCCACAGGCATTCAGGCAGTTATATCACATAAGCAAATAGCCTCATGGCAAGCATGCTATCATGGCAGTCACTCACACGCATGCAAGGATGCTAAAGCATAAAAACTCACCGAGTACTCCAAGCCAAAACAGAAGCTCATTAGAAATCATGCATGACCCTAACTATACAGAAATGCCTAATGCAACACATGCAAAAATGCAACTATAACAGGCTCGGCTTTTCTAAACATGGCATATGGAATGCTACAACTAACATGTATTCAACTCGGAATTGAAATACAAATGCAGTTAGTATGATGCGCCGAGCCCGGTGCATGCAAAACAGATGAATGAATGCAAACATGCTATCATACTGTATGCTAATTGAGATATGCCCTAATCTAACCATCATAAGCAGGTAAATAAAAGGGAAGAAAGACGTGGGGTTGGAAGACATACATCACACTCACGCACACTTATTACAATTATGCCCTCGCGCAGAGGGTCCGAATAAATATACAGTCCCGAATAAAAGAATAGTACAGTCCAAATAATACAATCCAAATATGTACAAATTCCTAATTAATTAACAAATTAACTAAGAAAACAATAAACTGGCATGCAAGCCAGGGACTGCCTTGATTCCGCTCCGGGTGATGAATGACGCATGTCCGGGTTACCTTTGCGCGGAAATCCACTGCGATGCCCCAATTAGCCTCTGTTTCGCAATGGTGTTTTGGAAAGCGCGCCAAGCCTCGGAAGACTGCTGATTCTTGATTTTGCTGCAACAGAGAGCAGGAAAGGGCATAGCAATGTATTTTCACAAATGTATGCATGCCTCGATCCTCGTGCCACCAATCACGCATGTCGATGCACGATGGCCGAGGAGTCGAGTTGCACAACTCGATATGGAATGAATGCAAATGAAAACTTAACAAAACCGAACTCCATCATGGGTAATCCGGAGTGTCGGTGACTGGGGAATTGAGACACGTTCCGTCCCTCGGAGTACGAAACGCCCCTCGTTTCCCGTGCTCGGGCTAACTCCTATCCCGGACACAATGCAATATGCATGATATGCATGAATGCAATCCTAATATGCAAACCTAGCATACGCAATGCTACGAACTAAAATGGCATACTCGATGCTCGATGTGACATGGCATACACAATGCTCTAATATGCAACCTAGCATACACAATGCTATGAAATGGAATGGCATGCACAATGCATAATGGACTTACACCAACACAAGTGGACCTCAGTCACACTCACATAGGAGGCCATAAGATGAAAATGAGACAACTCGAAGTGCGTGCACGCGTGCACACAACCGAGGACCAAACCTACGGCACGGAATGCCACTCTAACAAGACATGGCAAAACATGGAATATGGCATATGATCATGCAATTTTCAGAGGCAAAATGAGATGCAAAACAGCCCCGAATCATGGCAAAATGATACCCGATGCATGGAACGAGTCCCGAAACATGAATTTTGGCGCATGAAATGGCCTATAGCTATGCAATGCATGCATAATTTGATCATGAAGTGTTAAGACAGATTCAATACAGTCCCAAAACAAGAATTTTTACAGTTTTAAACATGGCCAAACAGCAAGCACAAGTGGGGCTAAATTAGCATGCAAAAAAAGGGGCCAAGAGAGGAGTATGAGACAACCCACAAATTCTGGCCCCAAACAGAGAAAGGGCCTTCTACAACATTGAAGAGGGACCAAAAATATGACCTTTCACAGTTTATGACAGACCCCAAAAACAGATACAAGTATGGTAAACAACTCATGCAAGAAATGGGCCAACAAAGGGGCAAAGAAGTAACTGATATATTCTGGCCCCAAACAGGTTAGGGCCCTTCAACAATGTGAAGAAAGGCCCAAAATATGGCTTTTTACAGTAGATGATCAAGCCCAAAACAGTGTAGAAATATGCTCAAAATGCCATGCAAAATTAAGGCCACAAGAGGGCTATAACATGAAGTATACCAAGGATGTCTCAAACAGCCCTAGACCCTTAATGAAACATGAAGAGGGGGTCATTTTAGGGCCATTTTCAGTTCGGACCAAAGTCCAAAAACAGAAGCACAGGGGGCTAATAAATCATGCAAAAATGGGGACCAAAGAGGGGTTCAATGGCAAGTGACACATGGAGGTCCCAAACAGTGATGATCCCTTCTTCAATGTTGAAGAAAGGCTCAAAATAAGTCTATCTACAGTTTACATCATGCTCCAAAACAGATTACACATAGGCCAAAAATACTATGCAAGATTATGGCATACAAAGGGGTAATGAAGCAAGTGCAAAATGGGGGTCCCAAACAGGGTAAGACCCTTAATGAAAGATGAAATAGAGCTCAAAAAAATTCTACTTTCAGTTTTGGTCGGAGCTCAAAACAGCAAGCAAAGAGGGCTAAGAAATGGTACAAAAATGAGCTAGAAAAGGGGGAGATGGTGCTTACCCTTGAAGACCAAGCCTCGGCTGCCTCTTGAACTGAAAAATGGTGCCTCCTAGCCTCTGAGAAGAGCTCCAAGCTGCTGGAAATGGAAGTGGTGGAGTGGTGCTAGGTGGTGGTGTGAAAAAGGGGGGTAGGACTTGGGTGTTTTGAAGCTTGGAATATAGAGAGAGAGATATAGTGTAGGAGGCTCAAACCAATATGTCTAACCCTTTTTTCAGAGCTGGGGGGGTCTGTTATATAGACATAAGAGGGTGAAAAAATAGGGGGAAAAATGGGGGGGAAATGAAATTCAAATTTCCCCCCAAAATTGGCCTAAAGGGAGATAAAGGGGGAACTGATAGCTGCGGTTCTCAAACCGAAGAGAGCCCTTCAACAAAGTTTAAGAGGGGCTCAAAATAAGACACTTTGTAGTTTATGACAAGCCACGAAAATAAATACAAGTAGGCCTAAACTATCATGCAAGAAAATGGCATACAAAGGGGCGAAGAAGCAAGTGGTAGTAGGAGATCTCAAACAGCAAAAGGTCCTTAATCAAACATGAAAAGGACCTCAAAATATGACTATCTCAAGTTTGGGTCGGATCCCAAAAATGTAGAATGAAGGTTCGGGAGCCAAAACACGCAGTTCGGGGCCCCGAAAGTGGGCTGTTAGGCACCGAAAGTGGTGTTCGACCACGAAGTCGGTCTCTCGGACCACAGTGTCCCTCGAAAGGGAGGAAATAAGGTATGCGCCAAAAACCAGAGCAAACGGAGGTGGTTAAGCGGTCCCGAACCGAGGCACACGGCCGTCGGCTTCGAAAAACCGGAAACCGGGCTCCAAACGGGAAAAATGGCCTACGACCACGAAACGTAGCCTACGGCGACTGAAAGATGATCTACGAGACCTCTCCCTCCCTTCGGGAAGAGAAAACAGAGAAAACAGGGCCTGGTTCGCAAACCGAGGCAAAGCACAAAAGAGTCCGGAAGTCCGGGGGCAAGGCTCGCAGCCGGGACTCCGCAACCTCAGAACGAGCACAATATGCAATATCACCGAGCGCTCAATCGGTGACGTCTGAGTCTTAAGGTCGGTCAAAAATGGGGTGTCTACAATTAGCATAATAAAAAATGTTGTAACCAAACAATAAATTTTTGTTACATGAACTCACTACAAAAAAAATTAAGGTTTTAAAGACCAACATTTAAGGAGAAAATTATTTTTTAGGAACCAAATAATTTTGTTGCGAAAAGTGTCATTATATTTTTAGCAACAAAAATTGGACATTAGGAATGAATTATTGTCCTTTTGGGACCAAATTTTTTGTCCAAAAAAATAAACCATTTTGAGACTAAATTATTTTATCCCTAAAAGTCTATTTATTAGTGACATTTTTAAAATTTTGTCGCTAAAAGCCTTATTTTTGACTTTTTGGGACGACCTTTTAGTGACTATCCCCATGACAATGGAAATTGGTCCCTAAATATCTTTTGCGACAAAATTTTCACTTTTAAAGACCAAAACTTTTGAGCTCTAAAACTCTTATATGTTGTAATAACTACAAATTTTTAGACATTTTATTATACTAATTTGTGCCAAAGTTATGCATTTTATGATTGATGTTACAAAATATTGTAACAAAATTACACTAATTTATAGTAGTGCATGTGGGTATGCATCCATAAGGGGTGCACACCATAAGATTTCCTATTTATCACAAATATTGTATAAATTAACTTTTGAATGGATAAGAAAAAATTTATTTATATATATGTGAGAGATATGTATATATATTGCTCTCTTATAAAGAAAAAAAGTTTCATGACGAGAGAGCAAGATATACACATATTTATCACATATATATTTATAAATTAGCTTTTAAATATGTATTTTGATCGTAAAATTGGCACGTATAGTTTATATGTCACTATTTTGTTCTCTTTCTTTAATTAAAAGGGATAAAGTGATAATAGAACACAATTCACAGAGGTAAAATAATTTTTTTTTGGTCCAACAGCGCAAATATAATCTAATAATAGAAGTCTACCAAGTAACTTAACAAAAAGCAATTATAATAAGAGAGAATAAAAATAAAGAATCCAATATAATAAAGGAAAAATTATCAATTTTTGCCTTTGATAAAATTGAACCCTTTAACATCTCATGTATAAATGTACAGAGGTGAACAATTGAACTAATCTTAACAAACATACAATTAACAAATATTTACTTTAACAATACCGAAGCACATTTAATTTAAAAAAATGGGAAGACAACAATACGAGGAAAATGAATTTGGTACAATCCCGATAAGGTATAAGTTGAAATTAGTCTAAGTTCAATAATTACTTAATATATCTAAAATATAATGATTGCATATATTTGAAATCAATCAAGAAAAAACATCATCAATAAATAATTTATAAAAATAAAAAGAACACATGAATTTGTACTCCTCATCTCTAACATTGGTATGTTGTGGGTTGGGCATGTTGACAATCTATCCTTTCTCTTGTTGCCCTTAGCACTAAGCTTTTTTTTGCATATGTAATGTTTAGCTTAGCTGGGAGCTAAAAATAACCACTTATTATAGTGCTACATTTATGTGTTGCTGTGTGTGTTGATGTGTGCGGTAGGTTCTGCTAAAAGTATTCTTTAAAAGTCCCAACGACCTTTTCAAACGTGGATGAAAAATGGACATCATTTAGGTCTTTTTTAGGAAGATAGTTAAAAGTTACTTCTCATCTTTTAATTTATTTTGAGTTATATTATCTCTTATATTTTTATACATTTTTTTTAAAAAAATTCAAAAAAAGTCAAAAAATCAGCTTTTAATCATCTTTCCAAAACACTCCTTAATTAACCGTAAAAAAGATGATCATAGTTGACTTGTTGGTAGACTCATCGTAAACTTATTTCGACGATTCAAATCGTTTGTTTTGTAAGATTCATGAAGCATATTACGGGTTCATTTGGCATAAAGGTTTGGGTTGGGTTGGAACTATTTTAACCACAAAAAGACAAAATAGGCCAAAAAGTCTATAAGACAAAATGTCACATCCAAACCATAATCATTTTATTTTTCTCTCACAAAAGTCAAAATAGCCAAAAAG
The DNA here is from genome assembly GCA_036172215.1 of Camellia granthamiana. Lineage (NCBI taxonomy): Eukaryota > Viridiplantae > Streptophyta > Magnoliopsida > Ericales > Theaceae > Camellia > Camellia granthamiana. The sequence goes on along the minus strand of CM069908.1, from coordinate 23,354,144 downwards.
CCCATCCCAAGCGAGGCTTTTTAGCCCTAAACTAAAATAGTCAAAAAGTCAAAAAGCCAACTTACATCTCAAACGAAGGCTATTTAAAAAAAAAAAAATTATCTTAATTTGACATCTGTAATCTCATGATTATATCATATTTATTTATTTTTATTAAAATAAACACTTCATCCATTTGTTTTAAACAATTAAGACCTTATCATGTGTTACTAATATTCAATTAATTTGATTTTATTGCATAAGTGATTTCTCAATAAATTTTACAAAAGTCACTAAAATACACTCGGAATGAATTCACGCAAGCCTTCGCAACACCCCGTTGTGACTTATGAGCAATGTAGGAAGCCTCTCCCTCCATAGGGCTATAATTGTCATACTAGCTCTCATCCTTACTTTTATATGAGTGATGTTAGGGGTGCCTCTATTTACACACTATATTTTGTCTCAAAGCATACCATTACTCAGTTTACACCTTTAATAATTTAAAAAAACATAATTTTTCTCAACACACATCACAACATTCTATTTTTGCCCTTAATCCCACACCACTTCGTACACACCTCCAATTCAATTAAAAAAAAAAAAAAAAAAAAACCCCTAACTGTTAGACACTTACCACCAGCAACCACTATCAACGCCAACCATGGCCACCACCATCAACCCTTCCTTTCGTCTTTGCAAACCATCACCAACCGGTCCACTCACAGTCGACGAGGTCATCAAATTGGATTGTATTTCAATGTTATCACTGGAAAAATTAACCAATTCATTCAATATGAGTATATCAGCAGTAATAAGAATTGAATCATTATTCAACAAAAAACTAGATTTAGGGTCAAGAATCGAGGTAGAGGAAGTGAAATCACACCAACCATGAGACTTCTTCTTGCTAGAGAAGCGGTGCCAAGAATCCCTTTGAATCGATTTGGATTTGTCGAGGGGATTGACAACGACAAGATGATAGCTAGCGAAGCAGCCCCATTTGGAAGAAGAGGTGCCTCTAGGGTCCATGATTTGGAGGTAGATTGAGATGTAACCAAGAAGAGCTTGAGAGTCGCCTTTAGGGTAAACCAAGAGGCCCCGATTGTAGCCTCCGACTTCGAAGTACTTGCTCCACAGTGCCCTAGCTTTAACTTTGGGAAAATTGAAGATGCTCCACTTACACACAGCCGCAAACTCGCCGTGCCGCTCTACCGTCACCGACTCTTGGCCGCCGGTTGCATCTCAAGACACCGCCAGATCCTCCGCCGTTGGCGTGGACACCACCGCCGAGGGTTTCTCCGATTAACTTGCAACAATGGTGGCTAGGGTTAGGGTTTGGATGTTGTGTTTTCAACTAAGGTGTGTATTGATATTCTTTTGTGGTCATTTTGGTCATTTTAGGTAAAATCATTATTGTAATAAAAAATAATTAATTAATGGTGTACCTTGAGACGAAATGTAGTGTGTAAATAGAGGCACCCTAATGTTAGGGACTCAAAATAATCTACCAAATTTTTTGCCAAACCTCTCACATTATTTGGGGTTTATAACATTTTTCTATTTTTATTATTACTATTATATTTTATTTTTTTGTATTTTTTAATGTAATCATCACATACTTTGCACAAAAAGTCCGCTAGCCTCTTTTGCTTCTGGGGTTCTGGACTAGACGCGTTTTTGGATGAACACAACCGTATAATACAGGATGTCCCGTCACTACAAGAAAAAACATATTTGGCGACTAAATTTTTAGTTGCCAAAAGTCGATTTTTTAGTTTCTCCAACTAAATTTTTTAGTCGCTGGAAGACGATCGGGTAAGGTATTGGCGACTAAAAAACATTTAGTCGCCAAAAAGGATGTCTTTAGCGACTAAAACTTTGGTCGCCAATAGTCAATTATATTTTTTAAATTATACATTTACCGACCAATGTTTTAGTCGCTAATAGTCAATTATATTTTTTAAAATTATACATTTACCTACCAATGTTTTAGTCGCCAATACTCAAGGAATCGGCGACCAAACATTTTAGTCGCCAAAAGCTCATTCGTGAAAAAAAAAAAAAATACACTCACTAGCTTCTCATTTGCTCTTGTGGAGATTCAAACCATCAATCTCCCACACCATAAACCTTATACAGCACACTCTTTCCACTATGCATCTATAACACCATATGATTATAGATGCAACATATATTATTTATATAGTACATAGACCCGTATTAATATAAAAGTATATATATAAAGATAATTATTTTTTATTGAACATAATTTATGTAAAAATAAATTATTTACTAAAAAAAAAGAGACCACTTTTGGCTACTAAACATAATTTTGGCCGTCAAATGCCTCACTTTTGGCTACTAAATTATTTTTAGTCGCCAAAAAGCCTCACTTTTGGCTATTAAAATTTTTTTTTGTAGGTAAAAGCCTCACTTTTGGTGACCAAACATCTTTTTAGTCGCCCAATGCCTCACTTTTGGCAACTAAATTTTTTTTAGTCGCCAAAAAGCCTTACTTTTGGCTACTAAAATTTTTTTAGTCGGTAAAAGCCATATATCGGCGACCAAACAAATTTTTACTCGCCAAAACTTATACTTTTGGCTACTAAATTTTTTTAGTCGCCAAAAATCTTTACTTTTGGCTACTAATGCTTTTTTAGTCATCAAAACCTATACTTTCAGCGACCAAAGGTGCTTTTTTAGTCGCCACATATGCTTTTTCTTGTAGTGCGTATAGTTTGGCTTAAAAGAAAAAAATAGATAAATTACACTTACATCTCTTGAAATTTTTGACAAATTCAAAAATCTTTCTTATAGTTTTAATAATTACAATAACCACCCCTACTTTATCTAACAATATCAAGATTCTCTTATTTTTTAACTGTCATTTACACACTTCATAAAATCTACTGATGTCATCAAAGCTAAACACTAAAATACCCATAATGTCCTCAAGTGTCCTCCACCCATCTATATATACCAATACCAAATGTAAGTTGGTCGTCCACCCAGACGTCTAGCCGAACGTTCCGAAACAGTACTCCTTTTTTTTTTCTTTTTTTTTTAACAATAGGTAGGTTATGTACAACTATTAAAATTTATCTTAAAATTCATTCTTATTTATTTATTTTATAGTATTACTTCAATCAAAATTTCAGTTTATAATGAGATGAACACTAGAAGTATAAACAATTAATTAGCCAAACAATAACAAAGAAATATGTTTGGTTCTCTTTTAGAATCACAATTCAAATTAAAAATTTTCCAAAATCTTTTCAAAACTCATAACTAAATACACAACTCAAAACTACTCAAAAACTCAATTCAAAAATTATTTTCAAAACTCATAATCAAACACACAACTCAAAACTCAATTTAAAACTCTTTTCAAAACTCAAAACCAAACTTTTTTCAAAACTCTATTTTAAAAGAAAAAATTTTAAAAAAATAATGTTTTATATTATTTTTTAAAATTATTTTTAGAATTATGATTTGAGTGTGAAGTCGTATTTTGATTTATGAGTTTTAAATTGAGAAAATTTGTTTGATTATAAGTTTTGAAAAGAGTTTTGAGTTGTATTATGAATTTTTTTGGATTTATTTTTTTTAGAGTAAATATTTTATATTTTAAATATTTATTTATTTATTTTAATTTGCATTACTTACATTTATGTGCTGTATTTTTTAAAATATTTTAAATATATAATTTTTATTTTAAATATTATATTTATTTTATAAACATATTTTTAAATATTTTAATTTTTTTTTTTTTGTTATGTGCTTGGTTACGATTTGAGTGTAGAATTTTGAAAGTAGTGTGGAGTTTCGAGTTATGTGTTTGGTTTTTGAGGTTTGAAAATAATTTTTAAATTGAGTTTTGAGTTATACGTTTGGTTACAATTTGAGTGTGGAGTTGTATTTTGAGTTTAAAGTATTAAAATTAAAAAAAATATATTTACAAAATAAACTAAAATATTGAAAATAAAAAAATAAAAAATATTTAATTAAAAATTATATATTTAAAATAAAAAATAAAATTTTCTTAAACATTTTTTAATATTTAAAAAAAAATCTAAAAAAGCAAAGGTAATAAGAGTAATAAATCCTAAAAAATAATTCATAATTTAATTACTGTATCACGTAAACAGATGGGATAAGGGTATTATCGTCTTTTTGTGCTCAAAAGGAAAGGTAATAAGGTCATTTACTATATGCAAGTAACATTGTTTGTTCCAATTTGACGGAATGGGAGAATCTGAACAATATCAATTAAAGTATGGAAGATTTATGTTATTATTCAAATCATAGAAGGGGTCCTTGTATTTGTCATAAATCTTAGGGGAGGTGAGTGTAATTTATCCTTAAAAAATCGATTTATATATATATATGAAAGAGTTCGGTTGACTTTGGGGTCTTAAAATCCTTTTTCAAAATATATATATACATATATATTAAAAGTAAATTATCAATAAGTGTTGAACTTAATTCTCATCAAATCATATTAAAAATAAATCTTAACAAAATTATTGTTAAAAATAATATTTTGTGACTATTTTTTTATATGTCATTAAAAATTTATAATTAGTGACTTTTTTTATCACGATTTTTAAAATTGTAACCAAAACATTAGTGATGTTTTTCTATAACAAATTTTTCAAATTGTCGATAAAAGTTAAAAATTAGTGACATTTTTTTGTGTGATTTTTATAAATTGTCGTTAAAATTTATAATTAGTGACATTTTTGTGACAAATTTTTAAATGTCACTGGAAATTAATAATTAGTAACGTTTTTTTAATAGTGTTAATAAAAATTGTCATTAATTTTTACAGGACCTATTAGATAGTAAGTCCACCTATTATGACTTATACGTAAATCTCCCATAAATCAATCTATACTATTATATATGTGAACGGTAAAGTTGGTAGTGAACATTTTTTAAATTCAATTTTTTTTTTTAATTTCTCAACCTTTATTTTTTAAAATTCATTTCAATTTTTAGAATTTGAATTCAATCCTAAGAACTTAGACCGAGTTGTGAGTCTGTAGTGTAGGGTTTCATGAGTAGATCATTCCAAAAAAAAAAAAAAAAAAAAAAAAAAAAAAAAAAAAAAATCAAGTCAATTAGATATTTGTAGCCTATAATAAGATCACATTTATGTTTTTTAAAAAATAGTTAGTATAATTTTGATATTTTTTAAGGGTAAATTACAAATAGACCCCCTAAGATTTGCTTAAAATACTTATTGCCCCATGTGATTTGGAAAATTATAAATACCCCATCGTCATAATTTTTTATTTAACATAATTAACTAAAAAAATGAAATTCATAATTGCTCTCATATAAAATAATAAAATTATTTAAATTATTAATTGAAACATATTTCTAACATAATTAAAAATTGTTAATTAACTTGATGATTTATTAATAAAAAAGGCGATTTGTTATGAAATTAGAAACTTCGAGGGGTGGAATGTAATTTTCAGAACCACAAGAGGCGATTCATATTTTAATCAAATCTCAAGAAACTTAATTGTAATTTACTTTTTTTTTTAAAAACAATTATTGTTCGATCATGAGGCTATGCATATTCAATTAACCTCATTTTTTTAATGAATAATATATTCAACGAGCCCTATAACATAAATAATTTAAATTATCAAAATAGAATCAACACAAATCTCAATTGGACCATCATAGCGAGATGCTGTGACAACATCCTCCCGTTGCCCTCAATCATACAGTTTATATCTTATTTTCATAAAAGAAAATGATCATATGTGCACATATCGTGTGTAACGTTACTTTTAGTATATATATACACACATTTTAGTAAAATCATGATTATTAAACACATGTTTTTTCTTTTTCTGAAATAGTGTTTAGTAGTTATGTTTTTAAATTTATATTTGAATTGAAAGTTTGATAATAGTATGTTGAAAAATCGTGATTGGTAATTACATTTTTATGCAAATTTTAATGTAAACATGAAACTGTTTATTAAATACAATTTAATTTTGGGTTTTTGAAAGAGACTTTCAGGACTTAAATTGTGAGTGGATGAAAGAGATAACAATATTCAATTAACTTAATTTTCTACAGGTATGTTTTATTTGATATACTCTAAAATGTAAACGGTTTGAATTATCAAAATAAGTCTCAAAATAGACTCATTTGGTTGCACAACACAATAGCTACCCTAAATCCGTTGCTTAAAGTTTATTTGTCTGCAATTACAGGGTTATGTGTGGTTCTTTATTGGGAAAATTACAGGTATGTGGTCTTTTAAATTTATTTTACAAACATATGAAAAAGTTTAGAATTTTAATTATTAATGTTTATAAAGTTTACGGTGTAATTTTTTTTTTTTCTAATTTTATACAAATTGTTACATCTCCTTTATTTGTGCTGTGGTTATTGAGTTTGATGGTTATTAATTTTTTAGTTATTGTTGAATTTTAACCACCCAACTTGGTGTAATATTTTTTTTTTAATTTCTAATTAATTTATTATCAATTGACAAAAATAAAAGTACATTTAAAAAAAATTAATTGGATAACCAGATGAATTAAAAAGGTCTTACGGTTAATCTTTGTAAATAAAGAAATTTATTATAAATTATCAAATTAACTTTAAATCTTTACCACATATTATATTTGTAAATAACTTTTCAAGTTAATTTTTGGATATATTACAAATTTGCCTTAAGTTTGGAAAGAATACTTCAAAAATTTTACATAATTAAAACTGACTTCCTTCAAAGTTTTAATTCACGTAATATTTTAATTTTTTTAACAATAATTTGTAAGTTATATAGATGAAAATACATCACATCATTTCTTTCTAATAAAATATATATTTATTATTATTTGTTTCATTGGCTATCAATTATCTGTGTTTATTTTGATTACCTTAATTTTATTAAAAAAATAATATAATTTTTTTAAACCGTAAGACGTGTGTAATTTACCTTTAATTTTTTAAAAGTACCTAATTTCTTAATATTAAAGTACAAGAAAGAGAGAGGAAGGGAACCACTTTCCAATCTACTTGTAATTGATAAAACAAGAAGACAAAAAGAGAGAGACTTTCAGGTTGGTGTTCTCTCTTGGTATGCTTCTCTCTCTCTCTCTCCAGCCAGGTCATGTTTCTGACATTGTTCAAAATTTGACCATTAGTCATGTACTGATCATTAGTCAGCTCAAGATGACTCCTCTCTCTCTCTCTCTCTTCTTTTCTTTTGGATCTTGAATTTACTGAGAAGTTGGTGAATGGAATAGAAAATGGGAGAAGTGAATTAAATAGAAGCTTTTTTTTTTTTTCTTTTTTCTTTTTAAATAACAAATTTAAGATCCAAACATATACATTAATGTGAATAAAAGAACTTGAGTTTCTTTTCTTGTGATTGAGGGGTTTTTTTATTTTATTTTATTTTATTTTTATGTGTGATTTTTATGTAATAAATTACAGCTAGTTTCTTAGATAATTCATGTCATTGAAGTTATCTTTCATTCGAATGTGATCTCAATTGGGTAGCGATTGAAATGGCCATTGAGATTTTAAGATGGCTTAATTATTCTTCATACATAAATGAACACACAGCGGTACTACATATACTGATTAGTGTATTCATTAGTGTTATGTCATTATTACTAACCCCATCTATTATACAAATTACAAATACTTAAAATCGTTAAAATTATATTACATCATCTATTAGTATACTAATTAGTATATTAATTAATACATATAGTATTATTCATGAACACATATGCAACTCATTACAAGAATAATCGATACATAAATAAATTAATGCATACATGTATATGCCTCTGTTTAGTTGTTGCATTACATGATTAGTTAAGTCAAACTTTCAATGATTTTTTTTTTTTTTTTGGGCTCTAAAACAAATTCAACAAGATTCCAGATAGGCTGATGTGCTTCTAGTTTGAAGTCTCAAGTATGGGGCCTAGTTGTATGCTTTTTTTTAATTTAGGGGGTCGACATGATATTTGATAATAGTTCACTAGATTTTTGTGTAATTAATTCATTGTGTAAACATTGGAAACAAAAAAAGATTAAGAATACAATTGATAGGCCTTAAAATCACTTAATTTGCCTAAACAAATGTTGAGGGAATTGAAATTAAATAGCATTGCCAAGTTATAGACCATTGGAAGTGATACAGACCGGTACAAAATTGTTACATAATAATATTTGACCTTTATAAAGTATTTGTGGTGATTATTTATTATTAATTTTTCAACAAATAATTATATTATGTTGACCAAATTGTGAATCATAAGCTTTGTCGAGGATGATTGTTTGTGTTCCTTATGGCTTGAAATGATTCAATTATTTTATTACATGTAGGATAAAACGATCTGTGACTAAGAAAAGAGATCGATTTTGGGAGTACGTGGAGGATTTAAAAGGTTGTTTTAAGTGTAACTTTTGTCAAAAAGAATTTGCTAGAGGGATATCATGAATCAAATCACATTTGTTTGGTAAAAAAGGTCGTGACATTGAAATTTGTTTAAAAGTGCCTGAAAATGTTCAAGTTGAGGCTCGTCAAGCAATTGGCTCCCCTTACAAGAAAGGTAAGAACATTGTAGTTTTCAATTAGTGGTGTTGGGGGTGGAATTAATTCAACTTCGACAACATCCATGAATGATAAGGATGCGGCCGACAAAAAGTTCATTAAATTCATTCTTTTAAATAACATTTCTTTTAAATAAGTACGTAATAATATAAATACATATGAATTTCCTTCTTAGATAATGATCGTCTCGCGGCATTGCCAAAGTTCCAATTAGAAACAACAGTGATCATGTGCTCTTCAAATAGGATTTCTGGAAACCCGTAGATCCAATCAATATCTTAGGAATTAAATCCCATATCCATACTGTTATGATCCAAACCCGTTCCTATAAGTTTAACATCGTAACCGGCCAATAATCTGAGATTACCAAAGGTCTTCCTATACAAATCAAAATAATCGGGGCTAGCGGAGCTAATAAATAAGAAAATAACATCCAACGAGCCGTGAAGACTTAATGGGGCAGAAGAACTTCTGTATATGCACATATATAAAAGTAAGCAGTTTATACACATCAGTCCATTGCCAGTTTAATTACAAAACATAGCCAAAACACAGGGACTTAACCCCGGCCAACAAAAATCAATCATTAAGAATTTGCGAAGCACTAGTTCATATGCAAAAGAGTGAGTTTTGAACCATCCATGACATTTGAAGCTTGACTAATTAGAACCCCACGATGTAGCACACAACTTGGCTTGACAAAACGGAGGCTAGGTCAACGCCACTACATCTCCTCCTGCACTTGATCACCTACACACACATATAAAACAATGAACTAGAGCCCAGTGAATAACAACAAAGTAAAAAGGTTTTGAATGATGTGATTACTGTAATCCAAATCGATTAGTTATGGCAGTTCATGAAAAATCAGAGTCATTTGCATAACAGATGCATATTTTATATAGAAAACATAACAGTCATATGTGGTACATCCAATAGCAGAACAGTACAAACGATCATGAAGACCGAACAGTCAGAATTGATGGATGTGCCATCAATACAATAAACAGAAGTTTCAAGGATTGGAACTAACAGAGATCTCTGTAACAGTAACAATAAACAGATGCTAAGGATGCCACGAATGCAGTTTAGAAAAACAAGACAATTATTCAATTAAACGGAAATCATCATTTCATAAAACAGAGTATAATACAAGTCAGAAAATACTTATAACTGAACATATCTTTACAAGGTTGTTACTCATAGTTGTCGTCTCGAATTACACTGTTGGGACGCAGCATTTGACCTACACAGACACATGCAAGCAAAACACGTTCAATTCACAGTCCATTTACTCAATTGGTTCTTAATCTATTCGGTGCCTTTATTATTAGTTCACTTAATTCTTTTTATTTTTCCTTAATTTATCTCATACTCATGCAATGCATATGAATGGAAAAACATTTGAAAACCATGCAACGGAGGCCCGGTAGTCTGAGAAACGGAAAGAAAACGAAACCAAAAAACTGCTCTGAAAACCGCACGTGCGAAAGCCTGGCTGCGCATGTGGAAATCAATTATAACAGAAGCAACACAAGAACAGGGTAGGCTTGGCTACAAGTGTGGAACCGTGGGACCTCAGGACCCACATGCAGTCTAGGTTTAATTCTATCCGAAATTCTACACTGAATTTGGGACTCAAATTTTCCAAAATCCAACTTCCATTTCATGCAAAACAAGGCCAAAATCCTTCAAAACATCTTCAATTTAATAGTTCTAACTTCAAACAAAGACATAACTTTTATAACAAAACCAAATTTCCATTTGAACATAAAAAACCTAGAGTTTAAGAGAAAAATCAAAACTGTGGGGAAGTGGTACTGGAAATACTCTTCTGATCCTGGGAGATGCTCTTGATCCTCAGCTAGTCACCTGCAAAGACAAACACTCCGGTCGGGGGTGCCGGGGTTAGCACTCCGACGGGCAAGTCAGTTCTTATACTCAAGAAAGCTTGTTTACTAAGTTTAGTGAATTGATTCTTACATACCTTTCTAAATCTGAAGCTATTGTATTTATACTCATTCTCTGGACCTCGGGTCCAGAGCCCACTTTTTACTTATTATCCTTTTGTTTATTCCTACATACATCTCCCCGTCTATTCGGCGATCTCAATGTATTCGGTATCTTAGTTGATTAGTACGGAGCCGAACAGCCTCTGACTTCTGGGATACATCCCTTCCGACTCCTCTATTCATTCGGCTCCCACAATTGCCCCCTAAGCATTCTCCCAACGTCTATTGGCTGGAGTGCTTGGTTCCGAATTTTGAATACCCAACCAAAATTTTGCCTTTTGGTTGTCGTACCGACTTCCCGCCTCCTCGTACATACCTATTCATTTCGTTTTTAAAGATTGGCGTCCCTTCGGATTCGCATTCCATGATACTGGTCGCTGGGTTGCCTTTTGGATCGTTCTTGCAATTTTGTCTCCTCCAATATCTTCTTCACCCTCTGTAAGTTTTCCACTTCTTTGCTTCGAGAACTGCTCCCATTTTATTCTTTGGCATATCTGTGTCAACTATTGAGTATGGCGAAACATTTGAAAGACCTCCTCTCATCAGATCGAATTGCTGGCTTTAGATGCCATTTCTCTATTCTTGATGACGTCCGTCTGTCACTTTTGGCAGACGGCACCCTTGACATGGAGAGGGAGGACGAAACCACAATCGTCTTTCCTCTCTTGTCAATCGCAGAGGGTGGAGTCCGCTTCCCTCTACACCCATTTCTAAGGGTTGTGCTTCGCCATTGGGATTTAATCCCTTCTCAACCTAACGTGAATTTCTTTAGAATTATAATGGGGATTGTAGCGTTGAATTGTCGCCTTGGAATTAACCTTGGCATTCCGGCTATCCGGTACTGCTATGCCTTGGCTAAGTCCTCCGGTCGGCAAGGGCATTATTTCCTTAGAGCTAAGGACACTGACCATCAACTAATCACTATGCTTTCCAGCTCTGGGAAACGAGTTGATGATGTTATGGTCGTTGTCCAGGGTAACTGGGAATTTGGCGAAGGGGAGGATCGTGTTGACCCTATTCCTAGACGGAGGGGCAAGCCAGGTCGCCGAGTATCTCCTTGTTTTTGTCATGTGTTCATTTTTATTGTAAAACCTATTCCATTGAAATCTTACGGCTTCGTCTTATGCAGGGAGGGGTTTGAAAAAGGTACTATCTTCAACCCACGACGCCGTTCTTTCAGATATTAGGGTTGCTCTTAGGTATTTCGGTCGTCGAAGTCTTCAGAAACAGAGGAGGGTGGCTCACATTCTGCTTTGTTACGAGCCGACATACACAACCTTCTCGGCGGCGGAAAACATACCGATTCCGAAGGGTGAAGATTCCCTTACTGCTCTTATTCTGTCTGACTTCAAAAACTTGAGACAGGTAGGCTTTGAAGGGTCCGATTCGGAGCGAAATGAGGTAGGTGATATCGCCGAATCAGATCAATCCGAGACCGAGTCTGAGGAGGTATTGGATCCCGCCGATCCTCCATTTAAATCGAGACCAGGGGATCTTCCTTCTGCTGACGTTTTTCAACGCTTAGAGGATCTTCCCGTCATAGACTCCGCGGATATGGCCGGATTGAGTCTGACAAAGCTTGCCAAAAAGGCGAATGCGGAGAGGTTAGCCGCGCGGCGAAGAGCGGAGGGCCTTTCGTCTGAAATACCGCCCGCCACCGAATCTCGACTCCCCCTCCCTGTTGCCGAGTCAGAGTCCTTGGGGGTTGTAGAGGAGACGGAAAAAGGTCAGAATGCCGAATCTCTGTTGGTCGGGGAAGTCGGCCAAAAAGTTGAGGAAAAGGCAGAGAAACACTCTACTGACCTCAAGGCCGGTTCAGGCCAACAAGGTGGTAAGCGTCCTCGATTGGAGGGATCTAATGAGGTTGTTCCTTTTGTCATTCGTCCAATGGTAAAGGACATGTCGGTTCTCTCTAACGCTTCGGCGCTTAAAGATCCAGAAGTCGCATTCAGTGTGGCTACGTCCATGTCGTTGCCGTCTGATATGGAGGCTTTTCGGGTGGAACCAGATCTGAATGCGACAGCACTAACCGCGCAATCGGCACTTCTAGTAGGTATTCTGACTTTTCTTCACTTTATCCAAGTACTGTTGAGGTTATGTTTTTGGGTTCTTCCTTTGTAGACCGTCGGAAGGATAGCCGACATGGGACGTCGGCATCTCGACGCCGTCAAACAGATTGACCGCTTACGAAAGCAAGTAGAGGGCCAGAGGAAGAAGGCCGAGGATGCAGTTTTGAGAGCGAACAAGGAAGCTTCTCAGGCCGAGGCCGAAGTAGAAAAGGCTCGCATTGCAGATCAATCCCGAGCGGATGCCGAGAAGAAGGCGGACGCGAACGAAGCGGCGCTGAGATTGTCCCAGACGGCGGTCGCCAGCCTGGAGGCTGAGTTGGCTAACATGAAGGCGGCTGCTTCCAAAGTATTCGAAGCCGGGAAAGATGCTGGGCTCGTCGAATATGTGGACCAGGTCCCGCGGTTCGAAAATAGGGGGTTCAAACATGGCTGGCACAAAGCCCTTGCTGCAGCTGGAGTTTCACTGACTATGCCAGTGCCGTATGAGCAAGTGGATGTCGAGCCGTTGGAGACTGATTCCGAAGGCTGAGCTGGGCAATTTGACATAGGATTTCACAAATGTATTGTTACAATTGTTTTGTCAGACATTTTTGCGCGGGCTTATAGCTTATTTATTTTGCATATATAAAATGTCATGAGTTGTGCTCGATTTTGCTGATGAAGAATGATATTACTTAATTTTGAGCTCGGACGATCGGACTAAGGAATCTGCCCTTGCCTTAGCCAGGGCGCGGGCTCGCGAAGCCGAATGAGCCGATGGCTTTGAATCGTGGGCTGGCTCAGGCATAAGTTACTCGGTGATCTCTTGAAAAGATAGCCGGCTAGATTAATGAATCTGCCCTTGCCTTAGCCAGGATGCGAGCCTGAGGAACCGAATGAGCCGATGGCTCTGAATCGTGGGCTGGCTGAGGCATAAATTACTCGACGTTATCATTTGAAAATATAGCCAACTAGATTAATGAATCTGCCCTTGCCTTAGCCAGGGCGCGAGCCTGAGGAACCGAATGAGCCGATGGCTCTGAATTGTGGGCTGGCTGAGGCATAAATTACTCGGCGTTATCATTTGAAAATATAGCCGGCTAGATCAATGAATCCGCCCTTGCCCCAGCGATCTTAGGTTAACCGGCGATAGCGCTTGAAATATAGCCGACTAGATTAATGAATCTGCCCTTGCCTTAGCCAGGGCGCGAGCCTGAGGAACCGAATGAGCCGATGGCTCTGAATCGTGGGCTGGCTGAGGCGTAAATTACTCGGCGTTATCGTTTGAAAATATAGCCGACTAGATTAATGAATCTGCCCTTGCCTTAGCCAGGACGCGAGCCTGAGGAATCGAATGAGCCGATGGCTCTGAATCATGGGCTGGCTGAGGGGCATATGACGTTTGGCGCTCAGTCTTTCTGACGTTTTCTCGGGGGAGCTGCATGTACCCCAGAATAAATGGGCGAGTTCATGCCAACTTGACTCATTTCTATTCAGGCTTGATGCAGACCTGGCAGGGGCCAACACTGGCTGGGTTTAGCGGTCAAAATGAATCGCAGAAGCGAGCCTATTCACACGGGAAGAAGGGTATCTGTGGATCGGGAAAAAGAGCGGCCCCCTAGTCGTCGAAGCAGATCACCCTGAAAGGACGGACAATAGGGAGATTCCCCGCGCCCATGACCGCAAGTTGAGCTTGACGCGGCGCCGCGACCGTTGAGTTTTACGGTTCTCGTGAAGAATAGACCAATGACGGAGGCGGATTCTATAATTAAAGACCCAGATGTAGCAGTCGAGTTCGCTCGGCAGATTTTTCCGCCGGAGGTCCAACAGTCAATGGTCGGACGTCGAGATTTCGAAGTATTTCGGGATGGCATACATGGGGCTGTCAAGGGACTGTATAGCGCTTATGAAGTCGGGATGCGTCTGCGCGAAACCCGACGCGAGAGTGAGAAAAACAACGAAAGGAATCGTAGTCTGGAGGCTCGCGCGAAAAAGCCTGAGAGTGAGCTTCGGGAGCTGAATAGTGTTCGAGCGGCCGAGTCGGTGGTGGACAGTCAAGCGAAAAGCATGGGGGAGAGGGCGAACCGAGAGGCCTCTGGTTATGAGAGAGGATATCGGGACGGCTTGAAGGCCGGGATCAAGAAGACCAAAACAGACCTAGCTGAGGAAGTCTGCCGATGCAAAAACCGTGGTTTCAAGCATGGCTGGATCAGGGCCCTTCAAACCGTGGAAGCTCTTGGATCCGTGGGCATAAATTCGGCTTCGCCCCTATATCATCGGCATTACCTTCCGTATCCCGAGTTCGAAATTGAGAAAAGCGACGACGAAGACGCCGACTTAGTGGGCCATAATGTTGAATAAATAGAATTACTTTATCAAATGCTTGAAATGTTTGGCGGCTTTTGAATAAATAGAATTTCTTTATTAGCAGCTTTTGAAATGTTTTACG
Organism: Camellia granthamiana; assembly: GCA_036172215.1. NCBI lineage: Eukaryota > Viridiplantae > Streptophyta > Magnoliopsida > Ericales > Theaceae > Camellia > Camellia granthamiana. The sequence continues at coordinate 23,339,051 of CM069908.1, read as the reverse complement.
TGTAATTAAACGCCCTATCTCAGTTTATTGTCAGCTTTTGTATTGCGTGATGTAAACGTTTGATCATGCATCGATCGGCTCCAATTAGGAACCATGTAGTTGGTCAGTTAAATCGTGATCCCCAGAAAGGGCGCTCCGAATCTGGAGACTTATTCGGCCAATCGTGGTATCCACGAAGGGCGCTCCGAATTCGGAGACTTATTCGGCCATCAAGAAGCGTATGAGCTGAGGCTTAAAAATGAGAAACTTTTGCATTACAGCAGAGTATGTACCAGTACCAAGCCCACAAATCGGGTCATTGGTAAAATTTTCGTAGATGCGTTGAATTCCAAGGCCGTGGCAGGCTTCTTCCTGACATGTCCGAGAGCCGATATGCCCCTGTTCCTGCAATGGAGTCTACTTGATAGGGGCCGTCCCAGTTCGGACCCAGCTTTCCGTCGGCCGGTCGGCGGTCGCCTGGAAGTACTTTCTTCAGGACCAGCTCTCCTGGGGTGTAACGGCGCAACTGAACTCGTTGATTGTACGACTTAGCGAGCTGCTGCTGATACCGTGCCATGGAGGCCAGGGCGCGGTCTCTTCGTTCCTCGATTAGATCCAGGTCCAAGGCGAGCATCATGTCATTTCGGCCCGTGTTAAAGGCTTGCGATTTCAAAGTCGGGAGGCCGATTTCCAGGGGTAAGATTGCTTGGGTTCCGAAGCATAGAGCGAACGGCGTTTCTCCGGTGGACCTCCTCGGCGTTGTGCGATGCGCCCACAATACACTCGGCAATTCTTCGACCCATTTGCCTTTAGCTCTTTCCAGTCTCTTTTTGATGCCGTCCAAGATGGTTTTGTTAGAGGCTTCGGCTTGACCGTTACTCTGGGGTTACGCGGGCGTAGAGAAGTAAGGCACGATACCGTATTTGTTGCACAGTTCTCGGTATACGCCACAATCGAACTGGGTGCCATTGTTTGAGATGAGAGCTCTCGGAATGCCGAATTGCGTGATGATGTTTCTCCATACAAATCGCTTTATGTCGGCATCTCGTATATGTGTTAGAGCCTCCGCTTCGACCCATTTTGTAAAGTAATCTGTTGCTACGATTAAGAATCACTTGTTTCCTGGGGCCCTTGGCAACGGTCCTACGATATCAAGCCCCCATTGAGCAAACGGCCAGGGACTGGTGATAGAGTTCAACCCTTCGGCGGGCAAATGGGTTAGTGGGGAGAACTTTTGGCATTGTTCGCATCTTTTAACATAATCTTCTACGTCGGCTCTCATTGTCGGCCAATAATACCCCTGTGTTATAGCTCGATGGGCCAGGGAGCGTCCGCCAGAGTGGGCACCACAACTGCCCTCATGTATCTCAGTTAGAAGCTCCTCCACTTTATCCGGGTGTACGCATTCCAAATAGGGACCGGAGAGGGACTTTTTATAAAGCCCTCCTTGTGGATCCAGATAGTATCGCAGGGCCTTATTGCGTAGCTTGTGTGCTTCTTTTTTGTCCTCTGGGAGTTGTTCAGAAGAGAGGAATCCGGCAATGAGGTCCATCCAGCTTGATGCGGATTCTATGACGTTGACGTGGGTTTCCTCCGAAGAGCCAATACTCGGCTCTAGGATGAAGCCTACTTCAATGGTCCGTTTGAGCTCAGAATTGATGGCGGAGGCTAGGCACGCCAGGGCATCTGCGTGTGTGTTCTGATCACGTGTTATTTGGTTCAGTTCGTGATGGTCAAACTTCGTTAGCAAAGAGTTGGCCGTTTTCATATAGGCCGCCATACGGTCGTTTTTTGCAGCGTACTCCCCCTTTAGCTGGTTGATGACCAATTTTGAGTCACAAAACATTAGCAAACGCCAAGCGCCGAGAATATGTGCATTTCGTAGACCGACTAAGAGGGCTTCATACTCGGCCTCGTTATTTGATGCTTCGAAGCCAAGCTTGACGGCCTGCTCTATTACTGCGCCGTCGGGAGACATGATTACTACGCCGGCGCCGCAGCCCCGTTGGTTAGACGATCCATCACAGTATAGCTGCCAAATATCCCCGACATAAATTCTCCAGTTCGGCTTTGATCGAACTTCAGCCTTTGGAAGAACGTCAGCAGGTTTAAGGTCGGAAAGCCCGCCTGTGAATTCGGCAACAAAGTCGGCCAGCACCTGTCCCTTGATTGCGGTTTTGGGTAAAAACTGAATGTCATATTGGCCGAGTTCAAGGGCCCATTTTGAAACACGTCCTGATGCTTCTGCACTCCGTAGTACTGATCGGAGGGGATAATCTGTTATCACCCCAATGCTATGCCCCTGGAAGTAATGCATCAGTTTTCTTGCTGCCATGACCAAGGCTAGGATGAGTTTTTCCAGCGGAAGATAACGTGTCTCGGCATCGACCATTGCCTTGCTCACATAATACACTGGTCGTTGCTGCCCTTCCTCTTCTTTTAATAGTACGGCGCTGACGGCCCTATCGGAGACTGCCAGATACAGAATGAGGGGGTCACCGGCAGCTGGTGTTGTCAAGAGAGGTACTGACCGGAGGTAAGTCTTAAGCCCAATGAAAACTGCTTCGCACTCGGCAGACCATTCGAAAGCTTTGCCTTGACGTAGCGTCTGGAAGAATTGTCTGCAGCGGTCTGTTGACCGACTGATGAATCTATTGAGTGCAGCGGCCATCCCCATCAACTTTTGGACTTCTTTCACTAATCGGGGGGAACCGAGTTCCAAGATTGCTGTGACTTGCCTCGGGTTGGCTTCGATTCCACGGTGGTTGACGATATAACCCAGGAATTTGCCAGAGCCGATTCCAAACGCGCACTTGGAGGCGTTCAGTTTCATTCTGTATTTGCGCAAGATGCCGAATGTCTTCTCTAGATTGGCTATGTGATCCTGTTCTTCTTTGGACTTGACCACCATATCGTCGATGTAGACTTCCATAGTGTGGCCGAGTTGTTCTTTGAACATAGCGGTGACCAGTCTTTGGTAAGTTGCCCCTGCATTCTTCAGCCCAAAAGGCATAACTTTGTAGCAGTAGGTTTCTCTTGGGGTGAGGAATGCAGTTTTGTCCTGGTCATCCGGATGCATGGCGATCTGATGGTAGCCTCTATAAGCATCGAGGAAACTCATGCGTTGGTGGCGCGCCGTTGCATCGACGAGTTAGTCGATTCTAGGTAAGGGAAAGCAGTCCTTGGGGCAAGCTTTGTTCAGATCCGTGAAGTCGACACACACTCGCCAAGTTCCATTTTTCTTCTTCACCACCACTGTGTTGGAGAGCCACGTGGGGTAGGTGACTTCTCTAATTGCCCCGGCGTCAAGCAGTCTGTCAACTTCTTCTATGACGGCAGCAGTGTGCTCTGCGGCAGACCGGCGGCCTTTCTGAATGATGGGCTTGCATGTGGGGTCGACATTCAGGTGGTGCTGTGAAACTGATGGGTCTATACCCGGCATCTCGTATGGAGTCCACGCAAAGACATCGAGGTTGGCGAGTAGAAAGGAGATCAGTTGCTGTCTATCGGCTTGGTTTAAAGAGGTGCCGATTATGAAGAACTTCTCCGGGCTTCCATCGATGTCAACTCGGTCTAAACCTTCTGTGGCCTTTCCGCTTGGCTGCCGCCCGATGTCATCCAGGATTTCCCGATTGGGTACCTCAATGGAGTTTACCTGCAATTCCTTTGGCATTTTGGCGGCCAGGAGGTAACATGCTTGTGTCGATTTTTGAGAGCCGCGGATCTGCTCAATGCCGTGTTCTGTTGGGAAACGTAACAATTGATGGTAGGTGCTCGGGACGGCCTGTAAGGTATGTAACCACGATCGCCCCATGATGAGATTGTACAGCGATGGCAGCCGGACGACCAGGAATTCTACATCCACCGTTCTGGAACCCGCTCGAACGGGTAGGTTGATCTTTCCCAATGGGTATTCGGGGTTGTTATTGAAGCCGAATAGTGGATAAGGGGCTGGAATCAGGTCCGATTCGGTGAACCCAAGTTTGATGAAGGTTTTATAATACATGACCTCCGAAGTGCTGCCTTGGTCTATAAGAACGCGTTCGACGGTGAACCGGTTTACGTGTAGCGCGACAACCAATGGATCGATGTGAGGGAGTGTTACACCGATCAAATCAGAGTCGTCGAAGGTGATGCTTGGCGATTCTCGGGGTCGCTTTGCTGGCGTGAGTTGCTGCTGAGGGCCTGGGAGGGACTAGATTGCATGTACGGCTGGGGCTTTCGGCAGGCTGTATATCATATGGATGTTATCATGTGGAACACTTCGCTGGAGACGTTCGTCTTTTGTCAACTCCTCAAAGTAATCGGCTGAAGCACAACGAGCGTCGGTGTTTTGCTGTCGGGCCCGAGACCGTAGATCGCCTGCCCTTGGGGGTCGCTCAGAAACCTGGCGCACTGTTTGTTTGGACTTTGCTATTTCCAAGGCCAGATCGCGGCGAAGGCGCTCGTTCTCAGCGATGGTGTTGTCTAAACTGTGTTTAGTCTTTTTGGCTCGTTCTATGATGGCTAGCATTGTCTCTTGCGCTGAAGTCGTTTGTGAATCGACATTCAAGGCACGTCTTGCAGCGATGATTTCCTTCTCGAGCATATTTGCCGGAGTGAGGTCGACTCTCTGTGTGATCGCGTCGGTGGCTATCAGAGAATCTTGAGTCACGCCTTCCATAGATGTACTTGAGTATTCCCACAGACGGCGCCAATTGTGGGGAAATGGTACTGGAAATACTCTTCTGATCCTGGGAGACGCTCTTGATCCTCAGCTAGTCACCTGCAAAGACAAACACTCCGGTCGGGGGTGCCGGGGTTAGCACTCCGACGGGCAAGTCAGTTCTTATACTCAAGAAAGCTTGTTTACTAAGTTTAGTGAAGTGATTCTTACATACCTTTCTAAATCTGAAGCTATTGTATTTATACTCATTCTCTGGACCTCGGGTCCAGAGCCCACTTTTTACTTATTATCCTTTTGTTTATTCCTACATACATCTCCCCGTCTATTCGGCGGTCTCAACGTATTCGGTATCTTAGTTGATTAGTACGGAGCCGAACAGCCTCTAACTTCTGGGATACATCCCTTCCGACTCCTCTATTCATTCGACTCCCACAAAAACTGTAACAATCCCGACTTGTGATTAGCTTATAATTCATGATTAAGAATGCCTAATAAGTAATCAAGAGGAAATGCTGAGTTAATTGCATGTGTATCGTGTTATTTGTGTTTGTATCTTTCTAACGTAGTAATATCTATCTGTGTTTTTGTTTCGGTATGCAAATTGAATGCCTTATCGGCATCTGATTACGGAATTGACTTGGAATATGTTTTATTTGGAATTTTTAGAAATTTATGATAGGTTCAATTGAAATCTGATTTGGAATCAAATAAATAGAAGAAATTAGTTAGAAATAAGTACACTTAATTAGCTTAATTAAGGCAACCATTAACTACACCTATATAAGACTAGTATGAGCCCCTAGATTGCATTAGAATGTATCACTCCTCATCTTTTTTTTTAAGCTCCAAGTAGAGAGAGGGAAAGAAGGAAGGAAATTGGACTCAACAAGGGGATTGCTAGGAGTTTGAAGGAAATTGAAGAGAACTTGGAAGATTAGGTTACTACACTTGGAAATTCAAGTCTTTAGGTAAGGAAACCAACTCTTATGAAGAATTTAAGACATTAAATAGATGAATTCAAGGGAATTAAGTAGATTAACTTGAGAATTAAGCTAAGTTTGGAGAATTAAGCTAAGTTTGGAGAATTATAATTCAAATCCTACATACATGCACATTCCATAGCATTTTGGGTTATTTTCAAAAGGATTTCCACATGTATGGTCTCACCTTGGTTTTGTTATAAGAATTCAACATGTTTTTGAGTTAAATACCTTAGTTGATCCTGTTTTGGAAGGTTTGAGTTCATAACAAGTCATACATGTTATGCTTTCAAAATTTCAAGTTTGTTTTTGGATAATTCACTTACCTTTGGGCTTTGATTTTGTGAAACGATCTTCAATTCATAGTGTTTTACAAGTTTAGACATGTTTTCTCAAATTTTGGGCCCAAAGCATATGTTTTAAAGCTTTGAATTTAAGTTTTGAAGCTGGGAGTACAATTTGGAAATTCCAGAATTCGCACTCTTCGCTCGAGCAGTGGAGTCTGTGCTCGAGCGAAGAATGCGAACTCCCAATACTTTTGCAGAGTTTGGGGGTTGGCTTGAGCGGCAGAACCTGTGCTCGAGTGACCACCTTTATTTTTGATCCTCTGCTCGAGCGTAGTAAGTTGCGCTCGAGCATAAAATAAGAGCTCCTAGAAGTTTTATAGAGTTTTGCTGACCGCTCGAGCAACCGAAGTTGCGCTCAAGCGAGGACCCTGTTTACTTAGTCTTTGGCTTGAGCGACAGTCGAGTGTCCGTCGAGCGTAAAAATCATGCAACCAGTACTTTTGCAAACCTTACAGACCGCTCAAGCGACGGATGTTGTGTTCGAGCGGACTGCACTGTTTTTGAAAGTTTGACTAAGTGTTTTAAATCACATTTTGGCATCCTTATTGCATCCTAGGCATTCTTAAGCCCTAATTAAGACATAATAACGAGGATAAGGATTAAAAACACACCAAGATAGAAAAGAAATGAGGTAAGTATTTTCCGAATGTGTGTTTCAATATGTATCTGCTATGTGTTTGTGTAGGTCACGCGCCTTATCCGTTTGGTTTGTTTGATTCGTTTGATCTGCTATTGGAGCTATCTGTAAGTAATAACTCTATAAAGCTATGTTAAATATTCTCTGAACATTATGATATGATATGAACGGTTTCCTGAAATACTATTTTCAGATTAAATGGATGATGGTCCAATTCTTTGAAATGTATTCGTGGCATCCTTAGCATCATATAATATGCGTCCCTTTACCGGTCATCAGTATGCCTTTATGGCCGTCCCTTTATGGGTTATCGGAAATGTTTTTGTGCACATGAGTCATCAGTATGCCTTTATGGCTGTCCCAAATATGGGTCATTGGATTTGTTAGCGCTAATGGATGTTATAGCAATCCCAGTTTTTGACCCCGCTTTTATGGCGTTCCGGACTTAGGTCTTATGGTTTAATGTTGTTGTTTATGTTTTTTTCCTCTTCTTACCCTTTGAATTTGGATTTTTGAATGTCTTGGGCATGTTTAGAACAGGTTGGTTGCTACTCGGTCTAGAACCTTGTTACCCAGAATTTTGGTCTTCCACTCAAGCGGGCCTTCTTGCGGTTGAGCGGGGTTTGCAATCATTCAGTACTTGGTGCATCTGCAAAAATACTGTAGAAGTGTTTGCCACGCTCGAGCAAAGTTTCTTACGCTCAAGCAGGTTTGAGCTCGAGCGGCCCCTCTGGCGCTCGAGCGACTGTCTGAAGTCTATAAAATACTGGGCGAGTGTATTCTACGCTCGAGCGGGTCTCATTGCGCTTGAGCGGGTAGTGCCTTGTTATTGTATCTTGGCGCTCGAGCGGCCTTTATTGCACTCGAGTGTGTCGAATTTATGTGTTTGACGCTTGAGCGTCAAACTCTCCGCTCGAGCGGACTGTGCGTATATTAAATCGCGAAAGTGACGTTTTAAATCACTTTTTATATCCTTTCTACCTCAAAAACTTTCTAAAATCCTAAGTTGAGAGCCTCTCTCTCTAAAATACTCTCTCTCTACATTTTGACCTAGATCTAGTAATCTCTTCACCCTCCTTCCTTTGATAAAAAGATTGAGCTCTTCAAGATCTCTATTTTCATTCGAGTAGAAGTTGGTTTCATCATCTTTGGAGTTAATCTCTTTCTTAGCTCATCTTCTCTTCTTGAGGTAGGGATATTCTACTCTCCTATATGGGTTTTAACATAGATATTTGTCATTTAGTATAAATAGTGGGATTTGGGAAGTTTGGGTGAAGTTAGGGTTTGAAATTGAAATGTTTGAATGAGGGGTTTTCTAATTTGGGTTCCCTATGGGTATGAGAGGTCTTGAACATGTTATTGCTTGGATATAATTGGCGAAATTGGGTCTTGGGGACCATGTATGTTAAAGGGGGAAAACACCCTAATTTGAATTAAATAAATTATTTGTACGATTAATGAAATCAAGTATGAAAATATGAAATTGGTTTGGAAATTATGAGATTGGGGAAAAATGTGATTAAATAGTGTAGTTGGATTGATAAATCACTCACCTACGGTAAAGTTAATAAATCATCTGTTTGATAGATTTATTTATCTGCTTAAAAAAAACTGTTTTCGGCTATCGGTGGAGGATAGCCATGATTGTTGTAGAAAATGCATGATGATTAGGTAAATTGAAACTAATCAATTGGATTATGTCATTGAATATGACGGTTGGATTAACACATTGAAGATATGATTTAATTGGTCATTGTATATGACAACGTGTTTAAATACATTGCATATGTACCTTGTTTGGGAGGAAATAGTGGATGTACTCCACTGTTTGGGAGGAGATAGGGAATGTACTCCATTGTTTGGGAGGAGATAGGGGATAGACTCCATTGATAATTAAGTTGGCCGGAGTTTCCAAGGTGAAAGTCCCGAAATCTTATATATATTTAGGTGCCGGCTCCCTCGGACGTAGTTCCGTAAAATGGCAAGTGAATGGAAGTGTACGAATGATGTTTATGATTGAAGTGTTGATATATGAGGTATAGTCTCATTTTGAATTGTTTGGATAATAATGAACTATATCAATATTGATTGGTTATGAAAAGGGTATAAGTTGGTTTACAAGTGTTAAACATTTATCGGATGCTAATGTTTTAGTTAATTCTCATATGTTGTTTAGCATATCTCTACTGGGCTTTGGCTCATCCTACCTGGGACACCATTTTTCAGGTACAGGTGACATGCCACCTCCAAGGGTATAGCTTGGGAGGTTTAGGAGTCGAAGGCTTCGTTTTGCTATTTTGTTGTTATTTGTATTTAGATATAAATCTAAGTCGAGGGCTTTACATGTAAAAGAGTTAGAACTCTTCTTTTGTTACAACCAAATTATCTCTTGAAAAACTGTAAGCCCGTAGGGCATTTATTTGTTTAATATCTTTTCTAAAGAATACTCTGATGAATGTAATATATAACATTTCTATTATGTTTTATGGATTTTATGAATGGATGATTATGTCTTATTTTGAGGGTGTTACAAGTGTACCATATATGATTATTTAAATATGTGAACTCTAGAAATGAGTATGAGTATGATTATGAATATGAATCTGTTTCTGATCTGAATTCTGATTTCTGAATTTGTAATGGACATCATTCATTAAAACCTTTACTCTGTTATTATTCACTAGGCTCCAGCTCACTGTATTATTTATGCATATAGGTGTGCAGACGCGTGACCAGGCCTAAGCTGTTGCCTGGAGAGTTGTTTTGGTTAGCCAACCGTAGTGCCTCACGAGGAGGTTCCCGAACTATGATGTGGTCAAGTTTTTGTGAACCACATTAAAGATCTTTTGTATTTCTTTTGTTAAGTTTGAACAGGTCTTTTGTTGTCTGTATGTATAGATGGCGACTTGGGTATGATGTCTTAATTATGTAAATTAAGTTTAAAATTTTATGTCCTATGTATGTTTACACAGCTCTATGGACATTGCATGTTTGTATTTGCTTTTGCTAGCCCCCGTATTTTGTTTAATTTGTTCAAAGACTATTGGTAATCCCAGGATTACTAGCTAGTTACGGCGCTAGACCTATAGGGGCGTGTTTGGGTTGTGACAAAAACCATACAAGTGGTAGGTTTCAAACTCAAAATCCATGGAGTTTCTCCTCCTCAAATCTCAAAACTCATGCAAATATCATGTATGACACTATCATGAGTTCAATTCTTTCATTTCTTCAATTTGTGTTCATGTTGAGGCTTAACCCTAAACCTTCCATTAATTAATTTATCATGAATTTATCTCAAACTCTAAAGGATTATGAGTGTGATAGTTCAATTTAGGAGATCAAGGGAGAATTCTTACCTTATGTGGTTGATTTGAGCAAATCCCCTCATATCTCTCTTCTTTCTTTGCTCTAGGGCTCTCTTCCCTTTCTCTCTAGAACTCTCTCTCAAGTCTCTACAAAATATCTCCCTCTATATCTCTCTCTTATTTGTTGTCTTAAACCAATAAGGTGCTTAATCACTATTAATTGGTAATTGCTCCTAAATTAGCCTAATAAATCAAATGCACTTAATGAATTCTATTCTCATCTCCTACCACCCCTAAGGAACACTAAATTTATCCATACTATAGTAAATCAGGCTCTAATTGCCTATTCCAACAATTTAATTTCAACCTTATGGTTTAACGATTCAGACAAATCTTTTTCACATTCTAACATATTTGTCAATCAAAATATAATTCAAATAGCACATGGCACATAATTAACACACATATAAGCATATAAGTCATATGTAAACACATAATTAAGGTAAGCCACAAAAGTAACAATTAATTAAGGAGGCAGGTGTTACACATATAATCACATAAGCATGTTATCACATAGCATTACAAACATACAAACATCTATCAAGCGAGATAAACCCATTGGAACCATTTCCCACGTACCCAAAGTATTCAAACCCGGTACGCTCTGATACCAAGTTGTAACGCCCCAAAAAAATTACTATAACCCATACTTAACATCAAAAGTAATGACAATGATAAAGTGGTTATCTTTCATTGATTTACAATTAAGCTTTATAAAATAATAATCTAATAGAAAGACAAGATAAAAGTTAGACGAATAAGAAATGCCTTAAAGGCTTACATCTTTCCAAGACGATGTTTGGTTACAACAAAAGTGGACTTAAGTCCAATACAGTTAAAGCCCTTGGCTGGTACAAAAGTAAATACAATAAAATACACAAAAGAAGTTCTCGTTCTAAGTCCTCCCAAGCTATTGCCTTGGTGGAGGCATATCATCAGTACCTGAAATGTTTTTTTCACATAGGGTGAGCCAAAATCCATTAGAGATAATCCAACACAGTATTTGAATTTTAACGAAACTATAAGGTGAATGCATATACAATACTCGTGCCAAACCATTTTACATCTCTTTTACAAAACCATGTAATGCAAATAAATATCATACTTCATAAGTCATTTCCTTAACAATGGAAAATGGGGCAGTGAATCAAACTCTGGGACTTTCAAAACAATACCACCTTTCCCGGAAATTTCATTCAGAGAAAATCATAAACTGGGACTTATGTAAACGTAGATTATACAAGCACTACTATTGCCATTTCACAGAAATTTCGTCTGCGAAATCGGCCCCTATGTATATGCGCGATTTTTGGGACTTTCATCCTCGACACACAGTCCAACTTATTTGATGTAACAACAATTGCTTTCCAGATTCACTCACATTCTCCAAACAATATACATATGCAATGTACAAATGTGAAATAATGATCGATGCAAATGAATAAGAAAATAGTTTTAATTCTCCTAATTCACATGCGATTTATACAACAATCATAGCTATCTTCCACCGATAGCCCAAAACAGATATTTCTAAACAGATAATTTATATTCCTTAAAGATAAACTTTTCAAATTTCAATATGTGGGTGATAATTCATATCTGACTCCACCATCCATATTAATATCCATTCAATTTCACATTTCTAACATCAGTTTCATTTATTTATATAAAATAAACATTAGAGACATTTAGGACAAAGCCCTATTTCCTTCCAAAACATATTCCGAGTATCTAAATCAATAATTTCACCACAACTCAACCTCTTTTCCACTCCCACAACAATTTTCAATATATCCATTTAAAAACCCCTCTTTTGATTTTAAACCAAAATCCTAAGTTTGTCCAAAATCCTTCAAAATCAAAAGATTGTTTTATAAAAACAAATAGCTAAGTTAAAAATCATAAAAAAGTGTAGAGAATCCCTACATCGAAGCTAAAAGACCAAGGAGAGAGTGAAAAAACCTCAAAGAAGCCAAAATTCACTTTTGTTCGGATGAAAAGAGAGCTCACGGAGTGTTCTACCTTTTTAACAAAGGGAGTAGGGTGAAGAAATGACTAGATCTTGGTGTTTTTGTGGAGAGAAGGTAAGTTTTAGAGAGAAAGAGTGTCTAGATCTAGGGTATTTGAAATGTTTAGAGAGAAAGAGAGAGAGATGAAAAAGTGATATAAAAAGTGACTTTTACGGACTGATATATGTGCAGACCGCTCGAGCATACAGACACAAAAGATGTGACCGTTCGAGCTCAAGAAGTTGTCGTTCGAGCGTGAAATACAAACTCCAAGTAGTTTGATAGACAGAAGACCAATGCTCGATCGCAATAAGGGTCACTCAATCCAAGACCGCTCCAGCATAAAAAACTTCGCTAGAGCATAAAATACCACTTCTCAATAGTTTTGCAAACCTGCAAAAGCATTGAGAGTTCACAAAGACTACTTGAGCTCAAGAAGTGACGCTCGAGCGTAGGAACAAATCTGGGCAACAACAACTCGAAAAATAAGCTACCAACCTGTTCCAAACACGACCAACATATCTCAAAAGCCAAACTCAAAGAGAGATAAGGGAAAACATAATATGAACAACTGCATGAGACAGTGAAACTCGGATTCAAAATATCAAATGGGTCGGGTCCAAATAAAAAACGCTATAATTTTTTTCAAAGATCCTTTTGAGCATGAATTTAACATCCAACGGTGCCAATAAATTTGATAAGTTTGTTTTTGTATATTTTGAAAATATTTGTGTTAATAGAAACAAAAATATGTTTCTTATTTATCATGAACGGCACCTAAGTGGTTAGGTCCTCATACATTATTTGAACACATCAACAATAGTGTTATCAAAAAATATTAATAGCTTTGTGATTTATATTTTGGAATGCATGTTTCTTTTCAAAATGATAAAGTTAATGATTCAAAAATAGATTTCAAAAATATTTTTAATATAAAACCTTAAAAGTTTCTTTAGAATGAAAACAAATCAAATGTAACAAGTTAGAAGTTCTTGGTATGACAAAACGTAAAAAAAAATGAGTCATAAAGTTTATAAAAATATGTTGTAAAACAATTAATTTAAAAAAAGGAAAGTAACATTTCATTAGATGTGCAATTGTTAACAAATAATTATTCTAAAAATACTTAAATTTTAATAATGTAATCTAAAGAAATCCATTCCTATCATATTGCAGGTTACAAAATATGTTGTACCACATTTTTTATCTCGTTGTGAAACGATTCACATTCCAAATACAGGTCAAAGTTCAGAAAAAATTAGGTTGAGTGTGCCTAATCATTGTGGCCTTTTGATTTAGACTTTTGTGGTTTTACGTTTATCTCTTGCATTTATATTTTATTGTTCTTTGTGATACATTGTGCCATTTTGGTTTAGATTTTTAGTGCTTGTAAGATGATTTATTTAAGCTTAAAAAAAAATATAGGTATGAAAGCCTCACTTTAGTGGGTAATGGAACAAAATTTTAAACTCGGTGTGTCGGATTGTCTGAATACAACAAATTTTCAAAATGTCCTCCTACACTAATGCAGTTAATAGATGCAAACATTGGGGATTAAATTAAAACATTTTTGTTATATATTAGGTACTAAATTAACATAACTTAAACATTTGGAGATCAAAATGACACAAAATTTAAATTATAGAAACAAATGATTAATATAATTTGTAATATAACAATTACCATTACACAGGCAACCTATATCGTTGTTCTCTCAAGTTTTGATTCATGAGCATTAAAACAATAAACAACATTTTGTAAGCCAATTTAGTAATTGAGTTATGCAATACCCTTACAAAGATAATGCCCCATAAGATTAAAAGAGACCATCCAAAAATTGGAATGAGAATTAGTAGCAATAAAATTGAGGCAATAGCTCCGGAGAAGAGACCCATATGTCCAAGAACTTTGCCATAGCTTGTGCATTGAGTTATCTCAGCTGCTAATGCTCCGACATAGAGGAGCATAACGACGATGAAAGCTACAATAATTATGAAATGAGCATCATCGAATGAAGAACAATTCTTGCTTTGGTACTTCACTTGGAGAAAACTATTCCGAGTAGAGATGAGAGGGATAAAAATGATATGGAATGCCTTCCAAGAAATAAGATTTTGCTCTCTTGCGCTATCATCACAAAAAGAAAAAGAAAAAGAAAGATAAAGCATCAATTTATTGTAAAAATCAACTTTGATGTCAAATATGATTGAGGGGGAAAATGTACATCAAAGAAAATGGATTTCAATAAAAAACAGGTATTTATAAAAATTTAAAAATAAAGGCACAAATAGGGGCTAGAGGGCAATGGTCCCTGCTAAGGTTTTAAACATTTCATTAAAACACATGATGTATTTATTACATTTTTAAGATAATAATACTTGTTATTAATTGTTTTAAGATAATAATACAACTCTTATCATTACATTTGCACTTTGCCTTGCTTATCTGAGTGGAAAAATGCAAACATAATAACCAGATAAGGACATTAATGTTTTAAACATTTAATGAATGTGTCATATATTTTATACATAATTTGATTTTCTATAAATTCCTAATAAAATCCTAACAAAAAGGATAAACTATAATAATATAAAATTTTCAAAGATTAACTGTTGAGTTTTGAAATTCAGGAGGTCAAAATGTAAATATGTATTTAAGAAAACTTATTGTAATTTGTCCTAATTTTTTTCACATCATAAAAAAAATTAAAGACCAAAAAATTACCAAAAAAGTCAAACCCTAAACCAGACTTTAATTAGTATGTCAATTGCGTAGTTGGAAAGATCTCAACAAAGCTGCTTATGTAAAAAAAATAAAGTTATACACATCAATTGATAGTACATTATTTAACGATAAAAGCTATTTGTGTAAAAAAATAAAGTTACACACACTAATCAATTCGTGTTTGTTTCGCTTTCCCTCCCCACTTTTTGCCTTCAGAATCATTTCAAATCGACATCAGCGGCCTCGATTCCTCCACGTGGACGGACAGAGTTGTTCCACTGCCTGCCTCCCGTCACATCATCACTTGCGTTCCTGTTCCTCGAGCCCCGCGCCCTGCCGAAACATTTAACCTTTCGCCCCTGGTCAACGTTGTCGCTCGATCGGACACCTCGCTGATCGGACACCCTTGGTCGGTTGTATTGACGGTCGGCTACCTTGCCGGTTGGACGCCCTACGTCGGCCTCTCTACCGATCGAATGCTTTTGCTCGACTGTCTTGCCCAATCGGTTGGCTCCCTCACCTACGACTTGGGGGCTTGCTTCCACCTTTACTATTCCCTTCGTTGGATTAAAGCTGCACTCGAGAATGGAGGACTATTGATGGGCATAGCCCAAAAGGGGTTGTCTTGGGTTACCAAACAATACTTGTTAAGATAATAATACTTGTTATTAATTGTTTTAAGATAATAATACAGCTCTTATCATTACATTTGCACTTTGCCTTGCTTATCTGAGTGGAAAAATGCAAACATAATAACCAGATAAGGACATTAATGTTTTAAACATTTAATGAATGTGTCATATATTTTATACATAATTTGATTTTCTATAAATTCCTAATAAAATCCTAACAAAAAGGATAAACTATAATAATATAAAATTTTCAAAGATTAACTGTTGAGTTTTGAAATTCAGGAGGTCAAAATGTAAATATGTATTTAAGAAAACTTATTGTAATTTGTCCTAATTTTTTTCACATCATAAAAAAAATTAAAGACCAAAAAATTACCAAAAAAGTCAAACCCTAAACCAGACTTTAATTAGTATGTCAATTGCGTAGTTGGAAAGATCTCAACAAAGCTGGTTATGTAAAAAAAATAAAGTTATACACATCAATTGATAGTACATTATTTAACGATAAAAGCTATTTGTGTAAAAAAATAAAGTGACACACACTAATCAATTCGTGTTTGTTTCGCTTTCCCTCCCCACTTTTTGCCTTCAGAATCATTTCAAATCGACATCAGCGGCCTCGATTCCTCTACGTGGACGGACAGAGTTGTTCCACTGCCTGCCTCCCGTCACATCATCACTTGCGTTCCTGTTCCTCGAGCCCCGCGCCCTGCCGAAACATTTAACCTTTTGCCCCCGGTCAACGTTGTCGCTCGATCGGACACCTCGCTGATCGGACACCCTTGGTCGGTCGTATTGACGATCGGCTACCTTGCCGGTTGGACGCCCTACGTCGGCCTCTCTACCGATCGAATGCTTTTGCTCGACTGTCTTGCCCAGTCGGTTGGCTCCCTCACCTACGACTTGGGGGCTTGCTTCCACCTTTACTATTCCCTTCGTTGGATTAAAGCTGCACTCGAGAATGGAGGACTATTGATGGGCATGGCCCAAAAGGGGTTGTCTTGGGTTACCAAACAGTCCCTCGCCTGAAGCCCAGCAGGACAGGCCCAACACTAATCCCAGTAAAGAACTCACAATGGTCAAGCCCAGGCACTAGCTAGACATGTATCAAGTAGGAAGTTGGCTACGTGGTAGACAAAGATTTTAGAGAGTTATTGTGCCCATGCGCCAAACATTAAATGCGACTGTCAAAGTATAAAATGCAACAAGACCTCTGGCTCTGAGACGTGGGAAAACCACTATCGTCGACGACAAGCAAATGGCAGGCTTTCGGCTAATAGGACAACATGAATGGACAAGGAAATGATTAATGAGTAATATAAGGAAGCCTCTGAAAAAAGTTCTTGGTAGGAAGAAAGCTCTCTCTCTTTTCTCTCTAAACTGTTATTTGATACCACCTAACTTGATCGTTGCAGGGTCCACGGGAAGGAACCACCCCACTTTAGAACCTTCCTAATGGACTTGTTGCAAGTGTGTCTAGGAAGACGAAGGAAAGACAACCCGTGAAACACATGAATTAGTCCGACCCAATCCTACCCCGACCAAACTAGTTTCATCATATAGTACATTATCTAACCATAATTATAATTATCTTTCCTTATACATCACTAATTTTGAAGACTGATTAGGAAACAAAACAGAGGTGTCAATTTCCACTGTAGAATGATAAAAAGAAAAAAGAAAAGAAACATGCTAGGCCTCAAAAGTCAAGACTAATTATCAAAGTTGATTCTAGATTCTCAGATTTATTTTGATAACATGGTTAAAAGTTAATGCTTTAGTTTTTAATTTTTTTTTTTTTTTGAGTTATATTCACTTTGTTTGATTTTTATTTTCAGAATTTATTTTTAAAAAAGTTTACATTTTTGTTTTTCGTATTTTTTTTATTTTTATTTAATTTTTTAAATATTTTAAGCAATTTTTTTTTTATAATTTTTAGGCACACCTAATATAAATATACTTAAAAAATATAATATTTGTGAAAAAATATCTTTAAAAAATTCACTAAATACCAAAAATATAAAAAAATAATGAAAATTCAGTACATTTTTCGTATTTTTATATGTTTATTAATTTTTTAAAATATTTTATTATTTAGATACATCTAAGTAAGGTGCATCTACAAAAATAAAAAAAATTGTTTAAAATTTTAAAAATATTCACGAAAAATAAAAAAACACGAAAAATAAAAAAAAAACTCAATTTTCAGGAAATTAAATTAAAAAAATTAAAACTAAGCACATTGGTTATTTTTATATATATATACTTTTTTAAAAAGTATAAAAAAAAAATCAAAAAATTATTATTAATTTACTTCCCAATTTTGGCCATTGCTCAAGCTCAGTTAACACTAAGGAGTGCTTTGAAAAATTGATAAAAAATTGGATTTTTGGTTTTTTTTAAGTCTGTTTTATCTTTTTGTGAGTGAAAAATATAAAAAGTAATGTGACCCAAAATGAGGGTTGGTTTGGAATGTTCTAAAAAAGTGTACTTTTTGACTTATTGACTTATATGGGTTGGGTTTGGGTTGGGTTTGATGTGATGTGTTAGAGAGGTGATGTGATTTAAATAAGATAATGTGACTTAAATAGGATAGTGACTTTTTGACTTTTTAGATTGTTTAGTAGATGCCAAACTTAACCCGAGTAAAAAGTTAAAAGCTAGGTAAAAAACTACTTCTCAAAAGTATCCTATATTTGGTGTGTTCCATGCATTAGATGTTTGATGCTGCTTTGATGATTGCTTAGTTGAGACTTGTATTTTCACAGTCAATCCCAACTGTCGTGTACCAAGATTTCCACACAAACATAAATTGACACAATCGCGCTCGATTGAACTACCCTCTTATTCTACATCTCTTAATACCTTGTTTTCAATTGAGAGCCCTTGTCAAGGTCCCACAAAATCTTCAGATAAAAGAGATTTGGGAAGTCCTCGGATGCATGTAGACCAACAAGGGAGTACAGTAGCCATCTCATTGGTAGATAATTGAGTATCCACCTAATTATCAAACTCCTTCAAAGATACTCGGTTGATTTGCAAGCTAATTTGTTATTGGCTAGTTTGCCCTTCTTCAATGATAGCTTGCTACCCCTCTCTCTCTGTCTCTCTCTCTCTCTCTCTTTCATCGTATGACAGCTCAGTAGCAACGTTTTCACTGAGGTATTTTGTCGAACAGGTGGAAGGCGACTCAGGACCAGCAAACAAAGCTCTCATAGCTACAAAGACGCTACCGAAGCTCTCTCACCTCGGCAAACCAGTGACTTGATTTTTGAAAGAATCGAATCAAATAGATGGTGGAAAAGGTCCTTGGAACTGCACTCGGAGACTCACTAGTCCTTCGCCGTGAATGGGAGGAAGGTTCAATCATGAATCAATGGAGAGGTGGGTTTTGAATGATTACCTCTTCACACAGTTGAGATGCGAAAGCTCGCCCAAAGCCCAGTTCCTATATTACATGTAATACACCATATAGAATATTAAAACAACAGCATTTTAGGAATATGAAAAAGAAAAAAGGATCATGTTTTATTTTACTTTATCATAACACCCTATTATTTTTGGCAATACAGTTGCCCAATTCATAGAATTTCTCTTCTCTCGCTAGTAAAACTCCTCGGGTCACCGACAACAGGAAAAAAATCTATTTTGGAATGTTTATTCAGACTATAAAAACTTAATTTGGTATGCATAAACTAACTCAGATGCCCTACGTATCCAAAAAAATATATATATCTTTATTCCTAAATTTTTGTGTTATCGTAAAATATTTATGATCATTTAATTATATAAAAATTTTAATTAATTAATTTTCTCAGTCATTTATTTATTTATTTTTTGTAGAACTTCGGAAGCCTTTAGATGGATTTTTTCTACTTTTTTGGGTAAGACTAAATGCTATATCTTAGATGGTTTTAAAAAAAAAATCTTATTTATATTTTAGCCTCGGCTCTATTTTTTATTGTAATTTTTCTGTTTGATGCATGTGCTCTAGTTTTTATCATCTTTGTTTGTTAATCATGATGACTGTTCAACCCAGGAATGTGTTTGATCCTCGCCAAATGTGTATTTCAGTACGGGGAAGTGGGGTATACATACATACATAAATAGGGAAAGAGGATACAGGTAATGGAAGAAAATGGTTTCTTTACTGGGCTGTGATAGAGGCCTTCTCCAATCACCACCCCGACCACCCCCACCCATACACACACACACACATGGCGGGTGGTGATTGGAGGAAAAGGAAAAAAAGAAAAAAAGAAAATGAAAATCTGACCAATCAGAAAGAGAGGGGGCTAAGGGGGGGGGGGGAGGAAAGGGGGTCCGGATCTTTTTCCTTCTTTACTTATCGAGATTTGTGTTTTGTTGGTGCTCTCTTATTTATTTATTTTTTCTATCTACTCTTGATGATCATCTATTGAAATATTGCCATTTCTTAGATTTCATTTTTCCCGCTGTCTTTCCTACAAGTATTATTATTATTATTACACATGTTGTGCCCCTTTTGGTGACTTCAATAGAATCATTTACCTTCTCAAAAAAATATCAGCTTCAATGTGGACAAAATCCGAAGGTTTCGAGGACAATAGTTTAGCATATTTCCGAGTTTTGATATCTTAATTCTTTTGCATGTTTCCTTTTGTGATTTTATAAATCTGCTAATCCATTCGCTGATTAGTAAACTCAAATGAATGAAGCGTTGTGTAAATTTTTGTTGATTTCATGAATTTGTCATTGTAAAAAATCCCCTAATTCACTAGGATGTGTGACCTCTGATTTTTAACCATATCTGCTTAACCTAATCTAAGTTTCTGCATGGTGTGTGGTACTCCAGTTATGAACATTCACCTACTGCTAAGAGGTAATTACTGTTTGATTTGTTGGTAGACTTGGAACAAGTTATTTTAGTAACTTTTTTATTTTTTACGAAAACATGTGCAGAAAAGTAAGAGAGTGATGTGACAACTTATAGTGACTTTTTTGCTTTTTGACTAAAACATGTAGTCCTCAAACAAGGCCTAATCTGTGGTTATATGAACAAACATTCCTAAGAGGTATGATTTTTCTGATGCTATGTTTCTTACATTCAATTGCATTGTTTGATGCAGGCATATGCAGATGCTTACTCGACTCTAGAGAATGAGCTTAAATGTCTTCCCAATAATGGCGAATCAAGTACAAAGGCCTGTATATAATCTACTTCCAAAAATTATTCCAAGCATCGGTCTTTTATAGGGCTTCCAAGTAGCTGAAGAATCTCTATATGTTCGGAAGGTACTTACAGAAGCTCATATAGATATATTCTTTTCATTTAATTTTCTGTTGTTTTGAGTGCTATAGAAATTATCTACTTATTGAAGTCTCAAAGATCTTTCTTTCCTAATTTGGAACTTAACAAAAAAATTGGGTTGGATTTTATACCTTTGGTCCAAATAATAAATTTGAAGGCTTTAAGTCTTGAATTTTTAAAGGAAAGGCTCTGTTTTAATTTAGGAGACTACCATTTTAAATATTAAACATGCTTAATGATATATTTTTTTTCATAGAAAGGTAGAAGCTATCCATAAGTACAATAGGAAAAAGAAGAAGAATTTTTTCACCTTTGTAAATTTTCCTCATGAAAAGTAGAACGAATTTTTTCGGTTCCCTTTTATTAGAAGTGGTGTGCACATAATATTTAGAGAGAGAGGAGGGGGGGGGGGGGTTGAGGGTTATGATATGTCTCCGTGTTGAGCATATGTTGAGCGACATTATACTGACTAAGGCTGGATATGGCATCAACATGTGTGGAATGGATCTCAGATCTGAACTTGTTGAAAAAAAAAAAAAAAAAAAAAAGATCCCACATTTGAAGCGAATATATGCTATGAACACCAATGCATTTTCTTAGAGGATAATTGATGTATGTTTTGTGTTTGCGTGTAAATAAGAGCTGGTTTGTTTACCAAGAGGTTATAATATTTCATACCTTCTTCCCTTTCCCCCTCGCCCGTTGGTGATCAATCATGTTTTCTTTTAATCATACAAGGGACCCTAGTAATCAACTATAAGTTCTAGTAATCAACTACAAGTTCTAGTGATCAAGGGAAGAAATTACAAGCATTCTAATGATCTTTTTTTTTTTTTTGAATATACATGTATTTTTTTTATAGGCATTCTAGTAATCTATTGGCCACTTGACCTTTCCCAAGGATCCTACCCTTCTCACGTTTACACCATACTAGTCTATTTGCTTTTTTGGGCCGTATGGGCTAAATGATAGTCATTGCACTCATTGTTTGGACATTATGGAAGTCTCCATTGTTTTTCATCTTCCCTTTTGCCTAACAAATTGCTTTAGTTGGTAGTGGACTCTCCTTAAATCTTGTATTGGAATTTAAAAATATTAGTGAATTGTAAACCATGAGAAGTTCTTAGACATTATGACACCTCACTGAGAGGAGAAATCGCTGATTTATATTTTTCATTTTCAATTTGTTTTTCTCACATTATTTTACCTTTGTATCTGATTGTTCTTATATTTCCTCTCATACAATTTAAATAAAACTTCCTTGTCATCTATATTATGTGGGCACAAGTATGAGCATTATATACAGTCTACAGATATGTGTACGAGTGTCGGATTTATCTAATTCTCATGTTCAAGGACAAGGGGATATGACAAATATTTATATTTCGTAATTTTGCTTCTTTTATTTTATAGAATAAAATGGTGTTTACAAGATCACATAAAGCATTTATTGAATAATATGGGAGTTTTATGCATGGTTTTATGGAAAAATGAAATTGTTGGACATGCTTACTGGGTGAATGTCCAACTACACATGTTGGACATGTATCCCATACCTTTACTCAAGTGTACGACACAAGTACTTCACAAATTTAGAATAGTAAATATTGCATAGTTTGTCATCATTAATGTTGCAATTCAATTCTTTGTTGCATGAGTTGAATTCCTTTCGATGCTATGATATTTTATTGTCTCTGGATAGAACTATATGTGTGATATAAAGCTGCAGTTAATGTGGACTCTGCAGCCCGTAGTTGCACAAAGCAGGAGCGGGGGCGGGAGCGGGAGCGAGGAATCGTCAGCCGATAGAAGTTTCTTAGGTTGGGAGCGTGTCGGGGAGCGGTAATATATATATATATATTTTAATGCACATTAGAAGTTTTTTTATAAATATTTTTATTTTAATATACATTAATTATTTTATTTATTTATTATATTTTTTTAAATAATGTATTATTGTTAATTTATTTTTTTATTTTTAATTGATATACATTATAAATAAAAAATTATAATAAATAAGGAATAATAAATTATGTTAAAATAAATAAAAAGGAAAATTAGATATTTTATTTTATAATTTTTTTTTATTATATATGGTTTAATTAGATTTCTTTTAAATAATTGGATGATTTATTTTATTTATTATATGTTAAAAAGTTAAGAAATAATAATTTACAAAAATTATTATATATGATATTTTAATAAATAATAATTAAATATTTTATTATATATGATAAAAATTATAATTTATAAATTTTATTACATTTATAATATATGATAAATTATATTTATTATATATATTATATATGATATATAATATATATTATATCTGATAAATTATATATATTACATATTATATATGATCAATTAAATAGAGACGAAGAGAGAGAGGGTATTATATTTATTATAAATATTATATATGATATATAATATATATTATATCTGATAAATTATATATATATTACATATTATATATGATCAATTAAATAGAGACGAAGAGAGAGAGGGAGAGAACAACGAACAGAGATGAAGAGGGAGAGAAGCAGAGACGACGAGAGAGAGAGAGAAGCACAGAACAGAGACGAAGAGAGACAGACGAAGATGATCGAGAGAGTGACGAAGATGATCGAAGACCTCAGAGACGAAGACGATCGTGATCGATAGTGAGAGAAGAGAGTGACGAAGGCAATCAAAGCCCTAATCTCAACACTGGTCCACTGTAAGTTCTCTCAACAAACCTTCTTCTTTCTCCTCTCATGTCAACGTCGAAGGCTAGGGTTTCTCTCTCTCTCCCCCCTTTACGATCCCATCTTGGACTGAATTGCGTTTCTCTCTTCACAGAAACGCGATTCTTACACGTTTCTTTCGCGGAATCGCGATTTTTACTCAGAATCACCACCTAGTTGCACGATTCCTGCAACTAAGCTGCAACCTGTGCTAAAAGCATCGGGATACTGTTATCCCAAGTGGTGCCCCTTTGAAACAGCTTAACAACATAAGGATGTAATCCTAGCATCGTTTGCATTTTTGTTCCGTTAGTGTTTTCTTGAAAGCTTTGAAATTTGGTAGTATAATTGAGCGAGCTTTGTTGAATATCGATTGCATGCAACTATAAGGTATGAAAAATACCTTTGCAATACAAGCTTTGTGTGATTTAAAGAAGATGGTGGGTGTTTTTATTTTGTGAATTGTGTGTACATCAGTTTCCTGGAAGGCATTTTAGAGTTTTAGTTGTCATTCATCTATTATGCTTCTTGTTTTGCCAACACTCAAATCATTGTGGTTGCTTGGTTTCAGTTGAAATTGGGGAGTTGAGTCAGTGAGGAACCAAGTTTCCTTGCCCGACGTTGGATTTGGCATGTCAGACTAGTTGGTCTACCTTGTTTCGGAATGTGAACAGATGTTACTCTGAATCCATTTATGAGAAGCTATCTAGGTAATTCCAATGCATCTTTGTTGTGTTCTGGGCATTCACAGTTCACAAATTCCAGCTTTGGAAGAGTTGACTACTTGTTTTTAAATGATTTATTTCTTGTTCCTGGATTAACCTCTCGGTCCATTCAGGATGTAGTATTATTTTGTAACTGGTATATGTGTTGCAGTGACTTTTCAAACTCTTTCTGCAGTTCTAAAACGAGTAACAATTCTATCAAAAGAGAAACGAGTCAACACAATCATGCTGTCTCAGTGTGAACAGAGGATTGGCAAAGCCTAGAAGTGAGGCCCATGCATAGTAACCAGCAGTCAGCTAATGCCCTTGCACAGACTAAAATTCTTCAACAAATTGAAACCAAATTAGACAGAAAAGTCTCCTCTAGAACTTCTGATCCTTGATCTTCAACAACGAATCCAATCCATTCACCAGGAGTTATTATGGACTGTTCTACTCTTCCAATACTTTCATTGGTTCTTTTTCCCAAAAAAGAAGCTGAATTGAGAAATAGATTATTGTTGAAAATGTTGCATTTTCGAAAGGTGCTTCGATTTATCTTTGATTCAAGTCTGTTTAGCCGGAGGCTAGTGCTGAGTGAGAGCCTGCATTAGTGGTGCATCCAGGACAAGAACTATCGTCCTTGTTGATTTATTCAAAGTTGTTTTCTGGGACAGAGATGGAACGACAAGAATGATGAACTGTCTGGTCCTTGCCAAAGGACGGCCCAAAGTATTATTGACAGGATGAAAAGTCTAAACCATACAAAGCAAGGCTGGTCCGGGACGTCGAATGAGAAATGGAATTGCATATACTGGGGTTGTTGGTGCTGAATCGCAGTCTGGCCGTTCCATTCTCCAAAAGAAAATGCTTTGGTTTGCGGAGTGCATTGATGGATCAAGCTCAAGAATCCATGGTAGATCTTATTTTTAGTAGCAGCACTGTTTTGGCTAAATTTGTAGGAAATGAACATTTGGTTGTGTTTTGCTTACAGCAGTAAGTCCTTTGTAAAGTTTTGATGAACTTGTATGTATATATATATATTAATCATTACTGTTGAGTTTTTTTGCCAGAATTGAAATTCTTTTCATAGATCCTTTTTGAGTGTGAATTTATTCAATGGTGCTAGTAAATTTGATAAGTTTGTTTTTGTATATTTTGAAAATATTTGTGTTAACAAAAGCAAAAATATGGTTCTTATTTTCTGTGGCAACGTCATCAAACGGCACCTATGTGGTTAGGTCATATTGAATTTCCTCGTACATTACTTGAACACATCAATAAGGATATAAGTGGATTGGTTTGGTCGAAATTAGTGGTATCAAAAAATATTAATGGTTTAGTGATTTATGTTTTGAAATGCATGTTTCAAAAGGTGGTGCAAAAGGTGGTGCACTTTCTTTTTAAAATTTATCTTAATGATTCAAAAATAGATTTTAAAAATATTTCTAATATAAATCTTAAAAGTTGCTTTAAAATGAAAACAAATCAAATTTAATACGTTAGAAGTTCTTGGTATGACAAAACGTAAAAAAAATGAGTCATAAAGCTTATAAAAATATGTTGTAAAATGATAAATTTGAAAAAAGAAAGTAAACATTTCATTGGATGTGTAATTGTTAGTGGAAAATTATTCTTAAAATACTTCAATTTGAATATATAATGTATTCTAAAGAAATCCATTCCTATCATACTGTATGTTAGAAAATTTGATGTACCACATTTTTTATCTCATTGTGAAACAATTCAAGTTCCAAATATAGGTCAAAGTTTAGAAAAACTTTAAGAAAAATTAGGCTGAGTGTGCCTAATCATTGTGGCCTTTTGATTTAGACGTTTGTGGTTTTACATTTATCGCTTGCATTTGTAGTTTATTGTTCTTTGTGATACATTGTGCCATTTCGGTTTAGATTTTTAGTGTTTGTAAGACGATTTATTTAAGCTTAAAAAAATATAGGTATGCAAGTCTTATTTTAGCAGGTAATGGAACAAAATTTTAAACTTCATCTGTCAGATTGACTGAATACAACAAATTGTCAAAATGTCCTTACACACTAATGCCGTTAATAGATGCAAACATTAAGGATCAAATTAAAACATTTTTTATATATTAGGTACTAAATTAACATAACTTAAACATTTGGAGATCAAAATGATACAAAATTTAAATTATAAAAACAAATGATTAATATAATTTGTAATATAACAATTACCATTACACAGGCAACCTATATCGTTGCTCTCTCAAGTTATGATTCATGAGCATTAATACATCAAACAACATTTTGTAAGCCAATTCAGTAATTGAGTTATGCAATACCCTTACAAAGATAATACCCCAAAAGATTAAAAGAGACCATCCCAAAATTGGAACGAGAATTAGTAACAATAAAATTGAGGCAAGAGCTCCGAAGAAGAGACCCATATGTCCAAGAACTTTGCCATAGCTTGTGCATTGAGTTATCTCAGCTGCTAATGCTCCGACATAGAGGAGCACATTGATGATGAAGGCTACAATACTTATGAAGTGAGCATTGTCGAATGGAGAACAATTCTTGCTTTGGTACTTCACTTGGAGAAGACTACTCAGAGTAGAGATGAGAGGGACAAAAATGATACAAAATGCCTTGCAAGAGATAAGATTTTGCTCTCTTGCGCTATCATCACAAAAAGAAAAAGAAAAAGAAAGAGAAAGCGTCAATTTATTGTTAAAATTAACTTTGATAGATTTACAAATGTGTCAAAGATAATTGAGGGGGAAAATGTACATCAGAGAAAATGGATTTCAATAAAAAAAATGTATTTATAAAAAAATAAAAATAAAAGGACACAAATAGGGCTAGAGGGCTGTGATCCCTGCTAAGGTTTTAAACATTTCATTAAAACACATGATATATTTATTAAATTTTTTAGATAATAATACTCGTTATTAATTGCTTTAGGATAATAATACAACTCTTATAATTTCATTTGCACTTTGCCTTCCTTATCTTAGTGGCAAAATGCAAACATAATAACCAGATAAGGACATTAATGTTTTAAAATTTTAATAAATGTGTCATATATTTTATACATAATTTGATTTTCTATAAATTCCTAATAGAATCCTAACAAAAAAGATAAACTGTAATAAGATAATATTTTGAGAGGTTATAACATCTCTAACGTTTACTCTCTTTTTTTTCATCAAATTTGAGTAAAAATTTCATCTGATATCGCATGTGCTAATGGAGTAATCTGGGATTTCATCAAACCATCGATCGACCAGGAGGACCACTGGGGGATGTCCGGCCTGTAGACCAACCAGTATAAATTTTTCAAAATTCTGAAACAAATTTTGCAAGGAGGCGTTTGACTGGGGGGACAACTAGCGGTTGTTCGGTGCTTATACATTGTTCAATAGCCACCTATAAAATTGACGGCTATCTACAGTAATTTGGTAAAAGGTTCCAACATCCTCAATTTGATGAAAAATTTGAGATATTGTCAATTTGATATTGATTTGGTGTTAACATTGAGCACCAATTTTGTACGTTTTTCATTAAATTTAAATTTGAAGAAACAAAAGATGAAGCATTAGAGATGCTCTTAATTGTTGAATTTTGAAATTCAAGGGGTCTAAATTGTAAATATATCATAATTTAAGAAAATTTATTACAATTTATCTTAATTTTTTTCGCCCCACCCAAAAAATTGAAGACCAAAAAAGTCAACAAAAAAATCAAACCCTATACCAGATTTTAATTAGCATGTCAATTGCATAGATGGAAAGATCTCAACAAAGCTGCTTTTGTAAAGTTATGTTTGGGCGGCCTAGTACATTATCTAACCATAAATATAATTATCTTTCCTTTATAGATCACTAATTTTGAGGATTGATTAGGAAACAAAACAGAGGTGTCAATTACCAACACAGAATGGTAGAAAGAAAAAAAAAAGAAAAGAAAAACACTAGGCCTCAAGTGTCCAGACTAATCATCAAACATTATGAATTGACAAAGTTGAGTCTAGATAGTAGTCTACCTGTAGGGATTATCTACAAGGAGACTATTACGGAGGAACTAAATTCGAAAGTGTAGGCAAACAAAATAATAACCAAACAATAAAGATAAATGGCATGGAATTCTTGTTACTTTTTTTTGGTTCAAAATATTTTCATTACATTGTGTTTTAAAATTAAAAAATGGTAGAGACTCAAATAATATATTAAATTTTTTATTAAATACTCACATAAGTGTAGATCTCACATTCATATAGGTCTCATGCTATGCGAGTGTTTGATAATTTTTTTGATAGAATATTTTTTATCTCTAGATTACTCTTAATTTTTTTACATAATTAGCTAATCATAAATATTTTAAGATAACATAAAAATTTAGGAATAAAGATAATTTTTTTTTGAATATATAGAGTATCTTGTGCCAACTTGCACACACTAGGCTAAGTCTCTACAGTCTGAATAAACCTTTCGAAATAAGTTTATTTCTTACTGTTCGTGGCCCAAAGAATTTTACTAGCGAGGGAAGAGGAATTTTATGAATTTGGTAAGTGTATTGCCAAAAATAATAGGGTGTTTTGATAAAGTAAAATAAAACATGAGCCTTTCCTTTTTTATATTCCTAAAATGTTGTCTAATATTTCATACAGTGTATCACAACTGTTGTATTATAAAAGATCTGAATTTCCATAGCAATAACACAAACTTCAACAAATTACGAAACATAAACCAACCAATATCTAAAACTTTTAATCAAAACAAAAAAAAGGGAAAAAAAAAAAAAGGAAAAAAAAGAAAGAAAGATGAATTAATACTTGTCATTCATAACATTTGTCCCTTGTGGGTTGGGCATGTTAATCTCTCTCCTCTTCTCTCCCTTCCTTAGCTTGATATAGAATTTTTCAGTTGTTGGAATTGTTAGTACCCGCTTTGATTCTATATTTATACTCTGATCAGAGACAAGTCCATTTGTGGATTAATTTATTTATTTAAATTCATTTTCCGTTCTAGATTCCAATGAATCATGATTCATAATAAGCAAAGTTTGGTTCTTAAGAGTAACGACAAACTTTTCAAATGAAACAAATGTAAAAATAATCATGACTTGTCATTCATAATATTTGTCCATTGTGGGTTGGGCTTGTTCACAATCTCTCTCCTCTTCTTTACAAAAATAATTCTTCACATTATATTGATTTAGTTAAATTGAGATTGAACTGAAATTAAAAAGTAAAATAATTAATTTATTCTTCTCGAAATAATTGAAGGGTTGATGTTTATTCTGAAAAGATATATATATATATATATTACATTTATGAATAAATTATTTTACTCTTTTGTAATAAATTAGATTAAATTAGTATAATATAAAAGGTTAACTAAAAAAATTAAAACATAATTTGAATACAAACTAAGGCCATGTTTGGGATGAATGTTTAGATTAAAATAGTCATATAGGACAAAATAGGTTATTTTAATCAAATAGGATAAAATATCACATCCAATTCATAATCATTTTATTTTTTCTCTCATAAAAGTTACAAAAGCTAAAAAATATATTCCAAACAAAATTTTTTAATCTGAAATTAAAATAATTAAAGGCAACTCAAATTCCAAGCCAACCTTTAAGTGTTGCTCATTTCGGAGACTTCCAGGAAGTTTAATGGTGGACCAGTTGAGGTGTAATCATTAATGTAACTCAAAAGCACCTACAAAGGGACATGATGGATTTTTGCTTTGGGACTTTTTAGTAAAAATGACAGGCACCTACCAAAGGATAGGATGGACTTTTGCCTTGGCACTTTTTAGTGAAAATGACGGGGGTGCCAGGATTTGGGATGCCTGTTGTGCGTCCAATATAACAAGTATTATTGTACGATTTTATGGATTTATTTTGTGATCCGGTTTGATAACTTGAACCGTTCATATTTTAGAGTACATCAATTAGAGTATATCTATTAAAAATCAAGTTAATCGGATATCGTTAATCTTTTAATCCACTCACATTTGTATCTTAAAAAATAAATGACATTGTGATTTGAAGTATTAAAATGAATACAAATGTAAGTGGATGAAAATGTTAACGATATCCGATTAATTTAATTTTTTACAGGTATGTTTTGCTATACTCTAAAATATGAAGGATTCGGATTATCAAAACAGATCCCGAAATACACTCATAAGACCGCACAATAGTGCCTGCTGTGCTGGGTGCACAATAGGCACCCCAACTCCCAAGAGCCATCATTATCTTTCTCGGATGATAGAGATAGAGAGGTGGAGAGAGAAAATGTGCCGAAATTCAAAAAAGCACAAGTGTATGGGATAAGATTTTTTTGGCAAACTTCACTTTGGCTATGTTTGGTAAGTGCATCTTTAATGGTGTGTCATTGGAGCTGTTATTGTCAAATTATGGCAATAACTGATAGAAAGCCACCTCCAATGGCAAGTTTTAGCAGTTGTTATCTTTGGCAAATGCCAAAACTGCCAAGTCACTAAAACCAACCGTTTCCTCCCTTCCTCCCTCCCTCCATTTCTCATCCTTCCCAGCAAGATAGAGATTGGGTGAAACTGTCTTTTTTCTTGAATTTTTTGTAAAACCAAATTCACCAATTTTTTTTTTTTTCTAAAACAGAAATTGTTTATATCATATTTATAAAAAAAAATAAAAAAAAAAAGAAATTGTGTAAAACAACCAAACCTTTAAAAAAAAAATTTAAAACATTTTACAAAAAAATAAATAAAATAAACATAATCAGACAACAACAACAACAATCAACAAATTTCAACTAGTAATTTCAAACAAATTTATAGAGCAATCAAGCAATTTTAACCCCATCAAGTAATTTCAAACAATTTCAAA
The DNA here is from genome assembly GCA_036172215.1 of Camellia granthamiana. Lineage (NCBI taxonomy): Eukaryota > Viridiplantae > Streptophyta > Magnoliopsida > Ericales > Theaceae > Camellia > Camellia granthamiana. The sequence continues at coordinate 23,308,132 of CM069908.1, read as the reverse complement.
CGAAGTTTAAACAATAAATACTTGGATCTTTGTGATCTGCGATTTGTGAAATGGGGGAGAATGATCTGCGTTCTTGGTTTCTATCTTCCTTTCCAGCTTGTTTGTGATATGCGAAGAGGGGTTTGTGACCCGGGGAGGAAAGGAGGAGAGAGAGAGAGAGAGAGAGAGAGAGAGAGAGAGAGAGAGAGAGAGAGAGAGAGAGAGAAGAGGTTTGCGTTCGATCTGCAATCTTCGGAAATAAACGGTGGGTTTTGGGAAAGAGACGGTGGGTTCTGGAGAAGAGATGGTGGGGAGAGAGAAGCTGCTTCACCTTCACCATCAAAAGATGGAGAGAGAGAGAGAGAGAGAGAGAGAGAGAGAGAGAGAGAGAGAGAGAGACGCTGCTCTGGGTTTTAGAAGAGAGAAAATGAAGGGCGTCGGTGGTGAGGTTCTAGAAATGAAGAAGTGATAAGAGAGACCTAGTGGGGTTCTGATAGATGAGATAGAGCTTTGGGTTTTAATTTTTAATGTAAGTAATTTTTTTTTTTTTTTTTTTTTTTTTGTAGTGGTATATTTTTTGGTGAGGTGAATTATATTTAATTATTATATTCATCCATCAGAGTATTCTTTACAAAAAGTATTACATGTTGACAATAAAAGTAACGCCCTAAGGGCTTACAACTTTCCAAGTCAACACTTGGTTACAACAAAAGAGGGTCCAAAGCCCTTTACAATTAAAGCCCTCGGCTCGGAAATAAAAACATGTAACACAAAAGAAATATCAACAAAAGAAGCCTATTGCCTCTAAACCACTCAATCTAGGTCCTTGGAGGCGTGTGATGACCGGCGCGTGTTTTGCCATGCACTCTTGAAATTTTGTTTGAATTATCGTTGTTAAAAATGCCGGGTAAGTTTTCGTTGAAAAAAAAAAATTTCTTTCTTGAAACTTCCTCTGTTGTGGTTGTCTCGGTTTTGAGTTTTCACTGGTTTCGAAATGTGCGGGGTCGGCTCCGGGGTGCCCGGGAGCGAAGCGGGATTTTTGGGTGGCTGAGTCAGGCCGCACGTGCGGAGATGGGCCGCACGAGCGGTGGGCTAGGCCGCACGTGCGGTGAGGGTTGAACCTCCTGGGCGTGTATTCTGAAATGGGCCGCACGAGCGGGCAAGGGCGCCGCACGTGCGGAGCTCGAACAGTCCGAAACTCTGTTTTTTATTTCATTTTGGTCCGAATGTATCTCACATTTTGCACATCTCTTTCTCACTCTAAACCCTATTTTTCTCCCCCTTCTCTCTAGAAAACTTCCTCACACACTAAGACTCTTTGATTTTGCAAATTTTTGGGTCAAGATCATCATCACTTTCCTCCAAATCTTGAAGATCTAAAGCTACGGTTTCACTTGGGTGGTGGAAATCCAAAGTTTTTCTCATCTTGAAGTTAGGGTTTCATCTCATCTTTCATCAATAAGCTTGAGGTAGGGATTTCCATGATTTTCTTCAATGCTCCTCCTATAGATAGACATGTGGTAAGTTTGTATTGCATAAAACCATGTTGTTATGGATTATTTTCGAAAATCATGATAGATGGCATGAGATTTGGGTGTGAGGTTGAAATTTCATGAGATGGGTTGATGTTGGGTTAAACTTGGTGGTGATGCAATAGATTCATGATAGAGAGTGTGAAAGCCCTAATTTTTGCAATATTGTCTACTAGGTAAAAAGGGGGTTAACATTGTGGATTAATTATGTCACGAGTCAAAGAAAATGTGATGAATAACTTTATAGTGAAATTATAATAAAAGGGGTTTCATAATTTGAGTATTTATTTGTGTTGAATTTGACTATGTTTAAAACACGATGAATTGATGAATTTACCATGTCGCTAGTTAAGAAACTTGGTTATTGATTTGGTGATAAGTTGTGCCTTACCAGGTTGTTATGAATTTAGTGTTTAACTTGTGTTGAGTTGAGTTGATTTTAGCTAAATCAAACAAATTGATAATTGTTAATTGTTAAAAGGGATCCAACCATGAGCTTAAAATTCATTGAGTTAAACTTTCGTTAAGTAGGAATGGAGTAAATTGTGATTGTGTGATCAGTGTGGGATTTCTTTGTCTAAATGGTGGAAGTTGAGTTGGGGATGGTATAGTTTGTGTATTGTAAATTGGGAATTCTTGGAATTTAATATCAAAGGAAGATGAAATGATAACGTTCTTTTAATTGAGAAAAGAACATCGAGCGATAGACAAAACCTTGGAGTCATGTTGATTATGGGTCGAAAACCTTGTGAGAATTGGTTAATGGTAATATGTATATAACATATATCTTGTTTAGAGGTTTTGTCCCTGGTCATCGGTGGAGGATGACATTGTGATTGGTGTGATGATTATGTATATGTAGTACACTTGTGTTATCTATGAATGTGGTTTGGAATGATGATCGAAAAGGGGTGTAATGCGCTGAGAATCAGAGGTACCATTACCTTCCAGTTAGCGCCTGGAGAATTGGCTGTGCTGAGAATCTAAGGTACCATACCCTTCCAGCTAGTGCTTGGTAAAATGGAGTAGAGGTACCATTCCCTTCCAGCTGATGTCTGGTAAATTGGCATGTTGTTGTGAGAGGTATATCATTGGCTTACCATGCTGCGGGCAGGTAGAGCAGGAGTTATTTATCGTTGTTGTTCAGTTTGATTGTATGTATCATGTGTTTTGAAAATTGTGATTTTGTAAGGTGAATTATCTCGTATGTCGAGTAGAGGTGTTATGTAAACTTGGATGTGATAGAGAGTGGTTGAGGGAGTTTCCATCATAAGTGATTTTATTAAAGGTATTCCTTGAATCTTGAGTCAAATCATGTTTATATTTGGGTTAAGAATAACTTGAGGAAAACGGATTTAGTAAACGTGTTTTAAAAAATATAGGGGGATGTTACTTGGTCTTTTGTTACAAATAGAAAATATGGTTACCGGGTAATAATTTTCTTGAAATGGGAATTGGGTAAGGAAAGCGAAACTTGGCTTCGTTGTACAAACTGAATGTTTTTGAGAAAAGTATTTTGTAAGTATACTTTGGTTATAAAATGTCACATTATTTATATGATATAAGATTAGCATTCATAATCATAGATATCTGTAAGTTGATATTGTTGAGGATTATGTTGAGATCCCTACTGGACTTTATGTTCATCCTATGTTGTTGAATCTTTTTCAGGTGATTATCAAGACGTACTATAAGATTTTCGGATCTTCTTTATTTGTTGGCCACGGGGCCTCTTTATGTGTAGGCAGAATGCCATTGATGTAAAAGGGTTGCACCCTTCTTCTTGATTTTTAAATGATGTAAGCCTATGGGCAATTTCTTGAATTGTATTTCATGTTGCATTTTTTTATCCGATTGAGAGAATCCCATTGATTTATTCCTCGAGAATATCATGAGCTTCTGTATGCTAACTCTGAAATTGAATGTATAGTAAAGGCTTGGTAATGGTAGTTCGAGTAATAAAAAGTGGGGCGTGATAAGGCGACATGTCTCCTGTACCTGAAAATGATGTCCCATAGAGGGTGAGCCAAAACCCAGTAGAGATATGCTAAACCAAATATGAGAAATAACTAAAACATTAGCATATGGTAAATGTTCAACACATGCACATCGATTTAGACAATTTCTACAACCCATCAACATTGTTATTCATCTTTCAACTCAGCTTCATTTCTATTCCCAATTCACCCCTTTTTAACATGGTTCATCCATCCAGGTATTCTAATGAGACTACATCTCATAAAATCAACACTTCATTTATTAACAATGTAAAATGAGACTACAACTCATATTATTAATATTTCAATCATTAACAATTCGAAATAAGACTACAACTCATATAATCAACATTTCATATGTTCAACACTTCATATATTCAACATCATTCAGATGTACATAAGGTTTCGGGACTTTCACCATAGACACTTCGGCCAACTTAATTATCAATGGAGTCCATCCCCTATCTCCTCCCAAATAATGGAGTACATCCCCTATCTCCTCCCAAACAATATACATATACAATGTATTTAAACAAGTTGTCATATACAATGACCAATTCAAGCACATATTCAATGTAGTAGTCCAACCGTCATATTCAATGACATACTTCAATTGATTAGTTTTAGTTTACCTAATCATCATGCAGTTCTACAACAATTATGGCTATCCTCCACTGATAGCCCAAAACAATTATCTTTAAACGGGTAAATAAATCTATCAAACCGATAAATTATTACACTTTCCATGGGTGAGTGATTTATCAATCCAACTACACCATTTAATCACAATTTACTCCAATTTCATAATTCTAAATTCAATTTTCATATTTATGCCAAATGATTTATTTAATTTCCAATTAGGGCAAACTTTCCCTTTTCAAACATCAAGTCCCAAATGCTCAATTTCATCAATTAAACATAATTGGACCCAACCTCAAGGCCTCTCATACACAATGGAGCCAAAAACATGAAAACCCCTCTTTTATGATTTCAAATCAAACCCTAACTTTCCCAAATTTCCAAAATCTCTACATTTATACAAATGCCCAACATTTATGTTAAAACTCATAGAAATGAGTAGATTATCCCTACCTCAAAAGGAGAAGCCCAAAGGAGGCAAAGATGAAGACTCAAGATGCTCCAAATCCAAGGATTTTCGGATTAAAACAAAGCCCACGCAATACTCTAGCTTTCTTACAAAGGGATTAGGGTAGAAAACTCCTAGAACATGGAGTATTTGTAGAGGGAAGGAATGTGCAGAGAGAGAGTGTCGGATCTAGGGTTTGGATGAAAAAGAAGATAAAAAAGTGATATATATCATGCTGCTGCCAACTGATATAATCGAACCTCGCTCAAACGAAGAGGTGGTCGCTCGAGCGACCAGACACAAAAGAACGTCGCTCGAGCGCAAGAAGCGTCGCTCGAGCGAACAATGCGAAGCTTCAGGTCTGCAACCCAGAAGCACGCTCGAGCGCAAGAGTTCTCGCTCGAGCGAAGAAACACAAAATATGGAGCGAGCGAGCTCGAGTGACAAAAGCCTCACTCGAGTGAAGATTACCAACCTTCAGGTCCAATCTAGGCGCAAACACACGCTCGAGCGCAAGAGTTCTCGCTCGAGCGAAGAGACACATCACACAAAGCTCACTCGAGCGCAGGAACCCTAGCTCGAGCGAAGAAACTAAAACCCAAGGCTTGCTCTAGCGGAAAAAGCCTTGCTCGAGCGAAGATGCCAAATTTTGGACAGCAACCATTTATTCCAACACCCAACCAACCTGCTCCAAACTCACCCAACACGTCCCAAAACTCAAATACAAAGGATTTAAAGGACGAAAACAAGATATAGACAACAACAACCATGATGGAACCCAAGTCCGAAACTAAATAAATGACGGGAAAAACTGGAATCGCTATATTAACGGTGTACTTTAGTCCACAAACCATGTGGGGTTATGTGGTTATTTTCAAATATTAGAGGATAAATTACATATGACCCAAACGATAAGAGATAAAGTGAAATTTGTTCAAGATTATTTTTAGGTCCGTTTGGATAGTTAAATTTTTAGTTAAAAAAATTAAAAAGTCATTATAAGTTATTATACTATTTTATTTATTTTTTGCACATTTTAAAAAAAAAATTATTTTAGGAACTACTTAAAATAGTCAAAAAAATTAAAAAGTCAATACTAAAAAGACAATTATTCTTTCTATTTTTCTATATGTTTTTTTTGTTAAAAACTAAAATGTCAATTGAATAAATTCTCAAAACAATCCTTAAAAAATTAATTAAAATAGTCAATTCTAAAACCGGCCTTAATATATATAGTTAATCGTCATCATTCAACAATTAATTTAAATAGGGACAATTACACCCTAGTGAATTTTTTAAAAAATAATTACATATTTATGGTAAAATTTATAATTTTAATTATTAATATTCATAAAATTTATCATTAATTTATAATTATTTTTTACTTTGATATCTATCCATTTAAATATCATAATTTGATAATTATTCATTATTATTAATTGATAATTTAACAGTTAATTATTATCATTAGTTACCATCTTTGAATTAGATGGAGAAAGTGCTAGAAAAATCCTCTACCTAGTGTATTTTTATCAAGTTAATTAAAATGTTATTATATTTTAACTTAAAAAGTAATTTTTTATTTTATTTTGGCTATACAAAATTTTTAATACATTTTTCAATAAACTTTCTATTAATTTTCTATATTATAGAAATATTATTTTATTTAAAATTATTTTTTATAAACTCAACCCAAGTAACTCCAAATATCGAAAATATTATTTTTTAATATTCAACTAGCCAAAATTATTATTTTTATTTGTTGAGTTAAAATTTGATAATTTACTTATTATTTTAATTAAAAAATAAAATAACTAAATTGACAGAGATATTGAGAAATTGAGATGGACATTAGAGGAACAAGTGTACAAAGCAAACGGATATGAAGTGCACAAGATGATATATATAACCAGACCTTCGGCTTTGACCTAGTGGTCTTCCAGTCATACATTGGGTTATCTAATCATATTCAAGGTGCGGTGTTGAATTGATAGAGCATTGCCGAGTTGCAATTTAGGAGGTGTTGGATAATCTGATTCAATTTTGGATAATCTGATTCAATATTTAAAATTGAATGTATTAAATAATAATAAATTAAGTTTATTTGATAATCACAATTGTTACCATTTAAAAATTTAAGTATATCTTAAAATGTAAGTTAAAATTTAAGAAAATTTTAAGTCATATAAAACTTAGTTAATTTTGATTGAATTTATAAATATTAGATATAAATATTGATATACACTATTATAACTCACCACCACCACCACCACCACCATCACTATCGCTACCACATGCCATCGCCACTACTACACCACCACCAACATCATGTCACTACTACCACTACCACCACCACCACCACTATCACTATCGCTACCACCACCAGTCCACTATCATGCCACCCCCACTACTATCGTTACCGCAACCACAACCACAACCACAACCACCACTATGTCACTACCACCATTATCACTATCACAACTACCACAACCACCATCATGCCACCACCATCAATACCACTACCACCACAACTACAACTACCACCATCATGCCACCCCCATTGCTACCACCACCATCGCTACTGCTATTGTTACCGTTTCTACTACCACCACCATCACCATCATGTCACCACTACTACTACTACCACTATCTCCATCACCATTGTTATTGTTTTTATAAGAACCACTATCATTTTACTATCACTACTATCATTACTACTACTACAACCACAACCACAACCACAATGACCACTATGCTACTGCCACCACTACCACTATCATAATATAAAAATTGAAATATACAATTTAAAAATAATAAATTTTAAATTTAATCTTATACATATCAAATAACTTTTTTTTTAATATATATTTTTAGTTTAACACTTAAATTTTTATCAAACAACTTTTCAGTTTAAAAAATTCAGCATTCAGATTTCAATACTTAATTTTTAGTTTTTGATTTTCAATTATACTACTTCTGAGGCTTAATGAAATGACAAAAACCCCTCTTGAGGTTTAATTTTTTTATTACTGATTTTTCTTTTTGTTTCTTTATGATAAAATGAATAACAAAAAATGTTGACATCATCAAATAATTTAATTATATTTTTAATTTTACCTTTAAAAATATAATTAAATTATTTAATGATGTCAATATTTCCTTTTTCTTTTTACGATTCTAGGGAGTTTTTGATAAAGCATGTACACACAATTTCATGATGTCAAAATTTGTTTTTCTTTTTTACTATTCTAGGGAGTTTTTGATAAAGGAGGTACACACAATCAACTGTAATATATATTTTATTTATTTGTAATCGGACACATTTTTAAAAGATAAATTAAAAATATAATCAAATTATTTAACAATGTTGGCATTTTTTGTAATTTTTTTTACGATAAAGTAACATAAGAGAGAATCTATAATAAAAAGCTAAACTGCAATAGAGGTTTTTGTCATTTTAAAAACCTTAGGGAAGGTTTATGCAATTTTATTAAATCTCAAGAGAAATTAGTATAATTGAAAATTAAACTTCAATGGAGATTTATGTCATTTCAAGGGAGGTTTATGTTATTTTAGAAACCTCAAGGGAGATTTCTACAATTTCATTAAACTTCAAGAAAGGTATGTGTAATTTACCATTTTCGGTTTTTTTTTTTGGTTTGGATTAGGGGAGCATAACTCTTATCGATGACTACTAAAAAAAAGAAATATATTTGAGATTCACAATTTAACTCATAATTATCTAGTCTGATAAATGTTAACTCTTGACTTTTATAGCTGATGATATAAGACTCAACTCTCTTGTTACATAATTGTAGCTGAATTTGTGAGTCTAAAAGTGTGAGTCTCTAGCACTTTAAAAAAAAAAAAAAAAATTTTGAGATTTGGAGAAATTATTTATAAAATTGTGAGTACCTTTCTATTAATTATATTTAGGACTGCAAATGAGCCGAATCGAATTTTGCTAAGCTCAAGCTTTTTCGTATCGAACTCGTTTATTGAGTTTGGCCCTGGCTCGATAATTAACTGGGTTCAAGTTCAGTTCAACTCGTTAATATTAATTAAACTAGAGTTCGGTTTGGCTTAGCTTGATAATAAATTTTTTTAATTATTTATATTATTTAATACACAAATAATGTATTTATACTATTATATATATATATATATATATTTATATGATTTAAATAAAGATAAATGAGCTGAACTTATTCGAGTTCGAGTTCAGATCGTTTACTAAATGAGTCGAATCGATCCGAACCCTTAACGAGTCGAACTAATCCGAGCCCTTAACGAGCCAAGCTGAGCTGAGCTGAGCTAGCTCGTGAACTGTTCGGTTCATTTGTAGCCCTAATTTATTTTTTTATTGCGACATTCTCTAGTTGAAATTCCCAATTTGATTTTTTCACTCATTATTTTATCTTTTTCTGTCACTCTATTTATTTATTTATTTTTATTTATATTTTGCACAAGGGGGTTGATGGATGGAACTGAAGTAGGGGAAAATGGTTGGAGGTGGAGGAAAGTTGAGAAGGGCGATAGTGGCAACGGGGTGCTGAGATGTATGAAGGGGTTGGGGGTGGTTGAGTAAGGTTAGGAGATGTGCGAGGGTTGGCAACTAAGGTGACGAGGGTGGCCGATTAAGGGTAGCAGGTGTGTAAGGGTTGGGAACAGAGATGCTTGGAGTGGTTGGAGGTAGAGGTAGAGGTAGAGGTGGAGTTGTGCTAGTCAGGTGGGTGCAATAGATTGGGATTGAAATGTTTGGAAGTGTAAAGAGAATGTAGGAGGATAGAGATGAGATGTTTTTTTAAGAATATTTAGGTTATAAGTATGGGGTACTTATATGTAGGTCCTAATAAGTGGACTTATTGTCTAATAGGACCTATGGGAAAATTTTGTCATAAAAAAACGTCACTAACTATAAGTATTAGCGACAATTTATAAAAATCATGACAAAAAAAAGTCACTAATTGTCAATTTTTAACGACGTAAATAAAAAATTGTCACAAAAAAATTATTTTTAGCAACAATTTTACCAAGACTTATTTTCAATAGGACTTGATGGGAATCAAGTCCAACTATTAGGACCTATTGGTAGTTTACCCTATAAGGGTCTTTGATTTGATATTATTCTTTTTGTTCATTCATCATATTCATATTTCATTTCAAGCTTGTACTTCATTTTAATAAAGGTTGTTTATATAGCGATTACGGTTTCGACCCGACCTTTGTTATATTCCGGACTCGAGTTCCGTGATTGTATGTCGTTGTCCATGTTTTGTTTTCCTCCTTTAACTCTTTGCATTTGAGTTTTGGAACATGTTGGCCGAGTTTGGAACAGGTTGGTTGTTAGTTGGTCTAGATTGTTGTTGCCCAGATTTTGGCTTCTTCGCTCGAGCGAGGCTTCTTGTGTAATTTGCTTCTTCGCTTGAGCGAGGTTTCTTACGCTCAAGCGAGTTTTGAGAGTTCTTAGGTTTCCTTCCTAGATGCAGCATTTCTGGGAAGATGAAGTTCTTCGCTCGAGCGAGGCTTCTTGCGCTCGAGCAAGGGTATGCGTCTGTGAAATACCTGAATGTATGTATTCTACGCTCGAGCAAGGTCATTTGTTGTGTCTAGTCGCTCGAGCGACCACTCCCTCGCTCGAGCGAGGATCGCATATATCAGTTCGTAGCAGAGCATTTTTGTATCACTTTTTGTATCTCTTTTCACTTAAAACCCTAATTCGGCAACTTCTCTCTCTCTACAAATACCTCAAGATCCAAGCACCTCTCAACCCTAGTCCTTTTGTTAAAGAGTTAGATCATCTTGTGGGTTTCCTCTTGATCCGAACAAAACCGAATTTGGAGCATTTTTGAAGTTCTTCATCATCTCCTTTGGGCTTCTACTCTTAAGGTAGGGATATTCTACAACTTATTATGGTTTTTAACCTAGGCATTTGTCATTTTGTATCAATGGTGGGATTTGAAAGGATTTGGGTGAAGTTAGGGTTTGGGTGCAAAATTTAAAAGAGGGATTTTATGTTGGGTTCCATGAATATGCATATGGGGTATTGAATATGAGATTATGTGCGTTAAAATGATGAAATCTGAACTTGGGTTTGATTTTTGGAAAATGGGGAGAAGTGCCCTAATTTGTGTTAAATAATTATTTTGTATAAATAATGAAATTGATATGGAGAATATGAAATTGGGAGGATGTGTGAATGAATGGTGTAGTTAGATTTGATAAATCACTCATTTATAGAAAATTTGATAAATTATCTGTTGATAGATTTTATATCTGTTTAGAAATATCTGTTTTGGGCTATTGGTGGAGGATAACTATGATTGTTGTATAAATTGTATGAGGACTAGGTGAATCGAAACTGGTCATTTGAATTATGTCATTGAATTTGACTTTTTGATTAAATCGTTGAATATGTGATTTGGATAGTCATTATATATGACAACGTCTTTAAATACATTGTATATGTATCTTTGTTTGGGAGGAGATTGGGGATGTACTCCATTGTTTGGGAGGAGATAGGGGATGGACTCCATTTTAAAATTAAGTTGGCCAGGGTGTCCAAGGTGAAAGTCCCGAAACCTTATATGTGTATATTTGGGTGCCAATTTCCTCGGATGAGGATCCGTAAAATGGCAAGAAGTTTGAAGTATTTGAATAATAAATGTTATTGAATTGTGAATGAATGAGTTGTAGTCTCATTTGGGAATTGTTTAGATGATAAGGAACTACACTTATTCATTGATTTGAAATGGATGATTGGAAATGGATTAAGATGTGATTATCAATATTGAATGGTTATGGGGAGAGTATAAGTTGGCCTTGAGTATTGGACTTCTATTTGATATTTATATCTTAGTTAAATCTCATATATTGTGTTAGTTTATCTCTATTGGGCTTTGGCTCACCTTACTTGGGAAACCATTTTCAGGTATGTGGACTCGTCTTTCTCTGCGCCCCCCTTTCGGAATCTTCGTGTTGCATTGCATGTGTTCGAATTGGACGTTAATTCGAACACTAAGGAAAATGGGACATTTCATACTCGAAAGTGATGAAATATGCCACTTTCCTTGGTCACCATCACCCTTGATCATGCATGATAGGGTGGTGGTCCTTTTGAGTCTTGTTGTACATTCATTAAGCTTGTACAAGCTTGGTTCCTTAGCCATCATGCATGGAAATTTCTTGGTTGACAGTTTGAGGGCCAAAAGTTATACTCCTTTGAGCTTGTGTGATGATAAGGAGAGTAACTGTACAAAAAACCTTTGAGAATACACTGCTTTGCCTCTGTTTGCTCTCTGTTGCAGCAAAAAAGGAAGTTCAGGGCAGGGGTAGCCGACCGTCCACCAGCAGTGGCCGACGGCCACCAGCAGTAGCCGACCAGCTATCAATGAAAATTTTGCACGAGTGTGTTCCTGAGTTGAAGCAGAAGCATTCTGGGAGATGACAACACTGTTGGTGTTCAAATAAGTGCAAACAGAGGCGTTCAATGGCAAGGCGGTGGCTTTTCGGGTGGAGAAACCGAGCATGCATGCATCCCTCGTTTCCCGAGGCCTTTTAATTGCTTTGTTTAGTTAATTAGTGATAGCTAATTTACTTACTTTGTAATTAGTTAGTTAAAGTGTTTAGCTAATTAATTCGTTTTGTAATATTTAATTAGCTTAGAATAATTTGGTTAAGTAGTTTCATTTTGTAATAGTTAGCTTAAATAGCTTAGCTTAGCTAGTTAGCTTATTCATTTGGACCCTCCTTTGCGAGAGCATAATGTTGTAATAAATGTGCGTGTGTGTGTGTATGTCTTCTAACCCCACGTCTTTCTCCCTTTTATTTAATCGCTTTCGATGGTTAGATTCGGGACGTTTTCAATTAGCATACCTTATGCTTGCATGTTTGCATCCATTCATCTTGTTTTACATGCACCGAGGCTCGGCGCATCATTCAAACTGTATTGCCATTTCAATATCTTATTTGAATACGTGTTTAATCGCATGTTATTTAAATTGCTTCGTATGCCATATTAGTAGCGGAGCCTATTAATTGCATATATTCGCATGTGTTGCATTAGACATCTTGCATAGTTAGGAATCATGCATTCTTCTAACTTATTTCTTTCCTAGCTTGGAGTACTAGGTGAGTTTTTATGCTTTAGCAAACTTGCATGAGTGTGATTGCCATATTGCCATGTTTCGCATGCTTGCCATGAGGCTATGTGCTTAAATGCTAAACTACATGAATGCATATGGATGAAGGCTTTGTTGTTTGAATTGGAACGATTCAATGAATGTGTGTTTTAAGCCCACTTTGTTAAGTGGCAAATCATATTTTAAGCCCACTATGTTTGGTGGCAAATCCGCACTTTTAAGCCCACTTGAGGGTGGCAAATTCAAACCATTTTCGCAAAAACAAACCTGAGTTGAGTTGTTCCAATTCTTGCAATTTCAGTCTATACTTGCTTGTGTGCATCACATAGTAAAGTTAGCTAATAATCAAAATAAGAACACATAATGTTTATAGAATATCATATCATGATTAGTAGAGGTCGATCTTTGATCGTGTGAGCAGGGGTGCTCAATCCATGACCTTTCCCCCCTCGTACCTAAGTTTCCGAGCCGAGGTAACTTTGGTGATGACGGACACATGGCCTTTGGCACGAGTCAGGGTTTCCTAAATTTTCCCAAAATAAAATATTTAGGTGGCGACTCTGTATCTGGCAAAGCAGTCCAATTTTGCCATTATTTGATTTAAAATCGATTTTCCAAAAGATTTGCCGGATTGGACTCTTTGGTGTTTATCAGTTTCACATTGCACTTGTGAGATTAGATTCAGAACCGCGGGAGTCCGAACTGTGAGACCTTTCTTTCAAACCTTCCGTATCTTGCCTCTTTCACTTGCCATGTTTTGTTTACTCATTTTACATTACTGATTCATTCTTTAATCAATTTAGTCCATTGGTGAATGTCTTCTAAAGCGAAAGAATTGTCAACAAATGGGTAGTTCAAGGCATGAGGGAAGCTTCATGCCGTTGGTAATGAATCCTCAAAAGAGGATTAAACCATTAAGCATGAGTCTCAACCTCAAGCTTAAACAACCCTAAGGTTGAAACAACCCTCAAACAAATGAAAAAGCGAAGCAAAGAGGGAGGTTGCAGAGATGTTAAGTGCTGGAATTAGATGCAAAATAATAATAAAACATGCAATCAACTCAAGGAAATGATGTTTAAAGGCCTAAAAGACTAAACTAGTGAAGCCCTTTACACTATAACCATGCAAAACAAGACTCATATGACCCAACCAGCCCATAACAGAGCTAAAGCAATCCAAATCAGAGGCAAAAACATGCTGTAATTAAGCTAGAAAAACATGCTAACTCATGAAGCTAACTAGCCATGCAAACAAGACACAAGGAGGGGAGGCTAACCCCTCCAATTTTGGACTTCAAAACATGTTTTCCACCACTGAAAAACCTCTGAGTTTCAGTGGTTAAAAGGCCCAAAAAGTTTGATTTCAATGTGATGAAAAGTAGCACAAAAGCTTAACAAGCTAAGGAGCCAAAAGGGTGGACAACCCCCTAACTCACAAAGGCTCAAACCACCATTTTTATGCCTCAAAAACAGAGTTTTTTACACTTCAAAAACAGCCTTAAAACAGTTGAAAAAGATGGCAAAGCAAGTATGCACAATAAGCTTAAGTGAGGCAAGTTCTATACCTTTGAAGCAAAGCACACTTCAGCCACAAATTCAAGCTCAAACCCCCTTCTAAGGCTCAAACAAAACTCCAAGAGACCTCAGCTCAAAGGTGGTCAAGTTTGGTTAAGGGTTAGTGTGCAAAAGTGTAGAGAAACTAAGCAAGTGTATGCAAAATAACAAGAGAGAGAGAGAGAGAGAGAGAGAGAGAGAGAGAGAGAGAGAGATTTTTGGTCCAAAATTTCTAACCCTTAAAATTGGGGGAGGACATCTCCTATATATAGAAAATCAAGGTTTGAGCTTCTATACATCATACCATACATGTGTATGAAGATGTAGCTCAGTGAGCAATAGCTGGCACAGTTGGCAAACAAATATCTAAAAAAGGGGACCAATAGCTGTCGGCCACCATTGGTAGCCGGTAGCCACAAACCATGGCCGACAATCTGGGGGGCTGGCCGACAGGTCATGCACTCCTCCAGATAAGAGGTAACAAACTCTTGGTCCAAAAAAAACATGCACAAAATAGACAAGGTTTAGAGGCTCAAAGACCAGGCGTTCCGCCGAGGACTTCAGGTGCTCAAAATGAACACAAACAAGCACAATCATTGAGTGCACAAACGATGACGTCTAAGTCTTGAGGACGGTCAAAAATGGGGTGTCTACAAGGTACTAGTGATATGCCACCTCCAAGGACTTAGCTTGGGAGGACTAGGGGCTGAAGGCTCTGTTTTTGTTACACTTATGCTTAAATGTTTATTCAAGCCAAGGGCTTTATATGTATGGAGCTAGGACTCTTTCTTTTGTTGTAACCAAGTGATATCTTGGAAAGATGTAAGCCCGTAGGGCATTTATTTTGTTATAATCAATTAGTGTTACATGTTATAGATTTAGGATGAACATTTATGAATGTATAATGCATGTAATACCCCTTTTGTAATATAAAATCTAATGGATGAAGTATACCATTTTATTATGTTCATAGATCTTATGGAATGGATAAATTGTATTATATTTTAGGGGCATTACAACTTGGTATCAGAGCGTACCGGGTTTGAATACTTTGGGTACGTGGAAAGTGGTTTGTACCACAATGGGTTTGTCTCATTTGTTAGAGATTTAAGTATGGATGTAATGTGCTTATATGATAACATGTCTATGTGATTATATGGGCATGGGATTTAATTTCTAGGATGTTGATCGGATCCATGGGTTTCTTGGAGTCTTGTTGGAAAGGCACTTGATCAGTGTCGTTTCTAACTAGAACTCTAGCGACGCCACAGGACAATCATTATCTGGAAATGAAATCCTTATGTGTTTATGTGATTATATGCTTATGTGGAGTGAATTACAGTTGTCCATCGTATTAGGACGTGGGTGAATTAGCTTCGGCATATTTGTAAATGTGCTAATGTCTATCGTTACCTTTATTAGGATGTCAAGACGAGGTCGTGGTGGTAGGTGTGGTAGGCCTAGGAGGCATGAGATGCCTATACCAGATGAAATTCCGACGCAGGAGGAGGGAGTTGGTCAGGCCAACGTGGCCGAACTAGTTGGTCAACAGGCCATGGGCGCCTTGGCCCACGAAATGGCCGCAGCATTGAGGGAATCCATGGACATTCTCAGAGCTGAGAATCAAGTCCAGGCCCAAGTAATTGAAGCTGGACCATCTTTTCTAAAGAGGGAGTTCTTCCGGTCGAATCTGGATGAGTTTTTGGGTGATCCTAAGGAGCCACTAAGGGCTGATGAGTGGCTAGAACAGATGACGAAAACGTTTGAGATGGTCGGCATCGAAGACGGAGGTTTGAGAGTGACCTTGGCGTCCTTCCAGCTGAAATGAGACGTAGGTCAGTGGTAGAAATATGCGTGGGAACGCATTGGAGGGACTTGGGAAGCCGTTGTGGATGCTTTCCAGGACAAGTACTTACCTGTTATAGTAAGGGAGAAGTTGAGAGATAAATTCTCCAAGTTGGTGCAGTTGAATACACCAATGGCTGAGTTTGAGGTCACCTTCACTAGTTTGTCGAGGTTTGCACTGGAGTTAGTGGCGATCGAGGAGCGTCGATGTTTGGAGTTTGAGAAAAGGTTGCGGACCGGACTCATGTTCAGAGTGGCCGAGTCCATGATTAGGGACTATGGGCGCCTTGTGAAGGCTGCAGCCCATCTTGAGACTATCATGCATGCAGAGGAGGAGAGGATGAAGGGCTCCAGGAGGAGTCAGGATGGACAGGGGGACAGTATGAGGCAGAGGGGTTCTAACTCTCAGCAGTCTCAGGGATCGCATTCGAGATCTACCTTTCCAGTGCAGAGTTCTGGTTTTGGGAGAGGTGGTCAGGATGACATCACCTGTTTCAAATGTGGTCAGTTAGGCCACAAGTCTCTAGCTTACTTGCAGAAGGGAGGAGGGCATCGAGCAGCTTCATCTTCGGCTCATTCTCAGGGTGAGAGTCAGGGCAGAGGCCAGCCGCTCACTTGTTATCAGTGTGGGCAGTGGGACACTTGAAGAGGTTTTTCCCATAATTGGATGGCACACCTAGTGCATCTGGTTCAAGACAGACACAGAGTCACCAGCCAACGCAGTCAGTACAGGCCTCGAGGGCAAATCAAGGAGCCTCTTTAGCTCAGTCAGTGCAGCAGTCTTATGCTCCGAGGGGTGAGCAGGTAGATCAGAGACGTACGGGGCGCGTGTATGCTGTTACCACGCCGGCTCTTGTACTGGCTCCATCTGTTGTAAGAGGTATCTTTTTGTTTTTCAACTCGGTTGCTAATGTGCTAATTAATATAGGTGCATCCCATTCATTTATTTCGTCTGCATTTGCATCTGTTTTGGGGTTGGAGTTGGCACAGCTAGCATCTCCTATTTCTGTAGAGTCACTCATTAGCAGTGAGGTTATTTTGAAATAGGGGTGTCGAGGTTGTGACATCGAGGTTGCAGGCCGTTGATTACTCTTTGCATTTGTTTTGCTTGATATGACTAGTTTTGATGTTATTTTGGGTATGGACTGGTTATCGTCATACCGGGCTGTTATAGCTTGCTACCGTTAGAGGGTTACTGTATGTACCTTGAGTAGGGATTGCTTTTATTTATTGGGGGACTGGGTAGATAGAGTCTTATCATCGGTGTATGATCCGCATGGGCGGAGTGAACTTAGCTGTCTTCTTGCTAGCTTTTTGAGTAGTGAATGTGATGAGACTTGAGTTGAGTTGCCAAGAGTGGTTTGTGAGTACTCGGATGTCTTTCTCGAGGATCTTATTAGCTTACCACCTCACCGAGAGATCGAGTTCTCTGTTTTATGAACAAGCTCCAACATGTGCCAGGAATGGGGTTGGGAAGAAATGACCGGAAAGGCGTCACAACATTAGCCGATGTGCCGCATAATCCACATGTCTTTGGTCTTGGCTATACACTCACCAAAGAGGATTGGGCCAAGAAAAGAGAAGAGATGGTAGGCAGAGCTAGAGCCAAGCAGGTCAGGAAACGCTATAAGCTTAATCACAGGCCAATCTGGGGAATGCTAAATGGTCACTTTGTTCGGGAGGGTGAAGACTTCCCATTTTGTGGCTTTCCTGAGCCCTGGGTGAATTCTGCGAAGTAGCGTGTCCCCAGCTTCGAAATCTTCTTTGACTTGCAGCTGCAAGACAGTGATACCGAGGAACAGGCCGAACCAACTGCTGAAGCTGAACAGGGCATGGAAAATGACTCAGACAGTAGTGAGCTTGGAGTAGGGGTAGCACTGGCGTGTCTCCTTTTAGATCTTCAGGCCGACTCAGAGAGCTTGGAGGATAACGTGACTATCTCCATGATTGGGGACCAACCGGGTGTGGACCCATCTAGTAGCATTTTGGATGCATTTGACTCACCATCTCTCGTTTGGCAACTGGATGAGGGGTACCTTTCTAGTTTTGAGTCGAGTAGTGAGCCAGAATCTGATTCCATAGAGTTTGTGGAGTCGGAATCAGATTTTGGTTCTTCTAAGTCTGAGTCCGATATTCCTGGGGGTGATAACCTAGATGCCAAGGTCTTATCCAAGTCCTCTTTTTCTTTTACTTTTGAGTCGATTGTAACTAAAGAGTTGGAAGAGCTGGACTTTATGAATGAGAATGCCACTACAGATTCTGAGTATTTCTCTGTGCCGCTTGTTTATTGCATTGACCAAAACTTTCAAAATTTTAACGAAAACGATGAGGAAAGAATTCCTCTGGTTTTGAAAAACTTGATTAATCGGGAGGATGAGAGGTTTGTAAAACCCCTTGCTAATGAAATCATTACTTTTAATGTGGGCACTGAGAAGGATCCGCGTCTGGTCCAGATCGGGTCCATGTTGTCTTCGGAGGAGCATGAGCCCTTAGTCTCTTTATTAAAAGATTTCAAAGATGTTTTCGCATGGTCCTACGAAGACATGCTTGAAATTGATCCTGATATTGTACAGCATGGGATCCCTCTCAACCCCGAGGCCCAACCCGTCAAGCATAAGTTACAGAGAATATGTACGGATTGGGGTTTGAAGATTAAGGAGGAAGTTACCAAACAGATTGAGGTAGGGTTTTTGCTTGTGTCTAAGTATTGAACGTGGTTAGCCAACATTATTCTAGTCCCAAAGAAGGATGGCAGAATCAGGGTTTGTGTCGACTTCAGGGATCTGAATAAGGCTAGTCCAAAGGATGATTTTCCCCTGCCACATATTGATGAGTTGGTAGACTTCACCTCAGGCCATGCATTACTCTCTTTCATGGATGGATTTTCCGGGTATAACTAGGTTCTGATGGCGCTCGAAGACAAAGAGAAAACTGCCTTTACTACGCCATGGGGAACCTACTGCTATCGGGTGATACCGTTTGGGCTGAAGAATGCGGAGGCTACTTATCAACGGGTTGCAACCATTATTCTGCATGATATGATCCACAAAGAGGTCGAGGTGTACGTAAATGACATGATTGTCAAGTCCAAGGAAAGAAAGGGCCACTACACCACCTTGAAGAAATTCTTTCAACGGATTAGAGAATACAGACTGAGGTTGAATCCGCAGAAGTGTACTTTCAGCGTAACAGCAGGGAAAATGTTGGGCTTTTTGATCACGTAGAGGGGCATCGAAGTAGATCCTTTCAAAATCAAGGCCATCTTAGAAATGCCACCACCAAGGACTGAAAAGGAGATGTGAGGCTTTTTGGGTAAACTGCAATTCATAAGGCGGTTTATTTCAAAATTAACCTTGACTTGTGAACCACTTTTTGGTCTCCTAAAGAAAGGAAAGAAATTTTGATGGAATGATCGATGTCAATTCGCTTTTGAGCAAATCAGGAAGTACCTTCAGAATCCGCCTGTGTTGTCGCCGCCAGAGCTAGGGAAGCCTTTGATTATGTATCTATCAGTAACAGACACCACAATGGGATGCATGCTTGCTCAGGAATCTGAGGATAAGGTGGAGAAAGCCATCTATTATTTGAGCAAGAAAATGCTGGAATACAAGACCCGTTACACTCCGCTGGAGAAAGCTTGCTTAGCCTTGGTATGTACTACCAGGAAGTTGAGGCACTACTTGTTAGCTCACTCCGTAATTCTGGTTTTGAGATTAGATCCCATCAAATATCTCTTTGAGAAACCAATACTTATGGGTAGGCCAGCCCATTGGTTGCTTCTTCTCTCCGAATCCGATTTGAAGTATGTCACTCACAAGTCGGTCAAGAGGAGAGCTATAGCGGAATTCCTAGCAAATCACCCAATAGAAGGGGTAGAATACCTGTTCCCAGATGAGGCCATTATACAAGTCGAGGAGGAGACTTGGACAATGTACTTTGATAGAGCGTCCAATCAATATGGTTATGGGATATGTGTGTTGTTGATAGCACCCGACGATTCCCATATACCTTTAGCCTTCAAACTCTGGTTCAAGGTATCCAATAACAAGGCAGAGTACGAGGCATGTATCCCTGGTTTGGAAGCCGCCCTGGGACTAGAGGCAAAAAGGTTGGATGTTATCGGGGACTCGAACCTAGTTATGTCTCAAGAAAATGGAGACTGGAAGGTCAAAGAAGAAAAGATAAATATTTATCACCAAACCCTGGACATTCTGATTTCTAGGTTTGAAAAACTGACTTTCACGCATCTATTGAAAGAGAACAACAGGTTCGCTGACTCTTTATCAACTCTATCATCCATGATAGACATTCCACTTGGAGTCCAGATGCGTCCGATCATCATTGAGCAGAGATATACGTCGGCCTATGAGACTATCGTCGTAATAGATGAAGTACAAGATAAAAGCCCTTGGTACTTTGATATCTGGAACTTCTTGGAATAGGAGGTTTATCCACCAGGGGCAAATGCCAGGGATAAAAGGGCAACACGGTGGATGGCCGTTCAATTTATTATCTGCGGAGGTAAACTGTACAAGAGGGGTCATTTGGGAATGCACAAGTTGTGTGTTAAAGAAGAGGAGTCAAGGCGCCTGATGGAGGCCATCTATGGGGAAGAGTGCGGAGCGCACATAAATGAAGTAATGTTAGCTCGGAAGATTCTCATGCAGGGTTACTACTGGTCTACCATGGAGGAGGATTGTATCGGTTTTGTTCGGCGATGCCACAAATGCCAAATTCATGCTAATCGCATGAATATCCCGCCGTCGAAGCTGTACAACATGACTTCACCATGGCATTTTTTAGTTAGGGGAATTGACGTCATCAGCGCAGTTACACCAAAAGGGTCAAATGGGCATGAATACATTCTGGTGGCAATTGATTACTTCACAAAGTGCATGGAAGCTCAGTCTTATATAGTGTTGAAAGTAGCGCATATGGCTAAGTTCATCAGAAACAACAACATTGGCCGATACGGAGTCCCAAACGAGATCATTTCAGATAATGGCTCCCATTTCAAGAAAGAGGTGATAAACTTGTTAGAGAAATACAATGTGGCTTTCCATAAGTCATCTATATACTGGCCGCAAACCAACGGAGCTATTGAGGCCACCAACAAGAATATCAAACAAATTTTGCAGAAGATGGTTGAGACCCACAAAGTCTGGCCAGAAGAATTGCCATTCGCACTCTGGGGCTATAGAACTTCAATCCGAACGTTTACAGGGGCAACTCTTTATTCCCTTGTCTATGGGATGGAAGCTGTTCTGCCAATCAAAATAGACGTCCCGTCGCTGCGAGTTATGGCTGAGTATCAGATAGTAAAGGCGAACTGGCAACAAAGTAGGTTTGAGGAGTTGATGCTGTTCGACGAGAGAAAGTTGAAAGCGTTGTACCACGTTCAGGGCTATCAACGCAATATTGCTAGGGTTTTTAACAGTAAGGTTAAGTCTCGAAATCTCAAATAGGGGAATTTGGTACTGAAAGACAACCGAGCTCCCATCCATGACCTTAGGGCAAGTTCAAACCCAATTGAACTGGTCCTTACACCATCAAAACTATCTGGTTGGGTGGAGTTGTTATTCTCATGGACCTGGATGGCCTAGAATTTTCCCAACCGATCAACATGGACAAGTTGAAGAAATATTATCCCTGAGAGGCTTGCTAGGCCGAAAACCCAGAAGGGCGACCTAGGCAAAAGTTAGAGCACAAAAAAATTAGAAATAAAGAAAAACTAAGCTCGCAAGGTTGAAAACCCTACAAGGCGGCCTTGGCAAAAGTTAGAGCGCAAAAGGAGAGAGTTAATACTCGAGTGAACCCGAACCAAACTACGTAAGGCTTGATTCCCATCTTCGGGATACGTAGGCAACTTCATCCTGAAGTCCGGCCATAAACACCTCCAACTCAACTGTCATATCCATGTGTTTGATCAAGTCATCTTTGTCCATTCTTTACTTGACGGTTCGGTTGTGATCTTTACTCTAAGAGAAGAGTCGGTTACAATGCTGAGCAGTGGTGTTCAATCAAGGGGCAGTTACCATCTTTTGATTCGGAGTTGTATATCTTGAGGATTGATTCCGTATGTGTCTGTAGACTCGACTTTCTTCAAGGGCCCTCCCTTTCGGAGAGGGCGCGAATTGGTTTCCTACAGTTCGGACTCCTGTCACGGTTCTGAATCTAATCTCACAAAGTGCAATGTGAGACTAATAAACACCAAAGAGTCCAATCCGGCAAATTATTTTGGAAAATCAATTTTTAATCAAAAAGCACCAAACGTGGACTGCTTTGCCAGACTACAGAGTCGCCTCCTAAATATTTTGTTTTGGAAAATTTAGGAAACCTTGACTCGTGCCGAAGGCCACGTGTTCGTCATCACCAAAGTTGCCTTGGCTCGGGAACTTGGGTACGAGAGGGGAAGGTCCTGAAATGAGCACCCCCGCTCGCCCCGATCAAAGATCGGCCTCTACTAAACATGATATGTCGTTTTAAAAACCTCATGTGTTCTTGTTTGATTATTAACCTAACTTACTATGTGATGCGCACAGCATACAAGTATAGACTAAATCACAAGAATTGGAGCAAAATAACTCATGTTTGTTTTCGAAAATGGTTTGAAAGTGCCACCCTCAAGTGGGCTAAAGCGCGGATTTGCCACCCTCAAGTGGGCTTAAAACATAATGATTTGCCACTTCGCAAAGTGGGCTTAAAACTCACATTTATTGAATTGTCCCAATTCAAGCAACAAAGCCTTCATCCACAGGCATTCATGCAGTTAATCACTTAAGCAAATAGCCTCATGGCAAACATGCTATCATGGCAACACTCACACTCATGCAAGTATGCTAAAGCGTAAACACTTACAGTGTACTCCGAGCCAAAACAAAAGCTAGTTAGAAATCATGCATGACCCTAACTATGCAAAATGCCTAATGCAACACATGCAATAATGCAACTAAATAGACTCGGCTATCTAATATGGCATATGAATGCGACAATTTGATAACATGTTTTGAAACACGTATTCAAATAAGTATTGAAATTATGATGCAGTTTGAATGATGCGCCGAGCCCGATGCATGCAAGACAAATGAATGATGCAAACTTACAAGCATAAGGTATGCTAATCAAAATATGCCCTAATCTAACCATCGAAAGCGCTTAAGTAAAAGGGAGAAAGACGTGGGGTTGGAAGACATGCGCACACACACGCACACTTATTACAACATTGCGCCCTCTCGAAGGAGGGTTCGAATAAAGAAGCTAAGCTACACTAAGCTAAGCTAATTATTACAAACCAACTAATTAACTATTCTAGCTAATTAATTACAACAATTGAAATAAATAAACTAACTATTCTAAGCTAGCTAAATATTACAAAACCGATTAATTAACTAGTTACACAAACCAATCATAAGCAATGAAATGGCCTCACGGGCGAGGGAGATATGCATGCTCGGTTGCCATCATCCCGGAAATCCATTGCCTTGCCGTCAATTGCATCTGTTTGCACGTGCCTTGGTTTCTGAACATTGAACCAACCTCTACACTGTTTCTGCTCCAAAACAGGATCATTTCTGCACAAAAATGGACTAGTGGCCAGTTGGCCACAAAAAGTGGCTACCGGCCACCTTAACTGGCCGGCCGGCCGGCTAGTGAAAGTGGTCGGTTGGCTACCTCAAGTGGCCGGTCGGCCACCTGCTTTTCTAGGCTTCTGGTTTTGCTGCAACAGAGAACAACAGAGGCACATCAATGTATTTGCAAGGAAATGTGTGTACTACCACACTCCTCATCATTTCTCAAGCTCAAAGGAGTGTGGCGCTCGGCTTTCAAGCCAGCAACCAAGCATCTTAATGCATGATGGCCCAAAAACCAAGCTTGTACAAGCTTAGTGAATGCATACATAGACTCAAATGGCCACCACCCTATCATGCACGTCAAGGGTGTCAGCGACCAAGAAATGTGACACGTTTCATCACTCTGAGTATGAAACGTCCCACATTTCTTGTGTTCAGATTAACGTCTGATCCAAACACATGCAATGCAATACAAATGCTTATCTTGTTTATGTTTTACTTTGCTCATTTTGTTTACACATTTTACATTACCGATTAATCCTTTAATCGATTAAGTCCAATGTGAAAGTCCTCTAATTGGAAAGATGGCCTAAGCCACAAGTGCCTTGAGCATGAAAAAGGTCTCATGCTGTTGGTTGGTAGAAACCCTCAAGGGAGGATTAAAACCATTAGGCATGAATACCTCAATTTCATGCTCAAGCCAACAAGGGGTTAAAGACCACTTTCAAAAGCAAATTAAAAAGTGAAGAATGGAGGGAGGAGCAGATATTCAGTGCTGAAATGGCGTGCAAAATAAGACTATAACATGCAAACAACTCATGTACAACATGTTAAGAGCCAAAAACATTGAAACTAGTGAAGGACACAACACTAGAGGCATGCAATACAATGCTCAAATGATCAAACTAGCTCTGGATAGAGCTTAAACATGCCAAAATAGTGGCCAAATCATGCTGGAATTGGAGCGCAAAAAGCTATAAAACCATGCGCATATGTTGGCTCACAAGCAAGACACAAAGCACAACTCTTAGGAGCAAAGAAAGAGTGATATATGTGAAAGTGTGACAGTGATGTATGCTCTGAAATCTCATGCTAAATGATGTCATGGCATGCAAACATCTCAAGCAAAGCATGTTAAAGGCCTTAAAACACAAAGCTAGTGAAGCCAATTACACTATAGCCATGCAAGGCAAGCCTCAAAGAACCAAGACCACTCAAAATAGAGTTAAAGCATGCTAAATCAGTAGCAAAAGTGTGCCGGAGTTAAGCTAACACATGCTAGAACAATAGGCTAACTCATTAGGCATGTTAGGCTAGTAAGCAAAATTACACTACAAATGCAAGATGCAAGCAACCAGTGACTAAACCAGACAAAAATAGAGTTTAAACATGTTAAAATATAGCCAAAATCATGCTTGAACTAAGCTAACATAAGCCATAAAAAGATGCTACTTTGTAGTGCTAACAAGGCATGGCATAGAGAGACAAGGAGGGGAGGCTATCCCCCTCGATTTTGGACCTCAAAACAAACTTTCTACCACTGAAATTCCTTTGGAATTCAGTGGTTAAAAGGCCAAGAAAAGGTTGTTTCAAAAGCTTTGAAAGGTGGCTCAAAAGGCTTTGCAAACCAAAGAGCAAAGGGGAAGAACCACCCCTTAACCAAACAAGGTTCAAACCACAATTTAAAACCTTAAAAAACAGAGTTTCTAGAGGTCAAAACCAGCCTCAAAGTAGTGTAAAAAGATGGCCAAGCACTTAGCTAAAACAAAGCTTAAAAATGACAAGCTCTTACCCTTGAAGCACAGCTGCAAAACAGGTCCAAATTACAGCGCAAACCGACCTTAGGATCTCCAAATGATCCTCAAAGAACCTCAGCTCCAAGATGAGGATGTTTGATTAAGGGTCTCTTTGCAAAAGTGTAGAGAATTCTAAGCTTAAGGCACAAAACAAGAAGAGAGAGAGGCTTCTAGAGAGAGAGGCTGAGATTTTGCTCATAAAATTTTGTAGAGAGAGAGGGATTTTTAGAGAGAGAGCCTCCCAAACTTTTCAACCTTGCAAAATATGAGATATGGCCTTCATATATAGCAAAAACAAGAGCTTGGTCGAAATATCAACAAAACAGACAGCTGGAGCATTTGGAAGACAGCTGGAGCAAAATATCTGCAAAATATCTGAGTTTGGAACACTAGTGCCGGCCGGCTACTTTAAGTGGCTGGCCGTCCACCTTTTATGGTCGGATATTCGCTGAAAATCTGCATCCAAGCCTGTAGACGCGCCCGCGGGGGACCTCGCTACTACAGTTCGGACTCCCTTTTTGTTTGTTGCGGTTCTAAATCTGAACCAAAGAGTCCAACTCTGGCAAATCGTTTTGAAGAAAAACAGATTTTTTGAAAAGTAGTGCCAAACATGGACTGCTTTGCCAGATTACAGAGTCGCCACCTAAATATTTTTAAAATGGGAAATTTAGGAAACCCTGACTCGGTGCCGAAGGCCACATGTCCGTCATCACCAAAGTTGTCTTGGCTCGGGAGCTTGGGTACGATCGGGGAAGGTCAGCTATGAGCACCCCCTTTCGCCCGGTCCGAAGACCGGCCTCTACTAACCGTGATACCCGATTTTGAAAACGTTACATGTTCTTATTCCGGTTATTAGCCTAGAATTACTATGTTATGCGCACAGCAAACAAGTATAGACCAAATCACCTAAATTGGAATAAAACATTTCATGTTTGTTTTGAAAATGGTTTGCTACTCGCAAGTAGGCTAAAATGCAGGTTTTGCCACCCTTAAATGGGCTTTTAGAAAAGACAGTTTTGCCACTATCTGGTGGGCTTAAAACTGACAGTTTTGATGCATTATTCCAATCTAGGTAATTTGACCTCCATCCACAGGCATTCAAGCAGTTATGTCACATAAGCACTTAGCCTCATGGTAGTCATGCTATTATGGCAACACTCACACACATGTGATATGCTAAAGCATAAAAGCTCACCTAGTACTCCAAGCCAAAACAGAAACTAGTTAGTAATCATGTGCATGATCCTAGTTCACGTTAAGTGGCTATTGCAACACATACAGAGGTGTAGTTAGAGTAGGCTCGGTTATCCTAAGATGGCATGTGAAATGCTACAAGTAACAAGTATTCAATTTGGAAATTGAAATACAATGCAGTTTGTATGATGTACCGAGCCCAGTGCATGTTAGACAAATGTATGGATGCACGCATGCTATCATACTGTATGCTAATTTAAATATGCCCTAATCTACCATCGTAAGCAGGTAAATAAAAGGGAAGAAAGAGATGGGGGTTGGAAGACATACACACACCCACACACACTTATTACAATTATGCCCTCGCACAGAGGGACCCAAAAGAATAATACAGTCACAAAATAATACAGTCCAAATACAGAATAAATTAATTATTACAGAAATTTCTAATTATCAAATTAATATTAACATAAAAGAAAGGGGCCCCAGCCCTGCCTCGGGATGCGCGAATGATGCATGCTCGAATCCGACTCGCTCGGAAACCCGCGTCATGACACTGTTGCCTCTGCTTTTGCTGCCCTGCCTCTCTGGAAAACTGCCAAAGTCTCAGGACATGCTCCCTGAACACTGAGGATCATCATCGGCTGAATAGAATGTCCACCGGCCGTGTACAATAGTCACCGGCCATGAGTGAAGTTATCGGCGCAAAATGTTTGCCGGTCGGCACCATATCCTGCCGGTCGGCACAAAATTCCTGCAGAGGACAGTTTGACAGCAACAGCAGGCAGACAGTGCATGATATGGATTTTAGAGCAAATGTAAGCATGGTCAATGCTCCCTATCATGTATGGGACTCAAGGAAGCATGACCCTTGGTTCTTGGGCCATCAATTATGCATCTTGGTGCATGCTAGCCTAAGGAACCAAGATTGCATTTTAATGTGAAAATGCATGCAACACACAAATGAGACCAAAACCTTATCATACATGGATCAAAGGCCTTGGTGACCAAGGGTTGAAACAAGTTGCACCACTTGTAGTGTGAACTCCACTCAACCCTCATGCTTGGTTTGACAACCCCAAACCAAGCTATGAAATGCATGTATGCAACATAGCTCAAATGATGCAACATGAGGATTAGGATGCAAGCACACCAAATGTCATGCAACTACCATGTTAAGCATGCAAAATGCTAGAGTATACAAGATGCAAATGTCATGCAAATATGGGCCATTATGTAAGAAGAATCATCATGCTACCACACGTAATGGACCCAACATGCAACAAGCGTATGGTAAGTATACAATGATGGACTTAACCACAATGGGGCAGGCCTTGAACCTCCCCAAAACAGTGGCCAAAAGATGCCCGAAATGGTGACCAATTACCTATGCAAACATGCAAGTCAAAGGGCCTAAGGTTAAGGCACAAAGGGAGCACTCCTTGCTACCATTAACATGGCCACTCATGGCATATATTAGACAAGCAAAACAGATGTTTAGCATGAAAAAATACACCCCAAAACCTTGATATGGCAGCCCTAAAATGCATTAAACATGGAAGCATGCAAAAGGCCTATTTCAAGGCATAAAATTGCAACATTTCAAAGCATGAATAAGATGGTAAATGGAAACATATAGGCATGATATAGGGACTGAAATAGCATATGAAAGGACTCCAAATCACTTAAATAGCCTAACCAATGCATGTTCATGGATCATACGCTCAAGACTAACAAGCCATCATGCAAAACAAACATGTCAAGCATGCCAAAGGTGACAAAATCAGTGGCCCACAGCCTCTAAACATGGCAAAATGATGCTAATACCATCATGGAATTAGGCTAAGACATGCAAAGAACATGGCCTAGATGCATGACACACTTCTAAGCATAAGAGAGCATTACAAAACAAGTATGAGAAGCATGCTAAGGGGTACAAATCCAACCTTGGACAGAGGTTAGATATGACCTAAAACACCCAAGAAAACTCTGAAATGAAGCCAAATGCAAGTATGCATACATGCTACCTTGTGAGCCAAAGACAAAGGCAAGAAAGGGGCCAAGGGGAGAGGGGTGTCCCTCCCCTATTCATGGCTTCAAAATTCCTTCCTCACCACTGAAAACCCACTGGTTTCAGTGGTGAGAAGACCAAGAACACCAAGTTAAACAAAGCTTCAAAAAAAAGGCACTAAAATGACCAAAACAAGGCCTAAAAGGGTGAGTTGGCACCCAAACTACAAAACACCCTTAATGAATGTTCTTAAGCATGAAAATGTAAGCCTTTTTTATGTTGAACACAAAGCCAAAAACACAAAGCAAGATAGGTAGAAAGCTAGTGCAAGTTTGGGGAAACTAAAGCAACATGCTTACCCTTGAAGACTCCTTGAAGAACAAGTGATGTAGCCCTCCTCTAATGATCAAAACCAGTCCAAAACCACCACAAACAACCCTCCAAGTCCCTCAATCTCGGAGCTAGGTGTAATAGTGTGTGTAATGGTGTAAAAGTAAGGTAAAACACACTATTTAGGTCTAAAAACACACACACAAGGATGAGAGAGATGGAAAATATAGAGAGAGGAAGTGTATCTCAGATATAGAGATATATGAGCTCTGGTTTTTATCTCTCAAATGGCCAACCCCTGACAAAGGGAGATGGATGGTGCTTAAATAGGCAAAATCAAGCCAAGAAGCTTAGAGGCTAAGCAAAGGAAAAGGGTTCAAGGGGTGCAAAGGGGGCTTGGCTTCTTGGAGAAGCCAAGACAGCTGGCCAAGCTTCTTTAAGAAGCTTTGGCCAAAGGGTCAAGCTTCTAGAAGCTTGGAGGGTTCAAGGGTGCAAAGGGTGCAAAATGGTCATACTTGTGCACGGGGGAGTGTGATGGTGCATTCCAGCTGGCACAGCTGGCATGCACCATGTCTCAGGGGTTCAAAGGGTGCACGCCGGCCAGCCAAAAAGATCATCGGTACAAAAAAGTGCCGGTCGGCATCATATAGTGCCGACCGGCCAAAGTTTTTTAGAAAACAGTGCCGATGGCCAAAAGGGAGTGCCGGTGGAGGGTGGGGGTAGCCGGTGGGATTCAGGGATGGCTAGCAAGCCTCCTCCTACCCTCAAATGCAAAAACACACAAGTCTTGGTGCAAAACCAAGCACAGAACAAGCCGGTTGAGAGGTCCTGAGGCACGACGCGCAGCCGGGATCTCCGGGAACTCAAAACAAACACAATCATGGATAATCACCGGGTGTTCAAGCGGTGACGTCCAAGTCTTGAGGACGGTCAAAAATGGGGTGTCTACAAAGCCCGACTTCAAACGGGCATCTCTCCTTCATCTGGACTCCTTTGCAAGTCATTCTTGTATCTAAATTGAAGCCCCAGAAGTAACCTTTCCAATGGTGGTAGCCTCACATCAAAACTCCAAGTTTGCTAAGAGATATCCCTCTTTTAGTGAAGACTACTTAGTTTCGGTCCAACCGGATTGATGCCTATCTTCTAACAACCATATCTCCCTCATCCGGACTCGACTTGAGGAGATTCTTGAATGAAAAACAAAGCCCCAGAAGTTTTCTTTCCAACAGTGGTGGCCTCATAGTTGAAATCCAAGTGTACAAATGGATAGGCCTGATTTGGCAAGGGTTGCTCGATTCTCTCTCTTAACGGTTCATGACTATCTTCTTCCCCAACTGGTTTTCTTCCCTCTCCTCCAATTTTCTTCAACCCCAAACCTATAAACAAGATGTTTTAAAGAATTTTTCAAAGAGTTCATCTCTCTTTCATTCATTTCCACTTTGTCCTTGCTCGGTTTACCCAAAAACGCAACATTTAACAAAATGTGAGCCTCGGAACATCGTAGAAACATTTTCAAAAATGTTTTGAAAGAGAAGGTTTTAAAGTATAAAATCTTTTGGTCAAAATGCTTTGGTCCAAAAGGGGTTGCGAGGTTGGGATTTGACGCTCCTCTTGCCGAAGAAATCGAACTTTTGCACTACACATCTTTCATCACCAAGTAAACGATCAGTAGCGCCCAAGTCTTAAGGGCGGTCAAAAATGGGGTGTCTACAGTTGCCCCTCTTTGACAAAGCTCAAAGTCATAAAATGATATGAGTGAATGTCAAAGCCCAGAGACGACCCATTTTTGACAAGGCCAAAGACTTGGAAAAATAAACAAAATAAAGAGGCAGAAACAAATGGTTGCGCCCACAGGCTGACTATGTATCCCTTTGCAAGGAATCAAACCAGTGTAGTTCAGGGGCATGATACAAAATGATACACAATGCAACAAAACAATGCACATGATATACAATGTATTTGAATTAATCAAACCACAAACAATGCAAAACCATACAAATATCATAAAGAGATGGAGATGGAAAATCAAACTACGTTTAACACAGAAAAGAAGTGGGCACAAGCCGAACGACGCCTAACATAGGCTAAATTCCTACATCCTCAGTACTGGCCTCAACCCAGCATGGATGCTTACACATAACAGAACCGTGTTTCAACGTGAAAGGGGTGCAAGCACATGCAAAACTATGTGTTTCATAGAAAGAAAAAGAGTACAAGTAATTGGATGGGATGATATGAGTGAGGAATGATCTGCTGAGGAAAGATCGTGATCCTACATGCTGAATGCAACAAGACAAACTACAATGCAATGGATGAAGTGAATAAGGCGCGCGGCCAAACCACATCTTGCCTAGAAAAGGCATGGACACAAAACAGACCATGTCTAACACAGAAAAGGCGCCAAAACCCTCAGACCACAATTCTCTTAGTGGAATAGGTGCGTACACATTATCACAGAACCATGCTTCAACAAAGAAAATGTATGAGCACATGCCAGACTAAGCTTAACATGAAAATGATGCATAATAAAACAATGCAGTAGATGCATGTGATAAATGCTATATACAATGCGATAAATGCAATAGATGATGTAGTAGTTGGAGGTGAAGGTACCTTACAGGGGCAATCGGCGATGACTCACCTCATGCTACTGGGGATCTTCCCCTTTTGATTGTGTTTCCAAACCGCAGGTACTATTTTTCTCCCTGACTATGGTCGCAGCTTTCCCTATTCTTCAACAGGGTGACAGACTAGGTTGGTTCAGTATCCAGAACCGAGGCGCATACACGCTACCTCAACCTATAGGGTTGCCATACAGATTTCAAGTCGGGGATACACCCCTGGGTATTTCAACCAGACTTTAGTCTCGAAATTCCGAACCCTTGCATTCTAGGCATCGGCCATTCGAACTCTAGTTTCCCCCGTCGCAGTTGGTCTCCTAGGAACTCATAGCAAACACAAGCAGGTGGCTATACTAGACCACTGGAATTCGTTCGGGCACGACAAACACCAAAGGAGTTGCACCTGTAGAGAATTTAAGGTCTTCTAGACCAGAGAGTGCACAAGACAGTGTGATGCAGAGTGAATGCACAAAATAGTGAGATATAGGTACACAAGACAGTGCGATGCAAGTTGAATGCACAAAATCGTGCAATGCAAGTGTATGCACAAGACAGTGCTAAGATAGAGGGTGCACAAAATAGCGCGAGCAATGCAGTAACAAGTGCAGGTAAGGAGCCTAGGAAAGTGCAAGCAATGCACTAATAAGTGCAAGTAAGGTGCATAGGAAAGCGCAAGCATCCGAACGTGCCACACGCGAGAGGAGAAAGGTTGTGCAAGAAAGCGCGAGCATCCAAATGCGCCACACGTGAGAGGAGAAAGGTAAGCACCTCTTAGCGTATCACACACGAGAGGGAAAAAGAAGCATCTCTTAGCGTATCACACGCGAGAGGAAAAATGAAGCGGTGCAAACACCGAAGGGTGGTATAAACATCGGAGCATGTCCCAATGCTACTAACCAAAGCAAAGTGGCATAAGCGTCGGACACACGTCCCAAACACTTCTTACCAAAGGAGAAGGTACAAGCATCGGGCACACGACCCAAATGCTTTCAACAGAGTGTTAGTGTAAACACCGGGAGTACCCGGGTGTCTCTAACCAATGGAATGTCAGTGTTGACATCGGGCGTACCAGAATGTCTCTAACCAACGAGATGAGGGAGAGGAATGGTTTTACCTAGGATTCCTCTGAATGAACCGTACATACAATATCGTGTATGTAAAAGTGTGATATAGTAAGAGTGCATATTCCATACAAGCCAAACCACTGAGATATAAAAGCAATGGTACTTTCTATGAAAGCATGTTCTATGCAAAATAACAAGAGCATTTTCTATGTCAAAATGAAAGCATATTCTATGCATGAGTGTGGACACCCCATTTTTGACCGTCCTCAAGACTCGGTTGTGCTTGCAGGTACATCCGGACACAAGTTCGATTGCTCGTCGGGTATTCAACTTTCGCGGCGGAACGTCATAGGTTTGAGCTTTCCAAATCCTGTATCCTTTCTGCCCCATTCTTGGACCATGACTTGGTCCTTTCAGAATGTGTTTCCTGGCCGGCCCCCTTTTGGCCCTGCCGACCTTCACTTTGTTCCTGCTGGCCATTGATTGAGCCTGCCGGCCATCAATGAGCCACTGCCGACCATCCCTGATGGCCAGCAGCACCCCTGTCTCAGCAGGTTTCACTCCAGATATTTTGAGCCAGCTAGAATCCCTTTATCTGCCCTCCATACACGTGTATGGAGGGATGAAGCTCTTGCCAAGCTTCTTGAAGAAGCTTTGCATTGTTTTTCTTCTATATAAGGAGAGAGCCTTTCTCCTTATCAGAGGTTGAGCATTTTTTAGAAGAAAGATCTCTCTCTCTCTCTATATTGTTGTTGATTTGTGCCTTGAAGTCCATTTTCCTTGCACTTTTACACTACAACACTTAGAGATACACCACCATCTTTGGATTGAGGTTCTTGGGAGGACTTCTCGAGCTCTAAAAGTGAGGTTTTACCCCATGAAGTTGCTGGTTTCGAAGTTGATCTTCAAAGGTGAGCTTCTTCCGCCTTTTTAGCACTTTTTTGTACCTCATTTTGGCCATACTTTCATATTGTTTTAGGCCTTGCTTTCAACTAAAAAAAGTCTTGTATTTAAGTGCTTTTGAAGTTTGTTTAAGGTCTTTTGGCTGTTGAGGGTCTCCAACCCTCTTGTTGGCCTTGTTTGGCCTTGTTTTGAGCCATGCCTTAAGGCCTCCGAGCTAGCCTTGGTTTGGCCTTCTAACCACTGAAATCCAGTGGATTTTCAGTGGTAAGCATGTGGTTTTGAGGCCTCAAATCAGAGGGGGTGGCCCCCTCTCTTTTTGGTTTTTGTTTGCTTGCATTTTTGGCCTTCTAAAGGAGCATGCCTCTCTGTATTTTTGAGGCTTGGTTCAGGCCCCTTTTTATGACTTTTAGGACCTACCTTGGCTCTGTCCATGGCTGGTTTGGTCACCTTTTGCATGTATCTTGTATGTGTAGTGTAATCCCATTTGGAGCTCATCAAAGCAGCATGTTTGCCTAGCTTGTGTTGAGTCCATTTCAGTAGGTTTTTGGTGATGTTTTACCGTGATTTAGATCTATTTTGGGTTGGTTTTATCACTTCATGCATGAATGATACACTTTTAGTGTAAATCTCATAAACTAGCTTTATATGCTTCTTGCTTTAGCATGTTATCCTAGCTTATGTTGAGTCTATTTCAGCATGTTTTTGGTGATGTTTTACGATGTTATAACTCTTTCCATAGCTTGTTTGGTCATCCTTTGCATGCTCCATACACTTGTAGAACAAATCTTGCTTACTAGCTTTATGTGCATGATGTTTTGACTCATCATCCTAGCATATTTTGGCTTTGCTCCACCATGATTTTGTTCTTATTTTGGGTTGTTTTTGGACTGTTTTGGGCTGCCATGGCCATATCACTCATGCTTTGTATGGCTATAGTGTAAATGCTTAGGCTAGCCTTGGGTTTTGAGGCCCCTACCATGCCATGCATGTGATGTTTGCATGCTTTCCCATCATTCTAAATGTTATTTCAGTCCATAAAATGTGGCCATACACTTGCATTTGACATGCTTTTAATGCCTTGGAGCCTTGGCTCTTTATGCCTCAAGAATGAACTTTTGTGCATGCCATTAAGCCTAAGCCTTTGGCTCATCATATCAGTGCATTTTTGGTCTTGTTATACCATGATGTAACTCTGTTTTATGTTGTTCAAGTCATGCCATGTTTGGTTTCAATAGGTGTAGTGCATTGCCTCTTTTGTAGCCTTGCATGCTCCTTGTTTTTAGCCTCTTGTTCTAGCCCGCGTTGGCTAGCTTCAAGCTTGTTTTTGGTCTTGTTTGGACCTGCCTTGGGACTATTTTAGGTTCCCTTAGCCCTTTGGGGCTTGCCTTGCATGGCTATGGCTTAAGTCCCTTTGTTAGTTTCGAGCTTTGAGCTTTCTAACATGCTATGCTTGCATTGTTTAGTTGATTTGGCATCAATTTACATGAGATTTCAAAGCTTACCTTGTTGTCACATATCCATGCTTGTCACTCTTTAAGTGTGATTAAGAGTTGCATCTTTATGCCTTAATTCCTAAGCCAATTGGCATGCATGTTTGCCTTGCCTTTTCATGCTTTTCATAATATCAATTCATCACTTATGGCCACTGATTTGGGCATATCCGAGGTCTGCCTATTTTGGTTTAAGTCCATCCCTTGCATGTTGTTGCATGCTTGTCTTGCATATTGTTGTATGCTTGCTCCATCTTTGCATGTTTTCCCATGCTAGTTCCATTACATGTTGTTGCATGTTTATTACACTACATTGTGCATGCTTAAGTCATATTGCATGATTGTATGTTCAAGTTAGCATTGTGTATGTCATTCTTGCATTGCATTGTTGTTTGGATTAAGCATTAATCCGAGCACAAGGAACGAGGGGCGTTTCATACTTCAAGTGATGAAACGTGTCTCAATTCTCGGTCGTCGACGCTCTTGATGATCCATGATAGAGTTCTAGGCGCTTATGTGTTTATTTGTGCATTCATTTCACATTGATTTGCACAAGTTGGATCTTTGGCCATCATGCATCGAGATCCGTAATTGATGGTCGTGGATCCGACTATGCCTCTCCTTTGATGTTTTAAGATGATATGGGGTGGCATAGTGCGTACATATCCTTGGGAGACCCTCTATTTTCTCTGTTTTCTGCTCTACTGCAGCTTGGTGTCCCAACACATCGGTGGCCGGCAGTGCCTTGCAGATGCCCGGCAGTGCCTTGTTGTTGGCCGGCACCCCTTCATTTTTGGTCGACAGTGGCTCCCCATGGCCGACAGGCCACTGATGCACTCCCCAGCATGTTTTTGGTAAGGTTCGGCAGGAATTCCTTGAGGACACCCTGCAGACAGAGCCTCTAAAGAGCAACCGGAGAGCTTTTCGGGGCGGCATCCAAGCATGCATCCTCTCCTTCTTCGAACAGAGCTGGAGCAGCTTATTTTTCATGCTCACTTGTTAGTTAGCATCAATTTGTAATAATTAATTAATTTGTTAATTAGTTAATTGTTGTAATAATTAGTTGTAGCTAGTTATTCAATTCGGTTATGTAATAATTAATTAGCTTGTTAGTTAGTTAATTAGTTGGCATGTATTATTTATTCGGACCCTCCGTCGGGAGGGCCAATTTTGTAATAAGTGTGCGTGCGTGTGTGCATGCCTTCCAACCTCCATTTCTTTCTCCCTTTTACTTACCTGCTTTCGTCGGTTAGTTTTAGGTCATGTTTCAAATTAGCATACTTATGCTTTGCATGTTTGCATCCATTCATCTGTCTAGCATCCTTATGCTTCGCATGTTTGCATACATTCATCTATTTTGCATGTACCGAGCTCGACACATCATACTAACCGCATTGTACTTCAATTCCAATTTGAATGCATGTTATCAATTATCGCATCTCATATGTCATCTTAGAATAGCCGAGCCTATTTCTAGTTGCATCTTGCATGCGTTGCATTAGCCATCTTAACATGAACTAGGATCATTCATTGATTACTAACTAGTTCTTTATTTTGGCTCGGAGTACACTGTAAGTGTTTATGCTTTAGCATCTTGCATGTGTGTCATTGATTGCCATGATAGCATGCTTGCCATGGGGCTATTTGCTTAAGTGTTTAACTGCCTGAATGCCTCTGGGTGAAGGTTGGATTGCTTGAATTGGAACAATTCATTGAAATCTGCATTTTAGCCTACTTACGAGTAGCAAACTTCGAACCATTTTCCAAACAAACGGATATGCGATGCTTTGTTCCAAATTAGGCGATCTAGTCTATACTTGTTTTGCTGTGCGCACATAGTAATTCTAGCTAATAATCGGAATAAGAACACATGTGTTTTCAAAAACAAAATATCATGTTTAGTAGTGGCCGATCTTTGATCTGGCGAGCAGGGGTGCTCATAGCTGACCTTCCCCAATCGTACCCAAGTTCTCAAGCCGAGGCAACTTTGGTAATGACGGACACGTGGCCTTAGGCAACGATTCAGGGTTTCCTAAATTTCCCCAAAATAAAATATTTAGGTGGCGACTCTGTATCTGGCAAAGCAGTCCATGTTTGGCACTTCTTTACAAAAATTAGTTTTCCAAAATGATTTGCCGGATTTGGACTCTTTGGTGATTTATCAATCTAACATCGCACATTGTGAGATCAGATTAAGAACTATGACAATTTGAGTCCGAACTGTAGCATGAGGCCCTCGTGGCACGTCTACAATTTCTGGTGACTCTGCTGGGGAGTTAGAGAGCTTGACTCGAACTCATGATATCTTGTTTTGATTACACTTATGTGTTTCTTTGCATTGCATTTGCATTGGTGCGCCTAGGACACCGTGTTTGCCGTATGCTATTCCTGAACGATTTGCCGGAGGCTTGCTTTGTGAAGCATGCCATAAGGCTGACCGGTTGCGGGCTCTGCCACGACGGGAACACAAACCCCGGTTTTTACCGAGGCACCCTTTTTGACCATTCAACCTAGTGCATATTCGGAATCCATAGTGACTATTCCAAACTAGGACAGGTTGCTACCCGATTATAGGTTGTTTGAAACTGCTGTGTGCGTAGTGAAACCCTAGCTCCTGACAAAATAGGACAGGGAAACCCTACCCCAACATAGGGGTGTTTTGGCTCTCATTTGCTTGCTATGTGCTTTTTGAGTTGGCCTCTACAGGGAATACATGTATCAGTTTGCAAGTTTGAGTATCAGGCCTGTGGGCATCTGTATTTCGAGAATCAGTTATATCTGTGGCTATCAGATTCAGTTTTGGGGCAGTAATTTGGGGAACAGTGATCAGTGATCAAATACAATTCTTCAGCTATGTCCATGTCTGTATTGATTGGGCTGAGATGCTGCATGTTTTCTTTTTCAGTTCAGAGACTCGGTTCAGAGCAACCAGTGTTCTCCTCTACTGAGGCGAAGTAGGAAAAGACTCACCGATTCATCAGATCTGTCAGTTACCAGTTACACCACCTCTGTCCAGTTCAGTAGACTTATGACGACCCAGAATTCAGAGGAAATTATGGTTATGGCAGCCGCACTAAACCAAGGAATCATCTTGCAGGGTGAGACTGACGTTGAAGTACCACACCCGCCCAGGTCGCCTGCCGCACATCCGATCTGGGAACCCCAGTTATTTCAAACCCGTGAGCCCACCACCTTTGAGCTGATGGGAATGATTGGCGACCTTCAAAGATCTATGGTTGATCTAGCTTATGGAATGTCGGCCCCGCCACCAACTGCATCGTATGCCGGGAACTTCATGCCGCAGGAGCCCCCGCTACTGGGGCAAATTGTAATTGAGCTCAGCCAACCTGAAGCTGTCTCAAGCACCGGCAATGACATGTCGACGACAACGAGGCTTCGCATGAAGTAGCAACCCAAACCGTCCACCAAGCTGAGGCTAGTGGAAAGAACAAGGTGAAGATGGACACTGATCCTAATGAACAACTCCAGCAGGCTGTTAAGGCTCTGAAAGCTGGAGGGTTGAATAAGCAACAAGTACTCGCAGTTGTGGCTAAAACTGTGGATGACACTTTCCCCACTCAGACCGAGGGCAATTCAAGCCAAGGGAAAAATCGAGAGAAGGGTCATCATACCAGAACCGTTCCCTCCAACCCTAATCCTGCACCCAAGAAAAATCAGCAAGCCAAGCCTGTACCTGCCGTTCCTTTTGCTAGTGCATCCAGTAAAAATGCACAAAACTCGAAGTATCTGCCCCGAGGTCGCAGTGTATTCCATGCACTTTATATGCCTTTGTCTAAGGCGCTTCGAATCCTCACTGAAAAGGGGCATCTCAAACCCCTTGAGCCTCGGCCTCTCCCTAGTCGTCTTCCAGCTGGTCATGACGCTACCCAGTACTGTGCATACCATCAACAGACCGGTCACACCACCGACAACTGCTTCCGTCTTCGCCATGAAGTGCAGGATCTGTTTGACAATGAAGTCAACCTCCCGCCTAGCTCAGCAAAGTCTGTCACCACTGAGTTGGTGGACTTCGAGGATAATACAAGCATGTGATCAGGGGTTGGTCCACCTGCGGGCGGTGCTCGGTTTATTTCAGATGTGGCGTTTGGCACACACTATTTTGGGCATTTGTGAATACTAATTTTTGTACTTTCTGACTTGGGTGTTGAGTCATTTCTGTGGTTTTGTTTCGAGTCTGTCTTGTTGTTTTGAGTCAGTCTTTTTGATTAAGGTCTGTCTTGTTGTATCGAGTCAGTCCTATTGTACAGAAGTCGGGTGATTCTGAGGGTGTCACTTCGGACACCATTATTTTGTTTTGTGATTGTCTTTTTGCTTTCTTTTGAGTCTGTCTCTGCTGTGGAACCAGTTGCAACCAGGAAATCTGAACGAAACAGCTGTGGCTGTCATGTTTTTGTGCTTATTGCTACTTTCAGCCTGTTGTGCCAACAAGTTTAGAATGAAACGGCAGTACATTTCACCTGCTCTTCTGTGCCTTGAAATCATTGCATTGACCTAAGTTTTTCAAAACTTTTCGAATAATGTGTTGAAAACAAAGAGGAAGGAATTCCTCGGGTTTTGCAAAATTTGATCAATTGAGAGAAAGAAAGGCAGGCTAAGCCCTTAATGAATGAGATCATGTTTGTTAACGTGAGTACTGAGAAGGATCCTGGCTTGATCCAAATTGGTTCTGCATTGTCTTCAGCGCGAGCAATTTGTCGCTTTCTTGAAAGATTTCAAAAAATGTTTTGCGCGGTCCTGCGAAGACCTGTGTGGAATCGCTCTCAGCCTCGAGAGTCGATCCCTTGCTTTCAAACCTTGAACTTAGATTCAGAATGTTCAATGGTCCACCATCAAAGGAGGCCTGTGTGGCCAGATCAGAAGCAGCCCTTGAACTAGGGGCAAGAAAGTTAGATCAAGAAGATCAGATGTTATCAAAAGAAGCTTGCAAAGCTAGATCAGAAGCAACCCTTGAACTAGGGACAAGAAATGTCAGACGTGCTCGAAGAGCCAAAGATGGATCATTCTGCAAATCAATGAAGACTGGCAAGAATGCCAAATCCCAAAAGGGAGGAAAGAAGAAAGTTTTGTTGAAGAACAACCAAATTCCTATCCACAATACTAGGGGCAAATTTAGCCCCCCATTGGATGGACCTCTACATCATCAGCGAACAAAAGCCACTCTCCTGGATTCAGATGGCTTCAAGATCTCAAAACCATTTGACATGGACAAAGCTACACTTTTACCCTTGAGAGGCTCGCTGGGCCGAAAACCCGGAAGGGCGACCCAGGCAAAAGTTAGAGCAAGAAAAAAAGAAAAATGCAAAGAATGAAAAAAAAAAAAAAGAAGCGAAAAAAATAAAAAGAAAATGAAAAAAAGAAACGAAAAAAAGGAAAAGAATGAATAGAAAAGAAAAAACAAAGCTCGCAAGGTTGAAAACCTGGAAGGGCGGCCTTGGCAAAAGTTAGAGTGCAAAAGGAGAGGTTAATACCCGAGTGTACCTTAACCCGGAACTACGTAAGGCTTGATTCCCATGTTTGGGATACGTAGGCAACTTCATTCTGAAGTTTAGCCGTAAACACTTCCAAATTGATTGTGTCCATGCAATGGTTCTGATCATCTTTGTTTTCTCTGTATCTGAGAGTTCGATTGCGACCATCACTCTGAGGACTGATTACAATACGCTGCGGTTCCATGCAGGCAAGGGGCAACTTTCCGTTGCCGTACAATGTGCTGCGGTGCTATTCTAGCAAAGGGCAATTTTCCATTGCCATGCAGTGCCTTTCACACAAGGGGCAATTTTCCATTGTTTTGGATCTGAGGTTGTGCATCTCAAGAGTAGGTTTCGTGCTCGTTGAGCAGTGGCCGTTTGCAAAAACAGTTTTTGAGAATTTTTACTGAGGTTGACTAATTCTCTAAAAAATTATCCCATTTTTCCAAAACTGGACCATTTCTTGAACCCAAAAAAGAAAAAATTTCGGTGCTCATAACCTAACTTGCATGATTTAAATCAGAAAGTTGAACAAGTATGTTAATCTAACTCTCATATTGGTCAAAATTGTTTTAGTAGAAAGCCAAAACAAAAAATGGTCAAAATAATGAATTAGGGGCACAGTTAAGTCAGGTGTTCTGTCTTTTCCCCATCGTCAACATACTTGCCAGAAAGGGCGCTCTACCTGCTAGAAAGGGCACAGCTGAAGCTATCAGTAAACGGGCTGAAAGCTCTCTCACCCTCCGAGTAGCGAGGTATCAAGCCAAGTGCGAAGCACGACCAGGAATGGATCAAGATATTCCACTCCTTAGTTTGGACAAATCTAATCACATCTAAACTCCCCAGCAGAGCATTGTCAACCGATGTTAGCTGCAGATTGGCTACACACCCAGTTATAGCGCAACCCCTCTGTGGGAATGTTCACTATTGTGAGCAGAAGAAAGAGAATCTAGCAGAATGCTAGGGCCAAGAGCCCGCAACCTCCTATTTATCCATCAACGACCTAGGGAAGGGATACAAAATGAGAGATTGAAGAATAGAGAGATGTTCGCTGAGAGAAAAAGTGAGAAAAGGGCTTTTTCAGAAAAAACAGTGCCTGAGTGCCGAGCAATGTGAGAATCACAAATGAGAAAGGGTGGGAAACAATACCCGGAGAAACAGGCTCCTTGTGCACGTCTGAGTCTCGTGTCTTTTTGTTTTGTCTCGATTCTTGTTTTGAGTCGTTTCGAGTGTTACTCGATGTGTTTAGGTTGTTTACCTTTTGTTTTCCTTTATTGAGTCGTGGTGCGCTGTGTTCAGTCGTAGGCTCAATACCCAGTTGAAAACTTATTCTCACTCTCAATTTCAAAAAATAAATCGTTTTGTGCTCAGAGTGCTGTGCCATTCTCCACATTTGCACAAAACAGTATTTGTTCTTTCATAAAACTGCAGGGTCCAACCCAAGTTAAGTGTGAACAGTAAGACCAGGACCTATCTGAAGCTATCTAGGTTCCAAGCTGCAAAGCCAAAGAAAAGAAGGAAAATTTGGAGCATCTGAGTGTGTTTCACCTTCAGCAAATTCAGAGACTGCATTCCAGGTGCATCTTGTCAGGCCTCACCTTTCTTTGGAGTATGATTGTATCTCGACCCCAAGCTTAAGCCTGCTTCAAGTCAGAATGGCAATTAAAACAGCAGCAGATGTTATCTCTCGCTAATATGAGCAGGGTGTCCCCTTTTAAGCTGAGCGCGTTGCCAAGTCCTCTGAGAGGTAAATCGGAGGCACCAGAGTACATGTTTAACGCCCCTCTATTGCATAGAATGTGCACTTTCATATACACTTCTGTTGCATGCGTACTGCACATCGTTATGATTCATGCATAGAATATGCCTACTTTCGATTCCGTATAGAATATGCTTTGCTTTCCATGTTGCATAGAAAATGCTCCCATACTTGCATAGAAAATGCATTTTTTCGCACTTTAATGCACTTCTCATATCTTGCGCTGTCACGCATGTTACTTGCATTGTTGTGCGCTCTCCACTTGCATTATTATGCACACTTCACTCGCGCTGTTACGCACGTTATTTGCATTGTATTGCATTCTACCTATCAAGTTTCTCTCTCATTTATGCACAACATTGCATGTACTGTTCATTCACAAGTTCCAGTTCAGTTT
This sequence comes from Camellia granthamiana, assembly GCA_036172215.1. Lineage (NCBI taxonomy): Eukaryota > Viridiplantae > Streptophyta > Magnoliopsida > Ericales > Theaceae > Camellia > Camellia granthamiana. Next base: position 23,265,373 of record CM069908.1, on the reverse strand, counting down.
GACTGATACCTTTCTCCTCTCGCGTTTGATACGCGTTTGGATGACTGCGCTTTCCTGCACAGTCCTTTCCTCGCTTGCGTGTGATACGCTGAGAGATGTTCTCCTTTCTTCTCTTGCGTGTGATACGCTGAGAAGTTTACCTTTCCTCTCTTGCATGTGATACGCTGAGAGATGCTTCCTTTCTTCTCTTGCGTGTGATACGCTGAGAAGTTTACCTTTCCTTTCTTGCGTGTGATATGCTGAGAGATGCTTCCTTTCTTCTCTTGCATGTGATACGCTGAGAAGTTTTCTCCTTCTTTTCTCGCGTGTGCTACGCTGAGAGGTTCTTCTTTTTTCCGAGACACGGGGATACGTCCTTATGTCTCTTCTTGTTTTTGAAACACGGGGTTGTCTCCCTTTGTTCCTCCTTCTCTGGTTATGAGCATTTGGAATACGTTCCAATGCTCGCGTCATTTCCGAAACACGGGGATACGTCCTTATGTTTCCTTCTTTTTCCGAGACACGGGGATACGTCCCTATGTCTCTTCTTCTTTTTGAAACACGGGGTTGTCTCCCTTTGTTCCTCTTTCTCTGGTTATGAGCATTTGGAATACGTTCCAATGCTCGCGCCATTTCCGAAACACGGGGATACGTCCTTATGTTTCCTTCTTTTTCCAAGACACGGAGATATGTCCCTATGTCTCTTCTTCTTTTTGAAACACGGGGTTTTCTCTCTTTGTTTCTCCTTCTCTGGTTATGAGCATTTGGAATACGTTCCAATGCTCGCGCCATTTCTGAAACACAGGGATACGTCCTTATGTTTCCTTCTGTTTTCGAGACACGGGGATACGTCCCTATGCCTTTTCTTCTTTTTGAAACACGGGGTTGTCTCCCTTTGTTTCTCCTTCTCTGGTTATGAGCATTTGGAATACGTTCCAATGCTCGCGTCATTTTCGAAACATGGGGATACGTCCCTATGTTTCCTTCTTTTTTCGGGACACGGGGATACGTCCCTATGTCTCTTCTTCCTTTTGAAACACGGGGTTGTCTCCCTTTGTTTCTCATTCTCTAGATACGAGTGTTTGGAATACGTTCCAATGCTTGTACCATTCCGAAACACTGGGATACGTCCCTATGTTTCTCTCTCTGTCCCATTCCTCACACGATTTCGGCGTGTTTGGAATTTATCTCAAGTTGTGCTGTGTACGCTCCTGATTGTTTGTTTTTGGACATCCTCTCATGATCCCAGCATGGTTGGAGTATGTCCCCCTTTGCATCTACTATACTATCATGGCATCGCACTGTTTTGTGCAACTTACTTGCATTTTGCATCATTCGCGCTATTTTGCGCATCGCGCTATCTTACGCACCTCATCTGCACCTGTTAGTGCATTGCATTTTGCATCATTCACGCTATTTTGCGCACCCACCTGCACCTGTTAGTGCATCATTCGCGCTATTTTTGCGCATCGCACTGTTTTGTGCATTGCATTGTTCGCGCTATCTTACGCACCTCACCCGCACCTGTTAGTGCATTGCTCACGCTATTTTGCGCATCGCGCTGTCTTGCGCATTTCACCTTACCTGCACTTGTTAGTGCATTGCATTATTATATACTTCACTTGCATTGTTATGCTTGTTTCCCTTCCGCATTGTTATGCGTTACACTTAGGTTGCATTCTCTTGCATCCCTTCCGCATTATTATGCGTCACACTTAGGTTGCATTGTCTTGCATCCCTTCCGCATTGTTATGCGTCACACTTGGGTTGCATTGTCTTGCATCCCTTTCGCATTGTCTTGCACACTTAGGTTTCATTGTCTTGCATCCCACCCGCGTTGTCTCGCACATTTAGGTTGCATTGTCTTGCAACCCACCCGCGTTGTCTCGCACCCTTAGGTTGCATTGTCATGCACCTCTCCACTTGGGTTGTCACGCACTTTTCGCTTGCATTGTTATGCATGTTTCTAACAATATTGTACCTGTTGAGTTTCTTTCTCTTGCAGGCACGATATTGTATGTATGGTTCATTCGGAGTCGGCACGACCAGACGAACCGGACGGTATTGTATGCACTCCATGATAGGCGTGGTGAGAATTGCATAATTTTCTTACATTCTTTCTGTTGAAATATGTAGGACTGTTATTCATTCGCTTAAAATGTTGCATTTATTTTGCATAATTGCTTCATTACAATTTTCCTTTGCATAATCATAAGTTATGCTCTTGCATCTTGCATATCATTTGCATTATGCCCCAGCCTATGGGCGCATCTCTGCATGCTTATATTGATTGTCTGCCTGAGTCTTCGGCCTTGTTAAAAATGGGTCGTCTCTGGGCTTTGACACTCACTCCCGTCACTTTGTGACTTTCGAGTTCTGTCAAAGAGGGGCAACTGTAGAAACCTCATTTTTGACCGTCCTCAAGACTCGGTTGTACTTGCAAGTATATCCGGACACAAGTTCGATTGCTCGTCGGGTATTCGACTTTCGCGGCGGAACGTCACAGGTTTGAGCTTTCCAAACCCTGTATCCTTTCTGCCCCATTCTTGGACCATGACGTGGTCCTTTCAGAATGTGTTTCCCGGTGCACTGCCGGCCCCCTTTTGGCCCTGCCGGCCTTCACTTTGTTCCTGCTGGCCATTGATTGAGCCTGCCGGCCATCAACGAGCCACTGCCGATCATCCCTGATGGCCGGTAGCACCCCTGTCTCAGCAGGTTTCACTCCAGATATTTTGAGCCAGCTGGAATCCCTTTATCTGCCCTCCATATATGGAGGGATGAAGCTCTTGCCAAGCTTCTTGAAGAAGCTTTGCATTGTTTTTCTTCCATATAAAGAGAGAGCCTCTCTCCTTATCAGAGGTTGAGCATTTTTGAGAAGAAAGATCTCTCTCTCTCTCTCTCTCTCTTTCTCTCTCTCTCTCTCTCTCTCTCTCTCTATATTGTTGTTGATTTGTGCCTTGAAGTCCATTTTCCGTGCACTTTTACACTACAACACTTAAAGATACACCACCATCTTTGGATTGAGGTTCTCGGGAGGACTTCTTGAGCTCTGAAAGTGAGGTTTTACCCCCTGAAGTTACTGGTTTCGAAGTTGATCTTCAAAGGTGAGCTTCTTCCCCTTTTTAGCACTTTTTTGTACCTCATTTTGGCCATACTTGCATATTTTTTTAGGCCTTGCTTTCAACTGAAAAAAGTCTTGTATTTAAGTGCTTTTTAAATTTGTTTAAGGTCTTTTGGCTGTTGAGGGTCTTCAACCCTCTTGTTGGCCTTGTTTGGCCATGTTTTGAGCCATGCCTTAAGGCCTTCGAGCTAGCCTTGGGTTGGCCTTCTAACCACTGAAATCCAATGGATTTTCTATGGTAAGCATATGGTTTTGAGGCCTCAAATTAGAGGGGGTGGCCCCCTCTCTTTTGGTTTTTGTTTGCTTGCATTTTTGGCCTTCCAAAGGAGCATGCCTCTCTGTATTTTTGAGGCTTGGTTCAGGCCCCTTTTTGTGACTTTTTGGACCTGCCTTGGCTCTGTCCATGGCTAGTTTGGTCACCTTTTGCATGTATCTTGTATGTGTAGTGTAATCCCATTTGTAGCTCATCAATGCAGCATGTTTGCCTAGCTTGTGTTGAGTCCATTTCAGTAGGTTTTTGGTGATGTTTTACCATGCGTTAGATTTTTTTTAGGTTGGTTTTATTAAACTAGCTTTATATGCTTCTTGCTTTACCATGTTATCCTAGCTTATGTTGAGTCCATTTCAGCATGTTTTTGGTGATGTTTTACCATGTTATGACTCCTTCCATAGCTGGTTTGGTCATCCTTTGTATGCTCCATATACTTGTAGAACAAATCTTGCTTACTAGCTTTATGTGTATAATGTTTTGACTCATCATCCTAGCATATTTTGGCTTTACTCCAGCATGATTTTGTCCTTATTTTGGGCTGTTCTTGGACTTTTTTGGGCTGCCATGGCCATATCACTCATGCTTTGTATAGCTATAGTGTAAATGCTTAAGCTTGCCTTGGGTTTTGAGGCCCCTACCATGCCATACATGTGATGTTTGCATGCTTTCCCATCATTCTAAATGTTATTTCAGTCCATGAAATGTGGCCATACACTTGCATTGGCATGCTTTTAATGCCTTGGAGCCTTGGCTCTTTATGCCTCAAGAATGAACTTTTGTGCATGCCATTAAGCCTAAGCCTTTGGCTCATCATATCAGTGCATTTTTGGTCTTGTTATACCATGATGTAACTCTGTTTTATGTTGTCCAAGTCATGCCATGTTTGGTTTCAATAGGTGTAGTGCATTGCCTCTTTTGTAGCCTTGCATGCTCCGTGTTTTTGGCCTCTTGTTCTAGCCCGGGTTGGCTAGCTTCGGGCTTGTTTTTGGTCTTGTTTGGACCTGCCTTGGGACTGTTTTAGGTTCCCTTAGCCCTCTGGGGCTTGCCTTGCATGGCCATGGCTTAAGTCCCTTTGTTAGTTTCGAGCTTTGATCATTCTAACATGCTATGCTTGCATTGTTTAGTTGATTTGGCATCAATTTACATGAGATTTCAGAGCTTACCTTGTTGTCACATATCCATGCTTCTCACTCTTTAAGTGTGATTAAGAGTTGCATCTTTATGCCTTAATTCTTGAGCCAATTGGCATGCATGTTTGCCTTGCCTTTTCATGCTTTTCATACTATCAATTCATCACTTATGGCCACTAATTTGGGCATATTCGAGGTCTGCCTATTTTGGTTTAAGTCCATCCCTTGCATGTTGTTGCATGCTTGTCTTGCATATTGTTGTATGCTTGCTTCATCTTTGCATGTTTTCGCATGCTAGTTCCATTACATGTTGTTGCATGTTTATTACACTACATTGTGCATGCTTAAGTCATATTGCATGATTGCATGTTCAAGTTAGCATTGTGTATGCCATCCTTGTATTGCATTGTTGTTCGGATTAAGCATTAATCCGAGCACAAGGAACGAGGGGCGTTTCATACTTCAAGTGATGAAACGTGTCTCAATTCTAGGTCGCCAACGCTATTGATGATCCATGATAGAGTTCTAGGCGCTTATGTGTTTATTTGTGCATTCATTTCACATTGATTTGCACAAGTTGAATCTTTGGCCATCATGCATCGAGATATGTGATTGATGGTCGTGGATCCGACTATGCCTCTCCTTTGATGTTTTGAGATGATATGGGGTGGCATAGTGCGTACATATCCTTGGGAGACCCTCCATTTTCTCTGTTTTGTGCTCTACTGCAGCTTGGTGTCCGGGCACATCAGTGGCCGGCAGTGCCTTGTTGTTGGCCGGCACCCCTTCATTTTTTGTCGGCAGTGGCTCCCCATGGCCAGCAGGCCACTAATGCACTCCCCAGCATGTTTTTGGTAAGGTTTGGCAGGAATTTCTTGAGGACACCCTGCAGACAGAGCCTCTAAAGAGCAACCGGAGAGCTTTTCGGGGCGGCATCTGAGCATGCATCCTCTCCTTCTTCGAACAGAGCTGGAGCAGCTTATTTTTCATGCTCACTTGTTAGTTAGCATCAATTTGTAATAATTAATTAATTTGTTAATTAGTTAATTGTTGTAATAATTAGTTGTAGCTAGTTATTCAATTCGGTTGTGTAATAATTAATTAGCTTGTTAGTTAGTTAATTAGTTGGCATGTATTATTTATTTAGACCCTCCGTCGAGAGAGCAAATTTTGTAATAAATGTGCATGTGTGTGTGTATGCCTTCCAACCTCCATTTCTTTCTCCTTTTTACTTACCTACTTTCGTTGGTTAGTTTTAGGTCATGTTTCAAATTATCATACTTATGCTTTGAATGTTTGCATCCATTCATCTGTCTAGCATCCTTATGCTTCGCATGTTTTCATACATTCATCTATTTTGCATGTACCGGGCTCGGCACATCATACTAACCGCATTGTACTTCAATTCCAATTTGAATACATGTTATCAATTATCGCATCCATATGTCATCTTAGAATAGCCGAGCCTATTTCTAGTTGCATCTTGCATGCGTTGCATTAGCCATCTTAACATGAACTAGGATCATGCATTGATTACTAACTAGTTCTTTATTTTGGCTCGGAGTACACTGTAAGTGTTTATACTTTAGCATCTTGCATGTGTGTCATTGATTGCCATGATAGCATGCTTGCCATGAGGCTATTTGCTTAAGTGTTTAACTGTCTGAATGCCTCTTGGTGAAGGTTGGATTGCTTGAATTGAACAATTCATTGAAATTCACATTTTAGCCTACTTACGAGTAACAAACTTCAAACCATTTTCCAAACAAGCAGATATGCGATGCTTTGTTCCAAATTAGGTGATCTAGTCTATACTTGTTTTGCTGTGCGCATCACATAGTAATTCTAGCTAATAACCGGAATAAGAACACATGTGTTTTCAAAAATAAAATATCATGTTTAGTAGTGGCCGATCTTTGATCGGGCGAGCGGGGGTGCTCATAGCTGACCGTCCCCAATCGTACCCAAGTTCCTGAGCCGAGGCAACTTTGGTGATGACGGACACGTGGCCTTAGGCAACGAGTCAGGGTTTCCTAAATTTTCCCAAAATAAAATATTTAGGTGGCGACTCTGTATCTGGCAAAGCAGTCCATGTTTGGCACTTCTTTACAAAAATTAGTTTTCCAAAACAATTTGCTGGATTTGGACTCTTTGGTGATTTATCAATCTCACATCGTACATTGTGAGATCAGATTAAGAACCGTGACAATTTGAGTCTGAACTGTAGCATGAGGCCCTTAGGGCGCGTCTACAATGAGGAAGGCACATTCTATGGAAGAAGGGAGGCAAATATGTACCTTGGTGCCTCCAATTTACCTCTCAGAGGACTTTGCAACATGCTCAGCTCCAAAAGGACACACCCTGTTCATATTGGTGAGAGATAACATCTGCATGTAAGAACCACAGGTGTTGCTTGGACTGCCACTCTGAATTGAAGCAGGCTTACACTTGGGGTCGAGATACACTCATACTCCTGAGAAAGGCGAGGCCTAAGAAGGTGCACCTGGAATGCAATCTCGGAATTTGCTGGAGCTAAAACACACTAAGATGCTCCAAATTTTCCCTCTTTTCTTTTGCTTTGCAGTCTGGAACCCAAATAGCTTCAGATAGGTCTTGGTTCGATTGTTCACACATGACCTGGGTTGAACCCTGCAATTTTATGAAAGAAAGGATCCTGTTTTGTACAAATGTGGAGAATGGCACAGCACTCTGAGAACAAAACGATTTGAAATTGAAATGGAGAAATGAGTTCTTAACCAGGTATCGAGCCTATGATTGACCACAGTCAAAACGTTTCAACAAAAGAAAAACAATGGTAAAACAACCTAACCACATATATTGACACTCAAAACGACTTAAAACAAGAATCGAGACAAACAAAAACAACAAACACAACCCTCAGATGTGTTCCAATGTCGAGAGACTTCTCGGTTCATGGGGAGCCCACAGCTTCTCCAGGTAATGTTTCCCACCCTTTCTCATTTGTGATTCTCACATCACTCTTGCGCTCAATCTCTTTTTCTCTAAAAAGCCCTTTTATCACTTTTTCCCTCAGCGCACATCTCTCTATTCTTCAATCTCTCTTCTTTTTTATCCCTCCCCTGGGTGGTTAATGGGTAAACAGGAAATTGTGGGCTCTTGCCCCTAGCATTCTGCTAGATTCTCTTTCTTTCGCTCACAAGTAGTGAGTTTCTCCCACAGAGGGGTTGCGGTGCGACCAGATGCGCAGCAGATCTGCAATTGACATCGGTTGACGATGCCCTTGGCTTAGCTTGACTGAGATGAGCTACAATAATGTCCCACCAGCTAGGCATACAATTGATTGGTCTCACACACATCATTTTCTATGTCCCCATTCCGGGTCAGATGCCAATTTGGGTGTGATCGTCCAGATGAAGGAACTGAATATTCCGCTCCATTTCCAGTTCGTGCTTCGCACTTGGCTTGATACCTCTGCTTGGAGGATGAGAGAGCTTTTAGCCTTCTGCTGTTAGCTTCAGTTGTGCCATTTTCTGGTGAACAAGGTGCCCTTTCCGGCAAGTATGTTAACAATGGGGGAAAGACAGCAAACTTGACTCAACTGTGCCCCTAGTTCATCATTTTGACCCTTTTTTTGTTTTTGGCTTTTTACTAAAACAATTTTGACCAACATGAGAGTTAGATTGACATATTTGTTTGATTTTCTTATTTGAAATCATGCAACTCAGGTTGTGAGCACTGAAAATTTTCCTTTTTGGGTCCAAGATATGGTCCAGGTTGGAAAAATGGAATAATTTTTGAGAAAATTAGTCAACTCATTAAAAATTCTCAAAAACTATTTTTACAAATGGCCACTGCTCAACGAGCACGGAATCTACTCTCGAGATGCACAACCTCAGATCTGAACTTTGAATCATCTTGCAGCTGAATCTTTCCAACGGAATAGGATAACTCGATTTTGAACGAAGACAAGCCAATTTGCACATGGATGAGATAGCCGAGTTTGAACAAGGATAAACCAATCAACATGGATGAGCCAAGCAGGTTGAAAATGATTGGGGCCGAACTTCGGGATGAAGTTGCCTACATATCCCAAACATGGGAATCAGGCCTGACTTAGTTCCAGGTTGAGGTTCACTCCGGTGTTGACACTTTCCTTTTGCGCTCTAACTTTTGACAAAGCCGCCCTTTCGGGTTTTCAACGTTGCGAGCTCTGTTTTTCTTTTCTTTTCATTTCTTTTCTTCTTTTCATTTTCTTTTCACTTTTCCTTTTTCTTTTCATTTTTTCATTTTCTCCTTTTCTTCTTTTTCTTTTTGCTCTAACTTTTGCTTGGGTCGCCCTTCTGGGTTTTCGGCCCAGCGAGCCTCTCAAAGATAGAAAAGTGTAACTTGTCCATGTTGATCAGTTTGGGATCTCGAAGCCATCTGAATCCAGGAGAATGGCTGTTGTTCGCTGATGATGTAGAAGTCCATCCAATGGGGGTTGAAGTTGACCCTAGTGTTGTGGATAAGAACTCGGTTGTCCTTCAGCAATACTTTCTTCTTCCAGCTACTGGAATTTGGCTTTCTTGCCAGTCTTCACTGGTTTGCAGAATGATCCATTTTTCAATCTTCGAGCACATCTGACATTTTTGCCCCTAGTTCAAGGGCTACTTCTGATCTAGCTTTACAAGCTTCCTTTGATCAATCTGACCTTCTTGCCCCTCGTTCGAGGGCTGCTTCAAATCTGGCCTGGCGGGCCTCCTGGGATGTCATACGACCTTGTTGCCCCTAGTTTATGGGCTGCTTCAAATCTGGCCATACAAGCCTCACATTGTGATTGATCGTTGAACATTTTGAATCCAAGTTCAAGGTTTGAAAGCAAAAGGGGTTGAGTCTTGAGGCTGAGAGCGATCCTATGCTGCACAATCTCAAGATCAATTCCACGCATGTCTTCGTAGGACCACGCAAAACATTTTTTGAAATCTTTTAAGAAAGCGACTAGTCGCTCACACCGAAGATAATGTAGAACCAATCTAGATCAAGCCAGGATCCTTCTCAGTACTCACATTAACAAACATGATCTCATTCATTAAGGGCTTAGCACACCTCTCTTCCTCTCAAGTTGATCAAATTTTGCAAATCCCGAGGAATTCCTTCCTCTTTGTTTTCATCACAGCGTTAAAAAAGTTTTGAAAAACTTAGGTCAATGCAATGATTTCAAGGCACAGAAAAGTAAGTGAAAAGCACTGTCGTTTCATTCAAATCTTCTGGCACAACTGGCTTCATGGCAAAAACAGACGCGAAAGAAAGTGTGTAAAAGACACACACAAAACAAGATAGTGATGTCTGAGATAACACCCCCGAAATCACCTGACTACAACGCAACAGGACTGACTCAATACAACAAGACAGACTCGACTGACTCAATACAAAAAGACTGACTTAGTACAACACAATAAGATTGACCCAATACCCAAGTCAGAAAGTAAAGTAAACAGCATTCGCAAATTGCTCAAAATAGTGTGTGCCATCCCCAAATCTGGAGTAAAATGAGCGCCCTCAGCAGGTGGTTTATCCCTCGATCAAATGATCACATTATCCCCCAAGTTCACTGATCCGGTGCCGATAGACTTTGCAGGACCTGGTGCGACAATGACCTCGTTGTCAATCAGATCTTGTATTTCATGGCGAAGATGAAAACACATGTTAGTGCCATGACCAGTTTGTTGTTGGAAATCACAGTACTTGGCAGCATCATGCTTGGCCGGAAAAGGATCCAGGAGAGGCCGAGGCTCAAGGGGTTTGAGATGGCCCTTTCCTATAAGGATTTGGAGAGCTTTGGACAAGGTCATGTAGAGGGGATTGAAGACCCTCTAGTCTCGGGGTTGGTATTTCGAGGTTTATGGTGTTGCCTTGGATGTACCAGCAAAGGGATTGGTAGGTGCTGACTAGGTTTGATGATCTCTTCGAAGTGTAGGAATGGAGCTGAAAGGGGCGTTTCTAGTACGACGTCCCTTTTCCCGGCTTGCCCCTTGATTTGAACTGCCCCCAATTTGAGTGGCGAAAGTGTCATCCACAGTCTTTGTAACAACTGTGAGCACTTGTTGTTTGTTCAGTCCTTCGGCTTTCAAAGCCTCAGTAGCCCACAGAAGGTGTTCATGGGGACCAGTGCCTACCCCTACCTTGTTCTTACCATTTGCCTCTACTTTGCCAAGGGATTGGGTAGCTATATCAGAGCGGAGCCCAGTTGTTGGCGACATGCCACTACCCAAATTTGAGATGGCTTCAGGTTGACCCTTTTCAATTGCAGCTCACCCTAAGATTGGAGAGCCTTTTGGCATGAATTTTTTGGCATGCGATGTGGTCGATGACAGAGCCAAAATTCGAAAGGCTAACACTACAACAAAAATAGTCTTTAGAGACGAAAACTAATGACGAAATTTTTTTTTATCACGAAATATGTATCTTTTAATTATGAAAATAATATTTCGTCTCCAAATGTACCATTTTTAGAGACAAAAATAAAATTTCGTCACCAATCTAAATCATAATAAAAAAATTAGGTGACGAAATTATTTTTCGTCATTATTTATATTTTTTTTGTCACCAAATATTTTCCAGCTAATTTTTTCGGAGGGTGCCAAAATTTTAAGACTTTTGCTGACGAAAAAATTGGTCACCAATTATAAAATTATTAATGACGAATATATTTTTGTCACCAATAATTTTTAATATTTTAATATCATTTAGTGACAAAACTATTTTTGTGGCCAATATTTTTATCTTTGGTGAAGAAATAATTTTGTCACCAATAAATAATTTAGTCACTAAATATTTTAGGGGGGAAATAAAAATGTTTTGGTGCAATCGGTTCTTTTTCTTCTCAAACACACACAATAATTTCTCCATCAAACCTATTTCACACACACACACACACCTTATACTCATTCACACACAGAGTTCCCTCACCGCCGCTGCTACCATTTCATCGACTCACCGCCGATAGCCTTTCCTCACCACCGCCGTTGGTTTCTCCTTCCCTTGCTGCCGATTGTTAGCCCCTCCTTTCCTCACACTACAAGAAATTGCACTTTTGGCAACTACTTTTGGTGACAATGTCAATTTTTCATAGCCAAAAGTATATTTTTGGCGACACAATGATGAATTTCGTTGGTAAAAGTAGACCTACGCAATTTACTACCATCACTAAAAAAGTATAACATTCACTAAGTGCCAAAATTATTGGTTGGCGCCAAAATTTCAAAAATTTTAGCTACGAGACTTATTCTTTAGCAACACAATAAGCATTGCTATTAGTGTGTTTACTTTTGGCGACGATAACACTATTCGTCGATAAAAGTTTTGCTAGTGAAATGAGGTGATTTAGTGATTTGTGTTTTTTTTATAATTTTTCAAAGAGTTTTAAATATTCTAGTTATTGAATTGTAAAATTAAAGTGATCATCGAATTAAATCACAAAATGAACCCATCAAACCCAAACATACTCTTAAGTTGAGATGGCTAATTTGAGATAATCTAAACTTCTCTAAAGAATGTGGTTAGATTATCAATTTCAATATATTTGGTTTTATTTTCAGAAACTTGTTTCAGAATTTTTTTTCTTCTAAAAACTTAAAAAACATTTTGGTGAAAAAATAAAAAAATATTTATTATTTTTGTATAATTTTATGTTTTGGAAGGTCATAAATAATTTTTAAAATTTTCAAAATATATTTTTGATTTTTACTGTTCTCAAATTAATTTTATTTTTTTCCGAAAAAAAAAATCTAAAAATTGTTTTTTGTTGTTTTTATTTTTATTTTTTTGTTGATCTGCCTCTAGAAATTTTTGAGGCGGTGTGAATGTTCCCTCTCAAAATTCCCTCTTTTTTTTTTTTTTTTTCCAAGATAAGTAACAGACCCCCTCACCACTCTCCCCGATTTTCCATCTTGCACAGCCTTCTCTCATAATTCGTAGTTCTCTCCTCCTCACAATCGCACATCCGCATAGACGTTTGTTGATCGTCGGGTTTCCGCCGTTTGCTACTGATGTGCAAGACTAGGTGAAGATTCAACTAAAAAAACTTATAGTTCTCTATTTGTCTCTTGCTCAAATCGATTCTCTCGTATGTTTTGGATCTATGTTTTTTTATTATTAATCTGGTTTTCTTCGATCTGTCTTTGATATCTATGTGATTTTGCTGTTTGAAATGCGACTATCGATAAGCTATATGAAGTGATTAACCTACTGATGTGAAATCGAAGTAAGTTTTATAGGTATTTGATTGAATTAGGTTTAGAATGAAATCTGTATATCAATGCCCACATTTTGTATTTTGATCTGATGTACTCTGTAAGAGAACATTTCCTGTAATGTCTCTGTCCCTTGCTTTGTGATCATATTTAAAGCATTTCTAAATATATTATTTAGTACTTATTTTGAAAATCTATGATTTTTGAAAATCATGAAATATTGCAGTTTCCGCCTAAAATATATATGTATATATACATGTAGTGGCTTTAGATGATTTACTAACCCATTGATTACAGAGACAGTCTTGCTTTAATTGTTTCATTAAAATTTGTATTAAACTTGTCTAATAATGTTCATGTTTTGGTGAATGTGTAAAGCTATTATATGTACCGCCATTTTGATCTATGCAGGAAAATTAAAAGAATTATAGGGGTTGAAGGATGGTTGGGGAAGTAATGGAGGGTTGTGGACAGATCCAGAATATAGCATTAGCAATGGCTGTGGTGATGGTGGCAATAATATCAAAGTAAAAGAGGAAGTAGTATTTGAAGGTAGAGGTGGAGAGGAGTGGAAGTTAGGGAAAAGAGAAGCTAGTGTGTTGAGGTACAAGGAGAAGAGGCAGAATAGGCTTTTCTCCAAACGTATCCGTTATGAAGTTCAAAAGATCAATGCAGAGAAGCGTCCTTGTATGAAGGTAAATAAACATTATATATATATAATCAATCTATCATGTTTAAATGTTTTAGCTATTGCAAATGATTTTGATAGTGTTTTTCTTTTCAATATCATTTCTTCACTTTTTTGCAGGGGCGATTTGTGAAGAGAAATTGAAAAATTATAAAATGTTGGACATGTTAAATTGTAGTCATCGTAAAGATTAAAGAGCATGTTCTTTTGTGTGCATCTTTTTCTTTCTTTCTTTCTTTGTTTTTGTTTTATTTTATTTTATTTTATTTTTTTTATGTGTGGTTTTTTTTTCAAGTTGCTTGTTACATTGTAAAGGAAGTGATAAATGTCATGGCAAGCCAAAAAAAAAAACATTGCCCCCAAGAAAAAAGTTAAAACTGTAGAGGTATTGTAAAATTCTGCAGAATAAACCAAAAGAATAATACATGCATTTGATCAGATAGTTTGAGTTAATATTACCTATCGATGCATTTTTAGTTTGCATTGGTTCTAGGTAGAAAATGAGTTGAAAAAGGGTGGTTGACCTCTATAACATTTTTCTGTTACTGTATAAAGGTCTAATGTGCTTTTAAAAAAAGGTTGTACTTTTTGATAACATTATGTCAATATAAAACAAATGTTTTATACTAGCCACTTAAATGATGTCTCAATGTTCTTAATTGATTTACAAAGTGCACACATAATAAGGAAAAGTTACTATTTTTTGTGGCATGTTATGCAATTTCCCTACTATTTTATCTTTTAGTTAAATCTAGATTAGTTTATCCCTGTAGCCGCAACTGCCAAACCTCCAACCACCTCCCTAAAATTGTTGACTTTCATAAAATGAAATGTTGCTTTTATGGAAATTCATGGTGAAACTGTGATAGGGCTGTGATCAATGAATTCAAAAAAATTAAAATGTGAACATGGCAATAGTCCTTTTCATTAACAGTCATTAGTGTGTTGTAATGCGGGTTGCAGTAGTAGTCAAGTGTATTTTAGATGTAAACGGATCATAGACTTTCAATGTGATCATGGGGCCTTCCACCTCCTCTAAGAAATTTTTTTCGTAATTAGATGAGATTTCTCATTTAGACCAACCATTTATTAGGCATTTTTGTCATTTATGTTTTGGTAAATATAAAGATGGTGCAAAAATTTCACAATAGGACCAGCAGGAATTGTTATTCTCTAAGTTGATATATATCATGTTTGTCTCGGCAAAAGGCTTTTTAGTGTTTGTATCTGTCATTTCCTTTCTTTACAATTGCATTTCATGTCTTTTAGATCTATTTTTAGTGAGTAATATGCTTTAGCCTGTAGGAATATACTTCTTGTTCTCCTCAAAGATGATGTTATATCATACTGTACATCTTAGGACCATAAACATGAAGAATCACAAGGCCCATTTGACAAAGCCTGTTTGTTTGGCTAGATGGAAATTGACATCACTGAGAGAAAATCAGGTAAGCTAATACTATAATGTACCAATAGAATTTATGTGCAAAAATTTAATACAGAATAATATATTTTATTTATATGTATTCATTCGAAGTCAAAAAGCTGGTTGGTGTTAACAGAAAATTATAGGCAAATTAAAAACAAATAAATAAAGTGAAGAGACAAGAGATTATTACTAGAACAAATATTCATTTATAACTGATTAACATATTGATAGTGAAGTTGAAAGCCACCATCCCAAAAGAAGAAATATGGAAGGGGGTTTTGTTACAAGCCATCTTGATCATCTTGAAATTGAGAAGGCAAAGAAGATGCTAAAGGTAAAAAACTGAGATGTATCCTACAAAAAAATGAAAGTAAAATAAAAAAACCACTTTGTTAACCTTATTGTTTGGCACTAAGTGCTTGAATGAACAAGCACTTATTAATGAAATTGAAAAGCTAGTAGATGCAATTATTGAACAATGAACAATCACTGATTAGCAATATAAATGGCAAATTATTGTTTATAATAGCCTTTGAAAGATTTGATTATGATAAATTAAAATCTTACAAATAATTCATGAAGATGTGTCATGAATTTCCCAGCCAAATTCATGGAATTTAGGCCTATTTAAGGCCATTGCATATTTTGCAGTTGCTTTATGACCATTACCTAAACTAAAATTATTTTTCGTGGGTTATGTGAAAGGACTCGGCATGAGGCCTTCTTCTTCTGTCAATACAACTGTTGCACCTGCTGAAAATAGTGGCTATGTTCAACGCCTCGAGCTACAAATAGCAGAACAAAATGAACAAATTGCAAGGTTTGAAAAGTCAGAGAAGAAACAAAGCAAGAAGATACAAAGTATCATAGAGTGTTTGAGGCAGAAAGGTATCACGGGAAATTTTGAGAGTAGGGAAAGTTCAGATTCTGATGGACAAGCTTATTAGTTAGTATATTATGTTTCTATGTCAATTTAGTAGAAATTTCTTCTTCAACTAAGATAGTACACTATGCATGTAAAAGCCTGAGAAACATTACAAACACTGAAATATGCACGTGGCACCCAATTAGGAAACTACTTTGAAATTTGCACTATTCCAACATGTAAGCATGAAACTAAGTTGAAAACTATTCCAACATGTAGGCATGGAACTAGCACAGGACTCCCGGTTTGAAAACTAAGTCGAAAAAGGCACTTTTTCACACTTAAGCTTGAAAATAGGCCACCGGAGGCCAAAATCGTGCAACAGCCACGAGACGGCCCGGGGAACACCTCAAACACCTCGGGAGGGACCAATGTGAGTTGTGAAAACTTACGAAACTAGCACGGGACTCCCAGTTTGAAAACTAAGTCCAAAAAGGCACTTTTTCACACTTAAGATTGAAAATAGGCTACTGGAGGCCAAAATCGTGCAACAGCCACAAGACAGCCCTAGGAACTCCTCAAACACCTCAGGTGGGACCAATGTGAGTTGTGGAAACTTACAGAACTAGTACGGGACTCCCGGTTTGAAAACTAAGTCCAAAAAGGAACTTTTTCACACTTAAGCTTGAAAATAGACCACCAGTGGCCAAAATCGTGCAACAGCCACGAGACAACCCGAGGAAGACCTGAAACACCTCGGGAGGGACCAATGTGAGTTGTGGAAACTTACAAAACTAGCACGGGACTCCCGATTTGAAAACTAAGTCCAAAAATGTACTTCTTCACACTTAAGCTTGAAAATAGGCCACCAGATGTCAAAATCGTACAAAAGCCACGGGACGGCCGGGGAACACCTCAAACACCTCGGGAGGGACCAATGTGAGTTTTGAAAACTTACGAAACTACCACAAGACTCTCGGTTTGAAAACTAAGTCCAAAAAGGCACTTTTCATACTTAAGCTTGAAAATAGGCCATCCGACGCCAAAATCATGCAACAGCCACGAGACAGCCCAAGGAACTCCTCAAACACCTTGGGACAGACCAATGTGAGCAGTGAAAACTTACGGAATTTGCACGGGACTCCCGGTTTGAAAACTAAGTCCAAAAAGGTACTTTTTCACACTTAAGCTTGAAAATAGCCTACCGGAGGCCAAAATCGTGCAACAGCCACGAGACGGCCCAGGGAACTCCTCAAACACCTCGGGAGGGACCAACATGAGTTGTGGAAATTTAAGGAACTAGCACAGGAGTCCCGGTTTGAAAACTAAATCCAAAAATGCACTTTTTCATACTTAAGCTTGAAAATAGGCTACCGGATGCCAAAATCGTGCAACAGCCACGAGACGGCCCGGGAAACACCTTAAACACCTCGAGAGGGACCAATGTGAGTTGTGGAAACTTATGGAACTAGCACGGGACTGCCGGTTTGAAAACTAAGTCGAAAAATGCACTTTTTTAAACTTAAGCTTGAAAATAGGCCACTGGAGGCCAAAATCGTGCAACAGCAACGAGACGGCCCGGGGAACACTTCAAACACCTCGGGAGGGGCCAATGTGAGTTGTCAAAACTTACGAAATTAGCATGGGACTCCCAGTTTGAAAACTAAGTCCAAAAAGGCACTTTTTCACACTAAAGCTTGAAAAAAGGCTACCGAAGGCCAAAATCGTGCAACAGCCACAAGACAGCCTGGGGAACTCCTCAAACACCTCAGGAGGGACCAATGTGAGTTGTGGAAACTTACGGAACTAGTACGGGACTCCCAGTTTGAAAACTAAGTCGAAAAAGGAACTTTTTCACAGTTAAGCTTGAAAATAGACCACCGGAGGCCAAAATCGTACAACAGCCATGAGATGGCCCGAGGAACACCTCAAACACCTCGGGAGGGACCAATATGAGTTGTGAAAACTTACAAAACTAGCACGGACTCCTGGTTTGAAAACTAAGTCCAAAAATGTACTTTTTCACACTTAAGCTTGAAAATAGGCCACCGAATGCCAAAATCGTGCAACAGCCACGGGACAGCCGGAGAACACCTCAAACATGTCGACAGGGACCAATGTGAGTTGTGGAAACTTACGGAACTAGCACGAGTGTAACAAGTCCGTGAGGGACCTCGCTACAGTTCGGACTCGATTTGCGTCACAGTTCTCAATTTGAACCAAAGAGTCCAAATCCGACAAATCGTTTTGAGAAAACAGATTTTTAGAAAGAAGTGCCAAACATGGACTGCTTTGCCAGATACAGAGTCGCCACCTAAATATTTTATTTTGAGAAATTTAGGAAACCCTGACTCGTGCCTAAGGCCACATGTCCGTCATCACCAAAGTTGCCTCGGCTCGGGAACTTGGGTACGATTGGGGAAGGTCACTTCGTGAGCACCCCCGCTCGCCCGATCAAAGATCGGCCTCTACTAACCATGATATCTAGTTTTGAAAACATTATGCGTTCTTATTCCGGTTATTAGCCTAGATTTACTATGTGATGCGCACGGCATACAAGTATAGACTGGGTCGCCTGAATTGGAACGAAACATTTCCTGTTTATTTTTTGAAAGTGGTTTGCTACTCGCAAGTAGGCTTAAAATGCAGATTTTGCCAGCCTCAGGTGGGCTTAGAAAAGATGGTTTTGCCACTATCTAGTGGGCTTAAAACTCACAGTCGATGATTTGTTCCAATCCAAATAACCCAACCTTCACCCACAGGCATTCAGGCAGTTATATCACATAAGCACATAGCCTCATGGTAAGCATGCTATCATGGCAGTCACTCACACGCATGCAAGGATGCTAAAGCATAACCACTTACCGAGTACTCCAAGCTAAAACAGAAGCTAATTAGAAATCCATGCATGATCCTAATTATACAGAAATGCCTAATGCAACACATGCAAAAATGTAACTATAGCAGGCTCGGCTATTCTAAAGATGGCATATGATGATGCTACAGCTAACATGTATTCAACTTGGAATTGAAATACAAATGCAGTTAGTATGATGCGCCGAGCCCGGTGCATGCAAGATAGATGAATGAATGCAAACATGCTATCATACTGTATGCTAATTGAAACATGCCCTAATCTAACCATCATAAGCTGGTAAATAAAAGGGAGAAAGACGTGGGGTTGGAAGACATACATCACACACACGCACACTTATTACAACATTGCCCTCGCGCAGAGGGTCCGAATAAATAATATACAGTCCCAAATAAATAATTACAGTCTATATAAATACAAAATCCTAATTAATTAACAAATTAAACTAGGAAAGCGGTAAACTAGCGTGCAAGCTAGGGACTGCCTTGACTCTGCTCGGGATGATGAACGATGCATGTTCGGGTTGCTTGGCACGGAAATCCATTGCGACACCCCAATTAGCCTCTGTTTGCAATTGATGCCGAAATGCTGTGCAAGGCTTTTGAAAGCTGTTGGCTTCTGGTTTGCTGTAACAGAGAGCAGGAAAGGGGGCATAGCAATGTATTTTCACATATGTATGCATGACTACTCTTCAGGGAGTGTAGTCCTCGATCCTCGTGCCACCAATCACGCATCTCGATGCATGATGGCCGAGAAGTCGAATTGCACAACTCAGTATGAAATGAATGCACATATAAACACAACAAGACCGAGACTCCATCATGGATAATCCGGAGTGTCGGTGACCGGGAATTGAGACACGTTCCGTCACTCGGAGTACGAAACGTACCTCGTTTCCCGTGCTCAGGCTAACTCCTATCCCAAACACAATGCAATATGCATGATATGCATGAATGCAATCTAAGATACAACCTAACATGCACAATGCTATGAGATGGCATATACGATGCACGAGGTAATATGGCATACGCAATGCGCTAACATACAACCTAGCATATACAATGCTATGGAATGAAATTGCATACACAATGCATAATGGACTTACACCAACATAAGTGGGCCTCAGCCACACACACATCAGTGGCCATAAGATGGAAATGAGACACTCGAGATGCATGCACACATGCACGCAAACCGAGGACCGAACCTAAGGCACGAATGCCACTCTACCAAAGCATGGTAAGGCATGGAACATGATATGCAAACAAGCAAATTTCAGCACTAAAACGTGATGCTAAACGGCCCTGAAGCATGAAAACATGGCACTCGATGCATGAGATGAGACCCGAAACTCAAAACTGGGCACATGGAATGACTTATAGCTATACAAACAAAGCATTATTTGAACATGAAGCATGAATACAGAGTGAAGGCAGTCCCAAAACATGAACTTTTCTAGTTCAAAGCATGGCCAAAAGATGCTAGCAAGATGACTTAAAATAGCATGCAACTTTCACTAGCTAACATGGTTTACATGGAAAGTGTATGATGCACATGGAATCTCACCAAACCATCAAAAATCAGTGAATAAAACATGTGGAAATAGGCGCAAATAACCACTGATATACAACCATGGCATGCAAAAATGATGAGTTATTTTAGAGGGCCATGCAAGGGATTTTTAAGCACATACAAGATAGACATGTGACAGCACCAAACCAACTCTGAAAATCAAATATGGTAGTCCCAAAACTTGCCAAATTGGGCCTGAAATGTGGCCAAGAAGCATGCAAAGAAGGGTCCCTTTGAAAGGCCAAAATGGCCATCAAACAAGTCAAGGTGAGAGGGAGTCACCCCCCTCTAATTTGGAGAATCAAAACAGCATCAAAGCCACTGGAAATCCACTGGATTCTAGTGGCTAGAAGGTCAAACAAGGCATGCAACAAGGGCTAGGGTGTAAGGCCCAAAACAAGGGATAATCAAGCATTCAAGGAAGTATGTGACCTCAAATAAGAAAATGTCCTTAATAAAACATGAAGATGATGTTAAAACAAGCCTTTTTCCAGTTTATAACAAGTCCCAAAAATGATCATAAATAGGGCTAACCTATCATGCAAAAATGACCCTAAAAGAGGGTTAAAGAGGCAAGGGACAGCATCTAGCCCCAAATGGAAAAGAGCCCTTCAACAACATTGAAGAGGGGCTCAAAATATAGCTATTTACAGTTTACATCAAGCCACGAAAATAAACATAAGTGAGGCTAAACTATCATGCAAGAAAAAGGCCTAAAAGAGGGATAAAGAAGTAAGTGATAGCTGCTAGCCTCAAACAGAGGAGAGACCTTCAACAATATTGAAGAGGGGCTCAAAACAAGATATTTTACAGTTTATGACCAAGTCCAAAACAGCTCACAAATAAGCCTAAAATATTATGCAAAAAAAGGCCTAAAAGAGAGTGAAAGAGGCAAGTAATAGTAGGAGACCTCAAACAGAAAAAGGTCCTTGATCAAACATGAAAAGGGGTTCAAAATATGACTATTTAGAGTTTGGGTTGGAGCCCAAAAATGCTAGCAACAAAGGCTAAGAAATCATGCAAAAATAAGCTTAAAAGAGGGATAAAGAGGCTCACCCTTGTAGAACCAAGCTTCAACAACTCTAGAACCAGGTTTGGGAGCTCTTGACCTCTAGAAGACAGCCTCAAGTTGCTGGAATGGATGTTGGAGATGTGGTGCTATAGGTTGTAGTGTAAAATGGTGTAGGACTTGAGGGGTTTTGATGATTGGAATATAGAGAGAGAGAGAGATCGGATGCAAGAGGCTTAAAACAAATTTTGTAACCCTCTCAAATGCAGCTGGGGGTGCTGGTTATATAGGCAAAGGAGTGGAAGAAAGGGGGGGGGAATCAAATTCAAATTTCCCCTCCGGAAACAGGATTTGGGGGGAAAATGAGGGCATATCTGTAATGTACCTGGAGAGGGGATTCTGGCCGGCCAGTTTTTTAGGGTTCAGGTGGCTGGCCGGCCCCCCCCCCCCATGGCTGGCCGGCCAAGGGTCAAAAGGGTCAAGCAAGATTAGTGGCCGACCACCCCAAAAAGATGGCCTCCCATGTGTGCACAACACAACCATGTGGTCAAAAACTGGAAGAAGTGAACCAGGAGAGAGAAAAACCACTTTTTTAGAGGGGTTCAAAAGGGTCAGAGACAATTACTGGCCGGCCATATCATATTGGTGGCCTCCCAGGTGTGTGCAACACAAATATGTGGTTTAGGGCTAGAAAAAGTGGCCTAAGGGTCGTCAACATTGGCTTTCTAGTGAGAAAAACGGGCGACGGAGGGCGATGAAGAAATAAAACTGGCTGTCAGAGCAATTACTGGCCTCCCACCCTTCTACGACCTTCCTAATAATGAAAATAAGGTCTCCACCAAAAATGAGCCCAAACCGATGCAAAATGAAGGTTCGGGGGCCGAAACGCGCAGCCCGATCCCCGAAAACTGACTATTAAGCACCGGAGGTGGCGTTCGACCATGAAGTTGGTCTCTCAAGCCTCAGTGTCCCTCAAAAGGGAGGAAATAAGGTATGTGCCAAAAACCGGAGCAAACGGAGGTGGTTAAGCGGTCCCGAACCGAGGCACATGGCATGACGGCTCCGAAAAATCGGAAACCGGGCTCCAAACGGGAAAAATGGCCTACGACCACGAAACGTAGCCTATGGCCACTGAGAGATGATCTACGAGACCTCTCCCTCCCTTTGGGAAGAGAAAATAGAGAAAACAAGGGCCTGGTTCGCAAACCGAGGCAATGCACAAAAGTGTCCGAAAGTCCAGAGGCAAGGCTCGCAGCCAAGACTCTGAAACCTCTGGACGAGCACAATATGCAACACAACCGAGCGCTCAATCGGTGACATCTGAGTCTTAAGGTCGGTCAAAAATGGGGTGTCTACTGTGGGAGCCAAATAAATAGAAGAGTTAGAAGGGATGTATTCCAGAATTCAGAGACTGTTCGGCTCCGTGCTAATCAACTAAGATTCCAAATACATTGAGATCGCCGAATAGACGGGGAGATGTATGTGGGAATAAACAAAAGGATAATAAGTAAAAAGTAGGCTCTAGACCCGAGGTCCAGAGAATGAGTATAAATACAAGAGCTTCAGATTTAGAAAGGTATGTAAGAATAATTCCACTTAACTTAGTGAACAAGCTTTCTTGACCATTGAGACTGACTTGCCCGTCGGAGTGCTAACCCCAGCACCCCCGACCGGAGTGTTGGTGCTTTTACAGGTGACTAGCTGAGGATCAAGAGCGTCTCCCAGGATCTGAAGAGTATTTCCAAACCACTTCCCCACAATTGGCGCCGTCTGTGGGAATACTCGAGTACATCCATGGAAGGCGTGACTCAAGATCCTCTGATAGCCACCGACGCGATCACACAGAGAGTCGACCTCACTCCGGCAAATACGCTCGAGAAGGAAATCATCGCTGCAAGGCGTGCCTTGAATGTCGATTCACCAATAGCTTCAGCAGAGGAGACGATGCTCGCCATCATGGAACGAGCCAAACAGACCAAACGCAGTTTAGACAACATCATCACTGAGAACGAGCGCCTTCGCCGCGATCTGGCCTTGGAAATAACAAAGTCCAAACAAACAGCGCGCCAGGTTCCTGAGCGACCCCCAAGGGCAGGCAATCTATGGTCTCGGGCTCGATAGCAAAACACCGACGCTCGTTGTGCTTCAGCCGATTACTTTGAGGAGTTGACAAAAGACGAACGTCTCCAGCAGAGTGTTCCGCATGATAACATCCATATGATATACAGCCTGCCGAAAGCCCCGGCCGTACATGCAATCCAGTCCCTCCCAGGCCCCCAACAGCAACTCACGCCAGCAAAGCGACCCTGAGAATTGCCAAGCATCACCTTCGACGACTCTGATTTGATCGGCGTAACACTTCCTTACATCGATCCATTGGTTGTCGCGCTACGCGTAAACCGGTTCACCGTCGAACGCGTTCTTATAGACCAGGGCAGCACTTCGGAGGTTATGTATTATAAAACCTTCATCAAACTCGGGTTCAACGAATCGGACCTGACTCCGGCCCCCTATCCACTGTTCGGCTTCAATGCCAATCCCGAATACCCACTGGGAAAGATCAGCCTGCCCGTTCGGGCGGGTTCCAGAACGGTGGATGTAGAATTCCTGGTCGTCCTGCTGCCATCGCCGTACAATCTCATCATGGGGCGATCGTGGTTGCATACCTTGCAGGCCGTCCCAAGCACCTACCATCAATTGTTACGTTTCCCAACGGAACACGGCATTGAGCAGATCCGGGGCTCCCAAAAATCGGCACAGGCATGTTACCTCCTGGCCGCCAAAATGCCAAAGGAATTGCAGGTAAACTCCATTGAGGTACCCAATCGGGAAATCCTGGATGACGTCGAGCGGCAGCCAAGCGAAAAGGCCACAGAAGGTTTAGACCGAGTTGACATCGATGGAAGCCCGGAAAAGTTCTTCATGATCGGCACCTCTTTAAAACAAGCCGATAGACAGCAGCTGATCTCCTTTCTACTCGCCAACCTCGATGTCTTTGCGTGGTCTCCGTACGAGATGCCGGGTATAGACCCATCAGTTTCACAACACCACCTCGACGCCACATGTAAGCCGATCATTCAGAAAAGGCCGTCGGTCTGCCGCAGAGCACACTGCTGCCGTTATAGAAGAAGTCGACAGACTGCTTGACGCCGGGGCAATTAGAGAAGTCACCTACCCCACGTGGCTCTCCAACATAGTGGTCGTGAAGAAGAAAAATGGAACTTGGCGAGTGTGCGTCGACTTCACGAATCTGAACAAAGCTTGCCCCAAGGACTGCTTTCCCTTACCCAGAATCGACCAACTCGTCGATGCAACGGCGCGCCACCAACGCATGAGTTTCCTCGATGCTTACAGAGGCTACCATCAGATCGCCCTGCATCCAGATGACCAGGACAAAACTGCATTCCTCACCCCAAGAGGAACCTACTGCTACAAAGTTATGCCTTTTGGACTGAAGAATGTAGGGGCAACTTACCAAAGACTGGTCACCGCTATGTTCAAAGAACACCTCGGCCACACTATGGAAGTCTACATCGACGATATGGTGGTCAAGTCCAAAGAAGAACAGGATCACATAGCCGATCTAGAGAAGACATTCGGCATCTTGCGCAAATACAGAATGAAACTGAACGCCTCCAAGTGCGCGTTTGGAATCGGCTCCGGCAAATTCCTGGGATATATCGTCAACCACCGTGGAATCGAAGCCAACCCGAGGCAAGTCACAGCGATCTTGGAACTCGGTTCCCCCCGATCAGTGAAAGAAGTCCAAAAGTTGATGGGGATGGCCGCTGCACTCAATAGATTCATCAGCCGATCAACAGACCGCTGCAGACAATTCTTCTAGACGCTACGTCAAGGCAAAGCTTTTGAATGGTCCGCCGAGTACGAAGCAGCTTTCACCGGGCTCAAGACTTACCTTCGATCAGTAGCTCTCTTGACAACACCCGCTGCCGGTGATCCCCTCATTCTGTATCTGGCAGTCTCTGATAGGGCCGTCAGCGCCGTACTATTAAAAGAAGAGGAAGGGCAGCAACGGCTAGTGTATTACGTGAGCAAGGCAATGGTCGATGCCGAGACATGTTATCTTCCTCTGGAAAAACTCATCCTAGCCTTGGTCATGGCAGCAAGAAAACTGATGCACTACTTCCAGGGACATAGCATTGGGGTGATAACAGATTATCCCCTCCGATCAGTACTACGGAGTGTAGAAGCATCAGGACGTGTTTCAAGATGGGCTCTTGAACTCGGTCAATATGACATTCAGTTTTTACCCAAAACCGCAATCAAGGGACAGGTGCTGGCCGACTTTGTTGCCGAATTCACAGGCGGGCTTTCTAACTTTAAACCCGCCGACGTTCTTCCAAAGGCTGAAGTTCGATCAAAGCCGAACTGGAGAATTTATGTCAGGGATATTTGGAAGCTATACTGTGATGGATCGTCTAACCAACGGGGCTGCGGTGCAGGCGTAGTAATCATGTCTCCCGAAGGCGCAGTAATAGAGCAGGCCGTCAAGCTTGGCTTCGAAGCATCAAATAACGAGGCCGAGTATGATGCCCTCTTAGCCGGTCTACGAAATGCACATATTCTCGGCGCTCGGCGATTGCTAGTGTTTTGTGACTCAAAATTGGTAATCAACCAGCTAAAAGGGGAGTACGCCGCAAAAAACGACCGTATGGCGGCCTATATGAAAATGGCCAACTCTTTGCTAACGAAGTTTGACCATCACGAACTGAACCAAATAACACGTGATTAGAACACACACGCAGATGCCTTGGCATGCCTAGCCTCCGCCATCAATTCTGAGCTCAAACGGACCATTGAAGTAGGTTTCATCCCGGAGCCGAGTATTGGCCCTTCGGAGGAAGCCCACGTCAACGTTATAGAATCCGCATCAAGCTGGATGGACCCCATTGCCAGATTCCTCTCTTCCGAACAACTCCCAGAGGACAAAAAAGAAGCACACAAGTTGCGCAATAAGGCCTTGCGATACTATCTGGATCCACAAGGAGGGCTTTATAAAAAGTCCCTCTCCGGTCCCTATTTGGAATGCGTACACCCGGATAAAATGGAGGAGCTTCTAACTGAGATACATGAGGGCAGTTGTGGTGCCCACTCTGGCGGACGCTCCCTGGCCCATCGAGCTATAACACAGGGGTATTATTGGCCGACAATGAGAGCCGACGCAGAAAATTATGTTAAAAGATGCGAACAATGCCAAAAGTTCTCCCCACTAACCCATTTGTCTGCCGAAGGGTTGAACTCTATCACCAGTCCCTAGCCGTTTGCTTAATGGGGACTTGATATCATAGGACCGTTGCCAAGGGCCCCAGGAAACAAGCGATTCTTAATCGCAGCAACAGATTACTTCACAAAATGGGTCGAAGTAGAGGCTTTAACACATATACGAGATGCCGACATAAAGCGCTTTGTATGGAGAAACATCATTACGCGATTCGGCATTCCAAGAGCTCTCATCTCAGACAATGGCACCCAGTTCGATTGTGGCGTATACCGAGAACTGTGCAGCAAATACGGTATCGTGCCTTACTTCTCTACGCCCGCGTAGCCCCAGAGTAACGGTCAAGCCGAAGCCTCCAACAAAACCATCTTGGACGGCATCAAAAAGAGGCTGTAAAGAGCTAAAGGCAAATGGGTCGAAGAATTGCTGAGTGTATTGTGGGCACATCGCACAACACCAGGAGGTCTACCGGAGAAATGCCGTTTGCTCTATGCTTCGGAACCCAAGCAATCTTACCCCTGGAAATCGGCCTCCCGACTTTGAAATCGCAAGCCTTTGACACGGGTCACAATGACATGATGCTCGCCCTAGACCTGGATCTAATTGAGGAACGAAGAGACCGCGCCCTGGCCTCCATGGCACAGTATCAGCAGCAGCTCGCTAAGTCGTACAATCAACGAGTTCAGTTGCGCTGTTACACTCCAGGTGAGCTGGTCCTGAAGAAAGTACTTCCAGCCGACCGAAGACCGGCCGACGGAAAGCTGGGTCCGAACTGGGACGGCCCCTATCAAGTAGACTCCATTGCAGGAACAGGGGCATATCGGCTCTCGGACATGTCAGGAAGAAGCCTGCCATGGCCTTGGAATTCAACGCATCTACGAAAATTTTACCAATGACCCGATTTGTGGGCTTGGTACTTGTACATACTCTGTTGAAATGCAAAAGTTTCTCGTTTTTATGCCTCAGCTCATACGCTTCTTAAAGGCCGAATAAGTCTCCGGATTCGGAGCGCCCTTCGTGGATACCACGATTGGCCAAACAAGTCTCCGGATTCGGAGCGCCGTTTGGGTGAATGACATCCAAGGGCCGAATAAGTCTCCGGATTTGGAGCGCCCTTCATGGATACCACGATTGGCCAAACAAGTCTCCAGATTCGGAGCGCCCTTTGGGTGAATGACATCTAAGGGCCGAACAAGTCTCCAGATTCGGAGCGCCCTTCGTGGATACCACGATTGGCCAAACAAGTCTCCGGATTTGGAGTGCCCTTCGTGGATACCACGATTGGCCAAACAAGTCTCCGAATTCGGAGCGCCCTGTGGGTGAATGACATCTAAGGGCCGAATAAGTCTCCGGATTCGGAGCGCCCTGTGGGTGAATGACATCTAAGGGCCGAATAAGTCTCCGGATTCGGAGCACCCTTTGGGTGAATGACATCTAAGGGCCGAATAAGTCTCCGGATTCAGAGCGCCCTTCGTGGATACCATAATTGGCCAAACAAGTCTCCGGATTCGGAGCGCCCTTTGGGTGAATGACATCTAAGGGCCGAATAAGTCTCCGGATTCGGAGCGCCCTTCGTGGATACCACGATTAGCCAAACAAGTCTCCGGATTCGGAGCGCCCTTCGTGGATACCACGATTGGCCAAACAAGTCTCCGGATTCGGAGCGCCCTGTAGGTGAATGACATCTAAGGGCCGAACAAGTCTCCGGATTCGGAGCGCCCTTTGGGTGAATGACATCTAAGGGCCGAATAAGTCTCCGGATTCGGAGCGCCCTTCGTGGATACCACGATTGGCCAAACAAGTCTCCGGATTCGGAGCGCCCTGTAGGTGAATGACATCTAAGGGCCGAATAAGTCTCCGGATTCGGAGCGCCCTTTGGGTGAATGACATCTAAGGGCCGAATAAGTCTCCAGATTCGGAGAGCCCTTCGTGGATACCACGATTGGCCAAACAAGTCTCCGCATTCGGAGCGCCCTTTGGGTAAATGACATCTAAGGGCCGAATCAGTCTCCAGATTCGGAGCGCCCTTCGTGGGGATCACGATTTAACTGACCAACTATATGGTTCCTAATTGGAGCCGATCGACGCATATTCGAACGTTTACATCACGCCATAGAAAAGCTGACAATAAATTGAGATAAGGCGTTTAATTACGCGCAAAACATTTCAAAAGCTACTTATGAAGAAATTCTATTTATTCAAAAGCCGCCAAACATTTCAAGCATTTGATAAAGTAATTCTATTTATTCATAGCTAAGTCTGTTTCAACATTATAGCCCACTAAGTCGGTGTCTTCGTCGTCGCTTCTCTCAATTTCGAACTCGGGATACGGCAGGTAATGCCGATGATATAGGGGCGAAGCCGAATTTATGCCCACTTGCCCAAGAGCTTCCACGGTTTGAAGGGCCTTGATCCAGCCATGCTTGAAACCACGATTTTCGTATCGGCAGACTTCCTCAGCTAGGTCTGGTTTGGTCTTCTTAATCCCGGCCTTCAAGCCGTCCTGATATCCTCTTTCATAACCCGAGGCCTCTCACTTCGCTCTCTCCCCCACGCTTTTCGCTTGACCGGCCACCACCGACTCGGCCGCTCGAACACTCTTCAGCTCCCGAAGCTCACTCTCAGCCTTTTTCGCGCGAGCCTCCAGACTGCGATTCCTTTCGTTGTTTTTCTCACTCTCACGTCGGGCTTCACGCAGACGCATCCCGACTTCATAAGCGCTATACAGTCCCTTGACAGCCCCATGTATGCCATCCCGAAATACTTCGAAATCTCGACGTCCGACCATCGACTGTTGGACCTCCGGCAGAAAAATCTGCCGAGCGAACTCGACTGCCACATCTGGGTCTTTAATTATAGAATCCGCCTCTGTGATTGGTCTATTCTTCATGAGAACCGCAAAACTCAACGGTCGTGGCGCCGCGTCAGGCTCAACTTGCGGTCGTGGGCGCGGGGAATCTCCCCGTTGTCCGTCCTTTCGGGGTGATCTGCTTCGACGACTAGGGGGGCGTTGTTTTTCCGGATCCATGGATGCTCTTTTTCCCATGTGAATAGGCTCGCTTCTGCATTTCATTTTGACCTCTAAACCCAGCCAATGTTGGCCCCTGCCAGGTTTGGATCAAGCCTGAATGGAAGTGAGTCGAGTTATTGGCATGAACTCGCCCATTTATTCTGGGGTACATGCAGCCCCCCCGAGGAAACGTCAGAGAGACTGAGCGCCAAATGTTGGGTGCCCCTCAGCCAGCCCATGACTCAGAGCCATCGGCTCATTCGGTTCCTCAGGCTCGCGCCCTGACTAAGGCAAGGGCAGATTCATTAATCTAGTTGGCTACATTTCAAGCACTATTGCCAGTTAACCTAAGATCGCTGGGGCAAGGGCAGATTCAGTAATCTAGCCGGCTATGTTTTCAAGCGATATCGCCGAGTAATTTATGCCTCAGCCAGCCCACGACTCAGAGCCATCGGCTCATTCGGTTCCTCAGGCTCGCGCCCTGACTAAGGCAAGGGCAGATTCATTAATCTAGCCGGCTATGTTTTCAAGCGATATCGTCGAGTAATTTATGCCTCAGCCAGCCCACGACTCAGAGCCATCGGCTCATTCGGTTCCTCAGGCTCGCGCCCTGACTAACGCAATGGCAGATTCATTAATCTAGTCGGCTACATTTCAAGCGCTATTGCCGGTTAACCTAAGATCGCTGGGGCAAGGGCAGATTCATTAATCTAGCCGGCTATGTTTTCAAGCGATATCGCTGAGTAATTTATGCCTCAGCCAGCCCACGATTCAGAGCCATCGGCTCATTCGGCTTCGCGGGCTCGTGCCCTGCCTAAGGCAAGGGCAGATTCCTTAATCCGATCGTCCGAGCCTAAAATTAAGTAATATCATTCTTCACCAGCAAAATTGAGCACAACTCATGACATTTTATATATGCAAAATAAATGAGCTACAAGCCCGAACAAAAATGTCTGACAAAACAATTGTAACAATACATCTGTGAAATCCTAATACATTTGTGAAATCCTAACAGTCAAATGCCCAGCTCAGCCTTCGGAATCAGTCTCCAATGGCTCGACATCCACTTGCTCATACGGCACTGGCATAATCAGTGAAACTCCAGCTGCAGCAAGGGCCTTGCGCCAGCCATGTTTGAATCCCCTGTTTTCGAACCGAGGGACTTGGTCCACATATTCGGCGAGCCCAGCATCTTTCCCGGCTTCGAATACTTTGGAAGCAGCCGCCTTCATTTCAGCCAACTCAGCCTCCAGGCTGGCAACCGCCTTCTGGGACAATCTCAGTGCCGCTTCGCTCGCGTCCGCCTTCTTCTCGGCGTCCGCTCGGGATTGATCTACAATGCGGGCCTTCTCTACCTCGGCCTCGGCCCGAGAAGCTTCCTTGTTCGCTCTCAAAACTGCATCCTCGGCCCTTTTCCTCTGGCCCTCCACTTGCTTTCGTAAGCGGCCAATCTATTTCACGGCGTCGAGATGCCGACGTCCCATATCGGCTATCCTTCCGACGGTCTGCAAAGGAAGAACCCAAAAACATAACCTCAACAGTACTCGGATAAAGTGAAGAAAAGTCAGAATACGTACCAGAAGTGCCGATTGCGCGGCTAGTGCTGTCGCATTCAGATCTGGTTCAACCTGGAAAGCCTCCATATCAGATGGCAACGACACGGACGTAGCCACACCGAATGCGACTTCTGGATCTTTAAGCGCCGAAGCGTTAGAGGGAACCGGCATATCCTTTACCATTGGACGAATGACAAAAGGAACAACCTCATTAGATCCCTTCAATCGAGGACGCTTACCACCTTGTTCGTCTGAACCGGCCTTGAGGTCAGCAGAGCGTTTCTCTGCCTTTTCCCCAACTTTTTGGCCGACTTCCCCGGCCAACGGAGATTCGGCATTCTGACCTTTTTCCTTCTCCTCTACAACCCCCAAGGACTCTGATTCGGCAATAGGGAGGGGGAGTTGAGATTCGGTGGCGGGCGGTAATTCAGAAGAAAGGCCCTCCACTCTTCGCCGCGCGGCTAACCTCTCCTCATTCGCCTTTTTGGCAAGCTTTGTCAGACTCAATCCGGCCATACCCGCAGAGTCTATGACGGGAAGATCCTCTAAGCGTTGAAGAACGTCGGTAGAAGGAAGATCCCCTGGTCCCGATGTAAACGGAGGATCGGCGGAATCCAATACCTCCTCAAAGTGGGTCTCGGATTGATCTGATTTGGTAATATCAGCTACCTCATTTCGCTCCGAATCGGACCCTTCAAAGCCTACCTGCCTCACGTTTTTGAAGTCGGATAGAATAAGAGCGGTAAGGGAATCTTCGCCCTTCGGAATCGGTATGTTTTCCGTCGCCGATAAGGTTGTGTATGTCGGCTCGTAACAAAGCAGAATGTGAGCCGCCCTCCCCTGTTTCTGAAGGCTTCGACGGCCGAAATACCTGAGAGCAACCCTAATATCTGAAAGAACGGCGTCTTGGGTTGAAGATAGTACTTTTTTCAAACCCCTCCCTGCACAAGACGAAGCCGCAAGATTTCAATGGAATAGGTTTCACAATAAAAATGAACACATAACAAAAACAAGGAAATACTCGGCGACCTGGCTCGCCCCTCCGTCTGGGAATAGGGTCAACACGATCCTCCCCTTCGCCAAATTCCCAATTACCCTGGACAACGACCATAACATCATCAACTCTTTTCCCAGAGCTGGAAAGCATAGTGATTAGTTGATGATCGGTGTCCTTAGCTCTAAGGAAATAACACCCTTGCCAACCGGAAGACTTAGCCAAGGCATAGCAGTGCCGGATAGCCGGAATGCCAAGGTAATTCCAAGACGAAGATTCAACGCTACAATCCCCATTATAATTCTAAAGAAATTCACGTTAGGTTGAGAAGGGATTAAATCCCAATGGCGAAGCACAACCCTTAGGAATGGGTGTAGAGGGAAGCGGACTCCACCCTCTGCGATTGACAAGAGAGGAAAGACGATCGTGGTTTCGTCCTCCCTCTCCATGTCAAGGGTGCCGTCTGCCAAAAGTGACAGACGGACGTCATCAGGAATAGAGAAATGGCATCTAAAACCAGCAATTCGATCTGATGAGAGGAGGTCTTTCAAATGTTTTGCCATACCCTACAGTTGACATAGATGTGCCAAAGAATAAACTGGGAATAGTTCTCGAAGCAAAGAAGTGGATAACTTACAGAGGATGAAGAAGATATTGGAGGAGATAAAATTGTAAGAACGATCCAAAAGGCAACCCAGCGACCAGTATCACGGAATGCGAATCCGAAGGGACGCCAATCTTTAAAATCGCAATGAATAGGTGTGTACGAAGAGGCGGGAAGTCGGTACGACAACCAAAAAGGGGCGTACTTAGACGTGTGCTTCGTAGGCCCAACCACCAAAATTTTGGTTCTGAGTATTCAAAATTCGGAACCAAGCACTCCAGCCAACATACGTTGGGAAAATGCTTGGGGGGCAATTGTGGGAGCCGAATAAATAGAAGAGTTAGAAGGGATGTATTCCAGAAGTCAGAGACTGTTCGGCTCCGTGCTAATCAACTAAGATTTCGAATACATTGAGATCGCTGAATAGACGGGGAGATGTATGTGGGAATAAACAAAAGGATAATAAGTAAAAAGTGGGCTCTGGACCCGAGGTCCAGAGAATGAGTATAAATACAAGAGCTTCAGATTTAGAAAGGTATGTGTAGACGCGCCCGTGGGCCTCGCTCTACAGTTTGGACTCCCTTTTGTTTGTTGCGGTTCTTAATCTGAACCAAAAAGTCCAACTCTGGCAAATCGTTTTCAGAAAAACAGATTTTGAAAAGAAGTGCCAAACATGGACTGCTTTGCCAGATACAGAGTCGCCACCTAAATATTTTTTATGGGGAAATTTAGGAAACCCTGACTCGGTGCCAAAGGCCACGTGTCCGTCATCACCAAAGTTGTCTTGGCTCGGGAGCTTGGGTACGATCGGGGAAGGTCAGCTATGAGCACCCCCTTTCGCCCGATCCGAAGACCGGCCTCTACTAACCGTGATATCTTGTTTTGAAAACGTTATGTATTCTTATTCCGGTTATTAGCCTAGATTTACTATGTTATGCGCACAGCAAACAAGTATAGACCAAATCGCCTAAATTGGAACAAAACATTTAATGTTTGTTTTGAAAATGGTTTGCTACTCGCAAGTAGGCTAAAATACAGGTTTTGCCACCCTAAAATGGGCTTTTAGAAAAGATGGTTTTGCCACTAACTAGTGGGCTTAAAACTCACAGTTTTAATGCATTATCCCAATTTAAGCAATTCGACCTCCATCCACAGGCATTCAACCAGTTTATCTCATATAAGCACTTAGCCACATGGTAATCATGCTGTCATGTTAACATTCACACGCATGCGAGATGCTAAAGCGTAAATACTTACATTGTACTCCGTGCCAAAACAATAAACTAGTTAGCAAATATGCATGTCCTAGTTCATGTTAAGTGGCTAATGTATCGCACACAAAATGCAATTAGGTTAGGCTCGGCTAATCCTAAAATGGCATGTGAAATGCAATCATTCGATGCACGTATTCAAGTTAGATTTGATATACAATGCATTTAACATGATGTACCGAGCCCGGTGCATGCAAGACAAATGTATGGATGCACACATGCATAACATAAGGTGTGCTAACTTAAACATGCCCTAATTTACCATCATAAGCGGGTAAATAAAAGGGAAGAAAGAAGTGGGGATTGGAAGACATGCACACACACGCACCCACACTTATTACAGATTCGCCCTCGCTCGGAGGGACCAAAAGAATAATACAAATTAATTAACTACGCAAGCTAATTAAATATTACAAATTGCCTAATTAGTTAACAACTAACTAAACTAGGAAAAACAGTAAACCGCCTCGGGAGGAGAGCCTGATGCAATGCATGCTCGGGTCCTGCTCGGAATTGCACTGCCATGCATAGACTGCCTTTGTTTTCCCTGCTTTGCCCTTCTGAAGACTGCCAAAGTCTCAGAGATGCTTCTTCAGATACTGGGGATCACCATCGGCTGAGTAGAATGGCCACCGGCTGCAGCATGTGATCATCGGCTGGAAATGAGGCTATCGGCCACCAATACATTGCCGGTCGGCACTAAATATTGCCGGTTGGCAAAAAGTTCCTGCAGAACCTGCAACTCACAACAGCAGAGGGCAGAACCTTGTATGGCAATGCAATCCAAACCATGTATGCACCAACCAAGCCTCTTATCATGTGTACAACTCAAAGGGGCATGGTCCTTGGTTCTTGGACCACCAATTGCGCATTTGAATGCGTGATGGCCCAAGAGGCCAAGTGTGCATCTTTCATTTCAAATGAAATGCAATGCAAACAAACAAACCAAAGCCCAATCCCTATCACTAATCAAGGGACAAAGCATACATGCAAGATGCAATGCAACCTAGGCATGCAAGCTAAGGATGCAACATGGCATGGCAAGGCACTTATGCAAGCATACAAGCAAGCATGAGGCAATGCAAACTAATGAAAAGATGGACTTAAACATGATTTAGGCAGCTCTAAATAGGCCCAAAACAGTGGCCAAAATGCTAAGTTCATGAAGGCGAATGCTCATGCAAACATGCATAGATACATGGTTCAAGACTTAAGCATAATGAAGCAACTTTTAAACACATTTAAAAGGGACAAACCATGGACTAATGGCATGCAAATGAAGCTTTGAAAATCATGCTATAGGAGGTGCCAAACCAACTAACAAAGCAAGCAAAGCATGCAAAATGGCCAAGAATTCAAAGCAAGCTAATGATGCATTGAACTACACTTAGCAAGGCAAACATGGCATGCATTAAACAACTAAAAACAGATTTTTAGCATGTTAAAACAAGGCCAAAAGACCACTTAAATGGCATCTAAATGACTCAAATTCAAAGGCATGCACAATGGTCAAAACATAGGGCACACAAGGCAAGCTTTCAAAGCTTCAAAGAGGCGTCCAAGGCAAGCATACAAGCATGTCTTAGGGACTGAAATGACATGTTGGGTGGTTCCAAACCACTGAAATAATGCAAGCAACACATGCTACACATTCACACACTTGAAGCCTACAAGCTAAAATGCAAGGGAGCTATGCAATGCATGCCAAGATCGACCCAAACAACTATGGACAGACCTTAAACATGGTGAAATAAACACAAAACCATTCACAAGGCTAAGCCTAAAACACGCTCGAATAAGGGCTAACAACCTAAGGCATGTTAAGGCAACAAAGAGGCATTACATGGCATATATGCAAGGCATGCATGGTGTACCAAACCCAACATAATACAATGTTATATCATGGCATAATAATCATAAAATACAGCCATGGCGTAGTCAACAAACATTCAAACATAATGCTCCCTCAAGAGGCCAAAATTAGTCCTTTTCAAGGACAACAAGGAGAGGGGGTGGCCCCCTCCTTCTTGAGACTTCAAGGCACCATCTTCACCACTAAAATCCCTCAAGATTTCAGTGGTGAGGAGGCCCAAGCACCAAAGTCTCGGAGCTCACCAAAAATGGCACAAAATGGGGCCTCTCAAGGCCTAAGGGTGGTCAAACACCTCCAAACCACAAAACACTCTTAACAAACAATCAACAGGGCTTAAAAACAGAACTTTTTTGTATTATACACTAAGCACAAAAATAGTTCTAAGATGGGTAGAAAAGCAATGCAAAAAAAATGGGGAATAAAAGGGAAGTTTCTTACCCTTGAAGCCCTCCTTCACAAACAATGCTCCAACAGCCTTCCTTGGCTTAAATCCAGCTCCAAAACACTAAAACAACCCTCCAAGGGTCTCAAGTCCAAGAGATGGTGTGTTGGTGTGTGTTTGTGAGCAAAAGTAGGACAAAACACACACTTATAGAGATAGAATATGTATCAAACCCTAACCCTAGAACTCAAGCTTTATAAAAGCTGTCTAAAAATGTCTCACCCCCTTGTCAAGAGAAGAAGCTCTCCTATATATGCAATTCCCTCTTGTAAGGCTTCCAAAACAAGCCATCCAAGAGGGAAATCCCTCCATACACGTGTATGGAGGGGAATGGGGTGGGTGCCAGCTATCACAGCTGGCACAAAATATCTGCTAAAAGTAGATGAACAGTAGTCGGCTGGCCAAAATTGTCATTTTGACAAAATTGATGGCCGGCCGGCCAAAAAGAGTGCCGGTCGGCCAAATATATGGACGATGGACACAAACAACAGCCGGTGGCCTCAAGCCACGGCCGATGATGTGTGGGGATGCCTCACAAGGCATTCCCTGCCCCTCCAAGGAAAAACACAAGTGTTTGGTGCAAAACCAGACACAAAACGGTCGAGTTCAGAGATCCTGAGGCAAGGCGCGTAGCCGAGACCTCCGGGAACTCCAAATGAACACAAACATGGACAATCACCGAGTGTTCCAACGGTGACGTCCAAGTCTTGAGGACGGTCAAAAATGGGGTGTCTACAATTGCCCCTCTTTGACAGAACTCGAAAGTCATAACAATGACGGGAGTGAATGTGAAAGCCCAGAGACGACCCATTTTTGACAAGGCCGAAGACTTGGACAAACACGCAAGACAAACAAGGTATGCGCCCGAAGGCAGGGGCAAAATGCAACTGAAAATGCAAGAAGCTGAGCATAACTTATGATCATGCAAAGAAAGCTGTAACGAAGCACGCATGCGACAGTTTTAAGCTAGCATACACCAGACTACACTACAATGCAGAAAGGATGTAAGAGAATTATGCAATTCTCGATACGTCTCACGCGGAGGATACAATACCTGTCCGGTTCATCCGGTTGCACCGGCCTCAAATGAGCCGTACATACAATATCGTGCCTGTAAAGAAAACAAACTTAACAGGTACAATGTCATTAGCAACATGCATGACAATGCAATGATGAATGCAAAATGATATGCACTATATACAAAACTACGTATAAACAATGCAAATGATATGCAATGCAATCGAATCATGATTCAATCATGAGCGGTTCAAAGCCACACAAATGTCAAATAGATTGATGGAAGTAACAAGTCTGTCTACCATAGAAAAGGTGCCGCAACCCTCAAACCAACATACCAGCGTGGAATAGGCGCGCACACATGCAGAACTATGAGTAATGTAGATGGACACAAGAACGAGTATTGGGTGGAATGACATAAGTGGGGTGACGACCCGCTGGGGAAAGCATAATGATCCTAACACCGGATGCAACAATTACACTACAATGTAATATCTACAATGGATATGGCGTGCAGCCAAAACTGTATCTTGCCTAGGAAATGCATGTACGCATACAAGCCATGTCTAACACAGAAAAGGTGCCGCAATCCTCAAACCAACATACCAACGTGGAATAGGCGCGTACACATGCAGAACTGTGTTTTGACGTGAAAAGTAAGAGCACATACCAGACCAAGCTCAACAAGGAAAGGCGCAAGCCATAGATGGAGGATGATGCAGTGAATGCATGCAACTAAAATGCAATGGAGATGGATACAATGGATATGGCCCGCGGGCCAAACCAAATCTTGCCTAGGAAAGGCATGTACACGTACAAGCCGCGTTTGACACAGAAAAGATGCCGCAACCCTCAAACCGACATACCAGCGTGGAATAGGCGCGTACACATGCAGAACTGTGTTTTGACATGAAAAGTATGAGCACATACCAAACCAAGCTCAACAAGGAAAGGCGCAAGCCATAGATGGAGGATGATGCAGTGAATGCATGCAACTAAAATGCAATATCTACAAATATGCAATGGAATGTAAATGCAATATTTACAGTGGAAATGCATGACAATGCACTATATTACAATGAAATGCATGACATATGCAATATCTACAATGATGCATGTTGTTTTTTTTGCTGTGTTTTTTTGAAATGCATGACATATGCACTACCTACGATGATGCATGACAACGCGGTATTTACAATGCAATGCATGACAATGCGGTATTTACAATGATGCATGACATTGCAGTATTTACAATGCGATGCATGACAATGCAGTATTTACAATGATGTATGTCAATGCAGTAAAGGTTTCGCACCCTCCAAGGATTTAAGGTCTCCTAGACCGTAAAAAGAATGCAGTATTTACAATGATGCATGTCAATGCAGTAAAGGTTTCGCACCCTCCAAGGATTTAAGGTCTCCTAGACCGTTGTGCAAAACGATGCAAAATGCAAGTGAGACACACATGCCATGAAAATGTGACACGCATGCCAATGTAGATAAGACACGCATGCCAATGTAAGCGAGACACGCATGCCATGAAGGAATGTAAAATGATATGTAAATGAGACACGTATGCCTCAAAGGTGCAAGACAATGCACATGAGACACGCGTGCCTCAAAGGAATGTAAAATGATGCAAATGAGACACGCATGCCTCAAGGAATGTAAAATGATGCAAATGAGACACGCATGCCTCAAGGATTGTAAAATGATGCAAATGAGACACGCATGCCTCAAGGAATGGAAAACGATGCAAATGAGACACGCATGCCTCAAGGAATTCCTTCCTCTTCGTTTTCACCGCAGTGTTCAAAAAGTTTTGAAAAACTTAGGTCGATGCAATGAATTCAAGGCACAGAAAAGACACAGCTTCTAGTCAAATACTGCCATCTCATTTGGAATTTCTGGTACAACTGGCACACGGCAGAAGCAAACACAAAAGCATGAAAAACCACTGCTGTTCATTCAAATCTGTTGGCGTTACTGGCTCCAAGGCAGAAATAGACTCAAAACAAAACGAAAAGACAAACACAAAACAAAATGGTGATGCCCGAGGTAACACCCCCCGGAATCACCCGACTCCTATACAACAGGACTGACTCAACACAACAAGACAGACCCAAAACAAAAGAGACTGACTCAAAACAAAAAGACATACTCAAAAATAAAACAACAAGACTGACCCAATACCTAAGTCAGAATGTACAAAAACCATCATTCACAAATGCTGAAAACAGTGCGTGCCATACACCATATCTGAAATAAACTGAACGCCGCCCGCAGGTGGTTCATCCCTCGATCACATCACATTATCCCCCACAAGTTCACTGATCAAGTGCCGATAGACTTTGCAGAACCTGGTGCGGGGATGACCCCGTTGTCAATCAAATTTTGTATCTCGTGGCGGAGACGGACGCAACTGTCGGTGTCATGACCGGTTTGTTGATGGAAAGCACAGTACTTAGTCGGGTCATGCTTTAGAGGGAGATGATTAGGTAGAGGCCGTTGCTCTAACGGTTTCAGATGTCCTTTCCTGAGTAGGACCCCCAGGGCTTTAGACAAAGATATATAGAGTGGGGTGAAAACCCTCTTGCCTCGGGGTAGATAGTTTGAAGTTCGGGGGTTTGAAGTGGATGCACCAACAAAGGGGGTGGCTGCTCTTGGTGTGGTAGTGGCGACCATGCCCACTTCAGAAGATCTTGCAGCTGCGTCACCGCTGGTGGTCGCATTCGAACTGCGGGTAAACGCCCTCCTGGGCTGCTCCTTCTCCTGGCCAATGAGGCCCTGCTTCATAGCGTCCTTGATCTGTACTCCCATCTCATGCAAATCTGAAAAGGTAGGGAAGGGGAGCACGATCATTTTCTGCATTAGTTTGGGCTGGAGGTTGCGCACAACCATCCGTATTTGATCCTTATCCGTTGGCCTAATGGTCATCATTGAGGCTTTGGCCCTCCAGCGGGCCACGAATTCTGAGAAGCTCTCCTTAGGCTCCTGCCTCGTCGTCTCAAGATCACGGGTTGTAATCTCGATTTGGGTATTGTATGAATATTGTGCGACGAAGGCCTCGGCCATCTCCTCCTAGCTTCGTTTCACTGAATCCTCCAATTTAGCGTACCAGATGGCCGCAATACCCGACAGGGTCCTGCCAAAAAGGGAAAGCTTCTGTAATCTTGTCAAGCCCATCGGGCGCAGAACATCTGAAAACAAACTCAGGTGGACCATGGGATCTCCTAACCCGTCAAAACGGTCGATGTGAGGCATCTTGAACCTGTCCGGCAGTGTCACAGCTGCGTCGGTGTACCCGTCCTCAATGTCCGGGATGGACTTTACCCCTTGTGATTTCTTGAACAACTTTTCAAGCTTGCTCAACTTCAACGCTGCATGGTCTACCTCGAACTCAAAGGGAGAGTCCGGTGGGTTGATTGGTGCTTTAAATAGCTGGGGTAAGATTGGGGGCGGAGCCGGCCCTGTCGGAATGTCCGTACCTTCTTGGACATTTGGCGTCTCCCCGGGTATTGGATCTACTGGTTGGGGGGGGGAGCTTGATGCAAAGCAGATGCTCCGTTTTTCTGTTGCAATCTGGTGATTAGCTCTGCCTGTTGGGCCATGACCGCAGCCTGCTGTTTGGCAAATTCAGCTTGGCAGACAGCATCTTGCTGCATGAGTTTCATACTTTCTTGCATCTGGCGTGTCATTGCCTCCATCCCTGATGTGTTCTGCTGATCCATCTAACTGACTGGTATCTATCCCTGCAGTAGAAACTGAGACCTCAGCCTGACTGTTCACTGGTGGGGTGGATAAAGGCCCCTAATCTGGTAACTGCTGAACTGGTGATTTGTGCCTGACTGGCCCTTTTACCCTGCCTCTGGCAAAGGAACACTGATTGCCCTTGAACTGAACCTCTGACCTGACAAAGTCTATCAGCACAAGTTCGATGAACCTCGGGGGATATCGGAGCCATCTGAAGCTATGGTTCCAGGACTACCTAGTAAAAAAGAAAACAGACAGCACCTCAGCTCAACTTCACCAAAACAGATACGAGTGTAGCAGGATGACTGTGCCCTCTACTGAATTCTGCCCCCAAAATTCAGCCTCAAATCTGATACCCTCAGGTAAACTGAATCCCAAAATACTGAACTAGTGCTCGCAAGCCTGATGCCCAAACTTGTAAACTGATACATGCATTCCTGTAGAGACGCACTCTAAAAGCACAAAACAGGTAAGTGAGAGCCAAAACACCCCTATGTTGGGGGAGGGTTTTCCCTGTCCTATTTTGTCAGGAGCTAGGGTTTCACTACGCACGCAGCGGTTTCAAACAACCTATATTGGGTAAGCAACCTGTCCTAGTTTGGAATGGTCACTACGGTTCCGAACATGCACTAGGTCGAATGGTCAAAAGGGTGCCCTGGTAAAACCGGGGTTTGTGTTCCCATACTGGCAGAGCCCACAACCGGTCAGCCTTATGGTCATGCCTTGACAAGACAAGCCTCCGGCAAACCGTTCAGGAATAGCAGATGGCAAACACGGTGTCCTAGGCGCACCAATGTACATGCAATGCAAAGAAACACATAAGTATAGTCAAAACCAGATATCATGAGTTCGAGTCAAGTTCTCTAAATCCCCAGCAGAGTCGCCAGAAACTGTAACAAGTCCGCGAGGGACCTCGCTACAGTTCGGACTCGATTTGTGTCACGGTTCTCAATCTGAACCAAAGAGTCCAAATCCGGCAAATCGTTTTGAGAAAACAGATTTTTAGAAAGAAGTGCCAAACATGGACTGCTTTGCCAGATACAGAGTCGCCACCTAAATATTTTATTTTGGGAAATTTAGGAAACCCTGACTCGTGCCTAAGGCCACGTGTCCGTCATCACCAAAGTTGCCTCGGCTCGGGAACTTGGGTACGATTGGGGAAGGTCACTTCGTGAGCACCCCCGCTCGCCCGATCAAAGATCGGCCTCTACTAACCATGATATCTAGTTTTGAAAACATTATGCGTTCTTATTCCGGTTATTAGCCTAGATTTACTATGTGATGCGCACGGCATACAAGTATAGACTGGGTCGCCTGAATTGGAACGAAACATTTCCTGTTTATTTTTTGAAAGTGGTTTGCTACTCGCAAGTAGGCTTAAAATGCAAATTTTGCCAGCCTCAGGTGGGCTTAGAAAAGATGGTTTTGCCACTATCTAGTGGGCTTAAAACTCACAGTCGATGATTTGTTCCAATCCAAATAACCCAACCTTCACCCACAGGCATTCAGGCAGTTATATCACATAAGCACATAGCCTCATGGTAAGCATGCTATCATGGCAGTCACTCACACGCATGCAAGGATGCTAAAGCATAACCACTTACCGAGTACTCCAAGCCAAAACAAAAGCTAATTAGAAATCCATGCATGATCCTAATTATACAGAAATGCCTAATGCAACACATGCAAAAATGTAACTATAGCAGGCTCGGCTATTCTAAAGATGACATATGATGATTCTACAGCTAACATGTATTCAACTTGGAATTGAAATACAAATGCAGTTAGTATGATGCGCCGAGCCCGGTGCATGCAAGACAGATGAATGAATGCAAACATGCTATCATACTGTATGCTAATTGAAACATGCCCTAATCTAACCATCATAAGCTGGTAAATAAAAGGGAGAAAGACATGGGGTTGGAAGACATACATCACACACACGCACACTTATTACAACATTGCCCTCGCGCAGAGGGTCTGAATAAATAATATACAGTCCCAAATAAATAATTACAGTCCATATAAATACAAAATCCTAATTAATTAACAAATTAAACTAGGAAAGCGGTAAACTAGAGTGCAAGCTAGGGACTGCCTTGACTCTGCTCGGGATGATGAACAATGCATGTTCGGGTTGCTTGGCACGGAAATCCATTGCGACGCCCCAATTAGCCTCTGTTTGCAATTGATGCCGGAATGCTGTGCAAGGCTTTTGAAAGCTGCTGGCTTCTGGTTTGCTGTAACAGAGAGCAGGAAAGGGGGCATAGCAATATATTTTCACATATGTATGCATGACTACTCTTCAGGGAGTGTAGTCCTCGATCCTCGTGCCACCAATCACGCATCTCGATGCATGATGGCCGAGGAGTCGAATTGAAAAACTCAGTATGAAATGAATGCACATATAAACACAACAAGACCGAGACTCCATCATGGATAATCCGGAGTATCGGTGACCGGGAATTGAGACACGTTCCGTCACTCGGAGTACGAAACGTACCTCGTTTCCCGTGCTCGGGCTAACTCCTATCCCAAACACAATGCAATATGCATGATATGCATGAATGCAATGTAAGATACAACTTAAAATGCACAATGCTATGAGATGACATACACGATGCACGAGGTAATATGGCATACGCAATGCGCTAACATACAACCTAGCATACACAATGCTATGGAATGAAATGGCATACACAATGCATAATGGACTTACACCAACATAAGTGGACCTCAGCCACACCCACATCACTGGCCATAAGATGGAAATGAGACACTCGAGATGCGTGCACACATGCACGCAAACCGAGGACCGAACCTAAGGCACGAATGCCACTCTACCAAAGCATGGTAAGGCATGGAACATGATATGCAAACAAGCAAATTTCAGCACTGAAATGTGATGCTAAACAGCCCCGAAGCATGGAAACATGGCACTCGATGCATGAGATGAGACCCGAAACTCAAAACTAGGCACATGGAATGACTTATAGCTATACAAAGAAAGCATTATTTGAACATGAAGCATGAAGACAGAGTCAAGGCAGTCCCAAAATATGAACTTTTCTAGTTCAAAGCATGGCCAAAAGATGCTAGCAAGATGACTTAAAATAGCATGCAACTTTCACTAGCTAACATGGTTTACATGGCAAGTGTATGATGCACATGGAATCTCACCAAACCATCAAAAATAAGTGAATAAAACATGTGGAAATAGGCCCAAATAACCACTGATA
Organism: Camellia granthamiana; assembly: GCA_036172215.1. Lineage (NCBI taxonomy): Eukaryota > Viridiplantae > Streptophyta > Magnoliopsida > Ericales > Theaceae > Camellia > Camellia granthamiana. The sequence goes on along the minus strand of CM069908.1, from coordinate 23,221,224 downwards.
TACAACCATGGCATGCAAAAATGATGAGTTACTTTAGAGGGCCATGCAAGGGATTTTTAAGCACATACAAGATAGACATGTGGCAGCACCAAACCAACTCTGAAAATCAAATATGGTAGTCCCAAAACTTGCCAAATTGGGCCTAAAATGTGGCCAAGAAGCATGCAAAGAAGGGTCCCTTTGAAAGGCCAAAATGGCCATCAAACAAGTCAAGGTGAGAGGGAGTCACCCCCCTCTAATTTGGAGGCTCAAAACAGCATCAAAGCCACTGGAAATCCACTGGATTCCAGTGGCTAGAAGGTCAAACAAGGCATGCAACAAGGGCTAGGGTGTAAGGCCCAAAACAAGGGATAATCAAGCATTCAAGGAAGTATGTGACCTCAAATAAGAAAATGCCCTTAATAAAACATGAAGATGATGTCAAAACAAGCCTTTTTCCAGTTTATAACAAGTCCCAAAAATGATCATAAATAGGGCTAACCTATCATGCAAAAATGACCCTAAAAGAGGGTTAAAGAGGCAAGGGACAACAGCTAGCCCCAAATGGCAAAGATCCCTTCAACAACATTGAAGAGGGACTCAAAATATGGCTATTTACAGTTTACATCAAGCCACGAAAATAAACATAAGTGAGGCTAAACTATCAGGCAAGAAAAAGGCCTAAAAGAGGGATAAAGAAGCAAGTGATAGCTGCTGGCCTCAAACAGAGGAGAGCCCTTCAAAAATGTTGAATAGGAGCTCAAAACAAGATATTTTACAGTTTATGACGAAGTCCAAAACAGCTCATAAATAAGCCTAAAATACTATGCAAAAAAAGGCCTAAAAGAGAGTTAGAGAGGCAAATAATAGTAGGAGACCTCAAACAGCAAAAGGTCCTTGATCAAACATGAAAAGGGGTTCAAAATATGACTATTTAGAGTTTGGGTCGGAGCCCAAAAATGCTAGCAACAATGGCTAAGAAATCATGCAAAAATAAGCTTAAAAGAGGGATAAAGAGGCTCACCCTTGTAGAACCAAGCTTCAACAACTCTTGGACCAGGTTTGGGAGCTCTTGACCTCTGGAAGACAGCCTCAAGTTGCTGGAATGGATGTTGGAGATGTGGTGCTATAGGTTGTAGTGTAAAATGGTGTAGGACTTGAGGGGTTTTGATGATTGGAATATAGAGAGAGAGAGATCGGATGCAAGAGGCTTAAAACAAATTTTGTAACCCTCTCAAATGCAGCTGGGGGTGCTGGTTATATAGGCAAAGGAGTGGAAGCAAGGGGGGGAAAATCAAATTCAAATTTCCCCCCAAAAAAACTCCCCCCCGGATACAGGATTTGGGGGGAAAATGAGGGCATATCTGTAATGTACCTGGAGAGGGGATTCTGGCCGGCCAGTTTTTTAGGGTTCAGGTGGCCGGTCGGCCCCCCCCTGGCCGGCCGGCCAAGGGTCAAAAGGGTCAAGCAAGATTAGTGGCCGGCCACCCCAAAAAGATGGCCTCCCATGTGCGTACAACACAACCATGTGGTCAAAAACTGGAAGAAGTGAACCAGGAGAGAGAAAAATCACTTTTTTAGAGGGGTTCAAAAGGGTCAGAGACAATTACTGGCTGGCCATATCATATTGGTGGCCTCCCAAGTGTGTGCAACACAAATATGTGGTTTAGGGCTAGAAAAAGTGGCCTAAGGGTGGTCAACATTGGCTTTCTAGTGAGAAAAACGGGCGACGGAGGACGATGAAGAAATAAAACTGGCTGTCAGAGCAATTACTGGCCTCCCACCCTTCTACGACCTTCCTAATAATGAAAATAAGGTCTCCACCGAAAATGAGCCCAAACCGATGCAAAATGAAGGTTCGGGGGCCGAAACGTGCAGCCCGGGGCCCCGAAAACTGACTGTTAAGCACCGGAGGTGGCGTTCGACCACGAAGTTGGTCTCTCGAGCCTCAGTGTCCCTCAAAAGGGAGGAAATAAGGTATGTGCCAAAAACTGGAGCAAACGGAAGTGGTTAAGCGGTCCCGAACCGAGGCACACGGCCTGACGGCTCCGAAAAACCGGAAACCGGGCTCCAAACGGGAAAAATGGCCTACGACCACGAAACGTAGCCTATGGCCACTGAGAGATGATCTACGAGACCTCTCCCTCCCTTCGGGAAGAGAAAATAGAGAAAATAAGGGCCTGGTTCGCAAACCGAGGCAAGGCACAAAAGAGTCCGGAAGTCCAGAGGCAAGGCTAGCAGCCGAGACTCTGAAACCTCTGAACGAGCACAATATGCAACACCACCGAGCGCTCAATCGGTGACGTCTGAGTCTTAAGGTCGGTCAAAAATGGGGTGTCTACAACAAGACTCTCGGTTTGAAAACTAAGTCCAAAAAGGCACTTTTTCATACTTAAGCTTGAAAATAGGCCACCGGACGCCAAAATCATGCAACAGCCACGAGACAGCTCCGAGAACTCCTCAAACATCTTGGGAGGGATCAATGTGAGTTGTGGAAACTTACGGAATTAGCACGGAACTCCCGGTTTGAAAACTAAGTCCAAAAAGGCACCTTTTCACACTTAAGCTTGAAAGTAGGCTACCGGAGGCCAAAATCGTGCAACAGCCACGAGACGGCCCAGGGAACTCCTCAAACACCTCAGGAGGAACCAATGTGAGTTGTGGAAATTTACGGAACTAGCACAGGACCCCCGGTTTAAAAACTAAGTCCAAAATTGCACTTTTTCACACTTAAGCTTAAAAATAGACCTTCGGGGGTCAAAATCGTGCAACAGCCATAGAATGGCTCGGGGAACACCTCAAACACGTCGGGAGGGACCAATGTAAGTTGTGGAAACTTACAGAACTAGCACGGGACTCCCGGTTTGAAAACTAAGCCGAAAAAGGCACTTTTTCACACTTAAGCTTTAAAATAGGCCACCGGATGCCAAAATCATGCAACCGCCACGAGACGGCCCGAGGAACACCTCAAACAGCTCGGGAGGGACCAATGTGAGTTGTGGAAACTTACGAAACTAACACGGGACTCCCGGTTTGAAAACTAAGTCGAAAAAGGCACTTTTTCACACTTAAATTTGAAAATAGGCCACCGGAGGCCAAAATCGTGCAACAACCATACGACGGCCCGGGGAACACCTCAAACACCTCGGGAGGGAGCAATGTGAGTTGTGGAAACTTATGAAATTAGCATGGGACTCCCAATTTGAAAACTAAGTCCAAAAAGGGACTTTTTCACCCTTAAGCTTGAAAATAGGCCATCGAAGGCCAAACTCGTGCAACAGCCACAAGACAGCCTGGGGAACTCCTCAAACACCTCGGGAGGGACCAATGTGAGTTGTGGAAACTTACGGAACTAGTACGGGACTCCCGGTTTGAAAACCAAGTCGAAAAAGGCACTTTTTCACACTTAAGCTTGAAAATAGACCACCGAAGGCCAAAATCATGCAACAGCCATGAGACGGCCCGAGGAACACCTCAAACACCTCGGGAGGGACCAATATGAGTTGTGGAAACTTACGGAATTAGCACGGGACTCCCGGTTTGAAAACTAAGTCCAAAAAGGTATTTTTTCACACTTAAGCTTGAAAATAGCCTACCAGTGGCCAAAATCGTGCAACAGCCACGGGACGGCCGGGGAATACCTCAAACACCTCGGCAGAGACCAATGTGAGTTGTGGAAACTTACGGAACTAGCACGAGACTCCGGTTCGAAAACTAAGTCCAAAAAGGCCCTTTTACATACTTAAGCTTGAAAATAGGCCACCAGACGCAAAAATCGTGCAACAGCCACGAGACAGCCCAGGGAACTCCTCAAACATCTTGGGAGGGATCAATGTGAGTTGTGGAAACTTACAAAATTAGCAGGGGACTCCCGGTTTGAAAACTAAGTCCAAAAAGGCACTTTTTCACACTTAAGCTTGAAAATAGCCTACCGGAGGCCAAAATCGTGCAACAGTCACGAGGCGGCCTGGGGAACTGCTCAAACACCTCGGGAGGGACCAATGTAAGTTTTGAAAATTTACGAAATTAGCACGAGACTCCCGGCTTGAAAACTAAGTCCAAAAAAGTACTTTTTCACACTTAAGCTTGAAAATAGGCTACCGGAGGCTAAAATCGTGCAACAGTCATGAGATGGCTCGGGGAACACCTCAAACACCTCGAGAGGGACCAATGTCAGTTGTGGAAACTTACGGAACTAGCACGGGACTCCTGGTTTGAAAATTAAGTCCAAAATTGCACTTTTTCACACTTAAGCTTAAAAATAGAACTTCGAGGGCCAAAATCATGCAACAGCCACAGGACAGCTTGGGGAACACCTCAAACACGTCGGGCGGGACCAATGTAAGTTGTGTAAACTTACGGAACTAGCATGGGACTCCCAGTTTGAAAACTAAGTCGAAAAAGGCACTTCTCCACACTTAAGCTATAAAATAGGCCACCGGATGCCAAAATCGTGCAACAGCCACGAGACGGCTTGAGGAACACCTCAAACACCTCGGAAGGGACCAATGTGAGTTGTGGAAACTTATGGAATTAGCACGGGACTCTCGATTTGAAGACTAAGTCCAAAAAGGCACTTTTTCACACTTAAGCTTGAAAATAGGCTACCGGAGGCCAAAATCATGCAACAGCCCCGAGACGGCCAGGGGAACACCTCAAACACCTCAGGAGGGACTAATATGAGTTGGGGAAACTGACGGAAGCAGCACGGGACTCCCGGTTTGAAAACTAAGTCCAAAATTGCACTTTTTCACACTTAAGCTTGAAAATAGACCTTCGGGGGCAAAAATCGTGCAATAGCCATGGGATGGCCCAGGGAACTCCTCAAACACGTCGGGAGGGACCAATGTAAGTTGTGAAAGCTTACGGAATTAGCACGGGACTCCCGGTTTGAAAACTAAGTCCAAAAAGGCACTTTTTCACACTTAAGCTTGCAAATAGCCTACCGGAGGCCAAAATCGTGCAACAGCCACGAGACGGCCCGGGGAACACCTCAAACACCTCAGGAGGGACTAATATGAGTTGGGGAAACTGACGGAAGCAGCACGGGACTCCCGGTTTGAAAACGAAGTCCAAAATTGCACTTTTTCACACTTAAGCTTGAAAATAGACCTTTGGGGCCAAAAATCGTGCAATAGCCATGGGATGGCCCAGGGAACTCCTCAAACACATCGGGAGGGACCAATGTAAGTTATGAAAACTTACGGAATTAGCACAGGACTCCCGGTTTGAAAACTCAGTCCAAAAAGGCACTTCTTCACACTTAAGCTTGCAAATAGCCTACCGGAGGCCAAAATCGTGCAACAGCCACGAGACGGCCCGGGGAGCTGCACAAACACCTCAGGAGGGGCCATTGTAAGTTGTGGAAATTTATGGAACTAGCACGGGACTCCCGGCTTGAAAACTAAGTCCAAAAAGGTACTTTTTCACACTTAAGCTTGAAAATAGGCTGCCGGAGGCCAAAATCATGCAACAGCCACGAGACGGCTGGGGGAACACCTCAAACACCTCAGGAGGGACCAATGTGAGTTGTGGAAACTTACGGAACTTGCACGGGACTCCCGGTTTGAATACTAAGTCCAAAATTGCACTTTTTCACACTTAAGCTTAAAAATAGACCTTCGGGGGCCAAAATCGTGCAACAGCCACAGGACGGCTCGGGAAACACCTCAAACACGTCGGGAGGGACCAATGTAAGTTGTGGAAACTTACGGAACTGGCACGGGACTCCCGGTTTGAAAACTAAGTCGAAAAAGGTACTTTTTCACACTTAAGCTTGAAAATAGACCACCGGATGCCAAAATCATGCAACAGCCACGAGACGGCCTGGGGAACACCTCAAACACCACGGGAGGGACCAATATGAGTTGTGGAAACTTACGGAACTAGGACGGGACTCCCGATTTGAAAACTAAGTCCAAAAAGGCACTTTTTCACACTTAAGCTTGAAAATAGGCCACCAGAGGCTAAAATCGTGCAACAGCCACGAGACGGCCCGGGGAACACCTCAAACACCTTAGGAGGGACCAATGTGAGTTGTGGAAACTTACGGAACTAGCACGGGACTCCCGGTTTGAAAACTAAGTCCAAAATTGCACTTTTTCACACTTAAGCTTGAAAATAGACCTTCGGGGGCAAAAATCGTGCAACAGCCATGGGACGGCCCGGGGAACACCTCAAACACAACGGGAGGGACCAATGTAAGTTGTGGAAACTTACGGAACTAGCACGGGACTCTCGGTTTGAAAACTAAGTCCAAAAAGGTGTTTTTTTCACATTTATGCTTCAAAATAGGCGGTGGCCAAAATCGTGCAACAGCCACGAGACGGCCCGAGGAACACCTCAAACACCTCGGGAGGGACAAATGTGAGTCGTGGAAACTTACGGAACTAGCACGGGACTCCCGGTTTGAAAACTAAGTCGAAAAAGGCTCTTTTTCACACTTAAGCTTGAAAATACGGTACCGGAGGCCAAAATCGTGCAACAGCCACGAGACGGCCTAGGGAAGACCTCAAACACCTCGGGAGGGACCAGTGCGAGTTGTGGAAACTTACGAAATTAGCACAGGACTCCCAGTTTGAAAACTAAGTCCAAAAAGGCACTTTTTCACATTTAAGCTTGAAAATAGGCCACTGGATGCCAAAATCGTGCAACAGCCACGAGACGGCCTAGGGAACACCTCAAACACCTCAGGAGGGACCAATGTGAGTTGTGGAAACTTACAGAACTAGCACGGGACTCTCGGTTTGAAAACTAAGTCCAAAAAAGCACTTTTTCACAGTTAAGCTTGAAAATAAACCACCGGAGGCCAAAATCATGCAACAGCCATGAGATGTCCCAAGGAACACCTCAAACACCTCGGAAGGGACCAATGTGAGCACTGGAAACTTACAGAACTAGCACAAGATTCACGGTTTGAAAACTAGGTCCAAAAATGTACTTTTTCACACTTAAGCTTAAAAATAGGCCACCGGATGCCAAAATCGTGCAATAGCCACGGGACGGCCAGGGAACACCTCAAACACCTTGGGAAGGACCAATGTGAGTTGTGAAAACTTGCGGAACTAGCACAAGACTCTCGGTTTGAAAACTAAGTCCAAAAAGGCACTTTTTCATACTTAAGCTTGAAAATAGGCCACCGGACGCAAAAATCGGGCAATAGCCACAAGATAGCCCAGGGAACTCCTCAAACACCTTGGGAGGGATCAATGTGAGTTGTGGAAACTTACAGAATTGGCACAGGACTCCCGGTTTGAAAACTAAGTCCAAAAATGCACTTTTTCACACTTAAGCTTGAACATAGGCTACCGTAGGCCAAAATCCTACAACAGCCACGAGACGGCCTGGGGAACTCCTTAAACACCTCGGGAGGGACCAATGTGAGTTGTGGAAATTTACGGAACTAGCACGAGACTCCCGGTTTGAAAACTAAGTCCAAAACGGCACTTTTTCACACTTATGCTTGAAAATAGGCTACCGGAGGCCAAAATCGTGCAACAGCCACGAGACGGCCCGGGGAACACCTCAAACACCTCGGGAGGAACCAATGTGAGTTGTGGAAACTTACGGAACTAGCACGGGACTCCCGGTTTGAAAACTAAGTCCAAAATTGCACTTTTTCACACTTAAGCTTAAAAATAGACCTTCGGGGGCCAAAATGATGCAACAGCCATGGAACGCCTTAGGGAACACCTCAACCATGTCGAGAGGGATCAATGTAAGTTGTGGAAACTTACGGAACTAGCACGGGACTCGCGGTTTGAAAACTAAGTCGAAAAGGGCACTTTTTCACACTTATGCTTGAAAATAGGCCACCAGAAGCCAAAATCGTGCAACAGCCACGAGACGGCCCGGGGAACACCTCAAACACCTCGGGAGGGACCAATGTGAGTTGTGGAAACTTACGGAACTGGCACGGGACTCCCGATTTGAAAACTAAGTCCAAAAAGGTACTTTTTTGCACTTAAGCTTGACAATAGGCCATCGGAGGCCAAAATCATGCAACAGCCACGAGACGGCCTGAGGAACACCTCACACACCTCAGGAGGGACCAATGTGAGTTGTGGAAACTTACGGAACTAGCACGGGACTCCCGGTTTGAAAACTAAGTCCAAAAATGCACTTTTTTACACTTAAATTTGAAAATAGGCCATCGGAGGCCAAAATCGTGCAACAGCGATGAGACGGCCCGGGGAACACCTCTAACACCTCGGGAGGGACCAATGTGAGTTATAAAAACTTACGGAACTAGCATGGGACTCCCAGTTTGAAAACTAAGTACAAAAAGGCACTTTTTCACACTTAGCCTTGAAAATAGGCCACTGGATGCCAAAATCGTGCAACAGTCCCAAGATGGCTCGGGAAACACCTTAAACACCTCGGGAGGGACCCATGTGAGTTGTGAAAACTTACAGAACTAGCACGGGACTCCCGGTTTGAAAACTAAGTCTAAAAAGGCACTTTTTCACGCTTAAGCTTGAAAATTGGCCACCAGAGGCCAAAATCGTGCAACAGCCACGAGACGGCCGGGGGAACACCTCAAACACCTCAGGGGGGACCAATGTGAGTTGTGGAAATTTACGGAACTAGCACGGGACTCCCGGTTTGAAAACTAAGTCCAAAAATGCACTTTTTCACACTTAGCCTTGAAAATAGGCCACTGGATGCCAAAATCGTACAACAGCCCCGAGATGGCTCAGGGAACACCTCAAACACCTCGGGAGGGACCCATGTGAGTTGTGGAAACTTACGGAACTAGCACGGGACTCCCGATTTGAAAACTAAGTCTAAAAAGGCACTTTTTCACGCTTAAGCTTGAAAATTGGCCACCGGAGGCCAAAATCATGCAACAGCCACGAGACAGCCGGGGGAACACCTCAAACACCTCAGGGGGGACCAATGTGAGTTGTGGAAATTTACGGAACTAGCACGGGACTCCCGGTTTGAAAACTAAGTCCAAAAAGGCACTTTTTCACACTTAGCCTTGAAAATAGGCCACTGGATGCCAAAATCGTGCAACAGCCCCGAGATGGCTCAGGGAACACCTCAAACACCTCGGGAGGGACCCATGTGAGTTGTGGAAACTTACAGAACTAGTACGGGACTCCCAATTTGAAAACTAAGTCTAAAAAGGCACTTTTTCACACTTAAGCATGAAAATAGGCCACCGGAGGCCAAAATCGTGCAACGGCCACGAGACAGCCCAGGGAATACCTCAAACACCTCAAGAGGGACCAATGTGGGTTGTGGAAACTTATGAAACTAGCACGGGACTCCCGGTTTGAAAACTAAGTCCAAAATTGCACCTTTTTACATTTGAGCTTGAAAATAGTCCTTCGGGGGCCAAAATCATGCAACAGCCGCGGGATAGCCCGGGGAACACCTCAAACACGTTGGGAGGGACCAGTGTAAGTTATGGAAACTTACGGAACTTGCACTGGACTCCCGATTTGAAAACTAATTCAAAAAATGCATGTTAAATTGTATATTTTATGGATAAGATAATAATTGTCTAACTTGTATTTTTTATTTATTTATTTTTTTTTTGGTGTTTCATTTTTTTGCAGATTCGAGATTTGATATGGACATGTTTGGTAATTTGGAGGGCAGATGGTAGCTCATTTTGTGTTTTTGTTCATATTACCTTACATGTATTTTGGTTGCGTTGTAAATTTTCTATTTTTGTTGGTGTTACAGGGCATGTTTGGTAATCCGCCTTTGATATTTTATTTTTGTTGGATATTAGGAGATGTGTCTGGTAATCTGCGTGCGGTTGATATTATATTTTTCTGGATATTAGGAGACATGTTTATAATCCGCATGCAGTTCATATTGTATTTTTGTGGATAGTGCTGAAATTTGATTGTGATGTTTATGAAAATAAACAGATTTCTGTATTGATTTGTAATAGATATTTTATTGAACAGGTTATTGAAATGCGCAAGGAATTGTTACTGAAAAGAAAAAATTTCGGAAGAAAATAGTACCCCCATTTTCAAATTTTTTAATTTTTATTAGTGACGAAATAAAAAATCGCGCTATTAGTTTTCAAAAAACATGACAAATAATTTTGTCACTAATGATATAATACCAAACAAATCATTTCGTCACATTTGCTTAATATTTCGTCGCTAAATTGAAATATTTGGTGACAAAATGTTTTTTGTCATTGAAGAATTTTCTTTTCTGCTCATTTTAGTGACGAATTTTTTTGTCACCTTAATCCATATCATTGGTGAGGAAAACTTTCGTCACTAAAATCTATTTGGTGATGAAATATTTCGTCGCAAAAAACAATTAAAATAAAATATTATTTAGTTTTGGCAACAAAATTGATGTTATAGAGGACGAAAAATTCAACATTCAGAGACAAAACATTTCGTTGCCAAAAATCAAAAATAGGTGACAACACTGTTTTTCGTCACCAGGTACTTTCAGTGACGACGTATAGACCACGAACGTGGTGACAAATTTTTTTCGTCGCAGATCACTTTAGTGATGAAAAATTGATGTTTGAAGACAAAATCAGTCTGTCACTAAAGGCCTTTTTTGTTGTAGTGTAAATCTGCCACAGTTCTTTGCAAATCTTGAATCATTCTCATCAGTTCAGAAGTAGTGGGTTCACAGGTTTGAGATGATTGTGGTTCGAGTGCATCCATCATGCATAAGTCCATGCTTTCTGGGATAAACACCTCAAGCTTGGGTAGATGGGCCGGGGTGATGTATATGCTGGGGTCGAAGGTACGTGGTAGTGTATGGATGAGGTTAAGGTGTGGACGAGGTACTTGGTCATTGGGATCTTGAGGTGGAGCTATCGTCTGGTTGTCGATGAGATTCTGGACCTCATGACGAATGCGGTAGCAATGATCGGTGCCATGACCGCGCTGTTGATGGTACACACAGTACTTGGTGGGGTTATGTCTAGCAGGGAGTGGGTCAAGCAGAGGTTGAGGATCAAGGGGTTTGAGATACCCTCTTTCCATCAAGACTTTTAGTGCGCTAGTGAAGCTCATATAGAGAGGGGTGAAAGTTCTGCCTTGAGCTCGGGCTGGGCTAGTTGTTTGTGGGTTTGGATTGGCAAACGGATCGGTAGGGGCAACTGTATTGACTTCAGTGGGTTTGGGAATCGTGCTACTCCCAGCATTGGTACTCCCTGCAAAAACCCTCTTTATTAGTTCCCTTGTTCTGGGAATAATCCCTCTGTTGAATGCATTTTCAATCTGAACCCCCAGTTTGTGCAAATTTTGAAAGTGAATAGTGGAGCGACTATTAACTTTTGCAACATATCATGCTCAAGGTTCTGCACCACTATCCGCACTTGGTCCCTCTGAAAAGGGCGATCTGTCATCTGTGCTGCCTTTGCTCTCCACCTTGCAACAAATTCAACAAAAGACTCTGTGGGGTTCTGGTGGGTTGCTTCAAGGTCTTGGGTGGTTATTTCAGGTTGGGTATTGTAAGAGTACTGATCGACAAAGTGGCTGCTATGCCCGACAGGGTTCTTCCGTACAGAGAGACTTTCTGAGGCTTAGTCAGACCCATCGGTTTCAGGATATCCAAGAAAAGCCGAATGTGTACCATAGGGTCTCCAAACCCGTTGAAACAGTCAAGGTGTGGCATTTTGAATCTGTCTGGGAGCCTTACGGCAGCCTCGGTGTACCCATCCTCAATGTCGGGAATGGAGTTAAGGCCCTGTGCCTTTTTGAATTGCTTCTCAAGGTTAGCAATTTTTAATGAGGTTGGGGCGGGCTCATTAATATCAAGGGAATAAAGCCTCTCATTAGACTTAGGCGTACCTATGCAAATGTAATGCAAAGAAACACATAAATGTAGATAAAACAACATATCATGAGTTCGAGTCAAGTTCTCTAAATCCCCAACAGAGTCGCCAGAAATTATAGACTGGACTTTCTTTACGCGCCCCCCCTTTCGGAGAGGGCCTGAATTGGTCTCCTACAATTCGGAATCCTGTCATGGTTCTGAATCTAATCTCACAAAGTGCAATGTAAGACTGATAATCACCAAAGAGTCCAATCTGGCAAATCATTTTGGAAAAATGATTTTGAATCAAAAAGCGCCAAGCGTGGACTGCTTTGCCAGATTACAGAGTCGCCACCTAAATATTTTGTTTTGGGAAATTTAGGAAACCCTGACTCGTGTCGAAGGCCATGTGTCTGTCATTACCAAAGTTGCCTTGCCTCGGGAACTTGGGTACGAGAGGGGAAGGTCCTGAAATGAGCACCCCCGCTCCCCCCGATCAAAGATCGGTGTAGACGTCTCCGAACGTCCCAGAAGGGAATCCCGTTTTGTTCATATGGGCTCACTACAGTTCAGGACTCAAATGTCACGGTCCTGTATCTAATCTCGCAGAGTGCAATGCAAGACCGATGAATCATCAAAGTGTTCAAATCCGGCAAATCGTTTTTGAAAACAGATTTTTTTGAAAGAAGTGCCAAACAGGACTGCTTTGCCAGATACAGAGTCGCCACCTAAATATTTTATTTTGGGGAAATTTAGGAAACCCTGACTCATTTGCCTAAGGCCACGTGTCCGTCATCACCAAAGTTGCCTCGGCTCGGGAACTTGGGTATGATTGGGGAAGGTCAGCTATGAGCACCCCCGCTCGCCCGATCAAAAATCGGCCTCTACTAACCATGATATCGATTTTTGAAAACATTATGTGCTCTTATTCCGGTTTATTAGCCTAGAATTACTACGTGATGCACACAGCAAAACAAGTATAGACTGGATTGCCTAAGTTGGAACAAAGCATCGTATATCCGTTTGTTTCGAAAAATGGATTGAAGTTTGCTACTCGCAAGTAGGCTACAACACGGGTTTCGACGAATTATTCCAACTCAAGCAACCCAACCTTCACCCACAGGCATTCAGGCAGTTATATCACATAAGCATATAGCCTCATGGTAAGCATGCTGTCATGGCAATCACTCACGCGCATGCAAGGATGCTAAAGCATAAACACTTACCGAGTACTCTGAGCCAAAACAAAAACTAGTTAGTAATCAATGCATGATCCTAGTTCATGTTAAGATGGCTAATGCAACACATGCAAAATGCAACTAAGATAGGCTCGGCTATTCTAAGATGGCATATGAGATGCTACAACTAACACATATTCAACTTGGAATTAAAATACAATGCAGTTAGTATGATGCGCCGAGCCCGGTGCATGCAAGACAGATGAATGAATGTAAACATGCGAACATAAGGTATGCTAATTTAAATATGTCCTAATACTAACCATTGAAAGCAGGTAAATAAAAGGGAGAAAGAAGTGGGGGTTGGAAGACATACACACACTCACACACACACTCACACACACTTATTACACAATTGCCCTCGCTCGGAGGGTCCGAATAAATTATACAAACCAAATAAATAATTAAACTATTCTAGCTAATTAATTATTACAAAACTTCTAATTAATTAACAAATTAATTACAAAAACAGCCTAAATATGAAACTAAAGAGACCGTCGCGGCTCTGCCTCGGAATGCGCGGATGATGCATGCTCGATTTGCCTTGCTCGGAAACCCGTTACCATGCCACTGTTGCCTCTGTTTGCACTGTTCTGCACCTCTGAGGGATGTGAAAATTCTTGAGGCACCTCTGAACCATTCCCTGATCATTTTGGAATGCCACCAGCCAATGAAAAGCACCACCGACCATGTAAATTGATCATCGACCATAAATTGGGTCACCAGCCGGACTCTGATGGTCGATCGGCACTGAAAGTGGCCGGCCGGCCATCTATTCCTGCAGAATCCTGTTTTTGCTGCAGTAGTGGACAGACAGTGCATGGCAAGGAAATTTCAAAGCAATGTATGCATGGCCACACTCCCTATCATATTATGGACTCAAGGGAGTGTGGCCCTTGGTCCTCGGGCCACCAATCACGCATCTCGATGCATGATGGCCAAAGGCACCAAGTTTGCCAATCAATGTAAATGAATGCAACAAAATGAATGAATGCCTCACACCCTATCATGTTGAGATTAAGGGCATCGGCGACCGAGGATCGAGACGTGTTTCGTCACTTCGAGTACGAACACACCTCACTCCTCAAGTTTGGCTTGACACCCCAAACCAAACGAAATGCAATGCATGCATGCCCTATGCAATGCAAAGTAATGCAACTAGTGCAACTAGTGCAATATGAGGATGCTAACTCAATGCAATGTAATGCTACCTAATCATGCAAGTTAAGCTAATGCAATATGAACATGTCAAGCATACAATGAGGTTATGTGATGTAACTAGTTAGATATCATGCAATGTACTAAGCATGCAAACATGATGTAATGCAAATATGCAACAATACTCAAAGGCAACTTGTCGAACATGCAATTATATACAAAGATGGACTTAAACTGAAATTGGGAGACCTCAGCCCAACCCAAAACAGTGGCCAAAAAGGTGCAACAAAGGCACAAAACACGCATGGAAACAATGCATACACCAAGGCCCATCACCTAAGGCATCAAAGAGGCAACTCTAAGCATACTTAAAAGAGACAAACATGGGTATTTTACAAATATGCTGAGCTCTGAAATCATGCTAAGGGGAATGCCAAACCAAACACACAAGTGAAGCATATCATGCAAAAGGGGCCCAAAGCTTGAGACCAACCAAAGGATTCAAACCATAGCCATACCAACTAAGCCTCAAAGGACCAAAATGACATAAATCAGTCCTAGGGTAGACCAAAGTAAGACTAGAACATGCATGGAACATGATCAAAACATGCCAAGCAATGGGCCCAAAACAAAGGGCATTCAAAGCCACAAAAGGGAGCATTCCAACACAACTATCACAACCAAACATGGCATGGATTATGTAACCAAAAATAGAGTTTCAATGCATCAAAACACACCCCAAAATTCACTGATATGGTAGCCCAAGGTCTTAAACAAAAGGGCATACATCAAGGCCCATTTCAAGGCATAAAAGAACAACTCTTTAAGGCATGAAAGGGATGATGAATGCAAGCATACAAGCATGGATTATGGACTGAAATAGCATGAGAAGTGATTGCAAATCACTGAAACAACCCAACTAAAGCATGCTAATGACTCACACACTCAAGGCTCACAAGCCAAAATGCAAAGAGGCTATACCAAACATGACAAACATAACCAAATCAGTACCCAACAGACCTTAAGCATGGTAAAATATGACCAAAACTTCATGGAGTCAAGCTAGAACATGCAAGCATGGAGGGGCAAATGCATGGCACATGTTATGACAATAAAGAGGATTACTAAGCAAGTATGTGATGCATGTAATGGACAATAAATCTGACCAAAAACAGAGGTATAATATGACCAAATAACACCCAAAAACCTCTGAAATGAAGCTAAGAACAACTAAGCATGCATGCTACCTTCACAAGCCAAAAACATGAACAAATGAGACATAAAGGGAGAGGGGTGTCCCTCCCCTATTCAAGACTTCAAAACCTCTTCTTCACCACTGAAAATCCACTGGATTTCAGTGGTGAGAAGGCCAATGCACAAAAGTATTCAAAGCTTAACCAAAGAAGGCACAAAAGGGGCCAAACAAGGCCTAAGAGGGGGAGGTCGACCCCAAACACAAATGAGACCTTAATGGAACATCTTAAGCATGAAAAATTTGAGTTTTTATCAGTTATACACAAAGCTCAAAACAGCATGCAAAGTGGGTTAAAAGCTAGTGCAAGAATGGGGAATATAAAGTAACTAGCTCACCCTTGAAGAACACTTGAAGAACATCAAGTCCAGCCCCTTTCTTCTGATCAAAATCAACTCAAAACTCTAAGAACAACCTCCCAACACCCCCAAAACCGAAGTATGGTGTAATACTAGGTGCCTTAGTGCAAAACTAAGAACAAAACACCCTTTTGAGCCCTCAAACACACACAAATGAAGAGAGGGAGAGAGAGAGAGAGTGATATATGAGATATATCAGATGTATATCTCTGATTTTGTTCAACCCCTTCAAAGGAGAAGAGAAGTCTCCTTTTATAGAACAAGAGAAGGACCTAAGCTTCTTGGAGAAGCTAAGGCAAAAAGGTCAAGGGGGTCAAGCTTCTAAGGGAAGCTAAGGCAAAGGGCCAAGCTTCTTGAGGAAGCTAAGAGGGTCCAAGCTTCCTCAAGAAGCTAGAGCAAAAGGGTGCAAAGGGTGTAAAGGGTGCAAAGGGGCAAATCCTCCATACACGTGTATGGAGGACAAGTCCGTGCACTCCAACTGGCACAGCTGGCATGCACCCTGCCTGAAAAAGGCGAAAAGGAGGTACCGGCCAAAAAAGGAGACAATCGGCCAAATAAATGGTCGGCCGACCACACAAAATGCCAACCGGCCATCACCAATGGCCAGTAGCATTAAAATAGGGCCGGTGGCCTCAAGCCAAGGCCGGTGAATATCAGGGATAGCTAACAAGCTACTCTCGACCCTTAGGTGCAAAAACAAACAAGTTCTTGGTGCAAAACCAAGCATAGAACAGTCCAGTTAAGAGATCCTAAGGCAAGGCGCGCGGCCGAGACCTCCAGGAACTCAAAATGAACACAAACATGGATGATCACCGAGCGCTCAAACGGTGACGTCCAAGTCTTGAGGACGGTCAAAAATGGGGTGTCTACAGTCGGCCTCTACTAAACATGATATGTCATTTTAAAAACCTTATGTGTTCTTGTCTGATTATTAACCTAACTTACTATGTGATGCGCACAACATACAAGTATAGACTAAATCACAAGAATTGGAGCAAAACAACTCTTGTTTGTTTTCGAAAATGGTTTGAAACTGCCACCCTCAAGTGGGCTAAAGCACGGATTTACCACCCTCAAGTGGGCTTAAAACATAATGATTTGCCACTTCGCATAGTGGGCTTAAAACTCACATTTATTGAATTGTCCTAATTTAAGCAACAAAGCCTTCATCCACAGGCATTCATGCAGTTAATCACTTAAGCAAATTGCCTCATGGCAATTATGCTATCATGGCAACACTCACACTCATGCAAGTATGCTAAAGCGTAAACACTTATAGTGTACTCCGAGCCAAAACAAAAGCTAGTTAGAAATCATGCATGACCCTAACTATGCAAAATGCCTAATGCAACACATGCAATAATGCAACTAAATAGGCTCGGCTATCTAATATGGCATATGAATGCGACAATTTGATAGCATGTTTTGAAACACGTATTCAAATAAGTATTGAAATTGCGATGCAGTTTGAATGATGCGCTGAGCCCGGTGCATGCAAGACAAATGAATGATGCAAACATGCAAACATAAGGTATGCTAATCGAAATATGCCCTAATCTAACCATCGAAAGCAGTTAAGTAAAAGGGAGAAAGACGTGGGGTTGGAAGATATGCTCGCACACACGCACACTTATTACAACATTGCGCCCTCTCGAAAGAGGGTCCGAATAAAGAAGCTAAGCTACACTAAGCTAAGCTAATTATTACAAACCAACTAATTAACTATTCTAGCTAATTAATTACAATAATTGAAATAAATTAACTATTCTAAGCTAGCTAAATATTACAAAACAGATTGATTAACTAGTTACACAGACCAATCATAAGCAATGAAATGGCCTCACGGGCGAGGGAGATATGCATGCTCAGTTGTCGTCGTCCCAGAAATCCATTGCTTTGCTGTCAATTGCCTCTGTTTGCACGTGCCTTGGTTTTTGAACATTGAACCAACCTCTACATTGTTTCTGCTCCAAAACAGGATCATTTCTGCACAAAAATGGACTAGTGGCCAGTCGGCCACAAAAAGTGGCTACCGGCCAGTGAAAGTGGTCGGTTGGCTACCTTAAGTGGTCGGTCGGCCACCTGCTTTTCCAGGCTTCTGGTTTTGCTGCAACAGAGAACAACAGAGGCATAACAATGTATTTGCAAGGAAATGTGTGTACTAACTCACTCCTCAACATTTCTCAAGCTCAAAGGAGTGTGGCGCTTGGCTTTCAAGCCACCAACCAAGCATCTCAATGCATAATGGCCCAAAAACCAAGCTTGTACAAGCTTAGTGAATGCACACATAGACTCAAATGGCCACTACCCTATCATGCACGATCAAGGGTGTCGGCGACCAAGAAATGTGACACGTTTCATCACTTTGAATATGAAACGTCCCACATTTCTTCTGTTTGGATTAACGTTCGATCCAAACACATGCAATGCAACACAAATGCTTATTTTGTTCATGTTTTACTTTGCTCATTTTGTTTACACATTTTACATTATCGATTAATCCTTTAACCGATTAAGTCCAATGTGAAAATCCTCTAATTGGAAAGATGGCCTAAGCCACAAGTGCCTTGAGCATGAAAGAGGTCTCATGCTGTTGGTTAGTAGAAACCCTCAAGGGAGGATTAAAACCATTAGGCATGAATGCCTCAATTTCATGCTCAAGCCAACAAGGGGCTCAAGACCATTTTCAAAAGCAAATTGACAAGTGAAGAATGGAGGGAGGTGGCAGATATTCAGTGCTGAAATGGCATGCAAAATAAGACTATAACATGCAAACAACTCATGTACAACATGTTAAGAGCCAAAAACATTGAAACTAGTGAAAGACACAACACTAGAGGCATGCAATACAATGCTCAAATGATCAAACCAGCTCTGGATAGAGCTTAAACATGCCAAAATATTGGCCAAATCATGCTGGAATTGGAGCACGAAAAGCTATAAAACCATGCACACATGTTGGCTCGCAAGCAAGACACAAAGCACAACTCTTAGAAGCAAAGAAAGAGTGATATATGTGAAAGTGTGACAGTGATGTATGCTTTGAAATCTCATGCTAAATGATGTCATGGCATGCAAACATCTCAAGCAAAGCATGTTAAAGGCCTTAAAACACAAAGCTAGTGAAGCCAATTACACTATAGCCATGCAAGGCAAGCCTCAAAGGACCATGACCACTCAAAACAGAGTTAAAGCATGCTAAATTAGTAGCACAAATGTGCTAGAGTTAAGCTAACACATGCTAGAATAATAGGCTAACTCATTAGGCATGTTAGGATAATAAGCAAAATTACACTACAAGTGCAAGATGCAAGCAACCAGTGACTAAACCAGCCAAAAACAGAGTTTAAACATGTTAAAATGTAGCCAAAATCATGCTTGAACTAAGCTAACATAAGCCATAAAAAGATACTACTTTGTAGTGCTAACATGGCATGGCATAGAGAGACAAGGACGAGAGGCCATCCCCCCTTATTTTGGACTCAAAACAAACTTTCTACCACTGAAATTCCTTTCGAATTCAATGGTTAAAAGGCCAAGAAAAGGTTGCTTCAAAAGCTTTGAAAGGTGGCTCAAAAAGCTTTGCAAGCCAAAGAGCAAAGGGGAAGAACCACCCCTTAACCAAACAAGGTTCAAACCACAATTTAAAACCTTAAAAAATAGAGTTTTTAGAGGTCAAAACCAGCCTCAAAGTAGTGTAAAAAGATGGCTAAGCACTTAGCTAAAACAAAGCTTAAAAGGGACAAGCTCTTACCCTTGAAGCACAGCTGCAAAACAGGTCCAAATTATAGCTCAAACCCACCTTAGGAGCTCCAAATGATCCTCAAAGAACCTCAGCTCCAAGATGGGGATGTTTGATTAAGGGTCTCTTTGCAAAAGTGTAGAGAATTCTAAGCTTAAGGCACAAAACAAGAAGAGAGAGAGGCTTCTAGAGAGAGAGGCTGAGATTTTGCTCACAAAATTTTTTAGAGAGAGAGGGATTTTTAGAGAGAGAGCCTCCCAAACTTTCCAACCTTGCAAAATATGAGATATGGCCTTCATATATAGCAAAAACAAGAGCTTGGTCGAAATATCAACAAAACAGACAGTTGGAGCATTTGGAAGATAGCTGGAGCAAAAGATTTGCAGAATATCTGAGTTTGGAACACTAGTGGCCAGCCGGCTACTTCAAGTGGCCGGCCGTCCACTGAAAATTTGCATCCAAGCCCGACTTCAAACGGGTAGATCTCCTTCGTCTGGCCTCCTTTCTTGGTCATTCTTGTGTCTAAATTGAAGCCCCGGAAGTAAGCTTTCCAATGGTGGCAGCCGGACATCAAAATTCCAAGTGTGCTAAGAGATATCCCTCTTTTAGTGAAGATTGCTCAGTTTCGGTCCAACCAGATTGATGCCTATCTTCTAACAACCATATCTCCCTCATCCGAACTCAGCTTGAGGAGATTCTTGAATGAAAAACGAAGCCCCGGAAGTCTTCTTTCTAACAGTGGTGGCCTCATAGTTGAAATCCAAGTGTACAAACGGATAGGCCTGATTTAGCGAGGATTGCATGATTCTCTCTCTTAACGGTTCATGCCCATCTTCTTCCCCGACTAGGTTTCTTCCCTCTCCTCCAATTTTCTTCAACCCCAAACCTATAAACAAGATGTTTTAAAGATTTTTTCAATGAGTTCACCTCTCTTTCATTCATTTCCACTTTATCCTTGCTTGGTTTATCGAAAAACGCATCATTTAACAAAATGCGAGCCTCGGAACATCGTAGAAGCTTTTTCAAAAATGTTTTGAAAGAGAAGGTTTTGAAGTCTAAAATCTTTTGGTCAAAATGCTTTGGTCCAAAAGGGGCTGCGAGGTTCGGTTTTGACGCTCCTCTTGCCAAAGAGATTGAACATTTGCAATGCACATCTTTCATCACCAAGTAAACGATCAGTAGTGCCCAAGTCTAAATGGCGGTCAAAAATAGGGTGTCTACAGTGTCAAGTGGTGATCCTTCTCGAAAATGGTTTTGAAAAGTTTTAATAAAAGTTGATTTTGTTCACATTTTACCTTTTACAACTTAGACCATTTTCAGACCAAAAGGAAAATTTTCAGTGCTCACAACTTTAATTTCATTGATTTCAATCCAAAGTTCTCCAACTCTCTGATATAAATCAAAGTTGCTTTTATTACATTCAAAAAACTGGGAAAGAAAGGTCAAAGCAATAAACTAGGAGCATAGATGAGTCAAGTGCTGTAACGCCCCAAAAAAATACATACCATCTCTATATAGTATTAATCATGGCTCATAAGAGATGTCGGAAATATAAATTCAACTTGTTCCATTACATAACTCAAATGTTTATACAATGTGATCTCACATGCGGTTATACATTCATTGAAAACTAGTACCTGAATCTATAGCATGTAAAATCATCTAACGAAAACGAATAAAGGCCCTCAAGGGCTTACAAGTTCCAAGGCATAGGTCCGGTTACACAAAATGGTCTCTCGGACCCATACATGATTAGCCCTTGGCTTACAAAAATTTACAATCACAACAAGAGCCTTGTGCTCTCAAAACATATTCCCACGCCCTAATTTGGCGTGTTCACCACGTCCTTTCCTGCACCAAAACTCATACGGGTGAGCATAAAGCCCAATAGAGAATCCTTACAAAGTATATACAATTATGCAAACTCCAATGTTAAATGCAAATGCAAATGCAAATGCCATGCAATGCCATTTTAAAGAAAATTTCATTTCATGCTCTTCTTGAAAATCACCATGTTTCAATAACAGTTTGCATTCTCAACAATTTCCAAAAACTTCCAATTTTAATCAATAGGGGCGATAAACACAACTGAAGTAATCCCTAGGTTGGTGTCTGCAAGTAGGCTTAACGTGCACTACCAATAACCCCACTTTACCGGCTGCTAACCGGAAGGGAAGTGGTACCTTCTCCACGCATGTTTTCGGTCCTTCACCCCGGACACTCAAGCCAACTTATCAATTTCATCTATACCTCCTATCCGGACTCACCAACGTATTTACCCCCAAAACATTTCAATAATATCATTTCACATTATTCCTTTCTCAAAGAAAATAATTTTCGAATCTCAACTCAACACTTGCAACAAACCATAATTGTCCACTTTCAACATAATATTAACAATATAGAATAATGATCAATTTCCCTTTTTCTCCTTGCAATGCTATTCCACAAATAGCCCAAAGTTTGCTACCAATTATCACTAATACAACAACATGTTCACAATCCGTGCACTTCCATTATTTTCATCATTTCAAACGATTGCAAAATTTAAACAACAATCTCCAATCTCAACAATTTTCATGAGTAGAGAAACCCAACATCATTATATATATGCATTTGTAATTAAACAAGGAAGACCTCCGCTTTCTTTACTTATCATGGCACACTAACATGAGTTTATATATATATATATATACAATATCACCCATAAAACTCTCATCTTCTTTTATTTAAGAACCCCCCCCCCCCCCTCCCTTACACACACACACAAAATTCTAGGTTTTCCCCTTTGCAAACAACCCACACACACACACACACCAAACACTTGAAAGGGGGCCCTCAAGAACACATCATTTTCTTACCTAAAACAATTTCACCCTCAAGATTCCATCTTAAGAGGATTTAAGATTTTTGAAACTCACTTTTGAAAATCTTTACATTTTGAGCCATAAAATCAAAACCAACATAATAGCTTCAAGAGGACCTTTAAATCAACATCAATAATGCAAAACATGTATATATAACTCAAGAAGTCCCTACCTCAAGGTTTGACGAAGAAAAGAGATGAAACCCTAGAGCCAAAAATGAGAGATTTTCAATTTCCACAACACAATATGAAGTTCTAGCTTTGATCTCTAAGATTTATGAGAGATGATGAATCTAGACCCAATGGATTACAAGAAATCAAAGATTTTTAGTGTTTGATGAGGGTTTTTAGAGAGAATGAGGAGCAAAAGTGTTTTTAGAGAGAGAGAGATATAAAAAAAATGAGATACATTCAGCCCCAAAAGAGAGAAAAAAACAGAGTCCTCGGGCTGCCCAAAATCCCCGCATGTGCGCCACCCTCTCCCGCACGTGCCGAGCGCCTCCCTTGCACATGAGGCCTTACCTCCCGCACGTGTAGGGGTCCCTTCCTACACTTCCCTCTGCACCTACGTTTTAGGTAGTGTGCAACCCCAAACCTCTCCTGCATTCTGCACGTGCGGCCTCACTTCCCGTACGTGCGGCCCTGTTTCTCCAACCCAAAATTTTTCTCCGCTCCATTCTAGGCACTTCGGACCTGGTCTCGCACTCTCCGGAATGGGTGAAAATCAACACCGAAAAACAAGAATAAGAATTTACTTGAGGAACAACTTTCAAACACCACGAATCTAAAGTTAAACAAAGCAGAATGTGGCGAATAATACCCCCGGTCATCACAACCTCCCCACCATACAAAATTTCATCCCTGAAATTTAAACAAGCCAACCAAACTAAAGGGCTCTAGCAATCATGACCATTCTATCAAAATTCCAAATCGCAACATCGACCCTCAACTAATATTCACCATTTTCATTAACATCACTTCATTAAGGCAACAATTGCTAATAATAGACATCAGAAATAAAGCATTTTCAACAAAACATCATTCCTTCACAACATCAATTTTAAGACTTTTCCTTTCGATACTAGGGAATATTACAAATCAAAACAACTAAGCACTTTCAAACAAATTTGGATACTTGGAGCGGACCTCTGCCTTCCTTTCCCATGTTGCTTCTTCAACCCCGTGGTGCCTCCACAACACCTTTACTAACGGTATGGTTTTGCCCCGTAGCACTTGCTCTCAGGTATCTAATATTTGAACCGGTTGCTCTTCGTAAGAGGCATCTTCATCCACCTCCAATCAGCCCAATCTAGCACATGAGAAGGGTTGGGTTCATACTTCCTAAGCATTGACACATGAAACACATTGTGAACCCCCCGAAAGTTGTTTTGGTAAGGCTAACCAGTATGCCACTTCCCTAATTCTCTCCAATATCTCGAAAGGCCCAATAAACCTCAGAGATAACTTTTCACTCTTGCCAAGCCTCATTAAACCCTGCCTAGGTGAGATCTTAAGGAAAACATGGTCACCTACTTTGAAAGATAAAGGTCGTTTCTGTCAGCTTTGGGCTGTAGCTAACCTTTTCTGAATGAGAGCAATTTTCTCGGTTGTCTCCCTAATAATTTTCGGACCTAACAACGGTGCATCCCCCACCTCGGCCCAACAAACTGGTGATCTACAAGGTCGGCCATACAAGGCCTCAAACGGTGCCATCTCGATACTAGCTTGATAACTATTATTGTAGGAAAATTCAATCAACGGTAAATGCCTCTCCCCAGACCCCTTGAAATCAAGGAAACAAGCTTTAAGCATGTCCTCCAAAATCTGAATGGTACCCTTCAGCTGCCTATCGGTTTAGGGGTAATAAGCAGCGCTAAAAGTCAACTTAGTTCCTATAGACACCCCATTTTTGACCGTCCTCAAGACTTGGACGTTACCATTTGAACACTCGGTGATCATCCTTGTTCGTGTTCGTTTTGAGTTCTCGGAGGTCCCGGCCGCGCGCCTTACCTCAAGACCTCTCAACTTGACTGTTTTGTGCATTGGTTGTGGACCAAGCATTTGTGTTTCTGCTTTGAGGGAAAAGGGTGGCTTTTTTCCATTTCCTCAACCCACTGGCCATGGTCTAACCGGCACTGTATTTGGTCGGCCAGCCATGTGTGTTGGTCCACCGGCCCCTTTGTCTGGCCGAGACCTTTTCTTTGCCTTTTTCAGGCATTGTGCATGCCAGCTGTGCCAGCTGGTGAGCACAAATCCTACCCTCCATACACGTGTATGGAGGGATTTCATTCTTGTTTAGCTTCTCTTGGAAGCTTTGCAAATTAGTTTTTCTATAAAAGGAGGGCTTCCCCTCCCTTTCCAGAGGTTGATTCATCTGATATACAAGATATATATCACTCTCTCTCTCTCTCTCTCTATATCTCCTTCTCTCTCTAGTTGTGTGTATAATAGTGTTCAAAAGTGTGTTTTTGTTCCTATTTTTGTACTAAGGCACCTAGTGTTACACTATACTTTGGTTACTTAGGTGTTGAGGGGTTGATTTCAGAGTTTTTGAGTTGGTTTTGACCAACAGGAGGTGCTGGAGTTGGTGTTCTTGAAGTGTTCTTCAAGGGTGAGAACTTACCCTTTTACTCTCCATTTTTGCTTAAGATTTTAAACCTATTTACATATTGTTTCGAGCTTAGTGTATAACTGATAAAAGTTCTGTATTTTCATGTTTGTTATAGTAGATTAAGGTCACTTTGGTGTTTGGGGTTGTTTACCCCCTCTTAGGCCTTGTTTGGCCCCTTTTGTGCCTTCCTCTTTAGGCTTTGGAACCCTTCGTGTAATGACCTTCCCACCACTGAAATCCATAGGATTTTCAGTGGTGGAGAAGTGGTTTTGAGGTCTTGTATAGGGGAGGGACACCCCTCTCCCCTTATGACTCATTTGCTTGCATTTAGGGCTCATAAAGGTAGCATGTTTGCATAGTTTTATTTGGCTCCATTTCAGAGGGTATTTGGTGTTAGTTTATCATGTTAGACCTCTGTTTCATGTTGGTTCGATGGCCTATTGTATGCATCATGCACGTCCTTTGTGATCCCCTTTATTGTCATAACATGTACCATGCATTTAGACCATCATGCTTGCATGTTTTAGCTTGACTTCATGAAGCTTTTAGCCATGTTGTGACATGTTTAAGTTCTGTTTGGTGTTGATTCAGTCATGTTTTCCATGAGCATGCTATTTCAGTCCATGCTCCATGCTTTGTATAGCCACCTTGTATCCTAGCTTGTTAGCCTTAAGTGTGTGAATCATGAGCATGCTTTATTTGGATTATTGCAGTGATTTGGAATCACTTATCATGCGATTTCAATCCATGCTCCATGCTTGTATGCTTGCATTTACCATCCTTTCAATGCCTTGAAGAGTTGTTCTTTTGTGCCTTAAAATAGGTTATTGTGCATGCCTCTTTGTTTAAGTCCTTGGGCTGCCATATAAGTGGGTTTTGGGGCTCCTTTTGGCACATTATAACTCTGATTTTCGTTGATTAAGTCATGCCATGCTTGGTTGTAATGGGTGTAGTGCAAATCCCTCTTTTGGCCTTGTGTACGCTTTGTTTTGTACTCGCCTTTCTTAGCATGTTTTGGCCTTATTCCATGCATGCTCTAGCCTTATTTTGGTCTACCCTAAGACTGTTTCAAGTCATCTTGGTTGTTTGGGGCTTGGTTGATATGGCCATGGTTCGAACCCCTTTGTTATTCTTGAGTTTTGGGCTTTGTTGCACGCCCTACTTGCATGGTTTGGTTGATTTGGCATCATCCTTTACACATTTTCAGAGCTTGTCATACTTGTGATTTGTCCATATTTGCCTCTTCTTAATGTGCTTGAGAGTCGACTCTTTTCATGCCTAAGTGTTGGACCTTCACATGTGCACGTTTGGGCGCGTTTTGTCCCTCATTTCTTGGTGCTTTGGCCGCTGTTTTGGTACAGCTAAGGCCTATCCATACTTAGTGTAAGTCCATAGATCATGCACTCATGTATTGTTGTAAGCTAACCGCATTGCATGTCATCACATCCTTGTGGTTAGTGTCATTATTGCATGCCTATCACTTTGTATACTTGCATCCCTATTATGCTACCATGTTGTTTGCATGTTAAATTGCATTGTTCATGTTGCATGGCATTAATTGCATGTTTCGCGTTGTTTTTGGCATACATGCATCGCATTCTTGTTTGGTTTGAGGTGTCAAACCAAACATGAGGACCAAGGGACATTTCGTACTTAAAGTGACGAAACGTGCCTCAATCCTCGGTCGCCGACACTCTTGACCCAACATGATAGAGTGTGTAGCATTCATTTGTTTGTTGCATTCATTCTATATTAATAGGCACCTTTGACATCTTTGGCCATCATGCATCGAAATGCATGATTGGTGGCCCGAGGGTCGAGGGCCACACTCCCTTGAATCCATAGCATGATAGGGAGGGTGGTCGTGCATACATTTGGCTTGTAAATTCCATGACATGCACTGTCTGTCCTCTGTTGCAGCAAAACCAGTGTTCTGCAGGAAGAAATGGCCGGTCGGCCAAGTTCAGTGCCGGCCGACTACCAAAATCAAGCCGGTGATCCCATTTTTGGTCGATGACCATATTTCCATGGGCGGTGGTGTTTTCCCTTGGCCGGTGGCATCCCAATGTTCTCATGGAGTGGTTCAGAAGCAACCTTAGGATTTTCACAATTCTCAGAGGTGCAGAACAGTGCAAACAGAGGCAACATGTGACATGGCAATGGGTTTCCGAGCAAGGTGAATCGAGCATGCATCATCCAATCATTTCGAGGCGGAGCTATGGCGGCCTTTTGAATTTCATACTTAGTTTATTTTGTAATTAATTTGTTAAGTAATTAAGGGTCTGTAATAATTAATTAGCTAGAGTAGTTAATTATTTATTTGGCTTGCATTATTCTTTCGGACCCTTCGCGAGAGGGCGAACTTTGTAATAAGTGTGCGTGTGTGTGATGCATGTCTTCCAACCCCACGTCTTTTTCCCTTTTATTTACCAGCTTATGATGGTTAGTTTTAGGGCATGTTTCAATTAGCATCCTTATGCTTCGCATGTTTGCATTCATTCATTTGTCTTGCATACACTGGACTCGGCGCATCATACTAACTGTATTGTATTTCAATTCCAAGTTGAATACATGTATCGATTGTTGCATCTCATATGCCATCTTAGAATAGCCGAGCCTATTGTAGTTGCATTTTTGCATGTGTTGCATTAGCCATCTTAACATGAACTAGGATCATGCATTGATTACTAACTAGTTTTTGTTTTGGCTTGGAGTACTCGGTGAGTGTTTATGCTTTAGTATCCTTGCATGTGTGTGAGTGACTGCCATGATAGCATGCTTGCCATGAGGCTAACTGCTTATGTGATATAACTACCTGAATGCCTGTGGATGAAGGTTGGATTATCTGAATTGGAACAATTCATTGAATGCGAGTTTTAAGCCCACTTGAGAGTGGCAAAATCATGTTTTCTAAGCCCACTTGAGGGTGACAAAATCCGCATTTTAGCCTACTTGCAAGTAGCAAACTGCTTTCAAAAACAAACATGAAATGTTTTGTTCCAACTCAAATGATCCAGTCTATACTTGTATGTTGTGTGCATCATATAGTAATCCTAGGCTAATAACCGTAATAAGAGCACATAATGTTTTCAAAACTCGATATCATGGTTAGTAGAGGCCGATCTTTGATCGGGCCAGAGTGGGTGCTCACGAAGTGACCTTCCCCAATCATACCCAAGTTCCCGAGCCGAGGCAACTTTGGTGATGACGGACATGTGGCCTTAGGAACGAGTCAGGGTTTCCTAAATTCCCCCAAAATAAAATATTTAGGTGGCGACTCTGTATCTGGCAAAGCAATCCATGTTCAGCACTTCTTTCTAAAAATCTGTTTTTCAAAACGATTTGCCGGATGTGGATTCTTTGGTGATTTATCGGTCTCGCATTGCACTTTGCGGAATTAGATTTAGAACCGTGACATTCGAGTCCGAACTGTAGTGAGCCCAATGAACAAAACAGGATTTCTCCCGGGACGTTCAGGCGCGTCTACAGTTTCTGGCAACTCTGTCGGGGAGTTAAAGAACTTGACTCGAACTCATGATATCTTGTTTTGATAAACTTATTTGTTTCTTTGCATTGCATTTGCATTGGTGCGCCTAGGACACCGTGTTTGCCATCTGCTATTCCTGAATGGTTTGCCGAAGGTTGCGTGCCATAAGGCTGACCGGTTACGGGCTCTGCCACGATGGGAATAGAAACCCCGGTTTTCACCGGGGCACCCTTTTTGACCATTCGACCTAGTGCATATCGAAATTCGTAGTGACCATTCCAAGCTAGGACAGGTTGCTTACCCAATTATAGGTTGTTTGAAACCGCTGCGTGCGTAGTAAAACCCTAGCTCCTGACAAAATAGGACAGGGAAACCCTATCCCTCCATAGGGGTGTTTTGGCTCTCACTTGTTTGCTATGTGCTTCTAGAGTGTGTCTCTAGAGGAATGCATGTATCAGTTTACAAGTTTGGGCGTCAAGCCTGCGGGCACCAGTGTTTTGAGAATCAGTTATTTGCGGGTATCAGATTCAGATTTGGGGGCAGTAATTTGGGAACAATGATCAGTGTCTGAGAACAGTGTATTCAGCTTATCAACTGCGTGTTGTTATACCCAACTGTGTGTTGTGTTTATTTAAGCTGTTGTCACGCCCCAATATTTGAGACCGCAAGAGAAATATATAAAGTACAATTCAAATAAAAGAGATAACCACAATATGTTCATATACTCATACATACAAGCAGAGTTATAACATAGATAACTGATTTGAGTTCCACTAGAGGTTTACAAATATTGTCAAACCAAAGGTAAAAGAAGAGTGAACACAAAAACAAACTACTAGTCTAAAATTTTCAAGTGAACCACGGTTCTAAAACTTCATCTTGATTGTCTTCGGGATAACTTTCCCCGTCGTAAGCTGCTTCTTCACCTGGCATGACACGCCATGAGCTTGGAATGCCCAGTAAAAACACACACACCCCCATATTTTCTATCAATCAATCATACACAAAACAAATCAAGTAACATAACATACTTACATTAAGGTTTTATGAATTAGTAGTTAGACTAGGCGTTTAGGACCCCCCAAAGAGATCCTTCTACCCAACCACAAGGATTGAACACCAGATTATTCAGAACTCCCCCTTTTGCTGCTTTGCAGACCTTACCACCTATACCCACCTCCGATTATTTACCTGTCGGTGGCATTGGTGGACCTCAAAAGGGACGGCCAACAAGTGGGCTCGCTTACACCCAAATTGTGCCTCGGGCTCGCTTACACCCTGCACGTACCATACCAAAGGGCTCGCTTACACCCTACACATACCATACCAAAGGGCTCGCTTACACCCTGAAACCACCGCGTAGAGTCTGAATACATCCAGGTCAACCTAGGGGCTCACTTAAACTGCTTATGCAAAACTTAACTCATTTGGTATTAACCTCATCATAATCCATGTCATGCATATGTATAAAATTGTTTTAAAACACTAAGGTAAACGTCACCCATTGCCAACCCCTTACATTTCCCGTTTATTAGATCTTTTGCCAGGTAAGTTAGTCACATTCGGTAATTCGGTCATCTAAACGAGTATAAGAAAAAAACATACTAGAGGAAATATAGTCCATGATCATCATACATAAGTATAGTTAAGCAAGAACATAACATTAAAGAGGTTTGAAACATTTAGAGACAAATCACATAGTAGAACACAATTTCCAGCACCGGTCGGTCCTGTAGGGCTAACAAGAACGCTTTGGTAAAAATACTTCGAGGTCAAATTAGGGGCTGAAATTGCACAGAAATAATAATTAACCTGTCCAGTTTCAATTCCAATTCACAGAATGTGCATAGCACCTCCAGAAATTCATCCATAAGCTATATTCAAAAACCTGTCCAGATTTGTCACCCATTGGGAAAACTAGCGTTTCTCTCAATCTACCCGATGGTTTTCACTCAAATAAAATCTATTGGAAAGAGGACTCAGAGTTCTAAATTTTGACAAAAGAACCAACACGAGATGATTTTTCTAGAATTTTATAAAATTACTAAAAGTGGACTGTTATTCAGAGATTCAGGACCAGATTTTTCAACAAATTATCCAAGCCCTAAAAACACCCAATTAAGGGCTCATAAAATTGTCACAAGCTCTAAACACACCAAATATCTTACAATAAATTCAGATTTTGAGAAATAAACAGGTTTGATATTTCTTTTAAATATTAGAAATTTCAGCAGTGCATATTTTGAATAAAATTGTAAGACAATGTCACCAATTCACACCCACACATGCATACACACCAAAAACTCAATTAACCATTAATATATAACCCAAGGGAGCATCTAGACAATAGGATGAGATGGGCAAAAAAATATATATTTGAGAAGACAAGGGAGAAGTGTATTTTTTTACCTTCAAGAAGCCTTTCTTTTTTTTTCTTCTTCTCACTTCTCTACTCCCCTTGACTTCCCTTGAGCAAACTTTCCCTCTCTCACCCTCTCCTTGAGCTAAAGAAAACCGTGGGTGTGGATTTGGACAACTCTCAATTTATATACTATGAGGTACCTTAATGGCTAAGACAATAAAATATCTAGATTTTTTATTTTATTTTATTTTATTTGTTCTTATCCAATCACTTCCACCAACATATTATATATATATATTTAACTATGCATATATCCAAATAAACAATATTATTCTATTCAAATAAATAATTAATGAAAGATCAATAATTAAAACATTAGACATAAGAATAAAATGTGTGAATTAATTTAGAAATTTTGAGGTAAATAAATAAAACCAGGTTTTAGGATAGTTCCAATCATAAAGTGGTGTTCTATGATTTAATTATGGTAACACACGGAGAAATTATTCTTTACTTGGGCCCTTACACAGATTTTTACGGAACTAGGGTTAAAATACTATTAACCTAAGGCTCAGGGTTTCAAGTGTAGTTAAAAAAAATAGGGTCTCTACAACCTATCCCCCTTAAATAAATTTCGTCCTCGAAATTAGATCGTACCTTACGTCCCAAATAGTTTTGGGCAAATTGCCCGCGTCGCATCTTCACGTTCCCAGGTGAACTCTTCAATACCATGGTGACGCCAGAGTATCTTAAGAAGGTGAATTGTCTTCCCTCGCAAATTCTTTTCTTGTCTGTCTATAATTGCTACAGGTCTCTCTTCAAAGGTAGCGTCCTCATTGAGTTGGATTTCTTCCCAGTTGATGATGTGAGAAGGGTGCATTATGTACTTTCGCAACATAGATACATGGAAAACATCATGTACTCCAGCCAACTGTGGGGGTAAAGCCAATTTGTACGCAACCTCTCCGATTTTCTGAAGTATTTCGAAGGGTCCAATATATCGAGGTGATAATTTTCCTTTCTTTCCAAAATGAATGATCCCTCGGCGGGGCTGAATTTTTAGGAAAACATAATCACCGGCAGCGAAGGTTAGTGGTCTTCTCCTTTTATCTGCATAACTCTTCTGACGATCTTGAGCTGCCATTAATCTTTGTCGAATAAGTTTCACCTTTTCTGTAGTTTCTTGCACGATCTCTGGGCCCAATAGACTCACTTCTCCAACTTCAGTCCAACAAACTGGTGATCTGCAAGGCCGACCATACAGTGCTTCGAATGGAGCCATGCCAATACTAGCCTGGAAACTATTGTTGTATGTGAACTCTACCAACGGTAGGTGTCGCTCCCAATTCCCCTTGAAATCCATCACACAAGCTCTTAACATGTCCTCCAAAGTCTGAATAGTACGTTCCGACTGTCCGTCAGTTTGAGGATGAAATGCGGTACTGAAACATAATTCGGTCCCTAACGCTTCCTGCAAGCTTCCCCAGAATCGGGAGGTGAAACGCGGGTCCCGGTCGGACACAATTGATACAGGAATTCCGTGCAATCGGACAATTTCTTTAATGTAGAGATGACTCAGCGATGTCAAAGTGTCAGAGATTTTATATGGCAAAAAGTGCGCAGTTTTCGTCAAACGATCAACTATAACCCATATAGCATCATATCCTCTCGGTGACCTGGGTAGTCCAGTAACGAAGTCCATTGTTACATGCTCCCATTTCCATTCTGATATCGGCAAGGGCTGAAGCATCCCCCCAGGTCGCTGGTGTTCTGCCTTTACTTGCTGACACGTAAGGCATCTGGCTACAAATTGAGCCACATCTTTCTTTATTCCCCTCCACCAATATTGACGCTTTAAGTTTTGGTACATTTTCGTCCCTCCTGGGTGCACTGCGAACACTGAATGGTGGAACTCCTTCAGAACTTTTTCTCTAAGCGACTCATCTTGTGGTACAAACACTCTACCCTGATGTCTCAAACTTCCATCTGAATGAATCGTCCAATCAGATATAGAATCGCCGGATGCTATTTGTGCCTTTATGAACGCCACCTCTTGATCATACTTCTGTGACTCTATTACCTCGTTCAGTAATTTGGGTGTAGCGATTTGAGCGCCAAGGTATACCTTCTCGTCCTGAGCTTTCATCTGTACTCCAAACTCATTAAGTGTTCCGACCATGTTCCATTCCTTGAGTGCCAAGCTAGCAATAATTCCCCGGTTCTTGCGACTCAGGGCATCCGCCACCACGTTAGCTTTGCCAAGATGATAGGATAGAGTAAAATGGTAATCTTCGAGGTACTCTAGCCACCGTCTTTGTCTCATGTTCAAGTCCTTCTGCGTGAACAAATACTTCAAGCTCTTATGGTCCGTGAAAATCTCAAATTGTTCACCATACAAATAATGACGCCACTGCTTTAACGCAAAAACCATTGCTGCCAACTCTAGATCGTGTGTCGGATAATTCCTTTCATGCGGTTTCAGTTGCCTGGAGCCGTAAGCCACCACTTTCTCTTTTTGCATTAGCACACAGCCTAACCCATCCTTGGATGCGTCGCAATATACCGTATATCCTATGTCTCGCTCCGGAATGATGAGTATTGGGGCACTAGTCAATCTCCTCTTGAGTTCTTGAAAGGATTGTTCACATGCTTCGTTCCAATCGTATTTTACCCCTTTTTGCGTTAGACGAGTCATTGGCTTAGCTAGTTTAGAAAAGTCTTGAATAAACCGTCGGTAATAGCCGGCCAACCCTAAGAAACTACGAACTTCGAATACTGAGGTTGGCTGCTTCCAATCTAATACTGCTTCCACCTTGGCCGGGTCTACGGCGATTCCATGCTCCGACACGACGTGTCCCAAAAATGTGACTTCCTTCAACCAGAACTCGCATTTACTTGCTTTTGCGTACAGCTGGTTGTCTCTTAAAACTTGGAGAACTACTCTTAAGTGTTGCTCATGTTCCTCTTCCGATGGTGAATAGACTAGAATATTGTCGATAAACACCACCACGAACTGGTCCAAGTACGGAGTAAAAATCTTATTCATGAAGCTCATAAACACGGCTGGCGCATTGGTTAATCCAAAGGGCATTACCACAAATTCGTAATGGCCATATCGGGTTCGGAAAGCAGTTTTTGGTATGTCATCATCAGTGACCCGCAATTGATGATAGCCAGATCTAAGATCAATCTTTGAATAACACTTCGAACCTCGAAGTTGATCAAAAAGGTCATCAATCCGTGGAAGTGGATATCGGTTCTTAATCGTCACCCGATTGAGTTGCCGATAATCTATGCACAATCTTAGTGTTCCATCCTTTTTCTTTGCAAATAGAACTGGTGCGCCCCATGGTGAGGTACTTGGTCGGATAAATCCCTTGTCCAGTAATTCTTGCAGTTGCGTCTTCAACTCCCGAAGTTCAGCAGGAGCCATACGGTGGGGTGTCAGGGATATTGGTGCAGTACCCGCTTGTAACTCGATACTAAAATCTACTTCACGATGTGGTGGTAATCCTGGCAATTCCTCAGGAAAGACATCAGCGTATTCACAAACTATACGTGGAAGATTTAATTCCGATTGAGCTTCTTCATTAATGATCAAACTTGCTAACCATCCAGCAAGTTATCGATGCCACTGCATTTTACGACTTGTTGTGCTCAGGGAATCCTTTCTATCCCCCTTAAATTGGAAACACGTTCCACTAGGTGTGCAAACCGTCACCCTCTTGCGGTAGCAATCAATCACTGCTTGGTGGGTGGATAACCAATCCATTCCCAAGATTATGTCAAAATCAGACATGTTCATGACCCGAAGGTCACAACTCAAGTGTAACCCTGACACTTCTAATTCACACCCTCGACAGATTAATCCTACCCTAATACTTCCTCCCAAGGGTGATGCAACACGTAAAGTAGTTTCTAAAGGTTCACATTTAAGACCTAATGATTTAACACATGATGTTGATATAAAAGAATGTGATGCGCCAGAATCGAATAGAACGTGAACCCAGGAATTATAAAGTACAATGTTACCTCTAATTACTGATGGATCTTCATTATCTTCCTCTTGGAGAGCAAAAACTCTGCCTGTGGCTTTTTGATTACCAGTTGGTCCAACCTTTCGGTTTCCTCCTGACTTGTTCGTCCATGGCCTTTGCCCGCCAATAACTTGAGCATTTGAACCCCCTGCTTGATTTCCCATCCCAGAAAGTTGAGGACATTCCGACCTCTTGTGCCCTATCTGGTGACAGTGAAAACATTGGATTTGTGTAATAGGTTTGGTTTGTAAACTTCCTTTCTGGCCTTGCTGTGGCAACTGTTGCGACGGTCTGGTGTATGGTGTCCGTACCACATTCCTTCGGTCATTTCTTCTTGGCCCTACAAAGGACTGACCCCCTTTCTTCGTTTTCATCATCCAAATCCTTTTTGAGTCTGCCCACTCTCCTTCTGCATCCAATGCCGTATCCACCACATCAGCAAATGTAGGGAGGCGCAAGGGTAACACTTTACCTCTAATAATAGGGTCTAAACCCCACTCGAATTTTCGTGCTTTCTCTCCCTCATCTACGACGTATTGGGCTGCGTATCGCGCTAGCTCTTCAAACTTGGCTACATACTGAGTCACTGACATCTCACCCGGTTTCAAAGTTTGAAATTGCCAAATCTGCTCTTGTCTAACTGTGTTTGGGAAATATTTTCTTAGAAACAATTCTTTGAACTGAGCCCAAGTCATGCTTGTCATGTCCCGAGAATTTTTCATCAAGGACCACCAATGATCCGCTTCTCCTTCTAGTTGATAACTTGCCAGGGCGATCTTGTCTGTATGCACAGTAATACCCATGGTTTCCAACATCTTTTCTATTTGACGAATCCAGCTCTCAGCGACTCTCGGGTCAGGCTCACCTGTGAACACCGGCAGTCTTTGCTTTCTGAACTCAGATAACAAATAAATCCGCTCATTTGGTTGCGTTCTTCTAAGCCTTCCTAACTCTTCAAGAATCTGGTTACCGACTGGTCTTGGCAACTCCTCAGCAGGAATAGGTCTACCGCAGTTAACGCCTTGATTGCGAGCTGGACGTCCTCGTCGGCGTCTTACTTGCTCGTTTGCTTCCACATTGTCCGCCATCTGCCAAGTTTGTGGGTAATATAAGCTTAGGGTTGTTGTAAAAGCAAAGAGGTGTTCAATAAATAGTCTAATTTAATGAGGTTCGAGGTGTATGAAATTTATGTATATATATATATTTTTTTTTCTAAAAGGATGCTGCAATTAAACCAAGTAAAATAAAATAAAATAATATACAATACACTTAAAATAACCAACTAGATATTTTATATATACGCATATAACTTCTTCTTACAAAAGGTTACACTATCTAGGTTAGCGTGTAGCGTGTATACACCAAAACAAAACACGCTTCAACCACACAAAACACTATTTACAAAGGTACACAAAAAGGTTTGTCCCACGACTACTACAGCCCTAAGTCAAACGATTCCTCTGGGTCTTCTTCGGGGTCTTCTTCGGGATCTTCTTCGGGATCCTCTGGTGGTAAAGGAGCATATGTTGGGGAGGCTGGAAACTGCTGAGCCGGTGTAGGGGTGTACTCTGACGACACCTCTATAGGGAATGCAGGGGAAGCTCCAGGAAGTACTGAGACAAACGGAACCTCTAACTCAGGATGATGAGAGCCACAGCTCTCGGGTCCAACGCGGCGCATCACTGGACGCGGATCCTAAGTCAATACCTCTTGCCTAAGCTCAGCAAAAGTCTGATCATTCCGCTCTATCTGAAGAGCGAACCTAAGCTCCCTGTATTTGCACTGGAGGCGTCGACGTACCAACGCTCGTCTTGCTTGCGCGGTATAGTATGAAAAATCCTCTTCTGTTTTCCGAATGGCTTTCTTTATCACGCGCTCCGCTCCTAATTGACACCGTCGGTTAAGTCTTTGCGGGCTAACAGCGACTGCCCGTCTGTTCTGGAACCGAAAAACTCCCCAGTTATCAACGCTTTCTGATGTAGAATCCATCCTATGGTAGGTAAACAAAAATTTTTTTTTTTTTTGTCCACCCTTAGTATAATGGTAACAGAAAATAGTAATGTGAAAGGCAAGGATATCTAAAATCACAAGTCAACACGCGTGGGTTAAGGGTTGAACCTAGGGCTCTGATACCAATTTGTCACGCCCCAAGATTTGAGACCGCAAGAGAAATATATAAAGTACAATTCAAATAAAAGAGATAACCACAATATGTTCATATACTCATACATACAAGCAGAGTTATAACATAGATAACTGATTTGAGTTCCACTAGAGGTTTACAAATATTGTCAAACCAAAGGTAAAAGAAGAGAGAACACAAAAACAAACTACTAGTCTAAAATTTTCAAGTGAACCACGGTTCTAAAACTTCATCTTGATTGTCTTCGGGATAACCTTCCCCGTCGTAAGCTGCTTCTTCACCTGGCATGACACGCCATGAGCTTGGAATGCCCAGTAAAAACACACACACCCCCATATTTTCTATCAATCAATCATACACAAAACAAATCAAGTAACATAACATACTTACATTAAGGTTTTATGAATTAGTAGTTAGACTAGGCGTTTAGGACCCCCCAAAGAGATCCTTCTACCCAACCACAAGGATTGAACACCAGATTATTTAGAACTCCCCCTTTTGCTGCTTTGCAGACCTTACCACCTATGCCCACCTCCGATTATTTACCTGTCGGTGGCATTGGTGGACCTCAAAAGGGACGGCCAACAAGTGGGCTCGCTTACACCCAAATTGTGCCTCGGGCTCGCTTACACCCTGCACGTACCATACCAAAGGGCTCGCTTACACCCTACACATACCATACCAAAGGGCTCGCTTACACCCTGAAACCACCGCGTAGAGTCTGAATACATCCAGGTCAACCTAGGGGCTCGCTTAAACTGCTTATGCAAGACTTAACTCATTTGGTATTAACCTCATCATAATCCATGTCATGCATATGTATAAAATTGTTTTAAAACACTAAGGTAAACGTCACCCATTGCCAACCCCTTACATTTCCCGTTTATTAGATCTTTTGCCAGGTAAGTTAGTCACATTCGGTAATTCGGTCATCTAAACGAGTATAAGAAAAAAACATACTAGAGGAAATATAGTCCATGATCATCATACATAAGTATAGTTAAGCAAGAACATAACATTAAAGAGGTTTGAAACATTTAGAGACAAATCACATAGTAGAACACAATTTCCAGCACCGGTCGGTCCTGTAGGGCTAACAAGAACGCTTTGGTAAAAATACTTCGAGGTCAAATTAGGGGCTGAAATTGCACAGAAATAATAATTAACCTGTCCAGTTTC
This sequence comes from Camellia granthamiana, assembly GCA_036172215.1. Lineage (NCBI taxonomy): Eukaryota > Viridiplantae > Streptophyta > Magnoliopsida > Ericales > Theaceae > Camellia > Camellia granthamiana. Next base: position 23,183,054 of record CM069908.1, on the reverse strand, counting down.
AATTCCGATTCACAGAATGTGCATAGCACCTCCAGAAATTCATCCATAAGCTATATTCAAAAACCTGTCCAGATTTGTCACCCATTGGGAAAACTAGCGTTTCTCTCAATCTACCCGATGGTTTTCACTCAAATAAAATCTATTGCAAAGAGGACTCAGAGTTCTAAAGTTTGACAAAAGAACCAACACGAGATGATTTTTCTAGAATTTTATAAAATTACTAAAACTGGACTGTTATTCAGAGATTCAAGACCAGATTTTTCAACAAATTATCCAAGCCCTAAAAACACCCAATTAAGGGCTCATAAAATTGTCACAAGCTCTAAACACACCAAAGATCTTACAATAAATTCAGATTTGACAAATAAACATGTTTGATATTTCTTTTAAATATTAGAAATTTCAGCAGTGCATATTTTGAATAAAATTGTAAGACAATGTCACCAATTCACACCCACACATGCATACACACCAAAAACTCAATTAACCATTAATATATAACCCAAGGGAGCATCTAGACAATAGGATGAGATGGGCAAAAAAATATATATTTGAGAAGACAAGGGAGAAGTGTATTTTTTTACCTTCAAGAAGCCTTTCTTTTTTTTTCTTCTTCTCACTTCTCTACTCCCCTTGACTTCCCTTGAGCAAACTTTCCCTCTCTCACCCTCTCCTTGAGCTAAAGAAAACCGTGGGTGTGGATTTGGACAACTCTCAATTTATATACTATGAGGTACCTTAATGGCTAAGACAATAAAATATCTAGATTTCTTATTTTATTTTATTTTATTTGTTCTTATCCAATCACTTCCACCAACATATTATATATATATATATTTAACTATGCATATATCCAAATAAACAATATTATTCTATTCAAATAAATAATTAATGAAAGATCAATAATTAAAACATTAGACATAAGAATAAAATGTGTGAATTAATTTAGAAATTTTGAGGTAAATAAATAAAACCAGGTTTTAGGATAGTTCCAATCATAAAGTGGTGTTCTATGATTTAATTATGGTAACACACGGAGAAATTATTCTTTACTTGGGCCCTTACACAGATTTTTACGGAACTAGGGTTAAAATACTATTAACCTAAGGCTCAGGGTTTCAAGTGTAGTTAAAAAAAATAGGGTCTCTACAACCTATCCCCCTTAAATAAATTTCGTCCTCGAAATTAGATCGTACCTTACGTCCCAAATAGTTTTGGGTAATTTGCCCGCATCGCATCTTCACGTTCCCAGGTGAACTCTTCAATACCATGGTGACGCCAGAGTATCTTAAGAAGGTGAATTGTCTTCCCTCGCAAATTCTTTTCTTGTCTGTCTATAATTGCTACAGGTCTCTCTTCAAAGGTAGCGTCCTCATTGAGTTGGATTTCTTCCCAGTTGATGATGTGAGAAGGGTGCATTATGTACTTTCGCAACATAGATACATGGAAAACATCATGTACTCCAGCCAACTGTGGGGGTAAAACCAATTTGTACGCAACCTCTCCAATTTTCTGAAGGATTTCGAAGGGTCCAATATATCGAGGTGATAATTTTCCTTTCTTTCCAAAACGAATGATCCCTCGGCGGGGCTGAATTTTTAGGAAAACATAATCACCGGCAGCGAAGGTTAGTGGTCTTTTGCTTTTATCTGCATAACTCTTCTGACGATCTTGAGCTGCCATTAATCTTTGTCGAATAAGTTTCACCTTTTCTGTAGTTTCTTGCACGATCTCTGGGCCCAATAGACTCACTTCTCCAACTTCAGTCCAACAAACTGGTGATCTGCAAGGCCGACCATACAGTGCTTCGAATGGAGCCATGCCAATACTAGCCTGGAAACTATTGTTGTATGTGAACTCTACCAACGGTAGGTGTCGCTCCCAATTCCCCTTGAAATCCATCACACAAGCTCTTAACATGTCCTCCAAAGTCTGAATAGTACGTTCCGACTGTCCGTCAGTTTGAGGATGAAATGCGGTACTGAAACATAATTCGGTCCCTAACGCTTCCTGCAAGCTTCCCCAGAATCGGGAGGTGAAACGCGGGTCCCGGTCGGACACAATTGATACAGGAATTCCGTGCAATCGGACAATTTCTTTAATGTAGAGATGACTCAGCGATGTCAAAGTGTCAGAGATTTTATATGGCAAAAAGTGCGCAGTTTTCGTCAAACGATCAACTATAACCCATATAGCATCATATCCTCTCGGTGACCTGGGTAGTCCAGTAACGAAGTCCATTGTTACATGCTCCCATTTCCATTCTGATATCGGCAAGGGCTGAAGCATCCCCCCAGGTCGCTGGTGTTCTGCCTTTACTTGCTGACACGTAAGGCATCTGGCTACAAATTGAGCCACATCTTTCTTTATTCCCCTCCACCAATATTGACGCTTTAAGTTTTGGTACATTTTCGTCCCTCCTGGGTGCACTGCGAACACTGAATGGTGGAACTCCTTCAGAACTTTTTCTCTAAGCGACTCATCTTGTGGTACAAACACTCTACCCTGATGTCTCAAACTTCCATCTGAATGAATCGTCCAATCAGATATAGAATCGCCGGATGCTATTTGTGCCTTTATGAACGCCACCTCTTGATCATACTTCTGTGACTCTATTACCTCGTTCAGTAATTTGGGTGTAGCGATTTGAGCGCCAAGGTATACCTTCTCGTCCTGAGCTTTCATCTGTACTCCAAACTCATTAAGTGTTCCGACCATGTTCCATTCCTTGAGTGCCAAGCTAGCAATAATTCCCCGGTTCTTGCGACTCAGGGCATCCGCCACCACGTTAGCTTTGCCAAGATGATAGGATAGAGTAAAATGGTAATCTTCGAGGTACTCTAGCCACCGTCTTTGTCTCATGTTCAAGTCCTTCTGCGTGAACAAATACTTCAAGCTCTTATGGTCCGTGAAAATCTCAAATTGTTCACCATACAAATAATGACGCCACTGCTTTAACGCAAAAACCATTGCTGCCAACTCTAGATCGTGTGTCGGATAATTCCTTTCATGCGGTTTCAGTTGCCTGGAGCCGTAAGCCACCACTTTCTCTTTTTGCATTAGCACACAGCCTAACCCATCCTTGGATGCGTCGCAATATACCGTATATCCTATGTCTCGCTCCGGAATGATGAGTATTGGGGCACTAGTCAATCTCCTCTTGAGTTCTTGAAAGGATTGTTCACATGCTTCGTTCCAATCGTATTTTACCCCTTTTTGCGTTAGACGAGTCATTGGCTTAGCTAGTTTAGAAAAGTCTTGAATAAACCGTCGGTAATAGCCGGCCAACCCTAAGAAACTACGAACTTCGAATACTGAGGTTGGCTGCTTCCAATCTAATACTGCTTCCACCTTGGCCGGGTCTACGGCGATTCCATGCTCCGACACGACGTGTCCCAAAAATGTGACTTCCTTCAACCAGAACTCGCATTTACTTGCTTTTGCGTACAGCTGGTTGTCTCTTAAAACTTGGAGAACTACTCTTAAGTGTTGCTCATGTTCCTCTTCCGATGGTGAATAGACTAGAATATCGTCGATAAACACCACCACGAACTGGTCCAAGTACGGAGTAAAAATCTTATTCATGAAGCTCATAAACACGGCTGGCGCATTGGTTAATCCAAAGGGCATTACCACAAATTCGTAATGGCCATATCGGGTTCGGAAAGCAGTTTTTGGTATGTCATCATCAGTGACCCGCAATTGATGATAGCCAGATCTAAGATCAATCTTTGAATAACACTTCGAACCTCGAAGTTGATCAAAAAGGTCATCAATCCGTGGAAGTGGATATCGGTTCTTAATCGTCACCCGATTGAGTTGCCGATAATCTATGCACAATCTTAGTGTTCCATCCTTTTTCTTTGCAAATAGAACTGGTGCGCCCCATGGTGAGGTACTTGGTCGGATAAATCCCTTGTCCAGTAATTCTTGCAGTTGCGTCTTCAACTCCCGAAGTTCAGCAGGAGCCATACGGTGGGGTGTCAGGGATATTGGTGCAGTACCCGCTTGTAACTCGATACTAAAATCTACTTCACGATGTGGTGGTAATCCTGGCAATTCCTCAGGAAAGACATCAGCGTATTCACAAACTATACGTGGAAGATTTAATTCCGATTGAGCTTCTTCATTAATGATCAAACTTGCTAACCATCCAGCAAGTTATCGATGCCACTGCATTTTACGACTTGTTGTGCTCAGGGAATCCTTTCTATCCCCCTTAAATTGGAAACACGTTCCACTAGGTGTGCAAACCGTCACCCTCTTGCGGTAGCAATCAATCACTGCTTGGTGGGTGGATAACCAATCCATTCCCAAGATTATGTCAAAATCAGACATGTTCATGACCCGAAGGTCACAACTCAAGTGTAACCCTGACACTTCTAATTCACACCCTCGACAGATTAATCCTACCCTAATACTTCCTCCCAAGGGTGATGCAACACGTAAAGTAGTTTCTAAAGGTTCACATTTAAGACCTAATGATTTAACACATGATGTTGATATAAAAGAATGTGATGCGCCAGAATCGAATAGAACGTGAACCCAGGAATTATAAAGTACAATGTTACCTCTAATTACTGATGGATCTTCATTATCTTCCTCTTGGAGAGCAAAAACTCTGCCTGTGGCTTTTTGATTACCAGTTGGTCCAACCTTTCGGTTTCCTCCTGACTTGTTCGTCCATGGCCTTTGCCCGCCAATAACTTGAGCATTTGAACCCCCTGCTTGATTTCCCATCCCAGAAAGTTGAGGACATTCCGACCTCTTGTGCCCTATCTGGTGACAGTGAAAACATTGGATTTGTGTAATAGGTTTGGTTTGTAAACTTCCTTTCTGGCCTTGCTGTGGCAACTGTTGCGACGGTCTGGTGTATGGTGTCCGTACCACATTCCTTCGGTCATTTCTTCTTGGCCCTACAAAGGACTGACCCCCTTTCTTCGTTTTCATCATCCAAATCCTTTTTGAGTCTGCCCACTCTCCTTCTGCATCCAATGCCGTATCCACCACATCAGCAAATGTAGGGAGGCGCAAGGGTAACACTTTACCTCTAATAATAGGGTCTAAACCCCACTCGAATTTTCGTGCTTTCTCTCCCTCATCTGCGACGTATTGGGCTGCGTATCGCGCTAGCTCTTCAAACTTGGCTACATACTGAGTCACTGACATCTCACCCGGTTTCAAAGTTTGAAACTGCCAAATCCGCTCTTGTCTAACTGTGTTTGGGAAATATTTTCTTAGAAACAATTCTTTGAACTGAGCCCAAGTCATGCTTGTCGTGTCCCGAGAATTTTTCATCAAGGACCACCAATGATCCGCTTCTCCTTCTAGTTGATAACTTGCCAGGGCGATCTTGTCTGTATGCACAGTAATACCCATGGTTTCCAACATCTTTTCTATTTGACGAATCCAGCTCTCAGCGACTCTCGGGTCAGGCTCACCTGTGAAGACCGGCGGTCTTTGCTTTCTGAACTCAGATAACAAATAAATCCGCTCATTTGGTTGCGTTCTTCTAAGCCTTCCTAACTCTTCAAGAATCTGGTTACCGACTGGTCTTGGCAACTCCTCAGCAGGAATAGGTCTACCGCAGTTAACGCCTTGATTGCGAGCTGGACGTCCTCGTCGGCGTCTTACTTGCTCGTTTGCTTCCACATTGTCCGCCATCTGCCAAGTTTGTGGGTAATATAAGCTTAGGGTTGTTGTAAAAGCAAAGAGGTGTTCAATAAATAGTCTAATTTAATGAGGTTCGAGGTGTATGAAATTTATGTATATATATATTTTTTTTTTTCTAAAAGGATGCTGCAATTAAACCAAGTAAAATAAAATAAAATAATATACAATACACTTAAAATAACCAACTAGATATTTTATATATACGCATATAACTTCTTCTTACAAAAGGTTACACTATCTAGGTTAGCGTGTAGCGTGTATACACCAAAACAAAACACGCTTCAACCACACAAAACACTATTTACAAAGGTACACAAAAAGGTTTGTCCCACGACTACTACAGCCCTAAGTCAAACGATTCCTCTGGGTCTTCTTCGGGGTCTTCTTCGGGATCTTCTTCGGGATCCTCTGGTGGTAAAGGAGCATATGTTGGGGAGGCTGGAAACTGCTGAGCCGGTGTAGGGGTGTACTCTGACGACACCTCTATAGGGAATGCAGGGGAAGCTCCTGGAAGTACTGAGACAAACGGAACCTCTAACTCAGGATGATGAGAGCCACAGCTCTCGGGTCCAACGCGGCGCATCACTGGACGCGGATCCTCAGTCAATACCTCTTGCCTAAGCTCAGCAAAAGTCTGATCATTCCGCTCTATCTGAAGAGCGAACCTAAGCTCCCTGTATTTGCACTGGAGGCGTCGACGTACCAACGCTCGTCTTGCTTGCGCGGTATAGTATGAAAAATCCTCTTCTGTTTTCCGAATGGCTTTCTTTATCACGCGCTCCGCTCCTAATTGACACCGTCGGTTAAGTCTTTGTGGGCTAACAGCGACTGCCCGTCTGTTCTGGAACCGAAAAACTCCCCAGTTATCAACGCTTTCTGATGTAGAATCCATCCTATGGTAGGTAAACAAAAAATTTTTTTTTTTTGGTCCACCCTTAGTATAATGGTAACAGAAAATAGTAATGTGAAAGGCAAGGATATCTAAAATCACAAGTCAACACGCGTGGGTTAAGGGTTGAACCTAGGGCTCTGATACCAATTTGTCACGCCCCAAGATTTGAGACCGCAAGAGAAATATATAAAGTACAATTCAAATAAAAGAGATAACCACAATATGTTCATATACTCATACATACAAGCAGAGTTATAACATAGATAACTGATTTGAGTTCCACTAGAGGTTTACAAATATTGTCAAACCAAAGGTAAAAGAAGAGAGAACACAAAAACAAACTACTAGTCTAAAATTTTCAAGTGAACCACGGTTCTAAAACTTCATCTTGATTGTCTTCGGGATAACCTTCCCCGTCGTAAGCTGCTTCTTCACCTGGCATGACACGCCATGAGCTTGGAATGCCCAGTAAAAACACACACACCCCCATATTTTCTATCAATCAATCATACACAAAACAAATCAAGTAACATAACATACTTACATTAAGGTTTTATGAATTAGTAGTTAGACTAGGCGTTTAGGACCCCCCAAAGAGATCCTTCTACCCAACCACAAGGATTGAACACCAGATTATTTAGAACTCCCCCTTTTGCTGCTTTGCAGACCTTACCACCTATGCCCACCTCCGATTATTTACCTGTCGGTGGCATTGGTGGACCTCAAAAGGGACGGCCAACAAGTGGGCTCGCTTACACCCAAATTGTGCCTCGGGCTCGCTTACACCCTGCACGTACCATACCAAAGGGCTCGCTTACACCCTACACATACCATACCAAAGGGCTCGCTTACACCCTGAAACCACCGCGTAGAGTCTGAATACATCCAGGTCAACCTAGGGGCTCGCTTAAACTGCTTATGCAAGACTTAACTCATTTGGTATTAACCTCATCATAATCCATGTCATGCATATGTATAAAATTGTTTTAAAACACTAAGGTAAACGTCACCCATTGCCAACCCCTTACATTTCCCGTTTATTAGATCTTTTGCCAGGTAAGTTAGTCACATTCGGTAATTCGGTCATCTAAACGAGTATAAGAAAAAAACATACTAGAGGAAATATAGTCCATGATCATCATACATAAGTATAGTTAAGCAAGAACATAACATTAAAGAGGTTTGAAACATTTAGAGACAAATCACATAGTAGAACACAATTTCCAGCACCGGTCGGTCCTGTAGGGCTAACAAGAACGCTTTGGTAAAAATACTTCGAGGTCAAATTAGGGGCTGAAATTGCACAGAAATAATAATTAACCTGTCCAGTTTCAATTCCAATTCACAGAATGTGCATAGCACCTCCAGAAATTCATCCATAAGCTATATTCAAAAACCTGTCCAGATTTGTCACCCATTGGGAAAACTAGCGTTTCTCTCAATCTACCCGATGGTTTTCACTCAAATAAAATCTATTGCAAAGAGGACTCAGAGTTCTAAAGTTTGACAAAAGAACCAACACGAGATGATTTTTCTAGAATTTTATAAAATTACTAAAACTGGACTGTTATTCAGAGATTCAAGACCAGATTTTTCAACAAATTATCCAAGCCCTAAAAACACCCAATTAAGGGCTCATAAAATTGTCACAAGCTCTAAACACACCAAATATCTTACAATAAATTCAGATTTGAGAAATAAACAGGTTTGATATTTCTTTAAATATTAGAAATTTCAGCAGTGCATATTTTGAATAAAATTGTAAGACAATGTCACCAATTCACACCCACACATGCATACACACCAAAAACTCAATTAACCATTAATATATAACCCAAGGGAGCATCTAGACAATAGGATGAGATGGGCAAAAAAATATATATTTGAGAAGACAAGGGAGAAGTGTATTTTTTTACCTTCAAGAAGCCTTTCTTTTTTTTTCTTCTTCTCACTTCTCTACTCCCCTTGACTTCCCTTGAGCAAACTTTCCCTCTCTCACCCTCTCCTTGAGCTAAAGAAAACCGTGGGTGTGGATTTGGACAACTCTCAATTTATATACTATGAGGTACCTTAATGGCTAAGACAATAAAATATCTAGATTTTTTATTTTATTTTATTTTATTTGTTCTTATCCAATCACTTCCACCAACATATTTATATATATATATATATATATATATTTAACTATGCATATATCCAAATAAACAATATTATTCTATTCAAATAAATAATTAATGAAAGATCAATAATTAAAACATTAGACATAAGAATAAAATGTGTGAATTAATTTAGAAATTTTGAGGTAAATAAATAAAACCAGGTTTTAGGATAGTTCCAATCATAAAGTGGTGTTCTATGATTTAATTATGGTAACACACGGAGAAATTATTCTTTACTTGGGCCCTTACACAGATTTTTACGGAACTAGGGTTAAAATACTATTAACCTAAGGCTCAGGGTTTCAAGTGTAGTTAAACAAAATAGGGTCTCTACAGCTGTTATGTTTTCCGTTTTCTGGTTGTTTGTTTCCTTATTATTGCTTTATTTATCTTTTTGCTAGGTAGTTTAGCACAATTGCTTCACACCAAGCAGATATTCCCCAAGCACTCTGGACTAGAGGTCACAGACTCCATCGATCTGAGGATCTGGTAGACGGACAACCAGTGTTCCACTCATTACCCCCGGTTACTAGACGGAGGGCAGTTAGGCAGAGGATATCACTTCAACAGTCAGTTCAGAGGGCCTTGTCTACCCCACCTGAGTACAGTAGGGATCAGAGTTCTGTTTCTCCCGCAGAGAGGGAACATATACCGGATATTTAGCTAGATCAACAGAACACGGCAGGGATGGAGGAGATGGTGCGTCAACTCCAAGAAAGTATGAAAATCATGCAGCAGGACGCTGTCCGCCAAACGGAATTTGCCAAACAACAGGCCGAGGTCATGGCCCAGCAAGCAGAGCTAATCACCAAACTCCAGCAGCAAGCCGGGGCATCCGCTTCACACCAAGTTCCTCCCCCACCAAGAGTTCCAATACCCGGGGAGACGGCGAATATCCAGAATGTCCAGGAGGATACAGACATCCCGACGAGGCCGGCTCCGCCCTCGATTCTACCTCAACTATCCAAGGCACCCACTCCTATCAATCAACCGGATTCTCCCTTCGAATTCGAGGTGGACCCTACGGCATTAAAAGTGAGCAAGCTTGAAAAGCTGTTCAAGAAATCTCAGAGTGTGAAGTCCATCCCGGACATCGAGGATGGATATACCGATGCAGCCGTGACGCTGCCGGACAGATTTAAGATGCCACATATTGACCGCTTTGACGGGTCCGAGGATCCCATGGTGCACTTACGGCTGTTTTCAGACATATTAAGGCCGATGGGCCTCACCAGACTACAGAAGCTTTCTTTATTTGGCCGGACCCTGTCGGGTGTGGCGGCCATCTGGTACGGAAAACTGGAAGACGATGTTAAGAGGAATTGGGATGAGATGGCCGAGGCTTTTGTCGCCCAGTACTCCTATAATACACAGATCGAGATCACAACCCGTGATCTCGAGATGACTAAGCCGGAGCCTAAAGAGAGTTTCTCTGATTTCATAACCCGGTGGAGGGCCAAGGCCTCAGTGATGACTACTAGGCCCACTGACAAGGATCAGATTCGGATGATTGTGCGCAATCTCCAGCCCAAGCTTATGCAGAAAATGATCGTTCTCTCCTTCCCTACCTTTTCAGATTTACATGAGATAGGGGTACAAATTGAGAATGCGATGAAATAGGGTCTGATTGACCAAGACAGAGAGCAACCCAGGAGAACCTTCAACCGCAACACCAATACAGGCACAAGCAATGCTGCAACTACCAGAGCTTCAAAAGTAAGCATGGTCACCACCAATCCCCTAAGAACCCTTGCAGCTACGCCATTCACCGGTGCGTCCGATAGTAGTTCGCAAACAGCCAGATACCCACCCAAAAACCAAAGAACTTTCACTCCACTATACATGTCCTTGTCCAAGGCTTTAGGAGTTTTGATTAGGAAAGGGCATTTGAAGCCCCTAGCGCCGCGGCCGTTACCAGAAAAACTCCCCCCCCTCCCATAATCCAGCCAAGTATTGCACTTTTCACCAACAGCACGGTCATGACACCGATCAATGCTTCCGATTACGTCATGAGATTCAAGATCTCATCGATAATAGGGTGATTGTGCCTCCAGAGAAACCCAATGTCACAACCAACCCCCTCCCACCACACAACCAAGCTCCACCTCCCAAACGAATCAACTTTATCCAGACCGGGGGAGCAGTAGCGGAGTTCCTAGCCGATCACCCAGTTGAAGGGGGTGAAGCAGTCAAGTACTTATTTCCAGATGAGGCTATTCTGCATATCGACGATGAGTTTTGGATGATGTATTTTGACGGAGCGTCAAACTAGTATGGGTATGGGGTAGGGGTGTTGCTGATAGCACCCGACAAGTCCCGTATCCCTCTAGCATTTAAACTCCGGTTCAAAGTCTCGAATAATGAAGCAGAGTTTGAAGCGTGCATTGCTGGTTTAGAAGCTGCCCTAGAACTAGGGGCAAAGCGGCTAGACGTCATCGGGGACTCGAACCTTGTTATATCTCAAGCTAAAGGAGATTGGAAAGTCAAAGAAGAAAAGATGAGAATGTACCACCAGACCTTGGACTTGTTGATTCCTCGGTTTGAGAAGCTGAACTTCGCTCATCTATTAAGAGAGAACAACAGGTTCGTAGATGCATTAGCAACTCTATCTTCCATGATAGACATTCCTTTTGGAGTCTGGATGCGTCCGATCATCATTGACCAGAAGTTTGTGCCGGCCTACGAGTCGATTGCTGCCATAGAAGAGGTTCAAGATGAGAACCCCTGGTATTACGATGTCTGGAGTTTCTTGGAGAAAGAAGCGTATCCACCAGGGGCAAATGCCAAGGATAAAAGGGCAATCAGAAGAATGGTTGCTCAGTTCATCATCTGCGGGGGTAATCTGTACAAGAGAGGTCATCTGGGAATGTATAAGCTATGTGTCGACATCGAAGAATCGAAGAGCCTGATGAAGGTCATCCATGGAGGAGAGTGCGGAGCGCACATGAACGGGGTGATGCTAGCTCGGAAGATTCTCAGACAAGGTTACTATTGGTCCACCATGGAGGAGAATTGTATCGGCTTTGTTCGGCGATGCCACAAATGTCAGATCCATGCAAACCGCATGAACATCCCGCCGTCAAAGCTATAAAATATGACTTCGCCATGGCCATTTTCAGTTTGGGGAATCGATGTGATCGGGGCTGTCACTCCGAAGGGGTCTAATGGGCATGAGTTCATTCTGGTCGCGATAGACTATTTCACAAAGTGGGTTAAGGCCAAATCTTATGCAGTGTTAAAGGCTTCACATGTTGCGAAGTTCATCAGAAACAACATCATCTGTCGCTACGGGGTCCCAAACGAGATTATTTCAGATAACGGTTCCCACTTCAAGAAGGAAGTGATTGACTTGTTGGAAAAATACAACGTGGCTTTTCATAAGTCATCCACATATCGGCCGCAGACCAATGGAGCAGTTGAGGCCGCCAACAAGAACATCAAACACATTTTGCAGAATATGGTGGAAACCTACCAGGACTGGCCAGATAAGTTGCCATTTGCTCTGTGGGGCTACCGGACGTCAGTTAGAACTTCTACTGGGGCGACTCCGTATTCATTAGTTTATGGGATGGAGGCCGTTCTACCTATTGAAATTGAAGTTCCGTCGTTGAGAGTGCTAGCTGAGTGTTAGATAGCCGAAGCAGATTGGCAGCAGAGCAGATTTGAAGAACTCATGCTCTTTGATGAAAGAAGACTGAAAGCACTGTACCATGTTCAAGGTTATCAGCGTAGAATTGCCAGGGCTTTCAACAAGAAGGTTAAGTCCTGGAATTTGAAAGAAGGAGATTTGGTGTTCAAAGACAACCGAGCTCCCATCCATGACCCTAGGGGCAAGTTTAGACCCAATTGGACTGGTCCTTACATCATCAAGTCTATTTGGTCGGGTGGAGCTGTCGTTCTAATGGACCTAGATGGCCTAGAGTTCTCATAGCCGATCAACATGGACAAGTTGAAGAAATATTACCCTTGAGAGGCTCGCTAGGCCGAAAACCTGAAAGGGCGACCTAGGCAAAAGTTAGAGCATGAAAAATTTGAAATTACAAAAACTGAGCTTGCAAGGTTGAAAACCCGCAAAGGGCGGCCTTGGCAAAAGTTAGAGCGCAGAAGGTGAGGGTTAATACACGAGTGAACCTGAGCCGAACTACGTAAGGCTTGATTCCCATCTTTGGGATACGTAGGCAACTTCATCCTGAAGTCTAGCCATAAACTTTTCCCCGATCAACTTTGTCCATTTGCTCATCTCGGTCATCTTTGTCTATTCAGCATTCAAGAGCTTCGGTTGTGATCTCCGGTGCAGTGCTATTCAAACTAGGGGCAACTTTCCAGTTGCTGGGATCTGGGGTTGTGCATCTCTGTGACAGATCTTAGGTGTGTCCAGTTCTGATCCATATCGAAAATGGTTTTGAAAAGTTTTAATAAAAGTTGATTTTACTCAAATTAATATTTTTACAACTTAGACCATTTTTGGACCAAAGCGGAAAATTTTCAGTACCTACAACCTTCAATTACTTTGATTTCAATACAGAGTTTTCCTACTCTTGAATACAAATTGAAGTTGCTTTTTATTACACTCGTAAAGAAAACTTGAAAGTATTAATAAAGCAATAAATCCGGGGCATAGCTAAGTCAGGTGTTCCTGCGCTCCCTCCCAGAGCTGGTCGAAGCTTCTGACGCCAAAGTGGGCCCAATCTGTGCCTCTTCATTAAGCCAATCTACACACTCGTCAGACAAAGTGCAACTGAAAGTGGGAGCGGGGGCCAAGAGTTCTCTCGTCCTCCACGCTGTGGCATACCGAGCAAACTGCGCGCCTCGGACCGGGAATGTAGCAGGGTACTCTATCCCCTCTAGCGGGCAAGTCTGATCATGGCTGAACTGGTGCTGGAACCGGAAAGGAAAGTAGAACACGCAATGTGTCAGGCCAATCAACTGAATCCCAGGCTGCCGGGACATGCTATAGCTCATTGCCGTTAGATTGAGCCAAGGACAGCGCCAAGCAATGCGGTCTGCGGACAAATTGCACATCCAATCAAACCACCATCCCTCATCAAGGGCATCAACTAGGTGACGTCGGAAGAAATAGCCGCGAGCTGAGTATGCTGGGCAAGAGTCCACAACCTGCAACTTATCCATCAACCACACCTGGGGAGGGATGAAAAATGAGAGATTAAAGAATAGAGAGATGTACGATGAGAGAAAAGTGAGAAAAGGGTTTTGTGAGAAAAACCGAACTTGAGGGTCAAGTGATGTGAGCAATATACATGTGAGATAAGGTGGGAAACATTACCTGCAGCAGTAGTGGACTCCCCACAAATCTGGTCGTCTCTCGGCGATGAAAAACATCCAAGCCCATCAATGTCTCGGCCAATGACATGGCAATGCAACTTTTGCCTTCCCTTAAGCCTTGGGCAACCTCAATCAACCGGACACTAGATCCTCCGGACCCTGAGGCAAGCAAGAAATGAGATAGCATGCACAAACAAAGGGCATGTCGCCGAAAGCCTTGCCAATGATGGTCACCACGGTCGCCGACATCAGAAAATTGACAAATCAAACTCGGAATATCCAGCATTTCGTCACAAATCAAAGATCGAGCATCATGCATAGTAAGCCCACACATTCGTCCTAAGGCTTGGGCGTGGCCAAAGCGAAGCTGGGGCAAGATTTCCTCGTTGCGCTCGGACTCCATCAAAGCCTGGAAATCTTCGAAAGTAGGACACACCTCTTGCCCGCCAAAGCTAAAGACGTGTGTTACCGGATTCCAGAACCTTGCCGCGGCATGTAGAAACGGAAAATGCAGCGGGGTGCGACTCAACGTGAATAGTGCATTTATGCCAAAACCTTGGAAATTTAGCTTTTCCAAGCCATCCAAGTCGGCAATCCAGTTTGTGAGATTTTGAGAAAGAAACTCTTCCATTTGGTACCAACCAGTGTTGAAGTGAGGAAAGCCACAAAGCTGGGGATTTTGTAGAAGATAAGATGTGAGTGGAAGACAGGTGGCAGCATTCTGGTGGTCCTTGCCGTTTTTGGCCGATCGGCCAAAAATAATGCCGTCCGACCATCACTTTGGCCGGTCGGCTGGTAATTATGGCCGATGGCCATTTGTGATGGCCGATGGCCTCTCCCTTTGGCCGATGGCCTTCCTTCTTATCCTCAGAGCTGTTTGTTTGCTGAGGGTGCTGAGAACTTGTGACTGATTCCATTTCCGGTGCCTCGGGTGATGATTTTGCGAAGTCACACCTATTTGCTTATCGAGTTGTTGTACATTTTCTTATTGAGTTGTATTTCGTCGTCTTTAAGTCTTTGTTTTGCTTATCGAGTTGTATTCACACTTGGTTAGCTTATCAAGTTCTTTGTTTTGATTATCGAGCTATTTTTGTCGTTACTCGGTTCACTACCTGATTATTACGATGCAAGTGCTTAATTTTCAAACAGAGGTTCAAGTCTCATTTACATTGTTATGTAATGCGATGCGATGCAATGCGATGCATAAAATGTACAAATGCAACACTTTTTGAACAAAATAGTTGTTTCATTTCCATCATGTCTTTTGCAAAAAGTACATAGTTTTGAGAAAGTAAAACCTGCCTGAGGCAGTACAATGTGCTTAAACTACCAGTAAAAAGAAAGGTAAAGCAAAAAAGGGTGAAAAGCAACAAAATGTCTGAACAGGGCAAAGAAAAGAAAAAACAGCAGAATGTCTGGATCAATATCGGTGGCCTCCCCTTGTGGTCGATGTACCTCCCATATTCTTGTTTGGGTCAGTTATGTGGTTTGGCGCCTTCATTACCCAAGACAGTGCAAGAAGGTGCACTTTTGAAACCTTAACCGGCCTTCGTGTTGACCTCGAGCCGTGTCTTCTATGTGCGATGCTCGGTGCGTGCAAAGTGCATCCTTTCTCGTATCCTTTTGTATCTTGCGAGTTCCGCAGATCGCTTTAAACTTGTTATATTACAATGCTTTGTTATAACTGGAATAAGCGCACTCGCTACGCGTCTTTCTTTGAACAATGCCTCGTCTTGTTTTGGTTGCATCTCAATACCGCGAATAGCATGGCTTCACCATACTTATGCTGAACATTATTTACTCTTTGCTTTACACATTGCATGCGTTTCTGCGTGTGCTTTACTTATATCTGTTCATGCATTTTCTAGGAGGATACACATTGTATGCGTTGTTGCGTGTACTTTACTTACATGTGTTCATTCCTGCTATACACATTGTATGCATTGTCACGTGTACTTTACTTACATGTGTTCAAGTTCCTTATTATACACATTGTATGCGTTGTCCCGTGTACTTTACTTACATGTGTTCAAGTTTCTTATTATACACATTGTATGCGTTGTCGCGTGTACTTTACTTACATGTGTTCAAGTTCCTTATTATACACATTGTATGCGTTGTCGAGTCTACTTTGCTTACATGTGTTCAAGTTCTTTATTATACACATTGTATGCGTTCTTGCGTGTACTTTACTTACATGTGTTCAAGTTCCTTATTATACACATTGTATGCATTGTCGCGTGTACTTTACTTACATGTGTTCAAGTTCCTTATTATGCACATTGTATGCGTTGTGGTGTGTGCTTTACTTACATGTGTTCAAGTTCCTTATTATACACATTGTATGTGTTGTCGCGTGTGCTTTACTTATATGTGTTCAAGTTCCTTTTATTTTCACACATTGCATGCGTTTCCGCGCATGCTTTACTTACATGTGTTCATATCTTTCTATACACATTGCATGTGTTACCGCGTGCTTTACTTACATGTGTCTATTCCTTGTCACACATTGTACACGTTGTCGCGTGTGCTTTACTTATATGTGTTCAAGTTTCTCTTTATTACACATTGTACACGTTGTCGCGTGTGCTTTACTTACATGTGTTCAAGTTTCTCTTTATTACACATTGTACACATTGTCGCGTGTACTTTACTTACATGTGTTCATAATTATCTTCACCTTCACACATTGTACACGTTACCGCGTGTACTTTACTTACATGTGTTCATAATGATCTTCACCTTCACACATTGTATGCGTTGTCGCGTGTGCTTTACTTATATGTGTTTGTGCCTACCTAGCATTGTTATGCTTGTTTTAAATCGCATTGTTGTCCGTCTTACTCGACTTGCGTTGTCGCGCATGCCCTCCTTGCATTGTTTTGCATCCAATCTGCATTGTTATGCGTCGTCCTTGGGTCGCATCGTCTTGCATCCTCCCACTTGCGTTGTCTCGTACATTACTTGCATTGTTATGCACATTTCACCTGCGTTGTCACGCACTTCTCACTTGCATTGCTACGCATGTTTTCTAACGATGTTGTACCTGTTAAGTTTTCTTTCTTTTTCAGGCACGATATTGTATGTACGGTTCATTTAAAGCTGGCACGACCAGACGAACCGCACAGGTATTGTATTCTCCGCGTGAGACGTAGCGAGAATTAAATAATTCTCTTACATCCTTTCTGCATTGTAATGTAGTTTGGTTTTTGGCTTGCTTAAAACTGTTGCATGTTATGCCTCATTACAGCTTTCTTTGCATGATCATAAGTTATGTTCGGCATCGTGCATGTTCCTTGCATCTTGCCCCTACCTACGGGCACATACTTTTGCTATCTTGTATGCTTGTCTAAGTCTTCGGCCTCGTCAAAAATGGGTCGTCTCCGGGCTTTGACATTCACTCCCGTCATTGTTATGACTTTCGAGTTCTGTCAAAGAGGGGCAACTGTAGACACCCCATTTTTGACCGTCCTCAAGACTTGGACGTCACCGTTTGAACACTCGGTGATCATCCATGTTCGTGTTCGTTTTGAGTTCTCGGAGGTCCCGGCCGCGCGCCTTACCTCAAGACCTCTCAACTTGACTGTTTTGTGCATTTGTTGTGGACCAAGCATTTGTGTTTCTGCTTTAAGGGAAAAGGGTGGTTGTTTTGCTATTTCCTCAACCCACCAGCCATGGTCTGAGGTCACCAGCCATGATTTCTTACTACCGGCCAATTGTATTGGCCGACCGACACTGTATTTGGTCGGCCAGCCATGTGTGTTGGTCGACTGGCCCCTTTGTCTGGCCGAGACCTTTTCTTTGCCTTTTTTAGGCATTGTACATGCCAGCTGTGCCAGCCGGTGAGCACAAATCCTGCCCTCCATACACGTGTATGGAGGGATTTCATTCTTGTTTAGCTTCTCTTGGAAGCTTTGCAAATTGGTTTTTTTATAAAAGGAGGGCCTCCCCTCCCTTTCCAGAGGTTGATTCATCTGATATACAAGATATATATCACTCTCTCTCTATATTTCCCCCTCTCTCTAGTTGTGTGTATAATAATGTTCAAAAGTGTGTTTTTGTTCCTATTTTTGTACTAAGGCACCTAGTGTTACACTATACTTTGGTTACTGAGGTGTTGAGGGGTTGATTTCAGAGTTTTTGAGTTGGTTTTGACCAAAAGGAGGTGCTGGAGTTGGTGTTCTTGAAGTGTTCTTCAAGGGTGAGAACTTACCATTTTATTCCCCATTTTTGCTTAAGGTTTTAAACCTATTTGCATATTGTTTCAAGCTTAGTGTATAACTGATAAAAGTTCTGTATTTTCATGTTTGTTATAGTAGCTTAAGGTCACTTTGGTGTTTGGGGTTGTTTGCCCCCTCTTAGGCCTTGTTTGGCCCCTTTTGTGCCTTCCTCTTTAGGCTTTGGAACCCTTCGTGTAATGACCTTCCCACCACTGAAATCCATAGGATTTTCAGTGGTGGAGAAGTGGTTTTGAGGTCTTGTATAGGGGAGGGACATCCCTCTCCCCTTATGACTCATTTGCTTGCATTTAGGGCTCATAAAGGTAGCATGTTTGCATAGTTTTATTTGGCTCCATTTCAGAGGGTATCTAGTGTTAGTTTATCATGTTAGACCTCTGTTTCATGTTGGTTCGATGGCCTATTGTATGCATCATGCACTTCCTTTGTAATCCCCTTTATTGTCATAACATGTACCATGCATTTAGACCATCATGCTTGCATGTTTTAGCTTGACTTCATGAAGCTTTTAGCCATGTTGTGACATGTTTAAGTTCTGTTTGGTGTTGATTCAGTCATGTTTGCCATGTTTTGTATAGCCACCATGTATCCTAACTTGTTAGCCTTAAGTGTGTGAGTCATGAGCATGCTTTATTTGGATTATTTCAGTGATTTGGAATCACTTATCATGCTATTTCAATCCATGCTCCATGCTTGTATGCTTGCATTTACCATCCTTTTAATGCCTTGAAGAGTTGTTCTTTTATGCCTTAAAATAGGTCATTGTGCATGCCTCTTTGTTTAAGTCTTTGGGCTGCCATATCAGTGGGTTTTGGGGCTCCTTTTGGCACATTGTAACTCTGATTTTCCTTGATTAAGTCATGCCATGCTTGGTTGTAATGGGTGTACTGCAAATCCCTCTTTTGGCCTTGTGTACGCTTTGTTTTGTACTTGTCTTGCTTAGCATGTTTTGGCCTTATTCCATGCATGCTCTAGCCTTATTTTGGTCTGCCCTAAGACTGTTTTAAGTCATCTTGGCTCTTTGGGGCTTGGTTGATATGGCCATGGTTCGAACCCTTTTGTTAGCCTTGAGTTTTGGGCTTTGTTGCATGCCTTACTTGCATGGTCTGGTCGATTTGGCATCATCCTTTACACATTTTCAGAGCTTGTCATGCTTGTGATTTGTCCATATTTGCCACTTCTTAATGTGCTTGAGAGTCGACTCTTTTCATGCCTAAGTGTTGGACCTTCACATGTGCACGTTTGGGTGTGTTTTGTCCCTCATTTCTTGGTACTTTGGCCGCTGTTTTGGTACGGCTGAGGCCTATCCATACTTAGTGTAAGTCCATAGATCATGCACTCATGTATTGTTGTAAGCTAACCGCATTGCATGTCATCACATCCTTGTGGTTAGTGTCATTATTGCATGCCTATCACTTTGTATACTTGCATCCCTATTATGCTACCATGTTGTTTGCATGTTAAATTACATTGTTCACGTTGCATGGCATTAATTGCATGTTTCGCATTGTTTTTGGCATACATGCATCGCATTCTTGTTTGGTTTGGGGTGTCAAACCAAACATGAGGACCAAGGGACGTTTCGTACTTAAAGTGACGAAATGTGCCTCAATCCTCGGTCGCCGACACTCTTGACCCAACATGATAGAGTGTGTAGCATTCATTTGTTTGTTGCATTCATTCTATATTGATAGGCACCTTTGACATCTTTGGCCGTCATGCATCGAAATGCGTGATTGGTGGCCCGAGGGTCGAGGGCCACACTCTCTTGAGTCCATAGCATGATAGGGAGGGTGGTCGTGCATACATTTGGCTTGTAAATTCCATGCCATGCACTGTCTGTCCTCTGTTGCAGCAAAACCAGTGTTCTGCAGGAAGAAATGGCCGGTCGGCCAAGTTCAGTGCCAGCCGACTACCAAAATGAAGCCTGTGATCCCATTTTTGGTCGATAACCATATTTCCATGGGCGGTGGTGTTTTCCCTTGGCCGGTGGCATCCCAATGTTCTCATGGAGTGGTTCAGAAGCAACCTTAGGATTTTCACAATTCTCAGAGGTGCAGAACAGTGCAAACAGAGGCAACATGTGGCATGGCAATGGGTTTCCGAGCAAGGTGAATCGAGCATGCATCATCCAATCATTTCGAGGCGGAGCTATGGCGGCCTTTTGAATTTCATACTTAGTTTATTTTGTAATTAATTTGTTAAGTAATTAAGGGTCTGTAATAATTAATTAGCTAGAGTAGTTAATTATTTATTTGGCTTGCATTATTCTTTCGGACCCTCCGCGAGAGGGCGAACTTTGTAATAAGTGTGCGTGTGTGTGATGCATGTCTTCCAACCCCACGTCTTTTTCCCTTTTATTTACCAGCTTATGATGGTTAGTTTTAGGGCATGTTTCAATTACCATCCTTATGCTTCGCATGTTTGCATTCATTCATTTGTCTTGCATACACTGGACTCGGCGCATCATACTAACTGTATTGTATTTCAATTCCAAGTTGAATACATGTATCGATTGTTGCATCTCATATGCCATCTTAGAATAGCCGAGCCTATTGTAGTTGCATTTTTGCATGTGTTGCATTAGCCATCTTAACATGAACTAGGATCATGCATTGATTACTAACTAGTTTCTGTTTTGGCTTGGAGTACTCGGTGAGTGTTTATGCTTTAGCATCCTTGCATGTGTGTGAGTGACTGCCATGATAGCATGCTTGCCATGAGGCTAACTACTTATGTGATATAACTACCTGAATGCCTGTGGGTGAAGGTTGGATTATCTGAATTGGAACAATTTATTGAATGCGAGTTTTAAGCCCACTTGAGAGTGGCAAAATCATGTTTTCTAAGCCCACTTGAGAGTGGCAAAATCCGCATTTTAGCCTACTTGTGAGTAGCAAACTGTTTTCAAAAACAAACATGAAATGTTTTGTTCCAACTCAAACGATCCAGTCTATACTTGTATGTTGTGTGCATCATATAGTAATCCTAGGCTAATAACCGGAATAAGAGCACATAATGTTTTCAAAACTCGATATCATGGTTAGTAGAAGTCGATCTTTGATCGGACCAGCGAGGGTGCTCACGAAGTGACCTTCCCCAATCGTACCCAAGTTCCCGAGCCGAGGCAACTTTGGTGATGACGGACACGTGGCCTTAGGCACGAGTCAGGGTTTCCTAAATTCCCCCAAAATAAAATATTTAGGTAGCGACTCTGTATCTGGCAAAGCAGTCCATGTTTGGCACTTCTTTCTAAAAATCTGTTTTTCAAAACAATTTGCCGGATGTGGATTCTTTGGTGATTTATCGGTCTCGCATTGCACTTTGCGGGATTAGATTCAGAACCGTGACATTCGAGTCCGAACTGCAGTGAGCCCAATGAACAAAACGAGATTTCTCCCGGGACGTTCGAGCGCGTCTATAGTTCCCAATGCCTCTTGAAGGCCCTGCCACAATCGGGCAGTAAAACGAGGATCCTTATCCGACACAATGGTTACTGGAACCCCATAAAGTCGATCTATCTCTCTAACATACACCTCTGCTAAGTGCTCAACTGAGTCGCCGATATGCATCCGGATGAAATGCGTAGACTTAGTCAACCTATCAACAATCACCCATGTGGCGTCATTACCCCGCTGCGTTCTAGGAAGCCCAACTACGAAATCCATGGTAACATGCTCCCATTTCTACTCAGCTATTGATAAGGGTTGCAACAAACCCGCTGGTCTTTGGTGTTTGGCCTTCACTCGTTTACAAGTAAGGCACTTCGATACAAAGGATGTGACATCCCGTTTCATACCCCTCCACCAAAATTGACGGCTAAGATCACGATACATTTTGGTGCCTCTCGGATGTGCCGCAAGGGGTGAGTGATGGAACTCCCGAAGCACTTCCTCTCTACAAGATGTAGGTACGAAAAAACGGCCTAGGTAACGTACACTCCGATCCGAGTGAATGTTTAAACCCTTCTCTTTCTTCCCGTTGGAGATTCTACCACGAATTGACTCCACTTCACGGTCTCCTTGTTATGCCTCTATAACTTTGCTAATCAGGGTGGGTTAAGCACTCAAAGCAAACAATGTTACACCCTCTTCGGACTCACCCAAGTGCAATTCAAACTTGCCAATTTCACCCAACATAGCCCACTCCCGAATGGCCACACTCGCCAAACTACTCACGGATTTCCGACTCAAGGCGTCGGCCACTACATTGGCCTTCCCCGGATGATAGTGCAACTCAAAATCATAATCCTCCAAAAACTCCATCCACCTCCGTTGACGTAAGTTCAAGTCTTTTTGGGAAAACAAATACTTTAGACTCTTATGATCGGAGAAAACCTCAAACTTCTCGCCATACAAATAATGCCTCCAAATTTTCAAGGCAAACACTACTACTGCTAACTCTAAGTCATTGGTTAGGGTAATTCTTCTCATGAGTTTTCAATTGCCGTGAACCATAGGCTACAACCTTTCCCCCTTGCATCAAAACACAACCGAGCCCATCCCGAGACGCATCACAATAGACAGTATAGCCCAACCCTCTTTCTGGAATTATCAACACTGGTGCGGTCGTCAATCTAGTTTTAAGCTCTTGAAAAGACTCTTCACAAGCCTCACTCCATACAAACTTAACCCCCTTTCTAGTCAATCTAGTCAAGGGCGCGGCCAGTCTAGAGAAGTCCCTCACAAAATGTCGATAGTACCCCGCCAATCCCAAGAAACTCCGAATTTCAAAAACATTTTTAGGTTGCTCCTAATCTTGTACAGAGTCTATCTTTGAAGAATCTACAGTTACCCCTTCTCTTGACACCACATGGCCCAAAAACTTCACCTCGGTGAGCCAAAACTCACATTTCTCAAATTTGGCATACAATTGATGCTTCCTAAGCAAATCTAGCACTACCCCCAAGTGAGCCTCATGTTCCTCCTCAAAAATCAAATAAATTAGGATGTCGTCCACAAAGACGACCACAAAATGATCCAAGTATTCCCTAAAAATTCGGTTCATCAAGTCCATAAAGGAAACCGGTGCATTAGTCAATCCAAAAGGCATGACGAGGAACTCATAGTGGCCATAACGCATACGAAAGGCAGTTTTCTGGATGTCCTCCTCCCAGACTCTCAACTGGTGGTACCCTGATCTTAAGTCTATCTTCGAGAAGCAACAAGACCCTCTAAGTTGGTCAAACAGGTCATCTATTCTGGGTAAAGGGTATTTGTTCTTGACAGTAACTCGATTCAACTTGCAGTAATCGATACACAACCGCAACGACCTATCATTCTTCTTTGCAAAGAGGGCCAGCGCTCCCTAAGGCCACGTACTAGGGTGAATGAAACCCTTGTCTAAAAGCTCTTGGAGTTGAATCTTTAGCTCATGTAACTCCGCGGGTACAAACCTATATGGTGCCATGGAAATTGGTGCCGTTCCAGGCACTAAGTCAATGGTGAACTCAATCGGTGGAGTGGCAAACTAGTAAGGTCCTCGGGAAATACGTCTGGGGATTCACAAACTGCTCTTGGTAACTCAACACGGGTCCCGTCACTCTCACTATCCAAGAGAGTAGCAAGAAGACCACTAAGCTCGTTCCTACTACGAGGGTCAAATACCGGCGATAAGACCTGATCTACCCTGTCCCCCAGAAAGTAAAAACAATCACCACCTGAGGTGCACACTGTGACCCTCTGACAAAAACAATCAATCACTACACGATATGAAGATAACCAATCCATGCCTAGAATAATATCAAAACTTGACATGTCTAGCAACATGAAAGCAAACGAGAGTCGACACCTGGCAACCTCTATCTCACAACCATGACACCCCTAATCTAAGTCAACAATACCCCCGACTAGTGACTCAACTCTGAGTGAAGACGCTAGCTGTACCACATCTAACCCCAATGCAGATGCGAATGTAGCAGATATGAATGAATGAGACGCACCCGTGTCTATTAATACATTAGCCAAAGAATTACACACAACAAAAATACCTTTCACAACTGAGGATCCCGGCAACTGCTCTGGCGCGGTAACAACATACACGTACCTTTGTGGCCTTTGATCAACCTGCTCATCTCTCGGAGCACAGGTCTGTTGCACTGACTGAGCCGAAGTGGCTTCCTGATTAGCTCGTGAAGTCTGAATTGAGTGAGTCTGCTGATGGCTCTGAGTCTGCCTCGACCCTGATGCACTAGATACGCCTCCCAACTGTAGACAAGCTCTCTTCATATGCCTTGACTGACTGCACTGATAACAAGTAGGCCCATGTCCTCTACTCTGAGACTACTCTGAGATCGGTTAGGTGGTGGTGGTGGCAAAATCTGTTGTCGTCCCCCCTTCTGCGGACATGCAAAGGCCTTGTGACTCGGTTGGCCACATTTGAAGCAAGAAAACCCACTCGGTGCACTCTTCCCTGGGCCCACACTAGGAAAGGGAAAGGTAGATCTAGACTGTAGTGGCTGGGACTGGGATGAAAAAGTGTTACTACTCTTCTTGTTGGGCCTATAGTCTCCCTGTGACCCTTGGTCCCTAGACCTCGAACTCCGAAGCCTCTCCTCCTCAGCCTCCACGGTAATCTCCACATGAGCGGCCGCCTCCACAAGACGGTCATAATTTTGAATCATGTTCCCGGCAACCTTGAACAAGATCTTAGTTCTCAACTTCTTCTTGAACTCAATGCAACGGCGCTCCTCTGTCGCTACCAACTCTGGTGCAAACCGGGACAAACTAGAGAAGGCCGCTTCGAACTCAGCCACGGACATGTTAAGTTGCTTAAGGTCTTGGAACTCCTGCCTCAACCTCTCCATAGCCGTGGGAGGTAGGTGCTTGTCTTGGAAGGCCACCACAAATGCCTTCTATGTCGCTTCTATTCGGCCCTTGGCATACTTCCACTATTGGCCCGCCTCCTCCTTGAGACAGTAACTCGCAAGAGTCACTCCAAGCTCACTGTCTTCGATGTGAAACATCTCAAATGTCTTCACTGTCCTTTCGAGCCAATCATCCACTTTCTTAGGCTCAGGGCCACCATGGAACCCATCCGGCTTGGCCCGCAAAAACTCCATCGTGAGTAAACTCACTATAGACATCCCCGAACGTCCCGGGAGGGAATCCCGTTTTGTTCATTTGGGCTCACTACAGTTTGGACTCAATGTCACGGTCCTGTATCTAATCTCGCAGAGTGCAATGCAAGATCGATGAATCATCAAAGAGTCCAAATCCGGCAAATCGTTTTGAAAAACAGATTTTTAAAAAGAAGTGCCAAACATGGATTACTTTGCCAGATACAGAGTCACCACCTAAATATTTTATTTTGGGAAAATTTAGGAAACCCTAACTCGTTGCCTAAGGCCACATGTCCGTCAACACCAAAGTTGCCTCGGCTCGGGAACTTGGGTACGATTGGGGAAGGTCAGCTATGAGCACCCCCGTTCGCCCGATCAAAGATCGGCCACTACTAAACATGATATCTTGTTTTTGAAAACACATGCGTTCTTATTCCGGTTAATTAGCTAGTCTTTACTACGTTATGCGCACAGCAAAAGTATAGGCTAGATCACCTAATTTGGAACAAAGTATCGCATATCCATTTGCTTAAAAACGGTTCGAAGGTGCTACCCGCAAGTAGACTAAAACACGGATTTCGACGAATTATTCCAATTCAAGCAATCCAACCTTCACCCGCAGGCATTCAGGCAGTTATAGCAGATAAGCAGTTAGCCTCATGGCA
Source organism: Camellia granthamiana (assembly GCA_036172215.1). NCBI lineage: Eukaryota > Viridiplantae > Streptophyta > Magnoliopsida > Ericales > Theaceae > Camellia > Camellia granthamiana. The sequence continues at coordinate 23,157,084 of CM069908.1, read as the reverse complement.
AGCATGCTTTCATGGCAACATTAACATACATGCAGTATGCTAAAGCATAAACACTCACAGTGTACTCCGAGCCAAAATAAAGAACTAGTTAGAAATCAATGCATGATCCTAGTTCATGTTAAGATGGCTAATGCAACACATGCAAAATGCAACTAAGATAGGCTCGGCTATTCTAAGATGGCATATGGGATGCAACAATCGATACATGCATTCAACTTGGAATTGAAATACAATGCAGTTAGCATGATGCGCCGAGCCCGGTGCATGCAATACAGATGAATGATGCAAACATGCATAGCATAAGGATGCTAATTGAAACGTGCCCTAAATCTCACCATCGTAAGCGGTTAAATAAAAGGGAGAAAGAAATGGAGGTTGGAAGACATGCATCACACACACGCACGCTTATTACACAATTGCGCCCTCTCGACGGGGGGACCGAATGAATAATACAAATTAACTAACTAACAAGCTAATTAAATATTACACAATACTTAACTAATTAAAACAAATTAATTAAGCTACTGAAGCAGTAAAACAGCCTCGGGAAGAGGGACGAATGCATGCATGCTCGGCTTCAATCGGAAATCCATCACCATACTCATGCTGCGTCTGTTTACATTGCTCTGTACTTCTGAAAGCTTCACAAATCCCAAGGAAGCTCCAGAATCACTCCTTGAGCACTGTGGTATGTCACCGACCAAGAGATGAGGCCACCGGCCATGGAAATATAGTCACCGACCAAAAGTGAGGCAATCGGCCAACAATACATAGCCGGCCGGCACTGAAGATGGCCGACCGGCCATCTTTTCCTACAGAATCCTGTTTTGCTGCAGCAGAGGACAGACAAGGCATGGCAATGCATTTTCAAAGCAATGTTTGCACTACCACCCTCCTTATCATGTCTAAGACTCAAAGGAGCATGGTTCTCGACCCTCGGGCCACCAATCACGCATTTCGGTACACGATGACCAAAGATGTCAAATGTGCAATTTGATATCAAATGAAATGCACACAAACACACAATAAATCCTAACCTCTATCATGATTGATCAAGAGGTAAGAGATGCAAATATGCAAGCAAAACTAAATCAACATGATCATGTTAAGGTAACAAGCATGCCAAATGCAATGCAACCTAGACAAGCACACAACCATGCAAGGCATGTGACAACATCCAAGCATGTAACAACATGTGAGGCAAACATGCAACAATATGTTAGGCAACTTAACAAGAGATGCATGCCAAATGCAATACCACTTAAACATGCACAACATGTTAATGAGCCAAGTATGCAACAACACACAAGGCGAGCATGCAACAACATGCAAAGGATGGACTTACACCAAGATGGACAGCTCTCTAATAGGTCCAAAACAGTGGCCAAAATGCTAAAGGAAAAGGGGCAAATGCACATGCAAACATGCATGCTAATGGACCCAACACCCAAGCATCAAAGGGCAACTTTTAAGTACACTTAAAAGGAAGGAAAAGCATGCAAACATGACAACATTACATGCTCTGAAGTGGTGCTAAGAGTGATGCCAAATCACATAAACAAGTCAAGCATGCATGATTAAGGCTTAAGGCTTAAAACTAGGTAAGGGAATTGAACCAATGCTACACAAAACAAAGAGCATATGGCAAGTATGACCCAAAACAGTCCTAAGTCATGCTAAAGTGAGCCTAAAACACGCAATGACCAAAGCCAAAACAAGCCAAAACAAGGGGCAAAATCATGAGGCATGAAAGGTCATCCAAAGAGGTGTTACACTACACCTAAAACAACCAAACATGGCATGATTTAAGCGACCCAAAATAGAGTTATGACATGCCAAAATGAGCCCAAAAACCCACTTAGATGGCATCCCAAAGCCTAAGCATGATGGCATACACAATGACACATTTATGAGGCATAAGCTACTAACTCTTTAAGGCATTAAAGAAGTCATGAAAGCAAGCATAGGAGCATACTATATGGACTGAAATAACATTACAAGTGATGCCAAACCACTGAAATGATCCAAGTAAAGCATGCTAGAAAATTCAATACTCAAAGCCTACAAGCTAGAATACATGGTAGCTATACAAAGCAATACAAGCATAACCGAAACAATGAAAAACAGAGCTTTAGCATGCTAAAACAAAGCTAGAAGCTTCATGGAGTTGAGCCAAAATCATGTTAAAAATACATGTTACAACATGATCCATGTTAAGGCCAAATCATGGGATTACAAGACAAGTGCATGAAGCATACAAGGCATGTCTAAACCAACTCAAAACAGAGGTGTATCATGGCAAAACAAAGCCTAATACATACTGAAATGAAGCTAAAACAAGTTAAACACACATGCTGCCACATAAGCCATTTATGCAAGCATTAAAGACAACAAGGAGAGAGGATGACCCTCTCCTATTTAGGACCTCAAAACCACCTCTCCACCACTGAAAATCATCTAGATTTCAGTGGTAGAGAGGTCATGCAAAGACCAAAACAATGGCCAAAATGTATGGCCTAAAACAAGGCCTAATAAGGCCTTGGAGGGGGAAGACAACCCCAAACCTTAAAGTAACCTTAAACAAAGTTCTAAAACACACAAAATTAGAACTTTTATCAATTATAGTCGAAGCTTAAAACAATAAGCAGGAATGGCTAAAAGCCTAAGCAAGAAAGAGGTAACTAAAGTAAGGATGTTCACCCTTGTAGACCTTCTTTAAGAAGAAAGCTCCAACACCTTTCTTGGATCAAAACTAGCCCAAGAACTCTAAAAACAACTCCTTAGCACCTCAGCAACTAAGGGATAGTGTAACACTAGGTGTTTGTGTGCAATAGTGTGAACAAAAGTCACTTTAGAGCGCAAAATACACACACAAAGACAAAGAGAGGGAACTATAGAGATAGATAGATACAAATTTCCTAACCCTAATTTTCAGAACCCTGGAGGAGGGGGGAGGAGCTCCCTCTATATAGAAGTTCAATTCTAAAGCTCCTAAGAGAAGCTAACACAAGGTGTAAATCCCTCCATACACGTGTATGGAGAGGGTGTAATGTGGATGCCAGCTATGACAGCTGGCATAAAATATCTACCAAAAGCAGATAGAAAGGGGTAGATCAGTAGAAATGGCCGATTGACCAACAAAAATAGCCGGCCGACCAAAAACATTGCCGACCGACCAACACCTTTGGCCGGTAGCAAGAAAACAGGGCCGGTGGCCTCAAGCCAAGGCCGGTGAGGTGTGGGGATGGCCAACAAGCCATTCCCTGCCCTCAGAAGCAAAAACACAAGTGTTTGGTGCATAACCAAACACAAAGCAAACAAGTCGAGAGGTCTTGAGGCAAGGCGTGCGACCGAAACCTCCAAGAACTCAAGACGAACACGAACATGGATGATCACCGAGTATTCAAACGGTGACGTCCAAGCCTTAAGGACGGTCAAAAATAGGGTGTCTACAGTTGCCCCTCTTTGACAGAACTCGAAAGTCATAACAATAACAGGAGTGAGTGTCAAAACCCAGAGACGACCCATTTTTGACAAGGCCGAAGACTTAGACAAGCATACAAGCTAGTAAAGGTATGTGCCCATAGGCAGGGGCAAGATGCAAGGAATATGCACGATGCCAAACATAACTTATGATCATGCAAAGAAAACTGTAACGAAGCATAACATGCAACAGTTTTAAGCGAGCCAAAAAACCAAACTACATTACAATGCAGAAAGGATGTAAGAGAATTGTTTAATTCTCGCTACGTCTCACGCGGAGAATACAATACCTGTGTGGTTCGTCTGGTCGTGCCAGCTTCAAATGAACCGTACATACAATATCGTGCCTGAAAAAGAAAGAAAACTTAACAGGTACAACATCATTAGAAAACATGCATAGCGATGCAAGTGAGAGGTGCGTGACAACACAGGTGAAGTGTGCATAAAAATGCAAGTGACGTGCGAGACAACGCAGGTGAAGGGAATGCAAGACAATGCAACCTAAGTGTGATGCATAACAATGCGATTTGAAATAAGCATAACAATGCAAGGAAGGCACAAACACATATAAGTAAAGTACACGTGACAATGTGTACAATGTGTAAAGTAAGGATAAGTATACACATGTAAGTAAAGCACGCGCGGAAACGCATGCAATGTGTGAAATAATAGGAACTTGAACACATATAAGTAAAGTACACGCGACAACGCATACAATGCGTATAATAAGAAACTTGAACACATATAAGTAAAGTACACGCGACAACGCATACAATGTGTATAATAAGGAACTTGAACACATATAAGTAAAGTACACGCGACAACACATACAATGTGTAAAGCAAACAAGGTATGAACACATGTAAGTAAAGCACACACGGAAACGTATACAATGTGTAACCACCTGAAAATATATATACACATGTAAGTAAAGCATGCGCAATTAACGCAAGCAATGTGTACAGCAGGAATGAACACATGTAAGTAAAGCAAGCGTGCTAGCGCAAGCAATATGTAACCTCCTGGAAGATGCATGAACACATATAAGTAAAGCACACGCGGAAACGCATGCAATGTGTAAAGCAAGCAAGGTATGAACACATGTAAGTAAAGCACACGCAGAAACGTGTACAATGTGTAACCACCTGAAAATATATATACACATGTAAGTAAAGCATGCGCAATTAACGCAAGCAATGTGTACAGCAGGAATGAACACATGTAAGTAAAGCAAGGGAGCTAATGCAAGCAATGTGTAACCTCCTGGAAGATGCATGAACACATATAAGTAAAGCATACGCAAAAACGCAAGCAATGTGTAAAGCAAGCAAAGTATGAACACATGTAAGTAAAGCACACGCAGAAACGTGTACAATGTGTAACCACCTGAAAATATATATACACATGTAAGTAAAGCATGCGCTGTTAACGCAAGCAATGTGTACAGCAGGAATGAACACATGTAAGTAAAGCAAGCGCGCTAACGTGAGCAATGTGTAACCTCCTGGAAGATGCATGAACACATATAAGTAAAGTACACACGGAAACGCATGCAATGTGTAAAGCAAGCAAGGTATGAACACATGTAAGTAAAGCACATGCAGAAACGTGTACAATGTGTAGCCACCTAAAAATATATATACACATGTAAGTAAAGTATGCGCGGTTAACGCAAGCAATGTGTACAGCAGGAATGAACACATGTAAGTAAAGCAAGCGCGCTAACGCAAGCAATGTGTAACCTCCTGGAAGATGCATGAACACATATAAGTAAAGCACACGCGAAAACGCATGCAATGTGTAAAGCAAGCAAGGTATGAACACATGTAAGTAAAGCACACGCAGAAACGTGTACAATGTGTAACCACCTGAAAATATATATACACATATAAGTAAAGCATGCGCGGAAACGCAGGCAATGTGTATAGGAATACAATGCAAATGAAATGTGTATGACAATGCGAGGTAGGAAAATGCATGACAATGCATCTACTGAATTGCATGATAATGCAGAAGAGACATGCATGACAATGCATGATAAGGAAATGCATGACAATGCAAGAGAGATATGCATGACAATGCATGATGAGGGAATGCATGACAATGCATGAGAGATATGCATGACAATGCATGATAAGGAAATGCATGACAATGCATGATATAGAAGTGCATGACAATGCATGAGAGATATGCATGATAATGCATGATAAGGAAATGCATGACAATGCAAATGAGGTGTGCATGACGATGCACGACATGGAGATGTATGACAATGCAAATGAGGTGTGCATGACGATGCACGATAAGGAACATGCATGACAATGCAAAGTAAAGAAATGCATGACAATGCATGTTTAAGGAAATGCATGACAATGCGAATGAAATGTGCATGACAATGCGAGATAAGGAAGATGCATGACAATGCGTGTAAGGAACATGCATGACAATGCATGTGAGGTGCGCATGACAATGCGAGATAAGGAATATGCATGACAATGCATGTTAAATGCGCATGACAATGCGAGATAAGAAAAATGCATGACTATGCACGTGAGGTGCGCATGACGATGCAACCTAAAGAATGTGCATAATAATGCAAGTATGGCATGCACGACAATGTGCAAAATGTGTGCATAACAATGCGAGTGAAATGACGTATAACCAACGCGCGTTCATGACGAAACATTGTAATGCAACACATGTAAAGCAACTTCCGAATCTCTCAAGAGACAAAAGGATGCGAAAAAAAAGGATACACCTCGTACGTATCAAGTGCCACGCACAGAAAACACGGCTCGAGGTCAACACGGAGGCCGGTTAAGCTTTGAAAATGCACTTTCTTGCACTGCCTTGAGTAATGAAGGTCCATAAACCACATAATTGACCCAAACAAGGGTGTGGGAGATACACCGACCGCCAAGAGGACCACCGGCCATCCACCGGCCACTAAATAAAGATCACCGGCCAAATATTTAGCTGGCCAACTAACAATTTGGCCGACCGGCCAAAAATGCTTGTGTCGGGGCAGTTTTGTCCTTTGGCCACGGGTCTTTAAATATAGGGCCTCAAACCCTATATTATCACTTCCCACAAACTCGAAAACCTCTCCCCTCTCTTTCTAGGTGATTTTCCAACCCTCGGTCCGCACTTTTCTCTTGTTTTTGCCACTTTTTCGTCGTTTGATTTGCGAAACCCTCCTCGTTTCGCACGTTTTAAGCCGAACAAATCTTGGTTTCGGTGTTCCTTTCTCGATTTCCATCACTCGGGTTATTTTCCCCCAAGTTTATCTCGATTCTCGTGCCTTTTTCGGACTCTGACCTTTCCACCCATTTTTCACCCTCTCGGGGTTGACCTTAGGGTTGACTTTTCACATTCTTGCCCGGTTTTCGCATTTTCGTCCATTTTCGCATTATTCTTGAGATGGCGGACGACATTCCAGGCGGTGGGGCTCCCCCGGAGTTGGATATGGACCCTGAGGCCGAGCTCCTGCCTCTTCACATCCAGCCGTTCGATCCGGCGACCTACAGGCCGGCGATACACGTGCTTCCTCCTGACAGCCTCCGTCACTTCAGGAGCTATGAGCGACGCGTGCCACTGGAGCTTCTATTGCGTGAGCCAGAGTCACATCTGTCCTATGGCGCTTCTGAGGTACACTCTTCCCTGTTTCATTTTCCGCAAAGTAGAATACATAACTGCAATAGTCGATTCTGTTCTTTAACTGTTTGGCCCGGATACACCGATATACCATATGCTGTAGTTCACTGTGAGCACACCTACACCCGTTATTTGTTTCAACACAATGCACGCACACTGCATATTCATCAATTCTGAGCATATTCAAGTACACACAACCACACTGCACTTTCCAAATTCCAGAGGCTTTCACACATGCGCACACACTGTATTTTCTTCGGATTCTGAAGGCATTCCAATCATATGCACACACACTGTATTTCTAACATTGCTTCGCAATTGATTGTTTGTTGTTACTTTTTATCACAGGGAGATTCCTATGCCTTTTGAGGGTATAGGAACGTCGCGGCCCGAGGATGGTATATGGAGCTTGTAGACACCTCATTTTTGACCATCCTCAAGACTTGGACGTCACCGCTTGAACACTCGCTGATCATCCATGTTTGTGTTCGTCTCGAGTTCCCGGAAGCCTTGGCGGCAAGCCTCGTCTCAGGACCTCTCGACTTGACCGTTTTGTGGTTGGTTTGGCACCAAACACTTGTGTTTTGCCTTTGAGAGGCAAGGTAGGGCTTGTAGACCATCCCCACCCATCACCGGCCATGGCTTGAGGCCACCGGCTCTGTTTTGTGGCCACCGGCCAAATGTTTGGCCGGCCGGCACTATAGATGGCCGGCCGGCTATCTTTTTTTGGTCAATTGCATTTTTGGCCGGCCGACTACTGTGCATCTGCTTTTGCAGATATTTTGACACAGCTGGCTTGCACTTGGTTCCCCTCCATACACGTGTATGGAGGGATCTCTCTCTTTAGAAGCTTGTCTTGTAAGCTTACAAGACAAAAAGCTCTATAAAAGAGAGGGTCTTCTCTCTTGTTGAGGGGTTAGACATTTTTAGACAACATTTTTAGGGTTTGAGTTCTAGGGTTAGGGTTTGCTCATATCCTATCTCCATATCTCTCTCTCTTGTGTGTGTTTTGGAACTGGTTTCAACCTAAAGAAGCTGCTGGAGCTCCATTGTTGAAGAGGGTCTTCAAGGGTAAGAAGCTTGTCCCTTTATTCCCCATTTTTGCACACTACTTTCACCTATCTTGCAACTATTTTTTGGTTTTGCATATAATACGTAAAAGTTCTGTTTTTAAGGCCTCTAAATAGTTTGTTAAGAGTGTTTTAAGCTTTGGGGTTGTTTGACCCCTCTTAAGCCTTGTTTGGCCTTTGTTTTGTGCCATTTTGTGTGAGCTCCGGGACCATAATGTTTGGGCCTCCTCACCACTGAAATCGTGAGGGATTTCAGAGGTGAGGATGGTGCCTTGAGGTCCTAGGAGGGAGAGGGCCACCTCCTCTCCTTGTTGTCCTTGAAAAGGACCATTTTTGCCTCTTGAAGGAGCACCTAGTTTAGGTTCATGTTGGCCATGCCTTAACTGATTTTTATGCTTATTATGCCATGAAATAGCATTGAGTTGAGTTGGTTTTGGTACACCATGCTTGTTTAGCATACATGCCTTGTAATGCTATTTTGTTGCCTTAACATGCATCTAGGTTTTAACCCTTGTTCAAGCATGCTTTAGGCCTAGCTTTGTGAAGCTTTCATGTTTATTTTGCCATGTTTAAGGTCTATCCTTGGCTGTTTTGGTCGACCATAGCTTGCATTGCATGCCCCCTTTGCATTTTGGGCTTGTTTAAGTATGTAAGTGTGTAGCATGCCTTGTTTGTATCATTTCAATGGTTTGGAACCGCTTAACATGTTATTTCAGTCCTTATAACATGCCTATATGCTTGCATTTAATCCTCCTTCAATGTGTTTAAAGGTTGTTACCTTATGCCCCTTGTTTAGGCCTCGGAGTATGCTTGCACTTTTAGACTACTTAGATGCCATCTAAGTGCACCCTTGGCTTTGTTTAAGTCTGCATTTGACTTGTTTTAAGTCCCCTTAGCCTTGTGAGGTTTGGTGGGCTTGACCTTGGTTTAAGCCTCCTTGGCTTGTCTTAAGCACTTGGGCCATTGTGGCATGTTTTGCTTGTCTTGTTTAAATTGATTTGGCATCATCTTATAACATGATTTTAGAGCTTAATGCATGCCATATGTCCATGTTTGCATCCTCTTGACTGTGCTTGAGAATTGCTCTTTAATGCTTAAAGTGTTGGAGATCATTTGCATGCATTTTTGTGTGCCTATTAGTCCTTCATTTTTGAGCACCTTGGCCACTGTTTTAGGCCTAGTAAGGGCTGCCTAAACCATGTTTAAGTCCACCTCTTTGCTTGTTGCATGTGCTCCTTGTATGTTGTAGCATATTGATGAGGTGTTGCATGTTTGAACTTACATGATTGAATGAAGTCACATGCTTGCTCGCATGTTTAAACACCCACATTGTACCTTGCATGCTTATTGGTTGCATTGTCTTATGCCTTGCATGTTTTGTATGCTTCTTTGCATCTCCATGTTGCATGCTAGCTAACATGCTTAGGTTGCATTGCATTAGCATGCATACTTGGCCTCTTGAATTGCTTATGATAGAGGTTGAGTTCACCTTGGTTTGATCATGTGCATTGCATTCCATATTAAATGGGCACACTTGGCTTCTTGGGCCATCATGCATGGAAATGCGCGATTGGTGGTCCGAGAACCAAGGTTCACGTCCCTTTGAGTCATAAACATGATATGGGGTGTGATTGGTGCATACATTTGCTTGAAATACATTGCCATGCCAAGTATTGCCCTCTGCTGCTGTCAAACCAGATTTTGCAGGAATTTTTGTCCGGTCGGCTAAATACAGTGCCGACCAGCTATCATTTTTGGCCGGTGGATTAAATTCATGGCCGGTGACCATTCTACATGGCCGGTGGTGTTCTCCTTCAGCCGGTGGTGTTTCTCAGCATCCAGAGAGTAAACCCTGAGGCTTTGGCAGTCTTCAGAGGAGCAGAGCAGGGAAAACAGAGGCATCTTGTGCATGGTGGCGGATTTCCGAGCAAAACCGAGCGCGCACTGCATTGGGTCTTCATCCCGGGACTGTTTATTGCTTAAATTAGATTAATTAATTTGCTTAATTAATTTAGTTGGTCTGTGATAAGTAATTAGCTAGGATAGTTGATTATTTATTCAGCCTGTATTATTCTTTGGATCCTCCGAGTGAGGGCAATTGTGTAATAAGTGTGTGTGAGTGCATGTATGTCTTCCAACCCCCACTTCTTTCTCCCTTTTACTTACCTGCTTTGATGGTTAGTATTAGGACATGTTTACTTTAGCATATCTCATGTTATGCGTGCGTGCATCATTCGTCAGTATTGCATGCACCGGGCTCAGCATATCATGCTAATTGCATTATATTTCAAATTTAACTTGAATACATGCTTCCTGTACATCTCACATGCCATCCTTAGATTAGCCGAGCCTATTCTAGTGACATTTTGCATGTGATGCATTAGGCACTTAACATGGACTTGGATCATGCATTGATCGCTAACATGTTTTTTTTTTTTTGGCATGGAGTACTTTGTAAGTATTTATGCTTTAGCATACCACATGCGTATGAATGGTACCATGACAGCATGCTTACCATGTGGCTAGATGCTTATGTGATAAACTGCCTGAATGCCTGTGGGTGAAGGTTGGATTGTTTGAGTTGGAACAACTCTTTGAAATCTGTGTTTTAGCCTACTTGCGAGTAGCAAATTTCAAAACGTTTCCAAACAAACGGATATGCAATGTTTTGTTCCAATCTAGGCGATTTGGTCTATACTTGTTTGCCGTGCGCATAACATAGTAATTCTAGGCTAAAAACTGGAATAAGAACACATAATGTTTTCAAAATCGGATATCATGGTTAGTAGAGGCCGATCTTCGGATCGGGCGAGAGGGGGTGCTCATAGCTAACCTTCCCCAATCGTACCCAAATTCTCAAGCCGAGGCAACTTTGGTGATGACGGACACGTGGCCTTTGGCACCGAGTCAGGGTTTCCTAAATTTCCCAAAATAAAATATTTAGGTGGCGACTCTGTATCTGGCAAAGCAGTCCATGTTTGGTACTTCTTTCAAAAAATCTGTTTTTCTCAAAACGATTTGCCAGATTTGGACTCTTTGGTTCAGATTAAGAACCGACAGCAAAAGGGAGTCCGAACTGTAGAGTGAGGCCCAAGGGTGCGTCTACAGAGCTGCCCGACGCAATCCATCGGATCATTGACCAGGCTGGTTTTGGGCGCTTCTGCATGGCGCTCTCGCACCTCACTGCGAGCAGGCCTCTTCTTGCTACCTTGGTGGAGAGGTGGTGGGATACCACCAACTCCTTCCACCTTTCTGCCACTAGGGAGATGACGATGACTCCCTTTGATTTCTCGATGCTCACTGGCATCGGGGTAGGGGGTGATCCGATCCCCTTTGATACTGATATGGAGGAGTGGGACGCCGCTTAGATGTACCTGCTCGGCACTCGGCCACCTCTTGCCCGGCCTGGGTTTGTGAGGTATTTGTGGTTTGAGGACCACTTCCGGATTCAGGCGCCTACTACCCTGGAGGAGGAGGAGCAGTATGCTCGCGGTTTTATCATGTTTCTGCTAGGGACCACACTTTTCGCCGACCGGGCAAACACCGTCACCCTCTATCTACTAAGCGCGCTTGTGGACGTGATGCGCATCCGTCTTTATGACTGGGGTGGCGCCGGCTTGGCCACTCTTTATGGTTACATGAGCTCATCGTCCCGCCGCAACGGACAGTTGCTTGGAGGCTATTGGCAAGCCTAGGAGGTACACATTCCCTTCCTATCTTTTCAATTCTGCCTTTTATTATCTGTACACCATACACACTGCGCACATGCAATCTGTTTTACACTGACTGTACATTGCACACATTGCACAACACACTGCACACATTACACAATACACTGCACACTGTTCTCTGATTTCTGCTTTTATCTGTATACTGCTTCATCTGATAAGCCTGCTCATGTCTGCTCTGTTACGTTTTGTAGTTGTGGGTGTATGCCTATTTCCCAAGGCTTGCCCCAGTACCAGACGAGGAGATGGCCCCCTTGATCCCATTTTCCCATCGCTTTGACGTGAGGTGTGAGCGGAGGCCGCAGGAGCCCTTCATGTTCTTCCGTCGCTATTTTGACACCATCATCGCAGCCGAGGTATGTCAAACATTTCAGTTTATTGGCTTTGCTTTGCAATGTACTTTAACTAGCGGATAACAAACTGTATTCCTGCCATTTACAGATCACCTGGCAGCCGTGGGCCTCGTTGCCCATCGCAGTTCGGGAGCGGTGTGCCGGCGCTCAGGAGACTGCCAGATTTAGAGTCTTGTTAGAGGGTCCGGTTTGCCGTGCCTGGTACTTTGGGGAGCGCTTCTTGTGGCACACCTTGGGCATGCCAGAGCAGCCGGTTCCAGCACCTCCTCCTACCCATGCGAGGGACACCGAGAGGTATACCTTAGCGGAGATGGCAGATTACACTATCGGCTGGAGCTATGAGCGCTTTGTAGACGAGGGCGACTATACGGAGTTCGTCCAGACCTATATCATGCGGCCTCTGACCAGTGCCGGCCGAGTTGAGAGAGAGAGACTAGCGGCGCCAGCTGTGAGAGCAGGAGCATCACAGGCACCTCAGGCCCGAGGAAGGAGTGGGCCCCGGAGAGGGCAAGGAGCTAGGTGGCCCGAGTTGCCTACTATGATGACATGCCGAGGGCAGGGTGGGGAGACTTACCAGATCCCCATCGCTCCCCCTCCGGCTGATCACGAGCTGGTCAAATTCCACAGTTTGCCTCCGGTATGTACTACTACACTTTGCATCCTGGACAGTCATTTCATTTCATTTCTCTTGATATTCCGCAGAATACTGATGCTTCTAACACTTTTGTAGGCTTCCGCTGAGTACACTCGCCAGTCTCTGGAGTTGACCGCCTCCGTGATGGGGATACTACAGCGGAGCCTCGACCTGCTGGCTATTTACGGTATCCCGGTAAGCTTTTTCAACCACAATCTCAAACTGTGCATAATCTGTTTCACACATAATCTGATGCATCGCACTGTCCACATGGCACTTGATACGCGGCCCTCACGGCATTGATACATTGTAACCCACGAATTGTTCACAGCATTGCTCACGGCATTCATACACTACACTCAGTCACTGTATTCTGTACTGACACACTGCTCACAGCATTCATACTCTATACTCATATACTGCATTCTGTTCTGATACACTGCTCACTGCACTCATACACTGTATTCTGTATTCATACTCTGCTTTGCATAGTATAACTGATGCATTTACCGTTTGTCCTTTTCAGGCCCCATTCTAGATATCAGCTGCAGGGGATGCTGCAGGAGGACCATTTGCGTCTGCCCGAGAAGGAGGGAGAGTAGGGTGAGGGACCACAGTACCCCCTCCCCCCGGCACCAAGGCGGGGTGCACTCATGTTGGAAACAGCTCACAAGCGCCGATTCCAGATGATGACGAGTCCGAGACAGAGGCAGATGCAGAGTTGTCTGAGGATGAAACTCGAGATGACTCGGGCTCGGGCTCAGATGGTGGAGCTGATGACGATGCTCCTGGACCTTCGTCCAGGAAGAGGATGAGGATAGACTCTCATGCCTGAGACCAGTTGACATTGATCTAGACTTTTGCTACTTTTCTTCTTTTTCTTGCTTTGCTTTTCTTTGGGCACACTATACTGCTTCAGACAGATTTTGCTTTCTCAAAACTATATACTTGAAAAGATGATGGAATGAAACAAGCTTTTTGCTGAAAAAGTGTTGCATTTGTACATCGCATCGCATCGCATCTTATTACATAACAATGTAATCGAATGGAAATTGAACATGCATGTATTACCAGGTCAGGTAGACCGACGTAACAAATAAACTCAATAAGCAACAATAAGACCTTGACAAGTTTACAACTCGATAAGCAAAGAGCAACAACTCGATAAACAAAATTGCGACAACTTGGTAACCAAATGAGCAACAACTCGATAAACAAAATTGTGACAATCTTGATAAACAAATGAGGAACAACCCGATAAACGAATGAGCAACAACTCGATAAGCAAATGAGCAACAACTCGATAAGTAAATGAGTAACAACTCGATAGACAGATGAGTAACAACTCGATAGACAGAGCAACAACTCGATAAGCAAATGAGTAACAACTCGATAAGCAAATTGAAGTAACACCAGGTGTGACTTCGCAGAATCAACACCGGAAGGCATTGGAAGTGGAACTAATCACAAGTTCCCAACATGTTCAACACATAGACTGCCCATTTTGAACACACAGCTCATAACACAACACTTGGTTCCTTTGGCACACAGCTCATACAACGCACTGCTCATTCTGAACATACAGCCCATAACACAGCGCTTGGTTTATTCTGCATACGGCTAATCCTGAACAAACAGTCCAATCTGAAAAGACGAGATGCAAAGATGGAATCGGCAAAAGCTGAAACATACTCAGATACTCCGAATTTTCCCTTTTTCTTTTGCTTTGCAATCCAGAACACATATATTCACTGTTCTCATATGACCTGGGTTGGACCCTGCAGTTTTATGAAAGAATAAATCTTGTTTTGCACAAATGTAGAGAATGGCACAGCACTCTGAGCATAAAATGATTTTTTTTTTTTTGAAATTGAAATGGAGAATGAGTTTTTGATTGGGTATTGAGCCTACGACTGACCACAGCAAAAACAACTCAACAACGGAAGACAAAAGGAAAGAACCTAAACGCATCGAGAAACACTCGAAACGACTCAAAACAAGAGATGAACAAAACAACAGAAGACACGACACACAGACGTGTTACAAAGGCAAGAGACCTCCTGGTCATGAGGAGCCAGTTCCTCAGGGTATTGTTTCCCACCCTTTCTTATTTGTGATTCTCACGTCACTCGGCCCTCAGGCTCTGTTTTTTTTTTTTTTTTTTTTTTTTTTTTGAAAAAGCCCTTTTCTCACTTTTTCTCTCATCGCACATCTCTCTATTCTTCAATCTCTCATTTTTCAATCCCTCCCCTGGGTGGTTGATGGATAAACAAGAAGTTGTGGGTTCATGCCCCAACACTTTTAGCTCACAGCTATTTCTTCTGGTGGCGTTTAGTCGATGCTCCGGATGAGGGAGTGGAGTATCTTGATCCATCCCAATTCGTGCTTCGCACTTGGCTTGATACCTCGCTGCTTGGAGGATGTTGAGGGCTTTCAGGCCTTTTCTGTTAGCTTCCACTGTGCCCTTTCTGGTAAGTACGTTGACAATGGGGTAAAGACAGGAAGCCTGACTCGACTGTGCCCTTAATTCATCATTTTGACCATTTTTTGTTTTGACTTTCTACTAAAACAAATTTTGACCAACATGAGAGTTAGATTAACATACCTGTTCAACTTTTCTGATTCAAAATCATACAAGTTAGGCTATAAGCACTGAAAATTTTCCTTTTTTGGGTCTAAGAAATGGTCCGGTTTTGGAAAAATGGAATAATTTTTTAGAAAACTAGTCAACCTCAGTAAAATAATTCCAAAAACTGTTTTTGCAAATGGCCACCACTCAACGAGCACGGAACTCACTCTTGAGATGTACAACCTCAGATCCATAACAATGGAAATTTGCCTCTTGTCTGAACGGCACTGTACAGCAATGGAAAGTTGCCTCTTGTTTGTATAGCTCCGCAGCACATTGTACGGCAATGGAAAGTTGCCCCTTGTCTTAATGGCACCGCAGCACATTGTAGTCAATCCTCAGAGTGACGAACACAACCAAACTCTCTTGGATATAGAGAAGGCAAAGAGGATCAAAACCATTACATGGGCACAATCAATTTGGAAGTGTTTGTGGCTAGACTTCAGAATGAAGTTGCCTACGTATCCCAAACATGGGAATCAAGCCTTACGTAGTTCCGGTTCAGGTTCACTCGTGTATTAACCCTCACCTTTTGCGCTCTAACTTTTGCCAAGGCCGCCCTTTCTGGGTTTTCAACCTTGCGAGCTTTGTTCTTCTTTTCTTTTCAATTCTTTTCATTTTTTTTCTTTTTCATTTTTTGCATTTTTCATTTTTTTTTTTTGTTCTTTTTTCTTTTCTTTTCTTCTTTTTTTTTCCCCTTTTTTTTTTCTTTCTTTCTTGCTCTAACTTTTGCCTGAGCTACCCTTCCGGGTTTTCAGCGTAGTGAGCCTCTCAAGGGTAAAAGTGTAGCTTTGTCCATGCCAAATGGTTTTAGGGTCTCGAAGCCATCCGAATCCAGGAGAATGGCTGCTGTCTGCTGATGATGTAGAAGTCCATCCAATGGGGGCTGACTTTGCCCCTAGTGTTGTGGATAAGAACTCGGTTATTCTTTAACAAAACTTTCTTCTTTCTTCCCTTCTGGGATTTGGCATTCTTGCCAGTCTTCATTGATTTGCGAAATGGTCCATCTTTGGCTCTTTGAGCACAACGGACATTTTTGCCCCTGGTTCCAGGGATATTTCTGATCTAGCTTTGCAAGCTTCTTTTGACGACGTCTGACCCTCTTGATCTGACTTCCCTGCCCCTATTTCGAGGGTTGCTTCAAATCTGGCCACACAGGCTTCACATTGTGGTAGACCGTTGAACATTCTGAACCCAAGTTCAAGGTTTTGAGAATAAAGAGGTTGAATCTCGAGGCTGAGAGCGATCCTAGGCTACATAATCTCAAGAGTGATTCCACACAGGTCTTCGCAGGACCGCGCAAAACATTTTTTGAAATCTTTTAAGAAAGCGACAAATCGCTCGCGCTGAAGACAATGCAGAACCAATCTGGATCAAGCCAGGATCCTTCTCAGTACTCACACTAACAAGCATGATCTTAATCATTAAGGGCTTAGCATGCCTCTCTTTCTCTCATTTGATCAAACTTTGCAAAACCCGAGGAATTCCTTCCTTTTTGTTTTCATCATAATGTTCAAAAAGGTTTTGAAAAAACTTAGGTCAATGCAATGACTTAAAGGGCACAGAAGAAGTAGGTGAAAATGCACTGCCGTTCCATTCTAAAACTTGCTGGCATAGCAGGCTCAAAGTAGCAATGAGCACAAAAACATGAAAAACACTGCTGCTTCATTCAAATCTTCTGGTGTAACTGGCTCCAAGACGGGAACAGACTCAAAAGAAAGAAAAAAGATAAACACAAAATAAAAATAGTGATGTCCGGGGTAACACCCCCAAAATCACTCGACTTCTGTACAACAGGACTGACTCGATACAACAAGACAGACCCCAAACAAACAAAAAGACTAACTCAAAACAACACAAAACTGACTCAACACCCAAGTCAGAAACTACAAAACAAAAAACCAGCATTCGCAAATGCTCAAAACAGTGCGTGCCATACGCCACATCTGAAGCAAACTGAGCACCGCCCGCAGGTGGTCCGACCCCTGATCATATACTTGAATTATCTTCGAAGTCCAACAACTCAGTGGTGACAGACTTTGCTGAGCTAGGCGGGAGGATGACCTTATTGTCGATCAAGTCTTGCACTTCATGGCAAAGACGGAAGCAGTTGTCCGTGGTGTGACCAGCTTGTTGATGGTACGCACAGTACTGGGTAGCATCATGTGAGAGAGGGAGATTGCTCGGGAGAGGTCGAGGCTCGAGGGGTTTGAGATGACCCTTCTCAATGAGGATTCGAAGAGCCTTGGACAAAGGCATATAGAGGGCATGAAAGACCCTGCGCCCTCGGGGCAGATACTTCGAAGTCTGTGGACCTTTGCTGGACGCACTAGCAAAAGGATCAGCAGGTGCTGCTTTGGCCCTCTGATCTTTCCCAGGTGCAGGGTTAGGATGGGAAGGAACTGTTCTAGTACGACGGTCCCTATCCCGACTTTCCCTCTGGCTTGAACTATTCTCGGTCTGAGCAAGGAAAATGTCATCCACAATCTTAGCCACAGCTACGAGTACTTGTTGCTTATTCAACCCTCCGGCTTTCAGAGCCTCAACAGCTTGCTGGAGTTGTGCATAGGTATCTACGTCCACTTTCATCTTGTTCTTTCCACTAGCCTTAGCTTGGTGGGTGGTTTGGGTTGCTGCTTCAGTACGAAGCCCCGTTGTCACCGACATATCATTGCCGGAGCTTGAGATAGCTTCAGGTTAGCTGAGCTCGATTACAATTCGCCCCAGTAGCGGGGGCTCCTGCGGCACGAAGTTCCCAGCATACGATGTGGTTGGTGGCGGGGCCGACATTTCGTAGACTAGATCAGCCACAGATCTTTGAAGGTCGCCAATCATTCCCATTAACTCAAATGTGGTGGGCTCACAAGCTTGAAACAACTAGGGTTCCTAGATCAGGCGCGCGGCAGGCAACCTAGACGGATGTGGTATTTCAACATTGGTCTCAACCTGCAAGATGATTCCTTGGTCCAATGCGGCTGCCATAACCACAATTTCCTCTGAATTTTGTGTCATCATAAGTCCGCTGAACTGAACGGAGATGATGTAACCGGTGACCGACGGATCAGATGAATCGGTAAGCCTTGACTGGTCCTGCCTCAACAAAGGAGAATACTGGCTATTCTGGACTAAGTCTATGAACCTTGAAAGACAAAACAGGTAGCATTTCAGCCCAATTTCATCAGAACTGACATAGGCATAGCTAAATAACTGTACTCTACTACTGATCATTGTTCCCCAAAATCACTGCTCAAAAACTGATACCTGCGGATATAACTGATTCTCAAAACACTAATACTGATGCCCGCAGGCCTGATACCCAAACTTGCAAACTGATATATGCATTCTTGTAGAGGCACAACTCTAAAAGCACATAACAAGCAAATGAGAGCCAAAAACACCCCTATGTTGGGGTAGGGTTTCCCTGTCCTATTTTGTCAGGAGCTAGGGTTTCACTACGCATGCAGCGGTTTCAAACAACTTATAATCGGGTGAGCAACCTGTCCTAGTTTGGAATGGTCACTACGGATTCCAAATATGCACTAGGTTGAATGGTCAAAAGGGTGCCTCGGTAACAACCAAGGTTTGTGTTCCCATTGTGGCAGAGCCCGTAACCGGTCAGCCTTATGGCACACTTCTCAAAGCGAGCCTCCGACAGACCGTTCAGGAATAGCAGACGGCAAACACAGTGCCCTAGGCGCACCAATGCAAATGCGATGCAAAGAAACACATAAGTGTAGTCAAAACAAGATATCATGAGTTCGAGTCAAGTTCTCTAACTCCCCAGCGAAGTCGCCAGAAACTGTAGACATCCCCGAACGTCCCGGGAGGGAATCCCATTTTGTTCATTTGGGCTCACTATAGTTCGGACTCAATGGCACGGTCCTATATCTAATCTCGCAGAGTGCAATGCAAGACTGATGAATCATCAAAGAGTCCAAATCCGGCAAATCGTTTTGAAAAAAAGATTTTTAGAAAGAAGTGCCAAACATGGACTGCTTTGCCAGATACAGAGTCGCCACCTAAATATTTATTTTGGGGAAATTTAGGAAACCCTGACTCGTTGCCTAAGGCCACATGTCCGTCATCACCAAAGTTGTCTCGGCTCAAGAACTTGGGTACGATCGGGGAAGGTCAGCTATGAGCACCCCCGCTCACCCAATCAAAGATCGGCCACTACTAAACATGATATCTTGTTTTTGAAAACACATGCGTTCTTATTCCGGTTAATTAGCTAGTCTTTACTACGTTATGCGCACAGCAAAAGTATAGGCTAGATCGCCTAATTTGGAACAAAGCATCGCATATCCGTTTGTTTAAAAATGGTTCGAAGGTGCTACCCGCAAGTAGACTAAAACACGGGTTTCGACGAATTATTCCAATTCAAGCAATCCAACCTTCACCCACAGGCATTCAGGCAGTTATAGCAGATAAGTAGTTAGCCTCATGGCAAGCATGCTTTCATGGCAACATTAACATACATGCAGTATGCTAAAGCATAAACACTCACAGTGTACTCCGAGCTAAAATAAAGAACTAGTTAGAAATCAATACATGATCCTAGTTCATGTTAAGATGGCTAATGCAACACATGCAAAATGCAACTAAGATAGGCTCGACTATTCTAAGATGGCATATGAGATGCAACAATCGATACATGTATTCAACTTGAAATTGAAATACAATGCAGTTAGCATGATGCGTCGAGCCCGGTGCATGCAATACAGATGAATGATGCAAACATGCATAGCATAAGGATGCTAATTGAAACGTGCCCTAAATCTCACCATCGTAAGCGGTTAAATAAAAGGGAGAAAGAAATGGAGGATGGAAGACATGCATCACACGCACACACGCTTATTACACAATTGCGCCCTCTCGACAGGGGGACCGAATGAATAATACAAATTAACTAACTAACAAGCTAATTAAATATTACACAATACTTAACTAATTAAAACAAATTAATTAAGCTACTAAAGCAGTAAAACAGCCTCGGGAAGAGGGACGAATGCATGCATGCTCGGCTTTGCTCAGAAATCCATCACTATACTCATGCTGCCTCTATTTACATTGCTCTGTACTTCTGAAAACTTCACAAATCCCAAGGAAGCTCCAGAATCACTCCTTGAGCACTGTGGTATGTCACCGACCAAGAGATGAGGCCACCGGCCATGGAAATATAGTCACCGACCAAAAGTGAGGCAATCGGCCAACAATACATAGCCGGCCGGCACTGAAGATGGCCGACCGGCCATCTCTTCCTGCAGAATCCTGTTTTCCTGCAGCAGAGGACAGACAAGGCATGGCAATGCATTTTCAAAGCAATGTTTGCACTACCACCCTCCTTATCATGTCTAAGACTCAAAGGAGCATGGTTCTCGACCCTCGGGCCACCAATCACGCATTTCGGTGCACGATGACCAAAGATGCCGAATGTGCACTTTGATATCAAATGAAATGCACACAAACACACAATAAATCCTAACCTCTATCATGATTGATCAAGAGGTAAGGGATGCAAATATGCAAGCAAAACTAAATCAACATGATCATGTTAAGGTAACAAGCATGCCAAATGCAATGCAACCTAGACAAGCATACAAACATGCAAGGCATGTGACAATATGTGAGGCAAACATGCAACAATATGTTAGGCAACTTAACAAAAGATGCATGCCAAATGCAATACCACTTAAACATGCGACAACATGTTAATGAGCCAAGTATGCAACAACACACAAGGCGAGCATGCAACAACATGCAAAGGATGGACTTACACCAAGATGGACAGCTCTCTAATAGGTCCAAAACAGTGGCCAAAATGCTAAAGGAAAAGGGGCAAATGCACATGCAAACATGCATGCTAATGGACCCAACACCCAAGCATCAAAGGGCAACTTTTAAGTACACTTAAAAGGAAGGAAAAGCATGCAAACATGACAACATTACATGCTCTGAAGTGGTGCTAAGAGTGATGCCAAATCACATAAACAAGTCAAGCATGCATGATTAAGGCTTAAGGCTTAAAACTAGGTAAGGGAATTGAACCAATGCTACACAAAACAAAGAGCATATGGCAAGTATGACCCAAAACAGTCCTAAGTCATGCTAAAGTGAGCCTAAAACATGCAATGACCAAAGCCAAAACAAGCCAAAACAAGGGGCAAAATCATGAGGCATGAAAGGCCATCAAAAGAGGTGTTACACTACACCTAAAACAACCAAACATGGCATGATTTAAGCGACCCAAAATAGAGTTATGACATGCCAAAATGAGCCCAAAAACCCACTTAGATGGCATCCCAAAGCCTAAGCATGATGGCATACACAATGACACATTTATAAGGCATAAGCTACTAACTCTTTAAGGCATTAAAGAAGTCATGAAAGCAAGCATAGGAGCATACTATATGGACTAAAATAACATTACAAGTGATGCCAAACCACTGAAATGATCCAAGTAAAGCATGCTAGAAAATTCAATACTCAAAGCCTACAAGCTAGAATACATGGTAGCTATACAAAGCAATACAAGCATAACCAAAACAATGAAAAGCAGAGCTTTAGCATGCTAAAACAAAGCTAGAAGCTTCATGGAGTTGAGCCAAAATCATGTTAAAAATACATGTTACAACATGATCCATGTTAAGGCCAAATCATGGGATTACAAGACAAGTGCATGAAGCATACAAGGCATGTCTAAACCAACTCAAAACAGAGGTGTATCATGGCAAAACAAAGCCTAATACATACTGAAATGAAGCTAAAACAAGTTAAACACACATGTTGCCACATAAGCCATTTATGCAAGCATTAAAGACAACAAGGAGAGAGGATGACCCTCTCCTATTTAGGACCTCAAAACCACCTCTCCACCATTGAAAATTATCTAGATTTCAATGGTAGAGAGGTCATGCAAAGACCAAAACAATGGCCTAAATGTATGGCCTAAAACAAGGCCTAATAAGGTCTTGGAGGGGGGAGACAACCCCAAACCTCAAAGTGACCTTAAACAAAGTTCTAAAACACACAAAATCAAAACTTTTATCAGTTATAGTCAAAGCTTAAAACAATAAGCAAGAATGGCTAAAAGCCTAAGCAAGAAAGGGGTAACTAAAGTAAGGATGTTCACCCTTGTAGACCTTCTTTAGAAAGAAAGCTCCAGCACCTTTCTTGGATCAAAACCAGCCCAAGAACTCTAAAAACAACTCCTTAGCACCTCAGCAACTAAGGATAGTGTAACACTAGGTGTTTTTGTGCAATAGTGTGAACAAAAGTCACTTTAGAGCGCAAAATACACACACAAAGACAAAGAGAGGGAACTATAGAGATAGATAGATACAAATTTCCTAACCCTAATTTTCAGAACCCTGGAGGAGGGAGGAGGAGCTCCCTCTATATAGAAGTTCAATTCTAAAGCTCCTAAGAGAAGCTCACACAAGGTGTAAATCCCTCCATACACGTGTATGGAGGGGGTGTAATGTGGATGCCAGCTATGACAGCTGGCATAAAATATCTGCCAAAAGCAGATAGAAAGGGGTTGATCAGCAGAAATGGCCAATTGACCAACAAAAATAGCTGGCCGACCAAAAACATTGCCGACCGACCAACACCTTTGGTCGGTAGCAAGAAAACAGGGCCGGTGGCCTCAAGCCAAGGCCGGTGAGGTGTGGCGATGGCCAACAAGCCATTCCCTGCCCTCAGAAGCAAAAACACAAGTGTTTGGTGCATAACCAAACACAAAGCAAACAAGTCGAGAGGTCTTGAGGCAAGGCGTGCGACCGAAACCTCCAAGAACTCAAGACGAACACGAACATGGATGATCACCGAGTATTCAAACGGTGACGTTCAAGCCTTAAGGACGGTCAAAAATGGGGTGTCTACAGTTGCCCCTCTTTGATAGAACTCGAAAGTCATAACAATAACGGGAGTGAGTGTCAAAACCCAGAGACGACCCATTTTTGACAAGGCCAAAGACTTAGACAAGCATACAAGCTAGTAAAGGTATGTGCCTGTAGGCAGGGGCAAGATGCAAGGAATATGCACGATGTCGAACATAACTTATGATCATGCAAAGAAAACTGTAACGAAGCATAACATGCAACAGTTTTAAGCGAGCCAAAAAACCAAACTACATTACAATGCAGAAAGGATGTAAGAGAATTGTTTAATTCTCGCTACGTCTCACGCGGAGAATACAATACCTGTGTGGTTCGTCTGGTCGTGCCAGCTTCAAATGAACCGTACATACAATATCGTGCCTGAAAAAGAAAGAAAACTTAACAGGTACAACATCGTTAGAAAAGCTAACAGCAAACAAGTCGAGAGGTCTTGAGGCAAGGCGCATGACCGAAACCTCCGAGAACTCAAGACGAACAGGAACATGGATGATCACCGAGTGTTCAAACGGTGATGTCCAAGCCTTGAGGACGGTCAAAAATGGGGTGTCAACACTCGCCCTTGTCTCTACAGTGTTCTCCCTTGCTTAGTTTTCTGCCCTTAGGATATTCATAGGCTCCCTCAAGGCCCCCGCCATTTCTCGGGCTAGGGCCCCCATTGCGGCTTGACCCGCTTGCCCCAGAACTTCTGCTTGCCCCACTTGTTCGACCATGTTAGCTTGGCCCAACCCCTCCTATTGCACTGAAACCCCTTGAACAGGTACATCGTGCACACCCCGAAGACCCCTACCGCACCTTCCACCTCTACCACCACGAGTTTAACCCCTTCCTAACATCCTAATTAAGGAACAAGATAGATAATTTAGCACATAATTCCAAATGTGCTCGCAACGTGCCTTACACGTTAAACTACAACAATTATATATATTCTACCACACAAATAATTCAATTCACTCCACATAAGCACTTAGTCACGTAAGCACATATGGATGATTATCCTTTTGTGATGAGATTCGTCCCACGAAAAACCAAGAATTCTTAGTAAAACGAGTATTGATCAAGTACCCTTCTAGTAAGATCTCAAGGAATTTAACAGATATGAATAACATCCCAAAAGTCCAATCCCATACCCATATAGTCACATAAGCATGTTATCACGTAATCATGAAAAACAAAATATTTCCTAATCATGCGAAATGAACCCATTGTGGCAAAACAACCACTTCCCGTGAGCCACAAGTATTCACACCCGGTAGCACTGATACCAAGTTGTAACGCCCCAAAAAAATACATACCATCTCTATGTAGTATTAATCATGGCTCATAAGAGATGTCAGAAATATAAATTCAACTTGTTCCATTACATAACTCAAATGTTTATACAATGTGATCTCACATGCGGTTATACATTCATTGAAAACTAGTACCTGAATCTATACCATGCAAAATCATCTAACCCAAAAGAATAAAGGCCCTCAAGGGCTTACAAGTTCCAAAGCATAGGCCCGATTACACAAAATGGTCTCTTGGACCCATACATGATTAGCCCTTGGCTTACAAAAATTTACAATCACAACAAGAGCCTTGTGCTCTCAAAACATATTCCCACGCCCTAATTTGGCGTGTTCACTACGTCCTTTCCCTCACCAAAACCCATAGGGGTGAGCATAAAGCCCAGTAGAGAATCCTTACAAAGTATATACAGTTATGCAAACTCCAATGTTAAATGCAAATGCAAATGCCATGCAATGACATTTTAAAGAAAATTTCATTTCAGGCTCTTCTTCAAAATCACCATGTTTCAATAACAATTTGCAGTCTCAACAATTTTCAAAAACTTCCAATTTTAATCAATAGGGGTGGTAAACATGACTCAGGTAATCCCTAGGTTGGTGTCTGCAAGTAAGCTCAATGTGCACTACCAATAACCCCACTTTACCGGCTTCTAATCAGAAGGGAAGTGGTACCTCCTCCGCGCGTGTTTTCGGTCTTTCACCCTGAACACTCAGGCCAACTTATCAATTTCATCTACACCTCCTATCTGGACTTACCAACGTATTTACCCCCAAACATTTCAATAATATCATTTCACATTCTTCCTTTCTCAAAGTAAATGATTTTCAAATCTCAACTCAACACTTGCAACAATAGATGCTAGAAATGTCTATACAACATGCCCAAAGCTAAATAAAAATCTTGTAATAATCAATTGAATGAGTATGCAATGCCATAATTGTCCACTTTCAACATAATATCAACAATATACAATAATGATCAATTTTCCTTTTTCTCCTTGCAATGCTATTCCACAAATAGCCCAAAGTTTGCTACCAATTATCACTAATACAACAACATGTTCACAATCCGTGCACTTCCATTATTTTCATCATTTCAAACGATTGCAAAATTTAAACAACAATCTCCAATCCCAACAATTTTCATGAGTAGAGAAACCCAACATCATTATATATATGCATTTGTAATTAAAATAGGAAGACCTCCACTTTCTTTACTTATCATGGCACACCAACATGAGTTTATATATATATACAATATCACCCATAAAACTCTCATCTTCTTTTATTCAAGAACCTCCCCCCATACACACTCACACAAAATTCTAGGTTTTCCCCTTTGCAAACAACCCACACGCACACACACACCAAACACTTGAAAGGGGGCCCTCAAGAACACATCATTTTCTTACCTAAAACAATTTCACCCTCAAGATGCCATCTTAAGAGGATTTAAGATTTTTGAAACTCACATTTGAAAATCTCTACATTTTGAGCCATAAAATCAAAACCAACATAATAGCTTCAAGAGGACCTTTAAATCAACATCAATAATGAAAAACATGTATATATAACTCAAGAAGTCTCTACCTCAAGGTTTGACGAAGAAGAGAGATGAAACCCTAGAGCCAAAAATGAGAGATTTTCGATTTCCACCACACAATGTGAAGTTCTAGCTTTGATCTCTAAGATTTGTGAGAGATGATGAATCTAGACCCAATGGATTGCAAGAAGTCAAAGTTTTTTAGTGTTTGATGAGGGTTTTTAGAGAGAATGAGGAGCAAAAGTGTTTTTAGAGAGAGAGGGATATAAAAAAAATGAGATACATTCAACCCCAAAAGACAGAAAAAATAGAGTCCTCGGGCTGCCCAGAATCCCCGTACGTGCGGCGCCCTCTCCTGTACATGCGGTGCGCCTCTCCTGCACATGAGGCCTCACCTCCCATACGTGCGGGGGTCCCTTCCCGCACTTCCCTTCACACCTACCTTTTAGGCAGTGTGCAACCCCAAACCTCCCCTGCATTCTGCACGTGCGGCCTCACCTCCGGTACGTGCGGCCCTGTTTCTCCAACCCATAATTTTTCTCTACCCCATTGTAGGCACTTCGGACCTGGTTTCGCACTCTCCGGAATAGGTGAAAATCAACACCAAACAAACAAGAATAAGAATTTACTTGAGGAACAACTTTCGAACACCACAAATCTAAAGTTAAACAAAGTAGAACGGAGAGAATAATACCCCCGGTCATCACAGGTGCTCCTACGTCCCCCGCTCGTACTTGTGGAAACTTCTGATGCCAAAGTGGGCCCGGTTTGTGCCTCATCCTCGAGCCAAGCCAAACACTCGCCAGAAGGGGCACAACTGAAACTAGGGGCAGTGGCCAGAAGCTCTCTTGTCCTCCAAGCAATGAGGTACCTAGCCAAGTGTGAACCTCGGATGGGGAATGAAATCGGGTACTCTACCCCTTCCTTCAGGGTGGATTTGATCATGCCCAAACTGACGTCTGAAATGGAATAGGAAGTAGAATACACAATGTGTGAGGCCAATCAGCTGAATGCCAGGTTGTCGAGCCATGCTGTAACTCATCTCGGTCAGATTAAGCCAGGGGTAATGCTAGGCTATGTCAGCAATAGACCTGCTGCATATCCATTTGCACCACCACCCCTCGTTGGGCAAATTCACTAGTCGATGGCAGAAGAAATAGCCTTGAGCTGAGTATTTAGGACAGGTGTCCACTACCTTCAGCTTATCCATAAGCCACACCTAGGAAGGGATGAAAGAAAAGAGAGAGATTAAAGAATAGAGAGATGTATGTTGAGAGAAAAGTGAGGAAAGGATTTTGAGAGAAAAATAGAGCATGAGTGCCGAGAGATGTGAGAAACACATATTAGAAAGGGTGGAAAACATTACCTGAAGAAGTAGTGGACTCCCTGCGAATCTGGTGGTCTCTTGCCGATGGAAGACGTCTAAGCCGATCAAAGTCTTGGCCAGTGCCAAGCCAATGTAGCTCTTCCCTTCTTTCAGGCCTTGCGCCACTTCGATCAGTCGAATGCTAGAGCCGCCTGTAGACACCCCATTTTTGACCGCCCTTAAGACTTGGGCATTACTGATGGTTTACTTGGTGGAGAAAGGTGTGCAGGGCACAGGTCCAATTTCTTCGGCAATGAGAGAGGCGAATCTCAACTTCACACCCCATTTTGAACCAAAATTATTTTGGATGGTTTTTAGACCTTAAAACCCTCTCTTTCAAAACATTTTTGAAATAAAATTCCCACGATGTTCCGACGCTCGCATTTCAGGTAAATAGTGCGCTTTTCGGTAAACCGAGCAAGGACAAAGTGGGGATGAATGAAAGAGAGATGAAATCTTTGAAAAATCTTTCAAAACACCTTACTTAGGGGTTCGAAGTTGAGGAGAAGAGGAAAGGAGAGGAGAAAACCGGTCTGGGAGAAGTTCGGCATGAATCTGGGTAGGAGAGAATCGAGCAGCCCTCGCTGAATCGGGCTTATTCAATTGCATACTTGGAGTTAAGCTATGAGGCCACCATCGTTGGAAAGAAGACTTCTGGGGCTTCACTTTGTACTCAAGAATCTCCCAAAGCCACGTCCGGGTGGAGGAGATATGATTGGTTGAAGCTGGGCATCACCCCGTTTGGATCGAGTCTGCGCGGCTTCACCAAAAAGGGCATAACTTTCTGCAAAGGAGGAATTTTGATGCAAGGTTTGTGCCATTGGAAAGCTAACTTCCGGGGCTTCAATTTTCATACCCACTGGCTGTTTTTTGACCTTGGAATCATCTATCGGCAATCTATTTTTCCGACCGGCAAAACATTATGCCGACCGGCACTTTATTTTGGCCGACGACCAAATTTTCTGGCCGGTTTGCACCCTTTGCACCCTCCAAGCCTGGTGCATCCCAGCTGTGCCAGTTGGAATGCACCAGCACACTCCCCCGTGCATATATGTGGCTATTTTGCACCTTTGACTCCTTTGAACCCCCCTTTTCTTCTAGAAGCTTGAACCCTTTGGCCAAGCTTCTTGGGGAAGCTTGGCCAGCTGTATTAGCTTCTCCAAGAAGCCAAGAACCCTTTGCCCCTTTCATTTAGCTTCTTGGAGAAGCCTAGAACCTTTGGCTTTGCCTATATAAGTCATGCTTCCTCTCCTTTGTCTAGGGTTGGATGTTTGGAACAAAAAACCAGAGATATATAGATATATCTGATATACACACACCTATATCCCTCCATCTCTCACTATATCTCTCCCATTCAACCACCAAATACCCTTGTTCTTGGGCCATTTCTTCATCAACCCATTGCACAACACCTCCAACATCTATTCCAGCACATTGGAGGTCATTTGCAGAGCTTAGGAGCACCTAAACTTGGTCTAAGAGGTGCTGGTTTGCTGGTCTTCAAGGGTAAGTCCTCCTCTTCCCTTTTCTAGCCTATTCTTGCATCATATCTAAGCCGTAGTTGCTTACATCTTCGGGCTCCGACCCTAACTTCAAATAGTCTTATTTTGAGGTCCTCTTCATGTTTGATTGAGGACCTCTTGCTGTTTGAGGACAGTAGCATGCACTTCCTTCAATAGCCCTATTGATGCCATTTTTCTTGCATAGTATATTTGGCTGGTGTGTAATCTGTTTTGAGGCATAATGTAAACTTCAAGTGAGCTTATTTTGAGCCCCTCTCCAACATTGGAGAAGGGCTCATTACTTTTTGGATACTCCGTGTGCTACTTGCTTTGAAATCCATGTGGTAGCCTTATTTTTGCATGATTTATTAGCCTAGTTTGCTTCTGTTTTTGTGGCTTGGTCCGAACTGAAAGTGGCCATATTTTGACCCCCTTGTTATGTTTCATTAAGGGTCCATAGCTGTTTGAGGAATCCCTTGTATACTTCATGTTATGGCTCTCTTGTGGCCTTAATCTTGCATGATATTTTGAGCATATTTATATACTATTTTGGGGGGGGTGTTTAACTGAAAATGTGCTTGTTTTGGGGCTGCCTTGTATCTGTCTCCACACTTCATGTCCATATTATGCATGTTTGACATAGCCATAGGTCGTTTCGTGTGCTTAATATCGCATTTCGGGACCATTTCCTTGCATCGGGTGTCATGTTTGCGTATTTCGGGGCTGTTTTGCATCACTTTTAGCTACTGAAATTTGCATTGTTTGCATACCATGATCCATGCTTTGCCATGCCTTGTTAGGGTGGCATTCGTGCCTTAGGTTTGGTCCTCGGTTTGCGTGCACGTGTGCACGCATTTCGAATGTCTCATTTTCATCTCATGGCCACTGTTTTGGACCTAGTAGAGAGCTGTCTAAGTTAGTGTAAGACCATCCTTTGCATGTTGATGCATGCTCACCTTGTGTGTTGTTGCATACTTGTGTGTTGTTGCATGTTTAGGTTGCCTAACATGATGCGTGCCTTGCACACTTGCATGCTTAGATCACATCTTGTATGCTTGTCACTCCCATTGTCATTCCATATCTTGCATACTTGCTTGCTTAGGTTGTGTGCCTAACATGCATTGTGCATTACTTGCTTGCATGCCCATGTTGCATACTTAGTTAACATGCCTAGGTTGCATTGCATGAGCATACATGCCTTGCCTCTTGAATTGAGTATGATAGAGGTTGGGTTTCATTTGTTTGTTTGATGTGCATTTTATTTGATATCAAAGTTGCTAACTTGGCTTTTGGGCCATCATGCGTTGAAATGCGTGATTGATGGCCCGGGGGTCGAGGGTCATGCTCCCTTGAGTCCATTGCATGATAGGGAGTGTGTCCGTGCACACATTTGCTCAAAATTCCATACCATGCACTGCTGGTCTGCTGTTGCTGTCAAAACTATCTTCTACAGGAATTATTTGCCGACCGGCAGTATAGAGTGCCGACCGGCACTGTATTTATTGCCGACAAACTCCTTAGAAGCCGATGGATATTGTACACGGCCGGTGGACATTCTATTCAGCCGATGATGATCCTCAGTGTGCAGAGAGCATGTTCTGAGACTTTGGCAGTTTTCCAGAGAAGCAGGGCAGTAAAAGCAGAGCCAACAGTGGTATGGTACGAGTTTCCCGGGCAAGACAGGCTCGAGCATGCATCATCACACGCATCCCGAGGCGGGGGCCGCGGCCATCTCTTCTTTGCATTTAATTTAATTAGATTAGAGGTTTTGTAATAAGTAATTCAGTATTATTTATTCGGCCTGTATATTCTTTTGGTCCTTCCGAGTGAGGGCGTATCTGTAATAAATGTGTGTGTGTGGTGTGCATGTCTTCCAACCTCTACTTCTTTCTTCCCTTTTATTTACCTGCTTATGATGGTAGATTAGGGCACGTTTATTTTAGCATACCTTATGCTATGCATGCGTGCATTCATGCATTTGTTTACATGCATCGGGCTCGGTACATCATGCTAACTGCATCGCTATTTCAAATCTAACTTGAATACGTGCATCAAGTGATTGCATCTCACATGCCATTTCTAGATTAGCCGAGCGTACTCTAGGTTGCATCTTTGCATGTGTTGCATTAGCCATTTTCAACATGAACTAGGTCATGCATGTTTGCTAACTAGTTTCTTGTTTTGGCACGGAGTACTAGGTAAGCTTTTATGCTTTAGCATATCGCATGCGTGTGAATGTTGCCATGACAGCATGCTTACCATGTGGCTAGATGCTTAGATGATATAACTGTTTGAATGCCTGTGGGTGGAGGTTAGATTGCTTGAGTTGGAATAACTCATTGAAATCCGTGCTTTAGCCTACTTGCGAGTAGCAATTTCAAACTGTTTTCCAAACGAACGGATATGCAACGCTTATTTCCGAATTAGGCAATCTAGTCTATACTTGTTTGTTGCGCGCATAACATAGTAATTCTAGGCTAATAACCGGAATAAGAACACATAACGTTTTCAAAATCGGATATCACGGTTAGTAGAGGCCGGTCTTCGAACCGGGCGAAAGGGGGTGCTCATAGCTGACCTTCCCCGATCGTACCCAAGCTCCCGAGCCAAGGCAACTTTGGTGATGACGAACACGTGGCCTTCGGCACCGAGTCAGGGTTTCCTAAATTCCCCCATTTTAAAAATATTTAGGTGGCGACTCTGTATCTGGCAAAGCAGTCCATGTTTGGCACTTCTTTTCAAAAATCTATTTTTCTCAAAACGATTTGCCAGAGTTGGACTCTTTGGTTCAGATTACGAACCGCAACAAACAAAAAAAGGAGAGTCCGAACTATAGAGTGAGGCCCAAAGGGCGCGTCTACACCGCCGAAATTAGAGGGAAGAAGGAAATGTGCAAGCATGCATAAGTAGAGGGTGTGTTGTCGAAAACCCCACCAAAGACAATCGTCGCGGTCATCGGCATTGGAAAATCGACGAACCAAACTAGGAATGTCTAGCTCTCCGTTATAGGCCTGAGATCGAGCCTCGTGCATAGTGAGTCCACACATCCATCCCAGAGCTTGGGCGTGACCAAAATGGGGCTGAGGCATGATCTCCTCATCGCGTCGGGATTCCATTAATGCCTGAAATTCTTCAATTGTCAGGTACATTTCTTGTCCCTGAAGTTAAAGACGTGTGTAATCGGATTCCAGCATCTAACCGCGGCATGAAAGAATAGAAAAAAAAGTGGAGTTTGACTCAATAGAAAAAGTGCATTTATGTTGAAACCTTAGAAATTTACCTTTTCCGAGCTGTCCAAAGTCGCAATCCAATCCACGAGGTTTTAGGCAAGAAATGGCTCCATTTGTGGCAAAAAACAACAGCTAGAATGAGTTCTGGAGAAGAAATGACGAAGGTAAAGCTTTTGTAGAAGATAAAGTAGTGACTGGAAGCCAGCTGTCAACAATCTGGAGGTTCTGTACATTGGTGGCTAGCAGACCACTACTGATGGCCGGCAAGCCACTGTTGGTGGCCGACAAAGCTCATCCATGGCTGGCAGCCTTTCTCTTCTAGCCGACAGCCTCCCTTTTTGGCCTACTATCCACCTGTGTGTTGGAAAGTGCGGGTAGCTTGTGTTTTGTCTCATTTTTTTTCTTGTTGTGTTTGGGAGGTCATGTTTTGAGTCTTTTGTCCTTTTGTTTGTATTTCTATTTGAGTTGTTGTCGTTTTGAGTCGTGAAAGTTTTGTTTATCGAGTTATTGTTGCTTTTTTGTTTTAATCGAGTTGTTTTTGCATTGTTTATCGAGTAGTATTCTGTTTTAGCTGTTGGTCGGCTCATTACTCGAGTAAGAATGTTATTTTCAATCAAGTTCTCAATTTTACAAAGTCAATTCCATGTCCATTTCATGCAAGTGTGGTGCTCGTGATGCAAAAATAACAACACAATTCAAAAACCCCCGAATTTTCATTCCGATCATGGTTTTTTTTTCAAAAGAAAGTACAGGTTTTAAAAAAAAAAAAAAAAAAGGTAAAACTAGGCTGAAGCTATACATGTGTTGAACTGTACATACAAAAAAAAACTAAGCAAAAAGTACAAATAAATCAGCGCCAGTCATCTTTGGCTCGAGAGGCCCTCTTTGTCCTCTTCTTGAGTGCGGACTCAAAGCTGTCTCCATCAGCGCCGCTGTCTGACCTAGATGCCGAGCCGGAACCAGAATCATTGCCGCTCTATGCCTCAGAGCCGACTCAGCATCACCTCCGCTCTCAGATCTAGAGCCACCATCATCTCCACTCTCAGAGGACTCAGACTGAGGACTCACTACCTCCCCAGAGTTACTAGTCTTAGCATCGTCGTCACTCAACATTGGCTCCGAGGGACTTCTCCGGCCTCGACCACGATGCTCCTCTCGGTTGCGTGCTAAGGCCCATCTCTCCCTCCCCTTTGCTGCTAGAGGAGGTGGTGATGGTGCAAGTGCAGGTGCAGTCGCCGTCATTGGTGCTCTTGGTGTGGCAGGAACCTAAAAAGATGCAGTATTGGCATATTAGATACAATGTATGGTTGTAAATGTAGCATGATGAAAGTGGTGGAATGCCATGAGCCAGATACAGTACAAATACAGTACAGTGTATCAGTGCAGTATATCAGTGTGATGTAACAAGGGGCAAAATGCATACCGTGATATGAGTATTAGTGCTTCATTGAAAATAATGTGCACAATAGTGTGGAAAATGCTGAAATGCGGGCAGAAAAAAGGGGAGAATACCTAGATGTCGTGGAGACTGAGCAGTGCCTCCCTCCTCAGTATCATGCCGTCAAACGAAGCCAGTAGCTCGAGTAGTCCCTCAACGTACTCCGGGGGTGCCTGTAAACGCATTGGGAATGATCAATATCCGGAAGAAACAAATATCAGAAAGGAAATGGAAAGCTAGAGAAAATGTGGTACATACCTGTAGACACCCCATTTTTGACCGTCCTCAAGACTTGGACGTCACCGTTTGAACACCCGGTGATCATCCTTGTTTGTGTTCGTTTGGAGTTCCCGGAGGTCTCGGTTAGGCGCCTTGCCTCAGGATCTCCGAACTCGACTGTTTTGTGTCTGGTTTTGCACCAAACACTTGTGCTTTTCCTTGGAGGGGCAGGGAATACCTTGTGAGGCATCCCCATACATCACCGACCGTGGCTAGAGGCCACCGGCCAGGGCTTTAAGCCATCGGCAATGTATGTTACCGATCGGCACTCTTTGTTGCCGGTCGGCCATCAATTTTGTCAAAATGACATTTTTGGCTGGCCGACTACTGTTCATCTACTTTTGCAGATATTTTAAGACAGTTGTCTTGCATTTTGTTCCCCTCCATACACGTGTATGGAGGGATGGCCTTCTTACAAGCTTGTTGAATAAGCTTTGCAAGATTGGTTTGCCTATAAGAAGAGGGCTCCTCTCTTGGCATTAGGGTTAGACAACTTAGAGAGGAGAGAGAGAGAGACAATATTTTCAGAGAGTTTGGATTAGGG
This sequence comes from Camellia granthamiana, assembly GCA_036172215.1. Classification (NCBI taxonomy): domain Eukaryota; kingdom Viridiplantae; phylum Streptophyta; class Magnoliopsida; order Ericales; family Theaceae; genus Camellia; species Camellia granthamiana. Next base: position 23,122,438 of record CM069908.1, on the reverse strand, counting down.
TTTGGTCTTTGTATCTAACCTATCTCTATCTCCCTCTCTTGTGTGTGTTTTAGCCTTAGGATTGCACACAAACACCCACCATCACACTATCTTCTTGGAACTGAGGTCCTTGAGGCTTGTTTTGGAACTTTGAAGCTGGTTTGGAGCTCAAGGGGGCTGCTGGTCCACCATTTGTGAAGAGGTTCTTCAAGGGTAACAATCTTACCCCTTTTACCCCTTTCTTGCATTGTATTTTTGACCATCTTAAAACTGTTTTTGTGTTTAGCATATAACATAAAAAAAAGTTCTGTTTTTAGGCCCTCTAAATAGTTTGTTAAGAGTGCTTTAAGCTTTGAGGAGGTTCGACCCCTCTAAAGGCTTGTTTGGCCCTTGTTTTGAGCCATTTTGTGTGAGCTCCGGGACCCTAGTGTTTGGGCCTCCTCACCTCTGAAATCCACTGAAATCTTGAGGGATTTCAGAGGTGAGGATGGTGCCTTGAGGTCCTAAGAAGGAGGGGGTCACCCCCCCTCTCCTTGTTGTCCTTGAAAAGGGCATTTTTAGCCTCTTGAGGGAGCATCATGTTTGAGTGTTTATTGATCATGCCTTGGCTGTATTTTATGCTTATATTGCCATGATATAACTTTGTACTAAGTTGGTTTTGGTACATCATGCTTGCTTAGCATACCTACCTTGTAATGCCATGATTTGCCTCAATACATTCATAGCATTTAGACTATCATGCTTTTGTGTTTTGGCCAAGCTTTGTGAAGCTTACTTGCATGATTTGGTGTGCTAAGGGACTGTTTTAGGTCGTTAGAGTCATTCATGCCTCGTTTTGTATAGCTCCTTTACATTGTTAGCTTGTAGGCTTAAGTATGCAATTGTATAGCATGCATTGCTTGCTTTGATTTAGTGGTTTGGCACCATTTGTAGCATTATTTCAGTCCATTTAACATGCTTGTATGCTTGCCTTGGACACCTCTTTAATGCTTTGAAAGCTTGTGTTGTATGCCCCATGTTTGGTCATTGTGCATGCTTTTGAATTCAAGTCATTTAGATGCCATCTAAGTGGTCCTTTGGGCTTGGTTTTATGTGCTAAAACTCTGTTTTGGTCATTTAAGTCTTGCCATGTGTGATTACATTAAGTGTGGTCCATTGCCTCTTTGGTGAGCCTTAGGCTTTGGGCTTGGTTGCATGCTAATATTTGTCTTGTTTAAGTTGGTTCGGCACCTCTTATAGCATGATTTTCAGAGCTTCCTATGCATGCTAATTGTCCTTGACTAGGCTCTTTTAAGTGTGCTTAGAGGTTATTTGTTTATGCCTAAGTGTTAGGTCCTAACATGTGCATGTGTGTATGTGTGTTTAGCCCTCATGTTTGAGCATTTTGGCCACTGATTTTAAGCCTAATTAGAGCTGCCTAAATCATGTTTAAGTCCATCTTTTCATTGGTTTGCATTGCCTCATGACTTGCATGTTTGCTTATATAGGTTGCATGCCTAGTGTATAAGGTGCATTGCATCCTCATGTTGCATCCTTAGCTTGCATGCCTAAGTAGCATTGCATCTTGCATGCACACCTTGTTCCTTGATTTGGTGATAGGAATTGGGCCTTTTGTTTGTTGGTTTGGATTACATTTGAAAGCAACATGCACAACTTGGTGCTCTTGGGCCATCACGCATTGAAATGCGCGATTGGTGGTCCGAGAACCAAGGACCATGCCCCTTTGAGTCATACGCATGATAAGGAGCTTGGTTGGTGCATACATTGTTTGGATTACATTGCCATGCTATGCCTTGCCCTCTGCTGCTGTCAATTGCAGGTTCTGCAGGCATTATTTGCCGACCGGCAGTGTTAAGTGCCGACCGGCAATCCATTGGTGGCCGATGGATGCATTATCAGCCGATGACCACATCCTACTGCCGGTGGCAAATCTACTCAGCCGGTGGTGTCTCCCAATGTCCAGGGAAGCAATTCAGAGACTTTGGCAGTCTTCAGAGGGGCAGAGCAGGGAAAACAGAGGCAGTCTATGCATGGCAGTGCACTTCCGAGCAAGACCGGGCATGCATTGCATTGGACACTCTTCCCGAGGCAGTTTACTGTTTCTTCCAGCTTAGTTAATTTATTAATTAATTAGGTGATTTGTAATATTTAATTAGCTAGAATAGTTAATTATTTATTCGATTTGTATTATTCTTTTGGTCCCTCCGAGTGAGGGCGTATTTGTAATAAGGGTGTGTGAGTGTGTGCATGTCTTCTAATCCCACGTCTTTCTTCCTTTTTATTTACCTGCTTATGATAGTAGGTTAGGGCATATTTAAATTAGCATACCTTATGCTATGCATGTGTGCATCCATACATTTGTCTTGCATGCACCGGGCTCGGCGCATCATGCTAACTGCATTGTATTTCAATTCCAAATTGAATACATGTTATCTGTTGCATTTCGCATACCATGTTTAGGATAGTCGAGCCTGTCTAGATTACATCTTTGCATGTGTTGCATTAGCCATCTTAACATGAACTAGGATCATGCATATGATTACTAACTGGTTTCTGTTTTGGCTTGGAGTATTAGGTAAGCTTTTATGCTTTAGCATACCGCATGCGTGTGAGTGTTGCCATAATTGCATGATTACCATGAGGCTAGCTGCCTATGTGATATAACTGCTTGAATGCCTGTGGATGGAGGTCGAATTACCTAAATTGGAATAATGCATTAAAACTGTGATTTTTAAGCCCACTTGATAGTGGCAAAACCATCTTTTCTAAAGCCCACTTGAGGGTGGCAAAATCTGCATTTTAGCCTACTTGCGAGTAGCAAACTATTTTCAAAACAAACATGTAATGTTTTGTTCCAATCTAGGCGATTTGGTCTATACTTGTCTGCTGTGCGCATAACATAGTAATTCTAGGCTAATAACCGGAATAAGAACACATAATGTTTTCAAAACAAGATATCATGGTTAGTAGAGGTCGATCTTCGGATCGGGCGAGAGGGGGTGCTCATAGCTGACCTTCCCCAATCGTACCCAAGTTCCCGAGCCGAGGCAACTTTGGTGATGACGAACACGTGGCCTTTGGCACCGAGTCAGGGTTTCCTAAATTTCCCAAAATAAAATATTTAGGTGCCGACTCTGTATCTGGCGAAGCAGTCCATGTTTGGCACTTCTTTCAAAAATCTGTTTTTCTCAAAAGGATTTGCCGAATTTGGACTCTTTAGTTCAGATTAAGAACCGTGACAATTTGAGTCCGAACTGCAGTAGACCCACAAACGAACAGAACGGGACTCACCCTCCCTGGGCGTTCGGGGACGTCTACAATACCGGAGGTGCATGGCGAGCTCTGGTGTATTTATGCCCGGTCTCCGCTGGCTCGATCGGAATCTGGTAGGCTGTCCCGATCGGGATCTCTGGCTAACCGGTAGCCTGCCCAGCGGGAGGAGCCCCTCCAGTCCTGGCCCTCATCGCTCGAGTCTTACCTGCCATGGAGGCATCTGCTGCCTTGCCTGCACGAGCACCCGTCAAGGGAGGCATGAGATGTGTCTGGATGAATGTCAAGTAGTCTCCCTCCCCGTGGAAGTAGTCAGCGTCCAAGCCCACAGTGAACTGGATCACCTTCTAGAAGGAGAGGCTCTCTGTAGTCCTTATAGATGCCGAGGGTGGCATGGGAACTACTAGCTCAGGCAAACCCAGAGTCTGGCGTACGAACTGCTCGCCCAAAAACCAGAATCAGCAAACTAGGCCCTCCAGTAGAATGTGAAAGTGAGAAGTGGCCCAGGCCCCGGCATACAGGTCTCGAATCCCGGCCGGCATCATGGCCTATGGTTGCCACATGATCTGCAAATAGAGGTTGTATAGATTATTAGTTACTCTAAGTTGCTAAATGTGAATCAGAACAGTTACAAAGTAAAAATGACTATGAAAGTCAAAGTAATGCCAGAAGAATGTGAAGGTCTCACGGGTCCTGCGCTGGAGCCAGCCGTCATACCTCCGTGAGTAAGGGACTGCCAGTGGAAGCTCCTCTATGGGCTTCGGAGCTAGAGTTAGAAAATAAGCATGCACCCGCAGTTGCGGAGAAAATACAGTGATATGTGATCAATGAATGAACAGATATAGAAAATGAAAAATAGAAAGCACGGGTGTTAAACAGATAGAAGACAAAAAATGTAAAATAGAAATGTAAAGCGTACCTCCCAGGCTCGCTAATAACCTCCAACCCTGTCTCCCCTTCTGCGAGATATCGAGCTCATGTAGCCATATAATGTGGCGAGGCTAGCTCCTCCCCAGTCATAGAACGGACCTGAGGTAGGGTCACCAAGGCGCTCAGTAGGTATAGTCCTACGGTGTTCCACTTGTTCACAAACAAGGTGGTACCGAAAAGGAACATCAAAAAGCCTCGGGCATAATGATCAGTCTCCTCTAAGGTCTGTGGCTCTCTCTCACGAAAGTGCTCAGCGAACCAGCTGTATCGAACCATAGCCGGTCTGAAGAGAGGTGGGTGTGCTCCCAGCAAGTGTAACCAGGCAGCCTTCCACTCGCCCATATCCATGTCATAAGGGATTGAATCACCCCCTATTCCTACGCCCGTGACCATAGAGAAGTCATAGGGAGTCATTGTCATTTCCCTAGCAATGGAGAAGTGGAAGGAGTTGGTGGTATCCCACCACCGCTCCACCAGTGCACCAAGAAGTGGCTGGCTCGCGATGTGGCGTGATAGCCCAATGCAGAACAAGCCGAAGCCAGCCTCAACGATGATGTCGCGTATGCCAGCAGGGAGCTCCGGATACCAGTCAATCATTGTCGTCCCTCCGTAGCCCCTGATGGAGTGAGTGTCCTCCTGTGATCAGAACAGTGATATACAATGATATGAGAACAGGCAGATAAAAGGCAGTGGAAGCAATACAATGCAAGAGTGTGATTAAGGCAAGAAATGCAGCAAGGGGCAAGACATGTAGTGTAACCATACAGTTGAAGCAAGGAATACAGTTAAAGCAAGAAATGCAATGTAAAGTACAGAAAGCATGAAAATACAGTGTGTACCTCGGTGGCACCGTGGGAAAAATGGGAGTCTAGCTCCCGTAGCAACAGATCCTCCAGCGCAAGTCACACGAACTCGCGAAAATTCCTAATGCCCTCGGGTGGCAGTACATGTGTTCGGGGATGGTATGTCGCTAGATCGAAGGGGCATACTCTCAGCAGTAATATCTCGAGCTCAGGTTCAGGAGCGAAATCCGCCTCCATCTTTGCTAGAAGTGATAACTGGCGTGGAATCTCGAGGGGAGCTCCGTCATAGGATAGATCATCCGCCATCCGGAAAGAAGATGAGAAAGTGGTTGAAAAATGAAGAAAAATGGAGAAAAATGGGCAAACTTGGAAAAAGTCAACCCTAGAAGAGAGAAAATAAAAGGAAAAGTCAAAGCCCGAGAAAAGGCACAAAACCCGAGAGAAACTCGAGGGAAACAAGCCTCAAGTGGTGAAACTCCAAGAAAAAGCACCAAAATCAAATTTCAATCGGTTCGAAACGGAGGAAACAAAGAGGGTTTAGCGAATAAACTTCGCGTGGGGCGTTGGAAAACGCGTAGAAAGCCCAGATCTAGAGAGAAAAAGCACCTAGAGAGAAAGGGAGGAATTTCGGATGTGTAGTTGTGTGGGAATGAGACCCAGAGCCCTATACTTAAAGACCCACGACAAAATGTCCAAAAAGCCCTCAATCTGCCACGGGTGGCCGGCAGGCCACCATTGATGACCGGCAGGCCACTTTTGTGGCTGTCAACAGTAATTCAAGGCCAGCAGGTGGCCGACAACTCCCTCTAGTGGCCAACAAGTGGCTAGTGGCCCTCTCTGGTGTCTTGATGCTATTTTGTGCCTTTGTTTTTTGAGTGATATATGAGAGGTTCTTGATTTGGAAACTTACAACCGCGTTCCGGCACATGACTGTGTCCCACTTGCCGCTATGAACAAAGTGTATCTTTTTGTTGTTGCAAGTCTCCGAGAGGTAAATCGAAGGTTTCATCACGTATTGCTTTTGCTTAGTTTAATCGAAATAGCATCTTTGTCATCTTTCTTTTCTCATGTACGTATGTTGCACGTGCACCTTGCATTCTTTTTGAGTTATGCATAGAACACGCTCATGTCGCTCATGTCACTCATGCATAGAATACGCTATCAATCTTGCAATGGAACACGCTTTCAATTCCGCATAGAATATGCTCTTGCTCTTGCTCATTGTTTTATGCAGAACATGCTTTTATTTCATGCATAGAACATGCTTTCAATTAACGTCATACGTCGATTGTCCATCTTGAATTGAATACTTTGTGCATCTATCGCACTCATTTACTTTGTGCATCTATTGCACTTGTTCACTTTGTGTATCTATCGCATACTAACCGGCAAACGATATTGTATGTACAGTTCATTCGGAGGAGTTCCGGATAAATTCATTTGTATCTTGGTAGAAGAACCTACACCTTCATTTTGTGCATCTATCGCACTTGTTTACCTTCATACATCTATCACACACCACTCCCTTATTTCTTGGGACGTGTGAAACACAGCCCTGAGCGATTTTGTTTCGCAGGACGCGTGAAACGCAGCTCTAGGTGGGTTTTACCTCGGGACGTGTGAAACACAGCCCCGAGCGGTTTTGTTTCTCAGGATGCGTGAAATGCGGCCCTAGGCAGGTTTTACCTCGGGAAGTATGAAACGCGGTCCCGAGCGATTTTTGTTTCTCAGGACACGTGAAACGCGGCCCTAGGCAGGTTTTACCTTGAGATGTGTGAAGCACGCGCCGAGTGGCTATTTCTTAGGAAGCATGAAATGCGGCCCTAGATGGGTTTAATCTCAGGACGTGTGAAGCACGAGCCCGAGCGAAACGCGGCGCTGGACGGGTTTAATCTCAGGACGTGCGAAGCACGAGCCCGAGCAATTTTCTTTTATTTCTCAGGACGCGTGAAGCGTGGCCCCGAGTGGTTTCTCTTGTTTCTCGGGATGTACGAAACACGACCTTGAGCGGTTCTCAGTTTCTCAGGATGCGTGAAACGCAACCCTGAGCGGTGTTTTCTTTCCTCGCCTCTTGTTTTGGCGTGGTTAGAGTGCAGTTTTATCTTCTTTTTGCATGAATCTACTCATTCATATGTTGTTATTTTGATTATTGTATCATTCTCGTTATTGCATTTGTATTGCTTATTGCATCATCTTGCATGATCATAAGTTTTCAAAATAGCCAGCTTCGTGAAGCATGTGAGTCCAATTTTCAAAGTTGCATTGTGCATATCATTTTGCATTTTGCCCCAGAACTACGCCGGTTTAATTCCTTGCAAAGGGATACGTAGACAGCCTATGGATGCAACCGTTCTTTGTCTTGTTTGTTTGTCTAAGTCTTCGGCCTTGTCAAAATGGGTCATCTTCGGGCTTTGACATTCACTCACGTCATTTCGTGAATTCCGAGTTCTGTCAAAGAGGAGCAACTGTAGACACCCCATTTTTTACTGTCCTCAAGACTTGGACTTCATCGCTTGTGCACTCGATGATTATGACTGCATGTGCTCGTTTTAGTGCCAGAAGTCCTCAGCGGAATGCCCTATCTTTGAGCCTTTAAACCCTGTCCATTCTATGCCTTGTTTTGGACCAAAACCCTAGTGTTTCAATAAAGACCCTAGGACCTGCTGGCCTCCTCTGGTGGGCTGTCGGCCACCTTTTGTGGGTTGCCGGCCAATGGTGTGGCCTACCGGCTATTATTGGTGGCCTGCTGGCGATCAGTGTCTTTTTTCAGATATTTTGTTGACAGTTGTGCTAGCTGTTGGCACAATTGGCTGCATCTCCCTACACGTGTATGGAGGGATATATCTCAGCCAAGTGCATGTTTTTCTATATATAGAGGGTCTCCTCTCCCATTTTTGAGGGTTCGAATTTTTGGAGCAAAAATTATATATATATATATATCTATATATTTCTCTCTCTCTCTTGCAAGTTTGTGCATAGTAGCTTAGATACACTATACTTTTGCCTACACCTCCTTAATCAAAGTGGTTCATCTTTGAGCTGAGGTTTCTTGAGACCTTCTTGGAGCTCTAGAAGGTGGTTTTGGCTTGAATTATTGCCTAGAGTTGATCTTTCCCTTTTTTAACTTGCTTTGCATACTTGTTTTTCTTATCTTTTCCTACTAATTTTGGGCTATTTTGGGGCTATAAAAACTTTGTTTTTGTGGACTGAAATTGGTGGTTGTAGGCCATTTAAAGATAGGGGTGGTTTACCCTTCTTTCTTCCTTATTTGTAACGTTTTTCCACCTTTGTTTCCCCCTTTCAAACCATCTTTTTTGGGGCTTTTAAATACTGAATTTCAGAGTAATTCAGTGGTGAAAATCATGCTTTGAAGTCCAAATTTGGAGGGGCTAGCCTCCCCTCTTTGTGTCTTGTTTGCTAGGCTAGTTAGCTCTATAGTGTTAGCTTAATTTTCTAGCCTTTTGAAGCTTAATTCCAACATGTTTTAACCTCTGTTTTGGATTGTCTTGCCTCTGTTTTTGGCTGGTTGTTGCATTTGAATCTTGTTTTACATGCTTCTAGTGTAAATGTCCTCACAAGCTTGGTGTTTTAGGCCTTTAGACACCACTTGTTTGAGTTGATTGTATGTTTTAAGTGCTTTTCTTACTTGATTTTAGCAAGTATAATCTCTGCAACCTCCCTCATTTCTTGGTTTTTTTTATTAGCTTTGAGGATTGTTTAAGCTTAAGATTGAGGTCCATGCTTAATGGTTTAATCCTCTTTTGGGGGTTCATTATCAATGGCATGACACCTCTCTCTTGCCTTAAACTACCCCTTGTTTGACACTTACTTCTCTTTAGAGGACTTCTCACCAATGGGCTTAATTGGTTAAAGAATGGTTGGTAAGTTAAAATGGGTAAACAAAAATGGAAGCTAAAATCTTGCAAGTTAAGAATTGGTTGTGTTTTGGTGTGTTCAAATCGGAAGTTAATTTATACACAAGGAAAATTGGGGCATTTCATACTCAAAGTGATGAAATATGCCAAGTTTCCTAGGTCACTATTGCCCTTGATCATACATGATAGGGTGAAGGTTTTTAGTCTTGTTTGTGCATTGATTAAACTTGTACACCTTGGTTCTTTAGCCATCACGCAATAAAATTGCTTGATTGATGGTTTTTGAACCAAGTGTATCACTTCTTTGAGTTGTTTTGATGATAAGGAGGGATACACAATACAAAAAACCTGTGAGAATACCCTCTCTTTGCTCTGTTTGCTCTCTGTTGTAGCAAGAAATGGTGCATCATCAGTGGTCGGCCGGCCACTGTTTCTGGCCTGCAGGCCACCAGTATTGGACAGCAACCCCCTATTGGTGGCCGGCCGACCACCACTTCTGGCCTACCGGCCACCAGTGAATTTTGAGCAGAATGCTTGTGAAGCAGAGCAGAATTGGTCTGGAAGAGCAAAACTAGTGCAAGGGTTGTGCAACAGAGGCTTTCGGGAGTAAACAGTGGACGCTCTTCGGGTGGAAACCGAGCATGCATTGGGCCTCCCTCGTTCCTGGGACTAGTTAATTAGTTTAATTATTAATTAGTTCGTCATAGTTGTGTTGTGGCTAATTAAAGTGTTGTAATTATTTAATTAATTAGTTAACTAGTTTAATTAGTCGCTTTGTAATTAATTAGTTAATGTAGTTAGCTAATTAGCTTCGCATTGTACTTATTTAATGAGCTTAAAGTAGTTAATGAACTTAGTTCATTACTATTATTTAATTAATTAGCTTAGCATAATTAATTATTTACTTGTTATTTAATTAATTAGCTTAGAGGTAGTTAATTATTTATTCAAGTTTTGTAATAATTAATTAAGTAGTTTAGCTTAACTAATTTATTCATTCAGACCCTCCTGCGCGAGGACATCAATGTTGTAATAATGTGTATATCTTCCAACCCCACGTCTTTCTCCTTTTTATTTATCCGCTTTTGATGGTTAGATTAAAGGCATCACGTTTCAATTAGCATATCGCATGTTTTCATCCATTCATTTGTCTTGTATACATTGAGGCTCTGTTCATCATTCAAACTTGCAGTGTCGTTTATTACCTCATTGAATACGTGTTTAAACGCATGCTCTGTTGCAAATAACTTGTTAAGTAGCCGAGCCTATTTTAGTTGCATTATTGCATGCGTTGCATTAGCCATCTTGTATAGTTAGGTATCATGCATATTTTTCTAACTCTTTTGTTTTATGTTAGCTTGGAGTATTAGGAGAGTTTTTAGTGCTTTAGCATACTTACATGAGTGTGAGTGACTGCCATAACTAACATGCTCGTTATGAGGCTAAGTGTTTACTTGTTAAACTATTCGAATGCCAATGAATGAAGGCTTGTTGCTTTAATTGGAATGATTCAATGATGTACGTTTAAGCCCACTTTGTCAAGTGGCAAATTCACAAGCTTTAAGCCCACTTTGTCAAGTGACAAATTCAAACCCTTTTAAAAAAAAACATGAAATTGAATTGTTCCAATTTGAGCAAACTAGTCTATACCTTGTGTGTGCGCATCACATAATAAATGCTAGCCTAATAAACCGGAACAAGAGCATGTAACGTTGATAAAAATCATATCATGATTAGTAGAGGCCGATCTTTGATCGGGCCAGCGGGAGTGCTCAATTCATGACCTTCCCCTCTCGTACCTAAGTTATAGAGTCGAGACAATCTTGGTGATGACGGACACGTGGCCTTTGGCACGAGTCATGGGTTTTCTAAATTTTTCCAAAATAAAATATTTAGGCGGTGACTCTGTATCTGGCAAAGCAATCCTATTTTGGCATTTTTGATTCAAAATCAATTTTCCAAAAGATTTGCTGGATTTGGACTCTTTGGTGTTTATCAGTTTTACATTACACTTGCGAGATTAGATTCAGAATTGCGGGAGTCCAAACTGTAGGGCTTATTTCAAACTTCTGAAAGGGGGCGTGGAAAAGCCGAGCTACAATAGTTGACTGACCGATCAGACGTTTGACCATCTTCCTCTATAGCTTCTACAATATTTATATATATACATATATATATATTCTTAACACACACTTTAACATATCCATTGCACCACTACCTACTTTCTAAAATTAACAAACTCTTAACATACAGTTTTTGGTCCCTTTTTTATCACTTTTTATCATATAACACACTTTAACACACTTTGTTAGCAATCCCATTGTGGATACTTGGATAATTATTAGGTATTTTCATAATACGGATTACGTGATATTTTATTATATTATGATTAGTGGAGAAGGTTGGGTATTATGATTTTGTGTTGGGTGACGAGAAACATGAAGGAACATAATAAATAATAATTAGTGAAAGAGTATAAACACGTGATTAGGGGCGTAATTTTGGCTCGGCCCCGCCCATGTTAGGCCTTGCGGGCTTCTGCCAAAAAATCGGGCCAGGCCGACCCACAGGCCAAAAAACTAGGCCCAGGACCAGGGGTATTCGGGCTTTGGGCGGGCCAGTGAGGCGGGCCCTTGGGCTTGGGCTTGGACTCGGGCTTGGGCTTGGGCAGGCCTAAACAATTTTTTTTTAATTTTTTCCACCAAAATTTTATTATTTTCTATTAAAAATAACACTGGACATCAGGTGGGCCAGGCTTTTGGACGGGCCTTGAGCGAGCCATTGGGCCGAACCATGGGTCGAACTAAGCGAGCCTGGCCCATGGGCCGGGCTGGGCTTCAAAACGATGGCCCAAGCCCTGGCCCAAGGCTTCGGGTTGGGCTTGGGCTCAAGCCTAAACGGGCCTTAACGGGCCGAGCCCACCTCGGGCCGCGGGTGGGCCGCGGGCCAAAATTACACCCCTACACGTGATATTTTGAGAATACCTAATAATTTTTCATCTTTAAGGATTTTTTTTAAAGCTCTGAGTGAATGTTTGGAGTCATTGTTATGTGTAGGGATTCTCAAATGGGTTGCAAAAAATAAATAAATAAATAAAAAATTGATATTTTTCAAATTGACTAACTCGTCCCATAGTTTGTTCCAGCCCACTTAAGTGTTCATCCCATTCCAACTCATAAAAGATGATTTAAAGCTTTGAATGGAGGTTTGTAACTAGAGTCCGCCCATAAACTCAGCTCGTAAGAATCGACAAGAGTAAGTCTAATGTTTAATTTGAATTTTTTTTAATCTAATATTTAGTTTTATTTTTTTCTCATATTTAATTTTATTTTTTCTACTTTTAGGTATTATATTATTAAAATTTAAAAAAAAATAAAAGAAATATTGACTTCTTGTATGTGATAATGTGTACTATCTACATTGACTATGAGTTTATTTTCGGAGGACTTATGTGGGACTCTCGAGGTTGCAAAATAAATCAGGCCCGTTTGAGATAAATTTTTTTAGTCTGATTTTTTGACTTTTTTATTATTTTATTAAAAAAAATTTGGGATGAATTTTGGACTTTTTTGTAGTTAATTTGATTGTTGTAAGAGAAACATTAAAATAATTATAGTTTAGATGTGACATTTTATCTTATTAACTAAATTAGTCTATTATCTTTTAATAAGATAATGTAGTCCTAATCCATATGCCAAATGAGTCTTTAATCGATACATGCAATTCACAAATAATAGATCGTATCCAAAGTTTTCATAAAACCCTTTACATAATGACAAGATAGATCAATTACAGTTTTCTATATTAAAAGTAAAAAAAAAAAAAACCCTTTTTTGTGATGCCAAGGATACAGTACTAGTCATCAATTTACTACATTGATAACAATTCTTAGCTACAATGGAACTGCCAATTCTACTCATGATACAATATATACCAGGCCATTACACAAGTAATCTGTGTGGTTGCTCTCTCAAGTTATGATCCGCCAACACTTGTAACACATTCAACAGTGCTTTGTAAACCAATTCACCAACTGAGTTATGCAATACCTTTACAAAGATAATACACCACAAGATCAAAAGAGACCATCCAAAAGTTGGGACAAGAACTAGTAGTAATAAAATTGAGGCAAGAGCTCCTGAGAATAGACTGATCTGACTACAGATTGCGCCATAGAATGTGTATTGAGTCTGCGTTATTATCTCGGCTATTAATGTCATGGCATAGACGAACATTGCCACGATGAAAGCTATCATAATTTTATAATAAGTTTCGAATGGAGAACAATTTTGATTTTGGTACTTGACTTGGAGGAGAGTACTCAGAGTGGAGATGAGAAGGATAAAAATAGCGTGAAATGCCGTGGAAGAAACTTGTTGTCTTGCACTATTTTTAAAAAAAAAAAACAAAAAACAAAAAATTACAAAAATTATCAATCAAATGTTAGGAGAAAAAAAAAACTCAATAGGTTTGAATTAATTATATTGCAAGGAACAATTATGAAAATCATTAGCACAATTATCACAATCATTTTACACTAATTCTTTGAATCATGTTTCGGACCATGTAACAAGACTGCACATGAATGCGCAAAAAGTAATGCAAGAATTACTTCAAAAATAAAATATATAGACCAGAGTGTAAACTATATATATTTACCAAGTTTAAATCTATATTATAACAGCATTCTAAAACTCATACCATTAGACAAATCAGAAAATAAATAGAGTTAAAGGGTCACTAATTTAACTGCCAAGTCAACTAGAATAGAACTGTGATGTCCTAAAATGTAATTATGTAAAAAGTTCCTCATTTATAAATCCAAAGCCATGGAGACCAATACATATAAAGCCCAGTAATTTGATACACAATACATCTAAAGATCATGTACTGTACTGGACCAACCCAATGGAGCCCAAATATACATTGGGCCTTAGCCTCACTTCTCTAATTAGATTGCCCAAGCTAGTATTGGATTATTACAGAGCCGTGCAATATTTTTTGGGGGGATAATTACACAAAAATCCTCAGGTTTTGACACTGCAACAAAATAAATTTTTTATTTTTTATTTTTTCAATTTAAATTCTAAACTTTTGATTTGTTTGCAATCTAAATAATCTGCCTATTTTTGTTAAATAAAATTGATAAAAAAAAATTATATTTTATTTATTAAACTCAATGAAAAAGAGTAATTTAAACATTATATATATATTGAGTTTAATATCCGTCGATTTTACTTAACGGAAATAGGTTGATGGTTTAGGTTAAAAACAAAATAAAAAATTTAAATTTAAATTTTTAAAATTAAAAATTCATTGTTTATTTTAGGGGAAACTACACTACAATGTAGGGTCAAAAAAAAAAAAGCACACAATCATTGAAAATTTTATAATTTTATTTATTAATATTGATCCTTTTTTTTATTAATTTATAATTTTTTTATGATATTACAGTGATATGTAATATCCTTTTTATTTTATTACAATGGGTCAAACTTTGAGATTTTTTTTAATTAGCCCTAATTTTTTTTTTTTTTATCACTTTCCAAAGAGTCAAATGTGGACTAATAAGAATTGAGCAATGCTATTGTTCTTTTTCAGTAATTTTATAAAAATATTTTTAAATAAGGTATTAATCCCAACCATGTGACAAACTATTATTCTTTCTCACTATTTTTTAATAAGAAATTAATCACAAGTAGCTATGTTTAAAAAAAAAAAAAAAAAAAAAAAAAAAAGCTCCAAAGTTTAATCAAATTCTATGTGCTTTTATATCAAATTTCAATAAAAGTTAACTAATTCTTTTTGCAAGGCAAATACTTGTCCCTCTTAACTATAAACCGCTGTCACTGTAACCCGTTAATAGAAAACTTGCTACATTTATTCTTCTAATTTTTTAATTTGTTTCAATCTCATCTTTCTGTTATGAAGATGGACAAAGAAATTGGCATGTGAGTTGCACATACTAATTTTATGACCTAATTGTCCATCAAGAGTTAATTTATTTATCTATATGTGAGAGATATGTACCTATGTTCCTCTCATATAAAGAAAAATATTTATGACTACAGAGCAAGATATATACATATTTATCACGGAAAATTCTATAGTGCACATCTCCCTTTAAGTATATATTATATGCATCTTATCATAAATTGGTGTAATTTTATCTAAAAATTTCGTAACATCAACCACAAAATGTCTAACCTTACCACAAATTGGCATAATAAAAAACGTTGTAACCAAATCACAAATTTTTGTTACGTGAACTACAAAATTTTAAACATTTTATTACATTAATTTGTGATAAGTATTTTGTGATTGATATTATAAAATTTTGTAATAAAATTACACCAATTTGTAGTAGGGTGCATATGGGTATACACACCTAAGGGGTGCACATTATAGGCTTTCCTATTTATCACATATATGTGTATAAATTAACTTTTGAATGGATAAGAGTTAATTTATTTATATGGGAATAGCTTCTGTCAAGTCTTTAATCGGACTGAACCGTGCTGTTGGGTCCATGGGAGTCCACCACGGGTCCTGTTTTGATAATCTGAACCGTTCAATGTGTAAAACTCGTCGAGTACTATATGGCTGTAAAAAATCACGTTGATCGGATATCGATAGCTATGTGATTAAAACAGATTTTTGTCAACCGTTAATTTATTTACCATCCATTTTTTTTATACAAAACTGATTTAATTATATAGTTATCGATATCCGATTAACGTGATTTTTTATAAGCATATAGTACTCGACGAGTTCTACACATAAAACGGTTCAGATTATCAAAATGGGACCCGTGGTGGGCCCCCACGGGTCCAACAACACGGTCCAGTCCGATTAACGACTGGACAGAAGCCATGCCCTATTTATATATATGTGAGAGATATGCATATATATATATTCCTCTCTTTTATAAAGAAAAGAAGCTCATAAGGAGAGAGCAAGATATATGCATATTTATCACATATACGTGTATAAATTGGCTTTTGAATATGTATTTTGATCATAAAATTGGCATATAGAGTTTATATTTTACTCTTTTGTTCTCTTTCATGATAGAATGTTAAATAGAAGGTTGAAATTGAAACAAATCAAACAATTAGAGTGTGTTTGTTTTGACGAATTATTTCATGAGATTGGACTATTAGTCCATCCAGATAGTCCATTGTTTGGTTCAATTTTTTTCCTCCGGATTAATAATTTCTCCGGATTATTAGTCCCTCATATGAGGGATTATTGTATCCTAGGGGGGTGGGATTATTTCCATGGGATTGATATCTCATGGGACTAATGTGTGAAATATCCATTTTACCCTCATGCTATTACTTAATAAACAATTAGAAAAGGGTAAAATAGTCTTTTGAACATTTATAAATTATTTTTTTTAGTGTTGTTAATTTAAAATTATATATCAAATAAAAAATATAAATTATAAATTATAAATTAAATTTAATTAAAAATAATAAATTAAAAATTTGAACATTTATCCTTATCTAGTCCGTCCAACCAAATATTAGATTTACTAAAAATAGTCTAATCCAGATATCTAATCCTATAACTAAACAAACATAGGACACAAATCCAGTCCAATCAAATAGTCCGATGACAATGAATCTCAGTACTAACAGTCCGATGGATTACAATCCCCCTTATCTAGTTCGTCCAAACAAATACACCCTTAGGAAAATGAAATGTGACAAGTTTTAATTAAAAGGGATAAAGTAACAACAGATCATAGGTAAAATATAATTTTTTTTTTTTTTTTTTTTTGGGTCTAACAGCACAAATATAGTTTTAATAACACAACTCTATCAAGCAACTTAACAAAGAGCCATTATAATAAGAGAGAAAATAAAAATAAAAATAAAGAATCTAACAAAGATTTCCTATAATAACGGAAAAATTATCAATTTTCGCCTTTGATAAAATTGAACCCTTTAACATCTCATCTAGAGTGTAGGAAGGTGGCCAATTTATTCTGAACAAACATACAATTAACCATTATTTACTTTAACAATACCAAAGTACATTTAATTAAAAAAATGGGAAAACAACAATACAAAGCAAATGAATTTGGTACAATTCCAATACGTTACAAGTTGAAATTAGTCTAAGTTCAGTAATTATTTAATATATGTAAAATATAATGATTGCATATATTTGAAATCAATCAAGAAAAAAAACATCGCAAATAAATAATTTATAAAAAATAAAAAGAACACATGAATTGTACTCACTTCTCATCTCTAACATTGGTAGGTTGTGGGTTGGGCATGTTGACAATCTATTCTCTCTCTTGCCCTTAGCACTAAGCTTTTTTTAGATATGGAATGTTTAGCTTAGCGGGGGCCTATAAATACCCACTTAGTCCCCCATTAGTGTGTGTTGCTGTCTGTGTTGAAATGGGTGGCAGGTTCTGCTAAAGTATTCTTTAAAAGTCACAACCACCAACTACCTTTTCAAATTTTTAAATAAATGTAAGACGTCTGGATGAAAAAATGGGCATTTTTTAGTTAATCGAAAAAATTTTTATCATAGTTGACTTATTTGGTGAATTAATCGTGAACTTATTTTGATGATTCAAAACGTTAGTTTTCTAAGATTCGTTAAACATATTATTTAAGAAATAAATTAAATTAATTTGACATCTATAATCACATGAATATATCATATTTATTTATTTTTTGTTAAAATAGACACTTCATCCATTTGTTTTAAACAATTAAGAGCTCATCATGTGTTACCCACATTCAATGAATTTGATTTTATTGCATAAGTGATTTCTCAATAAATTTTATAAAATCAACGATTCAAATTATTAAAATATGTTCGAAATGAGTTCCCGCAAGCCTTCACAGCAGTCAGTTGTGGCTTATGAGCAATGTAGGAAACCTCTCCCTCCATAGGACTGTAATTGTCATACTAGCTCTTATCCTTACTTTTATTATTATTATATATATATATTTTTATATATATTTTTTAATGTAATCATCACATGCTTAAATACTTTCCACAAAAAGTCTCCAGCCTCTTTTGCATTTGGGTTCTGGACTAGACGCGTTTTTCTACGAGCACAACCGTATAATACGGGATGTCCTATATAGTTCGGCTTAAAATTAAAAAAAAAAAAAACGATTTATATATATATATGAAAGACTTCAGTTGACTTTGGGATATTACAATCAGTCCTTTTTCAAAAATAAAAAATAAAAAATAAATTAAAAAATTAAGAATAAATTATCAATAGATATTAAACTTAATTCTCATACAGTCATATTAAAAATAAAGAGTGATACTACATGTATCAATGAGTATACTAATTAATATATCGACACTAGTTATAACATTATTACTGACTTCACTGGTTATACAAATTACAAATATCAAAAATATTTTAAATTATGTCACATTATCAATTGATACACTAATTAATACACTAATTGATGCATATAAGATTACTCAAAAATAAATCTTAACAAAATTATTGCTAAATATAATTTTTGTGACGATTTTTTATTTATGTCATTAAAAACTTATAATTAGTGACTTTTTTTTGTCACAATTTTTAAAATTGTCACTAAAATTTATAATTAGTGACATTTTTCTATAACGAATTTTTCAAACTCGAAAGTTGAAAATTAGTGATTTTTTGTGATAATTTCTTTAAATTGTCGCTAATATTTATAATTAGTGACATTTTTGTGATCATTTTTAAAATGTCAGTTAAAATTAACAATTAGTAACGTTTTTTTTAATATTATTTAATGAAAAATGTTATTAATTCTCACAGGGCCTATTAAATAATAAGTACACCTATTATGACAGGAATTAGGGATGTTGATGCACACCCCGCGCAACAGCAACTGTTGTGTGGCAAAATGGGTCCATTTTGATAATCTGAACCGTTCACATTTTAGAATATATCAAGTAGAACATGTCTGCAAAAAAATTAAGTTAATCGGATATCGTTTAACCATTCATCCACTCACATTTGGATCTACAAAAATAAATAACAATTGTGATTTAAAGTATTAAAATGAATACAAATGTGAATGGATGAATGGATAAACAATATCCGAGTAATTTGATTTTGTATAGGCATATTCTAGTTGATGTATTCTAAAATGTGAACGGTTCGAATTATCAAAATGAGTCCCGAAATGGGCTAATTTCGCCACACAACAATTGCTGCTGCACGGGGTGCACAACAACATCCCCCATTCCATTATGACCTACACGTAAGTCTCCTATAAATCAATCTATACTATTATATATGTGAAGGGTAAAGTTGGTATTGAACATTTTTTGAATTCAAATTTTTTTTTTTTTAAAAATTTCTCAACCTTTGATTTTTTAAAATTCATTTCAATTTTGAGAATTTGAATTCAATCATAAGAACTTACACTGAGTTGTGAGTCCGTATGAGTAGATTGTCCATAAAAAAATCAAGTCAAGTAGATATTTGTAACCTATAACAAGATCACATTTATGTTTTAAAAAAATAGTTAGCATAATTTTGATATTTTTTTTAAAAATAATTCTAGTTCGATCATGGGGTTATGCATATTCGATTAACCTCATTTTTTTTATGAATAATATATGCAACGAATTCTATAACACATAATTTAAATTATCAAAATAAAATTGATACAAATCTCAATTAGACCGTCATAGCGGGATGTAGTTGTAAGAATATCCATAAAGTGACCCATACACCACATGTTTGTTTTATTTATTTATGTATATATTTATTATATATATTTAATTAGTTTAATGGTTAGTGGGTAGCTAATGTCTGTTCACTATCCCATATGGTGGTTTCATGGGACCTTACAACTTCCCTATTGGTAGGAAGTTATAAGGAGTTACACTTATATATGGGTCCAAGCCTATCTATGTATACGTATGTGATAGCCATCAAGCACAGACGTTATTTTGTGAATAGAATAAGCTTGAAACTCTGTTCTTCCACTTTTCCCATATGGTTTTGTAAAAGTGTTCAGTGAGTGGGTTTTGTTTATACATTCAAGATTTGATCATTCAAGGATAAAGATTCAAAGGCTTAAACATCATGGAATGAGGTATTCTTCTTTCTGAATTAAAATTATTTTAATTCTCACAATTGGTTTTAATTCTCACAATTGGTATCAGAGCCTCCTTCTGGTTTTTTTTTTTGGGTAAGTAAAGCCTCCTTCTGTTTGTTGTTCAGCATTACTGTAATTTATGGAGGCCAAATCTTGTTAGATCAATATTTAGCCTTAACCTTTGAAACAGTTTAATTTATAGTTAAATATTATAGTAGGAATGACATGTTATGAAAGACATTTTATTGTAGTTGCATGGGAAAGTAATGAGCAAATTTAATTGAATTTCATACAGTGAATTATAACATGTTCTTTTATAATTTTTATAATTTTTTGAGATTCATTGGCATATTAACTAAAATAATGTAATATTATATTACATGCATTAAGGTAATTATTTATCCATTGAAAATTCATGTGAAATAAGAGCATATATACACTATGTGTTAGGCTTATGAAATTCATTTTGGTCTAATTTTTAAGCAAAATCTAGTATAAGGTTAAATTACATGTGTTTGGTCTTAGGATTTTTCATGTGATATTACTCTGATTGTATGTATTATACATTATGTGTATTAAAAGATTATGTATTTGTTGTGACTATGAGGATATTCTCTCATTAATAAATTATGCCATATTTAAAAATTTTATTCTATTTTAAGAGTAGTCACAGCATCTTAAGACATAAAGATGTGGTCCTCAGTATTTTGATCACATAAAGTTAAAAATTAATTTGGCATTTTTATATTGCAATTATGTTTTATAAATAATTTCTTGGTCCCACAAGAAAGTAATTATTTATGAAATTTAATTGGAATAAGATAATGGATTGGGTATTAAAGGGATTGAAAACTCTAAACCCACAGGTATGAGTTTTCTTTTCCTTAAATATTTCGAAACCCATTAGTCTTATTATACAGTAATAGTAAATCTAATACAGTTTAGTGACCTCTACCCACAAGAAGGTTTAGATTTGTTACTGAATTTGACATTGGTTGATTCAGACTATAGTTATTGTTTCAAAGCATTAATAATGTTCTTGGTAATTGCAGTGATTTCTACCTCTGTACTGTCTAATAAGTCTTCTCATACTCCACTCTTGAACGGTGATAATTTTTCGGACTGGAAGGACAAAATCCTTCTAACTTTAGGGTGCATGGACCTCGATCTAGCACTCCGTGTGGATGAACCTCTTGAACCCACAGATGAGAGTTTCGCTGTAGAAAAGAGTGCTTATGATAAGTGTGAGCGATCTAATCGCTTAAGCCTAATACTCATAAAGTCACATATCAGCCAGAGTATTAGGGGCTCAATCCCACAATCTGATAAGGTCAAGAGCTACATGAGGGCTATTGAAGAGCAATTTGTTAGTTCTGACAAAGCATTGGCAAGCACCCTAATGAACAAACTATCAGGAATGAAGCATAACAATTCTAGGAGTGTGCGTGAGCACATTATGGAAATGAGGGACATTGCAGCTCATCTTAAGTCCTTAGCGATTGAGATTTCTGAGTCATTCCTTGTCAATTTCATACTCAATTCTCTTCTTGTGGAATATGGAGCATTCCAAATTTCTTACAACACACAGAAGGAAAAATAGTCTATCAATGAACTTTTGACTATGTGTGTTCAAGAGGAGGAGAGATTGAAGCATGGAAAAATAGAAAGTGCTCATTTAACAACACATAAAGGAGGGCAATGGAAAAAGGGAAAAGGTGATCAGAAATGGAAGAAGCTTGGTAAAGTGCCATTTAAAAAACATGCCAATAAGGATGCATGCTTCTTCTGCAAGAAAAAGGGTCACATGAAGAAAGACTGCCCCAAGTATAAGAAATGGCTTGAGAAGAAAGGTAATCTCATATCTCTTGTGTGTTATGAATCTAATTTTGTTAATACTCATCAATATGATTGGTGGATTGATTCGGGTTCTACAATTCACATTGCTAATACCATGCAGGGCTTCCTTAGCCTAAGGAAACCGACGGGAAATGAACAAGGCATCTATTCGGGCAATGGGATGGTTTCGCACGTCAAAGCTGTTGGAATTTTCAGACTTGTTTTAAAAAATAGCTTTGTTTTGGATCTTGAAAACGCATTTTACATTCCATCTTTTTCAAAAAAATTT
Source organism: Camellia granthamiana (assembly GCA_036172215.1). Lineage (NCBI taxonomy): Eukaryota > Viridiplantae > Streptophyta > Magnoliopsida > Ericales > Theaceae > Camellia > Camellia granthamiana. Next base: position 23,100,357 of record CM069908.1, on the reverse strand, counting down.
AATTTCTGTTTCTAGACTAGTACCGTTTGGATTTGAGTTTCAGTTTGTTAGTGCAAATTTTAGTTTGTTTAAAGACTCTATTTCTGTAGGATTTGGTACTTTAATTAATGGTTTGTACAAATTAAATCTAGATCCTGTTTTTGAACAAAATCTTTTAATCTTGCATGGTGATATTGGCATTAAGCGTAATATTGTTGATGAGTCCTCCTCTATTCTTTGGCATAGGAGATTGGGGCATATCTCCATTGAGAGAATAAAGAGGTTGGTTAATGATCAAGTCCTTTCGACTATTGATTTTACCAACTTTGGTATTTGTGTGGACTGCATAAAAGGAAAGCAGACCAACAAGACCAGTAAAGGTGTCAAAAGGAGTGAGGAAATTCTTGGAATCATACACATTGATATTTGTAGTCCATTTACTCCACATTATCTGAATGGTCAAAGATATTTTATCTCATTTATTGATGACTTTACCTGATACATGTATCTCTACCGCTTGTTTGATAAGGCCGAGGCACTTGATGCCTTTAAATTTTATAAAGCAGAGGTAGAGAAACAAACAGAAAAGAAAATTAAAACTGTGAGGTCAGACAGGGGTGGAGAATATTATGGGAGGTACACAGAATTGGGACAATTACCAAGTCCATTTGCTAAGTTCCTTAAGAAAGAAGGCATTATTGCACAATATTCAATGCCTGGCACGCCACAACAAAATGGTGTTGCTGAAAGAAGGAACCGAATACTTATAGACATGGTAAGGAGCATGCTTAGTTATTCTAATGTGTCTATAAATTTATGGAGTGAAGCTTTGAAAACTGTTGTGTATATCTTAAACAGGGTTCCATCCAAGGTTGTTCCCAAAACACCATTTGAGTTATGAAAATGATGGAAGCCAAGTTTAAGACACTTACACGTTTGGGGTTGTCCAGTTGAAGTGAGGGTGTATAACCCACATTTAAAGAAATTGGACCCTAGAACAGTTAATGGTTTTTTTTCATAGGCTATGCAGAAAAGTCCAAGGGCTACAGATTTTATTGTCCTTCAAATTCACTTAGAATTATTGAAGCCAGAAATGCTAAGTTTATTGTAGAAGTTGACCCTAGTGGGAGTTACCCTCGAAAAATAGAGTGGAAGGAATCACGAGATTCGGATACAACACCCATGAATATAGGTGAATTGGTTGTCTTTCAAGATAATTAACCCGATATTCTTGAAAATCAACAAATTCAAGAACTTTCACCATAAGAGGAACAAGTCAACATAGAGCATGTAGCTCAAGTCCCAATTGAGACTATAGAATTAAGGAGATCCTCACGAGCTAAAAAGTCAGCAATTTCTAGTGATTATTTTGTATGCTCATCAGAGTCTGATTTTGACATCGAATCTAAAGATGATCCTATTTCGTTTTCCAATGCCATCAATAGGGATGATTCTAAATTATGGTATGATGCCATGAAGGAAGAGTTGGAATCTATGGCTAAGAATCAAGTTTGGAAAATTGTCGAGTTGCCTAAAAGAGTTAAAGCTATTGGCTGTAAATGGGTTTATAAGACCAAGAAAGACTCAAATGGTAATGTCGAACAATATAAGGCTAGACTTGTAGCCAAGGGTTTTACTCAAAGAGAAGGCATCGATTATCATAATACATTCTCTCCGGTTTCTAAGAAGGATTCTTTTCGAATTATCATGGCATTAGTAGCTCATTTTGATTTAGAGCTACATCAAATGGATGTGAAAACGAAATTTTTAAATGGGTATCTTGAGGAAGAAGTATACATGAAGCAACCTGAAGGTTTTTGTTATGATAAAGATAGTCACTTAGTTTGCAAGCTCAAGAAATCCATATATGGACTAAAACAAGCTTCCTGACAGTGGTATTTAAAGTTCCACAATGTTATTACTTCATATGGTTTTACGAAGAATGGTGTGGACAACTGTATATACCTTAAGGTTAGTGGGAGCAAATACAATTTTCTAGTTCTATATGTGGATGACATTTTACTTGCATCTAATGATTTGGGATTGTTGCATGATACTAAACAATTTCTTTCTCAAAATTTTGAAATGAAGGATATGGGTGAAGTTTCTTATGTCATTGGCATAGAGATTCACAGAGATAGGTCCAAAAGGACATTAGGACTATCTCATAAAGCCTACATTGAAAGAGTTTTGGAGAAATTCAAGATGAGTGATTGCACTCCTAATGCAGCGCCCATTTTAAAGGGTGACAAATTCAGTTAAAGTCAATGTTCGAAGAATGATTTAGAAAAAGAACAAATGGTTAGCATTCCCTATGCGTCTGCCGTAGGCAGTCTAATGCATGCTCTGGTTTGTACATGACTAGACATTGCATTTGCAGTTGGGTTGCTTGGAAGATACCAAAGCAATCCAGGAATGGAATATTGGAAGGCTACAAAGAAAATCATGAGGTACTTAAAGGGAACCAAGGACTACATGCTTACTTACAAGCATGTTGACTGTCTTGAGGTGGTTGGATATTCAGACTCGGATTTTGCGGGTTGTCAAGATTCCATAAAATCCACTTTAGGATATGTCTATCTGCTAGCAGGCGGTGCTATTTCATGGAAGAGCACCAAAGAGATGATAATTGCATCGTCAACAATGGAAGCAGAGTTTATAGCATGCTTTGAAGCAACATCACAGGCTATTTGGTTAAGGAATTTTATCACAGGGCTTCGAATTGTGGATTTAATTTCTAAGCCATTAAAGGTTTACTGTGATAATTCGGCTGCAGTTTTCTTCTCTAACAACAACAAAAGTGGTAGCCGAAGCAAGCATATTGACATAAAGTATCTTGCTGTTCAAGACCGTGTTAAGAAGTAAGAAGTCAGCATTGAGCATATTAGTACCGATATGATGGTTGCAGATCCTATGACCAAAGGTCTTTCTGTAAAGGTGTTTTCAAAACACGTTGAGGGCATGGGACTGATTGGTTAGCTCAATAATTTTTTCTAGTTGTCATGACATTTTGATTATTATTAGTGAAAAGTATCATTTTGTGCACCTAAAGTATTTGTGATGCTATGCAGTCCATTGTGACTATTGATCCAAAGGGATCATTGGACCCAGAATAACTTATTAGAAGTTATTCATAAAGCATGACACAACATAAAGTTGAGAGTGTGATACAATGTAATACGTGGAAGGAAATACTCTATTGATAGAGTATAATCGCCATGATTCGTGTATTATAACTCTAAGGTTTGGGTATTTTTATTTAATGGCCATAATCAATTTGTTAGTTCACTACAACATTTTCTTAGTTTAGTGACATTTGAAAGTGCCACAAAACTATTGGTTTAATGACATTTTTTAGTCTTGTGGCATTTTGAACAAGTGTCATTTGTATCCGTGCCACGATAGATACTTGCAAGTGTCACTACACTATCATGGCTAAAAACTTTCAATGACATTTTAATGTCATGGTAGATATTATTTGTGGCACTATCAAGCGCCATTAAAAAAAGAGTTAGTGACACTTATAAGTGTCATTACACCATCAAGACTAAAACCTTTCAGTGACACTTTAATGTCATGATAGGCACTATTTGTGACGCTATCAAGTGCCATTAAAGAAGACTTGCAATCTAAAAAATGCCACAATATGAATTTTTAATGACGCTTATTATGCCACAATTGATATTTATAACACCTTCATAAATGCCACTAAATCCAATTCATTTGTGCCATTAAATAGATATAAGTTCCATTGGAACTTATGTTAGTGACACTTTGCAAAGCTACTATCATTACTACAAAATGCAACTTATATATTCTTTTCATTGACACTTTTAAAAGTTACAATTATGCATGCGTAAATACCTATAAAAATTGAATCGGTTTTATAAACAATTAAATATTAATTGCCACATCATATATTAATTTGACATCCATTCATCCTGTAGTATTTTCATAATAATAAACAAATATTACCACCATAAGATCATCACATCAAAACTAAAAAAAATTCAAACTACAATCAATTATTTATTATTGAAATATAAATTTATTTATATTGCAAAAAAAATCCCTTGCCAAAATTATAAAATATCACTATAACAAAACTGACTTTTTACGGCATCACATCAACGGCATACAATAAATGCACGCCGTAGTTTCTCACTTTTACGACTTGCTTTTTTTGCATGTCGTGAATACTTTTCCAACCACAGCGTGTCTATTGCGTAGGTCGTGAATGGTAATAATGATATTTTTTTACGGCTGACAATGCACGTCGTAAATAATAAAAATTTCTACAACATGCATATGGCGTGCCGTTAATACATCAATTATATACGACGCACATACGTCAGCCGTGAAAAGTGAATACTTTTCACGGCGTACACAACGCCTGCCGTTAAAAATATTGCACTTTTTACGACGCACACATCACCTGCCGTTAAAAGTATTGCCTTTTTATGACGTACAATGCATGTCGTGAAAGGTATGACCAAAAAAACAAATAGCGCTAAAATAAAATTTTCTGGCGCCAATTTTTCAAAAAAATTAATAAATAATAATAATAATCAAAAGCCCAACTCTCAGCCCTAGCACACAAAATCAACCTCTGAGTTGGTCTCAAAACTATTCAATTGCAAGTCACTACCAACCTTGGCTTTAACCTTCAACCCAACCTTCAAAACATACAATGAAACTCCATTTTCTTTATCATCATCCTCATCATTGAGACTGGTCCCCAAGCCCAATCTCTCCCAAATCGGTTTCTTCCTCTCCTCTCATGATTCCTAACTTCACGTCCTCAAACAGATCGTTGAGGGCGATCTCAAATGCCCTCTCAAATCCGATTTCATCAAATTCATCTTCACCTTTGACAAACTCCAAACCTCCAATTTTTACTTCTCCAAAATCATTCTCACTAATCCCAATCTATTAACTATCCTCTTCTGCAATTGAATCCCCGATCTCGAAATCTCCATGAATGTTCGATCTGAAATGCACAACATCAACTCCAAATCCAATCGTCGCGACTACTTGTCCACTGGTAAAAATAAAGAGGGCTTCGAAGGGGAGGGGTTTCAAATGGTGCTTTCTCTCTCTCTCTCTCTCTCTCTCTCTCTCTCTCTCTCTCTCTCTCTCTCTTTCTCTTCACCTCACTCTCATACTCTCTCTCATATGTCCCACCACACCACCAATTTCTAGGGTTTATACATCTCGTTGTGGCAAATCGACCCAATTGATAGTTCTGAGAAGCCATGAACGAAAAGACACCACTCGTCGCTCGATTTCTGATGCATCTGAGGTCGAACCCAAATCCCGTTTGGATGATTCGAAGGTGAAGAAATTGGGTTCGAAAATTTCAAGTTAGTGATGGTGTTTTTGCTTTTGAAACTCTGTTTGGTTGTCGAGAAAATAATGATATGTACAAGTTTATGCTTCCTGTCTCTAGCAGAATTGAAGGATTTGGTGCTTTTGACAAATAAATATTCAAATAAATAAATAGAAGTACCTTGCTAGCAATTTAGGTATTTTTTATGTAGTTTGATTTAATGTTGAACTTGGCGAAAAGTTTATCAATCTTATTGTCTCTTGGTATAATTTGTCTATTGCTTTGAATGTTCTTTTAGTGCTTCCTTCACTGTGAAACAATTAAATTTTAAACTACTTGAAAGCTTACAGTTATATTACTGTTGTTTGAGAATTTGTTCATCTGGTGAACATATTTGCAGTTAGTATAATTTGGACTCGGTGTAATTTCTGTATCCGTTCCTCATATATTTTGCTCAAACCAATCTTTATTGGAAGGTCAAGTGTTGGAAGGACTTGGTTTTGAGGTTTATACATATCTAACTTTTCCATTTACCAAGTCACCCAGGTAGTTGATTTTTCTAGTTGTCAATTGATAGATTTGACATTTTAGCCTGCGATGAACATGCGAACCAATAGCTTTCTGGTGTTTTTTTATTCTTGGTCTAGCTTATTACTTTTCCAAATGGTGTTTTTCTAGCTTGCCTTTTCTATTCAACCATCTTGGTGTTTTTCCTATTCTTGGTCTATTTTTCATTAGAATTGGTGGATGGGCACTTGATAGGAATTTGAGAAAGTGGTATGCCTTAAATCTCGAAGATGGTTGAATAAGCTCTTCATTTGAACATATGTTACGTAGTCTGGTGCCTGCTTATATTTATGTTCCCATGTACTCACTTTTTTAGTTAAAGGGTGTTTGTACACTATTTGGTTAACAGCTCCTTCACATTGTGTTAGTTTTAGCCAATCGATAATTGGACATTTTTGGTTTATGGGATATCATTTAATATGATGATAAATTTATGACAGCATGGTAATAGTAACTATTTTAGGTAGTTCTGTTCACTTGCTGGATCAGTTACATATTACATTGAGCTTCTGTTCATTGTGCAATGCATCAACTAGATGTTCAGCTAGATATTACATTAAGCTTCTGTTCCTCTTCCCAAAAAGTAACTTCTTTAAATAGCTGCATGGAATCAGCAACTATTCCATCAGCCAAGAAAGCTGATCTAAAGGCCAAAGTATCTGTGCTTCAGGTTTTCATCTATGCTGAGCAAGAAATTACCCTATTTCAGTTCTATTGATAACCAAACCTGTTGCTTATATATCTGATTCTAAATTGCTATATTTTACTAGAATCAAGTGATAAAAGCAAAAAAGAAGATTGCTGAAGAGAATATACAGAAAGCTATCAAGGTTGCAATTGAGACAGCAAAAGTTGCTGCATCTAATGGAAAGGCTTTCTGTATATCACGTGTCAATGTTGGTTTGGACACTACAGCAATGCGCGAAGTGGTTGTCAAAGTCATGGATGAGAAGGTTGTTTGCAGTTTCTAGCCTTCCAGCTAATATGCCCCAATGCTTTTATTTATTTATTTATTTTGTCATAATGCTCTTATATGTCTGTATGAAGTTTGTATGACTAGTCTGTGAATGATAGGGGATAGCAGTTATGGTTTTCAGCACAGATGAAACTGCAAACAAAGCTTTGGTGTGTGTTGGGGTACCTGAGAAAGGAGATAAATGTAAGCAATTAAAGGTGTTGGAGTGGTTGGTGGCAGCTTCAAAGCCACAAAAAGGGAAGGGTGGAGGGGGAAAAGGTGGTCTTGCTCAAGGCCAGGTTAGCAATTTTCTCCTATTTTACCAATCGAAAAATCTTGAAATGCTTGCTGTCACAGAAATAATTTTTTCACTGTTTGGCTAAAACAAACTTGGCCAAAACAAACTTGGCCTTATGAAATTTTGAGGATGGAAATGTATATAACAAACTTAGGAAATTGCCACAAAGAATGAGATTTAAATTTGGATTTAATTTAATGCGTTTTTGAACTGAGAATCAGAATAAATTCCCTTGACCACATTTTTGAATTGTTTAACGTTCACCTACTTTTGGACTTCTTGTGTGAGCTAGCTTGTTTAGGGAATATTGTTCAGGTATCAAACTTAGCGATGCTTCAAAAAACCTTAGGAAAAAGTTTGCCACTGGAAAAAGTAACCCCTTCCATTGGAAATTAATCATCTACTTTTTTCTTTGAACTACCATTGTTGAAAACGATAAAGTTCAGTATGATGAATGGAAGTTACTTAAATTAGTGGTTTGTGATGGAACTAGGTTCGTGCTACTTTAGGTACATTAATTAGCTTGTGATGGATACATTAGAGTGTTTACTTGTGTTATATAGACGGTGTCCTTTCTGTTGATTTGGTGTTTACTTGTTAGTTTGTTTATAAATTGATTTTGTGTTGTGTGTGTGTGTGTGTGTGTTTTTATACAGGTTTGTTCGTTTGAAGGTTTTTAATTGATCTGTGTGTTTATGTTTTAGTTCGCTGGGTAAGTTGATTTTGGGTGTTGAATTTGTGATGTGTGTGTGTATATAGGTAAGAATCAATCAATTGTCTATGTGGGAGTAAATGGTACTCTAGCAAGTCTTATTTATGTTGAGGATCAGATCAGAGAAGATGGTAGACATGTTGTTGAATCCTTGCATAAGCAAGGTGTCAGCCTATATATGCTTTCTGGGGACAAAAGGAGCACTGCTGAATATGTTGCATCTAAAGTTGGAACTCCAAGGGAAAAGGTACGAATTTTATTTTTTTCATTCGTTTCTATTTAGGCCACTTCTTGATGAGTAAACACCTGAATCTCAAGGTTGAGGAAATCTGACCTTTATAAATATAATTGTTAAATTCAAGAGCAGAGTGGGACTTATAGACCCTACTATGAAGACAGTGTTTATGAGTTCTGTATTAGATAAAGGGAAAAAAATTAGAATGAAACACAGTGAGACCAGCTAAGGTAGAAACTACAGCTGAAGATGGGAAAGATCCAACTTATATAACCTCAAATTGCTTAATTTGAAGGATCATGATTTCTAGTTGAGAATAAAATTCTGTTTTTCCTTCACTGTTAAATTATTGTGGGAATTCATTATTTGTTTACTTTCTCAATACATGCGAGAATCATGGGCTGTAATTATTTATTTAATACTCCACATTTTTGACTTACCATTACTCCATTAGGAGCCCTCAATAGTAGCTTCTGGTTGGAGTCTCTATTCTGGGATTTCTCAATCTTTCTCCATGATGGATGTATCCTATATTAGGTATAGAAGTTAGCTCAACTTTTTGTGTTTGGTTCAACTCTGAATAACTGAGTTGGTAATTTGATCAACCATATGCTCTACAATTAACTCCATTTGGTGGAAGTAGCATGTGTCTAAGTATATGAGAGCTTAAGCTTCTAGACCAATAGCATAAGGCATGCTTGAATGCTTTGTAGTATGAATGACATGTCAGAATATTAGAATATTTGCATAAAAAATATGCTAGGGTAAATTTTGTACCGTTTAGAATTTGAAGATAGGTTTTTTTTTTTTTTTTTTTTTTTTTTTGGGAGATGATTTAGAGCTTTTTCATTATAACTGTGCTGCAATGGGTATTCATTATTAGGGATCCACACCAGTGTTGTCAAAGGCGCGCCTAGGCGCAAGGCGAGTCGAGGCTCAGCATCTGCGCCTACACAGGTACCAGGCGAGGCGACTTGAACCAGGCGCTCGCCTTAGACGCGACTTGATCAAGGCGAGAGAGGCGCAAGGCGATCGCCTAGTCGCGACTCAGTGTTCAAGTGTGATAGTGTGATCTAACGACTCAGATAACTTTGCGAATGGGTCGTAATCACAGAGGATTACGACCCATGTACCATATGAAACAAAGAGGACTCAGATAACCCTAATCGATCGATTACGAACCTGTGTTCAAAAAAAGAAGTCGTCTCCTCTTCCTCTGCGACTCCGACTTCGATCGACTTCTCGCAGGTTCGACTTCGCAGGTTCTCGATCGACTTCGCAGGTTCGAGTTCGACTTCGATCGGGCTTCGCAGGTTCGACTTTCTCTCCCCTTCTCCTTCTTCTTCGTCTTCGATCGAACTTATCTGTTTTTTTTTTTTTTTTTTTTTCTTTTCTTTTGATTATGATAAATAAATAAATAAATTCATAAATAACTTAATTAATTGATAAATAAATAAATTAATTAATTTTTATAAATTCATAAATTCATTGATAAATGTAAATAAATAACCCTGATTAATTATATACATACATAAATAATTATAAATTCATACTTTTAATTGATAAATTCATAAATAAATAAATTGATTATGATAAATAAATAAATTAATTTTTTTTTTTCAATTATTTGACTTTCATAACCCTAATTATTACATAAACAAATAAATAAATTAATTATATACATACATACATACATAAATAAAAAAATAAATATATTACATTTATTATAATTATACTGAAATTGATTCATCATTATACTGAAATTAATTAATTCACCATTAATTAAAAAAATAGAAAATTGATTCATAACATTAATTAATTCATACATTACATACATTAAATTACATACATTAATTAATTCATACATTAATAGAAAATTGAATGTAACATAGGAATAAATGTAATGGAATGTAGTGTACATTAATTAATTAATTCATCATTAATTAAAAAAATAGAAAATTGATTCATACATTACATTCATTAATTAATTCATCACATAACATGCATTACATTCATTATACTGAAATTGTTTTTTTGTTATTTATTTTTTGTGTTGTGTAGTAAGTACTTACTAAGTAGAAAATGACATCGGAAAGTAATAGAAAAGATCCGGCGTGACAATATGCCCATTTGGTGGAGGAGAATAATTTAAACAAGTTTGAGTGTAATTTTTGTGGTAAAGTATCAAATGGAGGTGTTTATCGGGTGAAACAACACCTTGCGGGAGGTTATAGGAATGTCACTGCTTGCCCGAAGTGTCCTTCTCATGTAAGAGAAGAGATTAGAGAGTTCATGTCAAAAAAAAAGACACAAAAAGAAGAAATGAACATGTTGCCTGATTTCGATGACATGGACATGAAAGATGAAGATGAAGATGATGATGTCGTTGAGATCAATGTCAATCAACACCGCAAGTTGACAAGTAGTAGCCAAGGTTCATCCAAATCCAAATCCAAATCAAAAATGCCAAAGAGAAAAGGGCCTATGGATGTTTACTTCACACCCAATCCTGAATCAGTGGTGAAAAATCGAAAAGACCAAGCAAAAGGGAAACAAACCAAAATTGATGCAAATGACCCTTACAAAAAAGAAATGAGAGCTCGGGCAATACAAAGATTTGCAAGGTGGATGTATGATGCTGGCATCCCTTTTAATGCAGTAAATTATGAGAGTTTTGGACCAATGATTGAAGCCATTGGCCAATATGGTCCTGGTATGAAGCCACCGACATACCATGAAGTGCGGGTTACCCAACTCAAAAAAGAAGTGAAACATACAGAAGATTTGATAAAGTATCATAAAGAGGATTGTGCAAAATACGGGTGTTCCATAATGGCTGATGGTTGGACTGATAAGAGAGGAAGGACATTGATTAACTTTTTAGTTAATTGTCCAAGAGGAACCATGTTTGTTGAGTCGGTTGATGCTTCTAGCTATTCAAAGGATGGGCAAAAGCTATTTGAATTACTAGACAAGTTTGTGGAGAAAGTTGGAAAAGAGAATGTGGTGCAAGTTATCACTGATATTGCTGCAGCTAATGTGTTGGCGGGTAAGAATATTTTCTCATTCCTTACATCAAAATTGTTTACTCATAGTTTGTTTTGTATTTAAAATTTAAAAACTTGAAAATAATAATTTTTCATTATTGTTACATTATAGGGAGGTTTTTGGAAGCTAAGTATGAACACTTGTATTGGACACCATGTGCTGCTCATTGTTTGGACTTGATGTTAGAAGACATTTTCAAGATACCTAGACTGAAAAAGACATTTGAAAGGGGTATTGCAGTACATGGCTACATTTACAATCGGCCTACATTGCTAAACATGATGAGGCGCTTTACAAATTTGAAGAATTTAATCAAGCCTGCAAAAACTAGATTTGCAACCGCCTTTTTGACTTTGTCTAGGATGCATCAACAAAAAAACAATTTGAGAAAGATGGTCACCTCCGAAGACTGGACCTCAAGCAAATGGGCAAAGGAGCCACAAGGTAAAAGAATGGCACAAACTTTGTTGATGCCTTCATTTTGGAATACTGTTGTGTTTGCCCTTAAGGTCTCGGGTCCTCTTGTCAAAGTGCTTAGATTGGTTGATACCGAGAAGAAACCTCCCATGGGATACATTTATGAGGCAATGGATAGGGCAAAAGAATGCATTGCAAGTTCATTTGATCATAAAGAAGAGAAGTATAATGAAATCTTCAAAATCACTGACAAAAGATGGGATGTCCAATTGCATCGACCTTTACATGCAGCTGCGCATTTTCTTAACCCAGAATTCTTTTACCCAAAAGCGTTAGAGGTGCAAAGAGATCATGAAGTGATGAATGGGTTTTATGAATGCATGCAAAGGTTGGTCCCGGATGTCAATGTTCAAGATTTGATCACTAATGAGATGAGTATTTATATGAAGGCTAAGAGTCTTTTTGGCAAGTCTGTTGCGATTAGGCAAAGAAATACAAGAGCACCAGGTAATATATTATAGACTCATAGAGTTTATTTTTAGTAATACTTTTAGTAAAACTTAATACTTGGTAACAATTATTTCTAACTAGTGGATTATCGCAGCTGATTGGTGGGCATCATATGGTTCTTATACTCCAAACTTGCAAACTTTTGCCATAAAAGTCCTTAGCCTAACATGTAGTTCATCAGGTTGTGAACGAAATTGGAGTGTATTCGAACATGTGAGTATTTAACATTCTAACTAATTTTTTGTTCAATTCAAAATATTTTTTATTCTCATTATATAGAATTTAATATCTTTTTAATACTTGCAGCTTCATAGCAAGAAAAGAAATAGATTGGAACAACAACGTCTCAATGATTTAGTGTATGTCAAATACAATAGAACATTGAGATTTAGGTATGACATGCGCAACACTCTTGATCCCATATCTTTGCAAAATATTGATGAAAGCAATGAGTGGTTGCTTGGGAGGATGGATGGAGAATCAGATGAAGATAATGAGCTTGTGTTTGATGATGACGATGGCTTGACGTGGGCCACTGTTGCTAGAGCTTCTGGAGTAGAAGAAAGTAGCCATGCAAGTAGAGCAACAAGTTCACACTCAAAGGCACAACCGAGGATATCTAAATCATCAACATTGACTCCACTTCAATTAATAGATGAAGAGGAAGCGGGCTCAGATGACACAGAGGAGGAAGATGTTGAGGGATACAAATCAACTGATGAAGAAGAAGATGATAATTTACTTGCCATTGATGTTGAGGATGATGATTGACTGACACCGACCTAACCTACCCTTTCTTTTGATATTGATGTTTTTAAGTGTTAAGACATATATTAGTATTTGTTGGATATTTATGTTTTGGATGTTTAGTGTTTATGTTTTTATTTTATTGAATGTGGATTATTTGATCTTCGAAAATTGGAATGTTATGTAGTATGCACTTTCAAGGCTTTGAGAATTATTCTATATTTTGTCTTGAATCTTGATTACTTTTTATTTTTTTAAAAATTGTCTTAGTACTATGAATAATTAGTCTATATTAATTTTTCTATTTTTTACGAATACTGTGTGCCTTACTTCAATAAAGCCCGCGCCTCGCCTTGCGCCTAGTCTCCAAGAGACCTTCGGCGCCTTAGTGCGCCTTGAGCCTTTAAAAACACTGATCCACACCACAACAAAGGGCTCACCTTCTCTGAGAAAGAGAGGGATGCCCATTATCTGCGTGGTCTTCATCCCCCAGTCATCGTTGCCCCAAAATCTTCAGGTTATAAAAAATACACTACCTCAGCTTTTGGATTCTCCATTTTCATTTTTGTGCGTTTTTAAATTTTCCTCGTCTTAGAAAAAAGGACTAATGATGGATATTTTTCTTGTTACTTTACCTACCAGATCAAGAAATTGATGCACAATATCTGCCAGTATCAAGTCCCACTGCAGAGGTACATGGCCATGATGGATATCCAGGTACGTCGTTCATGCTATTCAGTAAACTTCTGGACCATGAAGCTGATGCTAACTTCAATTATTTAATAAATCTAATTGATGCTAATAATGCCACTAATGCTACTCAAATTGTCTCTTCAATTATTTTTAATGTCATTTTTGTCTCTTTATACAAGATGTTTTTGTTTGTTTATAATGGTCCTGTATTTTGTGAAACCATGAAAAACTTTCCCCTTTTTACTATCCCTTAGGTGGTTTTTGGCTCTCCCGGTGTATTGAAAAGGTTGACGTGTCTCACTTTGAGGTAATGAGACAACCAAGTAGGTCAATTATAACATGGATACGTCAGTTAAGAAGATGACCCTTTCACAACACTATATAAATTATTGTAGACAAGTTGGTTCCGTAAAAAATGCTTTCTTGTTGTAGTGAAGGTAATTAAGAGATCTCCAACTTGGTAATTTAGGATAATTAAATTGAGACATCCATGTTACCCACAAGTCAAACAAGTTCTAAATGTAATGAGATAAAATTGATCTTGTTCCTCATGTAAAGTAGATTTTAAGTCTCACAAATAAATTGTCAAAATTCGTTTGTGATATTGTTTTATGTGATGCTGAATAATTTTTGATGAAGTTGGGGTATACAATCTTCTTGTGAGGTGGTGAAATGGAGGGCAGGCTTTTCAAACTATCATGTCACATGTCTAAATGTGAGTATGGTTAATTTATTATTGTTCTTTAAAAAGACTCTACATGTGAGTTTTAATTCCAACACCATTTAAGAGTGAGATTCATATACTTTTGTAATAGAAATTTTATTGAATTAAAAGGTTGATAAACTAACTAGAAATCATTTGGACATTTGATGGTTTGATTTGAGTCAAGACTGAACATCATTTCTGATAGTTTCACTTAAGTGTCTAAAAGACTAATTTTGAAATAGGAAATTTTAATATCTCACTCTCTCTCTCTCATGAGCAATATAGGATACAGTCACTCCTATATTCCTAAATTACCAACAGGTGCCATGTATTGAATGAATTATTAGTGTGATTTATATCTAAGGTACAAACACAAATGCATTGACAAATTTATATTTAAATTTTGAGCATTGTTATTCAAGACAAAATTAGATTCACTTTTTAAGTTCAATGATGTGGCAATTAATTAGGATATTAAATGTAACACTTTATCTCATATTTTCTCTAATTATTAACCAATTATATCACTTACACATCATTGGGTCTGGCCTTTTGGTGATACAAAACATTATTGGCATCCAATGCTTGTTATGCCTTCAAGAACAATTGCATTATCATTCATTTTATTGTCTGCCTCTTTCTTTTTTTCTTTTTTAATTCTTTTGAAGAAGCAATTTTATCTATCACAAGCAACTTTAATAAACGATAAAATAACTAAAAAGTTAGAAGTAAGGGTGGATAGTTTGCACCAGTTCATGTGTATATATATTGAGAGCAAAAACATATGCTTCAACTTGTTGAATTTTTTGAAAATGGGATGTTGACACAGTTAGGATAGGACAACATTTGTGTGTGTGTGTGTGCATGTGCACATATAATCATGATAAATTCTCTCAATCTAATCCTAGTTGGCTTGTTCATTAATGTAAAATTCAAATAGAATTGATGTTTTTTGTCTCCCAATTTGGTGGTCTATTCAACTTATATTGAGATAGTGTTTTCTATGGCAGGTCCTAACTATATTGGTGATAGAGAATTTGGAAAGGAATATGGATTCTATGGTTTGGGTCTTGAAATCCTGTGCTTCATTAGACTTGAGACTCATTTATGTTTTGCAGGATTTATATTTTTTGGTTGTGTGACTCATTTAGAAAGTTAGATATGCACAGTTTTGGATGGTTTAAACTTTTTGTACAGTTTAGAACTTAAGGATATAGTTTTTGAATGTTTGGAATGTACAGACAATTGTTGAATATTTATAATTTATGGGTGTAGTTTCTTTTTGGTGTTTCAAACAATATAATGGTAGTTGATTGATGTTTTGTGATACTTGTTTGCAATATTCGTTAGATTGTACAAAATTGGTCAAATAAAACCTACTGAATTTGAAAATCTACATATATAAAAAAAAAACCTGCATATTCTATGGCAGGCATACTAAGTCGTATTACATATTTTACAGCGTGCAACCAGCGTCGTTATTTGTTTCACCAATTAACGGTGTGCAAAAGTAATCATAGAAAAAGTAACAATAACGCATAAAATCTGTCGTTAAATAATTTTTAACGGTGTACTATATCATGTCGTAGAAAAAGTAACAACGACACACAAAATCTGCCGTTAAATAGTTTTTAACGGTGTACTATAACATGTCGTAGAAAAAGTAACAACAACGCACAAAATCTGCCGTTAAATAGTTTTTAACGGCATACGAAGCATGTTGTTGAAAGTGAATGACTTTCCATAACTGGTCATAATATGACGTGCGCTGCACGTCGTAGAAGTGTTTTTACAACGTGCATTGCGCGCCGTAAAAACATGTTTTCGTTTACCACACTAACAAAGTTAAAGCAAAAACAATTTAAAAGAAAATTATTTCAACCATAAGTTCTGAAAAACCATAGTGATATCCATATTCCGGAGAGAAAAATTATCAAAAATAAAATCAGTTCCCAAATTCTCAACCTCACTTATATAAATATTCTCGGCTAGCATCCATAACTTGTGAAATCTGCGTCCAAAAGATAAACATATGAACGTAATTGAAACTATATTAAGTTAATATAAATTTGTTAATGAAATTAGTATTTACGAAAGAAATATACCATAAATGAAGTAGGCCAAGCAACATGAGCTCCAATAGCTTGTCCAACTGTTTTGACAAGTCCATATGATCGGATCAAGCTCTCATTAGGTTTGATTGGCACTTGAACATGTACCTCTCAATAGTCAGGTCCCAGTTCTTCCCCTTTTACTTCTTTAGATGCGTCTGTGCTTTTAAGTACTCCAATTGCAACTATTTCTGTTGGCCTAATGATACTTTTTAGAACAACTATGTCTCCCACCTGTAAATCAAGATTTAACTACTTAAGTAAATGTATATTTAAAAGTAATAAATGATAGTTAAAAAAAAACTAGTACAAAGTGCTAGAGTGAAGATGATCACAACTGAAAGTGATATGCATTTCTCTGGTAGATAAGCAAGCCAAATGCTTTAATCACTTAATTGGTTCACTACACTACAACAAATTATATAAAAGTAACAACCGTAAATCTGTAGACCATATCAAATAATAACTTAAAAAATCAATAACAACCAAAAGCACCAATCAACAACAATCAAAACCATGTCCATTATCAATATCAGGATCCCCTAACCTCAACGATGTAAATCAAATGTAATTGTGAAAAATGACAATCAACTAATTACTTTCAAGCAATATTTTGAGAGAATCAGAAAGAGCCCATGTGGTAATAAATGATGGAGAGATGTCTTGTTAAAGCTTCAGAAGAAAATTAAATTAATTTTTTTTTAAAAAAGCACAAACTTCATCATGTCATGATTTAGACTATGTAGCACATTTTGTCTAGACTTAAATAATGAAATTTATGTCCGCAATATTCATTCCTTGATTAATTGTAAAATAAGTGTTGCATGCTATTCTAAAATAAAGTTGGAAGTAATGTGATATATATGATTAGCTGTTAAGATGTACCTGAGTAAGAGAAGTATCTTGTATCGATGACAAAGACCATGCTTGATGTCGAGCTGCCATATTGAGAGGAGTAGAAGTTGTTGTGGCCTAACCAAATTTGAACTATTTAATTTTACAAACACACACATAGATATATGTATGCATATATAAGTGTAGGAAAACATTAATAACTTATAAATTCTATTAAAAAAATTACCTAATTAGATGTGTTTGTCAAGTTATTCGGAGCATGCTGAACATGGGAAACTTTGGACCTTAGCTCCGAATTTTCAGCTTCCATAACATTCATTGTTGTGTCTTGGTTTGCTTTATGACTTGATGTATTTCTCCATAAATTAGACGGGGAGACACCTAATCCATACATGCGAACTCGTCCATGTTTTTCTTTACCCATCACTTGTCCAAATGCATCATTTGGGCCCACATTTGATAAATTTGCATTTAAGGTTGTCCTCTCATTCATTTCATCCTATAAGGTTGTAAAAAACATAACTTAATATATACATTTCAATCACTCAACATTATAATGTGGAAATTTTAACTAATCTACAAGTTCAAATGGACATATAATTATTTGGTACATACTATCATTGCTTTCGTTGCCTCAGGGGTTCCAGTCTCTTTTGCATAACATACTTTAAACATGCGAGCACGAGTTGGAGAGTGTCCCAACTTATTTTTCTACAAAATAATATATTCCAAAATATAAATTATATCATTCTGTCACATTATGTATACCTTATCATATTAAATATACAACATGAAAAGATGAATTAACCTGCTCCTTTCAAACACGTGGAAAACTTTTTGTTCCAATAGTATGATTACTTTTGCTCTGCACGACTTGCTTTGTTTTTATCACTTTGTGCCTAAAATTACAAATGCATAAATTGATGGTGTCCAAACTACAGCAGGTAAAATAACATATAATGATCATATCAAGTATACCTTTACTTCTTCGATGGCACAATACTTAATAAGGTGTTCCCATTGATCAGGATATACTCTACTATCTTTATAATGCTTTTGTTGGTCAAAACTCAAGTGGTTTTTATAATAATTTTTCTTTATGTTTGCCTTCCAGTCTTGTAACTTCTTACTAGAGCACTTCATAACCCACTTCTTAGCATGACTTGGAAGATCAAACTTTGACTGAAAAGAGAGAGAAAGAGAGCAGAATACAATAATAAAAAATTAATCTTTCCACATAAAAAATTAAAAATAAACAAAATTATAAAGACTGTTGTTTTAATCACATTACTCATGTTTACTATTTTTCACATGTGATTATCTTCGCACAACATTGTGTCATTTACCTGTACAAGTGCCCATATGTGATATTTGTAATGTTCTAGGACTTTATGCCAATTCTTGTAAGTGAGTGGTGCATTTTTCCCATCATGCACAATAGTTCTAATGAACGATGATAACTTTGTTGCCAATTTGTCATCAGGTTGGCTAAGTTTGTTCCAATTGACTGTTAAGCGCTCATCATCACGAGTACCCCAAATATTACGCATTTGAGTGGGACCTCTAATTCTCTTTTGTCCACTAGCACCATCTAGTTATAAAAAATAAATAAATAATAATACTAATAATAAATTGTATACGAAGAAATAATAACATTTTTATAAAGTTTGAACTTGCATACCTGCATTATCATTGGGTTGACTAGAATTTGGCTGTATCTCAGATGGAGTTGACTCACTAAACTCACCAACATTGCCTGAGCGATGAATTCCATAGGCTTTTTGCTTTATAGATGAATCCTAGTACGATTCAAGTAAAATAGACAAATCAAATTGTAAACTTAGAATGATCCAAATAAATTATTTGCAAATGAACAAAATACTTGAAGAAAATTAACAAAAAAAAAAATGTGAATTCACCTTTATTGCTTTGCTATCTTGGTAGTGACTAAATGTAACATATGGTGAATAAATATTTTGTAGCCACATATGAAAATCACATAGTTAAATTAAAAACGCATTATTCATTCTTCAAACAATCAATTAAATTAACAAAAACAATGATAACGAAAGAGAACAAAATGAAACTACAAAATTGTTTTCAAATATAAATAACTAGCAGTGTTCAACAAGTTTAACAGTCACATAAGATCTAATTCTTCCTCATCTCCATCATCATGAACATCATTGTCTCTCAACACCTAAGAAAGTGGTGCATCTACAATTATAGCAGACATGTCTGTCCGAACCAAATCAAATTATTGTCTCCATCACCACTTTGTGTATTGCATACAACACTCTGCAAGTATGCCTCCACATTGTCCACAGAAGACCCCGCATTCATATCATAAAAATCTCTTGGATTTATCTTGATAGCAACTTGCCAATCTTTGTGTTTCAGGTCTTCTACATACATTACCTGTTCTGCTTGAGAAGCCAACACAAAAGGCTCAGCATCTTTCATTAATCGTGAAAAGTTGACTAGTGTGCAATCTTTATCTTGTCTTTTCCCTGATTGTGACACCCATTCACCTTTAAATAACACGACCCTCTTCCCAAACAAATAACCTAACTCAATTATATCTGTTAACACGCCATAAAATGTAACATCTCCAGAGACCAGATTTCCATCTCTACCACTTGCAAAGCTTCGTGTTTTTGCCGTGACAATAATCCCACTATTTTGAGTTTTTCTCTTTCGCTCAATCTCCTTAGTATGGAACCTAAAACCATTTATCAAGTATCGCTTACATTTTGTGAAAATTCTATTTGGACCATGAGCCAAACATCTAAGCTCTTCAGTTATTTGACTATCCCCTGCATTATGCAATTCCTCAACCTATTTTCAGACAATTGACGACATAACTTTTGTAAGTGTGGAATGAAATTGAAGTTAATATCAAGTCAAATTTTAAGGAACTTCAAAACACTGCTTACATGCTTATCAAACCATGTTGGAAATGTTTCACTATGAATGCGATCAATGGCCATTTCACGAAGACGTGAATTTTGTATGGCAACAAGTCTATGGTGTTGTCTGTATGCCATATAAAAGATTTGTGAGTGCGTGGAAAAGTATGTAAAATAATAATAATAATAATAATAAATTGATTACAGATGTGGAGTGTCTTACTCAATAAATTTGTTGACTGTTTCACAATTAAATAGCACATAACGATGTGCCTTTTCTTTTGTGCCATCATCCATTGTGTCTATCACGCCCTTACCTAATGGTCGGCCAGGCATTGAAAAAATAGATAATCCTTCTGTACCATTACCCCCTCATCATAATTTCGAGACATCCGATTGAACCGTGTCTCAACACCTTCCATAGACCTCGAGAAAAATGTCAAGCATTCATTTGCAAGGTATCCTTTTGCCATACTACCCTCTGGTCGACTTCTATTTCGCACATATGGCTTTAATCTTCTCAAGTACCTATGTTTTGGTAAGTTCAAAAAACAAAATTTTGAATGATGTTTAATAATAACAGAAGTAAAATATCATAATGATGGTAAATAAATATGTAATTTAATATAAACTTTACCTCTTAATAGAATACATCCAACGATGATGCATAGGTCTTGCTAATCTAGCCTCAGATGCTAAGTGAACCCGCAAATGCACATTAATATCAAAAAAGCTAGGAGGAAATATTTTTTCAAATTTACAAAGTGTTATTGGAATTTTCCTTTCAAGATGCATAAAATCTTGTGCCAAACCAACTTTAGAACATAACTCTCGAAAAAAATTACTCAACTCAATCAAAGGTGAAGTCACATGTGAACTCAACATTCCTCGAATTGCTAAAAGGAGTAATTGTTGCATCAAAATATGACAATCATGACTTTTAAGTCCAAAGATTCTACGTTGCCTTAAGTCGATGCATCGTGAAATATTCGTTGCATAACCATCAGGAACTTTAACAGTCTTTAAAAATTTACAAAAAGCATCATTTTTTTTTATTTTTTTTTTTTTTGGTTTCTTTAATGAGAAACAAGAAGGAGGCAAGATGGTTTTATTTGCTGCATTTTCTTTGGGATGGAGTTCTGGCCTTATACCTTGAAGTTTCAAGTCAAGACATGCATTTAGATTATCCTTCGTCTTCCCCTCTAAATTCAGTAGTGTTCCAAGCACGCTCTCGCATACATTTTTCTCAATGTGCATCACATCAAGATTGTGACGCACTAGATTATCCTTCCAATATGGTAATTCAAAGAATATGCTTATTTTCTTCCAATTATATGGTAATTCTGGATTAGTACTTATCTTTCTATAAGTGATATTGCAGCCATGTAACATATCCAATACCATAGAACCAGTTAAAGGATTGGGTGCAGTTCTTTTTTCTTTAGTACCATCAAAAGATCGCTCATCATCTTGAAATGCATGACATTTGTCCAAGAATCGACGATGACCCATGTAATAATGTTTTCGGCCATTCTTTAACCACTAGAAGCATGTGTCTTTGTGGCATGAAGGGCATGTATACTTCCCCTTAGTACTCCACCCTGACAAATAAGCATAAGCAGGGAAGTCGCTGATAGTCCACATTAATGCTGCACGCAATTGGAAATTTTGTTTAATTGATGCATTATATGTCTCTACTCCATCCACCCATAATTCCTTTAATTCATCTATTAAAGGTTGCAAATACACATCAATATTATTTCCAGGTGCACTACGACCAGGGATAATCAATGATAATAGAAAATTGGTCTGCTTCATACACATCCATGGAGGCAAATTATATGGTATAAGAATTATAGGCCAGGTGCTATGCATGCTGCTCAATGTTCTGAAAGGGTTCACACCATCCCACGCCAAACCAAGTCTGACGTTTCTACAATCTGCTGCGAAATCAGGATGTAGGTGGTCAAAAGTCATCCAAGTTGGAGAATCGGTAGGATGTCTCATACAACCATCATTAGTGCGACCTTCTTTATGCCACTTCATAGATGATGATGTTTTAGATAACATGAATAACCTTTGTAGCCTTGGTATCAAAGGAAAGTAATGCAGAACCTTAGAAGGTGTTTTATAGCTGCCTTTTTTAGAGGATGCCTCGTTGCCTGAGTCATTTTGGTCTGTTACATACCTAGATGTATGGCAAATATAACACTCAGAATTGATTTTGTGCTCATTCCTATACAACATGCAATCATTGAAACATGCATGAATCTTCTCATAACTAAGTCCTAACTCCATAACTATCTGCTCAACTTCATAAACAGTATTAGGCAGTGTTACACCCTCTGGGAATGCCTCCTTCAATAACTCTAATAACATAGTGAATGAGTTATTACTCCTTCCGCCTAAATTCTTGATATGAAATAACTGAAGGATGAATGTGAGCTTTGTAAAATTCCTACATTGTGGATAAAAGCTCCTTTTGTCCATCATGTATCAACTTGTAGAACTTCTCCGCTTGTGGATTTGGTTTATCTCCCAGATCTTCAGGGTTGTCTCCATCGACTCTGTCATCGTCATTTGAGATTCCAAATGCCTCGTGTACTAATCCATGTTGAAAAATCTAGAAATCCCCTAGATATTGATTTGTGATTATGTATCAATTTTAAGCAATAAAACAATCCCAATCAAACAATCAAGACAAATCGACACAATGATTTTAATGTGAAAAAACCACAATTGGACACCTCCAACTGTGATAAAAAAAACCACGGGCAACAGCCACAAAACAATCCACTAAGAAGATTTAAAGAAATTACATAGGTATACTCTCAATTACCTAGCGAATCCACGCCTAATTGAACCAACCTCTATGTGCCTCTTCCAACCCCGTCTTCACTTCGGAATTGTCTTTACGATGAGCCACTCCAGAATCCACCGAAGCTTCAGGCTCGAATTCTTCAGAATCCACCAAAGAACAACTCTCTCTCTCTTGTGTATAACAAACAAAACCTTTGATGTACTCTCTTTAAACCATGAGTTGAATACTCAATAAAACATCAAAGAAAACTCACAAAATATCCCCAGATATAAACCTTAAGAACCAAAAAGAAGATCTGGAGGAATTACCTTAGATTTGGGAGAAAACCAACTATTTATAGAAAACCAAAGTAATCCTAGTTTTGGAAGAAAACCAACTCCTATAGAAATCCGGATTTTGAAGCTGGCTCGAGCGAAGCTTCTCTCGCTCGAGCGAGAACCTTAACTTTCGTGATTTCTACTAGTGCCTTGGCTCGAGCGACGAACCCTTGGCTCGAGTGAGCACACCACTCTTTCAGGTTTTTGTATGGACGCAATCCTTAGCTCGAGCGAGAACTCCTTGGCTCGAGCGAACTTCGCTCGAGCGAGTATTCCTTGGCTCGAGCGAACATGGGCGGACATGCAATTTTGAATGCAATTTTACAATTTGCTTCGACCGCGAGTTGACCGGGCAACTCGACCCCCGTCATAATTAGCGAAGTGGCAATCTTGAAAGTATTAACATCACAAACTTCTCTGAATGGCACAATTCGGGTTGGATTCGCATCTAATAAACTCATAGCCTCACTGAAATAAAAGTGCGAAAATAAATACAACTGAAAGGAGTTTTGTCAAACGGGGTTGCCAATAATAAAAACCTAACACATGTGTATCAATATTTAATTGAGGCCTATTCTGCATGTGCGTATCAAGACCTGTTGTAGCAACAAATGATGTTTCACCATGTAAAACCCATTTAGTGTAACCCTTTGTGAAGCCATCACATACTAAGTGATCATATGCAACTGATCGAGTGACGGGAAGTGTAAGTCCACACTTGATGCATGGACATATGATCTTATCCTCATAACTTGCATTAGTAAATGCAAAATCGAGAAACATGTCAACTCCTTTTTGGTATGCATCACTTAATCTTGATCGATACATCCATGTCTTATCCATAAGTAAACAATCTCGATTAAACAATTGTCCAAAGTGTTTCTAGAACATTAAAACATGCATATATCAATAGCAAGTATTTGAAAGTTATGATTGACAAAAACAACTAAACTTGATTTTGCAAGAACTATAATATACTAACAACAATGAATAACATAACAAATTCAACATATTGGTGCATGACTATAAGGCAACTTATGTCAAGAGAAAACATGTAAAAGAATTCAAGTATTTCAAAGTCAATGCAATATCATTATTTCAATAGCAATTCATATGGTGGTGGAGATTTAGGAATGTGAATAAAACATTGTACAAAACTTATGTTTTAATTGGCAAGCAAGTTATGTTTAGCACTTTGATGATTTAGTAGATGAGATAATACTCATGTTGTGAGGGGACATGAACCAAGGTCAAGGTTAAGTATGTAACCTTTTCCAAAATCTTTATTAAAAGTCAAAAGGAGAGACTGTTTTATTAATTTTATAAAATTTGATCTCAAATCTCTTTATTTGAAATCCATCCATCCAAACAGAATCTAAGGTCTCCATCTTTCAGTGTTCTGTGTTTTAAGTCCCAGAATATCCATGGTTAGTACATTATGATTCCCCAAATTCAGTAGTTAGTATGCATCATATCTTCCTAAAGTGTTATTTTATTAACATGTGTCATCTCATTTCTTGTAACTTGTAAGTGAACTTTGTTATGATAAATTTAATATAATTAATATTTCTACGCTTTGAGTGGGATAAAACTGATTGATCATAGCTTTTGTTTCTAAAATTTACTATGCAACTGTTTTTTTCTCTTGCAATTTTGTGGACTGTATTCTAATCTAATCATTTCTTCATATTTTCATGGATGTTTAAGAAAATACTAGTAGTGTTCTTTATGGGGTTTATGGCATGGGCTTATCAGGCAACACGGCCACCTCCATCCAAGATATGTGGCTCTGCAGATGGTCCTCCTGTTACAGCAACTAGGATAAAACTTAGTGATGGAAGGCATTTGTCCTACAGAGAATATGGTATCCCAATAGATAAAGCCCATTATAAAATAGTGTATATCCATGCCTTCGACTCTTGCAAACATTATGCTGTAGTTGCCACAAGATTATCTCCTATAATAATACTATTTATTTTGCTTATGTTGTTTCCCTTTTTTTTGTGGATCTTCATTCTAATCTGATTTATTTGTAGTATTGCTTGATTCGTTGTTGATTTTAACAGGATGGTGCTGAAGGTTTAGGGGTTTGCATTGTGTCAATCAACAGACCTGGTTACGAGGAAAGTGATCCTAATCCAAAACAAACAACGAAGAGTTTGGCTTTGGCAGGAGCAGCACTTATAGCTCCGGTTGTCAACTATTGGTGGCCTGGTTTTCCTGCAAATTTGTCTAAAAAAGCCTACTATCAGCAGTTGCCTCAGGACCAGCTGCTGAGTGAACTTCTGGGGTGCAGCTACTGTGTCAAAAAAGTACCAGCTGTGGGTAAGTTCTAAACTCTCTATCTAATGCCATCTAATGCTTGTTCATTCACTTTTTCCCTCCCTAATCTTCTACGACAACAGTGGAATTTGTGCCAACACTAGTCTGGTACGGGCTTCATAATTTAAAATTTAAAGTTTTGGTTGACATTATAGGTAAAAAAAAAATGAACGTTTGAATTAAATTATTTATGAGAATATTCCAATATTTGTGTCCTAAAAGTATCATGGGTTATTACAGTCTTGTTTCTTATAGCATCTAACTTGACTTTTCCTTTTTCCCTTTTTGGGAATATTCTGAATGGTACGATCTGTTTTGTGTATCCAGAGATGGTTTGACATCTGGATATTTTTTGAAAACTAAGGTCTACATTGAAGCAGTTTTTACATGTGTTGCATTTCTATACATAACATATTCCTTTGGGGATCAATTAAGGCCTATTTGAAAGTCCCTTGGATTAGAATGTCCTTGGTTTCTTTCCAGAGAGTTTGAGTTTGTAACATATCTTATCGACTGGAGCTATTTCAGAAAATGATATCCAAAATAGAAAAAAGGTATCAAAAAAAAAAGCCAATGTTCATTATTCCAAGTAAACCTAAAAAACTAATTGGCTAAAAAAGAAATATGATGAAATCCCAATCAGTCAAATGCATTTGAAATTCTAACATAAACCTCATTTTGTTCAGAAGTTCATAAAACTTCCAACACCATTTGCCTAGGACACGACTTACTTTTTGAGGAGATGGGATGAGTGAAGAGTGACGAGATGCAAGGACTTTGAAAGATCTGGTCTATCCATTCTAGTTGGAGAGAAATTGGTTTTTAGGTTAAAATTTGTATATAATACATGCTTTAAATACGAATTTGGCAAGTATAAAATGATTTCCAGTGGATGTAGATTCATGAAAAATGTAGCTGCGAAGTTTAAAAAATGCGTGCATTTTGTTGGACATGAGCAATGACACCAGGTCATAAATTGTGTTTGTGATTTGATTTCAGGCTCTTCAAGTGTCAAAGTGAGGGATGACCCATCTGGACATGAGTATCTTATTGGCTACCATGATCTTGCTTCAGCAAGCAATCAGAATACAGGATGGACTTTAACATTATTGTTGCTACTGGCTATCCTGGGCAGTTTCATATGACGAGATGAGAGAGGTTTGGCAAGTTGATTGGCAGCAATTGATTTTGTTTTGTTTTTGGTGTACAATAATTAGTATAATGTAAATGTGCGCATTCGTATGATTCTTTCCTTGGTGTCTCTGTGTTTTATGCTTTGAAGGATTGAGGTTGTTGGTTAGAGTTAATTTTATACTAAAGTTTTTTCGGTTTCTTAGTTCGGTTGGATTTCTTCATTGGAAATTGCAAGGACCAAGTTTTTTTTTTTTTTTTTTTTTGGAGGACTAAATAATGATCTCCTTGGCATATATATTCATCTCCACGTGGAAGTTTAGCTTTACATGGCATTCTCAGTGGTGCTCTGTTCTTTTCTTGGAGTATGTTAAATACAAACATCCATTTTAATTTATGTGATCATTTTAATTTATACACACTTGACCCGACACACTTAACTAGAGATACCATTTATACAAGAGTGTTTTTAAATCTTATCTGACTAATATAGGCCCCAAAACTAATATAACAAGCCTGATGCTCTAATACTTATAAAATTTAAGGTAAATTTCTCACTATGATACCTAAAGAAAAAAACACAAACACATAAAGATTTCATGGAATTATCAGATTCTGTCACAGTTAAATAACAGATCAGCACAGGCAGACAGGGCAGAACTAGATCAAACCTCCATACAAGATCACTGTAGCACAGAGCAGATCAGCACAGGCTCTAGTAAATATCAGCAATAACAGGCTCAAGTAAAAACATAAGCAAAAGATCAGCCCAGGTAGTCACAGATACAGAACAGACACAGCCATAATACAGCAGCAGCAACAATGTCCTAATCTGCCTTAGATTGAAATAAATCACCAGGACATTGCGGAGTATATAACAGACCACTGAGGGCTGCTGCTGCTCTCCATGGACAAATTTGCTCCTACTAACCCATACACCTAACATCAACAGAGGCACAACAACATTACACACAATACCAGCAGACCACATTACAATAGCAGGGGCACAACAGATCTACACTATCATGTATTTCAATCTGCCCTTCCAAACCAGCCAAGTGTAGAACTGTGCCTTTGGAGAGGCATGATTATTCCAAATAAGGGGAGGTAAGGCTAACTGTTGCAGGTTTGGCTAGGTGTGGGTTAGTTCTAATCTCTATATCTAATGCCAATACACTAAATGAACATCAGCTAATGTTAACTGGGAATGGATAGGACCACAAAGCATTACTAGCTGTGGGTAAGTTTTAATCTCTCTATCTAATTATATCTAATGCTTGTTCGTTCATTTTTTCCTTCTCTTTTATTTTACCTCCACAAATTCAATATCCTAACATAGTAGCAGCAGAGTTTTCACTAAAAACTTTTGCTGATTGTTACTGCTGCTGATTAATTCTACTTGCTGCTGATTGTTGTCAGCAATGGGAAATACAAGTATGAACTCGTAGTCGCTCTTGAGAATGCACGATTAGGAGATGTATCAAGTGAGACATGATGGGGCTATTGATAGGTACTGGTGTATAAAACAAAGGAGATGTGCAGCTACTGAGTGAACTTATGGGGTGCAACTGCTGTGTCAAAACACTACCATCACACAGCAGGTACAGCACTTGACAGCAAAAAAAAAAAAAAAAACAGTAAAAGGCCACAGCAACAACAAATTCATGCACCCTTCACCTCAAGCTATGTCTGACCTATTGTAGATTATAAACAAAATCATGCACTGTGTAATGCACAACTGCTAGACTGCTTTTAGCCTAAAACGCTGTCCTTGTCATCACAATATGTACACCTGCTAGAATGCTCTTGTCCCTAAGGTTTAAGTTGGTTTTTAGTGAAAACTCTGTTTGATCATGCAAGTAAAAAGGGGCATTTTTTTGTATATATGACAGACAACTCAATACCCATTCCTTTCTCTAATTCTACTGTGTCATATTAGGTGTATTCTACCATTCTACCCTTCAATCACAGGGATTGATAAGGATCACCTGTATTTGACACAAATGCATAGTCTGTAAGTATTAAATGTATGGACTTATTCAGTGGAAGTGCTTACAGCTCTTTAAGTTGAGGGGGGTTCTTATATATATATATAGATATGTACAATTATTTATAATAACAACAATAGCCCACATGTATTCTTACAATTCAAAATTTAAGTTTATACACAACAATACCTAAAAGTGAAACCAAGTAAAAAAATATAAAAATAAAATCAAGTCAATCGCAATTGGAACGAACTGTGTGCATCACCAATGATTTCAACTCATTTTCAATCAGCAGCAAGGTCATGATATCCATCTTCAACCACATACATTAAAGAAGGCAAAAGAAAAGTAAGTTTTGACTACTAATATTGTCAGGAATGAAAATTTAAACTTGCATGACTATTCTAACTTGGATGATATTGATCAAGTCTAGACTAGGTAATTTACCAGTCTTTATGTGTCTGTTTAAGTGCCCTCTGTGGTTGGTGACTAATGAATTGGAGAAGTTCCAGTTCAACTTCTTATGTGTGGAAAATATGGAGGGTAGAGGAATCTTTTGCTTCATTCCACAGCAACTGAGTGCAACTCACAATGAATTGTATAGAGAATACTAATATTGGAGTAACTATACCAACTTTTGTTTTGGAAAAAAATTTCAGCAGAAGATTAGGATAGGAGGTAATTACCTATTTGCATATTCTATTACCTTTCATTAGATCAAAGTTAGGGGTGCCAAAAGCAACGGTATAGAAAAAATCCCGCCATAAGTTAACACTTGACCCGACACACTTAACTAGAGATACCATTTATACAACTAACACACTCGACACCTATCACTTAAGACCCGTAATATTGCTCTTGACACACACCTGAAGCAACCTACTACGTACTTCTTGTGCTGTGTCTCAATGTTACCAACACAAGAGGATCCCAATGTCCCTCGGACATTTGGACTGGTACACTTAAACTAGGCATCTAGCACATGTTTTATCTTAAGGGAATTGTCGACATGCTAAATCCTAAATTTTGTTAAATAAATTTTTTATGCCAATTAACTCTATCCACTGCAATTGGCATTGGTACCTAAATTTGTTAATTAGTGATGACCATTCATCCATGTAATACACACGTAGAAATTCATACTGCTGCAAACGTTTGCCTGCTTATGTTTCTGAATATATTATGGTTGCTTATGTTTCTGAATCTATTTAGTCATGCCTTCAAGACCATAACTCTAAATTTACATGTAAAATATTTAATACCTGGAAGATCAATCTTAGTTCAGTGCTTAAAATAGAGTGGAATTAGTGTCCAGAATTGGTTTCTTCTGTTATAGTATTCTGCATTTTTTCCATGCAATATTGTGTAGAGAGTTGAGTTGAAGTCTGTATTCTTCTCATGCAACCGGTATTACGGTTTTCAAAGTTGTAACGCCCTCAAAATAATATACAAACCCGACATTCAAGATATCCATAGACATAAGAGAATAAAGCATATTTCCATTTATCAGAGTATTCGTTACAAAAGTATTACATGTTTGACAACAAAAGTAAATGCCCTACGGGCTTACAACTTTCTAAGTCAACACTTGGGTTCAACAAAAGAAGAGTTCTAACTCTTTATACAAAATAATAAGCCCTTGGCTTGATTTACATGTAATACAACAAGATAACAACAACAAAAAAAAGCCTTTCAGCCTCTAAGCCTCCCAAGCTATGTCCTTCGAGGTGGCATACCATCTGTACCTGAAAATGATGTCCCATATTAGGGTGAGCCAATGCCCAGTAGAGATATGCTAAATATAATATGAACGATAACTAAAATATTAGCTTTTGATAAATGTTTAACTCATATAAACTAACGTACTTTCCTTTCATAACCAAACCAATTCATAGATATGGTTCTCTGTTCATCCAAACAGTTTATGTTGAGACTACAACTTATGTTAACAATACATCGATCATAATTACTTAATATGAGACTACAACTCACATCATCAACATTTCAATATTTCAATCCAAAATGAGACAACAACTCATATCAATGATACTTCAACACTTCAATTCATCTACGTTATGCAAACGTAATCAGGATTTCAAGACTTTTACCCTGGACACTCTGGCCAACTTAGTTATCAATGGAGTCCATCTCCTATCTCCTCCCAAGCAGGTTTGAGAGTACATCCCCTATCTCCTCCCAAACAAGATACATATACAATGTATTTAAACACTTATCATATACAATGATCAAGCAAAGCACATATTCAATGTGTTATTCTATCCGTCACATTCAATGACATATTCAGTCGATTAGTTTTAATTCACCTAATCATCATGCAGTATCTACAACAATCAAGACTATCCTCCACCGATAGCAAAACAATTATTTCTAAACAGATAATAAATTCATCAAATAGATAAATTATCAACATTTTCATAGGTGAGTGATTTATCAATCCAACTACACCATTCCATCACATAATTTCCCGATTTTATTATTCCCAAACCAATTTCACATTCTCACAATTAATTTCATTAATTACACCAATGACCCAATTAACCCTAACTAAGGTATTTTCCCCATTTTCTCAATATTGACCCAAAGGTACAAATATTATCAATAAACATCCATAACCTCATTTTAAGACCCATATACACATATATAGTTCAAAAGGAACAAAACCCCTCTTTATACATTTCAAGTTTTGAAACCCTAACACCCAAAATTTTTCAATTTTAACATTAAATCAAAAAGACTACATGTTTATGTCAAAGACCATAAATATGAGTAGTTATCCCTACCTCAAATTTTGGAGCTCAAAGGAGAAGAAGGACAAAACTCAAGATGCTCCGATCACCAACATTTTCGGATCAAAACGAAGGCCACGCCAAGCTCCACACTTTATACAAAGGGATTAGGGTGGAAGACCACTAGAGCTAGATGATTTCGTAGAGAGAGGAGGTATTCTAGAGAGAGGAGCTCTCAAATGAGGGTTTTAAAAAGCTAGAGAGAGAGAGAGAGTCGAAAAAGTGGTTCAAAAAGCTTTGGACTGATATACATCACAGTCCACTCGAGCGTGGAATGCCCCACTCGAGCGTCAGACACAGACTCCCGCTCGAGCTTGAAAAGCGACGCTGGAGCGTTGAATGCACACTTCCAAAAGTTCTGCAGACGAAGGTCCCCACTCGAGCGTGAAAGTGGACGCTCGAGCATCCGATGACCTGCAGGAAAAGTACTGAAGGTGGAATAATCTCGCTCGAGCGTCAAACTTCCAGCTCGAGCGGAGGAGCAAAAGCAAAGGGTCCCGCTTGAGCGTGAAGGCCAAAATCTGGACATTAACTATTTGTTTCTAAACACAACCAACCTATTTCAAACTTGCCCAACACAACCCAAAACTCAAATACAATGAGTAAAGAATGGAAATGAGAATAAGACAACAACACACATCCACAGAACCGAGTCCGGAATACAATAAACAATGAGAGGAAAATTGGGATCGCTATAAAAGTGGTCCATTGATGTAACTAGCTTGTCTATTTGATCTAACTGAGTAATTTCTTAAAAAAAACAGAGCAACGAAATGCCACAAATCTCACTGAAGCATTTAAACAAACACTTGTAAGACATTATATAAAATCACAACATAAATAAAATAATAATAAATTACAACTAACCTTTTATATTGAAAGATGAAAATTAAGAAATTCATGAGTTAAAAGATTAGATTTTCAGGTTGTAAAAAGTTTTGTACCTAAAACAAGAAGATCATGAGAATGATAGAGGTATTGTGTGTGTCTAATGAGGGTGAGAAAGAAAGAAAGAATACCTAATGAACTCTGATCGTAGAAGATGAAAACATAGCAAATTTGTGGCGTAGATGGTAAATAAGGATTGAATGAAAGACAAAGAATGATAAGCACTTGCTTCATATTTTGGCTCCCGTCTCTTTGACTCGCCAAAATCAAATTTTCTTCACCAATTTCAGGAAAATCAAACTTTCCCCTTTGTCTCTATATCGATCGCCTCTGTGGATTTTGCCTCATCAGATATGGTTTGTTTCCTTCAGTTTCGTTATTTCCTTGGTTGTATAATATATATATATATAAAGAGTTTGGCTGAATGAGTAATGATGCTAGATTGAGTTTGTTCATATTGCAAATAATAATAATAATAAAAATTAACTTTGATCCTTATATTTTTTATTAAATCAATTGTAACCTGTATTTTTTTATTTTGTATTAATTTAGTCTAATTAATAATACCGCTAGTATTTTTAATGAAAAATAATCACTGAATTTGTTCAAATTAACTGAACGAGTTGAGCAAATTTATTATTTTACCTCTAAAAGAATGGCATAGCTCACTTATATGCATATTTGTCATTAAAAAATGCTAGCAATTAGGGTTAAGTACACTATTAGACCCTCTATTTTGACTATTATGTCATTTTAGTATTTGTAATTTCAATTGAATCAATTTTAAACTTGAATTTTTAATTTTGTCTCAAATTGATAAAATTGATAGATTTTTTTTTTATGACAAATGCAACCTGTCATCGTTTTAGGAATAAAGCAAATTACTGGTCAATTCAGTGACTTAACCTTAATCAATCCAATGAAAATTTTCTATTAAAGACCCTAAAGGTGTTATGAATTCGACTAAATTCGCGTAAAATCTAAAATTAACTGTCAAAAGTGAGTCAATTAAAACTATATGCAAGTACTAAATGTAATGATTATTGATGTAATTTACCCAACAATTATAAGCAATTAAAAGAAATTGAGATAAATCCGTAAACTTAGAGTAAAAATCAAGTTAATTGAAAATAAAGGGACTAAAATTCATGAAACTTTACCATTGTACAGGAGAGCAATTTCAAATTTTATTTTTCCTGAAGCCATACAAAGCCGTTGATCAATTTTGTACATATGGCAAGTACAGTTAAAAAAATGAAAAATTAGTCTAAGGTGCCTCCCCCATTTTTAGTAATGGAAGAGATCCACAATATTATTTTTGGATGTCTAAGGTCCCTCAACACACACCCATCTATCACAGAGAAATTTGATATATCTCATGCTCTCTATCTCTCTCTTCTGCTGCACTTCTCTCTCTCTCTCGTCGATCTCATCTACTAGTTCAAAACCCTAGAGAAATTCTCAGTCTTCACCATCATCATTTTCCTCCCATTTTCTCTTCCTCCAAACAAGCCTTTCTCATCACCAATACTCAAAATCTTAGCCAAAGTTGGCTTATCCTCCTCCATTCTTACAATCATGTCCCTCTTCCTCACCTCCTCCTCCCTCCTCACACTCCCTGTCCTTGCCACCGCCTCGGTTGCTGCATTCTCCACAGCAGCTGCCTCGACTTTTGCCATCTTCGACATGTTCTTGTGAAGCTCCACGTTGAGTGAAGCAAGAGCCACCTCGGTCTGCGACTTTCTCTTTTTCAAAAGCTTTAGCTTCGTCTTCGTCTCTTTGAGCTCTGATTCAAGTCTGTTTAGGGTTTCTGTTAAGGTTTTTGCTCTTTGTCGTCACTCTCTTAGGTTTTCGTGGGGAAAAAGTTCCATTGTTTAGGAGTTGAGAATGGCTTCGGAAACAAGTAGAGTTCGCCAGTAAGGAGCTTTTCACTAAACATGGCAACAACTTCTTTAACAGAGGTAAAAGGACGCGAGGTGTCAACGATGGAGGAGTGATTCATTGATTGTGATTTACAGATTTTCATCATACATTGATTGTGATTCATTTTCACCGATCAACCAAAACCTTGTTGGATCTATGGTGAGCACTTTACTTTGGTTGTGTATTATTAGTATATCTATTACACTTCTCATTCTTCCTCTTCTATTCAACTGATAAAGGATTTGAATTTTTTCTGGTTTCATAGAGAAAGGATTCTACAAAAGTAAACTAATAATCTCAGAGAAATTCTACAAAAGTAAACAAATAATCATAGAGAAATTCTTATGAATTTCTACGTGATTATTTGTTGCGTTGATTGGATTGATTTCTTGATTGGCTGTCAATTGTGTCTGAACCCTCCCAAGTGTTGGTTTTTTCTTGTTAGATTCGTGTAGGTTAGCATTTATTGGATGATGAGTTTCTGGTTATTAGAGTTTCTTATTAATTGAGTAATAATGTTACTGGATTTGGTTTCTTTAATTGGTCATAACAGCATCAATTTCTCTGGTTTAGAATTTCTTTGGGCAAAAAATTTCTCTGGGAAATTCCAAAAAATTCTCTGGGCAAAGAGTTTCTATGGGAAATTCCCAGAATTTCTCTGGGAAAGACATAGAATTTCCCTGGGAAATTCCTAGAATTTCTCTAGATCGAATTTTCTTTGGATCTACGTTGAGGGACATTAGACATTATAAAAATATTGTATGTCCTTTGTATTATAAAATAGTAATACCAGGGACCCTAAAAAAAAAAATCCCCCTTAAAAAAACATGTTATATTGAGTTTAATTTATTTATTTTTAATCATTTACTGCATTTTAAAAATTTAGAAAATATATTGGCATTTTTTGTTTTTTCAAAAATATCATTATAAGCTTGGAAAGTTTTTGGCTTAGTGGCATTTCTCAAAATACTATAAAATATTTGTTTATGACACTTTTCACCTAAGTGCCATAAAAAATAATTTGCACCTACCTAGTGTCCTGACATTTTTAAAAAAATGCCATTGCTACTAAAGTTTAGTGGCATCTGTTGGTAAATGTCACGAACATAATTTTTTGTGTCATTATTTTATAAAATGTCATAAAATTGATGTGATATTTCTTTATTGAAATGCCACTAGAGCCTTATATGTTTGTGGTTCTGTGGCATTTTTCTAAAACATGTCACCAATTTTTATTTTTGTGGCATTTTCTAAAAACATACTATTAGTGTAGTGTCACTAAAGTGTAAATTTGTTGTAGTGACATTTTTGTTGTAGTGACATTTTTGTTGTAGTGAAGTGACACTTTTTTTAATTGAAATGCCACTAGAGCCTTGTATGTTTGTGGCTCTATGACATTTTTCTAAAAAATGCCACCAAATATTCTTTTTGTGACATTTTTTAAGAACATGCCACTAGTATAGTGTCACTAAAATGTGTTTTTGTTGCAGTGGTTACCAGACACTCAACAACGTGTATTATATGTGCTAAGTGGGAGAATGTAAGAATATCCATAAAGTGGCCCATATGCCACATGTTTGTTTTATTTATTTATGTATATATTTATTATATATATTTAATTAGTTTAATGGTTAGTGGGTAACTAATGTCTGTTTACTATCTCATATGGTGGTTTCATGGGACCTTACAACTTCCCTGATGGTGGGAAGTTATAAGGAGTTACACTTATATATGTGTCCAAGCCTATCTATATATATGTCTGTGATAGCCATCAAGCATAGACGTTGTTTTGTGAATAGAATAGGTTTAAAACTCTATTCCTTCCACTTTGCCCATATGGTTCTATAAAAGTGTTCAATGAGTGGGTTTTGTTTATAAATTCAAGATTTGATCATTCAAGGATAAAAATTCAAAGGCTTGAACATCATGGCAGGAGATATTCTTCTTTCTGAATTGAAATTATTTTAATTCTCACAGCTGTGACAACACCCTCCCCTTGTCCTCAATCATACAATTTATATCTTATTTTTGTAAAAAAAAAAATAATAATCATATGTGCACATATCGTGTATATCGTTACTTCTAATGTGTATATATATATAGTAAAATCATGATTATTAAACACATTTTTTTTTCTTTTTTTGAAACAGTGTTTAGTAATTATGTTTTTAAATTCATATTTGAAGTGAAAGTTTGATAATAGTATGTTGAAAAATCGTGATTGGTAATTACATTTTTATGCAAATTTGGCCTCAGTTTAGGAACAAGTTATTTTAGTAATTTTTTGATTTTTTATAAAAAAGATATGCAAAAAAATAAAGAGAGTGATATGATAATTTATAGTGATTTTTTTTTTTTGGAAGGCTAAAATGTATAGTTGACAAACGAGACCTTAATGTAAACATAAAACTATTTATTAAATACAATTTAATTTTGGGTTTTTGAAAGAGACTTTTAGGGCCTAAATTGTGAGTGGATGAAAAGATTAAGATACCCAATTAACTTAATTTTTTACAGGTATGTTCTATTCGATGTACTTTAAAATGTAAATAGTTTAAATCATCAAAATATGTTCTAAAATGAACTCATTTTGTTGTTCAATAATGACTGATGTGCCCTCGGCACAACGATCACCCTAAATCCTTTGCTTAGAGTTTATTTCCTTAGAATTATAGGGTTATGTGTGGTTCTTTATTGGGAAAGTTACAAGTATGTGGTCTTTTGAACTTTTTTTTACAAACATACGAAAAAGTTTAGAATTTTAATTATTAATGTCTATAAAGTTTACAGTGTAATTTCTTTTCTAATTTTAAAGGAATTGTTATTTCTCCTTCTTTATTTGCGCCGTGGTTATTGAGTTTGATGGTTATTAATTGTTTAGTTATTGTTGAATTTTAGCAACCCAACTTGGTGTAATATATATATTTTTTTATTTCCAATTAACTTATTATCATCTGACAAAAATAAAAGTACATTTAAAAAAAATTGATTGGGTAACCACATGAATTGAAAAGTTCTTAGGGTTAATCTTTGTAAACGAAAGAATTTATTATAAATTATAAAATTAAATTTAAATCTTTACCACATATTATATTTTTAAATAACTTTTCAAGTTAATTTTTGGATATGTTACAAATTTTCCTTAAGTTTGGAAAGATTACTTCAAAAATTTTACATAATCAAAATTGATTTCCTTCAAAATTTTAATTCACATAATACTTTAATATTTTTTTAACAGTAATTTGTAAGTCGTATGGATAGAAACATCATGTCATTATTTCTTTCTAATAAAATGTATATTTATTATTATTATTTCTTTCATTGTTTATCTATTATCTGTATTTATTATGATTACTATAATTTTATTAAAAAAATTAATATAATTTTTTTAAATTTATAAAACTAATTATATTACCCTTAATTTTTTAAAGGTACCTAATTTCTTAATACATCAAAGTTGAAGAAAGAGAGAGGAAGGGAACCACTTTCCCATCTACTTGTAATTGATAAAACAAGAGAGACTTGCAGGTCAGGACCTCTTGGTGTTCTCTCTTGCTATGCTTCTTCTCTCTCTCTCTGCAACCAGGTAATGTTTCTGACATTGTTCAAATTCTGATATAATACTAGTATTATTTTCCTCTTTGATTGTTCATGTACTGATCATTAGTCAGCTCAAGATGACTCTCTCTCTCTCTCTCTCTCTCTCTCTCTCTCTCTCTCTTCTTTTCTTTTCTTTTCTTTTGGATCTTGAATTCACAGAGAAGTTTGTGAATGGAAAAGAAAATGGGAGGAGAAGTGAATTAAATAGAATCTTATTTTATTTTATTTTTTATAACAAATCTAAGATCCAAATGTACATTAATGTGAATAAAAGAACTTGAGTTTCTTTTCTTGTGATTGAGGTTTTTTTTTTTTTTTTTTTTTTTTTTTTTTTTTTTTTTTGTGAATTTTATGTAATAACTTACAACTAGTTTCCTAGATAATTCATGTCATTGAAGTTATCTTTCATTCGAATGTGATCTCACTTGGGTAGTGATTGAAATGGCCATTGAGATTTTAAGATGGCTTAATTATACTTCATACATAAATGAACACATATGCAACTCATTACAAGAATAATTGATAGATAAATAAATAAATGCGTACATGTATATGCCGCTGTTTAGTTGTTATATTACATGATTAGTTTAGTCAAACTTCCAATAATTTTTTTTTTTTTTTTTGGTTGGCTCTAAAACAAATTCAACAAGATTCCAGATTGGCTTATGTGCTTCTAGTTTGAAGTCTCAAGTATGGGGCCTAATTGTATGGTTTTTTTAATTTAGGGGGTCAAGGTGATACTTGACAATAGTTCATTGGATTTTTGTGTAATTAATTCATTGTGTAAACATTGGAAACAAGAAAAGATTAAGAATACAATTGATAGGCCTTAAAATCACTTAATTTGCCTAAAAAAATGTTGAGGGAATTGAAATTAAATAGCATTACCAAGTTTTAGACCATTGGAATACAGACTGGTACAAAATTGTTACATAATAATATTTGACCTTTATAAAGTATTTGTGGTGATTATTTATCATTAATTTTTCAATAAATATATTATGTTGACCAAATTGTGAATCATAAGCTTTGTTGGTGATGATTGTTTGTTTCCTTATGGCTTGAAATGATTCAATTATTTTATTACATGTAGGATAAAACGAACTATGACTAAGAAAAGAGATCGATTTTGGGAGTACGTGGAGGATTTAAAAGGTTGTTTTAAGTGTAACTTTTGTCAAAAAGAATTTGCTGGAGGGATCTCAAGAATCAAATCACATTTGTCTGGTAAAAAAGGTCGTGGCATTGAAATTTGTTTAAAAGTGCATGATAATGTTCAAGTCGAGGCTTGTCAAGCAATTGGCTCTCCTTACAAGAAAGCTAAGAACATTGCAGTTTCAATTAGTGGTGCTGGGGGTGGAATTAATTCAACTTCGACAACATCCATGAATGACAAGGATGCGGTTGACAAAAGGTTCATTAAATTGATTCTTTTAAATAACATTTCTGAGGATGTTATTCGATCACAAGGTTTCATTGACTTCGTGAAAGGGGTTAGTCAATTTGGCCCCAATTATGAACTGCCAAACTTAGTTCATCAAGCCAAGTTAGTCTTGGATT
The DNA here is from genome assembly GCA_036172215.1 of Camellia granthamiana. NCBI lineage: Eukaryota > Viridiplantae > Streptophyta > Magnoliopsida > Ericales > Theaceae > Camellia > Camellia granthamiana. The sequence continues at coordinate 23,060,929 of CM069908.1, read as the reverse complement.
ATGATAGGGAAATTTTGCGATATGTTCGAAATGCTAAGGAATCTTGGGTTGTAACAGGTTGTACATTGATGGTTGATATAGAGAATGGCGATGAACATTCATACATTAATGTTTTTTCATATTGTCCAAAAGGGGTAGTGTTTTTAAAGTCATCGGTAACCTCAAGGGATGGGATGACCTGGATTTATCTTAAAGACATTGTGTCTTCTACAATTGATGAAATTGGGGTCGACAAGGCTCTACAACTTATCGTTGACAACGATGAAGGTTTTGAGTTAACCGCATACATGCTTTTAGAGCATTCTCAAGTGTACATAACTGGATGTGCAATTCATGGCATTCAATCACTTTTGATGGATTTATTTTCAAAAGTTGATTGGTGTCGAAGGATTACCATGGCTGGAAAAATGATTCTCTCTTATGTACATAAGCGCGGTATCGATGTTTCTTTTCAAATACAAAAACACACAAAATACAAGAAATTTGAACATCCTTGTTTAGCTAGATTTGCCTCTAACTTTTTGTTGCTTCACTCAATTTTAGAATTTGAAACTGAATTGAAGGACTTACAATTACTAGATGCATCTTTAGATTGGAAAAGCTTGGATTTTAATATGCAAGAGTTGGCGAAGTGGGTTGCCAATGTCATTGAGAGCACACCATTTTGGACATTAGTGAAAGAGGTGTTACATATTGTCGATATCCTATTTCAAGTTCTCCGATTAGTTAGTGGTGATGCTCCTACTTCAGGTTACTTATATGAAGTAATGAAAAAGGCAAGCACTGAAATTAGGCAATGTTGTAATGAAGATCAAGCCAAATACAAGCTAATTCTAGAGTTGTTTGAAGAAAGAAAAATGAATGATATAATTCATCCAATACATGCAGTTGCAGCCTTTTTAAACCCTGACAACTTGTGTAATGAGAACTTCGTGGAGGATCTTGAAATGAAAGAAGGCATAAGCTTACTTGAACAACCTGCTGTAAATATTTGATTGAGTTTAAAATGAAAATGGTTTTTGTATTACATTGTTTCCATGACTATTCTATTATATTTATACGATAAGGATATATACAAAAAATGATAAGGATAGAATCATGGATGTATATCTATGATATATATCTGATATGGGAAACATATCTCAACAGCTCCTCTCAAGCGAAACATTCCAACGAGTGAATTTGTAGCTTGTCCTGAAAGAACTAAAAGGATTGGGAAGGTAATCCTTTAGTAAAAATATCGGCAACCTGATCTTTGGTATAGATAAATTGAATTTGAAGATCCTTACAAGCAACTTTGTCTCGGACAAAATGAAAATCAATTTCAACATGTTTGGTCTGCGCATGGAAGACCGAATTGGCAAACAAGTAGGTGGCGCCAAGATTATCACACCAGAGAATTGGGGAAGAGGATAACCGAATGCCAAGTTCAGTGAGTAAAGATTGTAGCCAAGAAATTTCGGCAAAAGCATCAGCTAAGGCTTTATATTCAGATTCGGTGGAGGATCGTGCCACTGTCCGTTGCTTGTGAGAAGACCATGAAATGAGATTATCACCAAGATAGATTGCATAACCACCGGTGGACTTGCGATCATCAATAGAACCAACCCAATCGGTATTGGAAAAGGCCTGAATATGGGTAGAAGAAGTGGGTTGAAGTAAGAGACCATAATGAGAGGTATCTTTCAGGTACTGAAGGATCCATTTGACAGCCCGCCAATGGTCTTCGGTGGGAGAGTGCATAAATTGGCATACTCGGTTAACGGAGAATGAAATGTCTGGGCGAGTAAGAGTAAGATATTGCAAGGATCCGACCACCATACGATAATGGGAAGGGTCCTTCATAGGAGTGCCAGATGCCAAAGTGAGCTTGGTGTTAGTAGCAAAAGGTGTTTGAACGGGCTTGGCAAGAAAAAATCCTGATTTATGGAGGAGATCCAGGATGTATTTGCGTTGAGAGAGCAATAGACCATGAGTGTGTTTGCAAGTTTCAATGCCCAAGAAGTAATGCAAAGTACCAAGATCTTTGAGGGAGAACTCACGGCTTAGCTTATGAATGAGCTGCTGAAGAGAAGAGGTGGAATTGCCGGTAATGGGGATATCATCAACATAAATAAGAATGTAAATCACAATACCATCATGTCGATACACAAACAACGAGCTGTCAGATTTGGAGGCTGTGAATTGAAGCTGAAGCAAGAAATCTGTGAGATGAGAGAACCATGCACGCAGAGCCTATTTCAATCCATATAAAGACTTGTGGAGCTTGCAGACAAAGGATGGATGAGTGCCATCGACCAACCCAGGTGGTTGATGCATGTAGACATCTTCCTGAAGATACCCATGAAGGAAAGCATTGTGCACATCGAGTTGCCGAATGGGTCAATTGTTGGAAACGGCAAGAGACAAAACAAGGCGAATAGTTGTAGGTTTAACCACAGGATTGAATGTTTCAAAATAATCAAGCCCCTCTTGTTGATGAAAACCTTTGGCAACCAGGCACGCTTTATAGTGCTCAACCGAACCATCAACCCGACGTTTGATCCGGAAGACCCATTTACGACTAACAATGTTCATTCCAGGAGTGACTGGATGTAAGCTCCAAGTGCCGTTACGGATTAATGCATTGAGTTCCTCAGTCATAGCAGTGCGCCAAATGGGAGATTTGTTGGCAGAAGTGAAACATGTGGGTTCAACCGAGTCGGCAAAAACAGACGTGGCAAGGAAGGCATTGGGCTTGGTCGACATGTTCCGAAGGACCATGGGATGAGTACGGGGGGGAATGGTTGGGGGTTGGGGTGATGAGTTGAGGTCAACTATGAGATTAAGGTCACGGGTGTGTGGAAGAGATGATGAAGCAGGGGTGACTAGACATAGAACAGGGGAGGCAGAGGATGGGATGAGGGATGCAACAGAGGCACCTGTGGGTGGAGTTGCTGCAAGTGGTAAGCATGGAGGAGAAGTAGCAGCGGGAGGAGGTGCAAGTGACTGGACAGTGGGTGGGTGTGGGAGGGGTCGGTGGTACACCAGCAGTTTGAGGTGGGGAATTGGATGGGGACACGTGAGTGGGGGCAATAATAAAAGGGGGTGAAGGTGGTGTGTCGGGTTGGGTGGAAGAGGCAGATGATGTGGAAAAGGGAAAGGTGGATTCATCAAACCGAACATGTTGGGCAATATAAAGACGACTGGTGGAGGTGTCAAGACAACGATAGCCACGATGAGAGGGACTATACCGAGAAACACGCAAGGAGCGGATCGAAAAGAAATTTTATGGGTGTTATAGGGACGAAGAAAAGGAAAACAAAGGCAGCCAAAAAATTTTAAAAATTTGTAGTCGGGTGATTTTGAAAACAAGCATTGAATGGGTAAGAGATTGTTAATGACTTTAGAGGACATTCGGTTAATGAGGTAGACGGCAGTGTCAAACGCCAAATGCCAATATTTATGTGGCACAAAAGCATGAGCAAGAAGGGTAAGACCGGTTTCAACAATGTGACGATGACGGCGTTCAACCGAACCATTTTGCTCATGCGTATGTGGGCATGGAAGCCGGTGAATGATACCCAAGGTTTGAAAATATGAATTTAGTTTACAATATTCACCACCCCAATCAGTTTGCATAATTTTAATTTTACGAGAAAACTGTCGTTCCACCATAGTTTTGAAAGTGTGAAAAATATGAAACACATCAAATTTATTGAACATGGAAAAATACCAAATGAACTTAGAAAAGTCATCAACAAAAATTACAAAATATTTGTGACCTTCATGGGAAAGAAAAGGGGATGGACCCCAAACATCACTAAAAATTAAATCCAAATGAGCCAAACTACGACTAGAAGAGGACGGTAGGGAAAGTCGGGAGGACTTGCCAAGAGGACAGGCATGACACAGTGGTGCTTGAGTCCGTGGATGCTGAACATGAAAAGTGTGAATGAAGAACACGCTCATGCGGATGACCAAGGCGACGGTACCAATAGAGAGAAGACACAACTTCAGAGGAGAGAGCTTCAGGAGGTGGAGGAGAGGTTGGAGAAAGCCGATAGAGACCACCTTCATTCTTGCCGTGAAGAAGAGTTTGCTTGGTGAGTTGGCCCTTAATCAAAAAATAGGTGGGATAAAATTCAAAAAACACATTATTATCTTTAGTAAATTGATGGATAGAAAGTAAAGATTTTTGAAAAGTAGGAACGTGAAGAATAGAATTAAGACAAAATGAATGAGAGAGGGAATAAAGAGTGGAGGAACCAACATGGGAGATCAGAATGTCCATACCATTGCCAACGTGAAGATGGGAGGTACCAGGGTAGCCATCAACGTGAGATAGAGAAGCGAGATCAAGAGTGACATGGTGTGTGGCATTGGTATCCGAAAACCAATCAAGGTGGGAGGAAGAAGGAGAACTCAAGCCACCATCTGTACTGGAAGTGGGTTCGGAACCGTAACTGATGAAATGAACACTTGGAGCAACCATGCGATCAAACCGGTGATAGCATTAAGGAGCAGTGTGATTGGGCCGATTACAAATTTGACAGCGGAGATGTTGATCAGCAGGTGGAGTGGGAAGGAGGCTCGAACCAGTAGAGAACGAGGTAGAGCCTGAAGAGGTGCCAAAGTGAGAGGAGCCAAAGTTGGGAGTAGTTCGGTCTTGCCCATCGCGCCCACGACCACGACCACATCCACGTGAAAAACCACCACGTGAACGACCACGAGATGTGGGTTGAGCAAAGTGGGCCTGCGAAACAAGTGTCGGAGCGGGGGTGGTCATGTTGCGATGAAGGAACTCATGACTTAAAAGGAGACTGTGGAGTTCCGAGAATGAAACAGAGTTGGGGCGAGCCGTGAGGGTCGTGACAAGATCCTTGAAATCAGGATGAAGACCTTGATAAACATACAGGTTGAACTCGGAAAGGGAAAGAGGAGTGCCGGCGGCAGCAAGTTCATTGACAATAGTTTTGGCATCATGGAGAAAAGCAGTGACTGGGCGATGATTCTGTTTTAATTGTTGAAGACTCAGACAGAGTTGGAGAAGGTGAGTATAAGAAGGTGATACAAGGGATTGCTCAAGGGTGAGCCAAAGATCACGAGAAGAGGTGCATCCGACGGCAAGAGGGAATATTTCATTCGAAAGAGAGGCAATGAGAAGGCTCATGATGAGTTGATCTTGACACTGCCAAGTTGCATGTGCGGGATTGGGAGTGGAGACACCATCCATGTCAATGGTTGATGGTGGACACGAGGAGGAACCATCAATATATGGATAGAGTTGTTGGCCACAAAGGTAAGGAAGAAGTTGAGTTTTCCAATAGAGAAAATTTTTGGATGTGAGTTTAAGAGAGATGAAGTGATGAGCATGAGGAAGGGAGATGGGTGAAGGGGCTTTGGCTGAGAGAGTGGCAATACTGGAGGATGAAATTTCAAAGGACATTGGCTCTGATACCAATTTGAACAACCTGCTGTAAATATTTGATTGAGTTTAAAATGAAAATGGTTTTTGTATTACATTGTTTCCATGACTATTCTATTCTATTTATACATGGTATGCGATAAGGATAGACACAAATAATGATAAGGATAGAATCATGGATGTATATCTATGATATATATCTGATATGGGAAACATATCTCAACAAGCTTTATTGAGGATAACTTGGTCGCTGCAAGTGAAAGACAAGCTTTTGCAGAACAGGTAAAATTGTATTGCATGAAAGCACCAAATGTTTTCACAACTACAGCATTAAAGATGTCAAAAACATCACGTCCGCATAAGTTTCATTACTTTTTATTTAAATTATCTACATTCTTGTATAGCTAAATTTTAATATTTAGTGTTACATTGTTTACTGTGTAGGTTTATGGTGGCATTATTGTGGTGAGCATCTACCAGTATTGAAAAAATATGCTATACGAATTTTGAGCCAACCTTGTAGCTCGTCATGCAAGATAAAAAAGTTGATGCCCAAGACAGATGATGACTATACACGGATGAATATATTGATGATGGAAAGATTTAGTGTGACAAAAGCTCAAGACTTGGAGGCTATTGACCTTGGCAAACTCATTGGGCTTCCCGAATATGTTGATTATCAAGATTTGGATGATTTTCCACACCTTGAATCAATTTCTGAGATAATGGAGAATGACACGTTTGATGATCCACTCCGTTTATGGCTACATGATTTCATAAATTGGAACATAACTCCAGAACATGTATTTTAAGTGTTTGAAGTAATTTAGACAGAAGGGTTATTATTATCTTCTTCTTCTTAATTTTTGATTATTTATGTGGTAGATGAACATGGATGATCCTTGCTAATTTGAAATGTTTCTTGGAAGTAGATTAATTTTTTGGAGATCTTATTATCTTGTGATATTAAGAAGTTGGAATTTGATTTACACTTAACAATTACCATAGAATTTATTTATCCTTTTTTAGTCCTCATATGAAATAAGTAAGTTTGGAATCCTTTGAATATACTTTATTTCTATATTGCCCTCAATGAAAATCATCCAAAGACAAAGCATGTGATTGACTATACCTTTTTTTTTTTTTTTTTTTTTTGTGTGTGTCTATATATATTTTGATCAGCAAGTGTTTGAATATTTTATTACCAACTTGAAAAGAAAAGGAGAATTTTGACAACGTGGATGACTTAAAATGTCTCCAACAAACAGAGAGAAAGGAGGAAAAATTCCCAGAAAGAAAGAAGAGCTTTGAACCTGGTGGTGTTCTCTTTTTCTATCCTTGTCTCTATAATTCTGTGTCCTATAATTCTATAGTTTTGCTGTGTCCTATAATTCTGTTCTTTGATTCTTCATGATATATTCCATTTGTTAGCAGTTTTGTTGCGACCTTAAAAATAGTGTAATATGGGTTCGTGTTGCAAGGTGGCGGCAACATGGTGGTGGTATTGTGTTGGCAGAGGCTTTTACAAGATTCTAATTTGTAACATATTATTTTCTATTTTTTTTTTAAAAAAAAAAAAGAAAAAAAGAAAAAAAAGAAAAAGAAAAAAACGTTTTCGACCAAAATCAACTTTTTTTATTTTTATTTTTTTTATCACTGAATGTTTTCATTAACTTTTATTTCCAACATATCAGACACTAAAAAAAAAAAAAGAAGAAGAAGCTTCTATAGAATAAACCGAGTGCTAAATTCTCTCTCATCTCTGTATTACTCCTCGAGTGTGAATAATGGAACTTGGCCTCTTTTCCAATGATTGAGTCCCCCCCCCCCCCCCCCCCCCCTTTTTTTTTATTATTATTATTATATAAACACCATTAAAGTTTTAAAAAAGGTTTAATTAGCATATATATTGTATTTTGGTTAACAAGTATGAGTTAGTTATTTTATTTTAATTCTAAGATTTAAAATTGCTTTCCAAGAAATTTTCATTGTATGAGTAGAGGCAAAGTCACCAATATGCATATAAAAACATAAAGGATAAAATATTTATTAATTACTTATTTATGTCAAGCACTGTAAATCTAGTGCAAACATTGGAACCAAGAAAAAATTAAGAGTATATAGGGTTTAAAATCATGTTGATGTGACAACCAAGAAATTTTAGAAATAAAAAACATAATTTTACTCAATGATATATGTTAATGAAAAGGGGAGTTTGAGCTCCTTCGTACAGAGGCGGGATAGCTCAAGAAATTGGAGGTTAGTGTTTTCAAGACCACTTCTTGCTTGGGAGGAAGAGGAGGTTCAAAGGCTGCAAGTCTTGACCAGAGATGCTCCCACACTTAGTGAGGAGCTGTCAGACTCAATTAGGTGGAATGCGTCTCCTACAAGTCAGTTCACTGTGGCATCAATGAGAAAATGGTATGAGTTGGGTCAAGGCCCAATCTTGCAGGTTCCTCACCTCATATGGAGAGGTGTAGCTCCTCCAAAAGCTCAATTTCTGAGCTGGTTGGCATGGAGGGGGAGGGTTAAAACAATTAGTCTTTTGCAGAGGTTTGGGGTCTTAAGGACCAATGTGGAGAATCTGTGCCCCTTCTGCAAGATGGAAACAGAGTCAGTGGATCATATTTTTCTGCAGTGCTCGGAGATTTGGAGGGTTTGGTCATCTATGTTGCAATGGTGGGGAGTATCTTGGGTCACTCCTGCTACAGTTGATGGTGTGCTGTTATGGTGGCTGGGAAAAAATCTTAAGAAGTCAGTTATGAGGATTTGGAGGCTGGTTCCAATTGCAATGCTCTGGTCAATATGGAGGCTTAGAAACGATTGTGTTTTTAAAGGAAGTCAGCCTAATATGGATGATCTTGGTGAAACTGTGAAAGTAAGGGTGGGGTTGTGGGCCAAGTCCGGGCTGCCAGAGTTTCCCTATACAGTGCATGATGTTGTGGCAAATCTGAATCAGGTGTCTTGTTGTTTATAGGCTGGGGTGTGCTTTTGCTCTGCTGCTGGGGGGTGTTTCTCTAGTCAAGGTAGTCTGCTGCTGGTGCCAGTTCTGTATGCTCGGTCTGCAGAGGGGTTGGTTGAATGTGAATCAGGATTCCCAAATGGCAGCTTTGTTCTTTGCTGGTCTGTTTCTCCTTTCTCTTCTGTTTCCATTTTTGATCTATGCTGAGCATGTGGATGTATTTCTAGTCAAGCTAGTCTGCTGCTGGTATGTTGCTGCCAGATCTGTATCAAGGTAGTCTGCTGCTGCTATGTTTGCTGCCAGATCTGTATGCTTGGTTTGGATGTAGAGGGGTGGGATGTATGTTAATCAGGTTTCCCATCTGGCAGCTCTGTTCTTGGCTGTTGCTCATCTGAATCAAGGAAGTCTTGCTGCTAGGCTGTTGCTGGTTTATGCTATTTTGGTATGCTTATGTTGCTGGCAGATCTGTGTGCTGCAGTGGGGTTGGTTGAATGTGAATTGGGATTCCTTTTGGCAATTCTGTTCTTGGCTGTTTTCTGTTCTTTTCTCCTTTGTTTTCCTCTATTGGTTTCTCACCAATTTAGGGCCTTCTGTTGTTTGTTTTTCCATCTTTGTTGATGTAAGTTTTGTATGTTATGCTTTCTTCATCAATAAAGCTTTCTTTTGTTGAACAAAAAAAAAAAAGAGGATATAAAATTTGTAGAGTAAATTACACTGACACTCCATGATATTTTTGTTTAACACAGATCTTCTTTTTCGTATTTGAAAAATTATATTTCCCTCTTTGAGATTTGTAATCTCATTATAAATTGCTCTCTGAATTGCAGATGTCATATCCTAAAATTTTTTAAATGACCATTTTGTCCTTTCACTACAGGAAAAAGGGGATTTGGTGGCGTTTTGTTAACGACGTTTCTGTAAACGTCACTGTTATTAGTATTTAACGGCGTTTTATAAACGCCGCATATTCTATTAAATAAAACGACACCGTTTTATAATGGGAGGCGTTTAAAAACGCCTCCGAATGCGGTGACCCACACGCGCCCCTTTTTGTGAAAACCTTATTTTGAATCAGAGCCTACATATGCACAGATCTCTCAACCCGTAATACATGCGCACAGATCTCTCTCTCTCAACCCTCTCCATCGAAGCTCCATCGAAGCTTAAATCAAAGAAGATTCAGATCGAAGCCCCGATCTGAACAAAACCTGATTCAGATCCATCGAAGCTTAAATCAAAGAAGATTCACTACACCCGTGATTTCAATCTCTCTTGCTTCAAACCCTTTCGTTTCTCTCGATTCAAACCCCTTCATTTAGTAATCGATTAATCTGCAACCCTTCTCTTCAAGTATTCGATTCACCTCTTCGTTTATTCGATTGAAGTATTCGTAGATCATCGATTCGCAGATCAGTCTTATCTCTATCTCTAGTTCGTGTTCGCGTTCGCAGGTCTTTCTTCATGGTAAGTGTTGATTGGTCTTATCTCTATCTTCTCACAGTCAAGTTCGATTGAAGATGATACTTACTGATGGAATCATTCGATTCAGGTTTGCTAGGTTTTATCTAGATCAGATCGATCGATTGAAGATCTGTTGATCGATTGAAGGTGATTTCGAAGTTCAACCTTCTTCAGCTCGGTGATTCAATCTCAGATTCGTTCGGCGATTTCGAAGTTCTCTCTCGATTTCAAAGCTCGGCGATTCAATCTCAGATTCGTTCAGCGAGGAAAGTAAGCACCATCATCTACCAAGGTGAGCACCATCACTTCAGATTCGCTTGTTTTTTTTCCCTAAATTAACATGTTGAATTTTCCTAGCATGTTGAATTTTAATCTCTGTTTTTTTATTACCCTAAATTAGCATCAGTTTGGATTGATCAATCAGTGTAGCTTAGATATTTAGGTAGAATATCTGGTTACATTATTATTATTATTATTTTGAATTCTAAAATATAGAACAGTTCATTATATCTTGGAATGGATTGTGATTTTGTATTCATCATATTGAGAAAAAATCTAGCTTAATTCAATTTCTTGCATAATTTTTTTTACAGACAGTAATAGATATTGATATTTGAACAATTTGTGTATCCTCTGCTTTGCTTCTTTACGTGTCTGATAGAAGAATGTAAATTGTAGTCTCTTTGTGAAGAGATTACCATAGCCGCCTTTATTCATAAGGATACAAATAAGTGTTGGTCCCAAAAATGATTAATAGTAATAAGAGTTGTGTTATCTTCCTCAAAATTCTCATCAATTCAATGTCTTCTTTGAAAAAAAAAGAAAAAAGAAAAAGTGCTTTCATTACTATTCATTTTTAATAAAGTTAATAAATGAACACTTTTGTTAATTGTTTCCGAATCTCCTTTACCCCATAGTTACTGGTGCGGTCTGGACATGGGAACACAGGCAATGCCACAGGAATGCAAATGCCATCCTCATCCTCCAAATCAACACATCTGCAAATGCTACACTTTCTGTGGCTTTCACCACCCACCTTCACCTTCACCCTCACCCTCACCCTCTCCCTTGACCGCTGAAATGAAACCATAATTGATGTTCAAAGAAACAAATTTAGTAAATTAATTACAATGCCTCTCAACAAAAAAGATTGGCAATGATTCAAGCTTATTTGTAGTTTTTATCACTTGGGTTTCTATTGTTTTTCTCTAATAACTTCAACATATACTGAGACGGTTGAACAAATTGACAAACTGTCCTAGAGATCGACAGTGAGCAGGCAATTCTCTCCTATATATATACATAGTAGTGGTGGTGGTGGTGGTGGTGTTGTTGGAGGGAAAGAATAAAAAATGCGAGGGAAAGACATGGAGAATGAGGTGTTCGTCGGTGGGATTATACCCCTTCTTTACAACCAGCCCAAAATTTAAATTAGAAAGAAAAAGGAAGACAAAGTAAAGAGAAAGTAATGTGGGACTGAGCAATATGATATTTGTGAAACCATATAATTGTGTGTTGATTTGTAAGTGTATGGAGCGAAGTGGTCCAACTTGAGCGAAGTGGTCCATATGAAATGCATATTACAAGTGTAGTTGACATTGCATATTACAAGTGTCTATAATTGTAATGCAGGCTCATACAGATGCAGATGAATCCATGAAGAGAACAATAATGGCTTCATTTGGAAAGAAATGGAGAGATTGGAAAAGTCGAGTGAAAACAATGGGATACAAACCCTTCAAGAATGATGCAGAAAGGTTGGCTCATCGACCAAATAGAGTACATGAGGATCAGTGGCGGGCTTTGGTCTACTATTGGGGCACTCAGAGTGCATCGGTAATATTTTATTTATGTGAAAAAATGTTTATATATGATAATTTTTTATAACATCTTAAATAAATTTCATATTTGACAGAAATCAAGCAAGAAGAATAGAAAAATCCGGAAGAATAAGACATTACATCATAGAACAGGCCGAAAGCCTTTCTCAGTAGTTTGACTGGAGGTATAATTATTCTCTCAAAGTTTATTTACATCATATTTGGCTATGTTGTTTAGTGTTCTATTATTGGTTCTTGATGATTTGATTGTGAAGTAGCTAGGACAATATTATACGTGCCAATAATTTCATACGGTTTGAAGACTTGGTATGTTGTTCAGAGTTGTCTGATATTGGATCCTTGTTTGATTATTGAAGTAGCCAAGACAGCTATTATACATGCTAAAGAGGTATCTCTACTCTACATTACAAATCTGTGTATGAAATGCTATTATGTAATATGTTAGTGTCGAGTACCAGAGAAACAGAATATCTATGCTTTTTGTTTGTGTATTGATTCTCTATGAAACATGGTATAAGCTCATAACTAGCTCTAATATTATTGATGAATTGAGCAGTCTAATGGGGGAGTTTGAAAAACTCCATTAGAAGTATGCTATCCATGAGAAGTAGTTTTTCTGTTTAGTCTTAGATATACAATTTGGTGTTTGAATCGTGCTTTATCAGCTATAAGCTATGGAGTGAGTTAAGATGTTGCTATAAGCTATAAGTAAGATTGTTGAATAGCTTCATATATGCTACATGCATATTATGTTAAATTTTGTTTTAAAAAAAAAAAAAACATGATGGGTACACAGCCAAATCGAGCCACTCTGCAAGAATGCAATTAATTCAGTGTTGCTGTTGGCTGAGTTAGTAAATAACTGTCTAACCACGAAACTGAATCAGCCGGCCTCCTTTGGGTAAGATTCTCCCGATGGGTCCGAAATTCTGACTACATATGGTACTTAGAGGCTCAGACTTGGTGCTAGAGAAAGTGATTGACTAAATCAGCAGGGAGCATAATATCAGTCATGTGACCATACAGATAGAGCATTAGTACTCTTAGCAGTGAAACAGATGAGTTGTATGAGCATTTGTTAATACTTTGCTTAGTTGTTTATTTTATTTACTTGACTTGTTCACATATTTAATTGCTTAATTATTTAATTTTCTTATTTATCTTAAGAGTTTGGTTGTCTTTCATTTACAGGAGACAAAAAAGAACAATGGGGTTCCTGCTAGTCGGTCACAGGTGTGGATGGCCGCATACATGAAAGATGGGACGTCAAATAGTGATTCAGTTAATGAGGTTATGGTATGTGATACTACTTCATCTTTGGACTTTTTATATGATTTATATTTATATTGGAGGCTAATTATTGCATTCAAACTTGCAGACTCAAATGAATGAGTTAGCAGAGCACATGGAAGGATCTTCTACTGACCCTGCAGCATTACAGGAGCAAATCTTCACACAAGTTATGGGCCCAGAGCGACCTGGCCGTGTTCGGACGTTTGGATTGGGACCGTCACCCACTGATGTTTTTGGAGGTGGATATAGGCGGTCACAAGAGCAGAATCGTCTCTTCCAAACTCAAGTTCAAGAGCAACTTCAACGGTATCAAATGCAGTTTGAGTCGAAGATGAATGAAGTAATGGAGAAACAAATTCAGGCTATACGCACAGATTTTCAGTCACGAATTCAGTTTTTGGAATCTCAATTGCAAGCTGCAGGCGTGCCCGTTGATCCAGTTGTTGCACCATCAAACCCATTACATAGGCAGCATGTATTCTAATTATTTTTACTAGTTATTACTTTAAATTGTCTAGAGCTAATATACAACTTAAGTCTCTTATTGAATGATAGGTTGTGGATTCACGTAGTAGTCATCCCACTATTCGGCCAATGTCACATCAACAACAATCTCATGCATTTTCATCCCAAGAGGTGAGCAATCATTTAATCAAACTTTTTTGACAAATAACATATCTTATTAATTACAATACTTGCTCTTATTAAATATAGGTTCACCTTTCAAAGAAAGAGAAGAAGAATAAGAAGAAGAAGAAGAAGAAGAAGAAGAAGAACTGACAAGGTAAACGTACTAATATCACTAGTTCGTGGTTTATGTTCATTTGATTTGTAAGGCAGCAGCATTAGTGAAACAGCTATTAGTAGCAGCAGTATGAGCTGCAGCTGCAAGTAGTCCAATGTGCATGCTATCACTAGATAAAACAGATGATGGCATCACAGTTTGTGGTCAAATAGCTCTACAGTACGGACACAGAACCAGCCACATAAAACATAGATGAAGCATCTGAGTGTATCTGTTATAATGAACTTCACATGTGATATATATGATTAAAATTATTTCATATAGTTGGTTGTGTCCATAAATAATTTTTCTGAATGATCAAACTACTGATTCTTTTCATGGCATAGACCACTGTTAAATTAGCAATTGCTTAGAAATAGAAACAGACACCCACATAGATTTTTAGAAAAGACTTTGCAAAGATAGATAGGACTTTTCAAATCCCAAACAACAATAGATTTGACACATTGTATTTGGAAGGATAAGTTTTGAAGCCAGAGTTCAGACTTTTGAGCAAAACCTTCTATGACAATTTGAAGGTGTACTTGCAACGCAGAGCACACAAAGTAGCAACAAAGGATTACTCTGGTAGAAATGGTAATCCTGTGTTACGCAGATCTGCCACCAAATAACTAATGTGCTCTGCATACTTTCATTTTCTTTCCCTACCTACATTCGGTTAATACCATATGCATAGGATGCCTTTTGGTATGATGACATAATGAAGTAAAAGGTTGATAATTTTGCAGAATTTGCTTGTATGAATAAAAATGTCTTAAAATAATGGTGTGCCTTTTCATGATGATTTGCAAACCAGAATTTGGGGGCTGATGAATGGGAGAGACAAGTTGATTCCAGTTTTCCATTGTTCAGATAGGGGTTTATCACCTCTTTCATCTTTATACTTTTCGCAACTTGCTCAACACTCAAATTTGCATTTTATTATGGACTTTGGTATACATTAAGATAGCAAGCTTTTCATTTTGTAATTGTTTTATTGTTGACTTACTTTATTTATTTTTCTAGTGTTTTGCTCATGCCTCAAATTCTGAAGTCTCAATTCTATTTCTAGTGTTTAAATACATTCCAAAAGATTGTCTCAAGACTATGCATGTGTGCCTCTTAGACATTTTACTTTTTAAATTCATCATCATTGTTTACCATAGTTGGTACTTCTGTTGACCACATACGTGTAGTTAGTCATACACTTGAGAGAGAAACAAAATGTGAATAATATTTAGCTTACATGTTATTTACATTTCCCTTCAATTTTCTAGTGTCATGTTTCTTATTGGTTATATTATACATGATGTTGGTGGCTAGTCCGAATTGTTTACACCTGTTGGTTATATCCTCTGTTAATGGTGCTCAGTGCAGTTTATGGCTGTAGAAAATTCTTTATCTTCAGTCAAAATGCTGCTTATCAAATCCCAACTTTTGGTTTTGGGATATTGGTGGTTGGGATAATTGGCCGTTTCTTGCAGTTTATTCATGAGAATTGTAGTTCTGTCAATAACATTCAGTGCATAGAAACTGATATGAAGACAATTGGCCTCATTTGGATCCTTTTTCTAAATGAATAATTTTGACCTTTTCATCATTAACAGGAAGAGGCTACCAAATGCAAGTCTGCAGGAAAGGCATGGTACCTGACTATGATCTCCGACAGCGATTACACCGAGTTTGAAAACTTCTCAAAGTGGTTGGGAGTCTCCCAGTGAGATTTTTCTGTCTTTGAGTTTTGTCTTAGGTATACTATCTTTATCTAATTGTTTTGTTTCAAGAGGAGTTAATTTACTTTTTGTGGCAGTTTTGAGACAAGAATTGAGTTTGGTGGGTTATGTTTTATGACAAGATGGATGGATTTTTAATTTTAGCAGATCTGGAATCAAAATTTTACAAATTGTAGTCTCTTACTTAAGAACGGTTTGTTAGTTTTTTTTTGAATGAGGAACTAAATTAATGCTTCATTTGTTATTTGAATGGGAGTTAATATTTTGTATGTTAGTTTTATTACAAGTATTTGAATAGGAGTTAATAGTTTGTATGTTAGTTTTATTACAGGTATTTTTTTTATTAATTGAATGAGAAACCAAATTCAATATTTTCTTACACGTATTCTTTTTAATTTAATCAAATAAAATTAGCACAATACCAAAAAAAAAAAAAAAAGATATAACGGCGTTTCTACAAACGCCTCCTAAACCCTCAACAGTAACGGTTATATTTTTAAAATAGATACGACGGCGTTTAAAAAACGTCGCTAAATATTGTCGGTGACGTCAGCGTGTGTATACTGGGACATTTGGCGGCGTTTTTTAAAACGCCTCCTATACTAATATCACGACGTTTTTAAAACGTCGCAAAGCTATAGCGACGGCCGCAGCTTCGACGTTTGGTACTAAACGCCACAAAAGGAATTAGCGGCGTTTTTGATACATATGGCGGCGTTTTTTAAACGCCGCTAAAAGTCCAATTTCCAGCAGTGTTTTTTCCTATCATTTGTTATTCTTATGATCATCATGACTATATTCTACAATTTTTAACCATTAAATTATGCCTGAACATATTCTTATTAAGTGATGATATACAAACATAAATTTTATATAAAATTTTCAAATACAATGATATAGTTTAATGATGACTTTTCATTTTAAAACAAAACACTCATAAATATTATTTATATTTACAAAAATATCACTATCATAATATTTTTGTGATCTTTTTTGTATAAATTTTTATATATGAAGAGAATTTTTTATTTTTATTTCCATCATCATTTTTTTTCTCGTCTATTTACCCACATTTGTTACAGTATTACCAAACACTGTTATTCATATTTATTATAGTATTATTGAATTTTTGAATTTATATATATATATATATATATTTTGTATTTGGTGAATTTAAAATAAAAAAATTCACAAAATATTATACTTCTTAACTATATCTAGATTAGATGTATCTAAAAAATTAAAATAAAAAAATTACTTAAAATATTAAAAAAATTCAATAAAAATAAAAAAAATACAAAAAATAAAATAAAAATTAATTTTTTGAGTGAGTTAAACCAAGGAAAATTTTTATTATTTTTCTTAAAATGACATGAACAAAATATTAACATTATTGTATTATTTTATATGTATAAAGGTTAAGGAGCAAATGTGTCATTTTAATTTGACAGGAGAGTAAGTGTAATTTTTAAACGTGAATGAGTGATTTATATTAAATAGAAACCTCAAGAGGTGTTAGTGTAATTTACCCAAATTTATACTATATTTTCCTTTCTTATAATTTGATGTGACGTGCAATAACAAATCATTGGTAACTTAAATGGATCTACTAAAATTAAATGATTAGCATAACTCAACTAACAAATCCATGACAATTTATTACATTGATCACAAAGCTTAGTTAGAGTGGAACTGCCATTACACAGGTAAACTGTATGATTGCTCCATCAACAAAATTTGTAACACATTCAACAAGGTTTGGAAAAACAAATCAACACGTGAGCGATGCAATTCCTTTACAAAGAAAAAAACCCCATAAAACCAAAAGAATCCATCCAAAAGCCGCGACAAGAGTTATGAGCAATAGAATTGGGGCGAGACCTCCTAAGAAGATGTACTGATTTGATCACAGATTGCACGATTGATTGTATAGTGAGTCCGAGCTCTAATTTCAGCTGCCAAAGCAATGACATAGAAGAATATAGCAACAATGAAAGCTTTGATAATTTTCTAGTGAGCTTCGAATGGGGAATGGTTTTTGCTTTGATACTTCATATGGAGTAATGTACTCAAAAGTGGTAATGAGAAGATAAAAATGGCATGAAATTTCTTGGCAGAAGTATGATCTTGCTCTCCTCCACTTTAAAAAAAAAAAAAAAAAAAAAAAAAATCAAATCAAATGCTAGGAGAAAAAATTTAATTCCAAATAGTTAAAGAATTTAGCTCTACATTTTTCTAGCCAAAAAAAAAAAAAAAATGAGACTGGGTATTAGTTGACTGATTTTTAAACAAATCAACAATTACATTCAACAATTCACATAAGTGAGATCAATTTAAAAGAGATGTTTTAGGAGTTCAAAATATTTTTTTATGATAAAAACAAATGATAAACATAATAGCATTGTAAAAAATGTTTTCATCACCTGTCAATTATTCATTTTACTAATAGTCAATATTTGTTAGGAGGACTTGCGTATAGGTTTTAATAGGTGGATTTATTATCCAATAAGTCCTATGATAATTCATTACGATTTTTATCAAGCACTATTAAAAAACGTTACTAATTGTTAATTTTCAGCGATAGTTTGAAAGTTGTTACAAAAATGTCTGTTGAGGAATATAGTTAAGCCAACTCAGGTTGAAGTAGTGCAGCCAGCTCAGGTGGCTCCGGCTCAAATTGCAGTTCAAGAAGTTCACCAGCTTAGGAGTTAGTTACATAGTTGAGAAGATAGTTAGTTTGTTAGAAGATATTTTGTTCTAGATAATTAGTTAAGCTCCTCATTTCTTTCTATATAAATATAGTTGATGTATTCTCTAAAGAGAGGTTGAATAGAAGAAAAATATATTGGTTTCAGTTTTTCTTCAATGTTACTAATTATAAGTTTTAACAATAGTTTTAAAAAATCGTCACAAAAAAGTCACTAATTTTCAACTTTCAGCGACAACTTGAAAAATTCGTTCTCGTTTGGGAACAGGCTATTTTAGTAATTTTTTGACTTTTTGGCTAAAATGTGAGAATAAAAAAACTAGTATATTTGAAATGACTTTTTGATTTTTTACGAAAAGATGTGCGAAGAGTAGAGCGAAAAGAAAATTTTTGATTTTTTGGTATAGGTTTAGACTTTTTGATTTTTTTAGTAAGTTTTTCGCTTTTAAGCTAAAACAGACAGTTCTCAAATGAGGCCTAATTGTAAGTTTTAACAATAATTTATAAAAATTGTGACAAAAAAAAAGTCAATAATTGTCAATTTTTGGTGATATGCAAAAAAATCCTCACAAAAAATTATTTTTAGTGACGATTTTAGTATAACTTATTTTTAATAAGACTTGATAAGAATTAAATCTAACTATTACGATCTATTACCCTAAATTGTAATGAACATTGTAATGTATTTGATATTTAAGTTGGAGCAAGTCCAACTCTTTTTGGGCTAGAATGTTCAAAGGGCTTTACTATCCTAACTCGATGCAAGCCACCTGTTTTGCTTTCTTCTTTGTTAGCTTTTGATGTTACCTTTATTCCTTCCAAATGAAATCATTTTGCTATTCCAAATCTATATATTATATAAGAAAAATAAACTTTTTAATAAGAAACCTTTTAGGAGTTCTAAATTCTCATTCTAATTTTTTTAATTTTAAATAATTACTTTTATTTGATAATCCCATATCGGAAAAATAAGAAAAAAAAATAAGTTGTTTTACTTATAGAAAGAAAATCTTATATTCATATCCTATTTAGTAAGGAGCCTTGTAAGAGTTTTAATATCTCATACTAATTTTCTTGATTTTCTTAATTTTAAACAATTAAGAAAATGTCCATTAGCTAAGTTTTATTTGATAATTTCACATCTGGAAAAGAAGGAAAAAGTGAATTGTTTAGGTTGTGATAGTTTAGGTTAGAAGTTTTTATCATAGTTTAGATTGATGATTCACCAAACTGTATGGTGAAAATATGTCTCTCTAATAAGAAGCCAGGTTATATAATTTAAAGGGTTCTTTTTTAATAATTAATGTTATTATTATTATAATAAAAGGGTTTTGAAATTTAACGGCCGTCACCCATCTCCCCCAATTGGTTCCATCTTGCTTGCATAACTACAATTAGTTATATTTCTAAAACAATATTTTGCTCCAAATGTAATGATGCAAGTTAATTCCACGATTATGACCACATGGATGACAATGTAACAAGGCACATGTTGAAGAGGAGAAGAGATCAATTGATTGACTTTCATTTATTCTCAGTTTTTATTAGCAACATAAAGTTCGATTTACTTTGAGCGAGACCATCATTTATAATCACGTAATTTTATTATATTTAATTTTTAAAAATAAATAATATATATAATTTTATAAATAGATCATATATTTTATTAAAGATAAATACATTGAAATCACATGAACATGACTTTAGAATGAATTTGATTTTTTTTTTAATATACATATGAGTTTACAAAATGATCGAGTATGATAAATTCACCAACCTAAATTATGCCTCTCTAATTCCCATTGGCTAGCTTCTATTTACCTTTTATTTTACAATCCCACATCAAAAAAAAAGAAAAGAAAAAGTGAATTGTTTCACTTACAAAAAGTGAATCTTATACTCCCATTTATATAAGTAAAAGGAGATTTTTAGTGAAAAACCCTATGATCAATATTTTAATTTTAAACAATTAAGAAAATTCTCATTGGCTTCCATTTAACTTTATTTTACAATCTCACATAATTTTGATTTTAAAAATAATTTTGTATGAAATTTTGAAACTCTCATAATATTTAACTATTATGAAATGCAAAATTAAAATGGAAAAACACTTATCACACTAAAAAAAAATTAAGGCTTTAGAGACCAAAATTTAGGGACAATTACTCTAAGGGACCAAATATTTTTGTTACAAAAAGTATCATTATTATATTTTTAGCAACGAAAATTGAACATTAGTGATTAATGATTATCTTTTTGGTATCAATTTTTTTGTCTCAAAATATAAACCATTTTAAGACCAAATTATTTTGTCCCTAAAAGTCTATTTGTTATTGATATTTTCAAAATTCTATCTCTAAGTGCCTTATTTTTTACTTTTCAAGGTGATCTTTTAGCGACAATCCTCGCAACGATAGAAATTAGTCCCTAACTGTCTTTTGCATCAAAATTTTCACTTTTAGAGATCAAAAAAATTGACTTCTAAAACTCTTATATGTTGTAGTGTCAGATGATGAAAATATTATAAAATTAACAAATAATTAAATAAGTTAAAAACACAGGAAATGACTTGTCAAAAAAAATTTAGAATATATTTGGTTTGACTTTTAGAAAAAAAAATTTAAATCTTTTTTTAAAAAAATTAAAATTAATTTGGTTAAGAAATAAAAAATAAAAATAATTATTGTTTTTATATAATTTTATCTTTTGAGTGGTTAGAAATAATTTTTACAAATTAAATATATTTTTTTATATTTATTTTTATTAAATTAGTTTTTATTTTATTTTTTAAATTCTGATTTTTTTGTTCTAAACATCAAATCAAACATGATTCCAAAAACTTAATTTTTTTTTTCCATCTAATGTAATTCTTTTGTAAATTTTGTTGATTTATCAAAGGGATTTCAACAGCGGCAATATCGTCCATTAATTTATATTTTGGTGATATCATCTAACCATTCTTAACATGTAGTTAACGGTAGGGGTTTATGCAAATATAAACCTCTGTAATTTCTGAAATCTCAGGGGAAATTTGTAATTTAGCTAAACCTCAAAGGAGGTATAGGTAATTTGCCCTAATTTTAAACAATTAAGAAAATTCCCATTAGTTAGCTTCCATTTAATTTTTATCTTACAATCCCACATCAAGAAAAGAAGAAAAAGTTAATTGTTTCACTTATATAAAGTAAATCTTATGTTCCCGTTTATATAAGCAAAAGAAGATTTTTAGTGAGAAACCCTATAATCAACACCATTTTTTTTTTTTGTTGGGTTGTGTGTGTATGTGTGTTTAAGAACATATGTACAATACTCCTAGCATATTACCCGTGCTATGTGAAGGTGCAATGTGAAGGTATTTTTGTAAACATAGTTTCAATTTGCAATCCAATGTGCATATCCATTTAACTTTTATTTTACAATCTCACATTAGGAAAAGAAGGAAAAAGTGAATCGTTTCACTTATATAAAGTGAATCTTATGCTTCCATTTATATAGGCAAAAAGAAATTTTTAGTGAGAAGCCCTATAATCAACACCATTTTTTTTTTCTTAATTTTAGACAATTAAGAAAATCTCCATTGGTTAACTTCCATTTAACTTTTATTATACAATCTCACATAGAAGTTTTGATTCTTAAAATAATTTTTTATGAGATTATGAAACTCTCATAATATTTAACTTTAAAATAATTACAATCCCACATCAAGCAAAGAAATAAAAAAGTGAGTTGTTTCACTTATATAAAGTGAATCTTATACTCTCATTTAATATTATAGTATTGTGTATGTTTCAGTTGAAGATGGATTAAATTTTAAAATAAAACTTAAAGGTTTTAATTAATTAATTTTTTTATAAATTGGTTGATCTTTTGACTTAGCCGATTAAGCTGAATCGTTTTTGATTTGACTGATTCAGTAGTTTAACCAGGGTTTTAGCTATTTTATCAAAATATATTGCTTAGATTTGTTTGATTTGAAATAAATTAAGATTAACCTTATTAAAAATTGAACAATTGAGATTACTTAATTAGAAATGAACTTCCCGTCCAAACAACTGTTCACTTTTGTTTTACAGTCTACATCAGGAAAAGAAGGAAAAAATGAGTTGTTTCACTATATAAACCTTATGCTCCCATTTAATATTATAGTGTTGTATATGTTTCAGTTCAAGATAGCTTAAATTTTAAAATTAAAATAAAATTTAATTAATTAATTTTTGTATAAATTGATTGATCCTTTGATCTAGCCTATAGGGTAAATCGTTTTAGGTTTGACTATAGGGTAAATCGTTTTAGGTTTGACTGATTCATTGGCTTAGCTGCGATTTTAGCGATTTGAGTTGAAATAAATTAAAGATTGATCTAATTAAAGATTAAACGGCTAAGATTGCTTGATTCGAAATAAACTTCCCACCTGAACAATTGTTAACCTTTAAACAATTAAGAAAATCCTCATTGGCTAGCTTTCATTTAACTTTTATTTTATAATCCCACATCCATGAAAGAAGGAAACAGTGAATTGTTTCACTTACATAAAGTGAATTTTATATTCCCATTTATATAAGAAAAGTGAAATTTTTAGTGAGAAGCCTTATGATCAATATTTCGTGCTAATTTTTTTGATTTCTTAATTTTAAATAATTAAAAAAATCCCGATTGACTAACTTCTATTTAACTTTTATTTTACATAATATAAAAAAGGGGAATTGACCAGTAAATCCCATTTTATCATCTTGTAGATCATGTGGTCCTAATTGTTTTCTTTTAAACCGTTTAGTCCTTTGGGTTGTTTGTTTACTATTTTGCCATTAAAGTGTTAATTTGAGTTTGTAGATCCGCATATATTTATGGGAAGGGGTGTCTGAGATTCACGTTCCAAAAAAAGGTAATAGTACTCTTTTTCTGTGACGTGGATTGTGACGTGAATTTGACATTCTTTTTTTTTTGTGACGTGGGTTATGACGTGAACACAAGTAATTTGACACCTTTTTTTTTTTTTTTTTTTTGTGGTGATGTGGGTCGAACACAAGTAAGGGTGCATGTGTTTCACGTTACCGAATAAAATGTACTAATATTGTTTTAATGTTTCGAAGTATGGGCAAAGTAGATGTGTGTAAACTAGATGTGAGTGTAAACTAGTATTATTGATTTACATTTGGTGTGGGTTTGTATGGGATAAGGTGAATGGATGTTTGTATGTCACGCTAATCGAAAAAGCACACTAATATTTTTTTTTAATTTAGTAAGTGTGTAACACTCAAAATATGAGACGTAGGTTGTGACGTGAACACAAGTAATTTGACCCTTTTTTTTTTTTGGTGACGTGGGTTGTGTCACGTTTGGTCTTTCCCACAGTTTGACCTTTCGACGTGAACCGAAGCCATTGGTTGGGTTCACGCAGATTCCGATCACCTGTTCCGGCACGGTACGACGGGTGATGCTTCAGCCAATCCCACCGATTCTCGTCTCAGCTCTCAATCTCCTGCCCTCCTATGGAGTCATCAACGCGGATCCGAAGACTCAATCGAAACGGTACACCCATCAGCACTGTAAATGTTCGAGCAGATAACAAACGCTGCAAAGGGGAAGCAAATAGTGATGTTTCTAGACTACAATGGCACGCTTTCGCCCATAGTCGAAGACCCTGATCGAGCGTACATGTCCGATGCGGTCAGTTCTTCTCCTCCTCGTGCCCAATCTTGTATTTTATCCACAAATTTCTCTATTTTTGCTAACATGATTGTATGACTTTGATATCACAGATGAGAACTACAGTGAGAAAACTTGCTAGATATTTTCCCACTGCTATTGTGAGTGGGAGAGAGAGAGAGTACTCACAATCCAAGAACTTTGGTCTTCAGAGAGAGAAGGGGTGGTGGATTTGACATGGGTTGGTGAGGAAGCTCTCATTGAGTCAACCCAGGCGTTGATTCTTGCAGTGCCATTGATTTCGAGGTTCCGGATTAGCTTCCAAAAACATGGATCTGAATTACCAAATGTGGATCAGTATCCCACAAAATCTGCATTCAATCTCAATATACATCTGTAAAGAAAAAACAAAAGAAGGTCAAACCCGTCCACACACACATCACATAAATTTAAAACGGGACTTGGTTGTCTACAAAACATACCAAATAGGACTTGTCAATCCAAGAGAATGAATGTGGGACCAGATGGAGTAATAGATTGATAAATAGGACTTTCTGATAATTTCCCCTATAAAAAAATTAAATATAATTATCATATTTTTATTAAATAATATATTATTTTATCCTGTGCATAGCGCGAGTGATATGCTAGTCTACATATATAAGGAAAAGGGTCTTTTTAAAAATAATGATTGTGAAAACTCCAAACTCTCAAACTAATTTTGTTAATTTGTTAATTTTTAAAGAAATAATAAAAAAAATCTATTGGTTAGTTCCTTAAGTCAAAAATCCAAAAACCAAAAAGTTCTAATTATCTACAATTTTGAATTTTAAAATTCAAAACAATATGATAAGTCATCATCACTCTTTCCAAAAATAATGTTCATCAAAACAATTCATATATAAAAAAAAAATAAAGACTAATTATATATGATTTTGAATTTCAAAATTCAAAATAATATGGTAAGCCACCTTCATCCCAATTTCACATTTTTCAAAATAACATAAATCTAAAATTTTAAAAACCTAATCAAATTAAAAATTCAATACAATTCTCTCTTTAAAATACTCAATATTTGATCTTTTTTCCAACCCGGCCAACTCCTCCCCAAATGTAATGATGCAATAGTTGCTCTCTCTCTCTCTCTCTCTCTCTCTCTCTCTCTCTCTCTCTACCAATAGTCTAAATTTATTTCAAGTTTGTTTGTTTGTATTTATTTTAATTTTTTTTTTGTAAATTTATATTTTCACGTGAGTATTTTTTTTTTCTTTATATGATTTTTTTTTCCAATGTATTTTTTTTCCAACTAAATTGATAATAAATATATATATCTGTTAACTATCTTCGTTTTGGGAGTTGATTTGAATTTTTTTTTTTTTTTTGGTGGATGTTTGTGTATTTTTTATATTGTTGTTATTATTTCTTTTCATATATGTGAATTGATAATATAGTTATAAGTTTTTTTTTTCTTTTTTTTTTTTTATATATAGAATAAGGTGTCTTATATTGTTCTTTATGATTTGGCATATTTTTTAAATTTCTTAAACAAAATTTTCAAATTTTTATTTGTAAAAAATTTAAAACACTTAATTGATTTGTCCATCAATAAATAAAATTTTAAATAATAAACACTATTCTATAATTTATGGATTTAAAAAAAAATTTAACACCCATATATGGAATAAGAAAACCTAAAATCACGCATTTTTTTATTTTGTCATTTTTAACTCTTTAAAACTCTAACGGTACCTTTTTATTTCCGTGACATTGTCTTTTTAAATTTACAAAGATAAAAAAACTAGACCGGAGTTGCATAATGATTAGTGGAGGTGGTGAGCATGACAACAACAAGGGTGATGATGAGCTCGGGCAGAACATTGTTTGGGTGGATTTTAAAAATGTGAATATTAAAGAATAATAGATAGTTTGAGTGATGAATTGATTTAGAAAACTAATGTGTGACTGAGATTAAGTATGAATTTTACCATATAAAAATTGAATATGGATCATATATTGTTTTTTATATATAATTTTAGGTACTATAGCGATCCCGGTTTTTCCCTCTATTATTTGTTGTATTCCGGACTCGGTTCTGTGAATGTATGTTGTTGTCTTATTCTATTTCCATCCTTTCATTTTGTAGCACTTGTGCCTTTTAAAGCTTTTGGTAAATGTATTTGGACCTTTTATTCTATTTTGGGAATCTTTGGTGTTGTTGTATCTTGGTTTTGGGATGAGTGAAAATTGATTTAAACATGTTGGAATTGTTCGTTCACGCTTGTTCGCATTGAAAAGTTGTTTGGAAACTTGAAAATCCTGTTCTGGGGTCGACACCGGTCTTTGTGGTGTTGACACCTTCTCTTTTGGTTGGCCGCAAGGGTCGACACCAATCTGGGATGGGTCGACCCTTGTTCTGAAAATTGCCCATTGCGTTTTGGTGTTGACACCAGCCAAGGGAAGGGTTGACACCTGCTGTGCAGTCAAACAAAGTGTTCAAGCTTTCTTTTTAAGGGTCGACACCTCTACTGTAAGGGTCGACACTTGCGAGTTTTTCCCATATTTTTCTACCGGTTTGGTCCTCCTTTTTGGGGATATTTTGACTAGATATTTTGAGTTGACTTTGGGGCTTATATCTATTTTTGACCTAGTACTATATAAATGTAATAACCCGACTCTCGTACATAATTCTGGTATCTTTTTAGTCCTCTATTCTGTGTTTTTTTAAATGCTTATTGTGAAACTCTATGTGAAATTATGTTGAATTAAGTGGAACTTGGAACTATGAATTCCTATCTGTTGAATAAGGAAATTATCTATCGCACGTAAACTGTTTGGATCAGAAATTGGAAGTCTTAACGGCTTAATTATCTGAAATTGATTATATATCTGTGATCAGCATAATTTTTAGGTAATATTAAGCATGTTTACGAAATTTCGATTTCGGCATGATTAAACGATTAGATTTTGTCTTTTTCATCCTTTTATATAAATATATCTATATCAAAGCTCCTTAGACATTTTTGACTTAGAAGTTCAATGAAAATATCTCCTGGAGAGGCTAGGAGATTAAGGGAAGAAGGAAAGAAAGAGGAAAGCTCAACAAGGAAGTGATTAGGGATAAAATTAGAAAGGTTTTGGAGAAATTGAAGTTTAAGGTAAGTTAATCTCCCTAATTCAACCCTCTTCCTCTATTTGGAGTGGGAATTCTTGATGTTGTGTGCCCTAGAGTTGTAAGAGAAATCTTGTGTGTTTATGATGAGTGATTGCTAAGATCATCCTATCATTTGATTATTTTGCTCCTTGACTTGTCATGTTTGAACCCAAGTATAGTAATATATGGCTATGTTGTGAGAATAATCAAGAACAAAGGAATTGGATGGTAGTTATGAATCTAAAGTTTTGATAAATCCAATTGAGTTGTGAAGTCAAGATCTAGATTATTGTGTATTTGTGCTTTTTAAATACATGAATTTGAACCATATTTTAGTAATCAAAAGATCTACTTTGAACCTTGTTGTTGCTCACCAAAACTTGGGATTTTGTATAAATTTCGGATTGCCAAACAGGGGCTTGGCCGCACGTGCGGAGGCCATGGCCGCACGTGCGGAGAAGAGGAAAAAATTTGGGATAGCATGCTGTTTTTGGCCGTATGAGCGGTGGAGGGGGACCGCACGTGCGGTACATGTCCGCACGAGCGGAGGGTATGGCCACACGTGTGGCCCAGGTCGGAAATCCCGTTCGCTCCGTTTTACGTACTTAACCCTCAGCTCTTTTCGAAATTTGTGTTTGATACCTGTTTATGATTGTACATGCAAATGAAATGTAAAAATGCAAGAAATGGTTTAAAAGAAGAAAGAAACTAATATGTGTTATCTATGTGTGTAGGACACACCACAGGAGGAACCACCGCTCCGCAGCAACACTGTGAGTAATAGTATACGGAATGTACATTTATTTACCGTTAATATCTGTTATGACCATTCTGTTTTCTATTAAACACAACATTAACATATGTATTGATCGGAATTTGGTGACAATGTAAGGTTGACTACATTCTGTATATTTCTGGGCCGAAAGGCTGTTCTGTACATTCTGGTCCGAAAGGCTGTTCAGTATATTTCTGGGCCGAAAGGCTGTTCTGTACATTCTGGGCCGAAAGGCTGTTCTGTATTTCTGGGCCAGTAGGCCGTTCTGTTATAACTGTAATACTAGACCCAATGCCATTCTGAAAGTAAAACAATATCAGACTCACTATTTGGATTCCATTTTTGTGAATGCACTGTTATGCATTGTGGTTAAAGTTGGTTATTAAACTGCTTAAACTATTATTCACTGAGCTTGTCTCACCCTGTAATTTTGTCTGATTCTGTAGGTAATCAACTTGGAGATTAGTCCTAGCATCATTATCATCTCTTTTTGTCAACCTAAGGACAACCAGGCACTTGGAGAAGCCCTTTGCATGCTAGTGCAGTTTTGCTAGACTTTGTTATTTTGTACTAATGTTTTGTGGGCTGAAGTCGATTTGTATCTAATGTTTGTTATATGCCCAACCTCTGGGCTGGACTTGTAAATGTGTATGTAACTTAATCGCAGATGCATGTTCACTAGATGTTTAATTCCGAGTCGTGGTCCTAGCATATTTGTAGTAGCTCAATGGATGTGTCTGCATGTTATTCTATTATATTAACGCTTCCGTTCAGGCCCCGGATATTTTTATATAGCAGGATAAGTGTCTGTTTCTAAGTAGGTCATGCCCGAAATTTTAGGGGCAAGTTTGGGGCGTGACAATAAAGGCCCTCACTTGACCTTTTCTCTCACTTTTTCTTCCATTTCCTCTCTCTAAACCGTGAAACACCTTTTCTCTCTCTCTAAAGGCACTTTTCACTCAAAGATCCTTAGATCTACTTATTTGAAGACCTCTACTCACCTTGCTCATTTGAAATAAAGTGTAGAGCTTGTCGAGGGCTTCATTTTGATCGGAGCAAAGCTTGGTTTCTCCTCATTTTGATCTACTCTTTCTCATGAGTTTTAACATAAATATTAGTCATTTAGTATAAATATTGAGATTTGGTAATTTAGGAAGTTAGGGTTTGAGATTTGTGATATATAAAAGAGGGGTTTTGTGTTTTTAAGCTCCATATGTATTTGAGGTCTTGAAAATGAGGTTTTGTGGGTTTGATAGGTGAGATTCGATCTTAGGATCAATGTTTGAGAAAAGGGGGATAATGCCCTAATTGAATTTAAATAATTAATTTGTATAATTAATTTGGTAATAGTGAGAAGTATGAAATTGATTTGAACATCATGAAATTGGATGAAATTGGGACTAGTTGGTGTAGTCGGTTCGATAAATCACTTACCTATGGAAAATGTGATAATTTATCTGTTTGGTAAATTCATTTATCTGTTTGGAAATAACTGCTTTGGGCTATCGGTGGAGGATAATCTTGATTGTTGTAGAACTGCATGATGATTAGGTAAATTGAAACTAATCAATTGAAATATGTCATTGAATATGATAGTGGGAAGAACACATTGACTATGTGCCTTAATTGATCATGGTATAAGATAAAAAGATTAATACATTCTATATGTATATTATTTGGGAGGAGATAGGGGATGTACTCCCTTATATGATTATGTGCTTTAATACATTGCATATGTATCTTGTTTGGGAGGAGATAGGGGATGTATTCCGTATATGATTACGTGCTTTAATACATTGCATATGTATCTTGTTTGGGAGGAGATAGGGGATATACTCCATATGTACTTATTTTCTTTAAATACACTGTATGTGTATCTTTGCTTGGGGGGAGATAGGGGATGTACTCCATATGTGTGATTATATGCTTTCATACATGGTATATGTATCTTTGTTTGGGAGGAGATAGGGGATGCACTCCATTGTTTGGGAGAAGATAGGGGATGGACTCCATAGATAATTAAGTTGGCCGGAGTGTCCAGGGTGTAAGTCCCGAAACCTTATGAATTGAAGTGCACGAATGAAGTTGACAATTGAAGTGTTAATTACATGAGTTGTAGTCTCATTCTAAATTATGGATGACGAAAGTGTTAATAAGTTGAGTTACAGTCTCATTTAAATTGTTTGGTTAGATAATGAACCATGTTTAGGAAATTGGATTGGATAAATAAAAGGGAAGTGGATTGAAACATGGGTGAAATTGTTGTTGGGCTATGGGAAGGGTGTGAGTTGGTTTACAAGTGCTAACCATTTGTCGAATGTTAATGTTTTAGTTATTTCTCATATTGGGTTTAGCATATCTCTACTAGGCTTTGGCTTACCCTTCTTGGGACACCATTTTCAGGTACAGGAGACGTGCCACCTCCAAGATCTTTGCTTGGGAGGTTTAGGAGTTGAAGACTCTGCTTTGTTATTTGTTTTGTTGGTTACCTGTAAATGCGAGCCAAGGGCTTTACTTGTAAAAGAGTTAGAACTCTTCCTTCATGTAACCAAGTAACAACTTGGAAAGATGTAAGCCCGCAGGGCATTCTATTATCTTTGTAAACATTTGTAATTTATCTGAAATACTCTTTGTAATATTAACTTTGATGTATGCATGGAATGTGATTTATCTATCATGTATATAGGACTGTTAGATGTTGGGATTATATAATATTTTGAGGGCGTTACAACTTGGTATCAGAGCGTACCGGGTTTGAATACTTTGGGTACGTGGGAAGTGGTTAATACCATAATGGGTTTGTCTCGCTTGTTAGAGACTTATGTATGATGTTATGTGCTTATGTGATAACATGTTTATGTGACTATATGGGTATGGGATTTAGTTTCTAGGACGTTGATTGGATCCTTGGGTTTCTGGGAGTCCCGTTGGAAGGGCACTTGATCAATTTCGTTTCTAACTGGAACTCTAGCAATGCCACGGAACGGTCATTATCCAGAATGCGATTCGTAAGTGCTTATGTGATTATATGCTTATGTGGAGTGAATTACAGTTGTCCATCATGTTAGCACACTAGTGAAATAGCTTCGACACCTTGATAATGTGCTAATATCTTTGTTATCTTCACTAGGATGCCTAGACGATGAAGCAGTGATTTCCCTCCTTCCACACGAGAAGGGTTACAAAAACAGTTTGTGGAGTTACGCCAAGGTACTACACCTTTGGTACAGTTTGAAGCATGGTTTGCTAACCTGTCAAGATTTGCCCCAGAGTTAGTGGAGACAGAGGAACTGCGTTGTTCAGAGTTTGAGAGTAGGCTGTGTGACGACATCTGAGGAAGGATTGCTGGGTCTTGGCATAGGAGTTATAGTGTGCTTGTTAAGGCGGCAGCTCATGTAGAGGCAACGGTGCTAGCTATGGGACAAAATAGGGAGGAGGCCATTTCAGCGACTCTTGTAACTCAGAGTGTTGGTAGGCCTTTTAAGAGGCAAAAGGGTTTTAACCCACAACAATTTCAGAGAGCTCAGTCTAGCTCTACCTTTCCAGTGCCGAGTCTAGGTTCGAAAAAGGGTAAGCGGAGGGATGTCACTTGTTTCAAATGTGGTCAGCTAGGCCACAAGTCTCCGGCTTGCCCACAGAGGAAGAGGGCAAGGTTGGCAGTTCGACCAGTAGTTGCACCACCAGAATCATCTAGCCAACCAGGTTTTGGATCGATCCAATGCTCATTGGGGAAGCAATCATTGGGGTCCCCATCAATTCAGACTTTAAACCAGTCACGTACTTGGAAACTGCTTACTTGTTGGGTGTGTAATCAGCCAGGTCATATCAAGCATTTCTATACCCAACCAGGGGCTTCTTTGGGAGTTTTGCAACTTAGCTGGGTTCAACTTTATTCGACTGGGCAGGGGCAATACCATTATGAGGAACAAACATGCCAGATATCAAGGGCCTCGGGAGAGTCGAGTTCCCAAGCCCCAATTGGGGAAATATGCAGTTGTTACAGGTGTGGCCAGTTAGGGCATATCAGTAGTTCTTGTCCATGGCTTGTAAGCTCGTAGGATATCTTGGGTTTGAGAATGACCAACTTTAGCGGTCTAACGAGGGACGGTAACGGTGGTAATACTGATGGGATGGTTTTGTTTTGGCTAATCTGTTTTGTAATCGGTGAATTATCGTTTTGTAATCATTGGGTTCTGTTGTGTCACCAATGTGTTTTGGGAATGTTGGAATATCAAAGTTGCTTGTTTATATATATATATGTGCCTGTGTTTATTTATTTTCATGGAGTGGGCAGATTGGAGCATGTAGTGGCTCTAAAGTTTTATCAATGTAATAAGTTGTTGTGAAACCATAAAATTTTGTAATAATGCATTTGTATGCGTGTGATTTAAAAAAAAAAAAAAAAAAAAAAAGAGGGCTGGTGAGCCATGTTTTCAAATTTGGAAGAATTATTAAGGGATGCATATCCTGGTCAGGACTACTATGGGGGCAAGAACAGTTATACTTGCCAAGTGTACAGAATTTCATGAGTGTTACCTATTTGATCTTATGTGCATAGTAGAGGTTTTGGTCTACTGTCGTGAGAACTCCTCGAGAGGATGTGAAGTGTGCGATTAACACTAGGTTTTGTATATTTAACATGATGTTTTTACGGAGGCATAGCGCACAGTTTTGTTAGGAATAGACTTGTACCTTCATGGTAGGTAACGTTACCGAATCTATATACGTTCTGATTGGTTGTTCTATTTGAGGGAGTGTTAGTCCCTTATTAAGATTGTGGTTGTTGGCATCGGGGAGTGGTGTGTTGTGAGCAGTTGGTGTTATGTCTTGGGTAGTAGTATAATGGATGTTCTCTAAGTTTCAGGATTCTTTTACTATGATTGAATGTGATAGGTGTGTACCTTAATACTGGTTAAGTCAGGAGATGCTGTCGGTAGGGTTGATTGGATGTATAGCCCGCGGTTAGGGTGTGACCTGTGAGTAGAGTCACAGTGGTATGGTGTTTGCGGATGAAGGTTTGGGATAATGGCAAGGAGAGTGATGACTTTTACTCTTATGGAGAGTTAGGATAATAAGTCTTTGGGAGCCTTGTCGGCTACATGCGATTGTGCCGGGGCCTAGTTCAAGGTAGTTGTTCAGTAGTAGTGATAGCTAGTTATTTGGCACGGAGACTTAGAGTCTTGATTGTACTCTCGGGACGAGTGACAAATAGGATGTGGAATAAAGAGTGGACCCTATGGATCATTAGGGGATGAAGATACTATGCTTGCTTGTGTTTGGCTCGAACGGTTACGTAGTAATGATAAGTGTCGTGGCGTGGTAAACCCTTGTTAACTAATTCGGTACGAAGGAACAAGTATGCAAATTCTGTTATTATGAGTTCGGTCGAGGTGGCGAGTGAAATCTCTAAATGAGGGATTCAGTATGGGTGTAAGATAGCTTGTATTAAGTGAGGAGGTTTTGCCTAGTACGGTGCGTGATAGTGTGTGGTTCGTATGTTGTTATTAGATGATGTGTAGAAGGGAATCGGTCATAAGGAAATCCCAGGAGAATGCCTTAGTAAGGCGATAGTGTGGTTATTGATGGAATCGAGTGGTTTGATGTTTGGGTAAAGCTGGGTCACTTGGGTGTAGGTGTCTGTCGTCCAGTTTGTATAGTGGAAACACAAGTGAAGTAGTAAAATCGTGTAAAGTGAGTGAGGCACTTTGTTGGAGCTATTTCGACTTGTTCAGTCCTTGTTTGTGTAGTGTAAGGCACGGGGGTGTGTCGTTGCGTGGTTGGAAATTTCAAAATTATAGGGGTCCCTATCATGAAAGTTTTGTTTTGGGTATTGTGTCATCACCGTGAGTGTGACGGGTTTTGTGGGATGGTTATGTTGTGATTCACTGAAGGGACATTGAGTACTCTTCATAAACTAAAACGACTTTGAATCGAAACGTGAATTTGCGATCCTTATTTCGGGAAAATAATCTGGAAAAAAAAAAAAAAATCTTTGAGTTCGGTTGTGGCCAGTCGTAAGTGACGTGTTTAAATGGTGGCGATATGAGTCTAAACACTTTTTGGGAAAAACCAAGTGCTTTGAAACAAATGGAATAAATAAAGCAATTTCTTTAACCTGGACGGAGTATCTTAAGAGAAGTTAGATTTGACCGAGCCTGAGTTACTAGTTACATGTTGTGTGCCTTTGGCAAGAACTCGAAATTTTGGGGCATTAACGTACCATAATGTTATTCATTACCCATGCTATGTTTTGCGTTCTCATTCTATGAAAGCTGACCAGAAGCCTTGTGTATGAATGATTCCGTGTTTCCTATGTTAGGGGTATTAAGCACTCAATACTGGTTGGGGTATTGTCGGTAGTCGAGACGTGGTGGATGTCTCAGAACACTGTAGTGGTTGAATGTGTCGTACTGTTGTCATTGTTATCGCGTCTTGTGGAACAGGACTTTTCCTTTAATTAAGGTGTTGTGGAAACATCACGGGGTTGAGGAAGCCACTTGGGAACGTGAATTGGAGGTCCGAGAAAAATATCTTGACCTATTTGTGGATGCTTGAGCCTATATTGAGAATTTTGTTTTGTGATAAACTCTACGAACATTGTATATGTTTCAGATTATGGAAGTATTGAAAATTTTTGCATATGTTTCAAAGAAATGAGTTTAATTTAACATTGTATATGTTGAATGTGTTGTAGAAATGGAACTATATTTTTAACATTGCATATGTTATAGAATTGTGGAGCATGTGTATTGAAAAATGGTTGAAATTCAAAAGAATGCATGTTTATAATGCCTATTAAGCTATATTTGTGAAGTTGTTCTCTTGAAAAGAGATGGAATGATGGGTAGAGGATCATGTTGATAACTGTTGTATTGTAATCATGTGAGAATTGAAAAAATCTCAATTTTGAAACTTGTATATCTAATTTCGGGGACGAAATTCTTTAAGGGGGGGAGGTTATAGCGATCCTAGTTTTTCCCTCTATTGTTTATTGTATTCCGGACTCGGTTCCGTGGATGTATGTTGTTGTCTTATTCTGTTTCCATCCTTTGATTCTATACCACTTGTGCCTTTTAAAGCTTTTGGTAAATGTATTTGGACCCTTTATTCCATTTTGGGAATCTTTGGTGTTGTTGTATCTTGGTTTTGGGATGAGTCAAAATTGATTTAAACTTGTTGGGATTGTTCGTTCACGCTTGTTCGCATTGAAAAGTTGTTTGGAAACTTGAAAATCATGTTCTGGGGTCAACACCGATCTTTGTGGTGTCAACACCTTCTCTTTTGGTTGGATGCAAGGGTCGACACCAATCTGGAAAGGGTCGACCCTTGTTCTGAAAATTGCCCACTGCTTTTTGGTGTTGACACCAGCCAAGCGAAGGGTCAACACCTGCTATGCAGTCAAACAAAGTGTTCCAGCTTTCTTCTTAAGGGTCGATACCTCTGCTATAAGGGTCGACACCTGCGAGTTTTTCCCATATTTTTCTACCAGTTTGGGCCTACTTTTTGGGGATATTTTGAGTAGATATTTTGAGTTGACTTTGGGGCTTATATCTATTTTTGACCTAGTATTATATAAAGGCCCTCACTTGACCTTTTCTTCCCTTTCCTCGCTCTAAACCGTGAAACACCTTGTCTCTCTCTCTCTAAAGGCACTTTTCACTCAAAGATCCTTAGATCTACTTGTTTGAAGACCTCTACTCACCTTGCTCCTTTGAGATAAAGTGTAGAGTTTGTCGAGGGCTTCATTTTGATCAGAGCAAAGCTTGGTTTCTCCTCTGTCGACTTTTGGGCTTTTCTTCCTTCTTCCCCTTCTAAACTTGAGATAGGGATGATCTACTCATTCTCATGAGTTTTAACATAAATATTAGTCATTTAGTATAAATGTTGAGATTTGGTAATTTGGGAAGTTAGGGTTTGAGATTTGTGATATATAAGAGAGGGGTTCTGTGTTTTTAAGCTCCATATGTATGTGAGGTCTTGAAAATGAGGTTTTGTGGGTTTGATAGGTGAGATTCGGTCTTAGGATCAATGTTTGAGAAAAGGGGGATAATGCCCTAATTGAATTTAAATAATTAATTTGGTAATAGTGAGGAATATGAAATTGATTTGAACATCATGAAATTGGATGAAATTGGGACTAGTTGGTGTAGTCGGTTTGATAAATCACTCACCTATGGAAAATGTGATAATTTATCTATTTGGTAAATTCATTTATCTGTTTAGAAATAACTGCTTTGGGCTATCGGTGGATGATAGTCTTGATTTTTGTAGAACTGCATGATGATTAGGTAAATTGAAACTAATCAATTGAAATATGTCATTGAATATGATAGTGGGAAGAACACATTGACTATGTGCCTTAATTAATCATGGTATAAGATAAAGAGATTAATACATTGCATATGTATATTGTTTGGGAGGAGATAGGGGATGTACTCCCTTATATGATTATGTGCTTTAATACATTGCATATGTATCTTGTTTGGAAGGAGATAGGGGGTGTATTCCGTATATGATTGCGTGCTTTAATACATTGCATATGTATCTTGTTTGGGAGGAGATAGGGGATATACTCCATATGTGCTTATTTTCTTTAAATACACTGTATGTGTATCTTTGCTTGGGGGGAGATAGGGGATGTACTCCATGCGTGTGATTATATGCTTTAATACATGGTATATGTATCTTTGTTTGGGAGGAGATAGGGGATGCACTTCATTGTTTGGGAGAAGATAGGGGATGGACTCCATAGATAATTAAGTTGGCCGGAGTGTCCAAGGTGTAAGTCCCAAAACCTTATGAATTGAAGTGCACGCCTCTTCTTGCGCTCGAACGGAACAACTTATTGTGTCTGATGCTCGAGCGTCAATTCTTCCGCTTGAGCGGACTATGCGTATATCAGATCGCGAAAATGACTTTTTAAATTACTTTTTCAGATCTTTTCTTCTAAAAATCCTAAAGTGAGACCTTCTCTCTCTCTCTCTCTCTCTACTTTTTTTCCTTGATCCATTGATCTCTCCGCCCTAGTGTCTTTGGAAAAAGGGTAAAGCATCTTGGGAGCTTCACTTTGAACCGATTGAAATTTGGTTTTGGCATTGTTCGAGTTTCATGCTTGCTCCATTAGTCTTCTAAACTTGAGGTAGGGATTCTTTGCACCTTAATATGGGTTTTAACTTGGTTATAGGTCGTTGTGTGAAAACGATAGGATTTGGGGATGTTTTAAGCAAACCTAGGGTTTGGGTTCAAGGTTGAAAAGAGGGTTTTCTATATGGGTGTTATATAAATGATTATGGGGTTTGGATATGAGATTATCATGTGTTAAAATAGTTGATTTTGGCCTTTGGGTTGATATTTGGAAAATGAGGAGTTTTGCCTTAAAATGCCCTGGATAATTATTTTGTACAAATAATGAAATTGGTATGGGGAAAGTGAAATTGGAAGGCTGTGTACATGAATTGTGTTGTTAAATTTGTTTAATCACTCACCTATGGAAAATTTGATGCATTGTCTGTTATAAAGATTGTATATCTGTTTAGAGATAATTGTTTTGAACTATCGGTAGAGGATAGTCATGATTGTTGTAGACATTGTATGTGGATTAGGCAAATTGAAACTAATCCTTTAAACATTATCATTGAATATGATTATGAATGATATACATTGCATATGTATGATATTTAGGAGTTGAAAGGGGATGTACTCCATGTTTTGAGGAGGAGAAAGGGGATGGACTCCATTGAACTATGTTAGCCTGTGTGTCCAGAGTGAAAGTCCCGAAAACCATTTGTGTACATGGGTGTCGATTCCTGTGGACAAAATTTCCATAAAATGGCAAATAGAAATGAATGTGTGGTGTGATTGATTTTAATTTGTTAGAAATCGGTGAGGTGTATCCTCTGTTGGGTGGATTAAATACTGTGGGAGTATCTATTGAACCGAAATGAAGGGAATGAAATGTAAGTTTGGTATACCATGGTTTTGAAGAAAGTTCTAAAGATTTTGCTATGGGACAATGAAAATGTGCATTACACTTATATCTTGTTAATTCTCATATACTGTGTTAGATTATTTCCACTGGGCTTTGGCTCACCCTACTTTGGGAAACCATTTTCAGGTACCGGTGACATGCTTCCTCCAAGGACGTAGCCTGAGGAGGACTTAGGAGCTAGATACTCTATATTTTGTTGATTTGTACTTAATGTTTATTCAAGCCAAGGGCTTTATATGTATAGAGTTTATGACGCTCTATTTTGTTGTAACCAAACAATATCTTGGGAAGGTGTAAGCCCGTAGGGCATTTATTTTGTTGATTATTAGCTAGTAGTACATGCTATAGATTTAGGTTGAATGTTAACGAATGTATGTTGCATGTATCATCTTTTGTAAACAAACACTGATGAATGAAAGTATCTTGTTTTTGTCATTTCTTCCGCTTATGAGTTGGATCTATTGTATTTTTTTGGGGGCATGACAACTTGGTATTAGAGCGTATCAGGTTTGAATACTTTGGGTACGTGGGGAGTGGTTAGTACTACAATGGGTTTGTCTCACTTGGTTGAGACGTTAGTATGTATTGTATTCGTATGTGGTAACGTGCTTATATGATTATATGGGCATGTGATTTAGTTCCTAAGATATTGATTGGGTCCACGGGTTTTTGGAAGGCCTATTAGAAGAGCACTTGATCACTATTGTTTCTAATTGGAACTCTGGTAACGTCACGAGACGGTCACTATCTCGGAAGGAAATTCGTAGGTGTTTATGTGATTACGTGCTTAAATGGAGTGATTTACTGTTGTCCATTGCATTAGGACGTGAGTGAGTTACCTTTGACACATTTGTAAATTTGCTAATCTCCTTCGTTACCTTTATTAGAATGTTAGGGCATGGACACGTGGTAGTAGGCATGGTATGCCTAGAAGGCAAGAGATGCCAATACCGGATGATATTCCGGCACAGGTGGAGGGTGTTGATCAGGCCAACGTGGCCGAACCAGTCAGTCAGCAAGCCATGGACGCCTTAGCCTGCAAGATGGCCGGAGCATTGAGGGAGTCCATGGACATTCTCAAGGCTGAGAATCAAGTCTAGGCCCAAGTAGCTTAGGCAGAGCCATCCTTCTTGAAGATGAAGTTCCTTCGATCGAATCTGGATTAGTTTTTGGGTGATCCCAAGGAGCCACTAAAGGCAGATGAGTGGCTAGAGCAGATAGTGAAGACGTTCGAGATGCTTGGCATCAAGGACAACCAGTTGCGGGTGACCTTGGTGTTTTTCCAGTTGAAGGGGGATACGGGTCAATGATGGAAGTATGCGCGTGGGCGTATTGGGATGACTTGGAAGGCTTTTGTCAGCCCCTTCTAGGAGAAGTTTCTGCCTCCCACAGTTAGGGAAAAGTTGAGAGACCAATTTTCTAAGCTGGTGCAGTTGAACATACCTGTGGTAGAGTTCGAAGCCATCTTTACTAGCTTGTCTAGGCTTGTACCCGAGCTTGTAGCGACTAAAGAACGCCGTTGATTGGAGTTTGAGAAGAGGTTGAGAACTGAGCTAATGTTTAAGGTGGCCGGTTCAATGATTAGAGATTACGGACGCCTTGTTGATGTAGGGGCTCATCTTGAGACCGTGATGCAGATGGAGGAGGAGAGGATGAGGGGCTCCAGGAAGAGTCAAGATACCCAAGGGGACAGTAAGAGGCAGAGAGGTTCTAATCCTCAGCAATCCCAGGGAGCACAGTTAAGATCTACCTTTCCAGTACCGAGTTCGGGTTCTGGGAAAGGTGGTCAGGGAGATTTCACTTGTTTCAAGTGTGGCCAGTTGGGCCACAAGTCTCCAGCTTGCCCGCAGAGAGAAGGAGGGCAACGAGTAGCTTCGTCTTCAGGTCATTCTCAGAGTCAGAGTTAGGGAAGAGGGCAACCGCTCACATGTTATCAATGTGGGCAAGTGGGTTATCTGAAGAGATTGCCCATAGTTGGGTGGCACACCTAGTGTGTCTGGTTCGAGACAGACACATAGCCACCAGCCAGCATAGTCAGCATAGGCCTCGAGGGCTAATCAGGGAGCCTCTTCGGCTCAGTCAGTGCATCAGTCCTATGCTTCGAGGCGTAAGTAGGTAGATCAGAGGCCTACAGGGCATGTGTATGCTGTTACTGTGCCAGATTTAGTGCCAGCACCTTCTATTATGAGAGGTACTTTCTTGTTTTGCAATTCAGTTGCTAATGTGTTGATTGATACAGGTACATCCCATTCATTTATCTCATATGCATTTGCATCGATTTTGGGATTAAAGTTGCCCCAGTTAGCAACTCCTATTTGTATGGTATCACCTATTAGGGGTGAGATGGTTCTGAAACAAGGGTGTCGGGCTTGTGATATAGAGGTTGTCGATCGCCTACTTCCCTTTTTGTTTGTATTGATGGATATGTCTTGTTTTGATGTCATATTGGGTATGGATTGGTTGTCTTCATATCGGGCTATTATAAATTGTTACTGTCGGAGGGTTACTATATGTACCTTGAGGGATGATTGCTTCTACTTCTTACGGGACCGGGTGGATAGAGTCTTATCACCAGCATATGATCCGCGTGGGTAGAGTGAACTTAGTTGTCTCCTTGCTAACTTTTTGAGTAGTGAGCGTGATAAAGGCCGGGTTGAGTTACCAAGGGTGGTTTGTGAATACCCAGATGTTTTTCCTGAGGATCTTACTAGTTTACCACCCCACCGGGAGATCGAGTTCTCTACTGACTTAGTGCCTGGCATGGCGCCATATCGGTTTGCACCCGCTGAGTTGAGTGAGTTGAAGATTTAACTCCAGGAATTATTAGATAAGGGTTTTAATCCACCTTAGTACTTCACCTTGGGGAGCACCGGCTCTTTTTGCTAAAAAGAAAGATGGAGCATTATGACTCTGTATGGATTAATGGAAGTTGAACCGAGTAACTGTTAAGAACAAGTACCCAATGCCTCGTATAGATGATCTATTTGATCAGTTGAAGGGGTCTTGTTGTTTCTCTAAGATAGACCTGAGATCGGGTTATCACCAGTTGAGGGTAAGGGATTAAGATATCCCGAAGACGGCATTCCATATGCGGTATAGCCATTATAAGTTCCTAGTGATCCCTTTTGGGGAAACTAATGCACCAGCCATGTTTATGGATTTGATGAATCGAATTTTCCATGAGTTCCTAGACTGTTTCGTAGTCGTCTTTGTGGACGACATCCTGATTTATTCACCCTTTGAGAAAGAACATGAGGAACACTTACAGATAGTACTTGAGTTACTTAGAGCCCACAAACTGTATGCTAAGTTTGGAAAATGTGAGTTTTGGCTAAAAGAGGTTAAATTCTTAGGCCATGTGGTATTCGGGGAAGGGGTGACTGTAGACTCATCCAAGATAGAGGCAGTTCAAGACTGGAACAACCTAAGAATGCTTTCGACATTTGTAGTTTCTTGGGGTTGGCCGGGTATTAACGCTGATTTATGAAAGATTTCTCTAGATTAGCCTCGCCATTGACTAAGTTAATGAGGAAAGGGATCAAATTCGTGTGGAGTGAGACCTGTGCGAAATCATTCCAAGAACTTATAATTAGGCTGACCACTGCTCCAGTATTGATTATTCCAGAGAGGGGTTTGGGTTATTCAGTATATTGTAATGCCTCACGGGAAGGTTTGGGTTGTGTTTTAATGTAAGAGGGGAAGGTAGTAGCCTATGGTTCGCGGCAATTGAAAAAACATGAGAGGAGTTACCCTACTCATGATTTAGAGTTAGCGGCAGTGATCATTGCCTTAAAGATGTGGAGGCACTATCTGTATGGTGAGAGATTTGAGGTATTTTCGGATCACAAGAGTCTTAAATATCTGTTTACACAAAAAGACTTGAATTTGAGGTAGAGGAGGTGGATAGAGTTCATAGAGGATTATGATTTCGAGTTACATTATCATCCTGGGAAGGCCAATGTTGTGGCTGATGCATTGAGTAGAAAATCAATTAGCAGCGTAGTTTGTATCGCCATGAGGGAATGGGAGTTGTTAGGTACTCTTGGTGAGTTTGACTTGCATCTGGGCAAGTCTGTTGAGTCTGTAGCCTTGTTTTCAGTGGCTGTACAACCTATACTTATGAACTGTAGACACCCCATTTTTGATCGCCCGCAAGACTTAGATGCTTGGTTCAATACAATCGATGATAAAAGTCGAATTGTGAATTCGCAGCGATTTGGATTCAATCAGGCTCTCGAAATAACCTCAAATCTTCAATATTTACCTTGTTTGAACCTGTGAGTTTTATTTTTGGACCTTTTCCCACCATGAGCTAAGTTTGAACCACAAAAATAGGGGAGGCCATCAAGGCCCAGTCATGCATCAGTGATGGCCGATTGTAGCTATGAATGACCGATCGGCCCTCGATGGCGATAAACACTGTTCTATGCGGGAGGCCGCCAGCTGTCCATTTTTGAAGATATTTATCACTTTTTAAGATCGAATTCTATAAAAACGAAGCTGTAGGATTGTTTTCAGGGTTGAACAAAAATCTAGAAACCATATATACACCTTGAGAGCTCTTGCCTCCTCCTTTTTCCATTGCAAGTAAACTTTGAGCTAACCTGGCTTGTTTATACCTTTTCTATCCTCCATACACAACTTGGTCTTATCACCCTAGAGCCTTGGTTGATATTGGAGAAGCATAATTCAAGCTTGAGAGTGAGTTGAAGCTAAGTTTGAATCATCAACAACAAGTTTACCTCTTGAAAGATATAAGCTTGTTTTCTTCTCTCTTGCCTTCATTTTTATCACTTGCTTCATAGTTCTTGCTGTTTTGAATTGTTATTTGAAGTGTTTGGGGCTGGGTTTGAATAATTACCAAAAGGGTAGAGAGAGCTTGCTCTTTCTATATCTTTACTTATAACTCTGTGGGGGCCGAATATATGGAAAGGTCAGAAGGTGCGTACCATTGGAAGACGGATATTAATCGGCTATATCCTACGAGTGGGAAGCCGAATATAATATATGTGCCGAATAAGTGTAAATCCTTAGGGCCGAATAATAGAAAGGACAATGATTAAAAAGTAGGCCCTGGCCCCGAGGATCGAAAGGAACAAGTATAAATACAGGAGCAATGGGTTGAGAAAGGTATGTAAGAATCACTTCACTTAACTTAGAAAAGAAGCTATCTTGAGTGTCTGAACTGACTTGTCCGTCGGAGTGCTAATTCTGGCACCCCCGACCGGACTGTTTGTATCTTTTCAGGTGACTAGCTGAGGATCACTAGTGTCTCCCAAGATCTGAAGAGTATTTCCAAACCACTTCCCCACAATTGGTGCCGTCTGTGGGAATACTCAAATACATCCATGGCAAGCGTGACTGAAGATCCTCCGATAGCCACTGATGAGACCACACAGGGAGATGACCTCACTCCCGCAAATATGCTCGGAAAGGAAACCATCACTGCAAGACGCGCCTTGAACTTCGACTCACCAACGACTTCAGCACAAGAGACAATGCAGGCGATCATGGAACAAGCAAAGCAGAATGAACAAAGGCTGGAGAACATGATCGCTGAAAATGAACGTCTCCGTCAAGATTTGGCCCTCGAAGTAGCAAAATTGAGAGAAACCATGCGCCACGATCCCGAACGACCTCCGAAGGTCGGTGGACAACGACCTCGAGCCCGACCAAAGGATACCGATAGCGACTCCAACTCATTACCCATGGAGCTTAACAAGAAGGGACTATCCGAAACTTCCAGCTCCTCCGAAAAGAGTCTACATGCAAGGAACAAGTGCAGGAGGAGCAGTTTAGACGAAGAGGACCAGCACGATCTTTTTGTCCGACGGATTACAAGGGCGGCCTTGCCCAAGAAGTTCAAAGCTCCGTCATTCACTTTTTACGATGGAAAATCAGACCCCACTGATCATATCCGTCACTACAAGCAGGCCATGACATTGCATGCAGACAACGAAGCCCTCATGTGCCGAATATTCCCCAACAGCCTGGGGCCATTAGCTGTCAAGTGGTATTACAAGCTGGAGCCGGCTTCGATCAAAAGCTTCCATCAATTACAGAAATCCTTTAGGGCCAGGTTCATCACCAACGAGGTACAACCGAAACAGGCTGACTCTCTCTGGGCTATGCAGATCCAGTAAGGAGAAACGCTCAGAGCGTATTCGGCGCGCTATTGGGAGTGCTTCAACCTCGTCGACGGCGCTTGCAACGACTCCATGGCCATCACTGCCTTCAAAATGGGACTACATCCTGACAGTGCTCTTCGCAGTTCCCTGACCAGAAGACCCCCCAAAACAGTCTGGGCGTTGATGAAGAAAGTTGAAGAGTATTGCAAAGTGGAAGATGATGCCTTGAGAATAAAAGTCGGCCAAATGTCCAACAAAACGGCCCCCTCTGAAATTGCTCAACCAATAAGTTTCGTGCCACCTCCGAGCCCTGAGCCACGACAACGTGCTAAACGAGACAAAATGCGGGACACTCGCCGATCAAGCGATCAATGCTCCCACCGAACGAATGAACAACTGCTAGTCGACAGCAGGCGTTTGAGGCTGCCGACAAAAAGTACACAGAGCTGTCAGAACCAATCGCTGCAATAATGACCAAAGTCCAACACCTTCCATTCTTCAAATGGCCGTCAAAGATGGTGGGGCCACCCGACACGCGAAGAAGGGATAGACGGTGCGAGTATCACAAAGATCACGGCCACGAAACGGAGAGTTGTTACGCATTAAAGGATCACCTGGAAGAACTGGTACAAGATGGCCGACTGCAGCAGTACGTGAGAAAGGGAAAGCCAATCAAGGCACTAGCCTTGAGGCAGGACTTACCTCCACTTGGCGTGATCCATATAATCTACAGCCTGCTTGCATCCCTAACCATGCACACAATTCAATCGCATCCAATCCCCCAAAAGCAACGTGTTCAGACCGAATGGCCCAGAGAAGCTCCGACAATCACTTTCAATGACTCCGATCGTAGTGGCACGATAGCTTCCCACATCGATTCGTTG
This sequence comes from Camellia granthamiana, assembly GCA_036172215.1. Classification (NCBI taxonomy): domain Eukaryota; kingdom Viridiplantae; phylum Streptophyta; class Magnoliopsida; order Ericales; family Theaceae; genus Camellia; species Camellia granthamiana. The sequence continues at coordinate 23,016,169 of CM069908.1, read as the reverse complement.
GTCATCAAATTACGCGTAAATCGGTTCACTATTGAACGCATTCTCATAGACCCAGGGAGTACTTCAGAGGTTATGTATTACCAAACTTTCATCAAACTCGGCTTCAACGAGTCAGATCTGTCCCCGGCGCCTCACCCACTGTTCGGCTTTAATACGAATCCTGAGTACCCGTTAGGGAAGATCATACTACCTGTTCGAGCGGGCTCCAGAACGGTCGAAGTAGAATTCCTGGTCATAAAGCTCCCTTCGCCGTATAATGTCATCATGGGGCGAACCTGGTTACATATTATGAAGGCCGTTCCAAGCACTTATCATCAGCTTGTGTGCTTCCCGACAGCCCATGACATTGAAGAAATCCGTGGCTCCTCGCAATCGGCGCAAGCAGAGATTTTATGAAAACCCTATCACTGACCCGACCTGTGGGCATTGATACTTGTATATGTATATCATTTCTGCAATGCAAACCAGTTTTCTTCGTCGCTCAATTCATCTCTCAAACCCCATTGTAGCGCTCGTCATGTCAACGATTCAAAGCCCCCCTTTGGTGCATGACACCTTAGGGCCGACTAAGTCTCCGGATTCGGAGCCCCTTTGGTGCATGACACCTTAAGGCCGATTAAGTCTCCGGATTCGGAGCGCCCTTCGTGGATATCACGATTGGCCACAATAAGTCTCCGGATTTGGAGCCCCTTTGGTGCATGACACCTTAAGGCCGATTAAGTCTTCGGATTCGGAGCGCCCTTCGTGGATATCACGATTGGCCACACTAAGTCTCCGGATTTGGAGCCCCTTTAGTGCATGACACCTTAGGGCCGATTAAGTCTCTGGATTCGGAGCCCCTTTGGTGCATGACACCTTAGGGCCGATTAAATCTCTGATTCGGAGCCCCTTTTAGTGCATGACACCTTAGGGCCAATTAAGACTCCGGATTCGGAGCACTCTTCGTGGATATCACGATTGGCCACAATAAGTCTCCGAATTCGGAGCGCCCATCGGTGCATGACACCTTAGGGCCGATTAAGTTCGGAGACCCCTTCGATACATGACACCTTAGGGCCGATTAAGTCTCCGGATTCGGAGCCCCCTTTGGTGCATGACACCTTAGGGCCGATTAATACTCCGGATTCGAAGCGCCCTTCGTGGATATCACGATTGGCCACATTAAGTCTCCGGATTCGAAGCCCCCTTTGGTGCATGACACCTTAGGGCCGATTAAGACTCCAGATTTGGAGTGCCCTTCATGGATATCACCATTGGCCACATTAAGTCTCCGGATTCGGAGCCCTTTTGGTGCATGACACCTTAGGGCCGACTAAGCCTCCGGATTCGAAGCGCACTTTGGTGCATGACACCTTAGGGCTGACTAAGTCTCCAGATTCGGAGCCCCTCTGGTGCATGACACCTTAGGGCCGATTAAGTCTCCAGATTCGGAGCGCCCTTCGTGGATATCACGATTGGCCACATTAAGTCTCCGGATTCAGAGCCCCCTTTGGTGCATGACACCTTAGGGCCGATTAAGACTCCAGATTCGAAGCGCCCTTCGTGGATATCACGATTGGCCACAATAAGTCTCCAGATTCGGAGCGCCCTTCGGTGCATGACACCTTAGGGCCGATTAAGTCTCCGGATTCGGAACCCCCTTTAGTGCATGACACCTTAGGGCCGATTAAGTCTCCGGATTCGGAGCCCCCTTTGGTGCATGACACCTTAGGGCCGATTAAGTCTCCGAATTTGGAGCGCCCTTCGTGGATATCACGATTGGCCACATTAAGTCTCTGGATTCGGAGCCCCCTTTGGTGCATGACACCTTAGGGCCGATTAAGACTCCGGATTTGGAGCGCCTTTCGTGGATATCACGATTGGCCACAATAAGTCTCCGGATTCGGAGCGCCCTTCAGTGCATAACACCTTAAGGTCGATTAAGTCTCCGGATTCGGAGCCCCCTTCGGTGCATGACACCTTAGGGCCGATTAAGTCTCCAGATTCGGAGGCCCTTTGGTGCATGACACCTTAGGGCCGATTAATACTCCGGATTCGGAGCGCCCTTCGTGGATATCACGATTGGCCACATTAAGTCTCCGGATTTGGAGCCCCCTTTGGTGCATGACACCTTAGGGCCGATTAAGCGTCAGAATTTGGAGCGCCCTTTGGTGCATGACACCTTAGGGCCGATTAAGCCTCCGAATTCGGAGCGCCCTTTGGTGCGTGACACCTTAGGGCCGATTAACTCTCCGGATTCGGAGTACCCTTCGGCACGAACAAAAACAAAAAACACGCCAATATCCGAAATAGGGTGCTTAACTAGGCATATAAAAAATTCAGAATAAGACGCAAATGTTTGAAATAAAACTTTTTACTTGATCAAATAGCTGTTACATAAACGCAACCCGCTTTTGAGCATTACGATACCCATTTTCAACCTCAAAATCTAAAAAGGGGAAAAGACGCATTGGTAAAGCGGCAGCGCCGAATCAACTCCCGTCACCAAAAAGTCCTCCACGATTTGCAAAGCCTCGAGCCAACTTTGCCCAAGCCCATGACTTGCGCATTGCTAAACTTCCCCTGATACCATTGACAATGTCAAGGCAAAGATCCAGGACAAGGAAGGATAAACCTAACGGTCGTTGCCTTTCCTTTTAAAGTGATCTACTTCGACGACTGGAAGATTCATGCCAACTTTTGGACGTCCTACCTCCCATACGGATGGGTCCTCTGCCGCACTCCATTGCAACACCAAGTTTGGCTGGACTCCCAACCTCTCTAACTAACATCCCCACTTAACCCACCTCACATAATAAGTGATTGACTATCTGCGCGAAGCGCCCACTCCTTTTATTTTCAATACTGGCAGCGATTTTGAGGCCCCAATCCCGAGGCAATTTCATTAACGCCAAACTCCATGAGACAAACGTCGGTCGACATTCGCCACGACGCAATTATCCAAACGACTTTTTGAAGCACATGCACTAGCCAAAAATCTAGGCCCCGAGCCGAGTTGAATTTACTGCAGCCACTCTACCCACTGGCTTTCGGCTTCCTCAGGTTACAATGGCCTCATTCAGGAATAAACGGCTATCACGTATGGGTCGACCCTACCTATAAACTGGCGTACCATGTATGGGTCGACCCTACCGATCAACGTTTATACATTCATTCAAACATACAATAAAAAGAAACATATACATGCCGAATACGAACTACAACAAAATATTTATAATAGAACGTTTTTTATTCAATAAAACAAAGAATAAGTTACATAGTTTTGAACGTGATTTGCGTTTCAACCTTACAATAAGTATACTTATACGGCGTCACCCTCATCCTCACTCTTCTCAACTTCAAAAACGGAAAACAGAAAATGTTTACTGTGGTAGAGTGGCGATGCCGAATCAATGCCTGACGCTCGAAGAGCTTCCGCGGCTTGAGATGCCTTGATCCAACCGTGCCTAAATCCACGATTTTCACATCGGCAAACTTCTTCAGCAAGTTTTTCCTTGGTCTTTTCGATTCCAACTTTTCGGCCTTCATGAAAACCTTTCTCATCGGCCCTCCCCTTCGCGGACTCCATTGCGAACATACTTGCCATCTCACGATCGGCAAGCGCGATACTGATGAGCCGACTGGTAACCCTTTCTTCCACAATTGGGTTTCCCTGCCCGGCGGGTTGTGCCTGAGCCGCCTTGGTCTTCCTTAACTCACGCTCAGCTGCCTTCGCGCGGGCCTCCAAACTTCGAATACGTTCCTCCTTCTTCTCCATTTCTCGGCGGGCAGCGCGCAACTACATGCCGATTTCATAGGCAGTGTAAAGCCCCTTCACCGCTCCATGAATGCCTTCGCGAAATACTTCGTAGTCCTGACAACCTACCATCGATTGCTGAACCTCAGGAGGAAAAATTTGTCGAGCAAACTCGACCGCTACATTTGGGCCTCGAACGATCGAGTCCGCTTCTGTCATGGGTCTATTCCCCACAAATACCGCAAAGCTTAATGGGCACGGATTCGCCTCAGATCCCCTCTCGACTCGAGGTTGAGAAGATCTGCCCTGCGACTGCTTGTCCCGCCTGGGTGACCTGCTTCGACATCGAGGAGACTGACGCCTCTCTCGATCCCTGGAACTCCTACTCCCTGTGCGCGAAGGGTCACCACCTCGATTCATGTCTCCACCCAGCTCAGCTAGCGTCCTCGCTTCCCCTCTGTTATTAAAGAAGAGTCTGTTCAACATTCACACGACACCTTCAAAAGATGGAGTCAGTTGTTTACTATGCTCATAAAAGTTGTACCTTTAATCATTTATCCTTTACAGAGGCAGCACCCTCAAGGCAATCTCATTAATTATGAAAACCTCAATCGCCCGGCGCCGACTGGATTGACCTACCAGGGGTAAGGGCATGATAGATTTACCAATATATACGGCTTAATCACCCCAGCCGGCGGATGAATCGACTTCAAAACTCCTACGTTCGTCTCATCCGGCGCCCGAATGATCATGCACCGCCTGGGGCAAGGGCAGATTAATCAATCTATTTGGCTTAATCACCCCAGCCGGCCGATGAATCTTCAAAACTCCTACGTTCGTCTCATCCGGCGCTCGAATGATCATGCACCGCCTGGGGCAAGGGCAGATTAATCAATCTATTCGGCTTAATCGCCCCAGCCGGCCCATGAATCTTCAAAACTCCTACGTTCGTCTCATCCGGCGCCCGAATGATCATGCACCGCCTGGGGCAAGGGCAGATTAATCAATCTATTTGGATTAAGTGCCCCAGCCGGCCCATGAATCGTTTCAGCATAATACCCACGAACTATACGGCATACGAATGATAAGATTGCCAAGATATTCAATCGTAGAAAGCTCAACAGAGTAATCATTCTATCTAAAGTAGTGAAAGACAAAAATTCTTTACCAATATAACATCACAAACTACGCATAAGTCGTAGTGAAACAACAAGATAATTTTCATTAATAAATTGAGCGCAGACAGTAGCCAATTTATACATGAAAACTACTCGGAACCAACAAAAGTCCTTAAAACAAAAACATACATTAAAAGGGAAAACATTTCACAAAATTCGAATGACTCCCAGATCAATCCTCGGGGTCAGACTCAAGTGGCTCAACGTCCATCTACTCATAAGGAATTGGCAAGGCCAATGTAACCCCAGCGGCATCAAGGGCCTTGAGCCATCCATGTTTGAACCCCTGATTCTCAAACTTGGGGACTTCATCTACGTATTCCTTGAAGGCGGCGCCTTTTCCTGCTTCGAATGTGGCAGAAGCCTCAGATTCTGCCTTTTCCTTGGCCGCCTTCAACTCTGCTAACTCAATCTCCATCTTGTTAAGCGCCTCCTCGGCTAGCCTAAGCGACTCTTTGCTCGCGGTCGCCCTATCTTCGACATCAGAACGGAGATAATCGGCAGTCCGAGCCCTTTCTACTTCAGCTTCGGCTCGCGCAGTCTCCATCGCGGCCCTCATCATCTCAAACTCGGCCCTGCTCTTTTGATCGACCACTTCTGACTGCAAACGGTCAATCCTCTCAAGGGCATCGTGTAGGCGGCGGCCCAAGTCGGTGATCCTACCGACCGTCTGCAAAACAAGTTGGGATCGTTAGATGCCATACGCAACCAAAATCAAAACAAGTCAAAGTTCACCTACTAAAAGGGCCGACTGCGCAGATAGGGCTACGGCCACCAAATCCAGCACGGCATGAAAGGATGCCTTATCAGCTGGTAGGGAGACTGAAGCCGCCAGGCTCAAGGCTACCGCTGGGTCGATAATGATGGATGCGTCAAAGGGAATCGATGTGTCTCTGATCTTTGGCTGAACAATAAAAGGAACAACCACGTCTGATTCTTCTAAGCGAGGCCTTTTGTCGGCAAGACTATCTTCTGAACCAGCCTCTCCCTCGGCACTACGCTTCTTGCCTCGCTCTTCCGGAATCAATCGTTCTTCAATGACCGGTTGTTCAACCTCTTTCTCCATTTCGGCCGCAACAATCTTAGCCGGCTCTTCAATAACGGGTTCGAAAGACTCAATCAAAACAGGTCCAGAACGGGCGGCCTCGGCCTTTTTCCGGGCGGCCATACGCTCGGCATTTTTCTTTCGAGCCATCTGCGTAAGGCTTTCCCCAGCCATACCTTCAAAAAAATCGCCGAGTAGGTCTCCCAAACTTCCAAAAATATCTCCAGAAGAAAACTCCGCCCGACCCAAAGTGGACGGCGAGGTAGGCTGACTACGTCTGGCTGCCTCAAACGCCGAGTTTACGGCCTCGTCAACCTCTTTGGCCTCCTCAGCGAACTCTCTGTCTAGTTCGGCGACTACCTCTACCACCGGCTCGACGTCTTGCCCCGAATCAGAAGCTTCGAGACCAACTTGCCTAAGGCTCTTGAAGCTAGGGAAGATAAGAGCCGCAAGTTATTGATCACCGGATGGAATCGGAATATTGTCAGCGGCCGAAAAAGTAGTGTAAGTAGGCTCGTATCGAAGAAGTATGTGGGCCGCTCTCCCTTGCTTCTGTAAGTTTGGATAGCCGAAGTATCCGAGTGCAGTCGCAATCTGCGCAAGGACTGCGTCATCAGTAGAAACCAGAATCTTCTTCAAATTGCTGCCTGCAAAGACAAAGGGTTAGACACGGAGGGAAGCCCGAGTAAAAGAAAAGTTCAGTAAACACAAGGTGACACACGGTAACCTGGTTCACCCCTCTGTCTGGGAATAGGGTCTAGGCGACCCTCGCCTTCGCCAAATTCCCAGTTCCCTCGGATATTGACCATTACATCATCCACACGCTTACCAGAACTGGCAAGCATGGTTACCAAATGATGGTCAGTATCCTTGGCCCTAAGAAAGTACCGCCCAAGCCGACCGGAAGATTTGGCTAAAGCATAGCAGTGCCAAATGGCCGGAATGCCAAGATCGATCCTGAGGCGCCGGTTCAACTCTACGATCCCCATTACGATTCAAAAAAAGTTCACGTTGGGCTGAGAAGGAATCAGACCCCAATAGCGGAGGACGGCCCTAAGGAATGGATATAGGGGAAAACGGACCCCGCCTTCTGCAATGGATAGGAGAGGAAAGACGATTGAATTTCGATCCTCTCTCTCCATATCCAGAGTGTTGTCCGTCACTAGAGATAGATGAACATCGTCGGGGATGGAAAAGTGTCGCCGGAATCCGGAGACACGACCCTCAGAATGGAGGTCTTTCAAGTGTTTAGCCATTTTCACGAGGAATAAAGGGTTCGCCAAAATTAAAATAACAAACAGAAAGTAGGATTGCAAAGAAAAGAGAAGAAGACTTACGAGAAGCAAGGGGGACGAGGGTAGACGGAGAAGAGTTGCAGAAAATGCGAGTCAGAGAAGGGATATCCGCTGGCGGTCCAAGAGTCTCGAATACTCGTCGAACTGTGCATTCGAAAGGACTGAAATTTCAAATCACAATAAATGCGAGACGCACGAATGAGGCGGGAAAGTGTAATGATGAACGAAAAGGTGTGCGCATCCTGACATCTATATTGGGGTACGCGAAGCCGCCTGACCTATTTTAACTTTTCCAATTCAAGACCAAACACGCCGATTAACTGCCGTCAATGGAGAGTTCGGGGGGCAATTGTGGGGGCCAAATATATGGAAAGGTCAGAAGGTGCGTACCATTGGAAGACTGATATTAATCGGCTATATCCTACGAGTGGGAAGCCGAATATAATATATGTGCCGAATCAGTGTAAATCCTTAGGGCCGAATAATAGAAAGGACAATGATTAAAAAGTAGGCCCTGGCCCCGAGGATCGAAAGGAACAGGTATAAATACAGGAACAATGGGTTGAGAAAGGTATGTAAGAATCACTTCACTTAACTTAGAAAAGAAGCTATCTTGAGTGTCTGAACTGATTTGTCCGTCGGAGTGCTAATTCCAGCACCCCCGACCGGAGTGTTTGTATCTTTTTAGGTGACTAGCTGAGCATCACTAGCGTCTCCTAGGATCTGAAGAGTATTTCCAAACCACTTCCCCACAAACTCAAACCTTCAATTTTCCACTCTTTTCCTTTGATATATACACTGAGTTTTAGAGTTTTAGAAAGGCTAAAAATCATGTTTTGAAGCTTCAAAAGTGGAGGGGTTAGCCAACCTTCCTTATTCTTGCTTACTAGCCTTAATTCTCTTCTTTATTGTTTAGCTTTTCAAGCTCTTTTCATGCATGTTCTACCTCTGTTTTTCATGTATTAAAGGCTGTTTTGAGGTTGTCCAAACCTTTTCAATTGGTTTATGCCTTGTTTAGCACATTTATGATCTCATAAGTTATCATATGTAACTTGTTGTTTGTTATATAGCTTTCTTTTACTCATTTCCATGTTTGAGAGTCTAAGTTTAATAATCAATCCATCATTTATCTCTTTCATACTTGAGAATGATTTCAACCAATTGAAGTTGTTGGAATCATGCAAGAAAAGTTCCCACTTAATGGCTTAATCTTTTCGAAGATTCATTGCCAACGGTGTGGTCTTTCTCTCATGTTTAGAGGAACCTCTTGTTTGAAATTACTTCTTGTTTAGAGAACTTTAACATTGCCATGGACAAATGAACTAAAGATTGGCAAGGCCTAATAAAATTGGTTTAAAACTTGGATCAACACACATAAAGAAAATGGCTTAAATTGCTTCAACTTGGCTGGACGTTATGCCAAGTTACTTGTGTCAAGAATCATCACATGTTAATTCATAGCATTTTGATGATTCTTGAAGCGTTGCAACCTTCCTTTTTGAGTTCATACTATGACAAGAGGAAGGGGTGGTCTTATTCTTTGCATTTTATTAACTTTTGTCCAAAATTGAATCTGAGATCATCAAGCAATCATATTGCTCATTGATGGTTTTGGAATCAATTCCAACCTATTCTTGAGGATTTCCCATTACAGAGAAGGAAAGAAGGGCAAAAAGAGCTTAAGAATGCTCTATCTGCACTGATTTCACCTCAAAACACAAAAACTGAGCTTTGCACCAAATTGATGCATGGTCGGTCATCTGTAGACCCAGCTGGCTTTCAGCGATGCATGGACGGCCCTTGGTATGTGGCCAACAGTGCAATTTTGTAGAAACAGAGGTAGTGGCTGAAGGTGAAACAGAGATGGCCTGAGCAGACAGAGTAGATTTCAGGCAATGCGCATGTAACCTTCATCCATCTTCCATTATGCTCTTATTAGATGCGATTAATTGTTTCATTAGTATTGTTATCATATTTGTGAATAAATTGTGTTGTAATATATAATTTGCCTAATTAATTGTAACTAATTAGTTTGTGCTGTAATATTTAATTAGCTTAGCCTAGTTAAATTCTTTATTAATTAGCTTAGATAGTTAGTTAATTATTCATTCAAGTGTTGTAATAATTAGTTAATTGTTTAGCTATTTATTCAAGTTTTGTAATAATTAGTTTAATTAGCTTGGTTAGCTTGTTTATTCATTCAAGCTCTCCTTCGTGAGAGCGTAATGTAATAATGTGTGTGTCTTCCAACCTCACGTCTTTCTCCCTTTTATTTACCCGCTTTTGATGGTTAGATTAAGGACATGTTTCAATTAGCATACCTTATACTTGCATCCATTCATCTTGTATTGCATGCACTGAGGCTCGGTTTATCATTCTAACTACATTGTCATTTAAATACTTCTTTGAATACGTGTTTAAAACGCATGTTATCAAAATCGATCCATATGCCATATTAGTAGCCGAGCCTATTAAAATGCATATTGCATGTGTTGCATTAGACATTTGACATAGTTAGGAATCATGCATATTTTTTTTAACTCATATTTTCTTAGCTTAGAGTACTAGGTGAGTTTTTAGTACTTTACCATACTTATATGAGTGTTAGGCATAATTCACCAGTCCAGTAGTCACCTTTTACTTCACTTGCGCCCAGTCAGGCTCAGTCTTCTACTTCTACTCCAGTAAGAGATTATTCGCCAGTTCTGATGGCACAACATCCTCCGGTCAGTATAGAAGACTTGCTTTGTCATCTTTAGCAAACCATTGAAACCATGCAGTGGGTATCCTATCACCTGGAATCATTGTTAATGCTCAAGCTGAGAACCAGGGCAACCCAGTTGACCCCATCCCACCACAGGATTCCAAGGCACCAATGTACCAAATTGAGGCGCTGTTTCAATTCGAAGTTGACCCCACTGCACTGAAGGTCAACAAGCTAGAAAAGCATTTCAAGCGGGCACAAAGTGTGAACTCAATCCCTGACATCGAGGATGGATATACCGATTCTGCAATAACTTTGCCAGACAGATTCAAGATGCCACATATTGACCGGTTTGATGGCTCTGCAGATCCCATGGTCCATCTGTGGTTATTCTCAGACATCCTACGGCCAATGGACCTTACCAGACTTCAAAAGCTGTCGCTTTTTGGCCGAACCTTGTTAGGGATAGCGATTATCTGGTATGCAAAGCTGGAAGGCTCTGTGAAACGAAGTTGGAAGGAAATGGCTGAGGCCATCATTGCACAGTACTCCTACAATACCCAAATCGAGGTCATAACCCAAGATCTTGAGGCAACCCGTCATGAGCCAAAGAAGGGCTTCTCAGACTTTGTGACCTGGTAGAAGGCCAAGGCTTCAATGATGACTACCAGGCCATCCGAGAAGGACCAAATCAGAATGGTGGTCTGCAATCTGCAAGAAAAATTACTATAGAAGATGATTGTCTTGCCGTTGTTCACATTCACTGAGCTCCACGAAATAGAAGTTCAGCTTGAAGATGCGATGAAACAGTGATAACCAATGAAAAGGAGCAGCCTAAGAGGCCTTTCACACGCAGTTCCAATGCAACCATTCAAATCTCTAATGGGAAGGTAGAGAAGCGCTTGAACACGTATCTTGACCAGAGTGTGAGATACCGTGATTGTTTGTTTGTGTCGGAGTCTTGCCGAGATGAAGTACTCCGAGAGTTTCACTATTCGCGCCTTACGGTGCATCCGGAGGCACAAAAATGTATCATGACCTTAGTCGCCAGTTTTGGTGGGGGGTATGAAAAGGGATGTGGCGGTGTTTGTATCGAAGTGTCTTACTTGTCAGCAAGAGGTCGAGCATCAGAGGCCAACGGGTTTGTTACAGCCCTTGCCTATTGCTGAGTGGAAGTGGGAGCGTGTCACGATGGATTTTGTTGTGGGCCTTTCAAGGACTCAACAGGGTAGTGATGCCATTTGGGTAGTAGTTGACCAGTTAACCAAGTCTGCACGCTTCGCCTGAGTGATTTAGTAGACCAACTTATCGGCTTGTATATAAGGGACATAGTGAGGTTGCATGGGATCCCTGTGAAGATTGTTTCAGATAGAGATCCGCATTTCATAGCTCGGTTGTGGCAGAGCTTGCAGAGTGCCTTGGGCACTTGATTGACCTTTAGCACCGTGTATCTTCCTCAGACTGATGGACAGTCCAAGCGTACCATTCAGATCCTTGAGGATATGCTCCGGAGTTGTGTCCTCGATTTTAAGGGTTCGTAGGAGAGGCACTTGCCCTTGGTAGAGTTTGCCTAAAACAATAGCTTCCAGTTGAGTATTGGTATGGCACCATTTGAGGCCTTATATGGCCAACCATGTAGATCCCCTGTGTGTTGGGCCGAGGTGGGTGATGCACCTTTGTTGGGCCCGAAATTGGTTCAGGAAACGACGAAGAAAGTTACACTTATCCGTAAGAGGTTGGTTACGGCCCAGAGTTGTCAGAAAAGTTATGCCAACCGTAGGAGGAGACCATTGTCTTTTGAGGTAGGGGATCATGTGTTCTTGAAAATATCGCCTAGGAGGGGTTTATGAGGTTTAGGAAGAGTAGAAAGTTGTCCGCTTGATTCATTGGGCCTTTTGAGATCCTTGAGCGAGTCGGAGAGGTTGCTTATCATTTGGCATTGCCGCCACAACTTTTCGGAGTCCTTGATGTGTTTCATATTAGCATGCTTTAGAAATATGAGCCGGATCCATCGCACGTATTGGATTGGACCAACTTAGAGGTAGACGAGGACATCTCGTATGAGGAGAGACCGGTGAGAGTCTTGGATACCCAGGATCAAGTCTTCCGAGACAAGACAATCCCCTTAGTAAAGGCATTGTGGAAACATCACAGGGTCGAGGAAGCGACTTGGGAGTGTGAATTAGAAGTCCGAGAAAAATATCCGAATTTGTTTGTGGGTGCCTGAACATGTATTGAGATTTTGATTATGTTAATGGAATGTAATAACATTGTGTATGTCTTAAATTATAAGAACATTGCAAATGTTATGGGAGTTTGGAATCATGAGTTCAATATAAACATTGTATATGTTTTAAGAATATGAAATATTGTGTATGTTGTATCACTTTTGGGAGCATTGTACATGCCGTATAAATTTTAGAAAAAGAACTTGGATTTTGATTAATCATTGTACATGATTTAGGAAAGTGTGAATTGTATATTCAGTATTAAGTTATTGTCTAAATTGTTGTTAAGAATAGATGACCCGTGAGTAGGTCATGGTGATAGAATTGAATGATTATTGTGGTCGTAATTAGTTTTAACTGTGTTTTAAAACTTAATTTGAAATTTCAGGGATGAAATTCTTTAAGGGAGGAAGGTTATAGCGATTCTAGTTTTGACCCGTCACTTGTGGTAGTCCAGACTCGGGTTTTTGGTTTTTGAATGTTGTTCATTGTCTTTTCCCCTTTATTTCTCCTTATAATTGGTTATTTGGACGTGTTGAGTGCTTTTGAAACAGGTTGGTAGCTTAGTTTTCGAACCTTGTGTTGCCTAGAATTTCAGTCCTCCGCTCGAGCGGCCTTTTCTGCACTTGAGCGTGATTTGCAAACTCTCAGTACTTTGCACATATGCAAAAGTACTGGAGGGATGTTTTTCACAGTCGAGTGGCGTTTCCTACGTTCGAGCGGGTGGGCGCTCGAGCGGCATTTCTTGCGCTTGAGTGGTTTGTCTGTTGTCTGCAAAAGTACTGGAGATGTGCGTTCTGTGCTCGAGCGGGCCTCCTCTTACGCTCGAGCTCAACAACTTATTGTGTCTGACGCTCGAGCGTCAACTCTTTCGTTCGATTGGATTGTGCGTATATCAGATCGTGAAAATGACTTTTTATATCACTTTTTCAGATCTTTTCTTCTAAAAACCCTAAAGTGAGACCTTCTCTCTAAAATACTCTCTCTTTATAACTTTTTCTCCTTGATCTGTTGATCTCTTTGCCCTAGTGTGCGTTAAACAGTTCAGACCCTTGATTTCTTTGATCTAGTCTCACGAGTGCAATGTGAAATATAGATAAGAGTCTAAATTTGGCAACTTTATAGAAAATCCATTTTATTACAAAATTATTGCCACAAATGGACTGCATCATCAGATCTCAGAGTCGCCACCTAATATTTATTTTGGGAAAATTAGGAAACCCATGACCCGTGCCAAGGCCACTGTTCGTCGTAACCAAGGATGCTTGGCTCGGAACCTTAGGTATGAAAGGGGAAGGTCATTAATTGAGCACCCCCGCTCACCCGATCAAAAGATTAGCTTTTACTAAACTATGATATGAATTTTATTTTCTTTATATGTTCATATTCTGATTATTTAATAAATTCTAAAATTTACTATGTGAAGCATACAAGTATAGACTATGTCATTCATTTTAGAACAATTTGATTTCATGTATTTTGAAAGAATATTGAATATGTACGTCCAAAATAAATTGAGTTTACAAACATGAAAAATCAACATTATTTCAAATTAAGCGACACAACCTTCATCCACTAGCATTCATACAGCTATATCAAGTAAGCAAGTAGTCATATGGTAGGATGCTCAAACATAATAAGAAAAACATACACAAACAGGATGCTAAAGCATAACAACTTACAAATTTATCGACATCTCATGAACAGCTACAAAACAAAATTAGTAAAATATGCATGATCTTATATACAAAGTTCTAATGCAATTCACTCATGAGATGCAACTAAAGATTCGGCTTCTAAGATATGACATGTGAATCATCTCAAAAACATGAAGTAACACACATAATCACATAGGAATTGATTAAATCCACAAATGCAAACTTAGCCAAATCAAGATGCATGAAACATGGATGCAAAGCATGGATATAATGAAAACAAAATATGATGCATGTTCGCAAATAAAGAAAGCAAGTAAAAGAATGGGATAGACAGAAGTTAGGCGCAGAATTATTACAACATTTTAAATATTACAAATCTAAGGGAGATGAATAATCTTACAAAACAATATAAAAAAAATCCTCACAAACATTCAAAATAAATTAAACATAACAAAATAGCAACTTCAAGCGCCTCAAAGACCATTGGAGGTTTATCTTCTCCACATCGGAAGACTGCCTGGTTTTAGCTAGAGGTCGCGGGTACGGTCATGAAGGTCACGGGCATGATGGTGTACTTTTAGGTAGCTACCCAACCAACTAACGGGTTGGGTAGCTCGGTTGGCTCGGCCAAACTCTATTTTCTTAGATTTCCACAACAAAAACATAACTAAAAACAATATATATAGGAGTCTCAACTCACCACTTTCAATTAGATTACAACAATATATAATATAACAAGAAATCAAAGCAAAAGAGAGAAATAAGTAAGAACTGCAATGGGTTCAATATGACGTCCGATTGAACCCAACACAATTTTATTATCTTGTGCCTCTTTTAGTCCAATTTTATTAGCCCTTTTTATTACCTTTCCATTCTTAATCATTTTGTCTGAAAGTGATAATTACATCTACTAATGAAGAGAAGCGTCAAACAAAAGTTTGTTGTTGGCATGAGAAAGAGATGTAATGCCCTAGTAATGAACATCTGAAGAGATTAAATCATTTAGCACGAAAAGTCTTTTTTTTATGCTAAAAACATAACTAAAAACAATATATATGGAACTCTCAACTCATCACTTTCAATTAGATTACAACGATATATAATATGACAAGAAATCAAAACAAAAGAGCAAAATAAGTAAGAAATGCAAGAAAATGAAATAAATTGAAAATTCACCTCCTCAAGAAAGGATGAACTTCATGATTTTCAAACTTCCTTTTGATCATCCTCGTGTATATGAATTATGTTCTCAATTCTCAATTTGAAAGCTTGGAATTCTTGTTAGAATGGTGGCTTGAGGTGTATGTGGTGAAAAATGATTATCTCTCTCGTTTTTGTTCACTTTTACCAACACCCACCATTCCTCTTGATCGAAGCTACTGAAATTCAAGTACTTCTGAATTTTTGGAGGAGTTTTGGGTGTACAAATGATGGAATTTCAGTTTATATAGAAGGTATGGGGTGTATATGGAAGATAAGAATGTTTTTAGCTCAAAGACTCAACTTTTCTCTCTTTTTTCACTTTTTTCTCTAGCTCAAATGTTCTCTCCTTTCTCTATCCCCTTGCTTCTCTCAACAATCTGATGTATACATATAGGCTAAGCAAGTGGAGAAATGGTGGAAGATAAGGTGGAAGACAAAAGGAAGATAATGGAGCTAATGGGAGACAAAAGTGGAGCTTTATCTCTAATGGATTAAGCACTAGATAATGGAGGCTAAGTGTATATGAATTTGGTGATGAATATATCAGAAAATTGGTCAACATGGTGTCCCAAAAAAAAAAAACGATTTTGATGTTTCGGATAGGGTCAACAAAATCTGCTCTTAAGCCCAACTTCAAACGGCCATATCTCCCTTATCTGGGCTCGATTTTAGGTTATTATTAGGTCTAAATTGAAGCTCCAGAAGTTTACTTTCCAATGGTCATAGCCTCACATCTAAATTCCAAATGTACAAAGAGATATGCCTAATTTAGTGAAGGTTGTTCATTTCCCTCAGGGTAGGTTAACAGAATCTACTCTTAAGCCCAACTTCAAAAGGGCATATCTCCATTATCCGAACTCGGTTTTAGGTGATTCTTGGGTCTAAATTGAAGCTCTAGAAGTATAATTTCCAATGGTGGTGGCATCACATCCAAATTCCAAGTGTATAAAGAGATATGTCTAATTTAGTGAAATCTGTTCATTTCCTTCTTAACGATTTGATGCCTATCCTTTTCCTAAACTAGTTTTCTTCCATCCCTCCTATTTCCTTCAAATCTAAACCTATAAAGAATATGTTTTTATATATTTTTCAAAGAGTTCACCTCCCTTTCATTTATTTCCACTTTGTCTTTACTCGATTTACTGAAAAGTGCAATATTTTAATTGAAATGGGAGCCCTGGAACATCGTAGAAACATTTGGAAAAATGTTTTGAAAATAGGGTTTTAAGGTCTAAAATAGTTTAGCAAAAAATGTGTGAAGGTTGGGATTAAAGCTCAAATTCTATTTTTCTTGTTAAGGATTCTGTGAGAAACACATTTTGATTGTCATCATCGGGTAATCAACAGAAAATGCCCAAGTCTTAGGGCCGGCCAAAATGGGGTTTCTATAGTTGCCCCTCTTTGACAGAGTTCGAAGTCATGAAATGATGATGTGAGTGAATGTCAAAGCCTGAAGATGACGCTTTTGACAAGGCCGTAAGACTTGGGTAAACAAACAATATGCAATACAAGTAGTTGAACCTAAACGTTGCCTACGTATCCCTTTGCAAGGAATCAAACCAGCGTAGTTCAAGGGCAAGATGCCAATGATATATAGAAAGATTTTGGGAACTGAGGAAAGATGGTGTGAACACCAGGCGCACTTGATGTTTTTAACCGAGTAAATCAACAACCTAACGTGTCTCATGCAAAAGGAGGAAAGATGGTGTGAACACCAGGCGCACCTGATGTTTTTAACCGAGTAAATCAACAACCTAACGCGTCTCACATGAAAAGAGGAAAGATGGTGTGAACACCAGGTGCACCTGATGTTTTTAACCGCGTAAATCAACAACCTAACACATCTCATGCGAAAGGAGGAAAGATATGTGAACACCAGGGGCACCTGATGTTTTTAACCAAGTGAATCAACAACCTAACGCATCTCATGCAAAAGGAGAAAAGATGGTGTCAACACCAGGCGCACTTGATGTTTTTAACCAAGTAAATCAACAATCTAATACGTCTCACGTGAAAGGAGTAAATATGGTGTGAACATCAGGCGCATCTGATGTTTTTAACCGCGTAAATCAACAACCTAACGCGTCTCATGTGAAATGAGGAAAGATGGTGCGAACACCAGGCGCACCTGATGTTTTTAACCAAGTGAATCAACAACCTAATGTGTCTCACGCGAAAGGAGGAAAGATGGTGTGATCATCAGGTGCACCTGATGTTTTTAACCGAGTAAATCAACAACCTAACGCATCTCACGCGAAAGGAGGAAAGATGGTGTGAACACCAAGCGCACCTGATGTTTTTTACCAAGTGAATAAACAACCTAACGCGTCTCACGCGAAAGGAGAAGAGATGGTGTGAACACCACATTTCTCTTGAAAGGAGTGAATATAAATTCGAAGTCCAAACGCTTCTCACATGAGTGGAAGAAGGTAAATAGAATGATTTCTCTCTCTCTCTCTTTTTTTCTTTTGTTTTCAAAAATCAAAATTATTATATATATATATTTTGTATAAATACTAAATATCGTATACATATACACACCATATACATAATACAAATACGTATACAGGCACGCACAGGCAAGCTATATACACATACGAAGACACACACACATATGAACAAAAACACATACTCTATACACATATTCATGTACAGACAAAATACATACATATATGTACATACGGTATACATATACACATTCGGGGAATATTCCATTACCGATAAGGACTATTCCATTTGCTAACATTAGCGAGGAATATTCCTTTACTGATAAGGAATATTCCGTTTGTTGACGCCAGCGTACGCAAAACACGCTAAAATAAGGAAAAAAAACACAAATGCATTGATACGAGGGTTTGAACCCCCAATCTCAAGCTCAACCTCCCAGTCCTTAACCGACGAACCAGACCACTTAACTAAGCCACTTTTGTGACAAAATATTCAAACAAAGATATCTAATACATAGATATACTATATATATATACACATACGCATGCAACTCTCCCGCCTCTCCTGTTTTTGTCTCTCTTCTCTCTCTCTTTGAATGCCGTGCCTGACATGTGGCTTCAACTTCTGCATTAGCCAGCTGACAAAACTATACCCTCCCCAATTTTTTGTAACAATTGCCTCGACTGTCTCTCCCTCTTTGTCTTCTTCTTTTCCGTCTTCTTCTTAATCACTGCTTGAGAGAGAGAGAGAGAGAGAGAGAGAGAGAGAGCAGAGAGACTAAGCGGAGGAGAAAGGCTACCAAAACTCAGTCTGCTCTCTGCTATTACTTTACAACTCCTTTCTTTTACACCTCTCTCCTCTAACACATGGCCTCGTCCCATCCCCTCACTCTTTTTCCAAACCTTAATGATCCCATAAGCTCTCCTAGACAAAGTGCCTCTGTTCTTCCTACTCTTCTTAACTTTCCTACGTTGTCAGTTGAGCAAATAATGGCAGCTCAATCAGACATTGAAGCCAACCACTACACACTAAAGTCCTGTATGGAGACAGTGGTTCCGGTCTCCAATTTGTCTCACCAACTGCAGAACAAGACAAGTGAGGTACACCGGTTAAACGCCTAACTTTTTATGCTCTAACGCATATACAAGGATGCACGAACAGAGATTAGTGCACTGAAGGCAGAGAATAAAGAGTTGAAATGGTAGGCCACCTTTATGGCCCAATTCGGAGTTCCGTCGTACTCTGCCTTTGATGGTCGGCGGGGAGTCAACTTTCTCGACGGTTTTGTAAGCACTGAGGCAGGGTCTACAAGGATCTCCCAAGACAAAATCAAGATGAAGAGATCGGCGAGAGAGTTGAGAAAGTGAGGTCGGCGTGTGGCCTTCATCGGGAAAGAAAACAAATCCCTCTTTCTTTTTTTCTTTTTTTGTTATTTTTGTTATTTTTTTGTTGTTGTTGTTGTTTTTTTTTTTTTTTTTTTGTATATATGTTTGTACAAATTTGATTGGGGTTAATCCCTAGCATTAATAAAATGAGTTTGTTTTGTAAATCTGAATGGCATGAATGACATAACACTGAGCATAAAAAAAATTTTGTTTTGAGTTTTGAACTTGAAAATGGCTGCATTTTAATGAATTCTAAACTGAATATTGAGCCTATCACTGACCAAAACACAAAATACAACTCAATGAAAGGAAAAAAAGCAAAAACCATCCCAAACACACCCCTTTATGCTTGCAGGAATAAAATGGACACAAAACAAAGCAACACCGCTCGACTGACTGACAGAAAAGCATCGTCAACGAGAACGAGCAAAAACCATCCCAAACACACCTTTTTATGCTTTCCGAAATAAAATGGACACAAAACAAAACATCACAGGTCGACCGCCCGACGGAAAAGCATCGTCGGCGACAACTACTGTGCATTTTCTAGCAATTGCTTGATTAAAGTAACAAGAATTCGAAGTGTGGGTAAAGGACAAAAACCTGACTTGACTGTGCTCCTAGTTCATCGCTTTAACCTTTTCTTTTGATTTTTTGATGTAAAAGCAACTTTGATTTAACTAGAGAGTTGGAGAATGTACTCGTATTTGAAATCAGTGAAATTAAAGTTGTGAGTATTGAAAGTTTTCCTTTTTTTATCTAGAGAATGGTCTGTGTTGTAAAAGGTAAAATTTTGAGAAAAATCAACCTTATTAAAACTTTTCAAAGCAATTTTCAGAAATAGTCACTACTTGACACCCACAGAATCAGTCCTTAAGATGTACAACCCCAAATCAGGAGACCATAACTACTCACAACTACATTTAGCATCATTGCTTTATCTTATAACTGGCACTCCTACCAAATGGAGATAACACAACCAAGCACAGAAGATGGAAAAAGATGGACCTATCAAACAGGATGGATAGGACAGTTGAGTTGAAGATGGTTATGGCTAAACTTCGGGATGAAGTTGCCTACGTATCCCAAATATGGGAATCAGGCCTTACGTAGTTTGGTTCGGGTTCACTCGAGTATTAACTCTCTCCTTTTGCACTCTAACTTTTGCCAAAGCCACCCTCTAGGGTTTTCGACCTTGCGAGCTTAGTTTTTCTTTATTTCTAATTTTTCATGCTCTAATTTTTGCCTAGATTGCCCTTTCAGGTTTTCGGCCTAACGAGCCTTTCAAGGATAGTATTTCTTTAATTTTTCCATGTTGATCGACTGTGAGAACTCGAAGCCATCTAAATCCATAAGAATAATCGCTCCTCCCAACCAGATGGTTTTGATGATATAAGGACCAGTCCAATTGGGTCTAAACTTGCCCTTAGGGTCATGGATGGGAGCTCGGTTGTCCTTGAGCACCATATCTCCTTTTTTGAGATTTCTGGACTTAACTTTCTTGTTGAAGGCCCTGGCAATTCTGCACTGATACCCTTGGATGTGATATAATGCCTTCAACCTCCTCTCGTCAAACAACATCAATTCTTCGAACCTACTTTGCTGCCAATCCGCTTCTGTTACTTGACACTCAGCCATAATTCTCAACGATGGTACTTCAATCTCAATCAGCAAAACAACCTCCATCCCATACACTAGAGAATAGGGGGTTGCCCCTGTAGATATTCTAATCGACGTTCTGTAACCCCAGAGTGCAAATGGTAGTTTATCCGGCCAATCCTTGTAAGTCTCAACCATCTTCCGCAGGATGTTCTTAACATTCTTGTTAGTGGCTTCAGCAGCTCCGTTGGTCTGTGGTCTATAAGTTGATGACTTATGAAAAGCCACGTTGTATTTCTCGAGCAAATTGATCACCTCTTTCTTGAAGTGCGAACCGTTGTCTGAAATGATCTCGTTTGGTACCCCATACTTGCAGATGATGTTGTTTCTGATAAATTTGGCCACATGCGACGCCTTCAACACAGAATAAGACTAAGCTTCCACCCACTTAGTGAAATAGTCGATCGCCACCAAAATAAACTCATGCCCATTCAAACCCTTTGGTGAGACTGCCCCAATGATATCAATTCCCCAAACTGAGAAAGGCCATGGCGAAGTCATGTTGTAAAGTTTTGACGGCGGGATGTTTATACGATTGGCATGAATTTGACATTTATGGCATCGCCGAACAAAGTTAATACAATCCTCCTCCATAGTTGACCAATAATAGCCTTATCTGAGGATCTTCTTGGCCAGCATCACACCATTCATGTGTGCTCCACACTCTCCTCCATGAATGGCCTCCATGAGACACTTCGACTCCTCTTCTTCAATGCAGAGCTTGTGTATTCCAAGATGGCCTCTCTTATACAACTTGTTTTCGCAAATGATGAATTGGACGGCCAAATGCTGTATTCCCCTTTTATCTTTAGCATTTGCCCTTAGTGGATACGTATCCTTCTCTAAGAAATTCCAAATGTCGTAATACTAGGGGTTCTTGTCATGAACCTCATCTATCGCGGCAATGGTCTCATAAGCAGGTGTATACTTCTGTTCAATGATGATTGGACACATCTTCACTCCTAGCGGGATGTCTACCATTGAAGATAGAGTTGTTAATGCATCAGCAAACCGGTTGTTCTCTCTTAGCAGATGTGTGAATGTTAGTTTTTCAAACCTCGAAATGAGAACATCCAGGGTTTGATGATAAACCTTCATGTTCTCTTCCTTGACCTTCCAATTCCCATTGGCTTGAGAAATAACTAGGTTCGAGTCTCCAATGACGTACAACCTTATTGCCCCTAGTTCTAGGGCAACTTCTAATCCAGCGATACATGCCTTGTATTCTGTTTCATTATTGGACACTTTGAACCGGAGTTTGAAAGCTAGGGGTATATGGGAGTCATCAGGTGATATTAGTAACACGATTATCCCATAACTGTACTGATTAGATGCTCTGTCAAAGTACATTGTCCATGTTTCCTTTTCTATTTGTAGAATGTCCTCATCTACAAGAAGATACTCTACTGCTCCATCTCCTTCTACTGAGTAGTCTGCCAAAAATTCTGCTACGGCTCTCCCTTTGACAGATTTGCGTGTGACATACTTAAGGTCAAACTCAGAGAGAAGGAGTAACCAACGAGCTAGCCTACCTGTAAATTCCAGTTTCTCAAAGAGATATTTGATGGGATCTAATCTCGAAACCAGAATTACGGAGTAAGCTAACAAGTAGTGCCTCAACTTCCTCGTTGCCCATACCAAAGCTAAAAAAGCTTTCTCGAGGGGAGTGTAATGGGTCTCGTAATCCAGCATCTTCTTGCTTGGATAGTAGATGGCATTTTCCACTTTAGCTTCTGATTCTTAAGCTAGCATGCACCCCATAGTTGAATCTATTACTGATAGGTACAAGATCAACGGCTTTCCGAGTTCAGATGGCAACAATGCAGGTGAATTCTGTAAGTATTGCTTGACCTATTCAAAGATAAACTGACAATGATCATTCCATTAGAACTTTTTCCCTTTTTTCAGGAGACCAAACAGTGGTTCACAAGTCAAGGTTAATTTTGAGATAAACCGTCTTATGAATTGCACTTTACCCAAAAAAACCGTGCACCTCCTTTTCGGTCCTTGGTGGTGGCATTTCTAAGATGGCCTTAATTTTGGAAGAATCTACTTCAATTTCCCTCTGTGTGATCAGAAACCCCTATATTTTCCCTGTAGTCATACCAAAGGTGCATTTTTGTTGGTTCAATCTCAATCTGTACTCTGATCCGTTCAAAGAATTTTTCCGGTGTGGCGTAGTGACCTTTTCGCTCCTTGGACTTGACAATCATGTCGTCTACATACACCTCAACTTCTTTATGGATCATGTCGTGCAAGATTGTGGTCACAACCCTATCATATATAGCCCTAGCGTTTTTCAACCCAAAAGGCATAATCCTATAGCAGTAAGTACCCCACAACATAGTGAAAGCAGTCTTCTCTCTGTCCTCTAGTGCCATCAAAATCTGGTTATACCCGGAGAACCCATCCATAAACGAAAGTAACGCATGGCCTGCGGTAAAGTTCACAAGTTCATCGATATGTAGCAATGGAAAGTCATCCTTCGAACTAGCTCTGTTCAAATCCTAGAAGTTGACGCAAACCTTGATTCTGCCATCTTCTTTCAGAACCGGGACGATATTAGCTAGCCAAGTCAAGTACTCAGACACCATCAAGAAACCCACATCAATCTGTTTGGTGACCTCCTTTTTAATCTTCACGCCCAGTTTGGACTAATTCTGTAGAGTTTCTGTTTAAGTGGTCGGGCCTCAGGGTCAAGGGGGATCCAGTGCTATACAATCTCAAGATTGATTCCAGGCATGTCTTCGTAGGACCATGCGAAAACATCTTTGAAATCTTTTAATAAAGCAATTAAACGCGCGTACTTCTCTGAAGACAATTTGGACCCGATCTGGACCAAGCGGGGATCCTCCTTAGTACCCACATTAATTGCAATGATTTCATCTATGCAGGGCTTAACATGTCTCTCCTTCTCTCAGCCAACCAAATTTGTCAAAGCTTAAGGAATTTCTTCTTCTTTGTTTAAGTCAAAATTTTGACAATCAAGATTAGTGCAACAAACTAAAGGCATGGAGAAGTAAGTGAAATCCACTGCATTCTCACTAGCAAAGTCTGGGTCCTCTGTTACAATTGGCTCAAAAGAAAAACTAAAAGAAGACCTCGACAGGACTTCGGAACCTGGATTACCACCCCCAAAAGTACTAGACTCGGACTCCTTAGAAGAAATCAAATTTGATCCCGACTCAACAGGCTCGGTGGAATCGAATTCAGACTCATTATCCAGTTCAAAACTGCCAATGGTGCCTTTCTCAAACTGCCAAACTAGGAGTGGAGCCTTAAACGCGTCCACAATGAGACTAGAGTAATCTACTGCCGGTTTATCCCTGATCATAGAGATAGTAATACTATCCCCCAAGTTAATGGACTCAGCCCCAGTATTAAAATCCATTAGTAGGTCAACCAGTGCCATCTCTAGCAACTCCTCTTCGTCGATGTCCAAGCTTGCAATCCTGCCTTTCTCTGTATTGATGCGTAGGTCAATTTGTTCATCTTCATCTTCTGATAAATGGTGCCCGAAGAAGATCTCAAATCTTGGATACCTTGTCTTTGTTTCCCGGTCGACCCATGGCTCTAGAAATCCACAGAATGGGAAATCTTCCATTGGCGGACAAAGCGTCCGTTCAAGGTTCCCCGAATCGGCTTGTAGACTAGTTCATATTTCCTCCCAGCCTTTTTTGCTTTTAGTCTCCCTCTCAACTCATCCCGCCTTTTCTTCTAGTCTTCGACAGTAGGCTTATACCCTAGCCTGAAAGCATAGGGGTTGTGACTTATTTCTCTGGCAACAGTACCTCCTTGCCTGCCACTCTTACCCAGTTTTGATCTAGGAATATGCCCTTGTTTGTTCATCATGTAAATGGACTGGGCACTCGCATAGTTCCCATCATCCTCTGCCATGATATTGAACCAGTCGGGCCTCTGCCAAGGAAAAGCTGGAGAGGAACACGTCTTCTTCTCTATGTATGATTTCTAACAGAGGTATGGTAGTTCCCTAGGGATGATGGATCGTAGAATTGCAGTAGATAGTAGCGATCCTACCTTTAAATGGATACTTTACCATGGTGAACTATTGATGATACTGCCTTTATCTGATGCAGCCAAGGCCTTCCCAAGAGTAGGTTGAATGTTATCGGTATGTCCATAACATGGAATTCAACCTTATATTCAGACGGTTCGATTAGTATCTGGCTCTTAAAGGTCCCCATGACTTCTCGGCTGGTGTTGTCATAGGCTCAAACAATTTGGGTTGTAAGCGTGAAGTTAGCTGGCTTCGAGCCTATGGCGTAAGCGGTCCTTGACGGACATACGTTAATTGTCGAGCTGGTATCCACTAGTACCACCGGGATCCACTTCTTCTGACTCTCTAGAGTCACATACAGGGGTCTTTTGTGGTTCTCACCCTCAGGTGGCAACTCTTTATCTGTAAAAGATATCATTGGAGTAATGTCCCCAGATATGACCAAAGACACCAGTTGGTCAATGGTGATGTCGATAGGCAGCTTTGTTCTGTTCATTGCCTATAGCAGTGCCTGTCTATGCTCCCGGGAAGCCATCAGCAACCCCCAGATTGATATGTCTGCCTGAATCTTCTTGAGATGTTTCAAGACCATTTGTTCCTCTACATCCTTCTCTCTTGATTTCTCAACCTCTTTCCGAAAGGATTCTGTCTAATCTAAAGTCGGGGGTTTGAAATACCGACCACTTTGGGTCATGTGGTTAATCTCATTAGTATACCACGTATTATCAAGGGTATTAGCTTTCCACCCTTCGTCAGTATACGTATGGCTCAAATCGTTGTCTTCCCACCACTCCCCCGCAGCCATTGCCAAGCCATTATCGGGCTCTACTCGGATCACGTTCACATCAATCTCTTCACTGGCATACCACTCCTCCCCTATAGTTGATTCAATCTCTTCCTTTCGATACCCTCCCCTATAGTTGATTCAATCTCTTTCTTTCAATTTTGTCGGAGTTTCTTTGGCATCTTTCCCTTATCACCAGCCTTTCACACGGGCTTCTCTATAGTTTGGACATTGGCCACTGCTGTCTTGGTCCCTTCTTTTCATTTTCCCTTTCCCTGCTCTAAGGCTATCTTCCTCTGGATTTTTTCTATTCTTTCACGTTGGAATTATTCCAACTCTCGTTCTTTGTCAGTTATAGGCATGGCCTCAGTTATAGGTGCAACCTCAATATTGCTGCTATCACTAACTTCCTCTCAGTTCATAACCTCCTTTGCCTGCTCCTCCATATCTGATTCCTCTTCACTTAACCACCCATTGCTAGTTTCGAGTTGGCTTGGATCTCACCACCTAATTAGTACACTGCTCACCTCCTCTTCTTCAAAGAAGTAAAGGTTCTCCATATCTTCCTTCACGTCGGCCAGGTCCTCTTCTAATTCTACTAAGTCATCAAGGCCTTGTTCAGGCTAATCATTCTAATTTTGCCCTAGCCCATTTTGCCCAATGGCATTGATGTTGAGAAAGTTGGGCAGTATGACTACATGGTTTGGCTAGTCAACAACCACAATGTATAGGATGGGGTCGTATTCCTCTGTAAGGGAGGCCCCTTGCTCTATAACTTGGGTATCAGACAACCCCTTCTCTAGTGCATTCCTCTTCTCCTCTGCTTGCACCACCACAAGCCTTGGTTGGGTTTTGGGTGTTATGTCCATCATGCACATGTCCATGCTTTCCAGAATAACCACCTTTGGTTTAGGTAGGTAAGATGGGGTAATATATGCATTGGGGTTAAAGGTAGGCGGTAATGTATGGATTAGGTTGATGTTTTTGGGTGGTGGGACTCGGTTGTGGGCAAGAAGTAGGTTGGTGGTTACATTGGGTTTTGTGGGTGGAGTTGAGGGTGGAGAAATAATTTATTGTCGATGAGATCCTGGATCTCATGGCATAGGCAATAGCAACAATCTGTAGGGTGACTGTGCTGTTGGTGGAAGATACAGTATAGGGTGGGGCCGTGTCTAGGTGGAAGTGGGTCGAGGAGAGGTCGAGGGTCGAGGGGTTTGACGTGTCCCTTTTCTATTAACAGGTTGAGAGCACGAGTCAGGTTCATGTAGAGGGGGGTAAAGGTTCTTTGGTTTCGGTTTAGGCCGATAGGTTGTGAAGTTGTACCAGCAAAATGATCAACTATGTTAGTTACTGTGGTGACGGTGCTAATTTCTGTGGGCCGAGGAATAGTGTTACTACTAGCATTGGTACTCCTAGTGAATGACCTCTTCGTAGGTTCACTGGTTCTTTGGATGAGGCCTTTTCTTAATGCACTTTCAATCTAGACCCCTAACTCGTGTAGAGAAGAAAATGTAGACAACGGTGCTACTATCATTCACTGTAGCATATCCGACTCAAGGTTCTGAACCACTAACCGTACTTGCTCCCTTTCGGATGGCCTATTCGTCATCCTAGCTGTTTTTGCCCTCCATCTGGCGACAAAGTCGGGTTCCTTGGGGTTCTAGGTAGTAGCTTCTAACTCACTGATGGTTACTTCTATCTATGAATATTGGTTGACAAACCCCTCAGATAGTTTGTCACAATTCTACTTAGTAGAATCTTCCAGCTTAGTGTACCATATAGCTGCCACATCCGATAGAGTTCTCTCGAACAAAGATAGTTTCTGGGCCCGAGTTAGGCCCATTGGCCTCAAAACATTTGAAAACAGGCAAACATGAACAATGGTGCCCCCACTACCATCAAATCTATCAATGTAAGGCATTTTGAATTTTTTCGGTAGTCGGACCGAAGCCTTGGCATAACTGTCTTCAATACCCGAAATGGAATTGAAGCCTTGGGATTTTTTAAATGCTTTCTCTAGCCTGGCAATTTTGATCATAGTTGGATCAATATCGTTGATGTCAAAGGGAAGAAGTCCTCCATGGGGTTGCTCCAAAGGCCTGCAAACTGGAGCTTATGCAAACATCTCCTGAGGATCTGAAGCCTGAGGAGTTTCAACTGGTGGAGGTAGATCAAGATTCGGCTCGGTGGCTAGGACCGGATGTATAGTAGATGGCAAGGCCCCAGATAGGCATCGTAAGTTAGCCATAGTTTCTTCTTGTGTGGCCATTCTTTGATTCAAGGTATCGATGGTTTTTTGGAAAGCTACTATCATAGTAGTAACCTCTTCTGCACTCTGAGCCATTACAAGTCTAGGAGAATTGGGTGCTAGTGAGCTGAGTGGGTGGGGACGAACAATTGTTTGTTGAGTGCTCTGTGCTAGTGTTGATAACTGTTTGTCCCTTCTTCGGCGAGCAATCGGTGGAAGAGAGACTAACACTGGTTGACCACCAACAAGGTCTTGAGTTTTGAAAAGTCTGCCGGAACGAGTCCACACAACTTGGGGGATATCAGGTCTATCTGAAGCTATGTTTGCAAACTACCTCGCAAAAATAATGGGATGCTTAATCAGAATTTTAGCAGCATTTCGACTCAACTGATCACTGACTACTGCTAACTCATGCTAACACACTGAACTCAACCTCACAAACTAAAATGCCTGGACCACATATCTGAATTTGAGATTTCCTATACAGATCCCATACATTGCACATAGCAAGAAAGAGAACAAACGCCCCTATGGGGGGTAGGGTTACCATGTCCTAGCTTTTGAAATGATCTAGGGTACACTATTCAAACAAGTGGCATCATACATCCTAGAACTGGGAGAGCGTCCTATCCTAATTTTGAAAAGTACTATAGCTTATTATATGTATAAGGTTAGCTCTATTTTAGGAGTTGAAGTCAAGGTGACATTACCAAAGAGTCCTTTCGGTTATAACCAATGAAGATCCTAGGAAATCAGAAGAATCAATATAGCCTCTCTTCAAAGTCTAAGAACCTTCAGATCTCAAAAGGTTATAACACAAGGCCTCCAAAGCAACATAGAGATAGGTGCAGTGTCACAAAAAGTGTGCCTGTGCTCCCACCAGTATCTGGGTAACACAAGGACTTTAAGTGCACCAATGCATCCAATGCAATAAACAAATAATTTGAAAATAAAAGTCATATCATAGAGTTCGAGTCAAGGTTTCATAAGTCCCTAGCAATATCGCCAGAAACTGTAACATGTCGGGGGGACCCATGCGCGTTAAACAGTTCGGAACCTCGATTTCTTTGATCTAGTCTCATGAGTGCAATGTGAAACATAGATGAGAGTCCAGATTTGGCAACTTTATAGAAAATCCATTTTATTACAAAATTATTGCCACAAATGGACTGCATCATCAAATCTCAGAGTCACCACCTAATATTTATTTTGGAAAATTAGGAAACCCGTGACTCATGCCAAGGCCACTGTTCGTCGTAACCAATGATGCTTGGCTCGGAACCTTAGGTACGAAGGGGGAAGATCATTAATTGAGCACCCCCGTTCACCCGATCAAAAGATTGACCTTTACACAACTATGATATGAATTTTATTTTCTTTATTTGTTTATGTTCTGATTATTTAATAAATCCTAAAATTTACTGTGTGAACATACAAGTATAAACTATGTCATTCATTTTGGAACAATTTGATTTCATGTATTTTGAAAGAATTTTGAAGATGTACAACCTAAATAAGTTGAGTTTACAAACATGAAAAATCAACATCATTCCAAATTAAGCGATACAACCTTCATTCACTAGCATTCATACAGTTATATCAAGTAAACAAGTAGCCACATGGTAGCATGCTCAAACATAATAAGAAAAACATACACAAACTGGATGCTAAAGCATAATAACTTACATATATACCAACGTCCTACGAACAGCTACAAAACAAAATTAGTAAAGTATACATGATCTTATATACAATGTCCTAATGCAATTCACTCATGAGATAGAACTAAAGATTCGGCTTCTAAGATATGACATATGAATCATTTCAAAAACATGAAGTAGCACACATAATCACATAGGAATTGATTAAATCCACCAATGCAAACTTAACCAAATCAAGATGCATGAAACATGGATGCAAAGCATGGATATAATGAAAACAAAATATGATACATGTTCACAAATAAAGAAAGCAAGTAAAAGAATGGGATAGAAAGAACCGGGAAGGGGAATTATTACAACATTTTAAATATTATAAATCCGAGGGAGATGAATAATCTTACAACACAATATAAAAAAAAAATTCTCATAAACACTCAAAATAAATTAAACATAACAAAATAGCAACTTCAAGTGCCTCAAAGACCATCGGAGGTTGATCTGCTCCACCTCGGAAGGCTGTCCGGTTTTGCCTAGAGGTCGCGGGTACGGCCATGAAGGTCACAGGTGTGATGGTGTACTTTTAGGTGGCTACCTGACCACCTAACGAGCTGGGTAGCTCGGTAGGCTTGGCCAAACTCTATTTTCTTAGATTTTCACAACAAAAACAGAACTAAAAACAATATATATGGGAGTCTCAACTTACCACTTTCAATTAGATTACAACAATATATAATATAACAAGAAATCAAAGCAAAAGAGAGAAATAAGTAAAAACTGCAATGGGTTCAATATGACGTCTGATTGAACCCAACTCAATTTTATTATCTTATACCTCTTTTAGTCCAATTTTATTAACCCTTTTTATTATCTTTCCATTCTTAATCATTTTGTTTGAAAGTGATAATTACATCCACTAATGAAGAGAAGCGTCAAACAAAAAGTTTGTTCTTGGCATGAGAAAGAGATGTAATGCCCTAATAATGAACGTCCGAAGAGATTAAACCATTTACAATGAAAGGTCTTTTTCTTATGCTAAAAACAAAACTAAAAACAATATATATGGGACTCTCAACTCGCTACTTTCAATTAGATTACAACAGTATATAATATAATAAGAAATCAAAGCAAAAGAGCAAAATGAGTAAGAAATTGAAGAAAATGAAATAAATTGAAAATTTACCTCTTCAAGAAAGGATGAACTTCATGATTTCCAAACTTCCTTTTGATCAACCTCAAGTATATGAATTATGTTCTCAATCCTCAATTTGAAAGCTTGGAATTCTTGCTAGAATGGTGGCTTGGAGGTATATGTGGTGAAAAGTGATTATTTCTTTTGTTTTTGTTCACTTTTACCAACACCCACCCTTCCTCTTGATCGAAGCTACTAAAATTCAAGTATTTCAGAATTTTTGGAGGAGTTTTGGGTGTAAAAAAGATGGAATTTCAGTTTGTATGGAAGGTATGGGGTGTATATGGAAGATAGGAATGTTTTTAGCTCAAAGACTCAACTTTTCTCTCTTTTTTCACTCTTTTCTCTAGCTCAAATGTTCTCTCCTTTCTCTATCCCCTTCCTCCTTTCAACAATCTGGTGTATACATATAGGCTTAGTAAGTGAAGAAATGGTGGAAGACAAAGTGAAAGACAAAAGAAAGATAATGGAGCTAATAGAGCACTAATGGAGCTAATGGTAGACAAAAGTGGAGCCTTATTCTAATGGAGGCTGAGTGTATATGCATTTGGTGATGAATATATCAGAAAATATGTCAATGAGATGTCCCAACCGAACCAAAACCAAAAAAAAAAAAAAATGGGTCTGATACTGTTTCGGGTAGAGTCAACAAAATCTAGTCTCTCTTATCCGGGCTTGGTTTTAGATTATTATTGGGTCTAAATTGACGCCCCAGAAGTCTAATTTCCAATGGTGGCGGACTCACATCTAAATTCCAAGTATACAAAGAGATATGCCTAATATAGTGAAGGTTGTTCATTTCCCTCGAGGCAGGTCAACAAAATCTGCTCTTAAGCTCAACTTCAAAAGGGCATATCTCTCTTATCTGGACTCGGTTTTAAGTGATTCTTAGGTCTAAATTCCAATGGTGGTGGCTTCACATCCAAATTCCAAGTGTACAAAGACATATGCCTAATTTAGTGAAATTTGTTCATTTCCTTCTTAATGATTTGATACTCATCATTTTTCTAAACCAATTTTCTTCCATCCCCTCCTATTTCAAATCTAAACCTATAAAGAAAATGTTTTTAAATATTTTTCAAAGGGTTCACCTCTCTTCCATTGATTTCCACTTTGTCCTTACTCGGTTTACTGAAAAGTATAATATTTTAATTGAAATGGGAGCCTTAGAACATCATGGAAACATTTGGAAAAATATTTTGAAAAGAGGGTTTTAAGGTCTAAAATAGTTTAGCCAACAATGTGTAAAGGTTAGGATTAAAGCTCAAATTCCATTTTTCTTATTGAGGATTCTATAAGAAACACATTCTGATTGTCATCATCGAGTAATCAACAACAAGTGCCCAAGTTTTAGGGCCAATCAAAATGGGGTGCCTACAATAAAATAAATCCATATATCTTATTTTTATTATAAAAAAACATTTACAAATATTTATTTACTATTTTTATAAATAGATAGGTCAAATTATTCATATAAGTTGGAAACAGAGCTAGACAAATTTTAATGATTAGGTGAATAATAAGTTGGCGTAAATCTAATGTTAAGCGCAAATTTAATATCACAAGTGAATCCTAATTCATTTTTACGTAAATCTTATAACATAAGACAAATTATAATTTTTTCACTTCACAAAACATGAAAAAAATTACTATATTGACAAATGTAATTTACCACTATCATATGATAAATTAAATTCACGAAACTCATAGGGCAAAATGTATTTATATTTATCATAAATATAATTTTTGTGATTTATTTTTTAATTTTTACCACTTAAATTATGACATATATTTGTTATTAAGAACTTAGAACACACAATTAATAACGTAAGAATAAAAAAAAATATGCTCTTATATGTAACTGTGATAAAAATGAATAAAATTTAATTGATTGTAAATTATTTTTGCTAAATATTGTAGATAAATTTTTTAGATCATTATTTAATTTTAAAAATTAAATTTTGATTATTTATTCACATCCGTGCATAGCATGGATAATTATGCTAGTATATATATATAGTCTTTTCGTTTTGAATTACCTTTTATAAAATTAAAATTATTAAAATTACATGTTTAACCTTAGTATTTTAATAATGTATGACAGAGTGTTGTGTTAAGTTGTCCATTTCAAAGCAAATGCACAGTTTTGCATTTTCCCTACCTTAATCAGTTTTGTGATGAATATTTACATAAAGTAACTTCAAAAGTAAGTTTAATAAGTTTTAAATATGATAAATTTATAGTAAAATTATTTTTTCGTACTTACACAAAATAATAATAAACTTTTTTTTTTTTTTTCTAACAATAACTTGTACGTTTATACTCATAAGTTTTCTATAAATTTATTATATTTCATTGTAAATCTCTTTTAATGTAAAGTCTATAAAAAAATACAAAATAAAGTCTTGTTTGGCGTAACATCTACAAACTAAAAAGTTAATAATCAAAACATAGAAGTCAAAATTATTTCTCTCTTAGCTTCTCAATAGTCAATTTGCTTTCAATTTATTTAAGTTATTTTTGTCTCATAAGTTGTAAACAAAATTTGCATCAAATACTTTGGTACAAATTTTTAAAATTAAAAAAAAAAAAAAAAGGATAGATTACACTCACCTCCCTTGAGATTTGAAAAAAATACACTATGTTTTTTTTTTAGTTTTTAGAATTCACTTTTCACAAAATTCTATTTTTTTTATTTTCCATTTTTTTTTTTGTTTTTACTGAATTTTTTTAATATTTTAAGATTTTTTATTTTTATTTTTAGACACACCTAACATAAATACACTTAAAAAATATAATTTCTGTGAAAAAAAAATCTTTAAAAAATTCACTATAAATGCCAAAAATACAAAAAAAAAATTATATATATACGATTCTACATATTTTTCATATTTTTGTATAGTTATGAATTTTTTCACAAATATTTTACATTTTAAATACATCTAAGTAAGGTGCATCTAAAAAAGTAAAAAAAAAAAAAAAGCTTCAAATTTTAAAATATTCACTAAAAACAAAAAATACAAAAAACAAAATACTCAATTTTTAAAAAACTAAAACCAAACACACTTAGCTCCACACTTTGACATAATTATTACACTGATATTTTTTTTAATAAGATTAAAATAACTAAAACTAATGTCGATAATAAACAGACATTAAAATAAATAAAGATAAATATACATTTTAGTAGAAAATAGATAAAAACATCATTTCTTTTTTTATATGACTAACGAATTATAGATGAAAAACTGTTTAACTATTATGTGAATTAAAATCTCAAGAGAGGTCAATTATGTCAAAAGTATGAAGCAAACTGTATTTTTTTTCAAACCTAAAAAGAGGTCAGTGTAATGTACAGTAGCTCATATAACAGGTTCCATCAGCCTTGCTATTGATAGATGGACGGAAAGATGACATTGAAACTTAACTTAAGTGTAATAGGTTAATGAGACAATTAAAAATGATGAGATCATAATAAAAGTACATGAGTGTTAAGCGTAATTAATTCAATTGAGCTAGTGTAATGCCCTCAAAATAATACATATAAATCCACATTCCTGACATGCATAGACATAAGAGAATAAAGCATATTTCTATTTATCAGAGTATTCATTACAAAAGTATTCCATGTTGACAACAAAAGTAAATGCCCTATGGGCTTACAACTTTCCAAGTCAACACTTGGGTTCAACAAAAGGAGAGTTCCAACTCTTTATACAAAATAAGCCCCTGGCTTGATTAACATGTAATACATAAAGAAAACAACAAAAAGATCTTCAAGCCTCTAAACCTCCCAAGCTACGTCCTTGGAGGTGGCATATCACCTAGACCTGAAAATGATGTCCCATATAGGGTAAACCAATGCCCAGTAGAGATATACTAAACCAAGTGTGAGAAATAACTAAAACATTAGCATTTGATAAATGGCTAGCACTTATAAAACAACTTGTAACACAATTCAGTTCCATGACAAATAGTCCATGTTTCGTTTCACTTTCCTTTACTGATCCAATTTTCAAGTTATATAAACATGGCTCAGAACCTGACCGAACAATTAAATGAGACAACGGCTCATATTAAAACACCTCCAATATCAACAATTCAAATGAGATTACAACTCATGTTAAAAACACTTTCATACTTCACAATTAATACACAGATTTGCTATATTAATGGAGTCTATCCCCTATCTTCTCCCAAACAGGTTTGAGAGTCCATCTCCTATCTCCTCTCAAACCATGGAGTCCATCCCCTATCTCATCCCAAACAATATACATATACAATGTAATTAAACACTTATCATGTACAATGATCAATCAATACACATATTCGCTGTATTGTTCCAATAGTCATATTCAATGACATAACACGTTCGATTAGTTTTAGTTTTCCCTAATCAACATACAGTGTCTACAACAATCAAGACTATCCTCCACCGATAACCCAAAGCAGTTATTTCTAAACAGATAATAAATGCATCAAACAGATATACTATCAACATTTTCATAGGTGAGTGATTAATTAATCCAACTACACCATCCAATCTCATAATTCCCCAATTTCATGAATTTCAACTCAATTTCATATTTCCACAAATTAATTATTCAACACAATTAGGGCATTTTTCCCCTCTTCTCAAATATTAATCCTAAGACCAAATTCCACCAATTTCATTCACAAACTCATATTTCCAAGCCTTATATACACATGGAGCTTTTAAAACACCAAAACCCCTCTTTATAAAATTACAAATCAAACCCTAACTTTTCCCAAAATTACCCAACAACACCATATAATCAAAATGACTAAAACTTATATTAAAACTCATAGATTAGAGTAGGTTATCCCTACCTTAATTTTCGGAGCTCAAAGGAGAAGAGAGGTGAAACTCAAAGTGCTCCAAATCCACAACTTTTCAGATTAAAGCGAAGCCCTCGCGAAGCTCTACCTTTCTTCCAAAGGAACTAGGGTAGAAGACCACTAGAACTAGATGAAACCCTAGAGAGAAGGTGTGTAGAGAGAGAGGGAGCAGTCGATTCTAGGGTTTGAAGATAAAAGAGACGAAAAAGTGAAGTGTAATCCCGCTGCTGCCAACTGATATATTCGAGGCTCGCTCGAGCGAAGGAGTGGTCGCTCGAGTGACCAGACACAAAGAAACCTCGCTCGAGCGTAGAAAGCCTCGCTCGAGCCAACAATTCGAAGCTTCAGGTCTGTAACCCAGAAGCACGCTCGAGCGAAGAAAAGCTCGCTCGAGCGAAGAAACCCAAAACATACAGCTCGCTCGAGCCAAGAATCACAACCATCAGGTCAAAAAGAGACGCAGACGCAAGCTCGAGCACAAGACTTCTCGCTCGAGCCACCAGACACATCACCCAACTCTCGCTCGAGCGAAGGAACCCTGGCTCGAGCGAAGGATCTAAAACACAGAGCTCGCTCGAGTGAAGAAGCAAAATTCTGGGCAACAACTATTGGTTTAAACTCACTACCAACCTGTAACAAACCTGCCCAACACATCCCAAAACTCAAATATAAAGAATTAAAGGATGACAACAAGGTATATACAATAACCAACACCACGGAACCAAAGTCCAGAATACAACAACCAAATGGGAAAAAATTGGGATCGCTATAACCTTCTCCCCTTAAAGAATTTCG
Source organism: Camellia granthamiana (assembly GCA_036172215.1). Lineage (NCBI taxonomy): Eukaryota > Viridiplantae > Streptophyta > Magnoliopsida > Ericales > Theaceae > Camellia > Camellia granthamiana. The sequence continues at coordinate 22,980,075 of CM069908.1, read as the reverse complement.
TCCCCGAAATTGGTTACAAGTTTTAAAATTATGATACTCAATTCTTAACACTATTACAATTCAACATACAACATCTTGACCCATTACCGGTCCTTCCATCTCTGTTCAAGAGGCATTTCACAATATAATTATCAACATGAACTATCAACATGTATTCCTTTGAGTTTCAACAAGTTTCAATATCATAATCCACAATTCCAAGACATATGCAACGTTAATAACATACTTGCATTTCTACAACATATTTAACATACACAATGTTAAAATAAACTTCCATTCTCAACACACACTCGACCTTCACAATATTTCCATAAACCAAAACATATACAATGTTTCACAACTCAAGACATATTCAATGCTCTTAAAGTTTATCAATACAACAAAATTCCCAATACATGGTTAAACATTAACAAACAAGTCCGGATATTTCTCACGGACATCCAACTCACGTTCCCAAGTGGCTTCTTCAACCCCGTGATGTTTCCACAAAAGTTTTACCAAGGGTATCATCTTGCCTCGCAAGACTTGATCTCGTCTATTCAAAACCCTCACCGGTCTCTCCTCATACGAGATATCCTCATCAACCTTTAAGTCGGTCCAATCCAATACATGAGACGGATCCGGCTCGTACTTCCGAAGCATACTAACATGAAACACGTCATGCACTCTGGACAACTGCGGCGGCAAAGCTAAACGGTAGGCAACCTCGCCAATCCTCTCAAGGATTTCGAAAGGGCCAATAAATTGAGGGGACAACTTCCTACTCTTACCAAACCTCATCAATCCCCGCCTAGGTGATATTTTCAAGAAAACATGATCACCCACTCCAAATACCAAAGGCCTCCTCCTACGGTCGACATAACACCTTTGACGACTCTGGGCTGTAACAAGCCTCCTACGAATAAGCTCAACTTTCTCCGTCATTTCCCGAACCAACTTCGAGCCCAACAAAGGTGCATCACCCACCTTGGCCCAACAAACTGGAGACCTACACGGTCAGCCATACAAGGCCTCAAACGGTACCATACCAATACTCGATTGGAAATTGTTGTTGTAGGCAAACTCCACCAAGGGCAAGTGCCTCTCCCACGACCTACTAAAGGCAAGGACACAACCTCGAAGCATATCCTCAAGGATCTGTATAGTACGCTCGGACTGCCCGTCAGCCTGAAGATGATAAGCCGTGCTAAAGGTCAACCTAGTGCCCAAGGCACTCTGCAAACTCTGCCACAACCTAGCAGTAAAACATGGGTCTCTATCTGAGACGATCGACACTGGGACCCCGTGTAACCTCACTATGTCCCAAACATACAAATCGGCAAGATGATCTACCGAATCTCTCACACGCATAGGAATAAAGTGCGCCGACTTAGTCAACCGGTCTATAACCATCCAAATAGCATCACTACCCCGCTAAGTCCTCGGAAGACCTACAACAAAGTCCATAGTGACATACTCCCACTTCCACTCGGCAATAGGCAAGGGTTGTAACAAACCCGCTGGCCTCTAATGCTCGGCCTTCACTTGCTGGCAAGTAAGGCACTTAGACACGAAAACTGCCACATCTTTCTTCATACCCCGCCACCAACACTGGCGACCCAAATCACGATACATCTTAGTGCCTCCCGGATGCACCACAACGCGTGAATGGTGAAACCCTCGGAGTACCTCCTCTTGGCAAGACTCTGGTACAAACAAACGGTCTCGGTATCTCACACTCAGGTCGGGATACACAGTCAAAACCTTCTCAACCTTCCCACTGGAGATCTTCTCCCGGAGGGATTCTACCTCAAGGTCACCTCTCTATGCCTCTAACACTCGATTCACAAGTGTAGGCTGCACAACTACAGAAAACAAGGCCGCAGCCTCAACAGATTCACTCAAAAGCAAATCAAACTCACCAAGTGCACCCAACATTTCCCACTCCCGGATGGCTATACAAACTACATCACTAATGGATTTCCTGCTAAGGGCATCGGCCACAACATTGGCCTTCCCCGGATGATAATGCAACTCGAAGTCGTAATCCTCAATAAATTCCATCCACCTCCTCTACCTCAAATTCAAGTCCTTCTGTGTAAACAGATATTTTAAACTCTTATGATCCGAAAACACCTCGAACCTCTCACCATACAGGTAATGCCTCCAAATCTTCAAGGCAAAAATCACGGCTGCTAACTCTAGGTCATGTGTAGGGTAATTCCTCTCGTGTATTTTCAACTGCCGCGAGCCATAGGCTACTGCTTTCCCCTCTTGCATCAACACACAACCCAGACCCTCTCGTGAGGCATCACAATAAACTGCATAACCGAAGCCTCTCTTCGGAATAATCAAAAATGGTGCGGTAGTAAGTCTAACTTTCAGCTCTTGGAACGACTTTTCATAAGTCTCACTCCATACAAATTTGACCCATTTCCGCGTCAATCTAGTCAATGGTGAAGCCAGCCTAGAGAAATCCTTCACAAATCGGCGATAATACCCAGCTAATCCCAGAAAACTACGGATCTCAAAAACACTTTTAGGCTGTGCCCAATCTTGCACTACCTCAATCTTGGATGTATCAACAGACACCCCTTCCCCGGAGACTACATGGCCTAAGAATTTAACCTCTCTTAGCCAGAACTCACACTTCCCGAACTTGGCATACAGCTTATGGGCTCTAAGCAACTCAAGCACCACTCTCAAGTGTTCCTCGTGCTCCTCCTCCGAAGGCAAATAAATCAAGATGTCATCTACGAAAACGACCACAAAACGATCTAAGAATTCCCGGAATATCCGGTTCATCAAGTCCATAAACACTACCGGTGCATTGGTGAGCCCAAAAGGCATCACCAGAAACTCGTAATGGCCATACCGCATACGGAATGCCATCTTCAGGATATCTTCCTCCCTAACCCTCAACTGATGATAACCCGATCTCAAGTCTATCTTAGAGAAACAACGGGACCCTTTTAACTGGTCAAACAAATCATCAATACGAGGCATAGGGTACTTGTTCTTAACCGTAGCCCGATTCAATTTTCGGTAGTCGATACAAAGTCTTAAAGCCCCATCTTTCTTTTTAGCAAAGAGGGCTGGTGCTCCCCACGGCGAAGTACTAGGGCGAATGAAGCCCTTATCTAGCAACTCTTGGAGTTGAATCTTCAACTCACTTAACTCGGCTGGGGCAAAACAGTAAGGTGCCATGGAAATCGGCGCTGTGCCGGGCACTAAATCAATAGAAAACTCCACCTCTCAATGGGGTGGCAAACTAGCAAGATCCTCGGGAAAGACGTCCGAGTACTCACAAACCACTCGGGGTAACTCAATCCGGATCTCATCACACTCAGTACTCATAAAGCTAGTGAGAAGACCACTAAGCTCACTCCGCCCTTGTGGATCATACACTGGTGGCAAAACACTACCAACTCGATCCCCCAAGAAATGAAAACAATCCCCGCTCAGAGTACATACAGTGACCCTCTGGCGGTAGCAATCAATAACAGCTCGATATGACGATAACCAATCCATACCCAAAATCACATCAAAACCCGACATAGCCATAACCACAAAAGAAAATGAAAGCCGACGATCAGCGACCTCTATATCATAGCCCCAACACCCTTGTTTCAAAATCAACTAACCCCCAACAGGTGATACCACACAAATAGGAGATGCTAACTGCGCCAACTCCAACCCCAAAATAGATGCAAATGCAGCAGATATAAAGGAATGGGATGCACCCGTATCAATCAACACACTAGCAACCGAGTTGCAAAACAAAAAGGTACCTCTCACAACAGATGGAGCCGGTACAAGATCCTGCGCGGTAACAGCATACACGCGCCCTGAAGGTCTCTGGTCTACCTGCTCACCCCTTGGAGCATAAGACTGCTACACAAACTGTGACGATGAGGCCCCCTGATTGGCCCTCGAGGCCTGTACTGACTGAGCTAGCTGATGGCTCTGAGATGCACCAGATGTGCCACTCAACTGCAGGCAAAACCTCTTCAGATGCCCCGCCTAACCACACTAGTAACAAGAGAGCAGCTGGCCTCTGCCCTGACTCTGGCTCTGAGGTCGAGCCGAAGATGAAGCTGCTCTCTGCCCTCCTCCCCTCTGCGGCCAAGCTGGAGACTTGTGGCCCAGCTGACCACATTTGTAAAGAGTAACGTCTCCCTGACTGCCTCTCCCAGAGCCTGAACTCGGCACTAGAAAGGTAGATCTCGCAAAAGCACCCTGGGACTGCTGAGGGTTAGAACCCCTATGCCTCCTACCATCCCCCTGGCCATCCTGACTCCTCTTGGAGCCCCTCAATCTCTCCTCCTCCTCGTGCATAATAGTCTCCATATGGGCCGCAGCATCCACAAGGTGTCCATACTCCCGAGTCATGGGTCCAGCAACCCTAACCTTAAGCCTGTGCCTCAACTTCCTTTCAAACTCTAGACAACGGCGTTCCTTAAACGCCACTAGCTCAGGTGCAAACCTAGATAAACTGGTAAATGCAGCCTCAAACTCGGCCACTGATGAACTCAGCTGCTTGAGCTGACAGAACTGATCTTTCAACTTCTCCCTAACAGCGAGAGACAAAAACTTCTCCTGAAAGGCACCAATGAAAGCCTCCCAAGTCCCTCCAATACGGCCCCGAACAAACTTCCACCACTGACCCGCGTCTCCCTTCAGCTGGAAAGACGCCAAGGTCACCTTCAAAGCCCCGTCTTCGATGCCAAGCATCTCAAATGTCTTCGTCATCTGCTCAAGCCACTCATCAGCCTTTAGTGGCTCTTTCGGATCCCCCAGAAACTCATCCGGATTAGACCGGAAAAACTCCCTCTTCAGAAAAGAAGGCCCTACCTCAGTAACATGGGCCTGGACTTGATTCTCAGCTCTGAGAATGTCCATGGATTCCCTCAATGCTCCTGCCATCTCGCGGGCTAAGGCGCCCATGGCCTGCTGACCTACTGGCTCGGCCACATTGGCCTGACCAACACCTTCCTGCTGCGCTGGAATCTCATCCGGTATAGGCATCTCCTGCCTCCTAGGCCTACCTCGCCCACCAAAACGTCCTCGTCCTGACATCCTAATAAAGGTAACGAAGATCATTAGCACATTCATAAATGTGCCGAAGCTATAACACTCGCGTCCTAATGCATTGGACAACAGTAATTCACTCCACGTAAGCACATAATCACATAAGCACTTACGAATTTCATTTCCGGATAATGATAGTCCCAAGGCGTTTCTAGAGTTCCAGTTAGAAACAGCATTGATCAAGTGCTTTTCCAACAAGACTCCCAGAAACCCAAGGATCCAATCAACATCCTAGAAAGTAAATCCCATACCCGTATAGTCACATAAATATGTTATCAAATAAACATATAACACCATGCATGAGTCTCTAACAAGCGAGACAAACCCATTGTTGTACTAACCACTTCCCGCATACCCAAAGTATTCGAACCTGGAATGCTCTGATACCAAGTTGTAACACCCTCAAAATAATACATATAAATCCACATTCCTGACATGCATAGACATAAGAGAATAAAGCATATTTCTATTCATTACAGTATTCATTACAAAAGTATTACATGTTGACAACAAAAGTAAATGCCCTATGGGTTTACAACTTTCCAAGTCAACACTTGGGTTCAACAAAAGGAGAGTTCTAACTCTTTATACAAAATAAGCCCTTGGCTTGATTAACATGTAATACATAAAGAAAACAACAAAAAGATCTTCAAGCCTCTAAACCTCCCAAGCTACGTCCTTGGAGGTGGCATATCACCTGGACCTGAAAATGATGTCCCATATAGGGTGAACCAATGCCCAGTAGAGATATACTAAACCAAGTGTGAGAAATAACTAAAACATTAGCATTTGATAAATGGCTAGCACTTATAAAACAACTTGTAACACAATTCAATTCTATGACAAATAATCCATGTTTCGTTTCACTTTCCTTTACTGATCCAATTTTTAAGTTATATAAACATGGCTCAGAACCTGGCCGAACAATTAAATGAGACAACGACTCATATTAAAACACCTCCAATATCAACAATTCAAATGAGATTACAACTCATGTTAAAAACACTTTCATACTTTACAATTAATACATAGATTTGCTGTATTAATGGAGTCCATCCCCTATCTCCTCCCAAACAGGTTTGAGAGTCCATCCCCTATCTCCTCTCAAACCACGGAGTCCATCCTTTATCTCCTCCCAAACAATATACATATACAATGTAATTAAACACTTATCATGTACAATGATCAATCAATACACATATTCGCTGTATTGTTCCAACAGTCCTATTCAATGACATAACACGTTCGATTAGTTTCAGCTTTCCCTAATCAACATACAGTGTCTACAACAATCAAGACTATCCTCTACCGATAGCCCAAAGCAGTTATTTCTAAATAGATAATAAATGCATCAAACAGATATACTATCAACATTTTCATATGTGAGTGATTAATTAATCCAACTACACCATCCAATCTCATAATTCCCCAATTTCATGAATTTCAACTCAATTTCATATTTGCACAAATTAATTATTCAACACAATTAGGGCATTTTTCCCCTCTTCTCAAATATTGATCCTAAGACCAAATTCCACCAATTTCATTCACAAACTCATATTCCCAAGCCTTATATACACATGGAGCTTTTAAAACACCAAAACCCCTCTTTATAAAATTACGAATCAAACCCTAACGTTTCCCAAAATTACCCAACAACACCATATAATCAAAATGACTAAAACTTATGTTAAAACTCATAGATTAGAGTAGGTTATCCCTACCTTAATTTTCGGAGCTCAAAGGAGAAGAGAGGTGAAACTCAAAGTGCCCCAAATCCACAACTTTTCAGATTAAAGCGAAGCCCTCGCGAAGCTCTACCTTTCTTCCAAAGGAACTAGGGTAGAAGACCACTAGAACTAGATGAAACCCTAGAGAGAAGGTATGTAGAGAGAGAGAGAGCAGCCGGATCTAGGGTTTGAAGATAAAAGAGATGAAAAAGTGAAATGTAATCTCGCTGCTGCCAACTGATATATTCGAGGCTCGCTCGAGCGAAAGAGTGGTCGCTCGAGCGACCAGACACAAAGAAACCTCGCTCGAGTGTAGAATGCCTCGCTCGAGCCAACAATTCGAAGCTTTAGGTCTGTAACCCAGAAGCACGCTCGAGCGAAGAAAAGCTCGCTCGAGCGAAGAAACCCAAAACATACAGCTCGCTCAAGCCAAGAATCACAACCATCAGGTCAAAAAGAGACGCAGACACAAGCTCGAGCGCAAGACTTCTCGCTCGAGCCACCAGACACATCACCCAACTCTCGCTCAAGCGAAGGAACCCTGGCTCGAGCGAAGGATCTAAAACACAAAGCTCGCTCGAGCAACAAAAACCTCGCTCGAGCGAAGAAGCAAAACTCTGGGCAGCAACTATTGGTTTAAACTCACTACCAACCTGTTACAAACCTGCCCAACACATCCCAAAACTCGAATATAAAGAATTAAAGGATGACAACAAGGTATATACAACAACCAACACCACGGAACCAAAGTCCGGAATACAACAACCAAATGGGGAAAAATCGGGATCGCTATAGCTAGTTTCATACATAAATCGACATAAGTATTGTGAAAGAAATATTTCATTAATAAAATTGTAATCCATCACATTAATGATTTATAATTATCACTTCATTATAAATTCTACAACATAATTTAAGTAAAAAAGTCTATGAATACAGAAAGGTCTAAATACAGAATATACAGCTGTGACACATAAGTTCGTATCTTTACAATTACAGATGTAAATATTTTTTTTATCTCATATTTGTATATTCTATATTTAAAATTTTTCGTGTTTCTAACACAAGCTTTTAAATTTGAAATTTAAATACAAATTTATTAATGTAAATCTTTGGTGCCATTAATGAGAGATCTGGGCAGGTGCTGTCACAACACCATGCTGTGATAGCAGACGGCGTTGTTTAACGTATTAAACAAAATAAAAAAAATATTTAAAAAAAAAACTATGACCACATTTTTCTATTTAGCATAAAATTAAAATTTTAGACTTAGGGTTCTAGAAAATTCACTTTTAGCGGCATTTGGTACTAAAAACGTCGCTAATTCTTTTTGTGATGTTTAGTACCAAACGCTGACAACGCAGCCGTTGCTATAGTTTTATGGCGTTTAAAAAACGTCGTTATATGGCGTTTTAAACGCCGCTACCGTAACAGTAATATGACATCACTATGATATTTAGCAACGTTCTTGAAACGCCGTCATAAACATTTATACATTTTAAAAATCTTGCCATTGGGGTTGGGATCTAGTGACGCTTAAAAAATGCCGCCATAGCCTTTTCTTTTCTTTTTTTTAAGTTGTGCTAATTTTATATGGTTGAACTAAAAAAATACTTGTCATAAATAATTATTAAGAACTAATAATTGATGTTTATTAAAATAATAAATAAACTAAGCTTGAAAACAAAATTAAAAATAAGAAACAATTCATTGCATACCCAAGAATAGAAACAATTCATGTTCAAACTTTAAATACATCAATTAAAATCAAAATGGTCAAGAAAAAGTCAAATTACTTAAACTTCAAGAGTAGCTCTCATCAGTGTGAGATGAACAACATTTAAAAGAGGTGATTTGCCAAAAAAAATTGCACAGAACCCCATAAACAATTACAACCTTCAAGGCTCTCATCTTAGCTGCTGCTTTAAAGTGACTATTACAAGGAAGGGCTATAGGCCAAAACATTTTTATGGCATTCAGGGGTGAACCATATGGAATAGTTGCCAATTCTAACCAATAAGAAATATACAACTTTGTAGCAGCTTCCAAGTCTTCCACTGAGCACTAATATCAATTGAAGGAACAAGAATTGCAGCAACAAGAAAAAAATAAAAATAAATAAACCAACCGTTTCAAGCATTAAGAACAATAAGAGAGTGAAAGACGAACAAACACAAAGCAGTAGCAGCAGCAACTAACTCCAACACAAACACAAAGCAGCAGCAACAACAACTAACTCCAACACAAACAAACAACAGCACAAAAAAATGAACACATAGAGGAGGAAGAGAGAGAGAGAGAGATTACAATGTCAACTTGTTGAGGAAAACACCGGTCAACACTACAATTAGCATATAACAACCAGGCTGCAGGAATGTACGGTGACCCATCCAATAATCATACTTCTACTTCCAGTGACTAATACAGGTCATCACATCACAAAGATAAGTATCTTACAGAAGTGACTCCCAAGTGGCATTAGCAGAGACCACCCATGGTTTTAATCAAAGGAGGATGGACAAATCTCTATTAAAAGTGCAAGTCCTACTCCTAGCAGAGCTACTTACATCCTCTGCTCAAGTGACCTCCATTTGGGCTCATTTCTATGCTAAGAAATTGCCAATTATTTATCTTCCTTTGTCACCACAATGGAGCTGTGCTCAAAATCAAACTTCAAAATCGCAATCCCAAGATGAATCACCGAACTGAAGAAGAATCGAAGAAGAATCACTGAGTAAGAGAGTGAAGAAGAATCGAGAGCCCTAAGGGCTTAAGACCTATATAGAGCCCTAAGCAAAAGTATTCACTAAGCAAAACACTGATCCAAAAGAGAGATAAATCACAAACAGAACAACTAGCCTCTGATCGAAGAAGACGAAGAGTTTCAAATCCATAGAGATAAATCACAGAGCTGTGCTCAAAATCAAACTTCGAAATCGCAATCCTGAGATGAATCACCAAACTAATGAAGAATAAAAGAAGAATCGCTGAGTAAGAGACTGAAGAAGAATCGAGAGAGAGAACTTATCTTTTTTTTTTCAATCAAACAGAATCGATCATCTGAGAGAAAGAGAGAGCAAAAGAGTGAGTGAGACAGGATTTGATTGTCTAGATGGTGGTGCTCAAAATAGGGTTTTCAAAACAAAGGTTTGGAGAGACAGAAGAGGGTTTGGAGAGACAGAAGAGGGTGTGAAGAGAGACAGGATTTGGAGGCATTTTTCAAACGTCTTCTATTCACAAAACGGTACCATTTTAATTAATAACAAATGCGACGTTTAAAAAACGCCTTTAATTATTAGAAAAGGTGACGTTTAATAAAACGACGTTAATTAAATGATTAAACGCTGTTAAATCCTTAATTTCCTATAGTGACTTTAGGGGAAAAGAAGAAACTTAACATCTACGATGAAGGTTTTTTCACCATTGTCACAGTGATTCATCATCAGCCTCCATCGCCAATCCTCACTCATAACACCATCTCGTGCTCAATCACTCTCTTATTTCAGGTATTATATATTGTTTATGTGTATATATATATGTATGTGCATGTATAATGTGTGTGTGTGTGTTATTATAGAATCCACACCCTATATCCAAATATGAATGTCATAACTACCGATAATAATTATTTGTCATAATCAAAGATCACATATAGAGAATAATCTAAGACCTTTTCAATCATAATTAAAATAATAATCAAAATAAGTCACAATTAATATCACAATGAGTGATAATTAGGGACAGAACGAAGATTTCATTATTGGAGGGGCCAAAAGATAAATATTTTTTTTTCACCATATATACAAACACACATGTATATAGAATATGATATATAAATTATATATATCCATAGAAAAAAAATTAAATACCATAGAAGCAATCTCTAATTGGATTAATAAGTTTTTTTGGTGTAAAATAGAAAGATAATACAAGTTGGGAGAAGAATGGGATATATATATTTTTCAGGGCAAACTTCACTTTACCCCCCCTATGGTTTGGGGCAGGTGCGGATTACTCCCATGACATTCGAATATCACCACATAACCCCCATGTGGTTAACAGAGTGAAGTGCACAGTTAGCATTTCTATCCAACATAACAACTCGTGTATGACATGAAAATTTGAAAAAATATTTTTCCTTCTTAATTAAATGACTAAAATGCCCTCATCTTCATCATCAATTTCCAAAGTATACCCTCATCTTCATCATCAATATCCAGATCTGGAAATGTGTAATATTATTTTGTGATGTGAAATAATAAGTTCATCAATTTACAGTGAAGTCCTTTCCATGATCAGTACTTGAAACCATGACTCCAATGAGTTGTCTTGGAGCTTCTTAATTGTTTAGGAATTATTGTTGGCTTTCCCATTATTCATAACCTTTTCATGTGTACATCAATTCAAATTAAAGCTGCCCACAATCCTAATTGAAGTTCCATCATGTTGGTTTCTTAATTAGTTTTATCTTTGTTTGGTCTATGTTAAGTTCAATTGAACTGTGTTGATATGTGTCTTACTGACCTAAATAATAATTGATGATTTCATTCTACTTCAATAGAGTAGCTCTTTTTATTCTACCTGGTGTGATGTCAAACACCGATGATCAAAACCCCTCTTTTCCATCCCAACCCTCTACGCCTTCCTCAGACGATCATAGCCCTATCGTCAGCGTCAAAGAAGACATCTCCATCCTCGGCCAGACAATCGGCCTCCAACGGCGTCGCCGTCTTCCTTGCCCCTCCTCTTCCTCCTCAATAGTTGTCGAAGAAGAAGAAGAAAACAATGAAGAAGACGATGAAGAAAAAGAACAGTTGTCCCAAACAAGGAAGAGTTTAATCTCTTATGCTCTTCTCACCACTCTCTGTAACTCAATCCAAGCACTGGGTCGAGGCTTTGAAGTGACTTCTGATATCAGGTTATTGTATTGTAAAGGAACTCTTAGGTCTCGTTTGGTTCGCCTTAATGAAGAACATACTGGCGGTCACAAATATATATATGAATTTGTTTAAAAAATTGAAGATCACAAATACATATATATATATGAATTTGTGTATATGATTGAAGTTCTCCATATGAAGTTCTCCAGATTTGGATATTGATGAAATTATAAATTGATGATGAAGATGATGATAGATTGTAAATTGATGATTTTGTGATGTGAAATATTATTTTGTGGAATATTATTTTCATCACTATAAATGTGATGATTTATTTTGTAACTGGAAATGTGATGATTTTGTGTAATTTGAAGGGGTTAAAACTCTAGGTTCTCTCACATAACCCTTGCTCTTCTCAAATGCACAATTGTTGAATGAGGAATGGTAAAGAAGGGTTATATATATAAAGGCAGAATAGTCTTTTTACTTCTACCGTTAACGGTGTTAACTGTGCACTTCACTCCATTAATCACAAGGGGGTTATGTGGTGATATTCGAATGTCAGAGGGTAATCCGCACCCGCCGCAAACTACAAGGGGGTAAAGTGAAGTTTGCCCTATTTTTTATATTGGGGGCCATTTTATGTATAAATTGATATAAATATTTTTAAAGTGCTATGACAAACAATATTTTTCATAGAAATAGGGGGTCATGACCCTCCGTGGTCTTCTCCTAGTTCTGTCACTGATCATAAGCAAGTTGTAATTAATACTATAATAAGTTATAACCCAAAAGTGATGTGCCTTACAAAATTTTCATATATATTTTACATGTTTATATTGTAATAGTGATGCTTGTAATCAAAAGAAAAAAGAAAACAAAGAATAGATGTGAAATTGTTGGTTTGAAGGCAAATCTTGATTTTATTTATTTATTTTTTTGTGTGAAAATTGAGTTTATTTTTGCTAGGATTGAAGTTCATGCAATTTGTTAATTACTTCTTCCCCAAAAAAAAAAATTTGTTAATTACTTACATAGAAAGTAATGAATCAACTTGTGCATATATTTATATTATTATAAGGAACGGCTAAAAATTAGTGAATAGTAAAAGGGACAATTAATTGTAGAGCTTATTTTAATTAATTATGAAAAATAATAGCAATTCGTTCATGATGTTGTTAGCTTCATTTGTACAATTTTTAACACTTATCTTGCTTTTGAAGCAAAAAATCGAATTAATTTTTATATATATTCATTTGTACTACTTTTTAACACTTTTATTTTTATTTTATTATCAGATTATTGTTATTAATGGAGGTTGATGGACTTGAGTATAGAAGATAATGCCAAATTGTTAAAAGAGCACACTCCAAGTCTTAGAACTGAGTTTGAGTCAGAGGAAATTGCATATCAATTCTACAATGAATATGGAAGAATTATGGGATTTAGTATTAGAAGAGATTACCATACGAAGAGCAAGAAAGATGGTATAATGGTTAATAGAAAGTTTGTTTACTATAAAGAGAAAGAAAAAGATAAACGAAGTGAAATGGTAAAACAACCTTTACAAGACAATAGAACTAATTGGAAAGAATTCATGTATGTCTCTTTAGATCGGCAATTATCAAAATGGGTTGTTACAAAGTTTGATGATACCCATAACCATATTATGCATCTTCCTCAATGTGCTCATATGATGCCATCTCAAAGAAAGGTTTCTGAAGCTCAAGGTATAAATATGGAATTAGCTGATGTTATTAGTTTATCACTCAAGGCATCACATGATCTCATTAGTACCCAAGCAGGCAGGAGGGAATTTGTAGGATTCACACGAGAAAACCAAAAGAGCTACTTGCGTGTAAAAAGACAGAGAGACTTGCAATATGGTGAAGCATGTACTTTGTTGAGATATTTTTAGAAGCAAGCTGCTAATAATCCATATTTTTACTATGCAGTTCAATTGGATATTGATGAAATGATAACCAATATTTTTTGGGCTGACTATCAGATGATTATAGATTATGAAAATTTTGGGGATGTTGTTTCATTCGACACAACATTTCGAACAAACAAAGAATATCGACCATTTTCTCTTTTTACTGGCTTTAACCATTTTAGAATGAAAATGATTTTTGGTGCCGCATTACTATATGATGAAACAATAGCATCATTTGAGTGGTTATTTGAAACTTTCTTGCATGCAATGTTAGGGAAAAAGCCTAGTACTATTTTTACAGACCAAGATCAGGCAATGGCTAAGGGAATTTCTTATATCATGTCTGATGTTACTCGTGGATTGTGTACTTTTCACCTAATGCAAAATGCCTTGAAGCATTTGGGCTATTTGTACAAGGGCAGCTCAACATTTGGAAGTGACTTTAAACCTTGCATTTTTCAAATATGAAGATGAAAATGAGTTAGTTAAAGCTTGGAAATCTTTGATTATTAAACACAACTTGGAGGAGAATATATGGATGCAGAAAACTTGGGAACTTACAGAGAAGTGGGCACACGTGTACATGAAATTATCATTTAATGCAGGTATGCGAAGCACCCAACTCAGTGAGAGCTTGAATGCAAAATTAAAAAAGCACTTAAAATCTGACCATAATATTGTTCAATTCTTTACCCATTTCAATCAAGTTGTTTTAGACAAACGGTATAATGAAAGTTATGCTATTTATCAATCTAGACAAAAGTTATCAAGAATAAAAATCAAGAGTTGTCCCATGTTAGTTCAAACTACAAAACTATATACCCCTTCAATCTTTGACTTATTCCATGGCGAGTTTGACAAGTCTCTTTCTTGTCAAGTAAGGAAATGCTGTGAGTTAGAAGGAGAAATTAACTATGTGATTGGTTTGTATGGAAAAGATAGAGAGTATTTTAGGAGGCAAAACTCTACAAAATATTCGTTGTACTTGTCAAAAATTTGAGAGTTTTGGCATTTTGTGTGGTCATGCGATTAAAGTGCTCCATCAAATAGATGTTATGGAAATTTCCAATAGATATATGCTAGTGTGATGGAGGCTAGATGCAAAGGATTGTTCATCTAAAGACAAAAAAGTTGTAGTGAATAAGGTTGATCCCAAGTTGGTGATATCAGCACGTTATAGACATCTTTGTCTTAGAATGGTAAAATTAGCAGGTCAATCATCTGAATATGATACTGTATATGAGTTTGTGAACAATAGTATTTCTGATTTGTGTGTAAAAGTGGACAATATGATCATTTCACTAAATAGCTCAAATGCTTCAAGTAGTGGAGGCCCCATTGACATGGGATGAAATGATATTGATCCAAATTTTGAAAGAGTTAAGGGTATGAAAAAGAAAGACAATGTACAAAAGAGTGGTAGTAGATTAAAGCCTTGGCATGAGAAGATTGGAAAGAGGGCAAAAGTTTTTTCAAGACCTTGCATCACTCATGTTAGGTTTTATTCTTGGCAATCCTGTTTGACAAAACTCCTTTCAGTTGTACTTGTTTTTGCACTTTTATTTCAGTGAGGCTATGAGTTTATTAGATGCGAATCCAACCCAAATCGTGCCTTGCAGAGAAGTTTGTGGTGTTTAATTCTTTCAAGATTGCCTTGCAGAGAAGTTTTGTGGTGTTTAATTCTTTCAAGATTGCCACTTCGCTGACTATGACGGGGATCGAGCTGCCCGGTCAGCTCACGGGGGTCCAGGGGGCAGCGCCCCTTGGCGGGTCTGAGGCAGAGCACAGGCGGGGTCGAGGGGCAGCGCCCCCGAAGCAAAATGGAAAATTGCCTTCGAAGTTGCTTGTCCGCTGGAGCGGACATTCCCCCGCTCGAGTGGAGAATCCTTGCTTCCAGAAGTTTGATGGCCTGCAAAAATACTGCGATATGTTTTTTCACACTCGAGCGGAATTTTTCGCACTCGAGCGTCGGTCCGCTCGAGCGGCCATTCCGGCGCTCGAGCGGAGATCGCGGGACAGTTTTCTATAAATACGTGTTTCAGTCCAAAACTAGGGCAACGCCTCCAGATCTTCTTCTTGGGTTCTAGGGTTTATATCTGGGGCTATTTTGCTAGTTTTCTTTGATGTTTCATTGAGTATTCAACTCATGGTTTAAGAAGGATACATCGAAGGATTGTTTGTTTATTCTATACAAAAGAGAGAGTTGTTCTTTGGTGGATTCTGAAGAATTCGAGCCTGAAGCTTTGGTGGATTCTAGAGTGGCTCACAGTCAAGACAATTCCGAGGTGAAGACGGGGCTGGAAGAGGCACATAGGGATTGGTTTAATTCGGGCGTGGATTCGCTAGGTAATTAAGAGTATACCTATGTAATTCCTTTATGTCTTTTTAATGGATTGTTTTGTGGCTTTTGCTCGTGATTTTTTATCACAATTGGAGGCGTCCATTTGTGGTTTTTCCACGTAAAATCGTTGTGTCGATTTGTCTTGATTGTTTGATTGGGATTGCTATATACTGCTTAAAATTGATACATAATCACAAATCAACTTCTAGGGGATTTCTAGATTTTTCAATTGGTATCAGAGCAAGTCGTTCTATTTTTTTTAAAAAAAAATCTTTTAGAACGAGATCTTGTTTGATTTGTGATAATGGATTCAATTCGTGAGGGAAATTCTATGGTTCGACCACCCCTACTTGACGGATCCAATTATTCGTTTTGGAAAGCTCGGATGAGATCGTTTTTAAAATCTATTGATGAAAAAGTTTGACAATCTGTCATGTATGGGTGGACTGAACCGACGATTACCGTTGATGGAGTAACTTTCCCCAAACCAATTGATAAGTGGGACACAATTGATTACCAAAATAGTAGCTGGAATAGTAAAGTTATCAATTCTCTCTTTTGCGCTGTCACACCTAAAGAGTTTAGTCGAATTTGCAATTGTGAAGTCGCAAAAGAGGCTTCGGATATCTTACAAACTATTCATGAGGGCACTCCTTCTGTTAAATGCTCAAAACTTCAAAGGCTCATGTCTAGTTTCGAAAACCTTTCAATGAAAGATAGTGAGACCTTTTATGAATTTTATGCGAAGTTGAGTGACATTGTAAATTCCAGCTTCAATTTAGGTGAAAAAATACCGGAATCCAAGATTGTAGGAAAAATTTTGAGGTCCTTGCCCGATCGGTTCCAACCAAAAGTTACACCTATTGAGGAGGCTCAAGATATTGACAATCTCAAGGTGGATCATCTGATTGGAAATCTCCAAACTTATGAAGCACATAGGAATTTCAAAAAGAAACAAAAAGATACTATTGCTTTTAATAGTGCTCATAGAGTTTGAGAGGATTTTGATGAGGATTTTGATGAGGATTGTGAGATAGATTTCAAGATTACGGATGCTTTTGTAAAATAATTTAAAAATCTTTTCTGAAAAAGAATCCTAAACTTTTGGAATCTACTCATACTCGTAAATCTAAAGGCAAAAATAAACTCAAAATTAATTCGCTAGCCAAGAAGGAGAAAGGAAAGATACAAGGGAACTCTAAAAGAGTCCAATGCTATGAATGCCAAGGATTTGGCCACTTTGCTCAAGAATGCCCTACTCGTTTGAGGAAGAAGAAAGCCCTCACTATCACTTGGGATGACGAATCAGAATCTGATAAAGATGAAAGTGACAACGAAGATCAAGACGAGGAGGGACATAAACAATTCCTTGCTTTCATGGCGGCTTCCAAAATTGAAGGATGAACAGAGTATCCAAAGAGGCTGGTTGAGAATGACGCTGATAATGAATCCTCGGAGAGTGATGATGAAGAGCTTGAGCAAGCTTGTGAAAAGTTGTACAAGGAATCTCTTAACTTATCCAAATTGAATGACAAACTCACGACGAAACTCAAAGCATGTGAAAGTGAGAATGTCAAACTAAAGGAGGAGATTTCTGAGGCTAGGATTGATGCCATCAAGATAGCTAATGATCGACAAGCTCTTTGTGCAAAACTCTTGACTTGTGAGACAGAGAGGAATGAGCTACAACAAATCTATGCAATCTAAGAAGAAAAGATTGAATCTCTCAAGATGTCTCAAGTTGCTTTGGAAGAACTAATGATCAAGAAAGAGGAAGAGCTTAAGTGTGCTATGGCAACCATTGGTCTTTAGAACAAAGGATCAAAGACTTTGGACAACATCATTGGTTCTCAACAAATTTGTCCTGACAAGAGTGGCATTGGCTTTGGTGGTAAGAAAGAGCAAAAACAGAGTGTATCCACATCTCATGATACAAGAACTCAAGGGCAGGGGGAGCACAAGATTCAATGAGAGGAATGACTTCTCAATCTTCCTAAAGTTGGTAAGGTCAAAGAAAAGAAGGTACACCCTGTACACCCTGTGTTTATTTGTCATTATTGTGGTATGCATGGTCATATTCGCCCTTATTGTTATAAGTTGCATGGGAGAATATCTCATAGAGATGGAAGAAATTCCGACATCTCGTGGGGCAGGAAACACTTCATTGGTGGTAATGAGATTAAGGGTGATATTAGACCTCGTGATTTTGATGTGCTTGAGACCAAACATTAAGCGAGTTTGCATTTGCCTAGCTCTAGGAATAGGAAGTTGGAAACCATGTCAAAACGGGTTCTCATTGAAGGAGAAGGGAACCACAACGTCAAGACACCACCCAAGAACCGCCATTCTCATAACTTTGTTCATACTAAAGCAGTTTGGGTGAGAAAACTTGACTTGTGTTAATTTGTTTAGTCATTTGATGTGTGCCTGTTCGTTTTCTGTCTTGCTTTGTTTTTTTTTTTTTTTTTTTAAATCCAAAAAGATTTTCTTAGTATGGTTTTGCAAGCTTGAAATTTTTGAGTAGTCCTTAGTGCATATTGGAATTGATGAGAATATCCATTACATGTTAATATATGTGTGCTTTCTATGGTCATTACTCATTTCGGAGTGTGTGTTCTTTGATTAGTATGTCTCATTCTGTACACACTCTTGGATTAGCAAATATTGGAGTCTTCCGCCTTTGTAATTATTTTTTTTATGGACTTCTGGCATTGTCTCTTTTGCTTTTCTGGAGGAATTGGCCTATACTAGCATATCAAGGGTGATGTTGAGTCTCTTAAACCACCATCCATGTTTTTGTATCTCCACGGCTTTCCTCTCTGTTCTTTGTAGTCCAGGCATGAGGAAAAGGCTACGTCAAAGTCACCAACCAGGCCATCATTATTATATCCATGCTTCTCTGGTTCGGTTTCCATACTCTTGAGCGTATCAGCCGCCAATGAGTGTGCAAAAGAAAAAAAAAATGTGCAAAAGAAAGAAAAAAAAGATGTACAAAAGAAAGAAAAGTAAAAGATGTGAAAAAAAAAGACAAAATAAAGGATTCATTGATTAAGGGGGAGCCTCCGCTTTTACTCACCAAATACCCCTTGGTTCCTAGTGGTTTGATTTTCCTTTGTTGTGCTTAGATTCTCTTGTCGGAGGTCCAACTTTCAGATCACTACTAGGATTGAATCTAGTGTTTGTCGAACTCCAAGAGTCACACACACACTTTTCTTATGGGATCTATGCTTTTCACATAATGCATCACTTTCTTTTATGAGGAATCTTCTAGAGGCTGTGCACATTATGTTTTCAAGTAATTGTGCTGCTTGGATAGTCTTGTGTGTTTTAAGGTACTAATCTGAAATTCCTTGCTTGCTCCACCATATTATTTTTGTCGTTTTCTTCTTGTTCTTTGTTTTTCATTAGGGGGAGTTTGATTTATCATTACAAGAGTTTGTTAGCATAATCACTTTGATTTGTTTGGTAAGGGAGATTGGCTATAGTTGTTTTGCACTGTTTGCTTGTTATTTCCTTCTTGCATGCTCGTGATATTTACATCATCATATCATTGCTTGTGTGGCTTATGATTTTGCTTTAGTTGATTGAGCTTCCTTTATCAATTCGTGACAAAAAGGGGGGAGAAAGTTGTTTTTCATGTATTCATGTCATGTGTCGGGTGCATGTGTCTTAGGTTGTCATATGTTTACTGTTTTTTTCATATACTCTTATGGGACTAATAGTTGTTTTGGAGATTGTGGCACTAATAACTGTTTTGCAGATCATGACCTTGAGAAAGAAGTTGGCTTTTGTTGGCTGTAATGGGTTGGGGTGTTCAGGATTTTATTTGTGTAGGTGTGTTTTGTCACAGCATTGCCAAAGGGGGAGATTGTTAGGTTTTATTCTTGGCAATCCCGTTTGACAAAACTCCTTTCAGTTGTACTTGTTTTCGCACTTTTATTTCAGTGAGGCTATGAGTTTATTAGATGCGAATCCAACCCGAATCGTACCTTGTAGAGAAGTTTGTGGTGTTTAATTCTTTCAAGATTGCGTTGCAAAGAAGTTTGTGGTGTTTAATTCTTTCAAGATTGCCACTTCGCTGACTATGACGGGGATTGAGCTGCCCGATCAGCTCACGGGGGTCCAAGGGGCAGCGCCCCTTGGGGGGTCCGAGGGCAGCGCCCCCGAAGAAAAATAGAAAATTGCCTTCGAAGTTGCTTATTCGCTCGAGCGAACATTCCCCCACTCGAATAGAGAATCCTTTGTTCTAGAAGTTTGATTGCCTGCAAAAATACTGCGATATGTTTTTTCACACTCAAGCGGAATTTTCCGCGCTCGAGCATATCCGGCGCTCGAGCGGAGATCGCGGGACAGTTTTCTATAAACACGTGTTTCAATCCAAATCTAGGGCAACGCCTCCAGATCTTCTTCTCGGGCTCTAGGGTTTATATCTGGGGCTATTTTGCTAGTTTTCTTTGATATTTCATTAAGTATTCAACTCATGGTTTAAGAAGGATACATCAAAGGATTGTTTGTTTATTCTATACAAAAGAGAGAGTTGTTCTTCGATGGATTCTGAAGAATTCGAGCCTGAAGCTTTGGTGGATTCTAGAGTGGCTCATAGTCAAGACAATTCCGAGGTGAAGACGGGGCTGGGAAGAGGCACATAGGGGTTGGTTCAATTCAAGCGTGGATTCGCTAGGTAATTGAGAGTATACCTGTGTAATTCTTTTATGTCTTTTTAGTGGATTGTTTTGCGACTTTTGCCCGTGGTTTTTTTATCACAATTAGAGGTGTCCATTTGTGGTTTTTCCACGTAAAATTGTTGTGTCGACTTGTCTTGATTGTTTGATTGGGATTGCTATATACTGTTTAAAATTGATACATAATCACAAATCAACTTCTAAGGGATTTCTAGATTTTTCAACTCAGGTATTAATCGTATTTAGCTATGTAATTTTTATATTTTATATTTTTTATTTATTTATCTTACTTTGTGCAATGTACTCATAAATATTTCAAAACATCCGTAGAATATTGACCAATGCAACAACAATATAGATGTCCAAAATTCATCTTCAAACCAACGACATGTGAGTTTTTCTTTTATTTTTATTTACAATAAATGGTGCAAATGTAATGATAATGACACATTATATTTACTTATAATTATTTAGGATGTTCATACACCTTATTGGTCACAAATGATTAATTATGGGTTTAATCTTTTAACGCGACATTAATTGTCCACCATTACATCCACAGTCGGTGCTTTTGTCTTCCCAAGTATCATATAGTCCACCAATTTCTTAGGTATTTAATATACTTACATTTGAACATAAAAATTAGTCAACAAGTTTTATTCTAAATACATTTTCTTACATACTTTCTTCTTCCAGGAAATTTCAGTTGATCAAACAGTGCAAACTCCTATGGAGCATTCGTCATGTTTGGACAAGGATGAATTTGTTAATCTCTCTAGCAATTCACAACCACCCCCACAAAATTGAAAGAGATGATATTTGATTAACATGCAACTATTGCCTTATCATTACTGTAATTTTTTGCTTTCTAGAAATATTGGGCTCGATCATATTATTGTTTATTCATTTTAATGATTTTGAAATTTGAATTTTGGATGATTTGGTATGTGAAGGAATTAGATTTACAATGATATTGAATATTGAATTTGTTAGTTGGTTTACAATTTAAATTCAACTTTATTTTTTATTTTTGATTTAATTTAGTTGCTTCAATTATATATATATATATATGGTAGCTACATATACTTTTTGTATTATATGTTTGTTATAGGTTGTATAATTGAAATACCATTTGTTTTAAGTGATTATATTTCAACATTGGTTTTCTTTTAAAATTTAAAGTAAATTACATCGGTAGTTCCTAAATTTTGTCACTTGTATCGTATTGGTCTTTATACTTTCAATTGGCTCAATTTTGATCCTTAATTTTTTAGATTTTTGTGTCAATTTCGTTTAATTGATAATGACGTTAGGATTTTTGACAAAAAATAATTACTAAGTTAGTTGATGTTAATTCAGTAAATTAATAAAATTTGTCCTTACGTGATACATGTCGCTCATATGCGTATTTTTCATAAATAAAAAAAAATAACAATTATAATGAATTGTATTAAATTGGGACAAAATAAAAAATATATAGTTAAAATTAAATTAATTAAAATTACATGAAAAAATGACACAAAAAACAAAATATAAAAATTTGGAGATTTATTACCCAATAGGTCCTACTTTGGAGACTTAATACCCATTAAGTCCTATTTGATAAATTTATTAAGTGATAAAGATAAATTTATCAGTCTTTTTTTTTATGAATAAATTTATAGTGATAAATTTATCAGTCCCTTTGTTTTTATGAATAAATTTTTAGTGATAAATTTATCACTCTCTTATTTTTATAGTGTTAAATTTATTAATTAAAACCTGTAGGTAAATAAATCTAGTGAATAGGACTAATTGGTAAGTACCCCAAAATTTATAAGAACTAATGGTCACATACTTGTGTTTCTATTTTATATATATATATATATAACCTCTCTTTATTGTCTTAAACTCAACCTAAATGTTGTTCACAGTGGCCTGCTTGTGATTCGAATTTTTCTGTTAATACGTTAAACGACGTCGTCACCTACCCCGATTCCCATTAACGATGAATAAGAATCTGTAATCTATCTAGAAATTCCCAACAGTCTAGGAGCACATACCAGTTTGACAAGGACATGTGATACAAATCTACTTATCATTCTCTCTTTTATTCGACAAGTTATTCGATCAGCACCTAAGACTCGCACATTCGCGCAACCCTTTTCATAATTTGGAGAAATTATATACATATATATATAAATATTTTAATTTTTAATTTTATTAATTTAAATTTTAAAATTTTTATTATTTTTAAATTTAAATTATTTTCTATTTTCATCAAGTAAAATTGATAGAAAAAAATAATATTTTAATTATTAAACTCAACGAAAAATAGTATTTTAGACAATATATGTAAACCTAAAAAATATATATTTTTGTTGGTTTTACTTAATGAAAATAGGTTGATAATTTAGATTGAAAATAAATAAAAATATTAAGATTTAAATTGACAAATCTAAAAACTCAATGTTTATTTTGTTATAATGGTCAAATTTTGAGAACTTTTTCTTTTTCTTTTTCTTTTATAATTTTCCTAATAATTTTAAAGGTTAATTACACCCCAGTGAATTTTGAAAAAAATGTGTGCCTGATTTTTTTGTTTTATTTAATCAATTGTGTTTTTTTTATGATTTTACATTAATATTTGTGGACATTTTTTATTGATGGGTTTGTTTGGATTGAATGCTTTTAAGAACAATTTTGATTAGCTTTGAGGTAAATTTTTTTGAGAATGGAAGTCTCTCAATGAACGTAGCGATTAGGATTGAACTGTTGTTAACCATTATCTACAAATTTTTGTAGATAATGTGTTTGTCAAATTGCCAACAACAATGTTCTTTGTCAAGTAGGTTGTACAGAGCTGGTTTTAATGGTTTTCTCTTTTACCCATCATCGGCTATATATACCGCTCTTTTATCACCTTAGCAGAGGATTTCTTTTCCTAGTTGCTTCTCGCTTCCTAATTTTGCCCCTCCAATTTTTTAAACTTTACATGTCAGTTCCACTTTGCTCGTTGCTCTAGCACTTGCTTTAGCAACCATAGGCAAGTTGCTAAGGTGAAGTAGGGACTATGACAGATAAAAATAACTATGAGTTGCAAGAAAATACGACAAAGCATGGGAATAGCTTCAACTTCAAGGGTAAAATTGTAGAACCCACCACTAGATTTTTAAGTTTAAGCTTATATATCTAACATAAAATTTACCATGATGATGGGCAAGGAAAAAAAGAGTGTTGAACTTTTTTGTTATTTTAATAAAATTTTCAGAAGTGATTATTAATTGATTGCAAAATTTGATGGGTCAAATATTTTCCATTTTTGTTTGGCTCTAATAGCTGAACTTATGTGTTCTAAAATTTACTACTCCACAGGTTTTCAAGAGTGGGCCACTATTTTTATCATCCAAATGTGTGTTTTGCTTGCTCATTGTGCTATCGATTGCCAATAAAAATGATAAATTACAAGAAATTTGGAAGGATGGCACACAATGTTTTCTCTCTTTTGTTTATTACCTGGTTGATAGTATGTGCCTTACATCTGCTTTAAAAGTGCATTCAAAATCACATTTAAGGTACATCATTATCATATTGTGAAGAGTATGACTTCATCTTAAGTTACTATCATGCAATTCTTCTTATGTAGGAATTGGATGGACACCTTGGAAGAAAGGTGGTTTATTTTAACACGCACCTCACTGGTCTTTTTCAGAAGTGATCTAGTGAGTTTCATTTTCTAAATGTGTTTGTCGTATATTATACAGCTATGTTCTATATTTTAAGTTGCTACATTAGAATGAAGTAGATCTCAGTTTCACCAATTTTTTCATCAAATTTAAATTTGATGAAGGATTAGAGATGCTCTTAAGTGGGTTTGCACCATGCCCTCTGTAAGATCAACGAAATTCAATGGGAAATTGGATTGTATTTTGCTTTTATCAGCTGATAATAATTGGTTGAATACAGTTGTTGATCTATTCAAGATATGGGTAGTACCTTATTTATTGTTTACTTGCTGCGCTCGCACGCGCGCGCGCTCACACACACACATATCATTTAGCTTGTTGAGGACTAGAAATAATGCAAACAATTTTTAGAATGCATAATGGGGCTCTTAAGGTACTTCCTCATTTTCTGGTTTGCTTTCCTTTTTGTTTTCATTTCTATTTTTATTTCTATTTTCGTTTCAGTTGTTCCATAGAAAGTCAAAGGTGCAAAGTTGGTTTTGCAGACTAAACAACTATACTTTCTTTGCACTCACGCCACTTTATAATTTTTAGGAAATAATGTTTGTGTATCTCTGTGTGCGTATATTTCCTCATGTACATGTCAAGTTCAATCTTCTCCAGAAACATAAGAAAAGTTTATAAAATCAACTGAATCTTGTAAGCAGGCTTGTGGATATTGGTGTTAGAAACAATTATTTTAATACATTAAGTTTCTGAGACATCCATATTCATAAGGATGTAAAATAAATTAAGATGGTAGTCTTGTAAATTTTAGTCTGTACTAGTCACAGAATTGTTAAATAGTAAATTGAATCAGTATAATTCAGTTTTATCTTTAGCTCGACAACTTTTTTTCTTAGTGCTTAAGCATTTGATAGTGGGAATAGTACACATGATGATTGGTTTCCCTTTTTTGTTGTTGTTGCCATCATTATCACCATTGTTATTATTATTATTGTTATTTTCTTTCTTTTTTTGATAACTGGGTGTCCGAGCCAGCTTACATATACCTCGACTAATCCCAAGGCCTTTAAGTTAAACGATTGGGCAAACCTCCAGTTCTCCCTTGGGGTGATTCAAACTCAAGAGTACAAGATCATGAGTTATCATACCTGTGTTTTGTTGTGAGTGTAAGTTAGTTCATGTCTCTCTTTTCTGTACAGGTTCTAAAGTAAGACCTTCATCAATTTGTCACCTCGGCCTAGATTAAACAAACTTGTGAGAGCAAGCAGCATACTGATAGGATGCACGGTAAGAGATCTAGACCCAAAAAAAATGTGAGAAAAAGGTGAAAATGGGCCATTTGGGGGCGAAAATTGAAAACAGCCCCCAAACAGCACCGAGATCATAACGGTCACCTCGGCCCAGATTACACAAACTTGCGAGAGGAAGTAACACATTGACAGGATGCACGATTAGAGATTTAAATATCACAAGTACTGTAACCTGCAGGTCATAGTAGTTGACTTGCTAGATCAAATATTCACTTATGTTTCCAGTTATTGCAATATGAGGTATAAAATCCAAATGCAAGCATTGATTGATAACATCTATTTCAATTACAAGAATTATTATATTGATAGAATTTAATCTCCGGGTCATACATCTATTACTCGTGGAATTTTTCTGAGTGTGGTGCATTGATATTGATAGAATTTTAATGTTGATTGGATGTATACATATGAATGTTGTTTTATTTACAAAATGGTATTGATTGTCTTTTAATTTGTTCATGTTATTTTTACAAAATGGCCAGCTCAAAACGTTGTTTTGTGTTGCAATGGAGCTGCTAATTTGTGTGTTGGTGTCAGTTGTTAGTATTGTTTTTTAACTTGTGTGTTAACTGTGGCTACCGTTTTAGTTAGCGAGAGAGAGGAGGGGACGTAGGGAAGTGTCGTGGGGTCGTTCGGTCAGATGTCTGGCCGGTCGTCCCCCTGGACGTTCGAACCCTTCAAGTATAAAAAAAAAAAATACAGTTGACCGGTTGACCGGCCGGACGTCTAGCCATCTTCCTCTGCAGCTTCTACTATATATATATTCTTGACACACTTTAACATATCCATTGTACCACCACTCACTCTCTAACAAACTCTTAACACACATTTTTGGGTCCCATTTTTATCACTTTTTGTCATATAACACATTTTAACACACTTTTTTAGCTATCCCATCGTGGATGCTTAGATAATTATTGGGTATTTTCATAATACGGATTATGTAATATTTTATAATATTATGATTAGTGGAGAAAGTTGGGTATTATGATTTATGTTGGGTGATGAGAAATATGAAGAAACATAATAAATAATAATTGGTGAAAGAGTATGAACGTGATATTTTGAGAATACCTAGTAATTTTTCATATTTAACAGGTTTTTTTTTTTTTTTTTCAGGGAATGTTTGGAGTCATTATTGTGTGTGGGGATTCTCAAATAGGCTGCGAAATTTTTTTTTTGATATTTTGAAAATTGACTAACTCGTCTCATAGTTTGTTCCAGCCCACTTAATTGTCCATCTCATTCCAACTCATAAAAGATGATTTAAAGCTTTGAATAGAGGTTTGTAACCCCGAGTCCGCCCATAAAGCTAGCTCGTACAAGTTCGCAAGAGTAAGTCTAATGTTTAATTTGGTTTTTTTTTTTTTATCTAATATTTAGTTTTATTTTTTTTTTCTCATATTTAAAGTTTTTTTTTCTACTTTTTTTTTTTTTTGTTACACGAAAATCCTTCCAATATCCTGTAAGTCCAAGACAGCGCCCCTTACAAAAATCACCAAGATGCCTGTTGTCAATTCCTAGTAAAGAGACTATAACCTGGGAACTTGCCTCCCGACCTCCCAAGACAAGCTCCGCTTAAGTCAGGACTCGCGCAGCGGGGAAGTATTGGGCCTACACCAAGTGTTGTGGTAGCAACAACTGGAAACTAACCTCCTAATCAACTACGCTACGCTCAGGAAATTGGCCCAAGGGAGTTTTGAACTTAGGACCTGGGGGCTTAATCCCCAAGCCTTTGCCAAGTTGCCAACCACCCTTCGGTTATTTTTTTTATTTTATTTTTTTCTCTTTCTCCACTTGTAGGTATTATATTGTTAAAATTAAAAAAATAAAAGAAATATTGACTTCTTGTATGTGATAATGTGTACTATCTACATTGACTATGAGTTTATTTTTGAAGGACCTATGTGGGACTCTCGAGGTTGCAAAATAAATCAAGCCCGTTTTGAGATAAATTTTTTTTAATCTGATTTTTTTAACTTTTTTATTATTTTAGTATGGGATAAATTATAACTTAACCCCCTGTGATTTATCCAAAAAATACGGAACCTCCCTATAGTTTCATTTGTAACACTGAAACCCGCTATACTTTATACCAAAGTGCAATTTTGGACGGACGTAACAGAAATTGTAAAAAGTCTAAATTACCCTTATTTATTTCTCTAATTTTCTTCTTAATGCCATTACAAATCAGAATATTCTCTAATTTTTCTTTAAATTTTTTGTATTCCTCTTCTTCTTCTTCTTCTTTCTCATCCTATGACAAACCACACACCTCTCATACCATCATCAAATACATATCTCTCTCTCTAGAATTAGACCCAAACAAATACTCATCTCTCTCTCTCTCTAGAATTTAAATTATACATATATGATATACATATTAACTGATATATATAATACATATATGATATACATATATGATATATATAATACATAAATGATACATATGAAAGAATTGATGGGTAATTTCAATTATACACATATGATATATATACATACATATTAACTGATATATATAATACATATTTTAATAGTTATCTTGTATAAGCAAAAGTGATCTTGTATTACTTTGTATTTATATACACTACAAAAAATTTGACTTTTTGCGATGACAAAATGTCATCGCAAATACTCCAAATGCCGTCTCAAAAACTTTTTTGCGACAGCAGATGACTTTTAGCGACGGCAAGTGGGGGGTCGCAACAAAGGGCGTTGCTAAAAGGTTTTAGTGACGGCACAATGCCGTCACCTTTTTTTTGCGACGGCAAAATTACCTTTTTGCGACGGAATTCTGCCGTCGCCATTAATATGTAAAAATCTGAGATTTTTTGAGACGACACTGTGTTGCCGTCGCTAAAAGTGTTATTTGCGACGAAAAAAATACCGTCGCGAAAGTGTTTTATTGCGACGGGTAACCTGCCGTCACTAAAAGTTTATTTGAGACAGTACGACAACGCCGTCTCTAAAAGGTTATTTGCGACGGCAAATAATACCGTCGCGAAAGATTTTTTTCAACTTTTACAAATATCTTTTGCGACATTACTTATGTCGCAAAAACAATCTGGTTCTAATGTTTTTTGAGACGGTGTAGTGTCGTCTCAAAAAAAAATACAATAAAATTATTAAAAATATGAAAATTACCTGTATTAAATGAAAAATAACTGAAAGATGAACCGATAATTACATGATAATATAAAAATTTCAGTATAAAAATAACAATTCATCCATAATAAAAATATTCTTCCATTCATAACAATACATCAGCAAAATTATCCCATTACATAATGTTGCATAATACATATACAATGTTTAAATACATAATATTGTTCACAATTCAAAATAACATAAATCAAAAACAAAAGTTTTCGTCATGATTCTTCCGTGGGTAACAAAAACAAAAATTAATCACAATCTTCACACGCCTGCATTCCACAAGAAGCAAACTGCTACTGGGGAAATATCTGAAAACAAAAAATAAAAATAATTAATGATGATATAATTATGTGTTAATATTTTAATTACAAAAAATCATAAAAAAATTAACTACTATAAAATTACAAAGATAATTAAATAAATAATTTTGGCTAGACAGAAATCCGGCTCTAACTCTCAAACCGAGAGCCCGATTCGAGCCCCGTCTTCTCCCACAAGTCTCTCATGCCTAGGCGGTCGTGTGCCAAGTTTCGTGCCAATCCAACCCCGTTTGGTGATTTTGAGACGTCAACACCTCGAATTAAAGTTTCTTAAGGAACTAGTTTGCCTAGAGTAAAATTTGACTCTAACTCCCAAATCGGGAACCCGATTGGAGTCCCGTCTTCTCCCACAAGTCTCTCGTGCCTAGGTGGTCGTGTGTGCCAAATTTCGTGCCAAACCGACACCGTTTGGTATTTTGGGACGTCAACACCTCGAATTCAAATTTCTTAAACTAGTTTACCTAGACCGAAATTCGACTCTAACTCCCAAACCGAGAACTTGATTCGAGCCCCCTCTTCTTTCACAAGTCTCTCGTGCCTAGGTGGTCGTGTGTGCCAAGTTTCATGCCAATCCGACTCCGTTTGGTGATTTTGAGGCATTAACACCTCGAATTCAAGTTTCTTAAGAAACTAGTTTGCCTAAAATGAAATCCGGCTCTAACTCCCAAACCAGGAACCCGATTGGAGTCCCGTCTTCTCCCACAAGTCTCTCGTGCCTAGGTGGTCGTGTGTGCCAAGTTTCGTGCCAAACTAACGCCTTTTGGTGATTTTGGGGCGTCAACACCTCGAATTCAAATTTCTTAAGGAACTAGTTTGCCTAGACCGAAATCTGGCTCTAACTCCCAAACCAGGAACCCGATTTGAGCCCCGTCTTCTCCCACAATTCTCTCGTGTCTAGACGGTCGTGTGTACCAAGTTTTGTGCTACTCCGATGCCGTTTGATGATTTTGGGACATTAACACCTCAAATTCTAAATTTCTTAAGAAATTAGTTTGTTTCTTAAGAGTGAAATTCGGCTCTAACTCCCAAACCGGAAACCCGATTGGAGTCTCGTCTTCTCTCACAAGTCTCTCGTGCCTAAGCAGTCGTGTGTGCCAAGTTCATGCCAAACTGACGCCGTTTGGTGATTTTGGGGCGTCAACTCCTTGAACTCAATTTTCTTAAGGAACTAGTTTGCCTAGACCGAAATCCAGTTCTAACTGCCAAACCGGGAACCCGATTCGAGTCCCGTCTTCTCCCACAAGTCTCTCGTGCCTAGGCGGTCATGTGTGCCAAATTTCATGCCAATCCGACCCCGTTTGTTAATTTTGGAGCGTCAACACCTCGAATTCAAATTTCTTAAGGAACTAGTTTGCCTAGAATGAAATCCGACTCTAACTCCCAAACCAGGAACCCGATTGGAGTCCCGTCTTCTCCCACAAGTCTCACGTGCCTAGACGGTTGTGTGTGCCAAGTTTCATGCCAAACCGACGCCGTTTGGTGATTTTGGGGTGTCAACACCTCGAATTTTAAATTTCTTAGAGAACTAGTTTGCCTAGTTTGCTAATGGTAGACATGACATTTTACACCTTGTGTTTTCCTTCTTTGTGTGGTTAAATTCCAGCCCATATGAATAAATAAGCAAAAGCAAACCTAAAACGCACTTCCATATCTATGATGCCATGAACACATCAAAATGCTTGTATTTTTTAACCACTCAAAATCTCATATTAATAGCTAAGGAACAATCAAGATTCAACTACCTACTATATTTGCATCCATTAGTAGTTCAGACACTAGATTCAATTAAATTAATATAGTAAACCATCAATATGCATAGAACATAATTTGCTATAAATCACATTAATATCAACAGTAAATGGAAAGCTACATCAATGCATGCACACATGCAACTCTAGATGTGGTAGCAAGCAAATGTAGGAAGTGGACTAACAACAGCACCATAACGAGTCACATGAAGCTGCATGGTCAATTTCCCATAATCTAATCAACTGAGTTGGCATAGTAAACAAGCCTATGGTACTAAAAACAAACACCACCTCATAGTTATAAAAACATCTATAAGCACAAGTGTAGCCAAACATACCCTTGCAACTATCCATGCAGCCCTGAATCTCTACCACGGCTTATCAAGAGTTTCAAAATCAACCATTAACTCATTTTAACCCAATATTTTACCCCTAATGAGCCAAATCTGTCATTTTACCCTTATCATCCCAAAAGTCATCAAATAATCCAATATGTTAACATAAGGTACAAAAATATCACATTAAATCATTAAACTAGTAAAACTAGTAGTGAAAATAACTTAAAAAATACTTAAAAAATACCAAATCAACCCTAAATCTTTTAAATTAAGTTATATTTAATGGCAAGCAATCTAACTGCACAAGTTACATGTGCACATGGCACAAGTTGCACTTACACCAAACAAGCAGCTACCATTTAAGCTGCTTTGCTTTAATATGGTAGCTTGGTTAAAAAATAGAGCTCCATTTCAATGCCCTTCGAGCTGCCAAATTTTGGCATTATTATACTTTGTGCCAACATTTTCCTTAAAAAAATAACAAAACAAAATCTAATTTGAAGCCCACGTAGCCAACTCAAATCTACAAGGGAAGAGTTCTTACAAACCAAACAAGCAACAGAGTTACACCCAAGAAGCAGTAGCGTTACACCATTCTTACATTATTTTTATATTGGTTATAGATTTCCACATAATGTCACTACCTCCTAAACATTACAGTTAGAAAAAGGCCATCATTCATATTTTCACATCCAATGTAATATATTGACTTACTTGATTGTTACACAAGATCTCTATAGAAGGGTTAAGCTTTTGCCAAGGCTTCAACCGAAATGAACCATCTCCTCCAATAACTGGATGTTGTAACTGCCCTACTGGCAATCCAGGAGCAAAAGTTCCATCAATGTCCATGTTATCTAATGGTTTGTCAAGAACCATCTTTTCTACAACATAGTCAATAACCTACAAAAATAATTAAATAAATAAGAAAACATCGTCTTTGAGGAAATTACGTGTTAAGTTATAACATTTGTTTCAACAATAGCAATTTAATGTGCCCATGAATTTTCAAGACCCATTCTTACGACTAATTAACTAAACTACTAAATGCTTCCTAAATGTTAGATGGGACTGATTTAAAAGTGAAGGAAAGCTGGATTCTTGAACAAAACTTCTACAGCTACAATGAAAATTCAGTTTATTCCTATTATGTCAGTGGTTGCCATTCATATATGGGGATCTAATCTGCCACTAAGAGAGAGGGAGAGCTATTTGCAACTTGCAAGAATAGCTCGACTTTACTAGATGTAGACTGAGGTTTCTCTTTACAAATCAAATGCATTGAGATCATTTCAGGGTAACTTCAATTTCCACAAGGCAAAACCAAGGTGCACATAAAACCAAATGAAAAAGCACAAGGTCAGTTGGGTAATCAGTGCTATTCATTCACAACCAAGTTACATCATTGTCATAAATCAAACCAAACACCAACTTGACAATAAATAAGAACACATGACTCAAAGAAATAACAAAGGCCATAGGAATTTAAAAAAACCTTTCGTAAAGTAACTGAAGCATCCAGCTCAATAAGAACGCCTGGACCGCATACAAGAAAATCTTTGTCCTTCACATACTCGGTCACTTTAGTGTGAAGACCTTCAACACTATTATACCTGTAGGTGATTCAAATTGAAAACCAGACTAATACAAAATTGATGCAAGAAAATTAAGGGGATAGACTAAAAGAGAAACTAGAGAGATTGTGTGAAGTCATATTTTAAAGTTTTACTTGTAGAGTGATTTACTGAGGAAGCTATGATATCACAGAGCTGAAGCCACTTAAACATTTGTGCAAAACACACTTGGATTTACAGACAGTTACAAAACAGAACAACATACTTCAACCAAAATTACTCATGACATTGTGAAACGAGAAGGGAATTAAAGCCTAACTAGCACGGTGATGCTACCAAATATGGATGGACATGCTCAAACAATTTGAAAAGATTGACATCCAAGTTTAAGTAATAAATATAAGCAGTTAACTACCCAACTGACAAACAAACAATTTAGCTTTAGAACACCATTATTTTAGTACTGATTCTTAATATATGCTCAAAAAAGGAGACCAAAGCCTAACTGCACCATCATCAAGCAGTCAATTTGAAGAAGAAAAGCACTCTTTCAGAGATTGAAAATGCCATAGTTTGTTCACCTGAGTCAAAGAATATGTAACTCCTAGAATGCCAAAAAGCCCTGCTTTCTTGACAACCTATGGGATATGGGTAGGATAAGTCAAAGGAGCAAAATGGCAAAGGAAAAGAAGAGCGAGGAGGGGAACGACAATCTTAACCTCTGGATAAACCCACTGCATATGTTCAGGGTTATCTGGATCAAACGTTTTTCCACTATGAACCTGCATTCAAAATGCAAAACATCCTCATAAAAAATAGTCCAAAGGGCAGCACTTTCAAAGAAAAAATAAGGAATAAAATGTAATTCATGGATAACCTCATCCCATTTGATTAAGTGGGCATATTCAATACAGTAAGCAGCAGTTCTAGGAGTTTCTGCAAGAGTGCATAATGGGAACTTCACTTGAGGTGGGAAAAGCCAAATGGTACACTCAAAGCATGGGGCGACCCAAGGAATAATAACCCTAGCATGTCCCTTGAAGCCTTCAGTTCCACCATCTACCATAGGCTTCACTGTTTCTTCTCGCGGGTTGTCATCAGAATCGTACTCTGAGTTTTAATAAACTAACTAGACAAATTACATAAGCTCAGGCAAACTATTGGGAAGCTAATCACTTTGGAAACATAACATATTAGGCACAACTAAGAATTAATACATAGAGCAAAAGCATTATTAAACAAAAGAACAGCGAAGAAAATTACATGCAGTGCCAAACATTTTTCATTAGTACAAGATAAATTAAAATCCAAAACTATAACCAGATAAAACTCCAAGTATCGTTATTGACTATAGTTATTGAGTTTGGGGGGCGGGGGAAGTTGAAAACATTTAGCAATTTATTTAAAATCAAAACATATCATGAATTTTAAATAAAAAAAAAATCAATAATCATTGAAACAACATTATAAATTACTTTTAGACTGCCCCATTAGAAGATAAAGATAAAACACATACCTAAAAAAATACAAGCCACAGAGGAACTAGGCCGATGCAGAGCTCCCTGGGACAAACGGTGCTAACCGAGATAGAGATTTTGTGAGGTAATCGGAGAGATTCAAGCGGGAGATACTTTGGGGATGGTAGTGAGGGACACAACGCCATTGAAGGTCTAAGAGTGGAGCTAGGGTTAGGAATTTTATGTGTGAAGAGGACTCGAGCGTAACACTCTGATGCCTGACTGGTGTATGTAAACATATATATCTGTCGCTGCCGTGGCTCGATGCCCTTGTCTGCCATGCTTATAGTCGCCACAGAGAGAGAGAGAGAGAGAGAGAGAGAGATGGGGGATATTTGGTAGAAAAGATTAGATAAGAGATTGGGAATTTTTGGGTTGGGCGGGAATGGAAAAAAAAAAGGGGGGGAACCGAGCGGGATTGGGAAAAAAATATAAAAAATTAGTTCTCATCACAAAATGAACATTTAAATAATAAAATGATTTTTTTTTTTCTTTTTTTTTTTGGCAACGGGGGTTGTCATTGCCAAATAATTTTTTTTTGGTTAAAATAACTTTTTTTATAGTAAAGGAATTTTTTTTTTTTTTTTTCATTTTCTTTTAGTTACTAAGGTTGAGAATTTATTTGTTTCATTTTTATTTTAATAAATTAAAAATTATTGTTATTATTTTTTATTTGGTAGAAGTAGGAATAATATTTTAATGAAAAATATTTTCCATGAAAATAAAGTTATTTTTTTGTGGTCAATAAAAAATATTTTTCTACGATCCATTTTTTTTTTGTTACTAAAAATCAAGAACTAATTTTTTTGTGATAGAGGATAGGAGGCGGTAACAGTAGTGAAGGTAGTTTATAAGAGGTGATAGTGGTGGTGGTGGTGGTGGTGGTGGCGGCGACAAAAGAGATTAGTGGTAAAGTTGTGGTAGTGGTAGAGGAGATAGAGTAGCGGTGGTGGAGGAAAGGTAATGGTAGTAGTGGTGGTGGTAGTGGAATGGTGGTGATAGTGGTAATAATGATAGTCGTAGAAGTGGAGTGGCAACAGTGGTAGTAGTGGTGGTGAGAGAGAGATGGGTGGTGAGAGAGAGATGAGTGAAAGATAGAAAGAGAAGAGAGATAGAAAGAGACAGAGATAGAGTGATGAGCGAGAGAGAGATAAAATGGTCGATAAAAGTGCATTTTCTTGTAGTGGAGAGCTCGGTAAATAGAAAAGAAGGGAGGGAAAGAATGAGCAAGGTGAACACAATGGGGAGAGAGACAGACAGACAGACAGACATATAGAGAGAAAGAGAGAAGAGTAAGAGACAGACAGATAGACATAGAGAGAGAAGAGTGATGAGTGAGAAAGAGATATAGAGATAGAGACAGAGATAGAGAGACAAACAGACAGAAAAAGAGAGAGAAACAAGAGATAAGCGAGAGATAGACAGAGAGAGAGAAAGAGAATGAAAAGAGATGATCGAGAGAAAGACATAGAGAGAGAGAGAGAGAAGAAAGATGAGTGAGAGAGACAAAGAGAGAGATAGAGAGAAGAGAGATGAACGAGAGACAAAGAGAGAAACAGAGAAAGACAGAGACAAAGACAGACAGATAGACAAACAGAGAAGAGTGATAAGTGAGAGAGAGAAAGAGAAGAGAGAGAGAGACAAAAAGAGAAAGAGAGTGAGAGTGAGAGACAAAAAAAAGAGATAGAGAGAGAATGGAGATGAACGAGAGAGACAGAGACAGAGAAAGAGGTAGAAAGATGAGAGATAAGCAAGAGAGACATAGAGAGAAGAGAGATGAGTGAGAGAGACAAAGAGAGAGATAGAGAGAAGAGAAATGAGCGAGAGAGATAGACAGAGATGAGAGATGATAGAGATAGAGAGAAAAAAGTGGGGGAGAGAGATAGAGAGAAGAGAGACGAATGAAAGAGATAGAAAGAGAAAAGAGATGAGAGAAGAGATAGATGAGTGAGAGAGAGAGAGAGAGAAAGAGACAGATAGACAGACAGACAAAGAGAGAAGAGCGATGAGTGAGAGAGAGAAAGAGAAGAGAGAGAGGAAGACGAAAAAATTGGTGAAAAGATATAGACAGAGAAAGAGAGAAAAAAAAGAGGAAAAAAGATAAATGAGAGAGAGATGAGCGAGACAGCGAGAGAGATAAAGAGAAGAAAGAGAGAAGAGAGACAGAGAGAGAAGAGAGATGAAAGAGATAGAGAGAAGAGAGATAGGCGAGAGACATTGAGAGAAAGAGAGAAACAAACAGACAGACAGAGAAGAGTTGTAACGCCCTTAAAATAATACATAAAACCCATTACATTAGACATGCATTGATACAAAAGAAACCAACCATTTCTATTCATCAGAGTAGTTCTTATAACAGTATTACATGTTAACAACAAAAGCAAATGCCCTATGGGCTTACAGCTTTCCAAGTCAACACTTGGTTACACAAAAGAAGAGTACTAACTCTATACAAAATAAGCCCTTGGCTTGATATACATGTAATACAAACAAAATAAACAAAAGAGTCCTCAATTCTCATTATCATCCAAGCTATGTCCTTGGAGGTAGCATGCTACATGTACTTGAAAATAATGTCCCATATAGGGTGAGCCAACGCCCAGTAGAGATATGCTAAACACAGTATGAGCAATAACTAAGACATTAGCGGTTGATAAATGTTCAATTCCCATAAATCAATTCATAATCACTGGGTTCCTGTTTCATTTCGTTTTCCATTTCTCATCTTACAATAGATAAACATACTAGTTGTATCAACATTTCAACAGATAAGCATATTAGCTATATCAACACTTCCAAAGATAAGCATATGAGCTATATCAACACTTTAACTGACAAGCATATGAGCTGTATCAGTGGAGTCCATCCCCTATCTCCTCCCAAGCAACATCCGGTTTAGAGGTCCATCCCCTATCTTCCCCTAAACCGTGGAGTATATCCCCTATCTCCTCCCACACACACAACGTATATACACATAGGTCATATACACAATCAATCAATACATAACATTAATGTATTCTATCAACCGTCATACTCTATGACATATCCAATTGATTAGTTTTAGTTTGCCTAATCACCATGCATTGTCTACAACAATCAAAACTACCCTCCACCGGTAGCCCAAGCAATTATTTCTAAACAGATAATAAAAGCTCCAACAGATAAAATATCAATGTTTTCAAAAACGAGTGATTAATAAATCCAACTCCACCATTTTTTTAATATAATGAGTCAATTTCATTATTTCCAACTCAATTCCAAATAACAACAATATTCCCAAATTAATTACACCAATTAATTTATACAACAAATTAGGGTTTTCTACCCCATCTCCCAATATTGACCCAATGGTCTATATATCAACAATCAACAACAATATCATCATTTTGAAACCAAAATGCATGTTTTTAGAATCAAAATAACAAAACCCTCTTTTGCCATTTTGAAACCCTAA
The DNA here is from genome assembly GCA_036172215.1 of Camellia granthamiana. Taxonomy (NCBI): domain Eukaryota; kingdom Viridiplantae; phylum Streptophyta; class Magnoliopsida; order Ericales; family Theaceae; genus Camellia; species Camellia granthamiana. The sequence goes on along the minus strand of CM069908.1, from coordinate 22,942,348 downwards.
GTCCAAAAATTACCCAACTTCAACACTTTATCAAAACAACCAAAAATCTATGTCAAAAACCATAAGAGTGAGTAGGAATCCCTACCTCAAAAGTTAACACCCAACGAAAAAGAAGATGAAAACGAAAATGCTCCAAATCACAAGTTTCCCGGATCAAAAGATAGCCCTCGATGATCAACAACCTTTTTGCAAAGGCCAAAGGTGAGCAAACAACTCCTACTAGATCAATACCTAGAGAGAAGGCAAGGTTCTAGAGAGAGAGGCTCAACAATGGAGTTTTTGGAAAAGTAAGAGAGAGAAGAGATGTGAAAAAGTGATTTTAAAAAGTCAAAACATAGAGTCTTAAACCAGTCGCCCCGCTCGAGCGTGGAAACCCCCACTCGAGCGTCCAATCCGCCGCTCGAGCTGCGAATACACACTTCCAGTACTTTTGCAGAACTAGGTCCCCGTTCGAGCGTAACACACAAACTCCCGCTCGAGCGTCCAAACCACCGCTCGAGCGTACAACACTATAGAGGAGATACTGGATGGTTGATTTTCCCGCTCAAGCGTCAAAACCCTCGCTCGAGCGGACAAGCTACAACAAAGGCCCTGCTCGAGCGCCAAAAGCTCCGCTCGAGCGTACAGGCCAAAAATCTGGGCACCTAGTCTTGGTTCCTAAGCTCAACCAACCTGTTTCAAACCTGCCCAACACTACCCAAGACTCAAATACAAAGAGTAGAGGATTCAAACAAGATATACACAACTACCAACTCCATGGAACCTAAGTTTCGAATACAATAATTAAAGAAAAGGAAGACCGGGATCGCTATAACTGATGAGTGAAAGAGAGAAAGAGAGAAAGAGAAGAGAGACAAAGACACCGAGAGAAAGAGAGAGACAAACAAACAGAGATAGAGACACATAAAGAAAGAGAAAGACAAATAGACAGAGAAGAGTGATGAATGAGAGAGCGAAAGAGAAGAGAGACAGAGAAAGATGAAAAAATGGGTGAAAAGAGAAATGTTCAAAAGAGTAAGACGATGCCGTTTTTTTTTTTTCTGACAAAAAAATATCATTGTATTTATTTAAACAATTTTGTGACTATATATATACGAGGCCGTCTCAAAACCACAATATATATATATTTTACTCTTTTTTTTTTCTTTTTTTTTTTTTGCAATGGTACCTATTACAGTCGCAAAAAACTCTTTTTTTTTTTTTTTTTTTTTTTGCGACTGCAGCTGGTACCATTGCAAAAACTTTATTTTTTTGCGATAGCAATCTCTGCCGTCGCAAATACTTTATTTTTTTTTTTTTTGCGACAACAATTTCTACCGTTGCAAATACTCTCATTTTTTGTGACAGCATTTTATGCCGTCGCAAATACTCTATTTTTCGTGACGGCAAGTTGTGCCGTCTCAAAATGTCACATTTTTTGGCGACGGCAAGTTGTGCCGTCTCAAAAAGTCACATTTTTTGCGACGGCAAATGTGCCGTCGCAAAAAAGTTCCGTCTTTTAAGCCCCATTTTCTTGTAGTGTCATAACCAAACACACAATTCAAAACTCAATTTAAAACTCTTTTCAAAACTCAAAACTCAAAACCAAACTTTTTTCAAAACTCTATTTCAAAAGAAAAAATTTTAAAAAATAATTTTTTATATTATTTTTTAAAATTATTTTTAGAATTATGATTTGAGTGTGAAGTCGTATTTTGAGTTCTGAGTTTTAAATTGAGAAAATTTGTTTCATTATAAGTTTTGAAAATAGTTTTGAGTTGTATTATGAATTTTTTTGAATTTATTTTTTTTAGGGTAAATATTTTTTATTTTTTTATTTTAAATATTTTATTTATTTTATAAACATAATTTTAAATATTTTAATTTTTTTTGTTATGTGCTTGGTTATGATTTGAGTGTAAAGTTTTGAAAGTAGTGTGGAGTTTCGAGTTATGTGTTTAGTTTTTGAGGTTTGAAAATAATTTTTCAATTGAGTTTTGAGTTGTGCGTTTGGTTACGCTTTGAGTGTGAAGTTATGTTTTGAGTTTAAAATATTAAAATTAAAAAAAATAAAATATTTACAAAATAAACTAAAATATTGAAAATAAAGAAATTAAAAATTATATATTTAAAATAAAAAAATAAAATTTTCTTAAACCTTTTTTAATATTTTTAAAAAATAAATCTAAAAAAGCAAAGGCAATAAGAGTAATAAATCCTAAAAAATAATTCATAATTTAATTATTGTATCACGTAAACAGACGGGATAAGGGTATTATCGTCTTTTTGTGCTCAAAAGGAAAGGTAATAAGGTCATTTACTATATGCAAGTAACATTGTTTGTTCCAATTTGACGGAATGGGAGAATCTGAACAATATCAATTAAAGTACGGAAGATTTATGTTATAATTTAAATCATAGAAGAGGTCTTTGTATTTGTCATAAATCTCAGGGGAGGTGAGTATAATTTATCCTTAAAAAATCGATTTATATATATATATGAAAGAGTTCGATTGACTTTGGGGTCTTACAATCCTTTTTCAATATATATATATATATATTAAGAGTAAATTATCAATATGTGTTGAACTTAATTCTCATCAAATCATATTAAAAATAAATCTTAACAAAATTATTGTTAAAAATAATATTTTGTGACTATTTTTTTATATGTCATTAAAAATTTATAATTAGTGACTTTTTTTATCACAATTTTTAAAATTGTAACCAAAATATTAGTGATGTTTTTCTATAACAATTTTTTCAAACTGTCGATGAAAGTTAAAAATTAGTGACATTTTTTTGTGATGATTTTTATAAATTGTCGCTAAAATTTATAATTAGTGACATTTTTGTGACAAATTTTTAAATGTCATTAAAAATTAATAATTAGTAACTTTTTTTAATAGTGTTTAATAAAAATTGTCATTAATTTTCATAGGACCTATTAGATAGTAAGTCCACCTATTATGATCTATACGTAAATCTCCCATAAATCAATCTATACTATTATATATGTGAAGGGTAAAGTTGGTATTGAATATTTTTTGAATTCAATTTTTTTTTTTAATTTCTCAACCTTTATTTTTTAAAATTCATTTCAATTTTTAGAATTTGAATTCAATTCTAAGAACTTACACCGAGTTGTGAGTCTGTAGTGTAGGGTTTCATGAGTAGATCATTCATAAAAAAAAAAATCAAGTCAATTAGATATTTGTAGCCTATAATGAGATCACATTTATGTTTTTTAAAAACTAGTTAGCATAATTTTGATATTTTTTAAGGGTAAATTACAAATAGACCCCCCCGAGATTTGCTTAAAATACTTATTCCTCCATGTGATTTGGAAAATTATAAATACCCCCTCGTCGTAATTTTTTATTTAACAGAATTAACTAAAAAAATGAAATTCATAATTGCTCTCATATAAAATAATAAAATTATTTAAATTATTAATTGAAACATATTTCTAATATCATTAAAAATTGTTAATTAACTTGATGATTTATTAATAAAAAAGGCGATTTGTTATGAAATTAGAAGCTTCGAGGGGAGGAATGTAATTTCCAGAACCACAGGAGGCGATTCGTATTTTAATCAAATCTCAAGAAGTTTAATTGTAATTTACTCTTTTTTTTTAAAACAATTATTGTTCGATCATGAGGCTATGCATATTCGATTAACCTCATTTTTTTAATGAATAATATATTCAATGAACCATATAACATAAATAATTCAAATTATCAAAATAGAATCAATACAAATCTCAATCGGACCATCATAGCAAGATGCTGTGACAACATTCTCCTGTTGTCCTCAATCATACAGTTTATATCTCATTTTTATAAAAGAAAATGATCATATGTGCACATATCGTGTGTAACGTTACTTTTAGTATATATATACACACATTTTAGTAAAATCATAATTATTAAACACATTTTTTTTTCTTTTTCTGAAATAGTGTTTAGTAATTATGTTTTTAAATTTATATTTGAAGTAAAAGTTTGATAATAGTATGTTGAAAAATCGTGATTGGTAATTACATTTTTATGTAAATTTTAATGTAGACACGAAACTGTTTAAATACAATTTAATTTTGAGTTTTTGAAAGAGACTTTCAGGGCTTAAATTGTGAGTGGATGAAAGGGTTAACAATACTCAATTAACTTAATTTTCTACAGGTATGTTTTATTTGATGTACTCTAAAATGTAAACGGTTTGAATTATCAAAATAAGTCTCAAAATAGACTCATTTGGTTGCATAGCACAATAGCTACCCTAAATCCATTGCTTAGAGTTTATTTGTCTACAATTACAGGGTTATGTGTGGTTCTTTATTGGGAAAATTACAGGTATGTGGTCTTTTAAATTTATTTTACAAACATATGAAAAGGTTTAGAATTTTAATTATTAATGTTTATAAAGTTTACAGTGTAATTTTTTTTTTCTAATTTTGTACAAATTGTTATATCTCCTTTATTTGTGCTGTGGTTATTGAGTTTGATGGTTATTAATTTTTTAGTTATTGTTGAATTTTAACCACCCAACTTGGTGTAATATATATATTTTTTAATTTCTAATTAATTTATTATCAACTGAGAAAAATAAAAGTACATTTAATAAAAATTAATTGGATAACCAGATGAATTAAAAAGGTCTTAGGGTTAATCTTTGTAAATAAAAAAATTTATTATAAATTATCAAATTAATTTTAAATATTTACCACATATTATATTTTTAAATAACTTTTCAAGTTAATTTTTGGATATATTACAAATTTGCCTTAAGTTTGGAAAGAATACTTCAAAATTTTTACATAATTAAAACTGACTTCCTTCAAAGTTTTAATTCACGTAATATTTTAATTTTTTTAATAATAATTTGTAAGTCATATAGATGAAAATATATCTCATCATTTCTTTCTAATAAAATATATATTTATTATTATTTGTTTCATTGTCTATCTATTATCTTTGTTTATTTTGATTACCTTAATTTTATTAAAAAAATAATTTAATTTTTTTAAACCGTAAGACGTGTGTAATTTAACTTTAATTTTTTAAAAGTACCTAATTTCTTAATATTAAAGTACAAGAAAGAGAGCGGAAGGGAACCACTTTCCAATCTTCTTGTAATTGATAAAACAAGAAGACAAAAAGAAAGACACTTTCAGGGCCTGTTGGTGTTCTCTCTTGCTATGCTTCTCTCCCTCTGCAGCTAGATAATGTTTCTGACATTGTTCAAAATTTGATCATTAGTCATGTACTGATTATTAGTCAGCTCAAGATGACTCCTCTCTCTCTCTCTTCTTTTCTTTTGGATCTTGAATTTACGGAGGAGTTTGTGAATGAAAAAGAAAATGAGAGAAGTGAATTAAATAGAAGCTTTTTTTTCTTTTTTCTTTTTAAATAACAAATCTAAGATCCAAACATATACATTAATGTGAATAAAAGAATTTGAGTTTCTTTTCTTGTGATTGAGGGTTTTTTTTTTTTTTGTATGATTTTTATGTAATAAATTACAGTTAATTTCTTAGATAATTCATGTCATCACTACAGGAAAAAAGGGATTTGGTGACCTTTTTTTAACGACGTTTTTTTAAACGTCACTGTTATTAGTATTTAACGGCGTTTTATAAAACGCCGTGTATTCTATTAAACAAAACGACACCGTTTTATAAACGCCTCCGAATGCGGTAGCCACACGCGCCTCTTTTTTTTTCTTTTTCTTTTTTTTAACAAGAACACGCGCCTCCGAAACCTTATTTTGAATCAGAGCCCGTTCTCTCTCTCTCTCTCTCTCTCTCAACCCTTAATACATACACATAGATCTCTCTCTCTCTCTCTCTCTCTCTCAACCCTCTCTAAGCTCCATCGAAGATTCAGATCGATTCAGATCGAAGCTCCATCGAAGTTTCAGATCTAAGCTTCATCGAAGATTTAGATCAAAGCTCCATCGACGCGATTTTGAAGCTCCATCGCCTGCGATTTCGAAGCTCCATTGAAGCGATTTCGAAGATTCAGATCTGAACTTTGACCCCTCGATTACTCGCATTTTAACCACCATTGAATAGTCTACTTTGTTTCTGAACTGCAATCGGTACTCTCTCTCTCTCTCTCTCTGTCTCGCTCTATTTGTGGTCTTTGGGAAAAATGAAGAATTACTGTATTGGCATCAGGCACTAGTTATTTCATTACTTTTTTTAGAAGAAGAAACTATGGACAATGAGATATTAATTCTATTTTTCTATTAGTCAATTCAATTTTGATGATATTACTCTATGTTGGCAAATTTCCAGCTCACATTCTTTTGCATATGTTTAATGCTATATATCATATATATGAATCCCTTTTGTTTGTGATTGGAATCATCTATCAAACATTGATCGCATCATCTGACTTCAATGATATGAGATTCAAAGCTTTGCAACAATAACATATTGAATCACAAGAGTAGTGACAGAGCTAGGCTAAGAACTAGAAACATTCTCAACCAGCATATGTGAACCTATTTAAGTTAGTTCCTTGGTTTCCTCAGGTATAGCTGCACTAACTCCAGGACAGGCTCGAATTAAACTAGCATTTTTGTTGAAGTATTATCTTGAGGTAAAAATAGTGGTTTAGCCAAACTATTTTATTATTTATTTTTTGCATTAACTATAGGTACTTTCATTTTATCCTTAGGCAATCTGTAAATTGCAAGAGGACCAACACCAGCTTCTACATGAGTGGCAGACTTTGAATCTAACCTTGCAAGTACTCATCTTTGCATTTAAGAGGTAATGCTTGCTTTCCACTTGTATTTGGGATTAACATTTAAGATTGTCTAGCTCTCTGATTAATATTTTTCACTTACTCAAACAGAGCATAAGTATTCAGTTTGGTAACTTCTTTGAATCTGCATTGAAATAAATGGATGAAACATGCATACCATTTTGTTTGAGCTTCCTCTTCAACAGATAGCAAAGAAAGAATATTGAAATAAGCAGAGTCGGGGAAATGATAACTGCTATGATCACTCACAATTTTCTTTTGTTCCCTGAATTCGTAAGAATATAATTATGATGAGTCTATCTGTGTGTTTTTAAGATCTAAATAAGGAAGGAAAAAAAAAAGGGAAAAAAAAGAGTACCCTATTACATATACTCATTACCTCCAGCAGATGAAAGCTCAGAAGCAGCAAGCTTCAGATGGAAACCTTGATTAGCAGTGTTCCTATCTGAGATTTGTAAGTTCAACAAAGCTCCTTCCAATATAGAACACCTGCCGGCATTATACGCATAGGCTGTGCAGGAACAATTCTACTGGCAACCTGATTCACACCATTGAGAGCTCGGACCAATATATTCTTTTAAGCTTGCTGGAAATTTCACATTTGAAATTTTTACGAACACATCATTTTTCCTACTAACATTGCTTTCCAACTGCAAAAGGATTTTCCTTACGCAACCACTTGACCAGTCATCTAGTAGCGTTGTTTCGGTTGAAAGTGGTTTAAAACCCTGCAAACACGTGCAATGGGTCGAGGAATTCTCATTGAAGATACCAAACGCCCCACAATAAGCATAAACCTCGGATAGTTTACTCGGTTGAGTCAGTAATATTTGCCAATCCCAAACATCGTCTAGCCATGCCAGCTGGCTAACCTGTCCTGATTGTTCCATCACAAATCTTGATAGCATAGCACTGTTCTTAAGAGAGTAGGTAAAATAGCACAATATAGAGAGCTAGACAATCTTCTCACATGAGTGTACCTGGCAGACTTTAAAAGTTAGGAACAGATAAATTAATCAGAGAGCTAGACAATCTTCTCGCATGAGTCTTATATTTTTATGATTCTAGTTATTAACGTGGATAACTATGATTGTGATTGTGATTCCTCAACTAATATGATTGTGATTGTGGTTGTGATTGTGATTGTGAATGTGATTCCTCATTTGGTGGCTGCTCTTTGGTGTTTTTTGAATCATCATCAGAAGTATTTGAGCTTTGGTACACTTATTGGTTTGGGTAGTGGGTTTGAACTTCCCACATCCATGAGTTCCTGCCAAAATTATTCTATTATTGATGGATTTGAGAGAGCAATGTATTTTTTGAATCTATCATAATTTATCAAGAGCATTGTAGAAACTTTTGGTTTCTTCATTAATATGCTTCATACTAGATATGCTTCTAGTATGCTTGATAGTACTAATTTAGATTGCACCATCGGGATGCAATCATTAATGGTGCATGCATGCATAAATAGCTTTAGACCCGTCCAAGAATCTTCATTAGAGATACCTAGTCATCTTTGATGAAGCTCTTCTTGGATTGTCCAGTTTGGACAATTCAGGAGCACAAGTCTGTATTGTAATTAGTAGTTCTACTGCTTATAGTCCATCTCGTAGAGATTTCATGTAGCAACTCCTTGTGTTCTCCGAGTGCATACTAGACAAGGTGTAGCAGTACACCTAGTCTATGTCGTGTATTTGGAGAACCATGGGGAGATGCTGCCGAAATTTCGTTAGAGATGAACAGAGCGGTATGAACTGCTTTTTACAATATAGACCATGCATTTCTGAATGGGAAAGTAGGATGAACCAACATATTAGAGACCAGTTAGAGTTGAATGATGTCATGTCGCATGCATTATAAGGTACTTAATTGAGGTTAAGATTAATTAAAATGGAACGGTAATTTTGAACTTTGTTGATTTGGCAGTGACATTTGTAGTGTAAGACAGAGTCAGATGGATAAAAGTTGGATAAATCAGCATAGGTTGCACCCGGAATACATACAAGGGGTTAAGGAATTTATTAAATTTGCATGCGAAAATAAGCCGTTGTTGAATGAAGTCACATGCCCATGTAAACGGTGTCGTAATGTCAAATTGGTGAAGAAAGGCCTGTTAGGAGAACATTTAATGATCAACGGGTTTCTTCCAAGTTACACCAGTTGGATTTTTCATGGGGAGAATTTGTCATCGCCTGTGCCACACAATGTGAATGTCGGCCAAACTGATTCGAACGATGGTGATGAAACTTATGAAATGATATACGAAGGATTTGGACTTCCTCCACTAAGCTTTATTCACGAGGTAGCAAGTACTGGTATTAAACAAGGTCCAGATGAGAAAATTGAAAAATTCTTCAATTTATTGAAAAAGGCCGAAATAGAGTTGTATCCTGAGTGTCAAAAGTTTTCAACGCTCCCATTTATTGTTCGGTTATTGCACATCAATTGCCTTAGTGGATGGAGTGACAAGTCTTTCACGATGTTGCTCGAGCTTTTGAAGGATTCGTTTCCAAAGGGTGAAACTTTGTCAAAGTCATTTTATGCAACTAGGAAACTTCTTAGGGACTTGGGCCTCGATTATCATAAGGTACATGTGTGCCCAAGGGATTGTTCACTATATTGGAAGGAAACAGCTGGTATGGATGATTGCATAGTGTGTCATATGCCTAGATACAAACAATTTGAGGGGGAGGAGAATGATGTTAAGAAGAAGCAACAAAGAATTCCGCATAAGATTGTTAGATACTTTCCATTGATTCCAAGGCTTCAAAGATTGTTTATGTCATCTAAAACATCTTCTTTAATGAGATGGCATGCAGAGGGCCGAATTGATGATGGCAAAATGAGACATCTCGCTGACTCTCCAGTTTGAAATTTTTTTGATAATTTGTATCCCAAGTTTGCGAGTGAGCCTCGCAATGTCAGACTGGGTTTAGCAGCGGATGGATTCAATCCATTCAAGGCAATGAATATCTCTCATAGCAGTTGGCCAGTTATTATAATGCCATACAATTTGCCACCATGGTTGTGCATGAAGCAGCCTCATATGATGATGACATTGCTCATCGATGGTCCTTCTTCACCTGGAAATAATATTGATGTCTACTTACGCCTTGTAGTGGATGAATTGAAAGAACTGTGGGAAAACAGTGTTGACACGTATGATGCGGAAACTAATCAGATGTTCCGAATGCATGCTGTGTTATTTTGGACTATAAATGATTTTCCTGCCTATGCAATTTTGTCTGGATGGAGCACGAAAGGCGCTGTAGCTTGTCCTTGTTGTAACACACATACTCATTCTCGATATTTGAAGAATGGAAGGAAATTATGTTACATGGGGCATCGTCGCTGGTTGAATGGGGGTCACAAATTTCGGAAAGCTAGTGCGTCTTTTGATGGCACTCGTGAATTCGAACCATGTCCAACTCGGTTATCAGGGGCTAATGTGCTACAACAACTAGGCCCTAAGTTCAAATTGAATTCTAAGTGTCAATAATCTAGCAAACGGAATAGAAAGGGGAAAGAAAATGAGGAAAATGAGGACTCGGGTCATAATTGGAAAAAGAATAGTATTTTCTTTGAGCTATCATATTGGGAGCATAATTTGATTCGCCACAATCTTGATGTGATGCACATTGAAAAGAATGCGTGTGATAATGTATTGTGGATGATATTAAATGTTGATGGGAAAAGGAAGGACAATTTAAAAACTCGTCGAGATTTGCAAGATATGGGAATTCGGAAGGCACTACATCCTCAAAAAAGGGTTGGGAACAAGTATTATTTGCCTCCTGCATGTTTTGCCATGAACAATAGAGAGAAAAATCTATTCTGTACACTTCTAAAGAATATCAAAGTTCCAGATGGTTACGCATCCAATATTTCTCGTTGGGTTAACCTCAAACAGCGTAGCATATCTGGACTGAAAAGTCATGATAACCATATACTCATGCAACAAATACTTCCAATAGCAGTGAGAAATTTGTTACCGAAGAAAGTGGTTGAACCATTAATTGAGTTAAACAATTTCTTTAGGCAGTTGTGTTTCAAAACCCTAGAGGTGGATGGTCTAAATCGTCTTCAGTCCCAAATCGCTCTTACACTTTGCCATCTTGAGAGAATTTTTCGTCCATCATTTTTCGATATAATGGAGCACTTACCCATTCACCTAGCAGAGGAAGCGAAGATTGCCGGTCCAGTGCAATGTCGATGGATGTAATTTATAGAAAGGTGTGTAATTCTACTCCAATGTCCATTTTGTGTATATTTGATTGTTTATACTTGGAAGTCATGTATGCATCTTTTTGTTTATAGGTACCTTATGACGCTTAAATCATACATGCGTAATCGAAGTCATCCTGAAGGTTCAATTGCATAGGGATACTTGGTCGAAGAATGTATGACATTTTGCTCAAGGTACTTGCATGATGTTGAGTCGAAATTGCATCGACCGTTAAAGAATTGCGATGTTAGTGACAATCCTGAGATATTAATGGGGCGGGCTTTAGGAAAAGGAAAAGGGTTTGTTCTTGATAACACAACATGGGTATAGGCTCATCGGTATATGTTATTTAACATTGCTACGGTTGTCCCATATCAAGAGTAAGATAGATGCAACCTTTGTCTCATTGTGAATGTATTTATACCAACTATAATTATCATGCATTTTACAAGTAGTTTAATTGTGTAGAGAACATCATGAATTTATTAAGTGGTCACATCGTCGTCTCAGAGATTATGATGTGGATCGTCGTCACAATGATGAGTTTCCCAAATGGTTCAATTCTCATGTAAGTGCATGTTAAGCACAAGTCTTCTATATTTTTGCAATCCATGTGCTTCTATATTTTTGAAGTTGTTAATTGATGTTTAATATTGATAACTTTCTTTTAAAAATAGGTTGCTGAGCTATTAGCTACTAAAAATGTAGCGTTGTCAGAAGAGATTAAAATTTTGGCTTTGGGACCCAGCCAAAAGGCCACCAGATTTAATGGGTATATAATTAATGGTACTAGGTGTCATACTAAGAGTTGTGAGTTGAGAAGAAAAACTCAGAATAGTGGGGTTGTGGTGAAGGCAAAGACTTCTAGCTATGCAAGTGCGAAAGACATTAATACAGTGGAAGGTGATGTAGCATACTATGGATATGTGACAGATATTATTGAATTGTATTACTCACACGACCATAGATACATGTTATTCATGTGCAACTGGATTGATAACAATAAAGGACTCAAGCAGGATGATTTTGGTTTTACACTTGTTAATTTCAATCACTTGTTATATGTGAAGAAACAAGACAGTGATGAGCCATTCATCCTAGCATCTCAAGCACAACAAGTCTTTTATGTTAATGATTCTGTTGATGAAGATTGGAATGTTGTACTCAAGATGAAACCTAGAGACTTGTATGAGGTGTGTGGAGAACAACCAACTATTGATGAAGGATTGCATCACAACGAAGTGGAAGGATTTGGTAATCAAGAGTTAGATGTAGCTTCCTTCACTTGTGAGGAGGACATGGATTGGGTTAGGCAAGGTATTGATGGAACATCTGTTGATGAAACTATTGGACCTCTTGAAGCATCGACAGAGGCACAATTTGAAGATGACGAAGAACTGATATGATATTGTAATTGGCCGCATATTCACTTTTACATTTGTGTTTTCTGTATGGATATTCATATTAATAAAGTCTTTGCTTTTGTACCTTTGTACCTTTCTTTAAATGGCCATTTTTACCTTTCATGTACTCTTATTTTGTTTTGAATGCAATAGATATTTATAGATTATCATGTCCTTACTCTTATGTTTGTAGTTTTTTTATAGATATTATCTATGAGTTCTAGCTCCGACCATTCTTCTAGTGAAAGTGAGCAATCAAGCTCTAGTAGTTCTAGTTCAAATGAGACTCAGACCACACTCAAGATGAAAGTCATACCCGATCCACCGGCATCATGGCATCCACCAGGCAGTCTTCCTACCACATCACGTAGCGGTAGTACATCACATGGCTCTGTTTCAGCTAGTATGTATAACTTTTCTTGATATTTTCTTATGGTGTTTTTGAGTTAGATTTGTAGTCCTATCTATCATACATAATGCATGGTTATTTTTTAAAAAATTGAGTTTGGATAATTAAAAGCATAATGTGTGGTATAGAAGCAAGGATAGCAGAATTTTAACACCCCAGGGTATGATTTGCACATTGTGACTTCATCTTCACAAACAAATACTCATAATTGGTTCTCTCGTTTGAAAATGATTACTAAGCCACTAATGATTTGATCTTTGGGCTTGAAATGCATATTATTTTATTTTTGTTGAGTATAAAAGGTATGCTATAGCTCAATGTTACACTTGACTGCATCTTCAGTGACCAATTGACTGCATCATAAAGAAACTAATATGAAGCTTACTACTATTGTTTTGTAGGTCCTAGCTCAAGTCAAGCCACACAAAAGCAGACAAGGGGTCCCACATATGTGCATGGTCAATGGGGTACTAGCGTAGATGGCATTTTAAAAGTTGTTCCAAATGAGTTGAATCAAGTAGTTGAAGGACACACATCCCTTGCTTTACATTTGGGCGTTTTGGCACGAGATGGGAGTCTTGCACCACTCACTTTTTCGACTTGGCATTATGTTCCAAAACAAAACAAAGATAACATATGGAGGGAGATAAAGGTATATATGGATATTTAATATGAAATAAGTTACAATTGTATTCCATATGAAATGCATATTACAAGTGTAGTTGACATTGCATATTACAAGTGTCTATAATTGTAATGCAGGCTCATACGGATGCAGATGAATCCATGAAGAGAACAATAATGGCTTCATTTGGAAAGAAATGGAGAGATTGGAAAAGTCGAGTGAAAACAATGGGATACAAACCCTTCAAGAATGATGCAGAAAGGTTGGCTCATCGACCAGATAGAGTACATGAGGATCAGTGGCGGGCTTTGGCCTACTATTGGGGCACTTAGAGTGCATCGGTAAAATTTTATTTATGTGAAAAAATGTTTATATATGATAATTTTTTATAACATTTTAAATAAATTTCATATTTGACAGAAATCAATCAAGAAGAATAAAAAAAATCCGGAAGAAGAAGACATTACATCATAGAATAGGCCGAAAGCCTTTCTCAGTAGTTCGACTGGAGGTATAATTATTCTCTCAAAGTTTGCTTACACTGTCTCAAAGTTTGTTAATTTTTTATCACATCTTAAATAAAATTCAGTTGACTTGTCATCATCATCCCTATTGCTTCATTTTCCAAGCACCTGCATCAGTTATGCATATATGTACTGAAAGGAGCTGCATAACGTGTGTGTGTGTGTGTGTGTGTGTGTGGTGGTAGTTTGTGACAATGTGAATCCACTCAAGTAGCAGTACCGATGCTCTTAGTCCTGCTGCAATCTAAGGATACCTGCAAATGACATTAAAACGAAAATATCCATCCAGAAATCATACAGGTGGAAAGGACAAGCAAAACAATATAGAGAATTTAATCCCCAGAATTGAGTGTTACCAAAGGGTCTCACCTTGATTAAACCCTCACCCTGCTGTTTGGTCAGAACCGCTACCTTGCATGAACTGAGGAGAATGAGTAGGAACTATAAACTGTGGTTGGACTGGAACAGGTGCAGCCATACCTGAAAGCAGGAGCATGCGCCTCGTTAATTTTTCCAACACAATGCTTATATAAATATATCATTTAAAAGAGATCTCAATTGTCTCTCCATTCATCCTTTTCATTCTTTGTCAACTATATTTGTCTATATGTGCTAAAAAGGAGTCAACAATTTGCACCATTATGAATTTATACCAGTTCTACAAAAACAGATGTTATTTAAAGAGAAATATAAATGTGTAGAGATGTATGAGTATGGTTCGTGTGTCAAAAATATCTTTGCCTGTAGGATATTGTGCATGAATTGTGGGAATAGGCAAAGTTGTTATTGCATTGACACTGGGCCCACGAAATTGCACAATCTAATGATCTGACCACCAGGAATAGTCTAACCCAATTGGCAAGTTGGCATTATAAGAATAAAAAAGTATGCATGCTTTCTTGCCCTAATAAAAGATTAAACTTCAAATGCCATTTTGGGACAGTATTAACATGTGGGTAGACGTATTCAGGACCTCACATGGTAAGTGTTGTTTTGATATGCTACTGCCTATTTCCTTTTTTTGGGAAACTGATTCATGAAATCTCATCGAGTGCAGGGCTTATTCGAATCTGTTTTAATCTACCAGGTTTATATTTTAGGAATTATTAATCCGATAATTTGAGAATTGGCAATCATTTGTTGGACTGAGAATGAGTCATAAATGGTAATATCATAACACACCATAGTGGCTGCTGCTATTATGGAGGGCATATTCTTATTGTACAGATAACTTTATTTGTTTGACCCTTCCATGTTTTCCACAATTTTCAAGCTAGATTTTTTTGCAAGCCTAGTTCCATCACCCTGAAGTTTTTATATTTTGGCTTCATATTATTTTTTGTCTTACTTTTTTTCTCCCTCCACTATGACAATGGTCAAATAGTAAATTGACTACCCAAGTGTTTAGTTTTCAGTGAGTTAATTTGCTTAGTTGTTTATTTTATTTACTTAACTTGTTCACATATTTAGTTGCTTAATTATTTAATTTTCTTGTTTATCTTAAGATTTTGGTTGTCTTTCATTTATAGGAGACAAAAAAGAACAATGGGGTTCCTGCTAGTCAGTCACAGGTATGGATGGCCGTATATATGAAAGTAGGCCTGTCAACGGATCGGGTATAACCCGAATCCGATCCGAATCCGATCCGATTAATCCGGTCCATTTATGCAAATCCGAATCCAAATATCTGTTCAATCCATATCTGTGTAGCCCGATTTTAAACGGGTCGGATTCGGATAAATCCGATCCGGCCCGTTTGTTTGCCTAATCCGATTACATTGAATTCCCAGAAACGAAATTAGATCTCAGAATCAAATCTCTCTCTCATCGTCTCTTTCATCATCTCTCATCGAAGAAATCACATTAGGTTTGAATCAGATCTCTCTCATCGTCTGAAAAGTGCGTTCTGTTGTTTAAATTCATCGTCTGAAGATCAAATCTCTCTCTCATTGTCTGAAAATGCTCCGATTGATGACGATGAACTTAGCCAAATCGAGCTCTCTGCTCCGATTGGATTCATAACGCTCAATTTCAAAGAACGAAGTCCAAATCTCGTCAGATCGGAGCTGCGAACTGTAAGAGATCATCTCTCTGCTCCTTTTTATTTTTATTTTTATTTTGTTGGGTCTCTGTCTCGTTTCTGTTTTTGTTGCCGATCTGATTCTTGAAAGCAACTTGCTTCGATCTGTGTTTGTTTCACAAATTCATTTGCAGCTCTCCACTTTGCTTTCTGGGTTTTTATTTTTTATTTTTTTGTTTTTATTTGTGATTTTTTTTTTGGTTTCTTGTTAATGAATGTGGGCTTTTTGAAATGAAGGTTGCTTTCCCATCTCTCTCTCTCTCTCACTTTCTTCATTTATCTATTGATACTTTTTGGATATTCTTTTGGGGGTTACGTGAATGATGAGGGGTTTTAAGCACTATTTTGAACTATTTGATGAATTGGGTCTTTCCCCTTTCTTTGTTTTTTTGCTGATCTGATTATATATAATAGGGGTAAACCTTGAAAAGCAATTTGCTTGGATCTGTGTAGTTTCATAAATTCATCTTCTTTCTGTGTTGTTTCTGTTTTTGTGTTGGTGGGTATTATTTTCTGGTTATGAATGTGGGACTTGAAATGGAGGTTGCTGTCCCATCTCTCTCACTTTCATATGGTATGTGTACTATTCATGTATCTATACATTTTTTTTATAGGTTGAGCTTTAAAATGAGGGGTTTAAAGGGTTTGTTCTGTTTCCATGTTTTTGTCTTTGGAGTCTTTGAATGGGATCTTTTTTTTCTCATTTTCATTTCTCCTATATATAATGTCTGTAGCATTTGGTGTCTTCTAGATTTTGTTTTAGTGTCAACATATTGGTGAATGTATTAGTTTGTTACAGTTCACATTAGGTTTTTATTTTATTTATTATTATTACTAAGTGATTGTCACTCATCTAGATTCATTGAGCATATTTATATGTATACATTTAAATCATAGCCAAGCATGTTGTTTATATGTATTGGTTTGTATACATTTTGTTTATATGTATACATTTAAACAGTGTGTTTGGTGCACACTGTTTATATGTATACATTCAACATATTGGTGAATGTATTGGTTTGTGTACATTTTGTTTATATGTATACATTTAAACAGTGTGTTTGGTGCACACTGTTTATATGTATACATTCAACATATTGGTGAATGTATTGGTTTGCATACAAAACAGTGTGCAACCCGGTTCCTTTCTCTTTTACTCTTCAATTGGGTCTTCATTGTTTCGATTTTTCTATATCTCCAAATTGAAGTGTTTGGTGCACACTGTTTTGTGCTTGTCTGCAGTTGCTATTGGAGATGTCTTCGGATTATAGCGAACCTATTATTCCTAATGATGCCGAGTTGGATGACGATGTATCTCAAGGATCCACAAAGAGGATTCGAAAACTAACTTCGAAGGTATGGGATGACTTTGTCAAATTTAAAGGACCTAGTGGAAATGACATAGCTAGATGTAAGCATTGCAATAGGGAATTTGTTGGAGAGAGTAGGAAAGGGACTAGTCATTTAAAAAATCATTTGTCAAAGACATGTCCAGTACTTAAAGGGCCAAATGCCCCTAAGAATGCTAGTAAGGCTGCTTCTGAATCTACTCCTAAGGCTGCAACTTTTAAATTCGATCAAGAGAGAAGTCGTATGGATTTTGCTAGGATGATAATCAAGCATAATTATCCTTTTAACATGGATGAGCATGAGTTTTTTGAAATATTTTGCAATAATCTTCAACCAATGTTCAAACTTGTGTCTCGTAACACTGTTAGAGCGGATGTCCTTGATGTTTATGAAATAGAAAAGACCAAGTTATATCAATTTTTGGATGAACTCTCTTCTAAGATCACCTTAACAATTGATATATGGACTTCAGACCATCAGAATTTTGCCTATACATGTTTGACTGCCCATTATGTGACTAATGATTGGGAGTTAAAGAAGAAAATCCTTGCTTATAGACGCATTGATTACCCGCATGATGGAGACCATTTGTTTAGCTTTATCAAAGATCTAATTTTAGAGTGGAACATAGATAAGAAGTTGTTTTCAATGGTAGTTGATAATGCGACGAGTAATGATGTCATGGTGAGACTCTTAAAGCGATGGCTACATGACCAAGGATTACTACATTTGGGTGGACAATTGTTTCATGTGCGTTGTAGCGTGCACATATTGAATTTAGTTGTTCAGGATGGTTTGAAGGTGATTGGGAGTCTTATTTCAAAAATTCGAGAAAGTGTGAGATATTTGGGGAGGTCTCCTTATGGAAAACAAAAATTTGATGTTGCAGTGAATCAGGTTAAGTTACATCATAAAAAGAAAGTCCCCATGGATGTTCCTACCAGATGGAACTCCACTTATTCAATGCTTGAAGCTGCATTAGATTTGAAAACTGCATTCCACTGCTTAGGGCAAATTGACAAACAATATAAGCACAATCCTTCTGAGGATGAATGGAATGTAGCAAATGTGATTTGTGGGTGCTTGAAGATTTTTTTTTGATGCTACATCTCACTTTAGTGGTACCACTTTTCCTACTTCAAATGTGTTTTTTCCCGATATTTGTCTTATTCAACTTGAAATGAAAAAATGGGAGCAAAGTGAGTATGATTGCATTCAATTGATGGCTGGTCCAATGAGAGTGAAATTTCAAAAATATTGGGAAGAATGTTCTTTGGTGTTAGCAATTGCAGTGGTTCTTGATCCGAGATTTAAAATGGACTTGGTGGAATACTACTTTGGGCTTATTTGTGGTGCTGATGCTAATAAGCATATTCAGAGGGTCCGTAATGGTTTTGTCGATCTTTTTTATGAGTATAGGAGTGATTCTTCTGATTCTATGAGTAGCATTGCACTTGTTTCTGAAAATAGTAGCTCAAGTGGTAGTCAGTTGCTTGTCGGTTCTTCGACACAAGAAAGTTTGGCTGCTTTTCATGCGTGGTATGCCCAAGAACGTGCTTCTAACATTCATGCCTATCAAAAATCAGAGGTGGAGCAATACTTGGAGGAGTTGGTGTTTCCAAGTAATGAGAGCTTCAATATTCTACATTGGTGGAAAGTGAATAAAGCAAAATTTCCTACTTTGGCAAGGATGGCTCGTGATGTTTTAAGTGTTCCTGCTACTACGGTTGCATCAGAGGTGGCGTTTAGTGTAGGAGGTAGGGTGATTGATGAGACACGTGCTTCATTACTTCCAGATATTGTGGAGGCCTTGATCACTTGCAATGATTGGATTAAATCAACCAAAAATAGAAGTAAGTGACATATTGAAGTTTTTAAATAATTAGACGTTATTTAGTTTAGTTCTATGAATATCTTAATGTCACATTATTTTGAAATTGCAGATGTAGAAGAATGCTGACATGAGTAGATGGATTGAATTGAATCACTTGAAGTAGATGGGTAAATATGGTTCAGAATCGTGAGTATATAGCTTTAATTATCTCTCCTATATACAATTTATTTGCTCTCTCTCTTACTAGAACTGCTTGTGGTGAAATGTGAGTATATAGCTTTAATTATTTCCTCTCCATTTCATATATGATATTTTTGTTTCCTTTTAAAGTCAAATCCTTCCATTTCAGTTTTGCTCTTAGGAATGATAAACCAACTTACTTTGTTTCAAATTCTACCTAGGTTTTTGGTCTTGTTCAGTTTTTTCATTTGTAAATGGAGAAGGAGGGAGAGAGACGATTTCACCATGCCATTAAAATTTAAATGAAAATGTCATTACAACCTGCTTTAAAACATGTTTTTAAATGAATGTTAGGCTGAGATAAATACAAACAAAAAATCAATCAAGCTCATTTACCATACTTTGTGAAATTAGGAGCAACAGTTATTTCTTTAGTTTTGTGACATTATTTAGTTCTATTGATACTTGTCAATCTGCCCCAAATCGGAATTTTACTAACAGGGCTATATTTAGAAGCATTAATCCTTCTTTGATACTGACATAAAAGGACATTATTGAGGACCATAGACATTTTTAGAATATCATTAATTGCTGCTAAGTTCACAGAATCTCTAATTGATAATTTCTTTTCTACCTTTGAATGTTTATGTCATTATGATGCTCTTTAAGTTCACAGAATCTTGCCTGTCGTTGCTGATCATTGTCCAATCTTAATCATTACCATCATTAGTTTTATTTATTTATTTATTTATAATGCGAGGGAAGCTTTTGGGATGCATTGATGAATTTGAACCACAAAGATCGATAAGGGCTGCTGCCTCATAACAGCAAATTCTTGGATACGAGCTTCATGGTTTTCCTCGTATTCCAGAATCTATGAATCTGAGTTCTGGTTGGAAGATTGTACCTAACAATTCACTTTGAGAATGTTTAACTTTCTTGTCTTCAGAGATGTTATGCATTGTATATCAAATCATTCTGGGTTTGGTTTTACTTTGGGCTTTTGTGTGACTTTGTGTTAGGTGATGGGATGCAAAAATGAGGTAGGTTTGATGCTTTAATTAATTAGAATTTTTTTAAGTGTTCTCAGGAGGCAATCTAATTTCTTGAATGAATGTTCTATTGAGTTTCTCTAAGGGAAACCAGATGAATGTGAGTTTCTCTAACGGAAACCAAATGTTTTTGTGCTATATCTAATCCAGGTTGCTTTTGTGCTTAGTGAACTTGATATCAAAATCTTATAGGATCAAAATTTAATGTATATTTGTTTGTATGTGAAAAGGGTCAAATTGTTTGTATATCAGACATTGTTTTTTTATTTGTATATAACCATATGGACATTTTGTTATGCATGTGTTTATTGTGATATTATAGGTGGAAACTAATGAAACCTTGAAGGAAAATGGCAATGTTAAATCCCTATACTTCTTTTATTCATTATTTTTTAATATAAATTTTCATTTAACCTTGAAATGCCTTTCTATATGTATGTAGAGAGATGTCTATTTGAAAAAAAAAAAAAAAAAAAAAAAAAAAAAAAAAAAAAAACCGGATCGGATCGGATCGGATTATACGGATTGGATATCTGTTTAACACGGATCGGATTGAAAGTAATCGGATTTTTAATAATCGGATTCGGATTCGGATTCAGATTAATAGTTAATCGGATCGGATCGAATTTCTATATATCCGACCCGAACCCGACCCGTTGACAGGCCTACATGAAAGATGGGACGTCAAATAGTGATTCAGTCAAATACTACTTTATCTTTGGATTTTTAATATGATTTATATTTATATTGGAGGCTAATTATTGAATTCAAACTTGCAAACTCAAATGAATGAGTTAACAGAGCACATGGAGGGATCTTCTACTGACCCTGCAGCATTACAGGAGCAAATCTTCACACAAGTTATGGGCTCAGAGCGACCTGGCCGTGTTCGGACGTTTGGATTGGGACTGTTACCCACTGATGTTTTTGGAGGTGGATATAGGCGGTCACAAGAGAAGAATCGTCTCTTCCAAACTCAAGTTCAGGAACAAGTTCAAGAGCAACTTCAACGGTATCAAATGCAGTTTGAGTCGAAGATGAATGAAGTAATGGAGAAACAAATTCAGGCTATATGCACAGATTTTCAGTCACGAATTCAGTTTTTGGAATCTCAATTTCAAGCTGCAGGCGTGCCCGTTGATCTAGTTGTTGCACCATCAAACCCATTACATAGGCAGCAGGTATTTTAATTATTTTTACTAGTTATTACTTTAAATTGCCTAGAGCTAATATACAACTTAAGTCTCTTATTGAATGATAGGTTGTGGATTCGCCCAGTAGTCATCCCACTGTTCGGCCAATGTCACATCAACAACAATCTCATGCATTTTCATCCCAAGAGGTGAGCAATCATTTAATCAAAGTTTTTTTTGACAAATAACATATATCTTATTAATTACAATACTTGCTCTTATTAAATATAGGTTCACCTTTCAAAGAAAGAGAAGAAGAATAAGAAGAAGAAGAACTAACAAGGTAAAAGTACTAATATTGCTAGTTCGTGGTTTATGTTCATTTGATTTGTAAGGCATTGTTGGTTCTAAAATTAGGGTTTTGGTTGTTACTGTTGTGACTAGTGACTAAATTTGGGTATTTTTGGAGATGGAAAATTGACAATCTTTGTTAATGTATTCACTGTTTGATTTTGTTTTGTGTACTTTCCTATTTTGTGATTTTTTTTTTTTTTGGTTCATGTATTTACATGAATATATTTGGGTCGTGATTTTAGCACTGTGAAAGGGAAGCTGTAGAATAGCAGCTTAGTTATTTGAACGAGCCATCAGTTCTTCACAACCTTCAGTATAGATATTGTCATGATATTATTTATGTATGCATGATTGTGATACTTAATTTCCCTCCCATCAAATTGAGTTTCCCTTTTCCTCTCTTTGACCTATGTTTGTGCTTGTTTCCTATAGAGTAAAGCAGGACCTGTTTTAATAGCAATCAATCCCTTCAAAGATGTCCATTGTTTTGGAAATGATTTTATCACAGCTTACAAAGAGAAGCTTTTTGACAATCCTCATGTTTTTGCTATAGCAGATATTGCCTATAAAGAAATGATGAGAGGTGAGTCAAATAGTACTTGCAGGGATTTTGAAGAAAAAAACAGGCCTCATATTCATCTATTTATACTTTGCTACTAAAGAATTTGTTTTTCTGACTCTACTCTTATCATGGATCATGCAGATGAAGTGAATCAATCCATCATCATAAGGTTAGTTGAACTGTCTTATGGATTTGTTAACAATAGTTTGAAAATTGATTCTTAATTACAGCTCATATTTGTAATATGACGTCAACATCGATTATTAATTACGGCTAGAAAGTGCTGCTAATACTAGATGTGCTTACCTAGTACTGATGCATTATTTGATTCTTTGAAAGGATTGTCATCTAATCTTTATCCTTTTGTTGTGCTGAAGCACGTCTACATTTCATTAATGTTTTTCAGTGGAGTAAACTATATTGATGCTCCTACACCATATATGATGGGTCTCCATTCAGGTGTTAATACTACTGGTCTAACAATGGATGGTGTAATTTTTTTTTTTTCTTCTTCTAATTTGAGTCTCTTTTTTGTTCTTTTACTTTTTCTCACAAGTTTTATTGTCTTGAGTGTCCAGTATGTCTCTGTTTATTACCTTTCTCATTATAATTTATCATTGTTAATTTGTAGTTTTGTCTTGAGTATGTCATATTTCTAGGTCTTTCAGAATAATTGGTTGGGCAATTCTGGCAATTCTTTTATCTCCACTTTTATCAGTTTCTTAAAAACTCTGTACTTCCTGAGACAACACATTTTACTAGAACTTTAGAAGGATTTGGTGAAATGGATCTGGACTCTTCTGCTACAATGTGCATTAGAATGGTTCTAAGTTATTTAATCTTCCTAGAAACAGTTGGTCAAATAGTCATTAAGCTGAATCATATATTCTGTATAATTGTTATTATTTTGACAAGAAATGACAAAAATCCTTCACAAAGGAGGGAATGAACTGAACTGTACAGATAGAGGGAACATGGGGATTCTTTCCTCTAATTGTCATTCCAAAACTTTATCTTGCCATTCTTTGGTCAAATGAACAATAGAATTTGTTCTGCTGCACCTGGGGAGCTTGTTAATTCACAATAAATAGTTCTTTATATGTTGACAATAGTTTGAAAATTGAAACAAAACAGTGTCATTGAGGATAAAAATTCTCTTGACAATGGCTTCTTTATATTCAAATTAAAAATGAAGAAGATATGGGGAAAATTCTCGAAATTGGGCCATTTTATTTTGGAAATAGACTAATTTTAGTGAGAAGATGGCAGTTGTACATGCATTTGACTAAGAGTGAATTCTCTTTTGTGCACATTCCCATGAAATTCTATAATATTCCCCTAGAGCTTTGGACAAATGATGGGCTGAGTATGCTGAAGTTCATAGTAGGCTTATTTTTGCAAAATTGCATTGATTTTTTTTTTTTTCAATTTGTGTTTATTTTGGTGAATCTGATTGTAGTTTATGTTCTAATGCATGCATGTAGACCAGTGATGACTACAGCTTCTATGCTAAACATGATTTTTGGATATATGTTAGTTTGTGGTCAATATTAAAACAGGATTTTTGGATTTGGATATGTTATTTTGTGGATAATGGTGATTGGATATTAATTGAATGAGAAACTGAATTAATGCTTCATTTGTTATTTGAATGGGAGTTATTATTTTATATGTTAGTTTTATTACAGGTATTTGAATGGGAGTTAATATTTTGTATGTTAGTTTTATCACAGGTATTTTTTTATTAATTGAATAAGAAACCAAATTCAATATTTTCTTACAGGTATTCTTTTTAATTTAATCAAATAAAATTAGCACAATTTCAAAAAAAAAAAAAGAAAAAAAAGAAGAGATATGACGGTGTTTCTACAAACGCCTCCTAAACCCTCAATAGTAATGGTCATATTTTTAAAACAGATATGACGGCATTTCAAAAACGTCGCTAAATATCGTTGGTGACGTCAGCGTGTGTATAGTGGGACATTTGGCGGCGTTTTTTAAAACGCCTCCTATACTAATATCACGACGTTTTTAAAATGTCACAAAGCTACAGCGACGGCTGCAACTTCGACGTTTGGTACTAAACGCCACAAAAGGAATTAGCGGCGTTTTTGATAGATATAGCGGCATTTTTTAAACGCCACTAAAGTCCAATTTCCAGCAGTGCATTGAAGTTATCTTTCATTCGAATGTGATCTCAATTGGGTGGTGATTGAAATGACCATTGAGATTTTAAGATGGCTTAATTATTCTTCATACATAATAAATGAACACACGGCGGTACTACATGCACTAATTAGTGTATTCATTAGTGTTATATCATTATTACTGACCCCATCTATTATACAAATTACAAATACCCAAAATCGTTAAAATTATATCACATTATCTATTAGTATACTAATTAGTACATTAATTAATACATATAGTATTATTCATGAACACATATGCAACTCATTACAAGAATAATTGATACATAAATAAATAAATGCATACATGTATATGCCTCTGTTTAGTTGTTGTACATGATTTAGTTAAATCAAACATCCAATGATTTTTTTTTTTTTTTTTGGGCTCTAAAACAAATTCAACAAGATTCCAGATTGGCTGATGTGGTTCTAGTTTGAAGTCTCAAGTATGGGGCCTAGTTGTATGCTTTTTTTAATTTAGGGGGTCAAGATGATATTTGATAATAGTTCATTAGATTTTTGTGTAATTAATTCATTGTGTAAACATTGGAAACAAAAAAAGATTAAGATCAAATGTTGAGGGAATTGAAATTAACTAGCATTGCCAAGTTATAGACCATTGGAAGTGATACAGACCAGTACAAAATTATTACACAATAATATTTGACCTTTATAAAGTATTTGTGGTGATTATTTATTATTAATTTTTCAACAAATAATTATATTATGTCGACGAAATTGTGAATCATAAGCTGTGTTGAGGATGGTCGTTTGTTTCCCTTATGGCTTGAAATGATTCAATTATTTTATTACATGTAGGATAAAACGATCTGTGACTAAGAAAAGAGATCGATTTTAGGAGTAGTGGA
Organism: Camellia granthamiana; assembly: GCA_036172215.1. Classification (NCBI taxonomy): domain Eukaryota; kingdom Viridiplantae; phylum Streptophyta; class Magnoliopsida; order Ericales; family Theaceae; genus Camellia; species Camellia granthamiana. The sequence goes on along the minus strand of CM069908.1, from coordinate 22,916,801 downwards.
GGATTTAAAAGGTCGTTTTAAGTGTAACTTTTGTCAAAAAGAATTTGCTGGAGGGATATCAAGAATCAAATCACATTTGCCTGGTAAAAAAGGTCGTGACATTGAAATTTGTTTAAAAGTGCTTGAAAATGTTCAAGTTGAGGCTCGTCAAGGAATTGGCTCCCCTTACAAGAAAGGTATGAACATTGCAATTTCAATTAGTGGTGTTGGGGGTGGAATTAATTCAACTTCGACAACATCCATGAATGATAAGGATGCGGTTGACAAAAAGTTCATTAAATTCATTCTTTTAAATAACATTGCTTTTAAATAAGTACGTAATCATATAAATACACACGAATTTTCTTCTTAAATAATGATCGTCCTGCAGCATTGCCAGAGTTCCAATTAGAAACAGCAGTGATCAAGTGCTCTTCAAATAGGACTTCTGGAAACCCGTAGATCCAATCAATATCGTAGGAATTAAATCCCATATCCATACTGTCATGATCCAAACCCGCCCCTATAAGTTTAGCATCGTAACCGGCCAGTAATCCAAGATTACCAAAGGCCTTCTTATACAAATCAAAATAATCGGGGCTAGCGGAGCTAATAAATAAGAAAATAACATCCAACGAGCCGTGAAGACTTAAAGGGACAGAAGAACTTTTGTATATGCATATATATAAAAGTAAGCAGTTTATACACATCAGTCCATTGTGTAGACCGCCCGAACTCCGCTCCGCGCGCGAGGGCGCGAATTGTGGTTCTAGCTACTACAGTTCGAACTCCTGTCACGGTTCTGAATCTAATCTCACAAAATGCAATGTAAGATTGATAAATCACCAAAGAGTCCAAATCCGGCAAATCATTTTGGAAAATCGATTTTAATCAAAAAGCGCCAAACATGGACTGCTTTCGCAGATTTCAGAGTCACCACCTAAATATTTTGTTTTGGGGAAATTTAGGAAACCCTGACTCGTGCCTAAAGCCACGTGTTCGTCATCACCAAAGTTGCCTCGGCTCGGGAACTTGGGTACAAGAGGGGAAGGTCTTGAAATGAACACCCCCGCTCGTCCGATCAAAGATCGGCCGCTACTAACATGATATGTTGTTTTTGAAAACACGTGTTCTTATTATGATTTATTAGCTAGCTTACTATGTGATGCACACAGCACACAAGTATAGACTCAATCACGGGAATTAGAACAAAACAACTCGCGTTTGTTTTTGAAAGTGGTTTGAAAATGCTACTCGCAAGTAGGCTAAGTCGCGGATTTGCCACCCTCAAGTGGGCTTAGAAAAACATGATGATTTGCCACTTCAAGTGGGCTTAAAACTCACATTTCGATGAATTGTTCCAATTCAAGCAATGAAGCCTTCATCCACAAGCATTCATGTAATTATATCAATTAAGCAAATAGCCTCATGACAAGCATGCTATCATGGCAGTCACTTACACACATGCAAGGATGCTAAAGCATAAACACTCACAGTGTACTACGAACCAAAAAAGAAGTTAGTTAGTAATCAATACATGATCCTAGCTTTGTTAACAATGCCTAATGCAACACATGCAAAAATGCAGCTAAAATAGGCTCGGCTGGCTAAGATGGCATATGAATGCAACAATTTGATACATGTATTCAAATAGGAATTGAAATACAATGCAGTTTGAATGATGCGCCGAGCCCGGTACATGCAAGACAAAATGAATGACGCACGTCTGCAAACATAAGTATGCTAATTGAAACATGCCCTAAAACTAACAATCAAAAACTGATAAGTAAAAGGGAGAAAGAAATGGGGTTGGAAGACATGCATCACACACACGCACACTTATTACAACATTTTCCCTCTCGACGGAGGGTCCGAATAATAAGATAACTAGCTAATCTAAGCTAATTAAACTAATTATTACAAAACAGAACTAATTAACTAACAAGTTAACTAATTATTACAAAACAAGCTAATTAACTAATTACACTAGCTAATTAAATACAAATGAATAGCTAATCGCATTAACTACTTAAGTACAAAAACCAATGCATTAGCTAGCTTAAGCAAAGCAACTAAGTAAAGCAAATAGAAGGGGCCTCGGAGTGAGAAGCGCATGCATGCTCGGTCGCCTCGTTCGAAAATCCATTGCGATGCCCCAACTTGCCTCTGTTTGCATTTGTTTTCAGAACACTGTACAAACCTCCAGATAGCTTTTGCTTCATCATGGAGACCTCTAGGAGCATTGCCGACCCCTTATTGGTGTTGCCAACCACCTGCCGACTACTTACCTTTGCTGCAGACCAGAAAAAGTGGTCGGCCAGCCACTTTTACTAGTCTGCCGACCAGAAAATTTTGCACTTCTCCAGTTTGCTGTAACAGAGAACAAGAAGGGGCACGACAGTGTATTTGCAAGATATGTGTGCATAACCACCCTCCCTATGATTTCATGAGCTCAAGGGAGTGCAGTTCTCGACTCTTGGGCCACCAACCGAGCATCGCAATGCACGATGGCCGAGAAGCCAAGATTGCACAATTCAATGTAAATGAATGCACAAATAACACTTAAGGGCCTTAACCTCTATCATGCATGATCAAGAGGGCCGGCGACCGAGAAATGAGGCACGTTTCATCACTTCAAGTATGAAACGTCCCTCGTTTCTCGTGTTTGGACTAACACCCTATCCAAACACAATGCAATGCATGCATGAGATTCCAAACATAATGCAAGGCATGCACACACAATGCAATGCAACATAAGCATGTCAAAACAAAGTCCTTAAGCATTGAGGCACACAACACTAAGGCTATACAATGCAATGCACAATGGACTAAACCAACCTCAAATAGACTTCATACATGCCAAGACAATGGCCAAAACACTCTTAAAAGATGGCATGAAAGGCTAGAAAATGCATGCTCATGCATTGACTCACCAATTAAGCATAAGAGCGCAACTCTCAAAAGTGCTCAAGGAGTGATAAACATGGAAGTCTGACAACACTACATGCTCTGAAATAATGTATGAAATGATGTCAAACCATTCAAACAACACAAGTATAGCATGCAAGAGGGCCTAAGGCACAAGGCTACCAAATGGGACTACACAAGAGGCATGCAATATATGGCATAAATGATGGAACCAATCATGGACAGAGCTCAAATAGGTCAAAACAAGGACCAAAACATGCTGAGATGGGAGCTCAAAGGTCTAGGCATGCATGCATATGCATTGGTCCACAAACAAGGCAATAATGCACAACCCTTAAAGGCACTCAAAGAGTGAAAGAAGTGGGAGCATGGTAATACTATATGCTCTGAAATAACATGGTAAATGATGCCAAATCATGTACATGTCACAAATGAAGCATGCTAGGAGGCTCAAAGCTTGAAACTAGCATAGGCACTTGCACTATAGCTATGCAATACATGAACCAAAAGGGCAAGAACACCCAAAAAAGTCCTAGAGCATGCCAAAACAATGCTAAAACATGTATGGAGCAAAACCAAAACAAGCTAGCATGAAGGGTCAAAACATGGAGTATGCAAATAAGGAGGATTACACTACACCTACCAAAACCAAGCATGAGATGGCTTCACCAACAAAATTCAGAGTTATGGCATATCAAAAATAACACCAAAAATGGACTAATACCAAGTCAACACATGCTAGAATAACAAGCTCACTCATTAGGCATGCAAGGCTAGCAAAGAGGATTTACACTACAAGTGTAAGAAGCAAATGAGGGAAGCTTTAACCAACCAAAAACAGAGTTGTATCATGGAAAAAAATCACCAAAAACACACTAAAATGGTAGCCCAAAAGCCTAGGCAAGATGGCATAATCAATGGCTCATTTTTAAAGCATAAAGAAGCAACCCTCCAAAGCATTGAAAGAGTGAAAGATGTGAGGGCACGGCAATGAAACACGCTCTGAAATCACATAACAAATGATGCCAAATCATGCAAATATCCCAAGCAATGCATGCTAGTGGACTCAATACATAAAGCTAGTGAGCTAGAATGCAATATGGCTATACAAAGCAAGGCATGGATGACCCAAAAATCTTAAATCAGACCTAGAGCATGCTAAAACATAACCAAAAGCTTCTTTGAGTAGAGCCAAAAGCATGCTAGAATGATGGTCAAAAGTATGATACATGTTAGGCTAGTGAATGGAAATGCACTGCAAGTGCAAGGAGCATGCAAGATGCTATCAAACCAACCTAAAACAGAGTTAAGGTATGCTAAAACAACACCAAAAACTTGCTGAGATAGGACCAAAACATGCTAGAAAGATGAGCCATCAACACAAGCATTTAAAGCTAGTTTGCAAAGATTACACTACAAGTGTATAGAGCATGCAAAGGTGGCCTAAACTAAGCCAAAATAGAGGTATGCCATACTGAAATAAGGCCAAAAATAGCCTGAGATGGAGCCAACATATGCTAGATAAACATACTCAAACATGAGGCCAATAAGGCAAGCATCCAAGATACAAGGAGAGGGGGTGACCCTCTCCTATTTGGGTCCTCAAAACACACTTTCCACCACTGCAATTCCTCTGAGTTTCAGTGGTGAGAAGGCCAAAAAGAGGTGGTCCCAATAGCTTAAAAGGATAGCACAAAACAAGGCCAAACAAGGCACAAGAGAGGGTAGACCACCCCCAACACCAAAGAAGCCTTAGACAAACATGTTAAGCACTAAAAATTAGAACTTTTTACAGTAGAAATTCAAGCCAAAATAAGCATGCAAATAGGTCCAAAAGCTTAATCAAAATAAAGCTTTAAAGGGCTAGTTGACTCACCCTTGAAGAACAACTTCAAAGCTGCAACTCCAGCAACTTTTCTGAGCTCAAACCAATCCAAAAACACCAAAACCAGCTTCTAGGTGCCTCAGCTCCAAGAGTATGGTGTTTCACTATGTGTTTGTGCGAGAAAGTGTGAAGAAACTACACTTTTGAGCACAAATATGAAGCAAAGGAGCAATATAGAGATAGAAGTGTATGTATATTTTCCTAAGCAATTTTCTGAACCTGGAGAAGGGAGAGAGGGCCTTCTTTTAGTAGAAAAACAAGCCTCAAGCTTGTTAAGGTGGGATTTGTATGGAGGATGGTTTCTATGCTCACCAACTGTCACAGCTGGCAAGAAAATATCTTCAAAAAGATATAGGAAATCTGCCGACCAGTTGGAGTGGTCGGCCAGCTACTTACACTGATCAGCCGACCACTTAAAGTGGTCTGCAAGAAGACCAAGTGGTCGGCAGGGGGGGAGAGGTGGTCTACACCAAGAAAGCAAAGTGGTGGCATGGCTATCGACCACTTTTGGTGGTCCAAAGGCCACCAAGACTAGTTGGCCAACCAGAAAATTGGCTGGCGGGGAAGAAAAGTGGTTTTCAGGGAGAGAAACTGGTCTCCAACTCTCATTCCACCCTCCAAGCAAGGAAAACAAGGTTTGTGCCAAAAAAAACCAAAAAGAATGCAAGACAAGAGTCCAGGGGTCGAGGCGCGCAGTCGGAAGCCTCGAAAACTAGTCTACGGGCACCAAAAGTAGTTTACGACCACAAAAAGTGGTCTCCAAGACCTCTGTGTCCCTCTAGACCAAGGTAACAAGGCATGGTTCGAAAACCAGGCCAAAAGGAGAACGGTAAGCGGTCCCGAGACAAGGCGCGCGGCCGAAGGCTCCGAAAATCGGAAACTAGTCTACAGGAGGGAAAAGTGGTCTACAACCACAAAAAAGTGGTCTACAAGACCTCTCTCTCCCTCCAGGGAAAGGAAAACAAGGTTTGGTTCAAAACCAAACCAAAAAGGAAGCAAGACAAGGCGCTCGGCCGAAGGCTCCAGAAACCGAAAACTTGTCTACAAGAGGGAAAAGTGGTCTACAGACCTCTCTCTCCCTCCAGGCAAGGGAAAACAAGGCATGGTCTACAAACCAAGGCAAAACACAAAGAGTTCAGAGGCCCAGAGGCAAGGCACTCAGCCGAAAACCCCGGTAACTCGAAACGAGCACAAACATGCACAATCATCGAGCGCTTAAACGACGACGTCTGAGTCTTAAGGTCGGTCAAAAATGGGGTGTCCACAGTTGTCCCTTTTTGACAGAACTCGAAAGTTAAGAAGTGACGGGAGTGAATGTCAAAACCCAGAGACGACCCATTTTTGACAAGGCCGAAGACATAGATAAACAGGCAAGATAACAAAGAGATGCGCCCGCAGGCAGGGGCAAAATGCAAATGACATACACAATGCTGAACATAACTTATGATCATGCAAAGAGAGCTGTAATGAAGCAAATACACAAAATAAATGCAACATTTTAAGCGAATGCTATGCGAGCAAGTAAACACGAACCAAACTACATCTCATGCAGAGAGGATGTAAGAAAATTATATAATTCTCACTGCGTCTCACACGGAGAAGGCTAAAAGTAACTACCGAGGACACCCAGAGTCTCAAACAAAACACTTCCTAGCGTATCAAACGCACAAGGAGGAGGACTGTGCAAGAAAGCACAGTCATCCAAACGCATGCCAAACACGAAAGGAGAAAGGTATGTCAAAACGCATGCCAAACGTGAGTGGAAAAGGGTAACAGTCAAACTGAAACGGAACTTCTCTTGAATGAACCGTACATACAATATCGTGCATGTACAAAAGAGAGATTTAATAGGTACAATATAGTAGAAACACATGTTCAATGCTATATCAAGATACAATATCAACACAAGATAAACGCGTGCACATATGATGCTGATGGAAACATGCATAGCAATGCAAGTGAAAAGTGCACAGCAGTGCAAGTGAAAAGTGCATAACAATGCAGATGAAGTGTGCATAACAATGCAGGCAAATGTGCATAACAATGCGAGAGAAATGTGCAACTTCAATTGCATGTTTGAAGCAAAATACCGAATGAGGAAATACAAGCCTTAACGAGGGCAATTCAACCGTAACCTCCGATTTACCTCTCTAAGGGGTCATAATGTACTTAAAAAGGATACACCTTGCTCTTGACGAGTGACGATGAGTCGTGCATCGAAGACTTGAATTGAAGTTCCCGCGGGGACATTTTTTAGCCAAAAAGTGTACTTTTCTTGCACTTTCTCGAGAGCCGAGGACTTCAATCATCACAAAAACACACAGGGAGGACAATGGGACCCTGGAGACCATCCAGGAGGGCTGCGGACCACCTAGATTGCTTGCTGATCTGTTGTTGACCACCTAAGTGGTCGGCCAGCTAGAAAAACTGGTCGACCGACCAGTTTACCAAAACAGGGGCAGCTTGGTCTTTTAATGGTCGGCTCTTTAAGTACACAACTCCAAATCACTTTTCATCACACCTCCAAGGCTAAAATACACTCCTCTTTGCTCCTAGGTACTTTTCTCTCTCAGATCCACACTTTATACGCGTTTTCCAATGCCCCACGCAAAGTTGATTCGCGAAAACTTTTGATTCTCTTCGTTTTGAACCGATCAAAATTTGTTTTCGGAGCTTCTTTCTCCATTTTCACTACTTGAGGTATGTTTCTCTCGAAGTTTAGCACATTTTCCCAGGCGTTGACTTTCTTTGACTTTTTCTTTTCCCGAGAGTTGATTTTTGTTGACTTTTTGCAATTTTGGCTCATTTTGCTCATCTTTGCTCATTTTGCACTTTTTGCAGATTCTTTTCAGATGGCGGACCACATTCCACACGACGGAGGCTCCCCGAGAGTAGAGGACGAGCCTGATGTCATACCATTGCCGCCGAGGGTTCGGCCTTTTGATCCGGAAAGGTACCATCCTCAGGAGCACATCCTACCCCCGAGTACCTTTTATCATTTCACGGATTTTGCGCGACGGGCACCCGCAGACTTGCTGCTACGGGAGCCGGAGTCCCACTTATCTCATCATGCGCGCAAGGTGCGTACTTTACTTGTACATTTTCTGCGATGTATTTTGCAATTCTTGCACACTTCATGCTTTTGCTATCTATTATATCTACTCGTTCTGAACTTATTTACATACACAGTGCTTCTGCTCGTTCTAAACATAACTCACAACACAGCATCCTATTCATTTGGCACACAGCTCATATATAACATTCTGCTCACTTGGCATACAGCTCACAACACAGCATTCTATTCATTTGGCACGCAGCTCATACATAACACTATGCTGACTTGGCACACAGCTCAACAACACAGCATTCTGTTCATTTGGCACGCAGCTCACAACACAATACTCTGCTAACTTGGCACACAGCTCAATAACACAGCATTTTGTTCATTTGGGCACACAGCTCATAACACAACACTCTATTCATTGGGCACACAGCTTAAAACACAGCATTCTGTTCATTTGGCACACAGCTCATAACATAACACTCTGTTCACTTGGCACACAGCTCATAACACAGTATTCTATTCATTTGGGTACACAGCTCATAACACAGCATTATGCTGACTTGGCATACAGCTCAACAACACATCATTCTGTTCATTTGGCACATAGCTCACAACATAATACTCTGCTGACTTAGCACACAGCTCAACAACATAGCATTTTGTTCATTTGGGCACATAGCTCATAACACAGTACTCTGTTCATTGGGCACATAGCTTAAAACACAGCATTCTGTTCATTTGGCACACAGCTCATACATAACACTATGTTGACTTGGCACACAGCTCAACAACACAGCACAACAACACAGCATTTTGCATTTTCTATACATTCTGTATTCGCATTCTGCATTCATCATTCTGCATTTTCTATATACTCTGTATTCTGACTGCCACTGTCTTGCATTTCACAGCTATGGCTTTGCGCCTACTTCCCGACGCTCACCCTTGAGTCGGAGGTGGAGGCATCACTAGATGTGCCATACTCACGCAGATTCGAGGGTCGGTGCCGCCCCAGGCCCAGGCCCCAGGCCCAGGCCCCAGGAGACATTGCCATATCTCCGGCAGTATTTTGACACCGTACGGGCGACGGAGGTGAACCAGAACTCTCAGTTCTTCATGCTTTCAGCTTTGATTCATCTTGCATATTTTTGACAACTGATTAATTCATGCATTTGTTATCCGCAGATCACCTGGCAGCCTTGGATAGCCATGCCAGGGTATTCTCGGTTCCAGTTCGCTGGGCATGGGGTGCCTCCCAGTACAGGACTTTGTTTGAGGGACCAGTCTGCAGGGCCTGGTTTCTTGGGGAGCGCTTCATGTGCCAGACGATGGGTAATCCTGCTCAGGATATCCCTTCACCGCCTCCATTGGACATGCGGTCCACAGAGACTCTCACTCCCCAGGAGGTTGACGACCTCATGTAGGATGCCGATGCAGTTCTTTTCCTGGAGCATGGGGAGTACACGACGTACCTCCATACATACCTGATGCCTCCATTGACAGGTGTCCATACCTCCACGAGGAGAGCTGTCGATATGTCGTCGTCGAGCCACGCCCAAGCTGCGGGGATTCCTTCGACTAGCAGGGCTAGCACTTCGAGAGGTAGGAGTAGGGGGATCCCCGCTATTAGGCAGTGGGCTGGATGGCCAGATCTTCCGAACGAGCTGACAGGCTGGCTGTATGGAACGCTTTACCAGATTCCACTGGAGCCTCCATTGCCCGATCATCGATATGTTAGTGACCCTGACTCACTACCGGTAATGCTCCACAGTTTTCATTTATCATTTAGATATTTAGACATTTATTCATTCACTGATGACTTGAACTTGCATCTGCAGCCTCCCAGAGGATATACTGAGGGGTTGCTCGAGATGGTGGCTTCACTCGAGAGTATGGTCTTGCGAAGGGAGACGCTGCTGTACACCTCCGGCATTCCGGTACTTTTCAATTTCCTTGCATTTATCATACTTTTGATGACATATTGAAACTGAACATTTCACTATATTGATTCACTGCATGTGTAGAGCACATTTGACACATCACATTCACATACTATATTTGCATCCACACATTCCACACACCATACTTGCATCTGATATCTGACATACATACTCTGGCTGATGTATTCAAACTGCCCTTTTCAGGTCACACCACTACAGCCCGGGCCATCCAGGCCTTCTCGAGTAGCTGGGAGAGGGGTCTCGACTCGCGGCCGAGGGAGGCGTCAAGTGCCTGTTAGACAGGATGATGAGTCCAGCGAGGAGGAGGAGTCAGCGCATCCTCAGTCAAAGACATCTGCGGGCAGAGATGATGACTCTGGTTCCGATTCTGAGGGCGGAGGCGACGCCGAGGAGGATTCCGAGGACGGTGACTCCGATTCAGACAGGGATGCCGGCAGCGGTGGTGCAGAGGCTGCTCAGCCGAAGAGGGTGAAGAGAGCCTCTCGATCTTGAGCCCGATAGCACCGATGCAAATGTTTTGCTTTATTTTCTTTTTACTAGTAGTTGTAGCACATTATACAGCGTTAGGCAGTTTTATTTTCCTTAAAACTTGTACCTTGTTGTAAAAAGAAACAATGATGGAATAAAAATAGCTTTTTGTTCAAAAAGTGTTGTATTTATATTCTAAGCATCGCATCGCATTATTTTGCACAAAAATGAGATCGAATGGAAAATGAACATTCATGCATTACCAAGTCAGGTAGTGAACCAACATAACAAACTAAACAACTTAAAACAAAAACAATTCGTTAAACGAATTAACAACTCGATAAAAATGAGCAACAACTCGATAAACAAACTTGATAGCAAAAGAGCAATAACTCGATAGACAAATGAGCAACAACTCGATAAGCAAATGAGTAACAACTCGATAAGCAAATGCATCTTAGATAAACAAAGCGACCGAACGTATCCGAAACAGAGGTAAACTCAGACCTTCAACACTCTCAACACATAGGAAGGCTAGGGACTTTCTTCTGGAGGCAAGAAACAGTTGCAAACCACTTTCATACTCATGGCCGACCACCAAAGAAGGCTGCCGCCATTTTTATGGTCTGCAAACCAGAAAATGCAGCTGGCCGACCAGAAAAAGTGGCTGGTCGACCAGAAAAAGTGGTCGGCCGACCAGTCATGCTAGGGTCCTCCAAATTCTTGTCACATGTCCTCTAAACAGTGCCTTATTCTCCATAAAGGTTCCAGCTTCGTGGTTCCCTTATTCTAACTCAGTTTTGCACCAAATTGAGGCATTTCTTGTCCAAAATCTCACAAATTGGATTGCTACCTTGGATAGCTCGGAAAAGCTGAATTTCCGGGGCTTCGACATAAATGCACTATTCACGTTGAGTCGCACCCCATTGCGTTTTCCGTTCCTTCATGCCGCGGCAAGGTGTTGGAATCCGGTAACTCACGTTTTTAGCTTTGGCGGACAAGAGATATGTTCCACTTTCGAAGACTTCCAAGTTTTGATGGAATCTCAGCACGATGAAGGAATCTTGCCCCAGTTCCGCTTCGGCCACGTCCAAGCCTTGGGATGGATGTGTGGGCTTACTTTGCATGACGCTCGGTCATTGATTTGTGATGGAGTGCTAGACATTTCGAGCTTGATTTGTCAGTTTTCTGATGCCGGCGACCGCGACGACCATTACTGGCAGGGTTTTCGGCGACATGCGCTTTGTTTGTGCATGTTGTCTCATTTCTTGCTTGCCCCAGGCTCTGGTGGGTTTAGCGCTCATTTGATTGAAGTTGCCGAGGGCTTGAAAGAGGGCAAGAGCTGCATCGCCATGACACTAGCTGAGACGTTGATGGGTTTGGACGCTTTCCATCGCCGAGAGATGACTAGATTCGCGGGGAGTCCACTACTGCTGTAGGTAATGTTTCCCACCCTATCTCACATACATTTCTCACATCACTCGGCCCTCAGGCTAGATTTTTCTCTCAAAACCCTTTTCTCACTTTTCTCTCCACATACACCTCTTTATTCTTTAATCTCTCATTTTTCATCCCTCCCCAGGTATGGTTGATGGATAAGTTGAAGATTGTGGACTCATGCCCAGCATATTCAGCTCGCGGCTATTTCTTCCGGCGACGTCTAGTCAATGCCCCTGATGAGGGATGGTGGTGCGAATGGATGTGCAGTCTGTCTGCTACCGACATTGCTTGGCGCTCCCCCTGGCTCAATTTGCCGACGATAAGCTATAGCATGACTCGCCAACTCGGGATCCAGTTGATCGGCCTGACACACTGTGTCCTTTACTTCCCATTCCGATTCCGGCGCCAGTTCGGACATGATCAGACTTGCCTGGAAGAAGGGATAGAGTACCCTGCTGCATTTCTAGTCCGAGGCGCACAGCTAGCTCGGTATGCCACAGCATGGAGAACGAGAGAGCTTCTGGCCCCCGCTCCTACTTTCAGTTGCACCCTATCTGATGAGTGCATAGCTTGGCTTGATAAAGAGGCGCAAGTTGGGCCTACTTTGGCATCAGAGGCTTCCACAAGCTCTGGGAGGGGGCGCAGGAACACCTGACTTGACTATGCCCCGAATTTATTTGCTTTAATCAGTACTTTCAAGTTTTCTTTATGAATGTAATAAAAAGCAACTTCAATTTGTATTCAAGAGTAGGAGAACTCTGTACTGAAATCAATGTAATTAAAGGTTGTGGGTACTAAAAATTTTCCGTTTGGTCCAAAAATGGTCTAAGTCGTAAAAAGATTAATTTGAGCAAAATCAACTTTCATTAAAACTTTTCAAAACCATTTTCGATATGGATCACAACTGGACACGCCCGAGATCTATCACTGAGATGTACAACCCCGGATCCCAGCAACTGGAAAGTTGCCCTTAGTCTGAATAGCACTGCACTGGAGATCACAACCGAGCTCTTGAATGCAGAATAGACAGAGATGACCAACCTGATCACATGGACAAAGTTTATTTGGAAGTGTTTATGGCTGTTCTTCAGAAATGAAGTTGCCTACGTATCCCGAAGATGGGAATCAAGCCTTACGTAGTTCGGCTCAGGTTCACTCGTGTATTAACACTCTCCTTTTGCGCTCTAACATTTGCCAAGGCCGCCCTTTCTGGGTTTTCAACCTTGCGAGCTCAGTTTTTATTATTTCAAATTTTCTGTGCTCTAACTTTTGCCTAGGTCGCCCTTTCGGGTTTTCGGCCTAGCGAGCCACTCAGGGAAAGTATTTCTTCAACTTGTCCATATTGATCGGCTAGGAGAACTCTAGGCCATCTAGGTCCATCAGAACGACAGCTCCGCCCGACCAGATAGACTTGATGATGTAGGGGCCAGTCCAATTGGGTTTGAACTTGCCCCTAGGGTCGTAGATGGGAGCTCGGTTGTCTTTGAGCACAAGATCTCCCTCTTTCAAATTCTTGGACTTAACCTTCTTATTGAAAGCCCTGGAAATTCTTCGTTGATAACCCTGGATATGATATAGTGTTTTCAGCCTTCTTTCATCAAAGAGCATGAGTTCTTCGAACCTGCTTTGCTGCCAATCTGCCTCAGCTATCTGACACTTAGCCAATACCTGTAATGACGAAACCTCAACTTCGATAGGCAGAACAGCCTCCATCCTATAAACAAAGGAATACGGAGTTGCCCCAGTAGAAGTTCGAATTGAAGTTCGGTATCCCCAAAGAGCAAATGGCAACTTATCTGGCCAGTCCCTATAGGTTTCCACCATCTTCTGCAGAATGTGCTTGATGTTCTTGTTGGCGGCCTCAACTGCTCCGTTGGTTTGCGACCGATATGTAGATGACTTATGAAAAGCCACGTTGTACTTCTCCAACAAGTCGATCATCTCCTTCTTGAAGTGGGAACCATTATCCGAAATAATCTCATTCGGGACCCCGTAGCGACAGATGATGTTGTTCCTGATGAACTTAGCAACATGCGATGCCTTCAACACCGCGTAACATTGGGCCTCAACCCACTTCGTGAAGTAGTCTATCGCTACCAAAATGCACTCATGCCCGTAGGACCCCTTCGGAGTGACAGCCCCAATTACATCAATCCCCCAGACTGAAAACGGCCACGGCGAAGTCATGTTGTACAACTTCGACGGCGGAATGTTCATGCAGTTTCCATGGATCTGACATTTGTGGCATCGCCGAACAAAGCCAATACAATCCTCTTCTATGGTGGACCAGTAATAACCCTGTCTAAGGATCTTCTGGGCTAGCATCACCCCGCTCATGTGTGCTCCGCACTCTCCTTCATGGATGGCCTCCATCAGGCGCTTGGATTCTTCAGCATCAATGCATAGCTTATGCATCCCGAGATGACCCCTTTTGTACAGTTTACCCCCGCAGACGATGAACTGAGCAGCCATTCTTCGAATTGCCCTCCTGTCTTTGGCATTTGCCCCTGGTGGATACACCTCTTTTTCTATAAAGTTCCAAACATCGTAATACCAGGGATTCTCATCTTGTATCTCATCTATGGCAGCAATTAGCTCGTAGGCCGACACGAATTTCTGTTCAATGATGATCGAACGCATCCGGACTTCGAAAGGGATGTCTATCATAGAAGATAGAGTTGCTAATGAATCAGCGAACCTGCTGTTCTCTCTTAACAGATGAGCGAAATTCAGTTTCTCAAACCGAGGAATCAGAACGTCCAAGGTCTGGTGGTAGATTCTCATCTTTTCTTCTTTAACTTTCCAATCTGCTTTAGCTTGAGATACAACAAGGTTTGAGTCCCCGATGATATCCAACCATTTTGCCCCTAGTTCCAGGGCGGCTTCTAATCCAGCAATACATGCCTCATATTCTGCCTTATTGCTTGATACTTTGAAACGGAGTTTGAATGCTAAGGGTATACGGGAATTGTCGGGCGCTATTAGTAATACCCCTATCCCATACCCGTATTGGTTTGACGCTCCGTCAAAGTACATCGTCCAAGTCTCTTCTTCAATATGCAAAATGGCCTCGTCTAGGAATAGATACTCAACTGCTTTATCCCCTTCAACTGGGTGATCGGCTAGGAACTCTGCTACTGCTCTCCCTTTTACTAACTTGCGTGTCATGTACATCAGATCAAATTCGGAAAGCAGAAGCAACCAACGGGTTAGCCTACCCGTAAGTGCCGGTTTCTCGAAGAGATATTTGATGGGATCTAATCTCGAAACCAGTATTACAGAGTGAACTAACAGGTAGTGCCTCAGCTTCCTGGTAGCCCATACCAAGGCTAGATAAGCCTTCTCTAGCGGAGTGTAGCGAGTCTCGTAATCCAGCATTTTCTTGCTCAGGTACTAGATAGCTTTCTCCACTTTGTCCTTAGACTCCTGTGCAAGCATGCAGCCCATTGTCGTTTCAGTCACTGAAAGGTACAGAATCAACGGTTTTCCCAGCTCAGGCGGTGACAACACAGGTGGGTTCTGTAAATATTGCTTGATCTGCTCGAAAGCAACTTGGCATCGGTCGTCCCATTGGAACTTCTTTCCTTTCTTCAGGAGACCAAAGAGTGGTTCACAAGTCAAGGTTAATTTTGCAATAAACCGTCTTATGAATTACACTTTACCCAGAATGCCTCGCACCTCCTTTTCAGTCCTCGGTGGTGGCATTTCTAAAATGGCCTTGATTTTAGAAGGATTGACCTCGATACCTCTCTATGTCATCAAGAACCCCAACATTTTCCCTGCTGTAACACCAAATGTACATTTCTGAGGATTCAACCACAACCGATACTCTCTGATCCGTTGGAAGAATTTCTGCAAGGCGGTGTAGTGGCCCTCTTTTTCCTTGGACTTGACAATCATGTCGTCCACGTACACCTCAACCTCTTTATGGATCATGTCATGCAAAATTGTGGTCACAGCTCGTTGATATGTAGCCCCAGCGTTCTTCAGCCCAAACGGCATCACCCTATAACAATAGGTTCCCCGCGGGGTGGTGAAAGCAGTCTTCTCCCAGTCTTCGGGTCCCATCAGAATCTGATTGTAGCCTGAAAACACATCCATGAATGAGAGCAGCGCACGCCCAGCAATGAAGTCTACTAATTCGTCGATATGCAGCAGAGGAGAGTCGTCCTACGGACTGGCTTTGTTCAAATCCCTGAAATCCACACATACCCGAATTCTGCCGTCCTTCTTTGGCACCAGAACTATATTGGCCAACCAAGTAGGGTATTCAGATACCAGCAGGAACCCTGCGTCAATTTGCTTGGTGACCTCTTCTTTAATCTTCAGAGCTCAGTCCAGGTGGATCCTTCGGAGCTTCTGCTTAACAGGTCGGGCCTCTGGGTCAAGAGGGATCCGGTGCTGTACAATCTCAGGATCGATTCCAGGCATGTCTTCGTAGGACGACGCAAAAACATCTTTGAAATCTTTTAATAAAGCGACTAAGCACTCGCGCTCTTCCGAAGACAACGTGGACCCAATTTGGACCAGCCATGTGTCCTTCTCAGTACCAACATTAATTGTGGTGATTTCATCAACCAAGGGTTTTACAAACCTCTTTTGCTCTTGATCAAGCAAATATTTCAAAATCGGAGGAATTTCTTCCTCGTCATTTTCATCGAAATTTTGAAAATCCTAATTAATACAATAAATTAAAGGCACAGAAAAGTACTCAGAAGCCACAGCCGTACCATTCTCATTAATAACATCTAGTCCGCCTGATTCCTCTGTTACAACAGAGTCAAAGGAAAAAGAAAAAGACGACCTAGACAGGACAGTGGTATCCGGGTTATCACCCCCAAGAATACCGGACTCAGACTCAGACGAGCTGGAACCTGATTCTGACTCCACAGACTCAGTGGAATCAGATTCTGGCTCACTACCTGACCCGGTGTTGCTCGATAAAAAGCCCTCCTCGTATTGCCAAACGAGGGAGGGTGCGATGGATGCATCCAGAATGTTTGAAGATGGGCTCACAGCCGATTCATTCTCGATCATGGAAACTGAGAAGTTATCCCCCAAGCACTCCTGTACGATTAAAGGATCTGAAAGTAGACAAGCCAGTGTTACCCCCATTTCAATCTCCGTGCTCTCAGAACCCTCCTCCGTGCACTGCTCAGCCTCAGCTGGTGGGTCTGTCTGCTCTTCGGCAACATCATCCCCGGACAATTGCAAGTCAAAGAAAATCTCAAATCCCAGCAAGCGCCGCCTCTCTGCATTTAGCCATGGCTTTGGGAAGTCGCAGAATGGGAAGTCTTCCCCCTCCCGGACAAAGCGTCCGTTTAGGGTACCCTAGATAAGTCGGTGCATCAACTCATAATGCTTGCCGGCCTGCTTGGCTCTGGCTCTTCTGGCCATCTATTTTCCTTTCCTGGCCCAATCCTCTTTGGTAGGCAAATAACCTAAGCCAAACGTATGTGGATTATGCGGCTCTTCGGCCGATGCTGCAACGCCTTTCCGGCCACTTCACCCTAATTCCATCCCGGGGATGTGCTGGAGCTTGTTCATAAGGTAGACAGACTGTGCGCTGACACATAGCCCCTCATCAACAACTAGTATATTCAGTACAACCCAGGCCTCAGCTAGGGTGAACCCTGACAAAAACACATCGTCCGCGCCATGCTCAATCTCCAAAACTGGTGTAGAAACCTCTGGCGGCAAATGGATCAAAGAATTCCCAAAAACGATCGCCACCCCCTTCCCATAGGGGTACTTCAACATTTGGTGGAGGGTGGAAGAGACCGCCTTTACCTGGTGCAGCCATGGCCGCCCCAGGAGTAGATTGAAGGTTGCGGGAACGTCCAAGACATGAAAATCAATATCCTGTTGCCCTGGACCAACCTGAGTTCAGATCTGTACAGTCCCCATCACCTCTCAGCTAGTATTGTCGTAGGCCCGTATCACCTAGGCAATAGGCACAAAATCCGCGGGCTTCAACCTGATAGCATATGCCGTCCTCGACGGACACACGTTGATAGCAAATCCTGTGTCAATAAGGACCACCGGTATCCATTTTTCTCTACACTCGACAGAGATATTGAGCGGTTTGTTATGATCTGAGCCCTCAGGTGATAGTTCCTTGTTAGTGAAGGTCAATGTCAAGGAAACTCCTCCCGAAAAAACCAGCCCTACCAGCTATTCGGGCGTGGTATCAATTGAAAGTTTCGCCTTGTCCATTGCAGAAAGGACAGACTGCCTGTGAACTCTTGAGGCCATAAGCAGTCCCCAGATGGAGATGTCTGCTTGGATTTTCTTAAGCTGTTTCAGTACAGCCTCCTCCTCGAGCAGTTTTTCTTTCTGCCTCTCCGCTTCTTTGTCCTTTCCGGACGCCTCTAGTTGATCTAAGTGTGGGGGGTTGAAGTACCGCCCACTCCTCGTCATATGATCTACCTTTTCAACATACTAGGTATCATCTGGTTTATTAAGCCCCCAATCTTCATCAGTGTGGGCAAGACGTAAGTCATCGTCTTTCCACCATATCCCGTCGGCCACCGACAGGCAGCTATCCGGTTCCGTTACAACTGTTCCTGTGCTCACAGCACGTTCCATCCCCGCAGGGGCTTTGGCCTTTCTAGCCCTCTCTAGATCTTTGATCTTTTCCTGTTCAAACTGCTTCAGTGCAGCCTGCTGTTCAGTACCTTTTGTGTTCAAACTGCCAAAATCCCGAGCAAAATTCTTAACACCGGTGTTCTCCGGCGATCCCTTCTGATTCTCGGCCATTCCGGCCACTGCTAAAGTTCCCGTTCCTGACGGTCCCTGTTCTGGCTGAGATGTCTCAACAACATCTGGCTCATTGCTGAGCCACCCAGTAGTTTCTGCTGACCCATCCAAATCAAACCAGTTGACAGCCACGTCTCCCGGATCCTGTTCCTTGAAGAACTGAAAATTTGCGATGTCTTCTTCCAACTCTGCTAGGTCATCCAACCCCTGACTAGGTCCATCCTCCCGAACTACACTGATTTCTGCCCCAACCGGCAACTCTACCCTCAGCTTAAGCTGATCTGTTGATGTAATATAACCACTCGGGTTGTACGCAAAACTCACAGACCCCTCAAGCTTTGAATCATCATTCCCATCTACCCTCAAAGTGATCCCTGTTCTATCTTCGATAGTCACCACCACCGGTTCGGGTTGGATTTGAAAGGTGCTGAACATGCATAAATCCGTGCTGTCTGGAATGAACACCTCCGGCTTGGGTAGGTGGGAAGGTGTGATGTATATACTCAGGTCATATGACACAACCCCAGTTTAGATCAGGTTAATGCGTTTAGGTGGTGGAGCTTGGTTATGTGGTGGGAGAGGGTTAGTTGTGACATTTGGTTTTTTTTGGAAGCACAATCACCTTGTTGTTGACGAGATCTTGGATCTTGTGATGCAGTCTGAAGCACTAATCGATGTCGTGACCATGCTGTTGGTGAAAGGCATAGTATTTAGCTAGGTTATGGGAATGAGGAAGTTTGTCTGGTAATGGTCGCGGCTCTAGAGGCTTCAAGTGCCCTTTCCTAATCAAAACCCCCAGAGCTTTGGACAGGGGCATGTATAGTGGAGTGAAGGTTCTTTGGCCTTAGGGTGAATATCTAGCTGTTTGTGAGCTACTTCCGGACGCACCGGTGAAGGGTGTGGCTGTAAGTGTTTTTGGAGGGGTGGTGGTGGTGACCATGCCCACATCTGAAGTTCCAGCAGCTGCAGCATTGTTCGTGCCTACATTCGTACTGCGGGAAAATGCCCTCTTGGGCTGCTCTCTCTCGTGATCAATAAGACCCTGCTTTATGGCGTCCTCAATCTGTACCCCGATCTCGTGTAAATCTGCAAAGATGGGAAGGGGTAAGACGATCATCTTTTGCATCAGCTTAGGTTGAAGGTTGCGCACAACCATCCGTATCTAATCCTTGTCGATCGGCCTGATGGTCATCATAAAAGCTTTGGCCCTCCAACGGGTTACAAAGTTAGAGAAGCTCTCCTTTGGCTCCTGTCTGGTTGTCTCGAGATCACGGGTTGTGATCTCGATCTGTGTGTTGTAGGAGTATTGAGCTACAAAGGCCTCAGCCATCTCCTCCCAACTTCTTTTGATAGAATCCTCCAGCTTTGCGTACCAAATAGCCTCAACACCCGACGGGGTCCGGCCAAATAGGGAAAGCTTCTGCAATCTGGAGAGGCCCATGGGCCTTAGGATATCTGAGAACAGCCGCAAGTGTACCATGGGATCCCCAGAACTGTCAAAGCGGTTGATATGCGGCATTTTAAACCGGTCCGGCAAAGTAATCGCTGAATCGGTGTATCCATCCTCTATATCTGGAATGGAATTAACGCCTTGAGCCTTCTTGAACAGTTTTTCTAACTTGCTCACTTTCAGCGCTGTTGGATCCACTTCGAACTCAAACGGTGTGTCCACAAGATTAGTCAGTGCTTTGGACAGCTAAGGTAGGATTAGGGGTGGAACCGGCCTCGTTGGGACACCCATATTTTCCTGGATGTTTGCAGTCTCCCCAAGTGTTGGAATTCTAGGTGGGGGAGGAGGTGGGTGCGAAGCAGATGCTCCGGCTTGCTGTGGTTGTTGCTGCTGCTGAAGTCTGGCAATCAGTTCTGTTTGTTGAGCCACAACCTCTGCCTGGCGCGCGGCAAACTCTGCCTGGCGGGCAGCGTCCCGCTGCATGGCTTGCATAGTCTCTTGGAGTTGGAGCATCATGTCCTCCATACTTGCCATAAGATGCTAGTCTAACTGAACAACCAGTATATCTCTCTCTGCGGTAGAAACTGAAACCTTAGCCTGACTACTCACTGGCGGGATGGATAAGGACCACTAATCCGGTAACCGCTGTACTGATGAACTGCGCCTAACTGACCTCCGTCTAATAACCGGGGGTAATGAAAAGAACACTGGTTGTCCGTCTATCAGATCCTCGGATCAATGAAGTCTTCGACCTTTAACCCAGAGTGCTTGGGGAATATCTGCCTGGTCGAAAGCAATTGTGCTAAACTACCTTACAAAAAGATAAATGAAGCATAATAAGGAAACAAACAACCAGAAAAATGGACAACATAACGGCTTAAATAAAGACAACACACAGTTGACATTACAACACACAGTTGGCATTTGTAAGCTGAATACACTGTTCTCAACTCTGATCACTGTTCCCAAATCACTGCCCCAAATCTGATACCCTCAGGTAAAACTGATTCTCCAAATACTGATGCCCTCAGGCCTGATACCCAGACTTGCAAACTGATACATGCATTCCTGTAGAGGCACACTCTAAAAGCACATAGCAAGCAAGTGAGAGCCAAAATACCCCTATGGAGGGGTAGGGTTTCCCTGTCCTATCTTGTCAGGAGCTAGGGTTTCACTACGCACGCAGCGGTTTCAAACAACCTACAATCGGGTAAGCAACCTGTCCTAGTTTGGAATAGTCACTACAGATTCCGATATGCACTAGGTCAAATGGTCAAAAAGGGTGCCTCGGTAAAAACAAAGGTTTGTGTTCCCATCGTGGCAGAGCCCGCAACTGGTCAGCCTTATGGCACGCTTCTCAAAGCAAGCCTCTGGCAAACCGGGCAGGAATAGCAGACGGCAAACACGGTGTCCTAGGCGCACCAATGCAAATGCAATGCAAAGAAACACATAAGTGTAGTCAAAACAAGATATCATCAGTTCGAGTCAAGTTCTCTAAGTCCCCAGCAGAGTCGCCAGAAACTGTAGACCGCCCGAACTCCGCTCCGCGCGCGAGGGCGCGAATTGTGGTTATAGCTACTACAGTTCGGACTCCTGTCACGGTTCTGAATCTAATCTCACAAAGTGCAATGTAAGACTGATAAATCACCAAAGAGTCCAAATCCAGCAAATCGTTTTGGAAAATCGATTTCAAACAAAAAAGCGCCAAACATGGACTGCTTTGCTAAATTTCAGAGTCGCCACCTAAATATTTTGTTTTGGGGAAATTTAGGAAACCCTGACTCGTGCTTAAGGCCACGTGTTCGTCATCGCCAAAGTTGCCTCGGCTCGGGAACTTGGGTACAAGAGGGGAAGGTCTTGAAATGAGCACTCCCGCTCGCCCGATCAAAGATCGGCCGCTACTAACATGATATGTTATTTTTGAAAACACATGTGTTCTTATTCTGATTTATTAGCTAGCTTACTATGTGATGCGCACAGCACACAAGTATAGACTCAATCACGCAAATTAGAACAAAACAACTCGCGTTTGTTTTTGAAAGTGGTTTGAAAATGCTACTCGCAAGTAGGCTAAGTCGCGGATTTGCCACCCTCAAGTGGGCTTAGAAAAACATGATGATTTGCCACTTCAAGTGGGCTTAAAACTCACATTTTGATGAATTGTTCCAATTCAAGCAATGAAGCCTTCATCCACAGGCATTCATGCAGTTATATCAATTAAGCAAATAGCCTCATGGCAAGCATGTTATCATGGCAGTCACTTACACACATGCAAGGATACTAAAGCATAAACACTCACAGTGTACTCCGAGCCAAAAAAGAAGCTAGTTAGTAATCAATGCATGATCCTTGCTATGTTAACAATGCCTAATGCAACACATGCAAAAATGCAGCTAAAATAGGCTCGGCTGGCTAAGATGGCATATGAATGCAACAATTTGATACATGTATTCAAATAGGAATTGAAATACAATGCAGTTTGAATGATGCGCTGAGCCCAGTACATGTAAGACAAAATGAATGATGCACGCATGCAAACATAAGTATGCTAATTGAAACATGCCCTAAAACTAACCGTCAAAAGCTGATAAGTAAAAGGGAGAAAGAAATGGGGTTCGAAGACATGCATCACACACACGCACACTTATTACAACATTTGCCCTCTCGATGGAGGGTCCGAATAATAAGCTAACTAGCTAATCTAAGCTAATTAAACTAATTATTACAAAATAGAACTAATTAACTAACAAGTTAGCTAATTATTACAAAACAAGCTAATTAGTTAACTACACTAGCTAATGACATACAAATGAATAGCTTATCGTATTAACTACTTAAGTACAAAAACCAATGCATTAGCTAGCTTAAGCAAAGCAACTAAGTAAAGCAAATAGAAGGGGCCTCGGAGCGAGAAGTGCATGCATGCTCGGTCGCCTCGTTTGGAAATCCATCGCGATGCCCTAACTTGCCTCTGTTTGCATTTGTTTTCAGAACACTGTACAAACCTCCAGATAGCTTCTGCTTCATCACGGTGACCTCTAGGAGCATTGTCGACCACTTATTGGTGTTGCCAACCACCTGCCGACCACTTACCTTTGCTGCAGACCAGAAAAAGTGGTCGGCTAGCCACTTTTACTGGTCTGTCGACCAGGAAATTCTGCACTTCTCCAGTTTGCTGCAACAGAGAACAAGAAGGGGCACGACAGTGTATTTGCAAGATATGTGTGCATAACCACCCTCCCTGTCATTTCATGAGCTCAAGAGAGTGCGGTTCTCGACTCTCGGGCCACCAACCAAGCATCACAATGCACGATGGCCAAGAAGCCAAGATTGCACAATTCAATGTAAATGAATGCGTAAATAACACTTAAGGGCCTTAACCTCTATCATGCATGATCAAGAGGTTCAGCGACCAAGAAATGAAGCACGTTTCATCACTTCAAGTATGAAACGTCCCTCGTTTCTAATGTTTGGACTAACACCCTATCCAAACACAATGCAATGCATGCATGAGATTCCAAACATAATGCAAGGCATGCACACACAATGCAATGCAAGGCATGCACATACAATGCAATGCAACATGAGCATGTCAAAACAAAGTCCTTAAGCATTGAGGCACACAACACTAAGGCTATACAATGCAATGCACAATGGACTAAACCAACCTCAAATAGACTTCATGCATGCCAAGACAATTGCCAAAACACTCTTCAAAGATGGCATGGAAGGCTAGAAAATGCATGCTCATGCATTGACTCACCAATTAAGCATAAGAGCGCAACTCTCAAAAGTGCTCAAGGAGTGATAAACATGGAAGTGTGACAACACTACATGCTCTGAAATAATGTATGAAATGATGCCAAACCATTCAAACAACACAAGTATAGCATGCAAGAGGGCCTAAGGCACAAGGCTACCAAATGGGACTACACAAGAGGCATGCAATATATGGCATAAATGATGGAACCAATCATGGACAGAGCTCAAATAGGTCAAAACAAGGACCAAAACATGCTGAGATGGGAGCTCAAAGGTCTAGGCATGCATGCATATGCATTGGTCCACAAACAAGGCAATAATGCACAACCCTTAAAGGCACTCAAAGAGTGAAAGAAGTAGGAGCATGGTGATACTATATGCTCTGAAATAACATGGTAAATGATGCCAAATTATGTACATGTCACAAATGAAACATGCTAGGAGGCTCAAAGCTTGAAACTAGCATAGGCAGTTGCACTATAGCTATGCAATACATGAACCAAAAGGGAAAGAACACCCAAAAAAGTCCTAGAGCATGCCAAAACAATGCTAAAACATGTATGGAGCAAAGCCAAAACAAGCTAGCATGAAGGGTCAAAACATGGAGTATGCAAATAAGGAGGATTACACTACACCTACCAAAATCAAGCATGAGATGGCTTCACCAACAAAATTCAGAGTTATGGCATATCAAAATAACACCAAAAATGGACTAATACCAAGTCAACACATGCTAGAATAACAAGCTCACTCATTAGGCATGCAAGGCTAGCAAAGAGGATTTACACTACAAGTGTAAGAAGCAAATGAGGGAAGCTCTAACCAACCAAAAACAGAGTTGTATCATGGAAAAATATCACCAAAAACACACTGAAATGGTAGCCCAAAAGCCTAGGCAAGATGGCATAATCAATGGCTCATTTTTAAAGCATAAAGAAGTAACCCTCCAAAGCATTGAAAGAGTGAAAGATGTGAGGGCATGGCAATGAAACATGCTCTGAAATCACATAACAAATGATGCCAAATCATGCAAATAGCCCAAGCAATGCATGCTAGTCGACTCAATACATAAAGCTAGTGAGCTAGAATGCAATATGGCTATACAAAGCAAGGTATGGATGACCCAAAAATCTTAAATCAGATCTAGAGCATGCTAAAACATAACCAAAAGCTTCTTTGAGTAGAGCCAAAAGCATGCTAGAATGATGGTCAAAAGCATGATGCATGTTAGGCTAGTGAATGAAAATGCACTGCAAGTGCAAGGAGCATGCAAGATGCTATCAAACCAACCTAAAACAGAGTTAAGGTATGCTAAAACAACACCAAAAACTTTCTGAGATAGGACCAAAACATGCTAGAAAGATGAGCCATCAACACAAGCATTTAAAGCTAGTTTGCAAGGATTACACTACAAGTGTATAGAGCATGCAAAGGTGGCCTAAACTAAACCAAAATAGAGGTATGCCATACTGAAATAAGGCCAAAAATAGCCTGAGATGGAGCCAACATATGCTAGATAAACATGCTCAAACATGAGGCCAATAAGGCAAGCATCCAAGATACAAGGAGAGGGGGTGACCCCCTCCTATTTGGGACCTCAAAACACACTTTCCATCACTGAAATTCCTCTGAGTTTCAGTGGTGAGAAGGCCAAAAAGAGGTGGTCCCAATAGCTTAAAGGATAGCACAAAACAAGGCCAAACAAGGCACAAGAGGGGGTAAACCACCCCCAACACCAAAGAAGTCTTAGACAAACATGTTAAGCACTAAAAATTAGAACTTTTTATAGTAGAAATTCAAGCCAAAATAAGCATGCAAATAGGTCCAAAAGCTTAATCAAAATAAAGCTTTAAAGGGCTAGTTGACTCACCCTTGAAGAACAACTTCAAAACTACAACTCCAGCAGCTTTTCTGAGCTCAAACCAATCCAAAAACACCAAAACCAGCTTCTAGGTGCCTCAGCTCCAAGAGTATGGTGTTTCACTACGTGTTTGTGTGAAAAAGTATGAAGAAACTACACTTTTGAGCACAAATATGAAGCGAAGGAGCAATATAGAGATAGAAGTGTATGTATATTTTCCTAAGCAATTTTCTGAACCTGGAGAAGGGAGAGAGGGCCTCCCTTTTATAGAAAAAAAGCCTCAAGCTTGTTAAGGTAGATGCGATGGTTTCTATGCTCACCAGCTATCACAGCTGGCAAGAAAATATCTTCAAAAAGATATAGGAAAGCTGCCGACCAGTTAAAGTGGTCGGCCATCTACTTACACTGGTCGACCGACCACTTAAAGTGGTCTACAAGAAGACCAAGTGGTCGGCAGCGGGGGAGAGGTGGTCTGCACCAAGAAAGCAAAGTGGTAGCATGGCTGCCAACCACTTTTGGTGGTCCAAAGGCCATCGAGACCAGTTGGCCGACCAGAAAATTGGCTGGCGGGGAAGAAAAGTGGTTTTCAGGGAGAGAAACTGGTCTCCAACCCTCATTCCACCCTCCAAGCAAGGAAAACAAGGTTTGTGCCAAAAACAAACCAAAAAGGATGCAAGACAAAAGTCTGGGGGTCGAGGCGCGCAGCCGGAAGCCTCGAAAACTAGTTTACGGGCACCAAAAGTGGTTTTATGAGGGAAAAGTGGTCTACGACCACAAAAAGTGGTTTCCAAGACCTCTGTGTCCCTCTAGACCAAGGCAACAAGGCATGGTTAAAAAACTAGGCCAAAAGGAGAACGGTAAGCGGTCTTGAGACAAGGCGCGCGGCGGAAGGCTCCAGAAATTGGAAACTAGTCTACAAGAGGGAAAAGTGGTCTACAAGACCTCTCTCTCCCTCCAGGGAAGGAAAACAAGGTTTGGTTCAAAACCAAACCAAAAAGGAAGCAAGACAAGGCGCTCGACCGAAGGCTCTGGAAACCGGAAACTAGCCTACAAGAGGGAAAAGTGGTCTACAGACCTCTTTCTCCCTCCAGGCAAGGGAAAACAAGGCATGGTCTACAAACCAAGCCAAAACACAAAGAGTTCAGAGGCCCGGAGGCAAGGCACTCAGCCAAAAACCCCGGAAACTCGAAACAAGCACAAACATGCACAATCATCGAGCGCTCAAACGACGACGTCTGAGTCTTAAGGTCGGTCGAAAATGGGGTGTCTACACATTGCCAGTTTAATTACAAAACATCGCCAAAACACAGGGACTTAACCCCGGCCAACAAAAATCAACATCATTAACAATTTGCAAAGCACTAGTTCATATGCAAAATGGTGAGTTTTGAACGATCCATGACATTTGAAGCTTGACTAATTGGAACCCCACGATGGGGGCACACAAGTTGCCTTGACAAAACGGAGGCTAGGTCAACGCCACTGTGTCTCCTCCTGCACTTGATCACCTACATACACATATAAAAGAATGAGCTAGAGCCCAGTGAATAACAACAACGTAAAAAGGTTTTGAATGATGTCCTTACTATAATCTAAATCGATCAGTTATGGCATTTCATGAAAAATCAGAGTCATTTGCATAACGGATGCATATTTTATATAGAAAACATAGCAGTCATATGCGGTACATCCAATAGCAGAATAGTACAGACGGTCATGAAGACCGAACAGTCAGAATTGATGGATGTGCCCTCAATACAGTAAACAAAAGTTCCAAGGATTGGAACTGACAGAGATCTCTATAACAGTAACAGTAAACAGATGCTAAGGATGCCATGATTATAATTTAGAAAAACAGGACAATTATTCAATTAAACGAAAATCATCATTTCATAAAACAAAGTATAATACAAGTTAAAAAATACTTATAACTGAACATATCTTTACAAGGTTGTTACTCATAGTTGTCTTCTCGAATTATGCAGTTGGGACGCAGCATTTGACCTACACAGACACATGCAAGCGAAACACGTTCAATTCACAGTCCATTTACTCAATTGGTTCTTAATCTATTTGGTGCCTTTATTATTAGTTCACTTGATTCTTTTTATTTTTCCTTAATTTATCTCATACTCATGCAATGCATATGAATGGAAAAACATTTGAAAACCATGCAGCGGAGGCCCAGTAGTCTAAGAAACAAAAAGAAAACGAAACTGAAAAATTGCTCTGAAAAATCAATTATAACAAAAGCAACATAGGAACAGGGCAAGCTTGGCTACAGGTGCGGGACCTCAGGACCTACGTGCAGTCTGGGTTTAATTCTATCCGAAATTCTACTCTTAATTTGGGACTCAAATTTTCCAAAATCCAACTTCCATTTCATGCAAAATAAGGCCAAAAACCTTCAAAACATCTTCAATTTAATAGTTCTAACTTCAAACAAAAACATAACTTTTATAACAAAACCAAATTTCCTTTTGAACATAAAAAACCTAGAGTTTAAGAGCAAAATCAAAACTGTAACAATCCCGACCTGTGATTAGCCTATAATTCATGACTAAGAATGCCTAATAAGTAATTAAGAGGAAATGATGAGTTAATTGCATGTGTATCGTGTTATTTGTGTTTGTATCTCTCTGACGTAAGAATATCTATCTGTGTTTTTGTTTCGGTACCCAAATTGAATGCCTTATCGGCATCCAATTACGAAATTGACTCGATTTATGTGTTATTTGGAATTTTTAGAAATTTATGATAGGTTTAACTGAAATCTAATTTAGAATCAAATAAATAGAAGAAATTAGTTAGAACTAAGTACACTTAATTAGCTTAATTAAGGCAACCATTAACTACACCTATATAAGACTAGTATGAGCCCCTAGATTGCATTGGAACGTATGACTCCTCATCTTTTTTTTTAAGCTCCAAGTAGAGAGAGGGAAAGAAGGAAGGAAATTGGACTCAACAAGGGGATTGCTAGGAGTTTGAAGGAAATTGAAAAGAACTTGGAAGATTAGGTTACTACACTTGGAAATTCAAGTCTTTAGGTAAGGAAACCAACTCTTATGAAGAATTTAAGACATTAAATAGATGAATTCAAGAGAATTAAGTAGATTAACTCAAGAATTAAGCTAAGTTTGGAGAATTATAATTCAAATCCTACATACATGCACATTCCATAGCATTTTGGGTTGTTTTCAAAAGGATTTACACATGCATGGTCTTACCTTGGTTTTTTTTTATAAGAATTCAACATGTTTTTGAGTTAAATATCTTAGTTGATAATGTTTTGGAAGGTTTGAGTTCATAACAAGTCATGCATGTTATGCTTTCAAAATTTCAAGTTTGTTTTTGGATATTTCACTTACCTTTGGGCTTTGATTTTGTGAAATGATCTTCAATTCATAGTGTTTTACAAGTTTAGACATGTTTTGTCAAATTTTGGGCCCAAAGGATATGTTTTGAAGCTTTGAATTTGAGTTTTGAAGCTGGGAGTGCAATCTGGAAATTCCAGAATTTGCACTCTTCGCTCGAGCAGTGAAGTCTGCGCTCGAGCGAAGAATGCGAGCTCCCAATACTTTTGTAGAGTTTGGGGGTTGGCTTGAGCGGCAGAACCTGTGCTTGAGTGACCACCTTTATCATTGATCCTTTGCTCGAGTGTAGTAAGTTGCGCTCGAGCGTAAAATGAGAGCTCCCAAAAGTTTTACAGAGTTTTGCAGACCGCTCGAGCGATCGAAGTTGCACTCAAGCGAGGACCCTGTTTACTCAATCTTTGGCTCGGGCGACTATCGAGCGTCCATAGAGCGTAAAAATCATGCAACCAGTACTTTTGTAGACCTTACAGACCGCTCAAGCGACCAATGTTGCATTTGAGCGGACTGTCCTGTTTTTGAAAGTTTGACTAAGTGTTTCAAATCACATTTTGGCATCCTCATTGTATCCTAGGCATTTTTAAGCCCTAATCAAGACATAATAATGAGGATAAGGATTAAAAACACACCAAGATAGAAAAGAAATGAGGTAAGTATTTTCTAAATGTGTGTTTCAATATGTATCTGCTATGTGTTTGTGTAGGTCGTACGCCTTAGTCGTTTGGTTTGTTTGATTCGTTTGATCTACTATCGGAGCTATCTGTAAGTAATAACTCTGTAAAGCTATGTTAAATATTCTCTGAACATTATGATATGATATGAACGATTTCCTGAAATACTATTTTGAGATTAAATGGATGATGGTCCAATTCTTTAAAATGTATTTGTAGCATCCTTAACATCATATAATATGCGTCCCTTTACGGGTCATCAGTATGCCTTTATGGCCGTCTCTTTATGGGTTATCGGAAATGTTTTTGTGCACATGAGTCATCAGTATGCCTTTATGGCTGTCCCAAATATAGGTCATCAGATTTGTTAGCGCTAATGGATGTACCATATATGATTATTTAAATATGTGAACTCTAGAAATGAGTATGAGTATGATTATGAATATGAATTTGTTTCTGATCTGAATTCTGATTTCTGAATTTGTAATGGACATCATTCATTAAAACCTTTACTCTGTTATTATTCACTAGGCTCCAGCTCACTGTATTATTTATGTATATAGGTGAGCAGACGCGTGACCAGTCCTAAGCTGCTACCTGGAGAGTTGTTTTGGTCAGCCAACCGTAGTGCATCCTGCGGAGGTTCCCAAACTATGATGTGGTCAAGTTTTTGTGAACCATATTAAAGATCTTTTGTATTTCTTTTGTTAAGTTTGAACAGGTCTTTTGTTGTCTATATGTATAGATGGTGACTTGGGTATGACATCTTAATTATGTAAATTAAGTTTAAAATTTTCTGTCCCATGTATGTCTACACAGCTCTATGGACATTGTATGTTTGTATTTGCTTTCGCTAGCCCTCGTATTTTGTTTAATTTGTTCAGAGACAATTGGTAATCCCAGGATTACTAGCTAGTTACGGCGCTAGACCTATAGGGGCGTGTTTAGGTTGTGACAAAATCTATACAAGTGGTAGGTTTCAAACTCAAAATCCATGGAGTTTCTCCTTCTCAAATCTCAAAACTCATGCAAATATCATGTATGTCACTATTATGAGTTCAATTCTTTCATTTTTTCAATTTGTGTTCGTGTTGAGGCTTAACCCTAAACCTTCCATTAATTACTTTATCATGAATTTATCTCAAACTCTAAAGGATTATGAGTGTGATAGTTCAATTTAGGAGATCAAGGGAGAATTCTTACCTTATGTGATTGATTTGAGCAAATCCCCTCCTATCTCTCTTTCTTCCTTGTTATAGGGCTCTCTTCCCTTTCTCTCTAGAAATCTCTCTCAAGTCTCTACAAAATATCTCCCTCTATATCTCTCTCTTATTTGTTGTCTTAAAGCAATAAGGTGCCTAATCACTATTAATTGGTAATTGCTCCTAAATTAGCCTAATAAATCAAATGCACTTAATGAATTCTATTCTCATCTCCTACCACCCCTAAGGAACACTAAATTTATCCATACTATAGTAAATCAGGCTCTAATTGCCTATTCTAATAATTTAATTTCAACCTTATGGTTTAACGATTCAAACAGGTCTTTTTCACATTCTAACATATCTGTCAATCAAAATATAATTCAAATAGCACATGGCACATAATTAACACACATATAAGCATATAAGTCATATGTAAACACATAATTAAGGTAAGCCACAAAAGTAACAGTTAATTAAGGAGGCGGGTGTTACACATATAATCACACAAGCATGTTATCACATAGCATTACAACCATACAAACATCTATCAAGCGAAATAAACCCATTTTGGTAAGAACCACTTCCCACGTACCCAAAGTATTCAAACCCGGTACGCTCTGATACCAAGTTGTAACGCCCCAAAAAATTACTATAACCCATACTTAACATTAAAAGTGATGACAATGATAAAGTGGTTATCTTTCATTGATTTACAATTAAGCTTTATAAAATAATAATCTAATAGAAAGACAAGATAAAAGTTAGACGAATAAGAAATGCCTTAAAGGCTTACATCTTTCCAAGATGATGCTTGGTTACAACAAAAGTGGACTTAAGTCGAATACAGTTAAAGCCCTTGGCTTGTACAAAAGTAAATACAATAAATACACAAAAAGAAGTTCTCACTTTAAGTCCTCCCAAGCTATTGCCTTGGCAGAGGCACATCATCAGCACCTGAAAATGTTTTTTCCACATACGGTGAGCCAAAATCCATTAGAGATAATCCAGCACAGTATTTGATTTTTAATGAAACTATAAGGTGAATGCATATACAATACTCGTGCCAAAACATTTTACATCTCTTTTACAAAACCATGTAATGGAAATAAATATCATACTTCATAAGTCATTTCCTTAATAATGGAAAATGGGGCAGTGAATCAAACTCTGGGACTTTCAAAACAATACCACCTTTCCCGGAAATTTCATCCAGAGAAAATCATAAACTAGGACTCATGTAAACGTAGATCATACAAGCACTACTATTGCCATTTCATGGAAATTTCATCCGCAGGATTGGCCCCTATGTATATGCGCGATTTTTGAGACTTTCATCATCGACACACAAGGCAACTTATTTGATATAACAACAATTGCTTTCCAGATTCACTCACATTCTCCAAACATATACATATGCAATGTACAAATGTGAAATAATGATCGATGCAAATGAATAAGAAAATAGTTTCAATTCTCCTAATTCACATGTGATTTATACAACAATCATAGCTATCCTCCACCGATAGCCCAAAACAGATATTTCTAAACAGATAATTTATATTCCTTAAAGATAAACTTTTCAAATTTCAATATGTGAGTGATAATTCATATATGACTCCACCATCCATATCAATATCCATCTAATTTCACATTTCTAACATCAGTTTCATTTATTTATATAAAATAAACATTTGAGACATTTAGGGCAAAGCCCTACTTCCTTCCAAAACATATTCCGAGTATCTAAATCAATAATTTCACCACAACTCAACCTCTTTTCCACTCCCACAACCATTTTCAATATATCCATTTAAAAACCCCTCTTTTGATTTTAAACCAAAACCCTAAGTTTGTCCAAAATCCTTCAAAGTCAAAAGATTGTTTTATAAAAACAAATAGCTAAGTTAAAAATCATAAAAAAGTGTAGAGAATCCCCACCTCGAAGCTAGAAGACCCAGGAGAGAGTGAAAAAACCTCAAAGAAGCCGAAATCCACTTTTGTTCGGATGAAAACAGAGCTCACGGAGTGTTCTACCTTTTTAACAAAGGAAGTAAAGTGAAGAAATCACTAGATCTTGGTGTTTTTGTGGAGAGAAGGTAAGTATTAGAGAGAGTGTGTCTAGATCTAGGGTTTTTGAAATGTTTAGAGAGAGAGATGAAAAAGTGATATAAAAAGTGACTTTTACAGACTGATATACGTGCAGACCGCTCGAGCGTACAGACACAAAAGATGTGACCGCTCAAGCTCAAGAAGTTGTCGCTCGAGCGTGAAATACAAACTCCAAGTAGTTTGATAGACAGAAGACCAACGCTCGATCGCAATAAGGGTCACTCGAGCCAAGACCGCTCCAGCGTAAAAAACTTCGCTAGAGCGTAAAATACCATTTCTCAATAGTTTTGCAAACTTGCAAAAGTAGTGAGAGTTCACAAAGACTGCTTGAGCTTAAGAAGTGATGCTTGAGCGTACGAACAAAAATCTGGGCAACAACAACTCGAAAAATAAGCTACCAACTTGTTCCAAACACGACTAACATATCTCAAAAGCCAAACTCAAAGAGAGATAAGGGAAAACATAATATGAACAACTGCATGAGACAATGAAACCCGGATTCAAAATATCAAATGGGTCGGGTCCAAATAAAAAACACTATAATTTTTTTCATAAATCCTTTTGAGCGTGAATTTAACATTCAACGGTGCCAATAAATTTGATAAGTTTGTTTTTGTATATTTTGAAAATATTTGTGTTAATATAAACAAAAATATGTTTCTTATTTATCATAAACGCCACCTAAGTGGTTAGGTCCTCGTACATTATTTGAACACATCAATAGTAGTGTTATCAAAAAATATTAATAGCTTAGTGATTTATATTTTGGAATGCATGTTTCTTTTCAAAATGATAAATTTAATGATTCAAAAATAGATTTCAAAAATATTTTTAATATAAAACCTTAAAAGTTTTTTTAGAATGAAAACAAATCAAATGTAACAAGTTAGAAGTTCTTGGTATAACAAAACGTAAAAAAAATGAGTCATAAAGTTTATAAAAATATGTTGTAAAACAATTAATTTAAAAAAAGAAAAGTAACATTTCATTAGATGTGCAATTGTTAACAAAAAATTATTCTAAAAATACTTAAATTTTAATAATGTAACCTAAAGAAATCCATTCCTATCATACTGCAGATTAGAAAATATGTTGTACCACATTTTTTATCTCGTTGTGAAACGATTCACGTTCCAAATACAGGTGAAAGTTCAAAAAAAAATTAGGTTGAGTGTACCTAATCATTGTGGCCTTTTGATTTAGACTTTTGTGGTTTTACGTTTATCTCTTGCATTTATATTTTATTGTTCTTTGTGATACATAGTGCCATTTTGATTTAGATTTTTAGTGCTTGTAAGATGATTTATTTAAGCTTAAAAAAAATATAGGTATGTAAGCCTTACTTTAGTGGGTAATGGAACAAAATTTTAAACTCGGTGTGTCGGATTGTCTAAATACAACAAATTGTCAAAATGTCCTCACACACTAATGCAGTTAATAGATGCAAACATTGGGGATTAAATTAAAACATTTTTTTTTATATATTAGGTACTAAATTAACATAACTTAAACATTTGGAGATCAAAATGACACAAAATTTAAATTATAGAAACAAATGATTAATATAATATGTAATATAACAATTACCATTACATGGGCAACCTATATCGTTGTTCTCTCAAGTTCTGATTCATGAGCATTAAAACATTAAACAACATTTTGTAAGCGAATTCAGTAATTGGGTTATGCAATACCCTTACAAAGATAATACCCTATAAGATTAAAAGAGACCATCCAAAAATTGGAATAAGAATTAGTAACAATAAAATTGAGGCAAGAGCTCGGGAGAAGAGGCCCATATGTCCAAGAACTTTGCGATAGCTTGTGCATTGAGTTATCTCAGCTGCTAATGCTACGACATAGGAGAGCACAACGACGATGAAGGCTACAATAATTATGAAATGAGCATCATCGAATGAAGAACAATTCTTGCTTTGGTACTTCACTTGGAGAAAACTATTCAGAGTAGAGATGAGAGGGATAAAAATGATATGGAATGCCTTGCAAGAAATAAGATTTTGCTCTCTTGCGCCATCATCACAAAAAGAAAAAGAAAAAGAAAGATAAAGCGTCAATTTATTGTAAAAATCAACTTTGTTGTCAAATATGATTGAGGGGGAAAATGTACATCAAAGAAAATGGATTTCAATAATAAAAAAAAAAAGGTATTTATAAAAAATAAAAATAAAGGCACAAATAGGGGCTAGAGGGCAGTGGTCCCTGCTAAGGTTTTAAACATTTCATTAAAACACATGATGTATTTATTACATTTTTAAGATAATAATACTAGTTATTATTTGTTTTAAGATAATAATAGAACTCTTATCATTACATTTGCACTTTGCCTTGCTTATTTGAGTGGCAAAATGCAAACATAATAACCAGATAAGGACATTAATGTTTTAAACATTTAATAAATGTGTCATATATTTTATACATAATTTTATTTTCTATAAATTTCTAATAAAATCCTAACAAAAAGGATAAACTATAATAATATAAAATTTTCAAAGATTAACTGTTGAGTTTTGAAATTCAGGAGGTCAAAATGTAAATATGTATTTAAGAAAATTTATTGTAATTTATCCTAATTTTTTTCACATCATAAAAAAAATTAAAGACCAAAAAATTACCAAAAAAGTCAAACCCTAAACTAGACTTTAATTAGTATGTCAATTACGTAGTTGGAATTGGAAAGATCTCAACAAAGCTGCTTATGTAAAAAAAAATAAAGTTATACACATCAATTGATAGTACATTATTTAACGATAAATGCTATTTATGTAAAAAAAATAAAGTTACACACACTAATCAATTCGTGTTTGTTTCGCTTTCCCTCCCCACTTTTTCCTTCGGAATCATTTCAAATCAACATCAGCGGCCTCGATTCCTCCACGTGGACAGATAGAGTTGTTCCACTGCCTGCCTCCCTTCATATCATCACTTGCGTTCTTATTCCTCGAGCGCTGCGCCCTGCCGAAACGTTTAACCTTTTGCCCCCGGTCAACGTTGTCACTCGGTCGGACACCTTGTCAGTCGGACACCCTTGGTCGGTTATATTGACGGTCGGCCACCTTGTCGGTTGGACGCCCTACGTTGGCCTCTTTACCAATCGAATGCTTTTGCTCAACTGTCTTGCCCAGTCGGTTGGCTCCCTCACCTACGACTTGGGGGCTTGTTTCTGCCTTTACTATTCCCTTCGTTGGATTAAAGCTGCGCTCGAGAATGGAGGACTATTGATGGGCATGGCCCAAAAGGGGTTGTCTTGGGTTACCAAACAGTCCCTCGCCTGAAGCCCAGCAGGACAGACCCAACACTAATCCCAGTAGAGAACTCACAATGGTCAAGCCCAAGCACCAGCTAGACATATGTCAGGTAGGAAGTTGGCTACGTGGTAGACAAAGATTTTAGAGAGTTATTGAGCCCATGCGCCAAACATTAAATGTGACTGTCAAAGTATTAAATGCAACAAGACCTCTCGCTCTGAGACGTGGGAAAACCACCATCGTCGACAGCAAGCAAATGGCAGGCTTTCGGCCAATAGGACAGCATGAATGGACAAGGAAATGATTAATGAGCAATATAAGGAAGCCTCTGAAAAAAGTTTTTGGTAGGAAGAAAGCTCTCTCTCTTTTTCTCTCTAAATTGTTATTCAATACCGCCTAACTTGATCGTTAGAGGGTCCACGGGAAGGAACCGCCCCACTTTAGAACCTTCCTAATAGACTTGTTGCAAGTGTGTTTAGAAAGACGAAGGAGAGACAACCCATGAAACACATGAATTAGTCCGACCCAATCCTACCCCAACCAAACTAGTTTCATCATATAGAACATTATCTAACCACAATTATAATTATCTTTCCTTATAGATCACTAATTTTGAGGACTGATTAGGAAACAAAACGGAGGTGTCAATTTCCATTGCAAAATGGTAAAAAGAAAAAAGAAAAGAAAAATGCTAGGCCTCAAAAGTCAAGACTAATTATCAAAGTTGATTCTAGATCCTCAGATTTATTTTGATAACATGGTTAAAAGTTAATGCTTTTAGTTTTTTTATTTTTTTATTTTTGAGTTATATTCACTCTGTTTGATTTTTATTTTCAGAATTTATTTTTTTAAAAATTTTACATTTTTGTTTTCCGTATTTTTTTTATTTTTATTGAATTTTTTAAATATTTTAAGCAATTTTTTGTAATTTTTAGACACACCTAATATAAATACACTTAAAAAATATAATATTTGTGAGAAAAAAATCTTTAAAAAATTCATTAAATACCAAAAATATAAAAAAAATGAAAATTCAGTACATTTTTCGTATTTTTATGTATTTATTAATTTTTTAAAATATTTTATTATTTAGATACATCTAAGTAAGGTGCATCTACAAAAATAAAAAAATTGTTTAAAATTTAAAAAACAAATCACTAAAAAAAAAAACGAAAAACAAAAAGCTCAATTTTCAGAAAATTAAATTTAGAAAATTAAAATCAAACACATTGGTTATTTTTTTTATTATATATATATACTTTTTAAAAAAGTTTTAAAAAAAAATCAAAAAATTTGTTAATTTACTTCCCAATTTTGGCCACTGCTTAAGCTCAGTTAACACTATGGAGTGTTTTGACAAGTTGATAAAAAGTTGAATTTTTGATTTTTTTAGTCTATTTTGTCTTTTTGTGAGTAAAAAATGTGAAAGGTGATGTAATCCAAAATGAGTAAAAAGCTAAAAGTTAGGTAAAAAACTACTTCCCAAAAGTATCCTATATTTAGGCCTCGCTATTTTAGTAACTTTTTGGCTTTTTACGAAAAGATGTACAGAAAAATAGAGAGGTGATGTGACAAGTTTTAATTGGCTTTTTGACTAAAATAGCCACTCTCCAAACGAGGCCTTAGTGTGTTCCATACATTAGATGTTTAATGCTACTTTGATGATTGCTTAGTTGAGACTTGTATTTTTACAGTCAATCACAACTGTCGTGTATCAAGATTTCCACACAAACATAAATCGACACAATCACACTCAATTAAGTTATCCTCTGATTCTACATCTCTTAATGCTTGTTTTCAATTGAGAGCCCTTGTCATGGTCCCACAAAATCTTTAGATAAAAGAGATTTGGAGAGTCCTCAAATGCATGTAGACCAACAAGGGAGTACAGTAGGCATCTCATCGGTAGATAACTGAGTATCCACTTAATTATCAAACTCCTTCAAAGATACATTGATTGCTAGTTTGCCCTTCTTCAATGATAGCTGGCTACCCCCCCCCCCCCCCTCCCTTAATCATCTTATGACAGCTCAGTAGCAGCGTTTTCACTGAGGTATTTTGTCGAACAGTTGGAAGGCGACTCAGGACCAGCAAACAAAGCTCTCACAGCTGCGAAGACGCTACCAGAGCTCTCTCACCTCGGCAAACCAGTGACTTGATTTTTGAAAGAATCGAATCGAATCGATGGTGGAAAAGGTCCTTGGAACCGCACTCGGAGACTCACTGGTCCTTCGCCGTGAATGGGACCTATAAAGACTTACCTCTCCACCCAGTTGAGATGCGAAAGCTCGCCCAAAGCCCAATTTCTATGAGTAATACACTATATAGAATATTAAAACAACAGCATTTTAGGAATATGAAAAAGAAAAATTGATCATGTTTTATTTTACTTTATCATGACACCCTATTATTTTTGGCAATACAGCAGGAAATAAATCTATTTTGGAATGCTTATTCAGACTATAAAGACTTAATCTATTTTGGGCTCTATTTTTTATTGTAATTTTTCTGTTTGATGCATGTGCTCCAGTTTTCATCTTTGTTTGTTAACCATGATGACTGTTCAACCCAGGAATGTGTTTGATCCTCGCCAAATGTGCATTTCAGTACGGGGAAGGGGGTATACATAAATAGGGAAAGAGGATACAGGTAATGGAAGAAAATGGTTTCTTTACTTATCGAGATTTGTGTTTTATTGGTGCTCTCTTATTTATTTATTTTTTCTATCTACTCTTGATGTTCATCTATTGAATCTTGTAGCATCGATCCAATCTACGTTGATGATCCACTTTTTCCAACTAATAATGTGGGCCGGAATTGCTTCCGAATACACCAATGTATCAAGGTCAGCCATACTCTCTATAGAAATATTGCCATTTCGTAGATTTCATTTTTCCCACTATGTATTTCCTACAAGTATTATTATTATTATTATTACACATGTTGTGCCCCTTTTGGTGACTTCAATAGAATCATTTACCTTTTCAAAAAAATATCAGCTTCACCGTGGACAAAATCCGAAGGTTTCGAGGACAAAAGTTTAGCATATTTCCGAGTTTCATATCTTAATTCTTTCGCATGTTTCCTTTTGTGATTTTATAAATCTGCTAATCCATTCGCTGATTAGTAAACTCAAATGAATGAAGCATTGTGTAAATTTTTGTTGATTTCATGAATTTG
This sequence comes from Camellia granthamiana, assembly GCA_036172215.1. Lineage (NCBI taxonomy): Eukaryota > Viridiplantae > Streptophyta > Magnoliopsida > Ericales > Theaceae > Camellia > Camellia granthamiana. The sequence goes on along the minus strand of CM069908.1, from coordinate 22,877,439 downwards.
TCATTTTAAAAAATCCCCTAATTCACAAGGACGTGTGACCTCTGATTTTTAACCATATCTGCCTAATCTGTATCTTGTGTACTAGTGAATAAAAATCTAAGTTTCAACAAGGTGTGTGGTACTCCAGTTATGAGCGTTCACCTACTGCTAAGAGGCAATTACTGTTCGATTCGTTGGCAGACTTAATCTGTGGTCATATGAACAAATATTCCTAATAGGTATGATTTTTCTGATGATATGTTTCTTACATTCAATCGCATTGTTTGATGCAGGCATTTGCAGATGCTTACTCCACTCTAGAGAATGAGCTTACATGTCTTCCCAATAATGGCGAATCAAGTACAAGGCCTGTATATAATCTACTTCCAAAAATTATTCCAAGCATCGGTCTTTTATAGGGCTTCCAATTAGCTGAAGAATCTTCATATGTTCAGAAGGTACTTACAGAAGCTCATATAGATAATAGATATATTCCTTTCATTTATTTTTCTGTTGTTTTGAGTGCTATAGAAATTATCTACTTATTGAAGTCTCAGATCTTTCTTTCCTAGTTTGGAGCTTAAAAAAAAAAAATTTGGGCTGGATTTTATGCGTTTGGTCCAAATAATATATTTGAAGGCTTTAAGTCTTGAATTTTTAAAGGAAAGGCTCTGTTTTAATTTAAGAGACTACCATTTTAAATATTAAGGGGTTGTTTGGGAAGTGCAGATTAGTATACTTTTGACTTTTTACAAAAAAAGGTGAAATATGGGTTGGATTTGAAGTGATGTGGTAGAGAGGTGATGTGACTCAACTAAGATGATTGTGACCTAAATAGGATAATGTGTTAAAATAGCATGTGCTATTTTAGCACATTCCAAACAAGCACTAAACATGCTTCATGATATATTTTTTTCATAACAAGGTAGAAGCTATCCATAAGTCCAATAAGAAAAATAAGAAGAATTTTTTCATCTTTGTAAATTTTCCTCATGAAAAGTAAAGAATTTTTTCGGTTCCCTTTTGTGGGTATTAGAAGTGGTGTGCACATAATATTTTGAGAGAGAGAGAGAGAGGGAGAGAGAGAGAGAGAGAAAGGGGGGGGGGGGGTTGAGGGTTTTGATATGTCTCTGCGTTGAGCATATGTTGAGCGACATTATACTGACTAAGGCTGGATATGGCATCATCATGTGTGGAATGGATCCCAGATCTGAACTTGTTGGGAAAAAAAAAAAAAAAAAAAAGGATCCCACATTTGAAGCAAATATATGCTATGAACACCAATGCATTTTCTTAGAGGAGAATTGATGTATGTTTTGTGTTTGCATGTAAATAAGGGCTGGTTTGTTTACCAAGAGGTTCTAATATTTCATACCTTCTTCCCTTTTCCCCTCGCCCGCTGGTGATCAATCATGTGTTCTTTTAATCATATAAGGGACCCTAGTAATCAACTATAAGTTCTAGTAATCAACTACAAGTTCTAGTGATCAAGGGAAGAAATTACAAGCATTCTAATGATCTTTTTTTTTTTTTTTAATATACATATATTTTTTTATAGACATTCTAGTAATCTATTGGCCTCTTGACCTTTCCCAAGGATCCTACCCTTCTCACTTTAACACCATACTAGTCTATTTGCTTTTTTGGGCCGTATGGGCAAAATGATAGTCATTGCACACGTGGTTTGGACATTATGGAAGTCTCCATTGTTTTTCATCTTCCCTTTTGCCTAACAAATTGCTTTAGTTGGTAGTGGACTCTCCTTAAATCTTGTCTTGGAATTTAAAAATATTAGTGAATTGTAAACCATGAGAAGTTCTTAGACATTATGACACCTCACTGACAGGAGAAATCGCTGATTTATATTTTTTATTTTCAATTTGTTTTTCTCACATTATTTTACCTTTGTATCTGATTGTTCTTATATTTCCTCTCATACAATTTAAATAAAACTTCCTTGTCATCTATATTACCTGGGCACAAGTATGAGTATTATATACAGTCTATAGATATGTGTACAAGGATTCATCTAATTCTCATGTTCAAGGACAAGGGATATGACAAATATTTATATTTCGTAATTTTGCTTCTTTTATTTTATAGAATAAAATGGTGTTTACGAGATCACATAAAGCATTTATTGAATAATATGGGTGTTTTGTGCATGGTTTTATGGAAAAATAAAATTGTTGGACATGCTTACTGGGTGAATGTCCAACTACACATGTTGGACATGTATCCCATAGCTTTACTCAAGTGTACGACACAAGTACTTCACAAATTTAGAATAGTAAATATTGCATAGTTTGTCATCATTAATGTTGCAATTCAATTCTTTGTTGCATGAGTTGAATTCCTTTCGATGCTATGATATTTTATTGTTTGTGGACAGAACTATGTGTGATATAAAGCTGCAGTTAATCATCTGATCTGATGAATCCTCTGGACTCTGCAGCCTGTGCTGAAAGCATCGGGAAACTGTTATCCCAAGTGGTGCCCCTTTGAAACAGCTTAACAATGTAAGGATGTAATCCTAGCATCATTTGCATTTTTTTTTCCGTGAGTGGTTTCTTGAAAGCTTTGAAATTTGGTAGTATAATTGAGTGAGCTTTGTTGAATATCGATTGCATGCAACTATAAGGTATGAAAAATACCTTTGCAATACAAGCTTTGTGTGATTTAAAGATGATGGTGGGTGTTTTTATTTTGTGAATTGTGTGGTCAATGATAATATTACATCAGTTTCCTGGAAGGCATTTTAGAGTTTTAGTTGTCATTCATCTATTATGCTTCTTGTTTTGCTAACACTCAAATCACTGTGGTTGCTTGGTTTCAGTTGAAATTGGGGAGTTGAGCCAGTGAGGAACCAAGTTTCCTTGCCCGACGTTGGATTTGGCATGTCAGACTAGTTGGTCTACCTTGTTTCGAAATGTGAACAGATGTTACTCTGAATCCATTTATGAGAAGCTGTCTAGGTAATTCCAATGCATCTTTGTTGTATTCTGGGCATTCACAGTTCACAAATTCCAGCTTTGGAAAAGTTGACTATTTGTTTTTTAATGATTTATTTCTTGTCCCTGGCTTAACCTCTCAGTCCATTTAGGATGTAGTATTATTTTGTAACTGGAATATGTGTTGCAGTGACTTTTCAAACTCTTTCTGCAATTCTAAAACAAGTAACAATTCTATCAAAAGAGAAACGAGTCAACACAATCATGCTGTCTCAGTGTGAACAGAGGATTAACAAAGCCTAGAAGTGAGGCCGATGCATAGTAACCAGCATCTCAAAACCAGATTAGACAGAAAAGTCTCCTCTAGAACTTCTGATCCTTGATCTTCAACAACGGATCCAATCCATTCACCAGGAGTTGTTACGGATGGTTCTACTCTTCCAATACTTTCACTGGTTCTTTTTCCCAAAAAAGAATCTGAATTGAGAAACAGATTATTGTAGAAAATGTTGCATTTTCGAAAGGTGCTTCGATTTATCTCTGATTCAAGTCTGTTTAGCCGAAGGCTAGTGCTGAGTGAGAGCCTGCATTAGTGGTGCATCCAGGACAAGAACTATCATCCTTGTTCATTTATTTGAATTTGTATTCTGAGACAGAGATGGAATGACAAGAATGATGAACTGTGTCTGGTCCCTACCAAAGGACAACCAAAAGTATTATTGACATCATGAAAAGTCTAAATTATACAGAGCAAGGCTGGTCCGGGATGGCAAATGAGAAATGGAATTGCATATACTGGGGTTGTTGGTGCTGAATCGCAGGCTGGCCGTTCCATTCTCCCAAAGAAAATGCTTTGGTTTGCGGAGTGCATCATCTGATCACCTGATTGATGGATCAAGCTGAAGAATCCATGGGAGAACTCATTTTTAGTAGCAGCACTGTTTTGGCTAAATTTGTAGGAAATGAACGTTTAGCTGTGTTTTGTGTTCACCTGTATTCTATTCTGTAACCAATATCCTCTATAAAGTTTTGATGAACTTGTATGTATATATATTAATCATTACTATTGAATTTTTTGCCAGAATTGAAATTTTTTTCAGAGATCCTTTTGAGTGTGAATTTATTCAATGGTGCCAGTAAATTTGATTAGTTTGTTTTTGTATATTTTGAAAATATTTGTGTTATCAAAAGCAAAAATATGTTTCTTATTTTCTGTGGCAACGTCATCAAACGGCACCTAAGTGGTTAGGTCACACTGAATTTCCTCGTACATTATTTGAACACATCAATAGGGATATCAGAGGTTTCGTTTGGTCGGATTTAGTGGTATCAAAAAATATTAATAGTTTAGTGATTTATGTTTTGAAATGCATGTTTTAAAAGGTGATGCATTTTCTTTTCAAAGTGATAAATTTAACTATTCAAAAATGTTTTTAATACAAATCTTAAAAGTTGTTTTAGAATGAAAACAAATCAAATGTAATATGTTAGAAGTTCTTGGTATGACAAAACATAAAAAAATGAGTCATAAAACTTATAAAAATATGTTGTAAAATCATAAATTTGAAAAAAGAAAGTAACATTTCATTGGATGTGTAATTGTTGATAGAAAATTATTCTTAAAATAAATTTTGATAATGTAATCTAAAGAAATCCATTCTTATCATACCGTTATGTTATAAAATGTGATGTACCACATTTTTTATCTTGTTGTGAAACAATTCAAGTTCCAAATACAGGTCAAAGTTCAGAAAAAATTTAAGAAAAAATTAGGTTGAGTGTGCCTAATCATTACTATTGTTCTTTGTGATACATTGTGCCATTTCAGTTTAGATTTTTAGTGTTTGTAAGACGATTTATTTAAGCTTAAAAAAAATATAGGTATGTAAGTCTTACTATGTAAGTCTTACTTTAGCGGGTAATGGAACAAAATTTTGAACTCGGTTTGTCGGATTGACTGAATACAACAAATTGTCAAAGTGTCTTCACACACTAATGCAGTTAATAGATGCAAACATTGAGGATCAGATTAAAAATATTTTTTATATATTAGGTACTAAATTAACATTTGGAGATCAAAATGACACAAAATTTAAATTATAGAAACAAATTATTAATATAATTTGTAATATAACAATTATCATTACACAGGCAACCTATATCTTTGCTCTCTCGAGTTATGATTCATGAGCATTTGTAACATATTAAACAACATTTTGTAAGCCAATTCAGTACTTGAGTTATGCAATACCCTTACAAAGATAATACCCCATAAGATTAAAAGAGACCATCCCAAAATTGGAACGAGAATTAGTAACAATAAAATCGAGGCAAGAGCTCCGGAGAAGAGACCCATATGTCCAAGAACTTTGCGATAGCTTGTGCATTGAGTTATCTCAGCTGTTAATGCTACGACATAGAGGAGCACAGCGACGATGAAGGCTACAATAATTATGAAGTGAGCGTCGTCGAATGGAGAACAATTCTTGCTTTGGTACTTCACTTGGAGAAGACTACTTAGAGTCGAGATGAGAGGGATAAAAATGATATGAAATGCCTTGCAAGAAATAAGATTTTGCTCTCTTGCGCTATCGTCACAAAAAGAAAAAGAAAGAGAAAGCGTCAATTTATTGTGAAAATTAACTTTGATATATTTACAAATGTGTCAAATATAATTGAGGGGGAAAATGTACATCAAAGAAAATGGATTTCAATACAAAAATGTATTTATAAAAAAATAAAAATAAAAAGACACAACTAGGGTCTAGACGGCTGTGAATTTCATTAAAACGCATGATATATTATTAAAATTTTAAGATAATAATCAATCTATTTGGTTTTGATTTTCAAAAAATACTTTTTAGAAAATTTTATTTTTTTATTTTTCGTATTTTTTGTTTTCACTGAAATTTCTTAATATTTTAAGCAATTTTTTTAATTCTTAGATACACCTAGCATAAATACACTTAAAAAGTATAATTTTTATAAAAAAATCTTAAAAAAATTCATTGACTACTAAAAATACATATAAAAAAATATTCAGTATATATATTTTTGTATTTATTAATTTTTTAAAATATTTTTTCACAAATATTTTACTTTTTAGATACATCTAAGTAAGATGCATCTAAAAAAGTAAAAAAATTACTTAAAAATTTTAAAATATTCACTAATAACAAAAAAAACGAAAAATAAAAAACTCAATTTTCAAAAAATTGAATTCAGAAAATTAAAATCAAACACACTGAATACAACTCTTATCATTTCATTTGTAGTTTGCCTTCCTTATCTTAGTAGCAAAATGCAAAGATCATAACCAGATAAGGACATTAATGTTTTAAAAATTTAATAAATGTGTCATATATTTTATACATAATTTGATTTTCTATAAATTCTTAATAGAATCCTAACAAAAAAGATAAACTGTAATAAGATAATATTTTGAGAGGTTATAACATCTCTAAGGTTTACTCTTTTTTTTTTTTCTTAATCAAATTTGAGTAAAAACTTCATTTGATATCGTGCGTTCCAATGGAGTAATATGGGATTTCACTAAACCACCGGTCGATCGAGAGGACGACCAGGGGGATGTTTGGCCGGTTGACCAGTGTATATTTTTCAAAATTCTGAAACAAATTTTGCAAGGAGGTGGTCAATCGGGGGACAATCGACAGTCATCCGGTGCTCATACATTGTTCAACAACCACCTATAAAGCTAACGGCTATCTACAGTAATTTGGTAAAATATTTCAACATCCTCAATTTGATGAAGAATTTGAGATATTCTCAATTTGATATTGATTTGGTGTTAACGTTGGAGCACTAGCTTTGTACGTTTTTCATCAAATTTAAATTTGATAAAATAAAAGATGAAACGTTAGAGATGCTCTTAACTGTTGAATTTTGAAATTCAGGGGATCAAAATTGTAAACATGTCATAATTTAAGAAAATTTATTACAATTTATCTTTATTTTTTTTACCCCATCAAAATAATTAAAGACAAAAGAAGTCTCCACAAAGTCAAACCCTAAACTAGACTTTAATTAACACGTCAATTGCATAGTTGGAAAGATCTCATCAAAGCTGCTTATGTAAATTATGTGGTAGTTATGTTTGTGCAGCCTAGTACATTATCTAACCATAAATATAATTATCTTTCCTTATAGATCACTAATTTTGCGGATTGATTAGGAAACAAAACAGAAGTGTCAATAACCACCACATAATGGTGAAAAGAAAAAAAAGAAAAGAAAACCACTTGGCCTCGACAGTGAAGACTAATCATCAAACATTATGAATTGACAAAGTTGAGTCTAGATAGTAGTCTGCCTGCACTATTACGGAGGAACTAAATCCGAAAGTGTAGGCCAACAAAATAACAACCAAACAAGAAAGATAAATGGCATGGAATTCTTGTTACTTTTTTTTGCTTCAAAATATTTTCATTACATTGTGTTTTAAAATTAAAAAATGATAGACTCAAATAATATATTATTTTTTTTTATTAAATACTCACATAAATATAAATCTCACATTTATGTGAGTCTCATACTATGTGAGTGTTTAATAAATTTTTTGATAGAATATTTTTTATCTCTAGAATTACTCTTAAAATTTTTTGCATAATTAAATGATCATAAATATTTTAAGATAACATAAAAATTTAGGAATAAAGATACTTTTTTTTTTTGTGGATATGTGGAGTGTCTTGTGCCAACTTGCACGCACTAGACTAAGGCCAAGTTTAGCAAGTTGAAAAAAAGTCAAAAAGTTAAAAAATTACTCAAAAAATTAAAAAGTTATTACTATTCACCAAAAGTAAAAAATTACGGCTACACAACTCCCAATCCTAATTTTTCCCTACACACTAATTTATACAATTTTTTAATACACATTTTTCCATAAAAAGTTAAAAAGTTAACTCAAACAACCATATTTTTTTTCTTAACTTTTTAGTCCAAAAAATTAAAAAGTGCACTTATTTAGGACATCCCAAACAACCCCTTAATAAGCCTTTCAAAACAAGCTTTTATTTCCTACTGTTCGTAGTCCAAAGAATTTTACTAGTGAGGGAAGAGGAATTCTATGAATTTGGCAAGTGTATTGCCAAAAATAATAGGGTTTTTTGATAAAGTAGAATAAAACACGATCATTTCCTCTTTTTTATATTCCTAAAATGTTGTCTAACATTTTATATAGTGTATTATAGAGGATCTGAATTTCCATAGCAATAACACAAACTTTAACAAATTTCATGTACAAAGTTACAAAATGTAAACCAACTACTATCTAAAACTTTTAATCGAAACAAAAAAAGGAAAAAAAAGGAGAATAAGGAAAAAAAAGAAGAAAGAAAGAAAGATGAATTAATACTTACTTGTCATTCATAACATTTGTCCATTGTGGGTTGGGCATCATGTTCACAATCTCTCTCCTCTTCTCTCCCTTCCTTAGTGTGATATCGAACCCCAGTCTATTTATAGGCTGATCTGTGACTGTGCAAACCCACTTGGGGATTAATTTATTGGGAAAAGTTAGGGATCATGAAAATTTTTTCATGAAAATGATCATGAAAAATTTATGATCCTTGAATTACCTTGATTAGTGTGTGATATTTTATTCTAAGTGTAGTTCAAGGATTGCAAAATTTTCATGATTATTTTCATATTTTTTTTTTCATGATACCTAATAATGCTGTTATTTATTTATTTAAATTCTTTTTCGGTACTAATTTGCTAATAAAACCCGCGTGGCCAAATTCGCGGTACTAAGTTGCTAACAAAACCCGCGTGGCCAAATGCGCGAAACTAAAAAGAATGATGATGCGTTAGGGACTTCTTTCATTTTCATTGACTGGATAACCATTGTTAAATTAAAAATGAGATTATTTTATTTTTACCTTTATATTTTATCACGATTTTTAATAACTCCTTCAAATTATTCTTATTATCATGCGTATCCTTATACTATTTAAATTACTATCAAATTTGTTCCTGTCGTCAGATTTGAAACGAAAAAAGTTAAAAAAATTATACTTTGGCCCCAATTTCAAAAGAAAGATAGAGACCCATCCAGCAAACTACCACCAACTTCATCGCCATTGCCATCGCCATCGCCGGACCGCCACCACCACCATCACCAGTTTCGTTACCACTTAGAATCATGTTCCACATCATGTTATAAGTGAAGAAGAAGAAAAAGAATGAAGAAGATGGAGAAGAAAGAAACGAAAAATGAATGTTTTGAAATTTTCAAAATTAGTTTTCGGACAACTTTCGGCATACCAAAATCGCCCATTACACGAAGAAGTGAGAAAGTGATGTAGTGTAGGGCGAAATAGAAAGTGAAGTGAAGAGAATGGCGAAAGAATGAAGTAGAACAGTCAAAAATCGAGAAAGATATGAAGTCCGAAAGATGGCTCGAAGAAAAATTTTATTTTTTTTTTTATCAACTTTCAGAGCTTCGATAGCATGCAAAAAGACAAAGAACGAGACATGTGAGATGTGATATGAAAACTAGACTGTGAGTTGAATCTAATGACGTAAAAATGAGACGAAACGGAGTTATGACGAAGGAAATAGACGGGCTTGAAGTGGTGGTTGCTAGTGGTGGTTTGTTAGATGGGTCTGCATCTTTCTTTTGAAATTTGGAGTCAAAATGCAATTTTTTTAACTTTTTCCATTTCAAATCTGACGGCAAGGGCAAAATTGATAGTAACTTAAATAGTGTAGGGGTATGCGTGAAAATAAAAGTAGTCTAGGGGGTTATTGAAAATCGTGACAAAGTATAGGAGTAAAAATAAAATAATCTCGATCAAAAATAGTAAAGAATTACTACAAAATAGTTCTAAAAAAAGTCCAAACCAATAAAGCTCCAAACTCCAAACCAATCCGCATCTATTAACCAAACTGTCCGTCCCATTCAATCCGCATCCGCTAACTAAGTAGACCCGCCTAAGTTCAGACGGTTAGTGGATGGGAGACGACTCGACCCAACTCGATCTACAAACACCCCTACATACAATGATACAACTAACAAATGACTGATGGAAAATGAGCAATTTATTATGTGAATTCAAACCTTAAAAAATTATAATGTAATTATGCTGAACTTGTGGTTAGTGTTTTTTTCTTTCAAGTCTCAAGAGATGTTAAAGGAGTTCACCCATTTTATCTTCTTTTGTTTTCCCTTCTCTTTTATTGTGACGAATTATGCTGCTTGTTTGTCTCTTTTGTCAATTTTACAAAAATAATTGCTCACATTATATTGATTTAGTCAAATTGAGATTAAACTGAAATTAAAAAGTAAAATAATTTATTCATTCTTTTTAAAATAATTGAAGGGTTGATATTTAATCCGAAAAATATATATATATATTATATTTATGAATAAATTATTTTATTCTTTTGTAATAAATTGATTAAATTAGTATAATATAAAAGGTTAAATAAAAAAATTAAAATAGAATTTGAAAAGAAATTCATTTGGGAAGTGGGTTGACTTTTTGACTTTTTGATTTTTTTTGGGACTATTTTAGCTTGGGCTAAAAAGTCTCGTTTGGGAAGGATTTTTTTGACTTTTTGACTTTTGTTAGAGAAAAAATATAATGATTAAGGATGGCAATGGGGGTTAATGGGATGGATATTAATTCTCCATCCCCATTCCCCTATAATTATTTTTCCCCATTCCCCATTCCTCATGGATACTATCCTTCCCATCTCCTAATGGGTTTGGATATTCCCCAACCCAACTTGACCTTTTTTTTATTTTGGAAAGATTCACAACCAAAGCTAAATATATATTAAATCTTTTTTTTTTTAAAAAAATTTGTTTTTTTTTTTAAGGTTCACAACCAATTTTATTTTTTTTTTTATTTTTTTAAGATTTACAACCAAAGCTAAATATACATTCAATCTTTATTTTTTTTTAAATTTTGTTTTTTTAAAAGGTTCACAACCATTTTTTTTTTTAAAGATTCACAACCAAAACTAAATATACATTCAATCTTTTTTTTTTTTTTTTTTTAAAGATTCACAACCAAAGCTAAATATATATTCAATCTTTCTTCTTCTTCTTCTTCTTTTTTTTTTTTTTTTTTTTTTTTTTTTTTTTTTTTAAGATTCACAACCAAAGCTAAATATACATTCAATCTTATTTTATTTTATTTGGCTTAACAACAAAATCGAATACACATTAATTAACATTGTCACATTATTCTTGTGAAATTTTATGTATATCTTGAATTTTTTAAATTTATTTAGAAAAATTCTATTCCTACAAAAAAATTCCATCTTCTTTTTTAATTTTTTTTTTAATTTTATGTATCTCCTTCTCCTCTCTATTAATTGATCTTCGATAATCTGAAGGCGAGTTATTGCTCTCGTTTCCATCTTCTTCTTTTTCTTTTTTCTTTTTTAAATTTTTATTTGCATTTATAGAATGAATTTTCTTATTTTAATATCTCCTGCAATTGTTTTATTGGATTTGTCTCTGATTTGATGGTAACCTTAGATTGAATTTTTCAATTTTCATCTTAACTAGCGATCACCTTAATTAAATTTTGTACATTTTTGTCTTCAATTTTCATGTTTTGGTTATGGTTAATTGCGCGTTTTTGATTGATAGTCACAATCTTGTCACCACTAGATTGTCATCATCGCAAATTGCCGTTGTTGTAGTAAGAGGATGAGAGAGTGTGAGAATTAGAACTCTAATTGTCAATAGAGTAGGGATGGCAATGGATAACCTACCATGTGGGTATCTATGGAGACCCAACCCAAATACTTGGGTTTCTCTTTTTTTCTTGTCTATCGGGTAGGGTAAATGATGTTCTTTAAATCTCAACCGGGCATGGATACCCACTAATTTCCCCCCCCCCTTTTTTTTAGGTACATTGGAAAATAATTTCTCCATATATTTTCACTACTCTGTTGACAATTAGAGTTTTAATTCTCACTCTCTCTCATCCTCTCACTACAGCAATGACGATTTGCGATGACGACAATCTAGCGGTGACAAGATTGTGACTATCGATAAAAAACGCGCAATTAATCATAACCAAAACATGGAAATTGAAGACAAAAATATACAAAATTTTAATTAAGGTGATTGCTAGTTAAGATGAAAATGGAAAATTCAATCTATGGTTACGTGAAATCAGAGAGAAATCCAATAAAACAATTGCAGGAGATATTGAAACAAGAAATTCATTCTATAAATGCAAATAAAAATTTAAAAAAGAAAAAAGAAGAAGAAGAAGATGGAAACGAGAGCAATAACTAGCCTTCAGATTATCGAAGATCAATTAATAGAGAGGAGAAGGAGATACATAAAATTAAAAAAGAAGATGGATTTTTTTTGTAGGAATAGAATTTTTCTAAATAAATTTAAAAAATTCTAGATATATATAAAATTTGACAAGAATAATGTGCCAATGTTAATTAATGTATATTTGATTTTGGTTGTGAATCTTAAAAAAAAATAAATAAATAAAAAATTATGAACCTTAAAAAAACAAAATTTAAAAAAAAAGAAAAAAAAAGATTGAATGTATATTTAGCTTTGGTTGTGAATTTAAAAAAAAAAAAAAAACATATGGGGAAATTAGTGGTTATCCATCCCCCACTCATCCCCTGTGGATATTTAAAGAATATCACTTACTCTATCCAACGGATAAGAAAAAAGGAAAAAACCCATGTATTTGGGTGGGGTCTCCATGGATACCCACAGGGTAAGTTATCCATTGCCATCTCTAATAATGATTATGAGTTGAATGTGATGTTTTGTATTATTGAACTAAAAAATTTATTTATTTATTTTTAACTAAAATAACCAAAAACAAGTCCGGGCTTGTTCTTGCCCACCCAACGTGTCGGAGACTTCCAGGAAGTTTAATGTGAACTAGTAAGGTGGTCCAGGAAGATTTAAGGGTTAGTTTGGCATGTATTAAATAAGTTAAAAAGTTAAAAAGTCACTATCTTATTTAAGTCATATCATCTTATTTAAATCACATCACCTCTTTAACACATCACATCAAACCCAACCCAAACCCACCAATAAATCAAAAAATACACTTTTTTAGAACATCCCAAATCAACCCTTAACGTGAACTAGTAAGGTGGCAACTCATAAGCACCTAGAAAAGGACAGGTTGAATAGACTATTTTTTGCATGAATAGACCATTTTGGCTAGAAAAGGACAGGTTGACGAGAGAGCACAAGTATGATATATAGAATTAGACTATTTTGGCATGAATGGACCATTTTGGCTAGAAAAGGACAGGTTGACGAGAGAGCACAAGTATGGTATATAGAATTAGACTATTTTTTGCATGAATAGACCATTTTGGCTAGAAAATTTAGACTATTTTTTGCATAAATAGACTATTTTTTGCAAGAAAAGTTAGACTATTTTTTGCATGAATAGACCATTTTGGCTGGAAAAGTTGGACTATTTTTTGCATGAATAGACCCTTTTGGCTAGAAAAGTTAGACTATTTTTTTCAGGAATAGACTATTTTGGCAAGAAAAGTTAGACTATTTTTTTTGCATGAATAGACCATTTTGGCTAGAAAAGTTGGACTATTTTTTGCATGAATAGACCATTTTGGCTAGAAAAGTTGGACTATTTTTTGCATGAATAGACCCTTTTGGCTAGAAAAGTTAGACTATTTTTTTGCATGAATAGACCATTTTGGCTAGAAAAGGACAGGTTGACAAGAGAGCACAAGTATGGTATAGTATAGACTATTTGGCAAACTTCACTTTACCTATATAATTTGAGTTGTATGTGATTTATTTTTTAACGTTTGAAAATAATTATATAACGTTATGTGATTTGTAAATTAAGGTATATTGTTAGATTTGTTAATGATTTAATGAAAAAAATTAAAATATTCTTGTATTTTTATTATTTATATGAAAGGTAAAATGTACTTTAAATCTTGTATTTTATTTTATATGCGATTTATTTATTTGAAATTTAAAAATAAGTATATAACTCTTTATGTCTGTCATGTGTTTCATACTTGTTGTTAAGTTGGACGGAATCTTAATGGTGTACTTCAGTTCACAAACCATGTGGGGTTATGTGATCATTTTCAAACATTAGAGGATAAATTACATATGACCCAAACTATAGGGAGTAAAGTGAAATTTGCTCAAGATTATTTTTAGGTCCATTTGGATAGTTAAATTTTTAGTTGAAAAAATTAAAAAGTCATTATAAGTTATTATATTATTTAATTTATTTTTTTCACATTTTTTTAAAAAATATTGTTTTGGGAACTACTTAAAATAGTCAAAAAATTAAAAAGTCACTATTAAAAAGTCAATTATTCTTTCTATTTTTCTTATGTGTTTTTTGTTAAAATCTAAAATGTCAATTGAGTAAATTCTCAAAACAATCCTTAAAAAATTAATTAATAGTCAATTCTAACCGTCATCATTCACCAATTGATTTAAATAGGGACAATTACACCCTAGCGATTTTTTTAAAAAATAATTACATATTTATGGTAAAACTTATAATTTTAATTATTAATATTCATAAAATTTATCATTAGTTTATAATTATTTTTGAGTTTGATATTTATCCATTTAAATATCATAATTTGAATTAGTTACCGTCTTTGAATTAGATGGACAAAGCGCTAGAAAAATCCTCTTCCCAGTGCACCTTTATCAAGTTAATTAAAATGTTACTATATTTTAACTTAAAAATTAATTTTTTATTTTATTTTGGCTATACAAACTTTTTAATATATATTTCAATAAACTTTCTATTAATTTTCTATATTATATAAATATTATTTTTATTTGAAATTCTTTTTTATAATCTCAACCCAAGTAACTCCAAATATCAAAAATATTAGCTTGTTTGGTTCTGATTTTTAGAAAATAATTTTTAAAAAATTCTATTTTTTTATTTTTCGTATTTTAATATTTTCAATGAATTTTTTTTGATATTTTAAGCAATTTTCTTTAATTTTTAGACACACCTAACATAAATATACTTAAAAAGTATAATATTTGTGAAAAAATATTTAAAAAATACACTAAGGCCTCGTTTGGGAAGTGGCTATTTTAGCCAAAAAGTCAAAAAGCCAACTAAAACTAGTCACATCACCTCTCTACTTTTCTGCACATCTTTTCGTAAAAAGCCAAAAAGTTACTAAAATAGCATGTTTCCAAACGAGGCCTAAATACCAAAAAATACAAAAAAAAAAAAAATACTAAAATTCAATACATTTTTCATATTTTTGTATATTTATTAATTTTATAAAATATTTTTTGACAAATATTTTACTATTTAGATACATCTAAGTAAGGTGCATTTAAAAAAGTAAAAAAAAATTGTTTAAAATTTAAAAAATATTCACTAAAAATTAAAAAAAAACACGAAAAAAATAAAAAAACTCAATTTTTAAAAAACTGAATTAAAAAAAACTAAAACCAAACACACTGATTTTTTTAATATTCAATTAGCCAAAATTATTATTTTTATTTGTTGAGTTAAGATGGGAAGGGCTTTTTTGGGGCTTTTTGGGCTGAAATTCACATAAAGACAAAATAGGTTAAAATAGCCAATAAGATAAAATATTACATCAAACCCATAATCGTTTTACTTTTTCTCTTACAAACATCTCATCTAACTACAAAAAAATCAAACTATCTTTCTAAATATAAAAATTTTAACATATTAAAATAATCAAAAATTAAAATAATTTATTAAAATAGTAACTTTTCAAACACCCACAGACTAACTAGATTCTGAGAGATTGAGATGGATATTAGAGGAAAAAGCACACGAAGCAAAATGAATGGATATGAAGTGCACAAGATGATATATATAACCAGATCTTCGCCTTTCACCCTGTGGTCTTCCAGTGCTACCTTGGGTCTTCTAATTATACTTTAGGGTGGGGTGAGAAAAAGGTTTGAAATTTAAGTTGACAGAGTAGTGCCGAATTTCTTAAGTTGTAATTTAGGAGGTGTTCGATAATTTGATTCAACCTTTAAAATTGAATATATTAAGTGATAATAAATTAAGTTTATTTGATAATCACAATTGATACCACTTAAAAAAATTTAAGTGCATCTTAAAATGTAAGTTAAAATTAATAAGATTTGAAGTCATATAAAACTTACTTAGTTCTGATTGAATTTATAAATACTAATGTTGTGTTTAGTTGGGAGATTTAGGAAAAGATTTGGAAAGGAAGAGGGAAATGGTAAGTGAAATGTGAATAAAATATACTTACATTTCACATAGCTTCACACACTTTTTTTTTTTCATTTTCTAAATCCATTCTTAAATCTCTCAACCAAACATAACATAAATATAAATATCAATGTACACTATTATAAACTTGCCACCACCACCATCACTATTGCTCCCACCATGCCATCACCACTACACCACCATGACCACACCATCACTACCGTTACCACCACCAACATCATGTCACTGCTACCACTACCATCACCATCATTATCATTATTGCTACCACCATCGGTTTGCTACCATGCCACCACCACTATTATCGTTACCACAACCACAACTATAACCACAACCACTACTATTATGCTGCCACCACCACCATTATCACTACCACAACCACTAACATGCCATCACCATCACTACCGCTATCACCACAACTATAACCACCACCATCATGCCATCCCCACTATTATCACCACCATTACTATTGCTACCGCTACCGCTACCGCTACTGCTGCTACCACCACCACCACCACCACCATCATCGTCACCATCATGTCACCACTACTACTACCACTACTACCACCACCTCCACCATCCATTGTTAATGTTTTTATAAGAACCATCATCATTTTACTATCGCTACTATTGTTACTACTACCACTATCACTACAACTACAACCACCACTATGCCACCGCCACCACTGCCACTATCACCACCATCACCATTATCACAATATAAAAATTAAAATATACAATTTAAAAATAATAAATTTTAAATTTAATCTTATACATGTCAAATAACCTTTTTTTTTTTTTTTTTTTTTTAAGTTGAACTTAAATTTTTATTAAACAACTTTTCAGTTAAAAAAATTTAGCATTCACTTTTCAATACTTAATTTTCAATTTTTAGTTTTTAGTTTTATCAAATATTACCTAACCCACTTACCCAAAAAAATATTACCTAACCTTACTAACAATTAACTAAAGCCTCGTTTGGAGACTAAACATTTTAGTCAAAAAATTAAAAGTCATTATAATTTAGCATATCGCACTCTTTATCTTTTTATATATTTTTTTATAAATATTTAAAAAATTACTAAAATAATTTATTTGCAAACGTGACCAAACATTTAACATACATATATATATATAACTAGCGGGGAAAAAAACACTCAGTCCAAAAGGTGACATGGCACTCACGCTTTGAAAGTAGCACATGTATTACTATTTAACATAATATACACAAGAAAAATTATGTCCTAATTAGAATATGATTTATACGTAATCTTAATTAGTAAAATTTTGATTTGTTGTTGATGTTTATATTAGTTTGAACTTGTGAGAGACCTATTTAACTTGGTAAATTTTTTTTTTTTTTACTATGGATATTGTGCGTACCGGATACTGCACTAGATGAAAGTGGATCGGGGCTCCACGCTCAGTTGGACTATCCAAGGATTGAGGTTCCTGCCACAAGTAGCACCGTAAGAGCTGCCCGGCCGGGGTTGGCCGGATAACCCCTCCGGTGTGAGAATCAATGATCGGAGAAAAAGTATGGAGAGTTTAGTTTGTAGTAAGTGGGGTTCAGCTTTGAACAGTTCAGTTACCTTCAATGTGAAGTTAGGGAAGTTTATATAGAACTCTTTGCTTGCCTTCCAAGATGGTTTCATGGATCTTTAGTGCTGCCAAGTTTCCTTTTAGCGTTGCCCTCGGTGGGGGACCATTTGGTAGTTGTTAATAGGTGGTTATACTCATTGTAGTCATGCTGATAACAAACTATATTCCTCTGGTTTTAACTGTTTCCGTGATTCTAGGTGTAGGGGACCAGCTGAGGTGGCAACTTGCACATGCATATCCTCATGGCTTCCACATTTCTCTGTGAGGTTCCCTCAGCTCGGCACCTTAGTGCCCCAGCTCGGCCCTAGACGAGGCTTCTGTTGGGATGGGCTGGCCCGTTTGGATATCTTTGTATGGGCTTGGCCCACTTTGGTTCTGATGATTGGTTAGACACACCAGTATCGCAGCTGGGCTAGCCTTTCCACTGCGAGTTGGGCCCAAGTGCTTGAGGACTTGGGTAGACTATTAATCATGGAGTTGGGCTCGATTGGCTTGCCCATATATTCATCTAACCCGCTTGTGTTTGGGCTTTAGTGGATTGGGCCGGCCCAAGACTTGGATTTGACTCATTTCATATTCCGCCCCTTCAGATATGTAGAGATTCTTTTTTATTCAGGTGAATTTTTCAATTTCGTTCCAATTATTGGAAGTTCCTTATAGTCTTTCTTTGGAGAGAGGCTATTGGCCACTTCGAAGGTATTGGAGGTGGTTTCTCCTTATTTATGGTCTATGGAATGTTTACAATATTATTTTCATTGAGTTTAATGATTAATATATATATATTATTTAACGGAAATAGATAAATAATTTAAATTAAAAAAGAAATCAAAAATTTTTGATTTAAATTGATAAAATTAAAAATTCTTGATTTATTTTTATAAGGTTAAAACCTAAAAGTTTTTTTTTTTCCCATTAATTTCTCCCCAAAAAATAGAGGCCTAAAAGACTCTCTGGTGTGCAATGCACACCGTATACAATCTTAACAAAAAATTATATATCTTTTCACGAATTTACGTAAGTGCTCTAAAAAAAATACGCAACTTGAATATAAATTTGCGTAAGCTTGTTAAAACTAATGTGAATTTGTAAATTTATGCAAATTTATATTTAACTTATATATTTTTATGAGATTACTTACGTAAATTTATAAAAATTTACATAATTTTATAAGAAAATTATATATGGTGTAAATTGCATATTGGAAAATTTTCCAACATTTGTATTTATTGAGAAGTAAAGTCTACGCAAACAAAATAACAACCAAACAAGAAAAGAGACAGTACGGCATTCTCTAAAGAGGTGCACACGTTTTGCACTTTTATTATAAAAGTGTAATTTTATTATAAAATTTTGTAATATTAATTACAAAATATGTAAGTTTATTATATATTGGCATAATAAAAAATGTCATAACTAAATTACAAACTTTTACAACATCAATTACAAAATTATGAACATTTTTTTACGTCAATTTATGACAAGATTTCATATTTTATGATTGATATTACGAAATTTTGTGATAAAATAATATATTTTGCGATAAGATTCATATGGTATGTACCCCTAAAAGCGTGCACACCATACCATTTTCCTTCAATTTTTTTTTTTTGTTAGATCATATCTTAAGATTTTTTTTAATAGCTTAAGATTTATATAATTAAATGATTATAAATATTTTGAGACAAAAAAATGGAAAAACTTAGGAACGAACATATTGAATGGGAGAAATTTTGTGAATACATTAATGGATAGCTGTGCTGCCAAAAACAATAGGGTATTTAACAAGGGAATGGTTGCTGTCGGGTTGGTGGGGCTTACTATGGGTTCTATTTCGATCCAAATTGTTCATGTTTTAGGTTATTTTGTGTAGATCATCTACAAAAAAAAAAAAATTTAAAAAAAAAAAAATCAAGTTGATCTGTAGCTAAGTAATTTTGTTATGTTTCTCTCAAGAAAAGTGTATGATCTATTTTTAAAATTATTCATGTCAATCATTTTCTAGAAAACAAATGTGATAAAATTTTATAATTATGAATATTAGATCTGTGAGGAGTAATTCTACAATATTCCTTCAATCCAAACAATCTCTCACTTGATCCTTACTTCAATGCCTAAAATAGGAAACACTTCGGTTGGAGGTGTTGAGATTAACACTGTGACGGAAAAGTTAGATTATGAGGAAGGATTGAGTATATTTTTTGAGAGAGAGAGAGAGAGAGAGAGAGAGAGAGAGAGAGTTTAGTGGGTTAATAGCACATATTTCTTTGTTCAACTCCTCTTCCTTAATAGCACATACATTTCTTTGTTCAACTCCTCTTCCTTATATAGCTATTTGGTGTATATATTTTTTACATAATCTCTGTTTGTCATCATTACTTGTATGTCAAGGCCCCGTTTCCTACAATACCCCCGGAAAGGGACATCTTGGGCCCACTTTATCTTCTCGGCATAGGTATCGGCTGTTTACACTAGCATCTCTTAGTTGACATTCCTATTGGTCGGCAATCGTACTGTTCGACATTGAGTTCTCATCAAACCCATTGGGACTGATTGGATTTGGGCTTTATGATGGATGGGTCCAAGCGTTTTATTTGCCGTTTTTTTAGAAGATACTTAGCTCACACAAGATTGATTTAATTTTTTATGTGAATAATCTACACAAAATAACTCGAAAAATAAATGACTTAAATTATTAAAATTGAACCCATAATAAATTTTACAAACCCAAATAACGCGATCCAGTCCAATGACTGGAATATGGACAACCCATAGTGTTTTAACACAGGCCACCGTAGCAACAACCTAAACTTCAATCAATTCCATGTACAAGGTTTCAAAAATAAAATTTTGCAAAAAAATAAAAATAAAATTACAAACATAAACTAATTAGTATCTAAAACATTTAAATAAACAAATTTTTTTTAAAAAAAATTGGCAAAGTAGATGAATTAATACTTGTCATTCACAACATCTGTCCATTGTGGGTTGGGCATGTTCACCATGTCTAACCTCTTCTCTCTCCTTAGCTTGATATAGAAATTTTATAATTCATTCTCTATTGAATGGTGCCATTCAAGATTTGGTTGACATGAATCTAATCTAATCAATTGTTTTGGCACTATTTAAAGCCACAAGGCTGAAATTGTTTTGGCACTTTTGGATGGTGAGATCGATTGTTTTGGCACTTTTTGGTTACTATTTTCTTTCCACATTTTGGATGCAACTTGCAATTGTGTGGCAATTGACGACGTGATCAATATTGTTATTGGAATCAATGGTGTTACATGTGCTAATTGGTATATCAATTAGTGTACCAACACATGTTATAGTATTGCAATTTCAAAATTATAGACCCCACCTATTATACAAACTACAAAAATTCAAAACCAATAAAATTATGCCACATCATCTATTAGTACACTAATTGATGAGAGGATAATTTGTGTAGTCAAATTGGGCCGAGTTAAGGTGAAAGTGGTTTTAAGGCTTGGACCGCGTGATGGGTTGAGCTATAGATTGGAGATAGCTTGGTTTGGTTCAAGCAACGATCAGGCTGGTCAAAGGAGTTTGATCGGATTGGTAAATGTTCATATATTTTTGGAACCAAGCTACTTCCTAAAGGTGGTCAACACTTTGACCGAGCTACATGGAAGACAGTCAAACGGAATTGAGAATGAAGCTTTGACCGAGTTAGGGAAAGTGCCGCGTAATGTTAGCAAGGTGGCGCGCTGAGCAAACCCTGCACAGCGCTGCATGTTGCACAACCAAGTTAGTGGCAGACAGAGTTAAGTAGTTCGATTGCTCAGTTGGAAGTCGTGCAAAAAGTTGTGCCATCTTATGTGGCTTGCAGAGAGGAAGGTGTTAAAAGATAAGCATTATCCTTTAAGAATGTGATTACTAGGAGTACTCTACAAAGGAGAGTTAAAATCCTACTAGGATTGTACGATGCGAGCTTACAAAAATTCAAATCAAACCTTAATCTCAGGTATTGCAATTGCTATTCCTGTAACAGCCCCGACCTGTGTTTAGCTACTAATCTTTTATTAAGAATGCCTAATAAGTAATTAAGCTAAATTCTGCATTAATCACATGCGTTACGTGTTATTTGCATTTATATCTATTCATAATAGGAATATCTGTCTGTATCTCTGATTCGGTAAGCGAATTGAAGGCCTTATCGGCATCTGATTACGAAATTGACTTGGTTTATGGGTTATTTAGCATTTTTAGAATTTTGTGATAAGTTTAGTTGAAATTCGATTCAGAACCAAATAATTAGAATAAAATAATGCAAATTAATTAACTTAAGCCTAGAGTTAATTAAGCCCCACTAAGTAGCCTATATAAGGCCAATACAACTCTAGGACTCTCTCATACACCACTTCATCTTCATTCCTTGAGCTAGGAAATGTGAGAAAGAAAGAGAGACCAAGGAAAGAAATTGAATTCAAGAAGATTGAGGGAAAATTGCTAAGATTGATCAAGAATTGGAAGGAATTTGTGATAGTTATTCAAGCCTAGCTAGAATCTAAGGGAATTGTGGACTTTAGGTAAGAAATTAACTCACACTCTATGAGTTTAATTTACTTTATACATGATTCAAAGAGAATTGAGTTTAGATAGTAGAATTGAACATGATTCATGCATGCATGCTCATTTTATCATGATTGGAGGTTGTTTCCAAGGAATTCTTACATGCATGTGTTCATTCTAGCATGGTTTTGACAATTGGTCTCATTTCATATCATTTGACATTAATCGATCATGTTTTAATACATGCATGTAATATATACATACAAGTCAAGTTTATTTTTGGATAATTCACTTGCTTTTGGGCCTTGATTTTAGGAAATGATCTTTAATTCGTGATGTTTTGTAAGTTTACAAGTGTTTTCTTAAGTTTTGATTCCAAAAAGATATGATTTGCAGCTTTGAATAAGCTTCGAAGCAAATCTGAAAATTCCAAAATCTGCATCACTGCTCGAGCGACAGATTTTGCGCTCGAGCGACCACTCTTGGTTTTGCACTTCCATTCGAGCTAACAAAAGTTGGCTCGAGCGTAAAATGCATGCTCTCAAAAATTTGCAAAATTTTGCAGACCGCTCGAGTAACCAAAGTTGTACTCGAGCGGAGACCCTGTTCATTTAGTTTCACAGTTGAGTGACCGTCAAGCGGAAAATTCACACAACCAGTGCTTTTGCAAACAGGGTCTCACTCGAGCATAGAAAATGCCGCTCGAGCAAGGTGCCCTATTTTTGAAAATTTTGTTAAGTGTTTCATGTTACATTTTGGCATCCTCATTGTATCCTAGGCATTCCTAGGACATAATTAAGGTACAATAATGAAGATAAGACTTAGAAACACGCTAAGAATGAAACAAAATAAGTTAAATACTATCTGTGTGTGTGTTTCAATAAGTGTATCTGTTATATGTTTGTGTAGGTCACGCGCCGTGAGTGGTTTGATCCATTTGTTCTACTACCGAAGTTATCTGTGAGTAATAACTCTGTAAAGTTATGTCTGATTTTAATTACTTTATGATAATATGAAATGATCAGTTTTCTGAAATGCTATGTTTCGTATGGATGAATGCTTGTTCAAGTTTCCTTGAAATGTAATTCTGGAATCCTCAGCAGAGGCCCTCGCCCAGGGGAAATAATACTGTGGCTTATGGTTATGAGGCCCTTGCTTGGGAGAGATAACACCGTGGCATAGGCCCTTGTTCGGGGAAAACAATTCCGTGGCCCATGTATGTTATATGATACCTGGTACCGGAGGTTCCATTATGAAACTTGATATGCATGACCAATGTGATATGTTAATGCCAATGGATGTACCATGCATATGTTTCTGATTTGACAAGAGATGCGAAATTTGAATTTGAATCTGTTATGGATGTCATTCATTAAAATCTTTATTTTGTTATTATTCGCTAGGCTCCCGCTCACTCTATTATTTATGTACGTAGGTGGCCAGACGCGTGACCAGGCACAGTGATGACTACCTGGAAGTCCTTTCGTCGGCCAAACTTTGTGTCTCCTAAAGAGGTTCCAGAAAGAGTCAAGTGGTCGAGTTTTGTGGAACAAGTTATAAGATTAAGGCTTTTGTTTGTTTTTGTGAACAATTCTTTTGTGTTTCGTTTTGTGGCATTGTAAGATAGATGTATACTTGATGTTATATATGGGTTATGCGTAAAGGTTTAAATTTCTTGTCCCATGTATGTTTACACAGCTCAATGGACTATGTATGTTTATATTTATTTGCTTTCGCTAGCCCTTGAATTTATTATTTTGTTCAGAGGCCTTTGGTAATTCCAGGATTACTGGTCGGTTACGACGCTAAACCCATAGGGCGGTTTGGGTCGTGACAATTCCTGAATTCACAGAGAGTCTATTTGCTGACTTAGGCATCAGAGGGTTTCCGGCACATATCTGTCGGCCAGCTCACATTTGTGATTTTAGGTGTTATGACGTTTGGAGGAGCACAAATTTGATCAACAGGATTACACGAGTGAAAATTATTTTATACTTGTACAATTAGTATATTAATTGGTGTGTATAGTTTTATTCTTTTGCAATTTTTTGGTTAAGTTTTGGTTGCAATTGTGTTGTAATTGATGACGCTATCAATTGTATTTTTCGGAACTTTTTGGTTACGTTTGTGTGGCAATTGTGTTTGGCACTTTTTGGTCACGTTTGTGTTGCAAAGAATTTCCCATTGTGTTGGCAGTTTAATGCCACAAGGTTGCAATTATGGAAATCCAAGGAAAGCATGAGAGGGACCTGAGAATTGATGGAAAAATTAACATTTTGGTCATTAAATTTAATAAAAAAATTATAGGTCTCGTTTGAAAACAGGCAATTTTAGTGACTTTTTGGCTCAAATATGAGGTAAAAAAATTAGTATGTTTGGAATGACTTTTTGATTTTTTACGAAAAGATGTGCAAAAAGTAGAGATAAAAAAGAATCTTTGACTTTTTGATATAGATTCTAGATTCTAGATTTTTTTCGTTTTTTTTAATAACTTTTTGGTTTTTAAGTTAAAAAAGCACATGCCAAATGATGCCCAAGTGTAATAATATCCACAATCCTTACTCATATTCACTCACTCACTTACAAGAATTCACCATCATCTTTCACATACACAAAGAATAAGAGATGTTGATAAATTTATCACTGAAATAAAGGAGGCGGCGATGACATGGTGATTATATAGATCGACGACGGTAGAGGCAGGGGCAAAGCCAGGTTTCCCTTGGTGGTGGAGAAGGGGGGAGGGGGGCGAAAGTAAGGCATTGGCAAAGTCTAAGCGGTTGGTTCAGTAGCGGCTCAAATTTCTTGAGACATTAAACTAAACATTAAAATGAAACTTTATCTTACTAAGCTTTTGAAAAATATAGATCTTCAATATAAGATCTTTTTGATATTTTCTTAGTAAGTCTTAAGCGACAAATTAAGTGACTTAATGGTTGAACCATTTTTTGACCAGGTCAGGATAAATTTAGACTACTTAAACAATTATTTTAAAAAAATTACAATTAAAAATAAGTTAATAAATAATGAGAAAATTTCAAATGTGTTCCAGAAACTTATACTTAAATGATATATTATCAAAAAAATGTAATTGCTTCTTTCCCTCATTTATATATAGGGGTTTGCATGGTGTGGTTCGGGCGGTTTGAGAATAAAATTATAAATCGAATAGCGGATTGACTGATTGGCAGATTGACAAATTGTAGTTTGGATGGTTTTGGGGGAATTGGCAGATTGAAGAATATTCTAACCAATTATCAAGCATTTGAATAATATATAATACTAATTTGTATAATATTTTTCATATATATAATACAAACTAATTTTACATAATGGGTATGTTTGGTTTGAGTTTGGGAAATGAGTTTTAGAAAAAAATTTCTCAAAATTTGTTTGGTTTGAGTTTTTTTTCAAAAAATTTCCAAAATCACTTTCTCTCTCTTACACATCAATCAATCACTTTTTCTCTCTCCTCTCTCCTTCTCAATCACTTTTTCTCTCACACACATCTACTCAATTCTCCCAAAATATCAAATCATCCCAAACTCCCAAAAAAAATTTGTCTCTCAAAATATACAACCAAACAAACCAAAAAAATTTCTAAAACAACTCTCTCAAATTTTTTTCAAAAACAACTCTCCCAAAAACAAACCAAACAATATTTTTCATGTATATAACTACTAATTTGTAACAAATTTCACATCTTAAATCTCTTTCACATTTATTTTTATTTTGATATTTCATTAAAGATTAAAAAATATATATGCATTAACTATAGCGGAGCAGAGCGGAGGGATTTTGAAGGCAGATTATAAAATTTAAAGTTTAATCTGCGGTTAGCAGATTGAACGGTTTGGATTGATGTGGATCAGTGTGGTTTTAGTGAATTAGACGGTATTTTGCACAACCTTATTTATATGATAGACAAATTTTTTCTTCATTTTACTCAAAATTGTCTCTATTTTTCTCTTTTTACTCTTTAGTTTTCCCTTATTTTATATACAATTAATATACACTCCGTAGTTATGAACTATTGTGTCTATACTGTGAAGGGGTATACCACAAAATAAAATCCAAAAATTTTAGTTACGAACTATTGTGATAATGTTATGAACATTAAAATATTATGAATTATTGTGACGAGAAAAGTTATGAACGATTATTTTTATGTTGTGAATCCTTATGGTGTAATATATCATTGATTATTTAAAAAAAAATATATTGAGGAATTATGTACAGTTAAATATAACATATATGAATAAAATTATAAGAAAATAATTTTGTATAATCTTCATAAATATTATATCTATGCTTGAGACTTGTGTGGACTGAGCAGGGGCCAAGGCCCCCTAACCCCCTCCCTTCGCCCCTGGGTAGAGTGTAGATCTACGATAATAAAGTGTAAATCAAAGACGATAGAGTATAGATCTGCGACGATAGTGGTGGCTATGCGACGTTGAAAGTGGTGGGTGGACGACAACAACGGTGATAGTGGTAGGTGGACGATGATGATAGTGGTGGTGGTGGGTAGACATCGATGGTGGTGGTAGACAATGGCGATATGAAGTTTTTGGAAAAATGATGGAGAGAGACAGAGAAATAGATAGAGAAGAGAAAAGAAGATGAAAAAAACTTAATGAGTGTAGGATTTATTAGTGCATTCAAAAAATTAATAAGACTTAATGGTATTTACGTTTACTTAATGGGACTAATTGCTAATTAACCCTTTGTTTTTTTGATGGGTGATTGGATAGAGATGATTTTAATTTTTTTTTTTTAAAAAAAAAAAAAATTTATGTTGAGCCTCTAGACAAGTTTTTCTTTTAAAAAAATAAAAGTTGGAGGGCCGTTTAGGCAAAGAGATTTTTTTTTTTTTTCCAAGAAAACCTTTTGACAAATATCAAATAGGATAAAATATGAGCTTTCAAGAAAAAATTTGGGCCTTAGGCGAGCGCCAACTGCGTCCCAAAATACTTCACTAACACTGGGGTTAGTGTTGTTGAGTGTAGAGTTTTTCTCGTAGAACTGGGTTCAGCTTTGTTTGAATTCAACATAAAAAAAATTATTTGGACTTGAGAATCATTCATCACGTCAATTTTAGTTACGAAAAATATACATGTCATTTTTTTTTTAATTTTAAAAGTTATAAAAGTATGCATATTTTCATATACTGTGGTCTAATTAATAGTTCAAAATTTTAGAAAATATGGAATAATTCTTTCACAATTCTTACGCAAAAAACAAATTAGGGATAGTAACTGTTAGAAAATTGAGGGAATAATTACTACGGACTTTTGATGAGATCCAGTGCTGTTACAAAATATTTAACAATTATAGCATGTCTTATGTAGTGGACTTATTTATTCATAAGTCCTTAATGTTTTGTTTTATTTTTTGTTTTTTATAATGTATTTACCCCTCATTTGGATAATGAGAAAATTTTAAATTTTTTGAGATATGTTATTCTATGTTTGTGGACTGATCAGTATTGATAATCTTAGTGAGAAATAATTGGGACATTTTTACTTTTATTTATGAGTTTTAATTTATTTTTAGTTTATTTGTATTAAAAATGATATTTGAAGAGTAAGTAGTGAAATTGTGTGTATATATATATAAGCGATAAATTCATTAATAAAAATTTAAGTAAGACTTTATAATAAATGTGTCAGATCCACGATGTTTGTAAAGTTCCTTGCACAAGAAACAGTGACTAGAGGACCAAAACAGATATATCTGTATAATAAAGTAGAAGGAATTTTGAATCTTTAACATATTTTTATCTTATTAGGATATTTGGACGATTCAGATCTGTTTAAAGTATAAAACAATAGTTGTGATGTATTTTACGTGTATATTTTTTACTTTCCCGCTTTTCTCTCTTACTGTTTTCTTTTCTCACCCACCTTCCCATGATCCCACTTACCTCATTTTCTTTTTATTTTTTTATTTTCCTTCCTTTTGTATTTTCCTCGTTATTTATTTATTTATTTTTATTTACTTATTTTTATTTATACCATGCCTTCACGTATGAGTATATATTAGGCCCACTATAAATGATGAGACATTATTGTTTTTTGCGTTGCTTATAAATGGGCCTGGATTAGCTTCAACGTTTAGTTGGGCCTTGACTCCACGATGTTTTCCAATTTGACTAGTTTAAGTGCTTTTGATCTCATTGCGTTTATGATGATTAGTGTTGCAAATAATTAGGGCAGTAAAAGAGTTACGTTGAATTGAGTAATAAATTGTTTAAATTTAGCTTAAAAATTTAATAAGTTTTGAAAATGAAATTTTAATAAATTGAACATAAATCGAGCTTAAGTAGTTTATTTTTTTCTTAACAATATATATAAGATTATCAATTCAAATAGTAGATTGTTTGAGCTTGATTTAAGAACTTAACGAATTTAAAATGGTGATTAAATTTGACTTATTTACAAATTGAATCAATCTCAAATAAAATGAGTTAAGTTTGAATAGCTTGATTTGTTTAATATCTTTACATTGTTTTGCGGTAGTGATAATTTCTAAGAGATTTGTGATCGGATGAATGTGGCCATGAAATCTTGAGGATGATGTTAAAGAAAGGAGTGAAGTGAGTTGAGTTAACTTAGATTAAATCAAAGTGAGTCAACTCAGTGATTTAAGATGCACGCTATATCTAAAATTTTTGAAAATTTTTAATATACACACCCTTTATCATATGTACCTCTAAGTTATGTTATTTTCTTTTTTAATTATGACTTTTTTTTCTTTAATTATGATATTATTTTAGTTATTACTCTTGAGATTCTTCGTTATGTCTCATGTATTGCTTAGTTATGAGTTTTTTTTTTTTTTTTTTTCTCTAAGTTATGATTCAAAAAGTATCAAGTTGTATCATTTTTTTTCTTTAGTATACATTGAGGGGTATGTACTATAGGCTTTTCCAAAATTCTCATACGCAGTGGACATCTTAGTGGCACGTGGACATTTTTGTTCAAAAAATTCACGGTCATTATTAATTGAATTAAATTAAATTAATTTTTTAAAAAATCAATACAATTAAAGATATATACACTAAATTGACACAAAATATAACAATATAAATTGATATAATTTGATGTATAACAAAAATCATTACACAGGTAACCTGCAGAGGCGGAGGCAGCGTAGGCCGAGGGGGGTCACGTGCCCCCCCTCAGTTTTGCAAATTTTTTTTTGGTATAAAATGTATATATTTTTTTTCTTAACATGTTCTTTGACTAATGATTTATTATGGTGCTGTTTAGTATAACTGTTAAAACAGATTATAGATTATAGCTTAATAGATTATAGATTATGACTTTAATCAGAAGTTGTTAATCTGTTTGGTATAGCTGTTGGATTATAGATTTAAGTTGTTGAGTAGTGTTTGTTAAATAAACTGTGAAATAGCCTTTTCAATTAATTTTTATTTTTTATTATTCACTATTTGTCTACATTTCTCATAAAAAATAATAATAATATTTTGTAATCCATTTGGGTCTTTTTCTATTTTTAAAAAAATAAAAAATAAAAAATTTAAGAGTATAACCGTGAATTAACATGTCCACAACAGAAGCTGATAATCAGAAGTAAGGAGTGATCAGCTTCTCAGAATCAGCTTTTTTGATTTAAAATAAGTTATTAAAATCAGAAGCTGTTTGAAATAAGTTTAACCAAATAGTCCAAAATAACTTTTTAAAAGCCAGAAGCCATAAGTTGGCTCAAAAAAGCCCCATCAAACACTCTCTATATTGTTCATAACAAGTAGTTATTTGATACTTTGGGAATACTATGTGGCATTATTTATGTAGTAGTTTAAATCAATAGTGTAGCGAAAAATAATATAGATTGGATATAATGAACTCATTATTTTCAAGTAGTTGACATACCACTTAGTGTGATTTGTGATTTTCTATACTTTGAGCATCACGTAGGTAACGTCATATGGTACTCTAAGATTGTTTAATAATTTTCATTCAAAACACATCATTTATAAGCAATGTCATCTCTTTAATATTTTTCTGTCAAATAAAAATTAAATAGATTTTATAATAATTTGTGCTATAAATGATGTGTTTTTTATTTTTTAAAATTGGGAATTTTGATCCATAATTTTTTGTACTAAAATTGCAAACTTACATCATCATCTCACAACGAGCTATTCCACACTATTATAGAATTTTGATTTGTTGTTATTAATAATGAATATATAATTTTTTATGTTTAAATTTATCTTATAAAATGATTATTATCTTAATGTTGCTGATGAATTTTTTTAAATAAAAAATTATAATTAATAAGTGCCCCTTTAATCTAATTTTCTGGCTCCGCCATCCACAAATTGGGACAAGAATCAGTGGCAGTAAAATTGAGGCAAGAGCTCCGAAGAAGAGACCCATATGATTGCAGATTGTGTGATAGCTTGTGTACTAAGTCTGTGTTATTATCTCAGCTGCTAATGCTATAGCAAAAAGGAACACAACGACGATCAAGGCTACCATAGTTATGTTGTGGGCATCGAATGGAGAATAGTTCTTGCTTTGGTACTTCACTTGGAGGAGAGTGCTTAGAGTGGAGATGAGAAGGATAAAAACGGCATGAAATGCCGTGGAAGAAATGAGATTTTGCTCTTTTGCACTATCATCACAAAAAATAAGAGAAAGTCAATTTAATGTAAAATTGAACTTATAGATGCTCAGACGTTTCAAATATATTCAAGGGGAAAAAGTGTTGACTTAAAAAAAATGTAACCAGTAACACTTTTAGAAGTGTTTGTTAAAGTTTGTTTCATATTTACAGTTAATGTTTGCTTCAAAAAAGGTAAGAAATAAGGTTGACAATTTACGTTTCAAAAAATCTTGTCTGCGTGTAGTTGTTTCATCCACTACAAGAAAACAGAGGAAAAACCACGGAGGAATTAGCGACGGGCGCCTCCCGTCGCTAAAAACGGTTTTTTGCGACGGTACCTTTTCCCGTCGCCAATAATGTCATTTAGCGACGGCACTTTCCCGTCGGCAATAAAAATACGCGGAGGGGTCGAAAATGGGTAAGTATTAGCGACGGCAAAAAAAACCCGTCGCAAAAAACATTTTTTTTGAGAGAGTGGCTCATTTGCGACGGAAACGTGGCTCTTTTGCGACGGAAGTTTGCCGTCGCAAAAAAATATTATCCAAACGGCGCCGTTTTACGAGCTAATGGCTACTATTTGCGACGGTCTACAACCTACCGTCGCAAAAAGTGAAAATAAAATAACCCCCGCCCCTCTTCTACCTGTCCCGCTCGATCCTTCATCCCAAATCCCTAACTTCATCCCCAAATTTCTCAAACGGGCTACGGGTAGTGGT
Organism: Camellia granthamiana; assembly: GCA_036172215.1. Taxonomy (NCBI): domain Eukaryota; kingdom Viridiplantae; phylum Streptophyta; class Magnoliopsida; order Ericales; family Theaceae; genus Camellia; species Camellia granthamiana. The sequence continues at coordinate 22,845,780 of CM069908.1, read as the reverse complement.
GCTCCGGCGACGGCGAGCAAGCAGCGGTGGTGCGGCGGCGACGGCGACAGGTTCTGGCGACGACTCTCTCTCTCTCTGCGTATGCTCTCTCTCTCTCTCTCTCTCTCTCTCTCTCTCTCGGTCTCCGTATATATATATATAGATGAATCTGTATAAATCTGTCCATATATATAGATAAATCTGTATATTATTCTGTCCATATATCTGTATATATATAAATCTGTATATAAATCGGTCCATATATATAAATCAGTTAAATCTGTATATATATAAATCTGTATATGTAAATCTGTATATATAAATCTGTCCATATATAAATTTATATATAAATCTGTCCATATATATAAATCTGTATATATATCTGTATATAAATCTGTATATATATAAATCGGTCTATATATATATAAATCTGTCTATATATATAAATCAGTTAATCTTAATCTGAAATTTGTTTATTGTATTTAAATCTTAATTTTTTTTTTATAAATCTGTTTATTGTATTTAAAATAATCTTAAATAACTTAATCTTAATGCATCAATCACTTATATTGTATTTAAAATCATAATTTTATGAGTGATTCGTAAAAAAGGGGGATAGAATTTCTTTTTTTTTTTTTGTGTTTTTGATATCATACACATGCAATGGTTTGATTACAAATTTAAATTGAAAATGTTTAAATAAGTCATAAAAATATTTAAGAGAAAATAAAAAAAATAGAAAAAAAAAACAGGATTTTTACCTTAAATAGAAATTTTAGACATTTCATTAATTTTTTTAACCTTAAATAGGATTTAATTAATTTAAACCTTAAATAGGATTTAATTAATTTTTTATTACTTTTTTTCAATCTAAAAAAAATAGGAGTTAATCCTAAATAGGAATTTTAGACATTTCGTTTAGTTTAATAACTAGTTTTTATTTTTATTTTTTTTGTCGGGTTTAGTTGACGAAAATAGGTAAATGGTATAAATTGAAAACCAATCAAAATATTAGGGTTTATTTTTATTTTCACTTATTTATTCTGTTTATTAGGTTTTTTTTTTTTTTTTTTTTTTTGTATTTTTTGACGTTTAATATGACAATTTATTTAGTTGCGGAGAGGAATGCTATCATTTACTTGGTTTGCGTAGGTATTATATTTAGAGTTACTTTGGTGAGATATTTTTGTGGATGTGTACAGATGATGGATAAGAGTTGGATTGATTTGCCAAATAGGATGTCGAGTGAATACATTAATGGGATTGATGCATTCCTTGTGTTTGCCTACACCAATAGGGTTGAAGGTTCGATGATCAGTTGTCCGTGTAGGAAGTGTGAGAATCGATACTATTTTGTACGAGATGGTGTACGGGAGCATCTGATTTTGAATGGTTTTTTTTAAAAAATACAAACATTGGATTAATCATGGGGAATCTTACATATCTCTGCATGGTAATCGAGAGAATGAAACATTAGCTAATTTAGACATTGGAGATGATATGATTGGAATGATACAAGGGGCTATGGGAAATCCACATGCCGGTACAAGTGTTGAGGGTGATGAACCACAGGGGCCTGATCCCCATGCATCTGAACCCCAGCTCGGTCCAAATGTAGAGACTGCAAAGTATTTCAAACTTCTTCAAGATGCACAAAGTGAATTGTATCCGGGTTGTCAGAAGTTCACATCTTTGTCATTCATTGTTCGACTTCTACATTTGAAGGTGCTTAATCAGTGGACAGACAAGTCTGTTGACATGTTGCTTGAGTTATTGAATGAGGCGTTCCCGTTAGGTGTGAAACTCCCAGACTCATATTATAAAGCTCAAAAGGTCACAACAGATTTGGGCTTCACGTATGAGACGTGGGATGCATGTCCCAATAGTTGCATGTTGTTTCGAAACGAGGACGCCAATCTTGATAAATGTGTCATATGCAACAGTTGTAGATGGAAATCAAATGGTGATGGTGGTTCAAATGGTCCTAACACAGGTGGCAAACAAATAGCTGCAAAACAGATGAGGTATTTTCCTTTAAAGTCAAGGTTGCAGAGGTTGTTTATGTCATCTAAGACGGCCAAGTTAATGAGATGGCATGCAGAGGAACGAACTGATGATGGTGTCTTCAGGCATCCTGCTGACTCCCTTGCATGGAAAGATTTTGACCGTCGGAATATTGACTTTAGTAATGATTGCCGAAGTGTAAGGCTTGGCTTAGCATCTGATGGTTTTAACCCATTCAGGACGATGAACATAGTTCATAGCACTTGGCCTGTTGTGCTCATTCCATACAACTTGCCGCCATGGATGTGCATGAAGCAACCATTTCTAATTTTATCCGTGCTTATTGACGGCCCAAAAGGACCTGGTGACAAGATTGATGTGTATATGCAACCGTTGATTGAGGAGTTGAAAGAACTATGGAATGAGGGTGTGTCAACATTTGATGCATCAACAAATCAAATGTTTCAAATGCATGCAGCTTTACTGTGGACAATTAGTGATTTTCCTGCATACGCAAACTTGTCAGGATGGAGCACTAAAGGCGAATATGCATGTCCTTGTTGCAATAAGGAAACTACATCGTGTTGGTTGAAGCATAGTAGGAAACAATCATACTTGGGTCATCGCAGATTTTTACCTACTGGCCATAAATTTCGGAAGGATAAAGTATCATTTGATGGTAGTCGGGAAGTCAGACTCAAACCAAAATTGTTGTCTGGAACTGAGATGTTGCTACAATTAGAATCTGAGGGTATTTTAACCCAATACAATAGGGATGACCTTAAGGAGAGGCATAGGAGACAGGTAGAGAAGGAGAAAGTTGGACATCGCACCCATAGTTGGAAGAAAAAGAGTATCTTTTATGAATTGCCATATTGGGAGCACAATCTAATAAGACACAACCTCGATGTGATGCATATAGAGAAGAATGTTTGTGACAATGTGTTGTGGACAATATTAGGGGTTGCAGGAAAATCGAAGGATGGTGTTAATGCTCGGCGTGATTTACAAGATATGAATATTAGAAAACCCCTACATTTGCAGTTAAGAGGGTCGAATAAAGCCTATTTACCACTAGCACAATTCACGATGACCAAGGATGAGAAAGATTTGTTCTTGAAAGTATTGAAGGAAGTAAGAGTTCCCGACGGGTATTCATCCAATATATCACGTCGTGTGCGCTTACATGATAGAAGCATTGGGGGTCTTAAGAGCCACGATAGTCATATTTTGATGCAACAACTTATTCCATTGGCTATTCGCAGATCGTTACCGAAGAATGTAATTGAACCCTTGATTGAATTGAGCAATTTCTTTAGACAATTGTGTTCGAAAGTGAATCGTGCGACGGATTTGCAATATATTAAAGATCGTATCGCTGTAACACTTTGTCATCTAGAGAAAATATTTCCTCCGAGTTTTTTTGATATAATGGAGCACTTGCCTATACATCTAGCTGATGAAGCCTTATTGGGTGGAGCGATTCAGTTTCGATGGATGTATCCAATTGAGAGGTATCTTCTTACTTTGAAGCAATACGTGCGTAATAGAGCTCGTCCTGAAGGATCAATTGCTAAAGGATATCTTATGGAAGAATGCATGAATTTTTGTGCACAATATCTCAGTGATGTGGAAACCAAATCTAGTCGACCCGTGAGGAACTATAGTGGTGCTGATAATTTGGGTCATGCTACTGGTGAAAACACAAGCTTTTATCTTGATAATACTTCTTGGGTACAAGCTCATCGGTACATCTTATGCAATACAAGCGCGGTTCAACCATTCATAAAGTAGGTTAAGTCACTCACTCAATATTTTATTATGCTTTATTGAATTTTCAACTAAATTTTTTGTATGGCTAAAATTTCAATCTACACAGCAAACACCTTGAAGTACTTAAGCTCAAAATGCCTCGTGTCGACGATCATCAACTTCGGCGTGAACATTTTGAAACTTTTCACATTTGGTTCAAGGAACATGTATGTATTAACTCTATAGATTCTAGTTACTTAAATCGATCTACATTTTAAATTTTACATTTTCGTGTTAAATAGGTCCAAACTTTGCGAAGGACTACTGATGTCATACTTTCTGAAGAGATTATTCTATTGGCAAATGGTCCTCATAACCTGGCAAGGAGGTTCAACGGGTATATACTGAATGGGTTTCGGTATCGCGTAAAAGCCATGGATGATCGTCGAGCCACACAAAATTGTGGTATAGCTTTGAAGGCAGATACCATAAGTTATGCTAGTCGAAAAGACAAGAATCCTCGTCTGGGGTCTGTGTACTATTATGGACAATTGACAGATATTGTTGAGATTCGATATTCCAATGAGAAGAAACATGTGTTGTTTAAGTGTGATTGGATTGACAACATTCACGGAAAGAAAGAAGATGTCTTCAATTTCACGTTGGTGAACTTCAATCATTTGTTGTACCGAGATAATCGAATTACCAATGAACCTTTCATCTTGGCGTCCCAAGCAGAGCAAGTTTGGTATGTTGCAGACCCGTTACAACCAGACTGGCAAGTCGTGGTGAAGATGTCTCAAAGAGGTTTATTTGATATGAGTTCGACTGATCCACAAATCGAGCCATACATGAGCCAACAATTGGAAGAAAATATAATGCTTCGTGATGAAGAAGTTGGTTGGGTGAGGGAAGCCGCAGATGGGGAAACAGTTGATGTTCAAATAGGCTGATATGTAATCAACATTAGTAATTCAATTAAGGCCAAGGTTGTAGTTAATCATCAATTTCTTAATTTACTTTGTCTTTGTAATTGTATTAGTTCAATTCATGTCATATTATAGTTGATGACAAACCATTGTTTATGTTTCTAATGTCAATTAATGTTATATTGCTTGCAGATTATTATGGGAAGGAAGAGGAAGCCTGATCATCCCCGGCGCATGATGTCTGATGTGCTACATAACAGGACATCAGTAGCACCACCATCAGAGGAGGCATCACATCGGCCAGCATCGGAGGGGCCATTAGTGCCACCACCATCTGAGGGGCCATTACCACCGTATCGACCTCCATCAGTGGCACCACAGCAGCTACCATGTACTCAGCCTCCACGCCTACCATCAGTGCGTCCACCATCAGTGGCACCACAGCAGCTATCATCATCAGCTTATGAGCCATCCGCAGGTATATAAATTTGCTTTGATTTGCATGAAAATTATTTACACATACATTTATTTATGCTCATTATATATAACTTGTTTATTCTCATTGTATTTTGCAGACCCTTCGACTTCTTCACAGCCCACATCAGGTTTATTTGATATGATTTGTATTCACATTATTTAAATTTGCATTTGGTTGTTACCATTGCATATTGTTTATTATTATTGTATATCGCAGGTCATGTTAGTTCTTCATCAACCTCGACTAGGCGTGGTAGAGGATGTGCCAAGGGCATTAAAGAGTGGGGTACTGGTAAAAAGCTGGACATACAATTTGATGGAAATTACTGCCCAATAGGGGATAACGTGGCCAAGTTAACTACTCAACTTGGCATTATTGTCCGGAATGGTAACATTGTTCCTCTTACTTTTGTTGACTGGAACAGTGTGCCTGATGATATTGTTGATGCTATCTGGAAGGATGTGAAGGTAAAAGTATATTTTTGTCCACAAATTCGAATTCCAAATTTGTGTTATACTTAGCCTTAAACTTTGTATTTTATAGGACAATTTGAATATATGTCCAGAGGAGTACAAGTCAATCTGCATGAAAAACTGCAACAGCATATGGAAGGATCACAAGAACAAGCTTAAGGCTAAGTATTTCAAGCCTAGAAGCTCCGATCCTAATCTGAAGGATGATGTTCCTATGAATGTTGTGCCAAGCCAGTGGGAACAACTTGTGGAGTATTGGCGTACTTCCGATGCTGAGGTATACAATTACGTTATATTTATGATATGTAAACATACAAATCATATTTACATACTTACATTTGCTGAACTTGTTATAGAAAATTGCAAGTAGGAACGCTAAAAATCGGCGAGCTCACGGCATAGCTCATACCACAGGGCGTACTACTTTCTCTCAGATACGGCATGAGGTTTACATTTTATTGTTTTATTTTTGTATATAAATAAACATTGTATATTTGCAAATTATTTGGATTCTAATTTTCATATTTCTAAAAAAAATTTAGATGACCAGTAAGGGGGAGTCTACTGATAAGATGAATGTTTGGCTTATGACACGTAGAGTAGATGACCCAGAGGTTATCCAGACCTTGGTAGTTTCCAAACACCTTTGATTGTATTTAAAGTTTATTTTTTGTGTGTCAACCATCTTAATTTGGCGTATACTTGTGTGTCTTATTCAATACAGGATGAGTTTAATCGTCAACTCTCTATGCTACCTGAGGATGGTCTGACTATGGAGGCTAAGAATGCCATTTTCCATGAGTTGATAGGTCATGACAGACATGGATATTGTCGCACATACGGGAGAATCGTTCCTCGGAGAGTGGTGTATAACGATGGTGCTGGGCCATCACAGTCAACACCCCAGCCATCGACTATTGATCAGATCACGCAGCAGGTTCGTGCTGAGCTAAGGGATGAGTTGAGGGAGGAGATTCGAGCAGAGTTCTCTACACAATTGCAGCAGATGAGAGCTGAGATGATAGCCCTTGTGTCACAGGGGGCGAGTGTGGATCCCAACAGACAGGTTCCATATAAACATCACAATTGTTTGATAGTTCAATTTTCACTCAAGCTTATGTATGAAATTCGAATATGATTAACACATTATGCACTGACTAACATAGGTTCCTGATGCATCGAGTGGCCACCGGGCATTTAGGGAATCTGCAGAAGACGAGAATCCATATACACCACCACCAGAAGATCAGGTATAAAATGTATCTTTGCATTCTAAGCTAAAATGTATCTTTGCATTCTTTACATTCTAAGTTAAGAGACTTGTGGGAGAAGACGAGAGACTTGTGGGAGAAGACGGGGCTCGAATTGGGTTCCCGGTTTGGGAGTTAGAGCCGGATTTCACTTTAGGCAAACTACTTCCTTAAGAAACTTGAATTCGAGGAGTTAACGCCCCAAAATCACCAAACGACGTCGGTTTAGCACGAAACTTGGCACACACGACCGCCTAGGCACGAGAGACTTGTGGAGAAGACGGGGCTCGAATTGGGTTCCCAATTTGGGAGTTAGAGTCGGATTTCACTTTAGGCAAACTACTTCTTTAAAAAACTTCAATTCGAGGCGTTAACGCCCCAAAATCACCAAACGGCGTCGGTTTAGCACGAAACTTGGCACACACGACCGCCTAGGCACGAGAGACTTGTGGGAGAAGACGGGGCTCGAATCGGGTTCCCGGTTTGGGAGTTAGAGCCAGATTTCACTTTAGGCAAACTACTTCCTTAAGAAACTTGAATTCGAAGAGTGAACGCCCCAAAATCACCAAACGGCATCGGTTTAGCACGAAACTTGGCACACACGACCGCCTAGGCATGAGAGACTTGTGGGAGAAGACGGGGCTCGAATCGGGTTCCCGGTTTGGGAGTTAGAGCCGGATTTCACTTTAGGCAAACTACTTCCTTAAGAAACTTAAATTCGAGGAGTTAACGCCCCAAAATCACCAAACAGCGTCGGTTTAGCACGAAACTTGGCACACACGACCGCCTAGGCACGAGAGACTTGTGGGAGAAGACGGGGCTCGAATCGGGTTCCCGGTTTGGGAGTTAGAGCCGGATTTCACTTTAGGCAAACTACTTCCTTAAGAAACTTGAATTCGAGGAGTTAACGCCCCAAAATCACCAAACGGCGTCGGTTTAGCACGAAACCAGGCACACACGACCGCCTAGGCACGAGAGACTTGTGAGAGAAGACGGTGCTCGAATTGGGTTCCCGGTTTGGGAGTTAGAGTCGGATTTCACTTTAGGCAAACTACTTCTTTAAGAAACTTCAATTCGAGGCGTTAACGCCTCAAAATCACCAAACGGCGTCGGTTTAGCACGAAACTTGGCACACACGACCGCCTAGGCACGAGAGACTTGTGAGAGAAGACGGGCTCGAATCGAGTTCCCGGTTTGGGAGTTAGAGCCGGATTTCACTTTAGGCAAACTACTTCATTAAGAAACTTGAATTCGAGGAGTTAACGCCCCAAAATCACCAAACGGCGTCGGTTTAGCACGAAACTTGGCACACACGACCGCCTAGGCACGAGAGACTTGTGGGAGAAGACGGGGCTCGAATCGGGTTCCCGGTTTGGGAGTTAGAGCCGGATTTCACTTTAGGCAAACTACTTCCTTAAGAAACTTGAATTCGAGGAGTTAACGCCCCAAAATCACCAAACGGCGTCGGTTTAGCACGAAACTTGGTACACACGACCGCCTAGGCACGAGAGACTTGTGGGAGAAGACGGGGCTCGAATCGGGTTCCCGGTTTGGGAGTTAGAGCCAGATTTCACTTTAGGCAAACTACTTCCTTAAGAAACTTGAATTCGAGGAGTTAACACCCCAAAATCACCAAACGGCGTCAGTTTAGCACGAAACTTGGCACACACGACCGCCTAGGCACGAGAGACTTGTGGGAGAAGACGGGGCTCGAATTGGGTTCCCGATTTGGGAGTTAGAGTCGGATTTCACTTTAGGCAAACTACTTCTTTAAGAAATTTCAATTCGAGCCGTTAACGCCCCAAAATCACCAAACGGCGTCGGTTTAGCACGAAACTTGGCACACACGACCGCCTAGGCACGAGAGACTTGTGGGAGAAGACGGGGCTCGAATCGGGTTCCCGGTTTGGGAGTTAGAGCCGGATTTCACTTTAGGCAAACTACTTCCTTAAGAAACTTGAATTCGAGGAGTTAACGCCCCAAAATCACCAAACGGCGTCGGTTTAGCACGAAACTTGGCACACACGACCGCCTAGGCACGAGAGACTTGTGGGAGAAGACGGGGCTCGAATCGGGTTCCCGGTTTGGGAGTTAGAGCCGGATTTCACTTTAGGCAAACTACTTCCTTAAGAAACTTGAATTCGAGGAGTTAACGCCCCAAAATCACCAAACGGTGTCGGTTTAGCACGAAACTTGGCACACACGACCGCTTAGGCACGAGAGACTTGTGGGAGAAGACGGGGCTCGAATCGGGTTCCCGGTTTGGGAGTTAGAGCCGGATTTCACTTTAGGCAAACTACTTCCTTAAGAAACTTGAATTCGAGGAGTTAACGCCCCAAAATCACCAAACGGCGTCGGTTTAGCACGAAACCAGGCACACACGACCGCCTAGGCACGAGAGACTTGTGAGAGAAGACGGTGCTTGAATTGGGTTCCCGGTTTGGGAGTTAGAGTCGGATTTCACTTTAGGCAAACTACTTCTTTAAGAAACTTCAATTCGAGGCGTTAACGCCTCAAAATCACCAAACGGCGTCGGTTTAGCACGAAACTTGGCACACACGACCGCCTAGGCACGAGAGACTTGTGAGAGAAGACGGGCTCGAATCGAGTTCCCGGTTTGGGAGTTAGAGCCGGATTTCACTTTAGGCAAACTACTTCATTAAGAAACTTGAATTCGAGGAGTTAACGCCCCAAAATCACCAAACGGCGTCGGTTTAGCACGAAACTTGGCACACACGACCGCCTAGGCACGAGAGACTTGTGGGAGAAGACGGGGCTCGAATCGGGTTCCCGGTTTGGGAGTTAGAGCCGGATTTCACTTTAGGCAAACTACTTCCTTAAGAAACTTGAATTCGAGGAGTTAACGCCCCAAAATCACCAAACGGCGTCGGTTTAGCACGAAACTTGGTACACACGACCGCCTAGGCACGAGAGACTTGTGGGAGAAGACGGGGCTCGAATCGGGTTCCCGGTTTGGGAGTTAGAGCCAGATTTCACTTTAGGCAAACTACTTCCTTAAGAAACTTGAATTCGAGGAGTTAACACCCCAAAATCACCAAACGGCGTCAGTTTAGCACGAAACTTGGCACACACGACCGCCTAGGCACGAGAGACTTGTGGGAGAAGACGGGGCTCGAATTGGGTTCCCGATTTGGGAGTTAGAGTCGGATTTCACTTTAGGCAAACTACTTCTTTAAGAAATTTCAATTCGAGCCGTTAACGCCCCAAAATCACCAAACGGCGTCGGTTTAGCACGAAACTTGGCACACACGACCGCCTAGGCACGAGAGACTTGTGGGAGAAGACGGGGCTCGAATCGGGTTCCCGGTTTGGGAGTTAGAGCCGGATTTCACTTTAGGCAAACTACTTCCTTAAGAAACTTGAATTCGAGGAGTTAACGCCCCAAAATCACCAAACGGCGTCGGTTTAGCACGAAACTTGGCACACACGACCGCCTAGGCACGAGAGACTTGTGGGAGAAGACGGGGCTCGAATCGGGTTCCCGGTTTGGGAGTTAGAGCTGGATTTCACTTTAGGCAAACTACTTCCTTAAGAAAGTTGAATTCGAGGAGTTAATGCCCCAAAATCACCAAACGGCGTCGGTTTAGCACGAAACTTTGCACACACGACCGCCTAGGCACGAGAGACTTGTGGGAGAAGACGGGGCTCGAATCGGGTTCCCGGTTTGGGAGTTTGAGCCGGATTTCACTTTAGGCAAACTACTTTTTTAAGAAACTTTAATTCGAGGCGTTAACGCCCCAAAATCACCAAACGGCGTCGGTTTAGCACGAAACTTGGCACACACGACCGCCTAGGCGTGAGAGACTTGTGGGAGAAGACGGGGCTCGAATCGGATTCCCGGTTTGGGAGTTAGAGCCGGATTTTTGTCCAGTCAAAATTATTTACTCAACAATCTTTCTAATTATATAGTAGTCAATTTTTTTTTTATATTTTTCTATAATTAAAATATTAACACCATTATATGGTTTTTAATTATGTTTATCTTGTTTTTTTCAGATATTTCCTGAGTAGCAGTTGGCTTCTTTTGGAATGCAGGCGTATCAAGATTATGACCAATTTTTGTTTTTGTAACCCACGAACGAATGAAGACGAAAACTTTTAGTTTTGATTTTGATTTATGTTATTTAAATTTGTGAGCAACATTATGTATGTATTATGGGATGTTATGTAGTGGCATAATTTTTATTGTTATGAATTTTTATTTATGTATTGTTATGAATGGAACAATATTATTAATTTTCATTATTTGTCAACTTTTGTTTATGTATGTATTTATATTATTCTGTAATTTTTGGATTTTTTTATAGTTATTTTTTATTTAATACAGGTTATTTTAATTTTTTTAATAATTTTTCAGCAGGGTTTTTTTTTTTTTTGTTTGTTTGTTTTTGAGACGGGATAAGAACCCGTCGCAAAAACCAAATATAGGCTTTTGCGACGGCACCAAATATAGTCGCAAAAGCTGTGCCATTTGAATGTAGAAGACACCTTTAGCGACGGTAACCTTTGCCGTCGCCAATACTTATATGATGTCAGAGTTTTAGCGACGGGATGGTTGCCGTCTCAAAACCTCACTTTTAGCGACGGTAAATACGTGCCGTCGCGAAAACTGATATTTTTCCCATTATTGGCGACGGGAAAAATGCCGTCGCAAAAAAGAGACCTTACCGTCGCAGAAACTAATGGCGACGGTACGTACCGTCGCTAAAGCTCTTTTGCAACCCCCTTTGTCGCGACCCCTCATTACCGTCGCAAAAGGCAACTTACCGTCGCAAAAGGCATTAGCGACGGGGTCCGGGAACATTTGCGACGGCTCGGTACCGTCGCAAAAAATGCCTTTTTTTTGTAGTGATCATGTCTCAAGATTTTTAAATGATTAAATGACAATGAGTATAGATGAACAAAATGTGTTTAGGATTGAGGATTTGACAAATAAATAAAATCTTCACTCCTCTTAGATTTTATTTTCAAGATTTTGAAAGTATGACAAGCTAAAAGGTGTAACTCTACTATGGGAGGTAAAATCCGAGCTGCTGGTCACACAAGCCTGAACAAGATTTGAGCAAAGCCATAGGGCCGAGCTAGGATGGAGTAGAACAGCATGATCGAGCTAGTACATTTTGAAAAATGAGTAGGACCATAAGTTAGCTCCAAACACCAAACTGACAATGGACTTGGATTATATAATCCGAATAGTTAGACTAGGTCAGTACATGTTCCATTGAATGTGGACTTATCCACTCCTAAAAATCCGCAAATGTAGAACATGATCACATATAAATACAACAATGAGGAGAAATAGTAGGGAATTCTCCACCGTCAAAAATGGTCACATTCAAAGCCTATATAAGCACACTGGATCATTCCATAAAGGTACATAATAATTTACACTGTCAATCACATACTGACTTAGGCATTGGAGAATCCCCAATGACAACCAACCGAGGTTCTTCTTTTGAGTGTTTCCAGGTAAACCACCCTTCGAGTTTGATCCAATCCGATGTTGTTGCAAATATGATGAGTATTTCCCTACACAGCTACGCACTATACGACTAGCCTAATTATTATTTGATTCAAAATTTAAGGATTAACTACAACAATTAAAAGGTTAAGAAATAAAAAAAGATCAGATGTAAAGCATAGAGACGTAACGTATAATTTACCAGTGAATATTATTTTTGTTCCTTTTCTGAATTAATCGTACTGCTGCAGTCCTATAGCCAATTGTGACAATTCCACTGCGTTTATATAATTTTCCATTTTCTTTTTGTGGCTTAATGAGCATGTCAATTGCATAGCTTGAAATATCAGAACAAAGCTACTTATATAAAATAGGGTTGGGTTTTCCTTCCATTTAGATCTAGATTGGAGAGTACTGATCAAGTTTGTAAGGTTAGGACGGCTCTTATTTTGATAATTTAAACCTTTCGTTTTATAAGATTTTTTATGCATATCATCTACAAAAAAATTAAACTAATCTAATAATCATAATTAATTCAATTTGATGTGTCCTAAAAAAAATAAATGGTCTATTTTAGAAAACATACTTTGTCGTTCATGATTTTTTTTTAATAGATAAATGCTATAAATTGAATAAGTTACGATTATCGAATCAATTTAATTTTTTTGTATGAATGATATATATTAAAGATTTTGCAAAATGAATAGTTCAGATTATCAAAACAGGGCCTGTGGCAGGTCCCAAGGGCCTAAACAATATCCTCTAGTCCAAATTTGGTCTAGAGAAAAGCCATATAACTTTCCTGTAATTTGTAAACTAAAGTATACTATCAAGTATTCTATCTAAGTTAATGGCAAGTATAAGACACATGTAAGGTGATAATGTACTTACTTCTAAATGTAAGGGGTGAAAAAAATTAAAATATAGGGTTGAAGTGCATTTTAACTCTCAAAAATAATGAAATGTGTGTTTGCACAACAAAATTATTTATGTATGAGAATATTTTAGTTTTTTTTCATTTAAGCTATTAATAGGCTCAATAGTACATTTTAATTCACAAATCATAAAAGAATTATATGTTTATTTTATATAGGTCAAATCACAATAGTATAAAGTTAAATTTACCCTCTTATTAAAAAAAAAAAAAAAAAAAAAGAGTCAAATTTATCCATTTTAAACGCTAAGAAATGAAATAAAGATATCAATATCAGCTATAAAATGAAAAAGTAAAAGAGAAAAAAACATAAATACAATATTTTTTGTTATTTTGTTTTTAAAGTATTTTTAATCATTTGATTATATTCAATGGCTGAATAAAAGTGTGCAATAAAATCGCCAATCTATTAAGAAGTACCAATCCAAATTAACCGTGTGATTTAAAAAGGTAAGCAGGTAGGGTATAGGGTCAAAAAATTACTATAAAAAAAAATCAATTATTCTTTTTATTTATTTATTTTTTAAAGTTTTTTTTGATAAAAAGTAAAAAAATTATTTAAAAATCTAAAAAAAAAATGAAAAATTAACCCCCCCCCCCCCAAAAAAAAAGGAAAAAAAAAGGAAAAGCAGATGAATTAATAATACTCACTTCTCGTTCCTAACATTTGCCCATTGTGGGTTTGGCATGTTCAGATCACTCTCCTCTCCTCTCCTCTCCTCTGTTTTATTCTCAGCCTTTGTAGCTCGATATAGAAAATTTCAGTTTGTTGGGAGTTCTTAGTACACACTTTGATTCTGTATTTATAGTATGATGGTGATGAGAATAATCCAAATGCTACTGCTATATCTATGAACTCGTGCTGATACCCGAATGAGGATCCTCTCCTTGCAGCCTCTGTCCTTGCGCCCGTCCTTATAGGCCTTCGGCTCTACTTTTAGGCCCAATTTTGATAATCCAAACCGTTCATATTTTATGATTTATTCAGTATATCATACCTGTAAAAAATCAAGTTGATCAGATATCAGAAAGCATGTGTTCGAAAAATTGAACTAAAAACTATTTTTTAAATAATTTAATAAACAGTTTTCCGAACACATGATTTCTGATATCCAATCAACTTGCTTTTTTACAGGTATGATATACTGAATAAATCATAAAATATGAACAGTTCAAATTATCAAAATTGGGTTTAAAAATAGACCCGAAGGCCTGCAAGAACGGACGCAAGGACGGAGCTGCTAGGAGAGACTCTTGACTCGCTGATACCCACTACTATGAATGCTCAAGCAACATGGTTGGAATCTTTTTTCTTTGGGTATATTTTTTATTTGGATAAATTACATTGACCCCCTTGAGGTTTGGTGAAACTGCAAAAACCTCTCTTAAAATTTCTAAAATGACTTAAACTTTTCTTAAGGTTTAATTTTTAATTACACTAACCTCCTCTGAGGTTTAATGAATTTGCTAAAATGATAGAAACCCCCTTGAGGTTTGATTTTTAATTATACTAACTTCTTCTGAGATTTAATGAAATGACAAAAACCCCTCTTGAGGTTTAATTTTTTTATTACAGATTTTCTTTTTGTTACTTTATGGTAAAATGAATAACAAAAAATGTTGACATCATCAAATAAGTTAATTATATTTTTAATTTTACCATTTAAAATCGTGCCCAATTACAAAGAAATAAAAAGTATATATAATTTCTATTCTGGTTTTGGATAAAGAAGGCGTGCATAATTAAAAAATAACTACAAGCATAACAAAGAAAAAAAAAAGAATTGTATTTTTACATTTTTTATTTTTGTAATTGGACACAATTTTAAAGGTAAAATTAAAAATATAATTAAATTATTTAATGGTGTCAATATTTCCTTTTTCTTTTTTCCGATTCTAGGGAGTTTTTGATAAAGGATGTACACACAATTTAATGATGTCAAAATTTTGTTTTTCTTTTTTATGATTCTAGGGAGTTTTTGATAAAGGAGGTACACACAATCAACTATAATATATATTTTATTTATTTGTAATTGGACACAGTTTTAAAAGGTAAATTAAAAATATAATCAAATTATTTAACGATGTTGGTATTTTCTGTTATTTTTTTACGATAAAGTAACATAAGGGAGAATCTATAATAAAAAGCTAAACTGCAATAGAGGTTTTTGTCATTTTAAAAACCATAGGGAAGGTTTATGCAATTTCATTAAATCTCAGGAGAAATTAGTATAATTGAAAATTAAACTTCAATGGAGGTTTTTGTCATTTCAAGGGAGGTTTATGTTATTTTAGAAACCTCAAGGGAGATTTCTACAATTTCATTAAACTTCAAGAAAGGTATGTGTAATTTACCATTTTTGTTTTTTTTGTTTTTTTTGTTTGGATTAGGGGAGCATAACTCTTATCGAGGACTACTAAGAAAAAGAAATATGTTTGAAATTCACAATTTTTTGTTTTACAATTTAACTTATAATTATCTAGTATGATAGATGTCGACTCTTGACTTTTGTAGTTAATGATATAAGACTCAACTCCCTTGTTACATAATTGTAACTGAATCTGTGAGTCTAAAAGTGTGGGTCTCTCTTGTAATTTTATTAAAAAAAATTATGTATGTTTAGTTTGAATTTTTTGGATTAAATTTTTTGAAAACTGAGCTTTTTGTTTTTCGTTTTTTTTAGTGAATATTTTTAAAATTTTAAGCATTTTTTTTACTTTTTTAGATATATCTTACTTAGATGTATCTAAAAAGTAAAAAATTTGTGAAAAAATATTTTAAAAAATTAATAAATACATTAAAATATGAAAAAAAACTAAATTCTAGTAATTTTTTTTGTATTTTTGATATTTAGTGAATTTTTAAAAGATTTTTTTCACAACAGTTATACTTTTTATGTGTATTTATGTTAGGTGTGTCTAAAAATTGAAAAATTGCTTAAAATATTAAAAAAATTTAGTAAAAAAAAAATCGGAAAATAAGAAAGTAGAATTTTCTGAAAAGTTTTTTTTGAAAAACCAAAAACAAGCAAAGTGATTGAGATTTGGAGTAATTATTTATAAAATTTGAGTACCTTTCTATTAATTATATTTAGGATTGCAAACGAGCCGAGCCAAATTTTGCTAAGCTCAAGCTCGGCTCGTTTGCTGATTGAGAGCTCAGCTCGTTTTCGTATCGAACTCGTTTATTGAGTTTGATCTCGGCTCGATAACTAACTAGGTTTGAGTTCAGTTTAATTAAACCGGAGTTTAGTTTGGCTTAGCTTGATAAGAATTTTTTTTATTATTTATATTATTTAATACACAAATAATGTATTTGTACTATTTTATATATATTTATATATTATTTAATATATAAATAAAGGGAAGTTTTCCATTTAATTTTTGTAATAACGTTTACTTTTTGATAATAATTTTCTAAATAATCAAAGAAATTAATTTCAGTATTGATTCCTGTCATAAATTTATACCATTTATTGATAATTTTAAATTGTTGTTTTGTATCATAAGTATTCTTATATGTGTGTCTTTTTGACTTATTTGCCATAGATTTGAATTTAGCATGAAGTTTGTTAAGGTCTGGAGTAAAAGGTTTACTTAAAGTTAACAATTGTGGGTTGATAGGAGGAACAACTTGAAAATCAGTTTGAGTAGGTGATTCTTGAGATATAGTATCTTCTTCTTGAAGATGTGTGTGAGTAGAGTAAACTGGTTTACTAATTTGAGAAGTAGAGGAATTATCAATTCCTTTTAATTTACTAAGTGTATGTTGGGTATGTGAAGAAGGTTCACAAATGTGTAGTTTTCTATCTCTTCTAGTAAACAAAGGGGTATTGAAGATTTCTTCTTCATCAGTTTCAGTTGGTAAACTAGAGGTACTATGACAAGAGGATTGACTATAGGGTCTATTAAATCTAATATGAACAGAACCATCATTAAATTATTGAATATTTTGAATATCATGACTGGTAGAAGATTGTTGATTTTGGGAGTAATTTTCATTTACTGTAACCCAATTATCAGGAAGATTAATATATTTCTAGCAAATCATTTTTGGAACAGAAATATTAGTTTCAGTAGTGCTACCTTGAATTAATAAGGTTTTATCTTTGGGACTTTTAGTTAAAGCTTGAATGTTCAAATTAGTTTTAATACACATGTAATAAATTCGATAGATTAAAGCAATGTTATGAGTACTTTCTAACATATGAGTATATTTACCAGATAATTGAATATTTAGTGTTAAAGTTTTTAATATATGGGGATCCCGTAAACTTAAAGTAAAATCTGGAAAACAATTAAAATATACTGGACCTTTATGCAGGCCAGATTCCATCATTCCCATAACACTAGCATGGTAATTAATAAAACGAGCATCACGTAAACATAAAAGGACAGAAGTATTTGTACCTTGTTGGGTTAATGGGTTGATTCCCACTTAGATTAATCCTAAATGGATAAAATTATGACCAGCTTTGAGATGTTTTCTGATTGACTCTTTAGACAATAATTGACAAGTTTTCCTAATTTTTGTTAAAGCATAACTTGTTCAACAGTTTTGACTTGTAAATCAACATTAAAGGTGGATTGTAAAAAACTAGTTTTGTAAATTTCTTTAGTTTTGACTTTAGGAATATTCTAACTTGAATCAATTTTAACATCTTGATATTCATACTCTTCTTCATTAATTAGTACATCCGTACTAGGGATATGAGCTAGAGTTGTAGATCTAGAGCTAATTGAAGAGTTACTTCTGAATAATCGACTAATTTTAATTCTATAAAATTAAATCCAATTTTTCGAAATTCATTTATAACTTATCATGTTTTCACATACTGTGTGTTCACTCATACCCTTTCCGGGAACCTCTATATCTTTCGACTGCCTAAACCTAAGGACTTACACTGGATTGGGACAAAAGGTGGGTGGCTACTGACGAAGTGGAATACAAAGATAAGTTGAGCAAGAATGAGGAGACTAGAATTTAATTAAATATATATTATTTAATATATAAATAATATATTTATTATATGATTTAAATAAAAGATAAATGAGCCGAGCTTATTCGAGTTTGATTTCAGCTCGTTTACTAAATGAGTTGAATTGATCCGAACTTGTAACAAGCTGAACCGATCCAAGCCCTTAACGAGTTGAGCTGAGCTAGCTCGTGAACTGTTCAGTTCATTTGTAGCCCTAGTTTATTTTTTTATTGCGACGTTCTCTAGTTGAAATTCCCAATTTGATTTTTTCACTCATTATTTTATCTTTTTGTCACTCTATCTATTTATTTATTTATATTTATATTTTGCACAAGGGGGTTGATGAATGGAACTGAAGTAAGGGAAAAGAGTTGGAGGTGGAGGAAAGTTGAAAATGACAGTAGTGGCAAGGGGGTGCTGAGATGTATGAAGGGGTTGGGGTGGTTGACTAAGGTTAGGAGATGTGTGAGGGTTGGGAACTAAGGCTTTGAGGGTTGCCGATTAAGGGTAGGAGGTGTGTAAGGGTTGGGAACAGAGATGCTTAGAGTGGTTGGAGGTAGAGGTAGAGGTAGAGGTGGAGTTGTGCTAGTCAAGTGGGTGCAATAGTTAGGGATTGAAATATTTGGAAGTGTAAAGAGAAGGTAGGAGGTTAGAGATGAGAATTTTTTTTTTAGAATTAGTTAGGTTATAAGTATATGATTTGATATTATTCTTTTTGTTCATTTATCATATTCATATTTCATTTCAAGCTTGTACTTCATATTAATAAGGGTTATTTATATGGAGACTTCCTAAATTATTGAAAAGTATTACTTTGTCTCTGAACTATAAAAACGTATAAATAAACCTCTTAAACTATTGAGAAGTGAACTGTTCGGTTCATTTGCAGCCCTAGTTTATTTTTTTATTGCGACGTTCTCTAGTTGAAATTCCCAATTTGATTTTTTCACTCATTATTTTATATTTTTTGTCACTCTATCTATTTATTTATTTATATTTATATTTTGCACAAGGGGGTTAATGGATGGAATTGAAGTAAGGGAAAAGAGTTGGAGGTGGAAGAAAGTTGAGAAGGGCGGTAGTGACAAGGGGTGCTGAGATGTATGAAGGGGTTGGGGTGGTTGACTAAGGTTAGGAGATGTGTGAGGGTTGGGAACTAAGGTGTTGAGGGTTGCCGATTAAGGGTAGGAGGTGTTTAAGGGTCGGGAACAAAGATGCTTAGAGTGGTTGGAGGTAGAGGTAGAGGTAGAGGTGGAGTTGTGCTACTCAAGTGGGTGCAATAGTTAGGGATTGAAATATTTGGAAGTGTAAAGAGAAGGTAGGAGGTTAGAGATGAGAATTTTTTTTTAAAGAATTATTTAGGTTATAAGTATATGATTTGATATTATTCTTTTTGTTCATTCATCATATTCATATTTCATTTCAAGCTTGTACTTCAAATTAATAAGGGTTATTTATATGGAGACTTCCTAAATTATTGAAAAGTATTAATTTGTCTCTGAACTATAAAAATGTATAAATGAACCTCTTAAACTATTGAGAAATATTGCTTTTCACTCTAAACTATGAAAGCATATAAATAAGCCCCTAAGTTATTGACGTGTTTTGTTTTGACTCCTTCCATTAAGGAGTCTAATTGATACCTTCTTATAATTTATGGAGTTAATTTGTATGTCTTTATAATTTAAAGAATCAATATAATATTTCTTAATAATTTAAAGAGTTTTCATATAAATAAAAATAACCATAGTGGCGCACCTAAAAATAGTGCAAAGGGGACAATGCTAAATTATTTAAATTTTCAAGGAATTGGAGTAAAATAATATATGTTTTTTTTAAATACTTGCAATGAGTTTTTTTTTTAAAAATATTCTAAAAAAAATAATTTAGAGAATTGACTCACTTTTCAAACTATTTGAAAAACTAACTTGCTTTTTGAAATCACATTTTGAAAATGTAATTTTAAATTGAAATTGTATTTTCAACATGTAATTTTAATTTGAAATCGCACGTTAAAAACGCAATTTCATGATGACATGGATTTCACTAAGATATATTACATTTTTAATTTAAAATTGCATTTTTAAAATGTGATTTCAAAAAGTAAGTTAATTTTTCAAATAATTTGAAAAGTAGATTAATTCTTTACATTGTTTTTTTTTAGAATATTAATATTAAAAAAAAAAAAATCTCTACTTACAATTGCATGAGAACAATGAGATTTTCTTAAAAATTTGGTGGGCCTAGCCCTGGGGGAAAGGGATGGGTCATATCCATTGTGAGTCTTCAAAATATGTATCTTGTTTTATTTTAAGTCCTAATATTTTAATTGTATTAATTTGGTTCCATATTTATTTAAATAATTCTCAGTATCGTAGGTGAATTGACAAAAATGTCACTTTTGTTATCAATTATGGATAAAAAGTTGAAGTAGGGAAAGGGAAAGTGATATGAAAAATGTAAATAAAATATATTTATATTTTATTTAATGGGTAAATTACACTGATGTTTCTGAGATTTATGTTTATTACAATCCCTTCTCATATTTGGGAAATTACACTGACCTCCCTTGTCAGTATAATTATTTGATGGTGTTAACTTTTAAGTTAAAATGACATATTTACTGTTAACCTTTGCATATACTTTAAAGGATAAATTACATTGACACCCCCTGAGGTTTCAATTTAATACGGATCCCCCCTGACATTTAAAAAAAAATTTAATTTAATAAAAATAAATATGAAGAAATATATTTAATTTGTAAAAAATTATTTCTAACCACTCGAAAGATAAAAAATTATATAAAAATGATAATTATTTTTATTTCTTAACCAAATTAACTTTTAATTTTTAAAAAAAATTTCTAAAAATCAAACCATACATAGCCTAAAAATATTTTGATAAGTCATTTCTTACGTTGGTAACTTATTTAATTATTTATTAATTTTATGACATTTTCACCATCTGAGGTTTGTTTGGTAACCATTTCATTTTTAGTTTTCAATTTATATTTACAAAAATTTAAAAAACTGTCATAAAAACTTATTTGATAATTTTTTTGGTTTATAAATTATTGTCTCAGTTTGTAAATTTGAGGAAAAAACATAAATTCAAAAAATAAGTTTACATTGATTTTTAAACAGAAATTTAAAAATTTAACTAACAAATTTTTTTTTTCAATTATTTTTTTTCCAATTAATTTTTTTTTTCAATGATTTTTTTTTTCAACTAATACTAACCGGGGGGGGGGGGGGGCAATTGGTAATGCTACTTTAAACCTTGGGGAGGGGATTGTAATTTCTAAAATGTGTGGGGTGCCAATGTAATTTACCCAGTGAGGGCAAAATTAGTATTTAAAAAATTAAATTGCTGACATCAGAAAATCTGTTAGTTGGCTTAATAGTCAACTAACTGAGGGAGTAATCTATAATGAAACTTTAAACCTCAGGGAGGGGGATGCAATTTTCAAAAGGTGAGGGGGGAACTGTAATAAACATAAACCTCAGGGGGTGTCAGTGTAATTTTGTAACACCCTCAAAATAATACAACTAATCCATTCCATGAGATTCAAGAATATAATAAAAATGGTATGCTTTCATTCATCAGAGTTCGTATTACAAAAGGATTGCATGCGTTACATTCATAAACGTTCATCCTGAATCTATAGAATGTAATACAAGTTAATAACAACAATATAAATGCCCTATGGGTGTACATCTTTCTAAGTTATCATTTGGTTACAACAAAAGAGAGTCATGAGCTCTATAGATGTAAAGCTCTCGGCTTGAATAAACATTTAAATACAAAAAAATGATACAAAACGAAGCCTTCAGCTCTTGAGTACTCCCAAGCTATGTCCTTGGAGGAAGCATATTACCAGCACCTGAAAATGGTTTCCCAAGTAAGGTGAGCCAAAGCCTAGTAGAGATATACTAACATAATATATGAGGTTTAACTAAGATATAAGTGCCAGATAAACGTTCAATATTCATGACCAACTCACATTCTTCCCATGACCATTCAATGCGATTATTCACATCTCAATCCATTTCTATTTATTCATTTCAAGTCTTATGACAAATATATAAATATATAATTTTCCAAATAACCCAACTGAGACTACAACTCAGTGGTTTTCAATCAACATAACTATCATACAAGCACTTCAACCTTGCCATTTTACGAAAATTTCGTACGTGGGATCGGCACCCATGTATGCATAACATTTTGGGACTTTCACCTTGGACACTTCAGCTAACTTAATTTCCAATGAAGTCTATCCCCTATCTCCTCCCAAACAATGGGGTACATCCCATTTCTTCTCCCAAAACATTTTACATATACAATGTATTTAAAAATATCGTCATATACAATGACTATCCATAACACATATTCAATGTCTTAATTATATAGTCATATTCAATGATACAACTTAAATGATTAGTTTCAATCCATCTAATCGTCATGCAATTTCTACAACAATCAGTTTCAATCCACCTAATCAATTTCTACAACAATCAATTTCAATGTCTTAATCATATTGTCATATTTAATGACACAACCTAAATTATTAGTTTCAATCCACCTAATTCTCATGCAATTTCGTCTGCGGGATCGGCACCCATGTATGCATAAGATTTCGAGACTTTCACCTTGGACACTTCGGCCAACTTAATTTCCAATGAAGTCTATCCCTTATCTCCTCCCAAACAATGGGGTACATCCCCTTTCTTCTCCCAAAACATTTTACATATACAATGTATTTAAAAATATCGTCATATACAATGACTATCCATAACACATATTCAATGTCTTAATCATATCGTCATATTCAATGACACAACTTAAATGATTAGTTTCAATCCACCTAATCTTCATGCAATTTCTACAACAATCATGGCTATTCTCCACCGATAGCTTAACACAGATATTTCTAAACATATATACAATTTTTATAACAGATAATTCTTCAAATTCCCATGGATGTGTGATTAAACAAATTGAACTACACCATTATTCATACATCCTCCCAATTTCTCATTTCACATACCAATTTCATCATTTATACAAAATAATTATTTAACACATATTAGGGCATATTTCCCCTTTTCTCAAATATCAACCCAAAGGCTAAAATCTACCATTTTAACATAAGATATCCTCATATTCAAACCCCCATATTCATCTATGAAGCACGACATAGAAACCCCTATTTCCAATTTAAAACCAAATCCTAGGTTTACCCAAAAACTCCAAGATTTTCCACCATTTATACATAATAACGAATAACTAGGTTAAAATTCATACCAAAGTATAGAATATCCCTACCTCAAAGAGAGAAGACGAGCCAAGCAAGAATGGAACTTCAAAAATGACGAAACCAACTTCCAATCGGATGAAAATGGAGATCTTGAGAAGCTCCACCTTTTTATCAAAGGGAGTAGGGTGAGGAGATCAGAGGATCCAGGCCAAAATGTAGAGAGAGAGGATATGTTAGAGAGAGAACCTCAACCTTTAGGGTTTTGGAGAGTTTTAGAGAGAGAAAGATATGAAAAAGTGATATAAAATGTCACTTTTACGATCTGATATACGCGTAGTCTACTCGAGCGGAGAGTTTGACGTTCAAGCGTCAGATACAAAGTTTTGTTCCGCTCGAGCCCAACATATACCCGCTCGAGCGTAGAATACACACTTCTAGAAATTTTGTAGACAACAGACAAACCGTTCGAGTGCAAGAAATACCGCTCAAGCGTGAAAAACACTTTCCCAGTATTTTTGCAAACGCGCAAAGTATTGAATGTTTGCAAACCCCGCTCGAGCGCAAGAAAGACCGCTCGAACGAGAGACCAAAATTCTGGGCAATAACATTCTAGACCAACTAGTACCCAACCTGTTCCAAACACGCCTAAGATATTCCAAAACTCAGATTCAAAGAGAAAAAGGAGGAAAAGACCAAAGTAACGATATTAAACCACAAGACCTAAGTCTGGAATACAACAAAGGTCGGATCAAAACTAGAATCGTTATAAATTTACCCTTATTTAATTTTACACATATTTTTTCTTTTCTTTTTTTTCTTTTTTTTAAATTTATGAACCAAATACAACTTTAATGAGAATTAATAGATTATGGATCAAATTGACACATTGAAATGAACAAGAATAAATCTATACGTATCAATTGGTATATCAAGTGATATACTAACAAATGATGTGGCACAATTTTATTAGTTTTGAGTCTTTGTAATTTGTATAATGGGTGGGATCTATAGTTTTGAAATTGTAATGCTATAACATGTGTTGGTACACTAATTGGCATACCAATTAGTGTGTATAGCACCACTGATTGAACAATGCTATATATCTCTCATTTCTTACCAATTTCTTTTTACTCCTAGACACAAAATAATGTGACTCACATTCATAAATGCATATAAGACCTACTAACTTGTGTCTTGGGACCAAAAAATAGATTAAGAAATGAGATTATATGTAACATTTTTTATTTGAAATATCAGGAATCAAAATGACACAAAACGTACTATTTGTGTATTTAACCCAAAAATTAAAGACAATTGATACAATTATACTTACATGAACTAAATTGACACAAAATGTAAATTACAACAATAACTAATATAATTTGGAGTATAACAAATATCATTAGACAATAGATAGGTAACCTTTGTTGTTGCCCCTTCAAGTTATGATCCATAAGTATGTGTGACACATTTAACAATATTTGGTAAGCCAATTCAGTAATTGAGTCACGCAATACCTTACAAAGATAAAGCACCATAAGATTAAAAGAGACGATCCAAACATTGGAATAAGAATTAGTAAAAGTAAAATTTAAGTGAGAGCTCCTGAATAGAGACTGATATGACCACAAATTGTGCAATAACTTGTATATTGAGTCCGAGATATTATCAAAGTTGCTAATGCCAGGGCATAAAGGAGTACAAGGATGATGAAGGCTAACATAATTATGTAGTGGGCTTCGAATGGAGAACAATTCTTATTCTGGTACTGTAGACACCCCATTTTTGATTGACCTTAAGACTCAGACGTCACCGGTTGAGCACTCGGTGATGTTGCATGTCGTGCTCGTTCAGAAGTCTCAGAGTCGCGGCTGTGCGCCCTGCCTCCGGACTTCCGAACCCTCTTCTGTGCCTTGTCTCGGTTTGCGAACCAGACTCGGTTTTCTCTGTTTTCTTTCCTGAGGGAAAGGAGTAGTCCCGTAGACTATCTCTTGGTGGCCGTGAGCTACTTTTTGTGGCCGTAGGCCATTTTGCCCATTTCGGAGCCCGGTTCCCGATTTTCGGAGCCGTCAGGCCGTGTGCCTCGGTTCGGGACCGCCCAACCATCTCCGATTTCTCCGGTTTTTGGCGAGTGCCTCTGTTTTATCATTACGAGGAACACTGGGGCCTCTGATGCCCACTTCGTGGTCGAACGCCACTTTCGGTGCTTACAGCCGGTTTTCGGGACCCCGAACCGCGCGGTTTAGGCCCCGAGCATTCATTTTGCATCAGTTTTCTCTGGTTTTCGGCGGGGACCTCTGTTTTATCATTCCGAGGAACACTGGGGCCTCTGGTACCCACTTCATGGCCGTACGCCACTTTCGGTGCCTGCAGCCCATTTTCGGGACCCCGAGCTGCCCGGTTTTGGCCCCGAGCATTCATTTTGCATTAGTTTTTGTTCAAATATGGCAGGTACCTCTGTTTCAATACCAGGAAGATCACTGGGGGGTGGGAGGCCAGCAATTATCCCAGATAACCAGTTTCGCTCCTCCGGCGCCCGTTTTGCTCACTTCCGGGCCAATGTTGAACACCCTGGGGATATTTTCTTCCAACCAAAGCTACATATTTGTGATCAGGGGACATGGGAGGACCCTAAAAGTGCATGGTCGGTCAGCAATTGTGAGTTTCATTTTTGAGCCTCTCCTTCAAATCCAATGTTGTGACTCCTGCTTCAGTGTTGCCAATTTTCAACCTTGGATCCTTGTTCTACACATATGGGAGGACCCTAAAAGTGCATGGTCGGCCAGCAATTGTTAATTTCATTTTTGAGCCTCTCCTTCAAGTTCTATGTTGTGACTCCTGCTTCAGAGTTGCCAGATTCCAACCTTGGGGCCTTATTCTACACACTTGGAAGGACCCTAACACATGGTGGTCGGCCAGAAATTTTTGAGTTCATTTTTGGACCATGGCCGGCCGACCAGGGTGAGTGGCTGGCCGACCAGGTGGGGTGGCCGGCCGGCCACCTTCCAAAAATCTAACTGGCCGGCCAGCTTTCTGCTTTCCAGCCCTTTACAGCTGTCCGGATATTTTTTTCAAAATATCTCCCCCTCCGGGGGATATTTTGGGAGGGAAATCTTGCCTCCATTTCCCTCTCCTTTTACACCCTTTCTTGCCTATTTAAAGGGCTGCCCTCCTCCTTTGCTAGGGTTACAAAAATTGGCCTCAAGAACCTCTCTTCAAAAACCTCCATTTCCTATCTCCAAAACTCAAAAAACCTTCAAGCATCTAGGCCAATCCTTCATCAACCCTAAGCACCACCATCAACAACTCCATTTCAGCAGCAAGGGAGTGATTTTCAGAGGCCAACAAGCAACAATTTCAAGTCAAGAAGCCACCAAAGTTGGATCTCCAAGGGTAAGCCTCTAAATCCCTTTTTCTAGCATTATTTTCTATCAATTCTTTACCCTATTTACCTTTTGTTTTGAGCTTTGACCCCTACTGGTTTTGTGCTTATTTTGAGCCCCTCTACAATATTGTAGAAGGGCTCAACCTCATTTGGTACCTCTATCATACACTTCTTTCAATATCACCCGTTATGCCAATTATTTGCATGCTTTGTTTGGCTTTTGAGTGATCTGATTTCGAGCTTGATATAAACTGTGAGTGGGCCTATTTTGAGCCTCTCTTCAACATTGAAGAAGGGCTCAACCATGTTTGGCCCCTCTATCATGCACTTCCTTTGTAATTCCTCCATTTTACCGTAAAATTGCATGCTATTTTTAGCCTATTTTTGATCTGAGTTGGAGCATTCAACATACTGATATTGTGCTTATTTTGAGCCCCTCTTCAACATTGAAGAAGGGCTCAACCATGTTTGGCCCCTCTATTATGCACTTGCTTTGAATTCTTGTTCTACTCCCATTTTGCATGCTTCTTTAAGCTTATCATGCTTCTGTTTTGAGCCTCCATCAGGCTTGAAAAGTGCCTTATTTTGATCCATTCTTTGTGTTTTGTTAAGGGTCTCAGGCCATTTGATGTTTGGTTTTGGTACTTCATGTTGTATCCATCTTATTTTCCGTAAAATTGCATGATTTTTTAGGCCATTCTAAATTCTGTTTTAGGTCTTCATCAGGCTTGTAAAGTGTCTTGTTTTGGTCTATTATTTGTGTTTTGTTAAGGGTCTTAGGCCATTTGATGTTTGCTTATGATACCTCATGTTATATCCCTTATTGGTCCATATATTGCATGCGATTTTGAGCCTATCTACATACTGATTTTGGAGTTGTCATTCACTGTAAATATGCATATTTTGGGCTCCTCTTAAATATTGTAGAAGGAAATTTTGTGGTTTGAATTTTCTATATACTACTTGCTTAATAAATCTCCTCTTTTCCCCATTTTTTGCATGCCTTTGTTGCCATATCTATGCTCACAATTTGGCCATGTTTTGTACTGAAAAGATGCTATTTTTGGGGCTTCCTTGCTACTGTTTTTGCTTTCATGTGCCAATTTTGCATGTTTAGCATAGCCGTAGGCCATTTCGAGTACTTAAAATCACATTTCGGGATGATTTCATGCATTGATTGTCATTTCGTATCATTTCGGGGCTGTTTTCCCCTTTATTTAGCTGCTAAAATTTGGTTTGCATGCTTGCATATCGTTTTCCATGTCATTTCATGCCTTAGTGCATTGCCTCGGTTTGCGTGCCCGTGGGCACGCATTTTGAGGCGCTCCGTTTTCATTCAACGGCAGCCTATGTGAGTGTGGCTGAGGCTCTCTCATGTCGGTGTAAGCCCAATTTGCATTTTCATACCTTTATATCATTGCCTCGGTTTGCGTGCCTGTGGGCACGCATTTCGAGGCACTTCACTTTTATCCGACGGCCTCTTATGTGAGTGCGACTGAGGTCCTCTCATGTTAGTGTAAGCCCAATCTGCATTTTCCATGTCATTTGCATTGCGTATGCCACCGCCTCGGTTTGCGTGCCCGTGTGCACGCATTTCGAGGCACTTCAGTTTTATCCGATTTGCATTTCACATCACCGCCTCGGTTTGCGTGCCCGTGTGCACACATTTCGAGGCACTTCGGTTTTATCCGATTTGCATTTCACATCATCGCCTCGGTTTGCGTGCCCATGTGCACGCATTTCGAGGCACTTTGGTTTTATCCGGTTTGCATTTCATGCCATCGTCTCGGTTTGCGTGCCCGCGTGCACGCTTTTCGAGGCGTCTCATTTTCATCTCATTCGCATCAGCGTTGTGCATACTAGGCTGTATCTTAGTTGCATTTCATGCATATCATACATATTGCATCATGTTCGGGATAGGAGTTAGCCCGGGCACGGGAAACGAGGCACGTTTCGTACTCCGAGTGACGGAACGGATCTCAATTCCCAAGTCACCGACACTCCAGATCCCCCATGATGGAGTTAGGTTTTCATTGTAGCATTCATCTGCATTCATCCTATATTGAGTTGTGTAATTCGGCTCCTCGACCATCATGCATCGAGATGCGTGATTGGTGGCACGAGGATCGAGGCATGCATATATTTGTGAAATACATTGCTATGCCCTTTTCTTGCTCTCTGTTGCAGCAAAATGAAGAATCAGCTACTTTTCGGAGTCCGGCGCGCATTTCGAGAAACACTACAAACAGAGGCTAATTGGGGCATCCCAGTGGATTTCAGCGCCAAGGCAGTCCAGCATACACTATTCATCAGAAGCAAGGCAGCCCCTGGCTTGCACGCCAGTTTACTGCTTTCTTAGTTAATTGTTAATTAATTAGGAATTTGTACTTTATCTGTATATTTCGGACTGTATTATTCGGACTGTATATTTATTCGGACCCTCTGCGCGAGGGCAATGTTGTAATAAGGGTGTGTGAGTGTGATGTATGTCTTCCAACCCCCATTTCTTTCTCCCTTTTATTTACCTGCTTATGATGGTTAGATTAGGGCATATTTCAATTAGCATACAGTATGACAGCATGTTTGCATCATTCATCTGTTTTGCATGCACCGGGCTCGGCGCATCATACAAACTGCATTTGTATTTCAATTCCAAATTGAATACGTGTTAGTTGTAGCATTTCGTATGCCATATTTAGAATAGCCGAGCCTGCCATTAGTTTGCATTTTTGCATGTGTTGCATTAGGCATTCTGTATATTTTAGGATCATGCATGATTTCTAATCGGTTTTCGGTTTTGGCTTGGAGTACTCGGTAAGTTTTATGCTTTAGCATCCTTGCATGAGTGTGAGTGTTGCCATGAATAGCATGCTTACTATGAGGCTATGTGCTTATGTGATATAACTGCCTTGAATGCCTGTGGGTGGAGGTTGAGTTATCTGAATTGGGACAATTCATTGACTGTTTGTTTTAAGCCCACTAGATAGTGGCAAAACCATTGTTCTTCTAAGCCCACCTGAGGGTGGCAAAATCTGCACTTTCAGCCTACCTGCGGGTAGCAAACCATTTTTCAAACAAACAAACATGAAATGTTTTGTTCCAATTCAGACGGCCCAGTCTATACTTATTTGCTGCGAGCATCACATAGTAAACTAGGCTAATAACCGGAATAAGAACTCACAATGTTTTCAAAAACAGATATCATGGTTAGTAGAGGCCGGTCTTTGACCGGGCGAGCGGGGGTGCTCACGAAGTGACCTTCCCCAATCGTACCCAAGTTCCCGAGCCGAGGCAACTTTGGTGATGACGGACACGTGGCCTTTTGGCACCGAGTCAGGGTTTCCTAAATTTCCCATTTAAAAAATATTTAGGTGGCGACTCTGTTATCTGGCAAAGTAGTCCATGTTTGGCACTTCTTTCAAAAAATCAGTTTTCTCAAAACGATTTGCCGGATTTGGACTCTTTGGTTCGAGATTTGGAACCGCAACAAAAATCGAGTCCGAACTGTAGCGAGGTCCCTCGCGGGCTTGTTACAGGTACTCAAGGAGGTTAGTCAAAGCAGGGATGAGAAGGATTTTGCTCTCTTGTGCTATCATCACACACACACAAATCAATTTGGTGTAAAATTTAACATATATAGATACACAAATGTCTTAAATATATTTAAGGGAGAAAATGCAAGTCAATGAAAATGCAACCACCATTAACACTTCAATAAAATATGTAGTCAATAAATTTTTTTTTTCACTTCAATAACAAATGTAAAGTTGGTCAGAGGTGTTTGTGAAAACTTTGTTTTAATTTATGGTTATGGTTTGCTTAAAAAAAATGCTAAAAATAAGACTGAGGATCCTCCTCATTTCAACTCACTCAAAAAGTTGTTTTAATGATATTTTAAAACTTTTATATTTTTAAATTTTTATATAATTTGACAATTGTGAGTGAATTAAGTAATGTAAACATAAGAGTTTGTCATATGAGATTCCTGCCAAGAAATAAGATCTTTGCTCTACTCATACCTACAAGTTTTAAGTTGAGGATTTTGAAAGTATTAGAAGTTAAAAGGGGTATGAATACCATTTATTTATTTATTTTTTAAATCAATAATGTTTGATTTATCATATTGTGTTTGGTTCATAGATTTGGATATAAATTTAGGATGAAAAATGAAAAAAATAGGTGAAATGTGAATGAAATATTATTACATTTCATCAATACACGTTTTCTCTTTTTCTTTTCAAATCCCTTTCTAAATTCATGATTTTTTTTATTTTTTATTTTATTTTTTGATATGAGAAATGCCCGTAGGCTACAAAGAAGCATCAGCCAAAAGCAATTCCGAAAGTGCAACAGGAGGATTTATAACCTAGTTAAAAGGAAGAACACCATGAATATGAGCTCTTGCTACCCAGTGAGCTACTCCATTGGCTTCCCTAGGTATCAAAGCATAGGAAACATTTAAGGTAGAAGTCACAGCCTGAATATCATGCATGATTGCAGAACAGTCCCATAGAGGAACTAGCTCAGAAACACACAGTGCAATCACCTCTTGGTTGTCACTTTCCACTTGAATATTTGAAAGACCCAAAGCTCGGAGAAACATATGTGCCAAGCGAATAGCATGTGCTTCTCCTTGTTTAGTTGAAGAAGAGTAGACAATGGAGACCACTCTATCAACAAGTTTTCCTTAGCTATCTCTCAGAATCACAACCACTGCTGCTCTGCTCTCAAGAGCAGAGAAGCTGGTATCAGAGTTAATCTTCATAGAGCCAGGGAAGGGTTGGACCCATCTAGGATGAGAGCGACCAGGTAAACAATTTTGCTGTGAAGTTATTACTGAGTGGTGCTGAGCATGTTCAATTTCCTACCAAAACCCAGTCATTTCTACTTTTCCATATACACCAACCAACTGTGGCCGCTCTACTCACCACTTCCCTTCTATCAAGATCATTGGAACAAGTCTGCATTAAAGACATAGTCCACTGGAGAGCTGAAGCAATGGGTTCGTGCCCAATTCGAAACCCCAAATTACACCCAAACCAAACGGCTCTCACCCAGTTGCAATGGAAAAGAATGTGCTCAATGGACTCAACACTTTCTTGACACATAGGACAACTTTGAGAGGGAGCACACTTCTACCGAAACAAATTTTCTTTTTTTGCTAGTCTATTACAACAAACTCGCCACCAGAAATTTCGGATTTTCGGGGAGACCTTTGAAGACCAAATGAACTTCCAGAAGCTTTTAGGGGGGCTGTACAGAGGAGGATGCTAATGAGGTACTTGCTGCTTGAAGCTCCTTTCTAGCCACCTAATTTCTAATTTCCACTTTTGACTTCATAAATGCCTTTATTAGTATAGTGCCATATCAATGTGTCATCTTGACCCTCAGAGGAGATAGGAATGACGAAAATTTTCCTGGCGTTGGATTCGTCTTGAAGAGACGAAGAGTCTGTGTAGACACCCCATTTTTGACCGACCTTAAGACTCGGATGTCATTGACTGAGCGCTCGGTGATGGTGCATATTGTGCTTGTTCTGAGGTTATAGAGTCTCGACTGAGAGCCTTGCCTCCGGACTTTGAGACTCTTTTGTGCTTCGCCTTGGTTTACGAACCAGGTTCTATTTTCTTTTCCCGAAGGGAGGGAGAGGTATCGTAGACCATCTCTCAATGGCCGTAGGCTACGTTTCGTGGTCGTAGGCTGCTTTTCCTGTTTGGAGACTAGTTTTCGATTTTCGGAGCCGTCGGCCGTGTGCCTCGGTTCGGGACCGCTTAACTACCTCTGTTTGCTCCGGTTTTTGGCACACACCTTGTTTCCTCTCCTTAGAGGGACACTGTGGCCCGGGAGACCACCTTTGTGGTCATACGCCACCTCTGGTGCTTAATAGTCAGTTTTCGGGGTACCCGGCCGCGCGTTTTGACCCCCGAACCCTTGTTTTGCATCGGTGTGGGTTCATTTTTGGCATGGACCCTAGTTTCATTCTTAGGAAGGTGGTACGAGGGTGGGAGACCACCTTTCCTTCTTGGAGACCACCTTTCTCTTCGCCGCCAGTTTTTCTTGTCAAGTAGGTGGTCTCCCTCACTTTTGAGCCATATTTTCGGGTCTCCCATACCACCATTGTGTTGCATTCATTTGGGAGGCCACCAGTCTGGTATGGCCGACCACCTTTTCTTCTTGAACCTTTTGACCCCTTGATCTCCCTCACTTTTGGGCCATAATTTCTGGTCTCCCATACCACCATTGTGTTGCATTCACCTGGGAGGCCACCAATCTGGTATGGCCGACCACCTTTTCAACCTGACCCTTTTGACCCCTGGTCGGCTGACCAGGGCAAGTGGTCGGCCGACCACATTGGTCGGCCAGCCATCTCCTTTTGTGTCTCCCTGAGTGCAATACAGCTGTCCCAGCTGGGAGGCATTTGCCCCATCCTCCGAGATTTAACCCTTTTGTTTTGCCTTCTTAAGGAAGATTTGGTCCGTTTTTCATGGCTTCTAAGAGAAGCTTGACCTTTTGTCAAGCTTCTTGAGGAAGCTTGACTCCTTTGGTCTAGCTTCCTCAAGAAGCTTGACCCTTTTGGTTTAGCTTCTTTTAGAAGCTTGGTCCCTTTGCTTGAGGCTTCTCCAAGAAGCCTTGGACCTCTTCTCCTATAAGAGAGGTCCTCCTCTTCATTTTCAAGGGTTGAACATTTTTGTTAAGTCATTTGCATACACCTCTCCATATCTCTCTACTTCAAGCTCAAATACTCCATTATTCTTGGCCATTTACACTACACCTCTAAGCACAACACCTCCACTACCATCCTAAGTACCTCTGAGCTATTTTTCAGAGGTTGAGAGCTCACTTTCTTGGTCTAGAGCTTGCTGCATTGCTGTGCTACAAGGGTAAGTCACCATTTCCCTCTTTGTAGCTTTATTTTGCTTCATTCTTTAGCCTTATTTGCAAGTATTTTTGGACTTCATCATAAACTAAAAAAGGTCATATTTTGAACTCTTCTTCAAGTTTGATTAAGGTCATTTTTCTGTTGGGGGTCATCTACCCCCTTGCATGCTTCATTTCCTCATGTTTTGAGCTATGCATTAGAGCATTCGTGTTGGCCTTGGTTTGGCCTTTTAGCCACTGAAATCCAGTAGATTTTCAGTAGCTAACATGTGTCTTTGAGCTTCAAAATCAGAGAGGGGTGAACCTCTCACCCCTTGTTCTCTTTACTAGCTTTGTTGGCCTTACAAAGGAGCCCCTATTTGCATGTTTCAAAGCCATGCTCCAGGCCATTTTTGATGAGTTTTGTGACCTGCATGAACTCTATCCGGATCCCTTTTTGCCATATTAAGTGTCTATTATGCATGTGTAGAGTAATCTTCTTCAAGGCCTTTCAAAGGGGCTTCCACTTGCATGCTTCCTAGACTAATTTCAGGACCTTTTTGGTGGGTTTTAGGACCCTCATAACCTCTGTCTAGAGGTTGTTTTACCATTTTGTGTGTCTGTCATATATGTGTAGAACAACCCCTTGCATGGCCCTCCAAAGGAGCCTATCATTCTTGCATGCATTGACTAAGTTTCAGTGGGTTTTTGGGCATATTTTGGCATGGCATACTTCTGTTTTTGGCTGGTTTGGTGAGCTCTCATGTGCTTCATATAGTTGTAGTGCAAATCATGGTTCACTAGCTTATTTTGCATGCTTTGTTGACCCTTGATTTTAGCACTTTTTGGCCTTACCTTAAACTGATTTTGTGCATATTTTGGACTGCCCTAGCTCTATTTTTGGGTCTCATGGTCCAATGATGCTTGTTTTGCATGCTTGTAGTTCAATACACTTGCCTAGCTTTGAGATTTGAGGTCTATTGCATGCATATACTGAGATGTTTTCATGCTTTGGGGTCATTTTGCATCATATTTCAGAGCCTATGTGAATGCCATATCCTCATGTTTTCTCCTCTTTAAGTGTGCTTGAGAGTTGTGCATGAATGCCTTGTTTTCGGACCATTGAATGAACTTAATTTCCATGCACTTTGAACCACCATTTTGGGCCATTTTCCCACTGTTTCAGACCTGCCTAGGGTCTGTTTGGGGTTGGTTTTTCCATTCGTGCGTTGCTTTGTGTACCTCTAGTGTAACGCACTTCACTAGTTTCGGTATTCGGGCCATCTAGCATGCATTGGGTAACATATTTGCATGATTCGGGACCATTGTACATCATGTTTCAGAGCTGGAAAATGTATGCTTGTATGCCATATTTCATCCTTTGCCATGCTTAGTTAGAGTTGCATGTTGTGCCTTAGGATCGGTCCATTGCATTCGTGCATGCTTGTATGTATTTTGGTTGTCTCATTTTCATCATATGGCCACTGATGTGAGTGTGGCCGAGGTCCACTTATATTGGTGTAAGTCCATCTTGCATTTGTATATGCCATTTAGTTCATGTGCGCATGATAGTCTTCGTAAGTGCATTGTGTATGCCATGTTATGTCACGTGCATTGTGTATGCCATTTTAGCCCATAGCATTGCGTATGCTAGGTTGCATGTTAGTCGCATTGTGTATGCCATGTCATTGCTTTGTGTTTGGAGTAGGGTTTAGTTCGAACACGGGAAACGAGGGACGTTTTGTACTCCAAGTGGCGAAACGTGCCTCGATTCTCGGTCGCCGACACTCTTGACTGTCCATGATAGAGTTGTTGGCTTTACTTGCTTATATGTGCATTCATTTCACATCGAGTCGTGCAATTCGACTTCTCGGCCATCATGCATCGAGATGCGTGATTGGTGGCACGAGGATCGAGGACTACACTCCCTTGAGCTTGTGCAAGGATGGGGAGGATGGTCATGCACACATTTGTTGAAAATACATTGCCTTTTCTCTCTCTTGCCTTTGTTGCAGAAAAACCAGAAACCAGAGGTGGAAACTGGTCGGCCGACTAGATTTTCTAGCAGGCCGACCACCCTCTTTGGTCTCCACCATAAAGGGTGGTCGACAGGTGGCCTCCCATGCTGATAACTGGTCGGTGGCCTTCTCAAGGTGGAGCTTCAACCTTGTGGAGCTTTGTGCAAGTTTCTGAGATCAATTGCAAACAAGGGCGAGGCGAGGCATCGCGATGGAATTTACCGACAAGGCGACTCGAGCACGCATGCACCCTTCGTCATCTGAAACAGAACTGAGGCAATCCATTCTATTTAGTTTGCATGCTAGTTTATTGCTTACTTAGTTAATTTGTTGATTAATTAATGTTGTGTAATAATTAGCTGTAATTTGTTATTTAGCTTAGATTAGCTAGATGGTTTGTACTATTCATTCGGACCCTCCGAGAGAGGGCAATGTTGTAATAAGTGTGCGTGTGTGTGATGCATGTCTTCCAACCCCCATTTCTTTCTCCCTTTTATTTAACCGCTTACGATGGTTAGATTTAGGGCATATTTCAATTAGCATCCTTATGCTTGCATGTTTGCATCATTCATCTGTATTGCATGCACCGGGCTCGGTGCATCATACTAACTGCATTGTATCTCAATTCTAAGTTGAATACATGTTATTTGTTGCATCTCATATGCCATTTAGAATAGCCGAGCCTATCTTAGTTGCATTTTTGCATGTGTTGCATTAGGCATTCTTAGCATAGTTAGGATTCATGCATGATTTCTAATTAGCTTCTTTCTTTGGCTCGGAGTACTCGGTAAGTATTTATGCTTTAGCATCCTTGCATGTGTGTGAGTGACTGCCATGATAGCTGCCTACCATGAGGCTATGTGCTTATATGATATAACTGCCTGAATGCCTGTGGGTGGAGGTTGGATTATCTGAACTGGAACAATTCATTGATTGCGAGTTTTAAGCCCACTAGATAGTGGCAAATCACGATGGTTTCTAAGCCCACTTGAGGGTGGCAAAATCCGCATTTTAGCCTACTTGCGAGTAGCAAACCGCTTTAAAAAACAAACATAAAATGTTTTGTTTCAACTCAGGTGATCCAGTCTATACTTGTATGTTGCGCGCATCACATAGTAATTCTAGGCTAATAACCGGAATAAGAGCACCTAATGTTTTCAAAACTCGATATCATGGTTAGTAGAGGCCGATCTTTGATCGGGCGAGCGGGGGTGCTCACGAAGTGACCTTCCCCAATCGTACCCAAGTTCCTGAGCCGAGGCAACTTTGGTGATGACGGACACGTGGCCTTAGGAAAACGAGTCAGGGTTTCCTAAATTCCCCAAAATAAAATATTTAGGTGGCAACTCCGTATCTGGCAAAACAGTCCATGTTTGGCACTTCTTTCTAAAAATTTGTTTTTCAAAAATGATTTGCCGGATTTGGACTCTTTGATGATTCATCGGTCTTGCATTGCACTCTGCGAGATTAGATACAGGACCGTGACATTGAGTCCTTGAACTGTAGTGAGCCCAAATGAACAAAACGGGATTCCCTCCCGAGACGTTCGGGGACGTCTACAGTTTCTGGCAACTCCGCTGGGGAGTTAAAGAACTTGACTCGAACTCATGATATCTGGTTTTGACTATACTTATGTGTGTCTTTGCATTGCATTTGCATTGGTGCGCCTAGGACACCGTGTTTGCCGTATGCTATTCCTGAACGGTTTGCCGGAGGCTCACTTCGCGAAGCGTGCCATAAGGCTGACCGGTTGCGGGCTCTGCCACGACTGGAACACAAACCCCAATTTTTACCGGGGCACCCTTTTTGACCAATCGACCTAGTGCATATTCGGAATCCACAGTGACCATTCCAAGCTAGGATAGGTTGCTTACCCGATTATAGGTTGTTTGAAACCGCTGCGTGCGTTGTGAAACCCTAGCTCCTGACAAAATAGGACAGGGAAACCTTACCCCAACATAGGGGTGTTTTGGCTCTCACTTGTTTGCTATGTGCTTTTAGAGTGCGTCTCTACAGGAATGCATGTATCAGTTTACAAGTTTGGGTATCAGGCCTGCGGGCACCAGTTCAGTATTTCCTGAATCAGTTATCTGCGGGTATCAGATTTAGTTTTAGGGCGGTAGTTCGGGGAACAGTGATCAGTGGTCGAATACAGTTCTTCAGCTGTGTCCATGTCTGTATCGATTGAGCTAAGATGCTGCTTGTTTTCTCTTTCAGTTCAGAGATTCAGTTCAGAGTAACCAGTGTTCTCCTTCGCTGAGGCAAGGCAGAGAAAGGCCAGTCAAGGCTCACCGGTTCATCTGATCCGTCAGTCACCAGTCACATCCCCTTCAATCAGTTCAACGAACTTATGATGATGCAAAGTTCGGAGGAAATTGTGGTTATGGCAGCCGCATTAGACCAAGGAATCATCTTGTAGGATGAGACCAATGTTGATGTACCACACCCGCCTAGGTCACCTGCCGCGCGCCCGGTGATCTTCAGAGGTCTGTGGCTGATCTCGCCTACAGAATGTCGGCTTCACCACCAACTACATCGTATGCCGTGAATTTTGTACCGCAGGAGCCCCCGCTACTAGGGCGAATTGTGATCGAGCTCAGCCAACCTGAGGTTGTCTCAAGCTATAGTAATGACGTGTCAACAACAACCAGGTTTCGCTCTGATATAGCAACCCAAACCCTCGATCAAGCTGAGGCTAGAGGTAAAAACAAAGTGGGAACAGATGCTGATCCCGTTGAACAACTGCTGTGGGCAGTCGAGGTCGCAGGGTATTCCACGCCCTTTATATGCCTTTGTCTAAGGCGCTCCAGATCCTTGCCGAAAAGGGCCATCTTAGACCCCTTGAGCCTCGGCCTCTCTCGAAGAATCTCCCTCCCTCACATGATGCTGCCTTGTACTGCGCGTACCACCAGCAAACCGGTCATAGCACCGACAACTGTTTCCGTCTTCGTCATGAAGTACAGGATTTGATCGACAATGAGGTCATCCTCCCACCTACCTCAGCGAAGTCTGTCACTGCTGAGTTGTTAGATTTTGAGGATACTACAAGTATGTGATCAGAAGTTGGTCCACCTGCGGGCGGCGCTCAGTTTACTTCAGATGTGGCGTATGGCACGCACTTTGGAGCATTTGCGAATGCTAGTTTTGCACTTTCTGACTTGGGTATTTAGTCAGTTTTGTTATCTTGTATATAAGCAGTCTTTTTGTACTATGTCAGTCGGGTCTGTCTTATTGTGTCGAGTCAGTCCTGTTGTACAGAAGTTCGGTGATTTCAGGGGTGTTACCTCGGATATCACTATTTTATTTTGTGTTTGTCTTTTGGCTTTCTCTTGAGTCTGTTTCTGCTATGGAGCCAGTTGCAACCTAGAAATCTAAACGAAACAGCTGTGGCTGTTATGTTTTTGTGCTTATTGCTACTTTGAGCCTGTTGTGCCAGCAAGTTTGAATGAAACGACAGTACTTTTCACTTACCTTTTTGTGCCTCGAACTCATTGCATTGACCTAAGTTTTTCAAAACCCTTTTGAATGCTGTGGTGCAAACGAAGAGGAAGGAATTCCTCAAGATTTGTAAAAACTTGATCAATTGAGATAAAGAGAGGCATGCGAAGCCCTTAATGAAAGAGATCATGCTTGTTAGAGTGAGTACTGGGAAGGATCCTGGCTTGATCCAGATTGGTTCCGCACTGTCTTCAGCGTGAGCGATTTGTCGCTTTCTTAAAAGATTTCAAAAAAATATTTTGCGCGGTCCTGCGAAGACCTGTGTGGAATCGCTCTTGAGATTGTGCAGCCTAGGATCGCTTTCAGCCTCGAGACTCGACCCCTCACTTTCAAACCTTGAACTAGGATTCAGAATGTTCAACGGTCAACCACAATGTGAGGCCCGTGTGGCCGGATTAGAAGTAGCCCATGAACTAGGGGCGAGAATATCATATGTGATCAAAGGAAGCTTGCGAAGCTAGATCAAAAGCAGCCCTCGAACTAGGGGCAAAAAAATGTCAGATGTGTCAAAGATAAAGACTGGCAAGAATGCCAAATTCTAGAAGGAAAGAAAGAAGAAGGTATCGCTGAAGGACAACTGAGTTCCTATCCACAACACTAGGGGCAAGTTCAGCCCCCACTGGATGGACTCCTACATCATCAGTGAACATCAACCATTCTCCTGGATTCAGATGACTTCAGGATCTCAAAACCATTTGACATGGACAAAGCTACACTTTTATCCTTGAGAGGCTCGCTTGGCCGAAAACCCGGAAGGGCGACCCAGGCAAAAGTTAGAGAAAGTTAAAGAAAAAAAAAACAAAGAAAAAATAAAATACAAAAAAGAAGAAAATAAAAAAATTGAATTGAAAAAATAAAAAATTCTGAAAAGAAATGAACAAAGAAATGAAAAGAATTGAATAGAAAAGAAAAACAAAGCTCGCAAGGTTAAAAACCCGGAAGGGCGGCCTTGGCAAAAGTTAGAGCGCAAAAGGAGAGGTTAATACCTGAGTGTACCTTAACCCCGAACTACGTAAGGCTTGATTTCCATCTTTAGGATACGTAGGCAACTTCATTCTGAAGTCCAGCCGTAAAACGCTTCCAAATCGACTATGTCCATGTAATGGTTCTGGTCATCTTTTGTCTTCTCTGTATCCGAGAGTTCGGTTGTGATCGTCACTATGAGAACTGGTTACAGTGCACTGCAGTGCTATTCAAACAAGGGGCAACTTTCCGTTGCCATACGGTGCGCTATGGTGCCATTCAAACAATGGGCAACTTTCAGTTGCCATGCAGTGTCGTTCAGACAAGGGGCAATTTTCCCATTGTTTTGAATCCGAGGTTGTGCATCTCAAGAGTGAATTCTATGTTGGTCGAGCAGTGGCCATTTGCAAAAATAGTTTTTGAGAATTTTAATAAAGTTGACTAATTGTCTAAAAAATTATTCCATCTTTCCAAAACTGGACCATTTCGTGGACCCAAAAAAGGAAAATTTTCAGTGCTCATAACCTAACTTGCATGATTTTAAATCAGAAAATCGAACAAGCATGTTAATCTAACTCTCATATTGATCAAAATTGTTTTAGAAAGCCAAAACAAAAAATGGTCAAAATGATGAACTAGGGGCACAGTTGAGTCAGGCTTTCTGTCTTTTCCTCGTTGTCAATGCACTTGCCAGAAAAGGCACTCTACTTGCCGAAAAGGGCACCGTATTCTCCAGAAAGGGCACAACTGAAGCTAACAGCAAAATGCCAAAAGCTACCTCATCCTCCGAGCAACGGGGTATCAAGCTAAGTGCGAAGCATGAACTGGAATGGATCAAGATATTCCACTCCCTCATCTGGACAGATTCGATCACGTCCAAACTCCCCAGCAGAGCATCGTCAACCATAACAGCTACACATTTGCTACACACCCAGTGTTAGCACAACCCCTCTGTGGGAGGAACTCATCGGCTGTGAGCGGAAGAAAGAGAATCTAGCAGCATGCTAGGGGCAAGAGCCCGCAACTTCTTGTTTATCCATCAACCACCCAGGGACGGGATGAAAAATGAGAGATTAAAGAATAGAGAGATGTGCACTAAGAGGAAAAGCGAGAAAAGGGTTTTGAGAGAAAAATCGAGCTTGAGGGCCGAGTGATGTGAGAATCACAAATAAGAAAGGGTGAGGAATAATACCCAGAGAAACTGGCTCCTCGTGCACTAAGAGGTCTCTTGCCATTAGAACACGTCTGTGTGTCGTGTCAGTCATTTTGTTTGTCTCGATTCTTGTTTTGAGTCGTTTCGGGTGTCTGTAGATGTGTTTAGGTTGTCTTACCTTGTCTTTCTCTTTGTTGTTCAGTCGTGGTGTGCTGTGTTCAGTCGTAGGCTCAATACCCAGTCGAGAACTTATTCTCACTCTCAATTTCAAAAAATTGTTTGGGGCTCAGAGTGCCGTGCCGTTCTCCACATTTGTGCAAAACAAGATTTTATTCTTTCAAAAACCGCAGGGTTCAACCCGGGTCATGTGGGAACAGTAAAACCAAGACCTATCTGAAGCTATATAGGTTCCAGATTTCGAAGCAAAAGAAAAAGGGAAAATGTCGGGCATCTGAGTTTGTTTCAGCTTCTGCAAGTTCCGTCATCGCATCCTGTATGTTCAAAATGAGCTGTGTGTTCAAAATTAAAAGAATACTGTGTTATGAGCCGTGTGTTCAGATCGAGCAGTGTTGTGTTATGAGCTGCGTGTTCAAAATTGAAATGTGTGAGCTGCGTGTTCAAAGTGGAATGTGTGAGCTGCGTGTTCAAAATGAAGTGAAAATGAAGTGAATGAGCTGTGTGTTCAGAAATAAAAATTTATGAGCTGCATGTTCAGAATTAAGAATGAGCCGCGTGCAAATGAAAATGTATGAGCTGCGTGTTCAGAATTGAAATGTGTGAGCTGCGTGTTCAAAATGAAGTGAATGAGTTGTGTGTTCAGAAATGAAAATTTATAAGCTGCGTGTTCAGAATAAAGAATGAGTTGCGTGCAAATGAAAATGTATGAGCTGCGTGTTCAGAATCAAAACTATGGGCTGTGTGTTCATAATCAAGAGTTTGGGTTGCGTGTTCAGATTTCAGAAAAGTATGGGCTGTGTGTTCATAATCAAGAGTTTGGGTTGCGTGTTCAACTTTCAAAAACTATGGGCTGTGTGTTCATAATCAAGAGTTTGGGCTGCGTGTTCAGATTTCAGAAAAATGTGGGCTGTGTGTTCACCATTAAAAGTTTGGGCTGCGTGTTTAGATTTCAAAAAACTGTGGGTTGTGTGTTCACCTCAAGAGTTTGGGCTGCGTGTTCAACTTTCAAAAACTATGGGCTATGTGTTCACCTCAAGAGTTTGGGCTGCGTGTTCAGATTTCAAAAAACTGTGGGCTGTGTGTTCACCTCAAGAGTTTGGGCTGCGTGTTCAGATTTCAAAAAACTGTGGGCTGTGTGTTCACCTCAAGAGTTTGGGCTGCGTGTTCAACTTTCAAAAACTGTGGGCTGTGTGTTCACCTCAAGAGTTTGGGCTGCGTGTTCAGATTTCAAAAAACTGTGGGCTGTATTCACCTCAAGAGTTTGGGCTGCGTGTTCAACTTTCAAAAACTATGGGCTGTGTGTTCACCTTAAGAGTTTGGGTTGCGTGTTCAGATTTCAAAAACTGTGGGCTGTGTGTCCACCATCAAGAGTTTGGGTTGCGTGTTCATGACAAAAAGTTTGAGCTGTGTGTTCAGATCTCAAAAATGTGGGCTGCGTGTTCATGACAAAAGTTTGAGCTGTGTGTTTAGATTTCAGAAATGTGGGCTGCGTGTTCACAACCAAAAGCATGAGCTGCGTGTTCAGAAATTCAAGTGCTTGAGCTGTGTGTTCAAAATGCAAACAGAATGCTGTGTTATAGACTGAGTGTTCAGAACAAGCTGTGTGCCCGAAAAGTGAGCTGCGTGCTCGAAGAATGAGCTGTGTGCCCGAAAAGTGAGCTGTGTGCTTGAAGAAGGAGCTGTGTGCCCGAAAAGTGAGCTGTGTGTGCTCAAAGAAGGAGCTGTGTGCCCGAAAAGTGAGCTGCGTGCTCGAAGAATGAGCTGTGTGCCCGAAAAGTGAGCTGCGTGCTCGAAAAATGAGCTGTGTGCTCGAAAAGTGAGCTGCGTGCCCCAAGAATGAGCTGTGTGCCCGAAAAGTGAGCTGCATGCCCCGAGAATGAGCTGTGTGCCCAAAAAGTGAGCTGCGTGCTCGAAGAATGAGCTGTGTGCCCGAAAAGTGAGCCGCGTGCTCGAAGAAGGAGCTGTGTGCCCGAAAAGTGAGCTGCGTGCTCGAAGAATGAGCTGTGTGCTCGAAAAGTGAGCTGCGTGCCCCAAGAATGAGCTGTGTGCTCGAAAAGTGAGCTGCGTGCCCCGAGAATGAGCTGCGTGCCCGAAAAGTGAGGTGCGTGCTCGAAGAATGAGCTGTGTGCCCGAAAAGTGAGCAGCGTGCCCGAAAAATGAGCTGTGTGCCCGAAAAGTGAGCTGCGTGCTCGAAGAATGAGCTGTGTGCTCGAAACGTGAGCTGCGTGCCCCAAGAATGAGCTGTGTGCCCAAAAAGTGAGCTGCGTGCCCCGAGAATGAGCTGTGTGCCCGAAAAGTGAGCTGCGTGCTCGAAGAATGAGCTGTGTGCCCGAAAAGTGAGCCACGTGCCCGAAGAATGAGCTATGTGCCCGAAAAGTGAGCTGCGTACCCGAAGAAGGAGCTGTGTGCCCGAAAAGTGAGCTGTGTGCCCGAAATGAGCTGTGTGCCCAAATGTGCTGTGTGCCCCAAATGAGCTGCATACCCGAAATGAGCTGTGTGCCCAAACAAACAAAGTGTTGTGTTGTGAGCTGTGTGCCAAATGAACGGAATGCTATGTCACAAGCTGTGTGCCAAGTCTTGCATGGGGCATGCATTTTATCGCACTGTTTTGTGCATCGCACTGTCTTATGCACACACTTACATCACACTGTTTTGTGCATCCACCCTGCATCGCATTGTTTTGTGCGTCCACCCTGTATCGCACTGTCTTGTGCACCTGTATAGCATTGTTTTGTGCATCCCCTCTGCATCGCACTATTTTGTGCAGTTTACACTCGCGCTCTCTTGCGCATCGCACTATTTTGTGCGGTTTATACTCGCGCTACCTCGCGCACCACACCTGCACTTGTTAGTGCATTGTATTGCGCTATCTTGCGCACCTCACCTGCACTTGTTAGTGCATTGCATTGCGCTATCTTGCGCACCTTACCTCAATCGTATTATTTTGTGCATTCACCCTGCTTGCACTGTTTTGTGCACCTTTAGCTCGCACTGTCTTGTGCACTCACCTGGTCTGGGAGACCTTAAATCCTGCACCTTTATTCGCATTGTCTTGTGCACTCTCTGGTCTAGGAGACCTTAAATCCTCTAAAGGTGCAATTCCTTGGGTGTTTGTTGTGCCCGCACGACTTCCGGTGGTCTGGTATAACCACC
Organism: Camellia granthamiana; assembly: GCA_036172215.1. Lineage (NCBI taxonomy): Eukaryota > Viridiplantae > Streptophyta > Magnoliopsida > Ericales > Theaceae > Camellia > Camellia granthamiana. The sequence continues at coordinate 22,801,055 of CM069908.1, read as the reverse complement.
TGTCTGTGTTTGCGGTGAGTTCCTAGGAGACCAATTGAGACGGTGGAAACTAGAGTTCGAATGGCTCATACCTAGAACGCAAAGGTTCGGGATTTCCGAGACTAAAGTCTGGTTTAAATACCCAGGGGTCTATCCTTGGCTTGAAATCTGTATGGCAGCCCCATAGATTGAGATAGCATGTGTATGCGCTTCAATTCTGGATACCGAATCAACCTAGTCTGTCACCCTGTTGGAGAATAGGGAAAGTTGCGACCATAGTCAGGGAGAAAAGTAGTACCTGCGGTTCAACTGAGAAGAAGGGGAAGATTCCCACATCAGCATGAGGTAGGACATTGCTGAGGTAGGTCATTGCCGAATGCCCCTGTAAGGTACCTTCGCTTCCTAACTACTACATCGTCTAGTATGTCCATTGCATTGCATATAGAATACATTACATTATAGTTTGCATGCATTTACTACATTATCCATCTATGGCTTACACCTTTCCATGTTGAGCTTGGTCTGGTATGTGCCCATACTTTTCACGTCGAAGCATGGTTATGAGATTTTGTGTACGCACCTATTCCACTAATGGGATTGTGGTTTGAGGGTGACGGCACCATTTCGGTGTTAGATGTGGTTTGTTTGTGTCCATGCCTTTCCTAGGCAAGATACGGTTTGGCCGCGCGCCTTATCCATTGCATTCATTGCATTGTAGTGTAGTGTGTTGCATCCAGCATTTAGGATCATGATCTTTCCTCAGCAGATCATTCCTCACTTATATCATGCCACCCAATTACTTGTATCTTGTGTTCTGTCTACACACACATAGTTCTGCATGTGTACGAGCCTATTCCACTGATGAGATTGTGGTTTGAGGGTGTCGGCACCTTTTCTATGGTAGATGGATTTTGCATCTCCATCATCTTCATGATATTTGTGTGGTTTTATACTGCTTGTGGTTTGATCATCTCAAATGCATTGCATATCATTTGCATTGTTTCATTACAATGCATTGCATAAATTCTGAATTTTCAAACCGGCTTCACGTAGCGTATAAGTTCAATTTCCAAACCGGCTTCACGAAAGCGTATAAGTCCAATTATCAAACCGGCTTCGCGTATCGTATTAGCCTAATTTTCAAATCGGCTTCGCGTAGCGTATAAGTCCAATTGTCAAAATCTTCTTGCATATCATTTTGCATTTTGCCCCCTGCCTGCGGGTATGCCTGCGGGCACATCTTTGTTTATCTCACCTGTTTGTCTAAGTCTTCGACCTTGTCAAAAATGGGTCGTCTCTGGGTTTTGACATTCACTCCCGTCACTTATGACTTTCGAGTTCTGTCAAAGAGGGGCAACTGTAGACACCCCATTTTTGACCGACCTTAAGACTCGGACGTCATCGACTGAGCGCTCGGTGATGGTGCATATTGTGCTTGTTCTGAGGTTACAGAGTCTCGAGTGAGAGCCTTGCCTCTAGACTTCGGGACTCTTTTGTACTTCGCCTCGGTTTTCGAACCAGGTTCTATTTTCTCTTCCCGAAGGGAGGGAGAGATCTCGTAGACCAACTCTCAATGGCCGTAGGATATGTTTCGTGGTCGTAGGCCGCTTTTCCCGTTCGGAGACTAGTTTCCGATTTTCGGAGCCGTCGGCCGTGTGCCTCGATTCGGGACCGCTTAACTACCTCCGTTTGCTCCGGTTTTTGGCACACACCTTGTTTCCTCTCCTTAGAGGGACACTGTGGCCCGGGAGACCACCTTTGTGGTCATACGCCACCTCCGGTGCTTAATAGTCAGTTTTCGGGGTACCCAGCCACGCGTTTTGACCCCCGAACCCTCGTTTCGCATCGGTGTGGGTTCATTTTTGGCATGGACCCTAGTTTCATTGTTAGGAAGGTGGGACGAGGGTGGGAGACCACCTTTTCTTCTTGGAGACCACCTTTTTCTTCGCTGCCAGTTTTTCTTGTCAGGTAGGTGGTCTTCCTCACTTTTGAGCCACATTTTCGGGTCTCCCATACCACCATTGTGTTGCATTCATCTGGGAGGCCACCAGTCTAGTATGGACGACCACCTTTTCTTCTTGAACCTTTTGACCCCTTGGTCTCCCTCACTTTTGGGCCATAATTTCTGGTCTCCCATACCACCATTGTGTTGCATTCACCTAGGAGGCCACCAATCTGGTATGGCTGACCACCTTTTCAACCAAACCCTTTTGACCCCTGCTCGGCTGACCAGGGCAAGTGGTCGACCGACCACTTGAACTGGTCGGCCAGCCATCTCCTTTTTTGTCTCCCTGAGTGCAATATAGCTGTGCCAGCTGGGAGGCATTTGCCCCATCCTCCGAGATTTAACCCTTTTGTTTTGCCTTCTTAAGGAAGATTTGGTCCCTTTTTCTTGGCTTCTAAGAGAAGCTTGACCTTTTGTCAAGCTTCTTGAGGAAGCTTGACCCCTTTGGTCTAGCTTCCTCAAGAAGCTTGACCCTTTTGGTTTAGCTTCTTTTAGAAGCTTGGTCCCTTTGCTTGAGGCTTCTCCAAGAAGCCTTGGACCTCTTCTCCTATAAGAGAGGTCCTCCTCTTCATTTTCAAGGGTTGAACATTTTTGTTAAGTCATTTGCATACACCTCTCCATATCTCTCTACTTCAAGCTCAAATACTCCATTATTCTTGGCCATTTACACTACACCTCTAAGCACAACACCTCCACTACCATCCTAAGTACCTCTGAGCTGTTTTTCAGAGGTTGAGAGCTCACTTTCTTGGTCTAGAGCTTGCTGCATTGCTGTGCTACAAGGGTAAGTCACCATTTCCCTCTTTGTAGCTTTATTTTGCTTCATTCTTTAGCCTTATTTGTAAGCATTTTTGGACTTCGTCATAAACTAAAAAAGGTCTTATTTTGAGCTCCTCTTCAAGTTTGATTAAGGTCATTTTTCTGTTGGGGGTCATCTACCCCTTTGCATGCTTCATTTCCTCATGTTTTGAGCTATGCATTAGAGCATTCGTGTTGGCCTTGGTTTGGCCTTTTAGCCACTGAAATCCAGTGGATTTTCAGTGGCTAACATGTGTCTTTGAGCTTCAAAATCAGAGAGGGGTGACCTTCTCACCCCTTGTTCTCTTTACTAGCTTTGTTGGCCTTACAAAGGAGCCCCTATTTGCATGTTTCAAAGCCATGCTCCAGGCCATTTTTGATGAGTTTTGTGACCTGCATGAACTCTGTCCGGATCCCTTTTTGCCATATTAAGTGTCTATTGTGCATGTGTAGAGTAATCTTCTTCAAGGCCTTTCAAAGGGGTTTTCACTTGCATGCTTCCTAGACTAATTTCAGGACCTTTTTGGTGGGTTTTAGGACCCTCATAACCTCTATCTAGAGGTTGTTTTACCATTTTGTGTGTCTGTCATATATGTGTAGAACAACCCCTTGCATGGCCCTCCAAAGGAGCCTATCATTCTTGCATGCATTGACTAAGTTTCAGTAGGTTTTTGGGCATATTTTGGCATGGCATACTTCTGTTTTTGGCTGGTTTGGTGAGCTCTCATGTGCTTCATATAGTTGTAGTGCAAATCATGGTTTACTAGCTTATTTTGCATGCTTTGTTGACCCTTGATTTTAGCACTTTTTGGCCTTACCTTAAACTGATTTTGTGCATATTTTGGACTGCCCTAGCTCTGTTTTTGGGTCTCATGGTCCAATGATGCTTGTTTTGCATGCTTGTAGTTCAATACACTTGCCTAGCTTTGAGATTTGAGGTCTATTGCATGCATATACTGAGATGTTTTCATGCTTTGGGGTCATTTTGCATCATATTTCAGAGCCTATGTGAATTCTATATCCTCATGTTTTCTCCTCTTTAAGTGTACTTGAGAGTTGTGCATGAATGCCTTGTTTTCGGACCATTGAATGAACTTAATTTCCATGCACTTTGAACCACCATTTTGGGCCATTTTCCCACTGTTTCAGACCTGCCTAGGGTCTGTTTGGGGTTGGTTTTTCCATTCGTGCATTGCTTTGTGTACCTCTAGTGTAACGCACTTCACTAGTTTCGGTATTCGGGCCATCTAGCATGCATTGGGTAACATATTTGCATGATTCGGGACCATTGTACATCATGTTTCAGAGCTGGAAAATGTATGCTTGTATGCCATATTTCATCCTTTGCCATGCTTAGTTAGAGTTGCATGTTGTGCCTTAGGATCGGTCCATTGCATTCGTGCATGCTTGTATGTATTTTGGTTGTCTCATTTTCATCATATGGCCACTGATGTGAGTGTGGCCGAGGTCCACTTATATTGGTGTAAGTCCATCTTGCATTTGTATATGCCATTTAGTTCATGTGCGCATGATAGTCTTCGTAAGTGCATTGTGTATGCCATGTTATGTCACGTGCATTGTGTATGCCATTTTAGCCCATAGCATTGCGTATGCTAGGTTGCATGTTAGTCGCATTGTGTATGCCATGTCATTGCTTTGTGTTTGGAGTAGGGTTTAGTCCGAACACGGGAAACGAGGGACGTTTCGTACTCCAAGTGGCGAAACGTACCTCGATTCTCGGTCGCCGACACTCTTGACAGTCCATGATAGAGTTGTTGGCTTTACTTGCTTATATGTGCATTCATTTCACATCGAGTCGTGCAATTCAACTTCTCGGCCATCATGCATCGAGATGCGTGATTGGTGGCACGAGGATTGAGGACTACACTCCCTTGAGCTTGTGCAAGGACGGAGAGGATGGTCATGCACACATTTGTTGAAAATACATTGCATTTTCTCTCTCTTGCCTTTGTTGCAGAAAAACCAGAAACCAGAGGTGGAAACTGGTCGGCCGACCAGATTTTCTGGTAGGCCGACCACCCTCTTTGGTCTCCACCACAAAGGGTGGTCGGCAGGTGGCCTCCCATGCTGATAACTGGTCGGTGGCCTTCCCAAGGTGGAGTTTCAGCCTTCTGGAGCTTTGTGCAAGTTTCTGAGATCAATTGCAAACAAGGGCGGGGCGAGGCAAGGCATCGTGATGGAATTTACCGACAAGGCGACTCGAGCACGCATGCACCCTTCGTCATCTGAAACAGAGCTGAGGCAATCCATGCTATTTAGTTTGCATGCTAGTTTATTGCTTACTTAGTTAATTTGTTGATTAATTAATGTTGTGTAATAATTAGCTGTAATTTGTTATTTAGCTTAGATTAGCTAGATGGTTTGTACTATTCATTCGGACCCTCCGAGAGAGGGCAATGTTGTAATAAGTGTGCGTGTGTGTGATGCATGTCTTCCAACCCCCATTTCTTTCTCCCTTTTATTTAACCGCTTACGATGGTTAGATTTAGGGCATATTTCAATTAGCATCCTTATGCTTGCATGTTTGCATCATTCATCTGTATTGCATGCACCGGGCTCGGTGCATCATACTAACTGCATTGTATCTCAATTCTAAGTTGAATACATGTTATTTGTTGCATCTCATATGCCATTTAGAATAGCCGAGCCTATCTTAGTTGCATTTTTGCATGTGTTGCATTAGGCATTCTTAGCATAGTTAGGATTCATGCATGATTTCTAATTAGCTTCTTTCTTTGGCTCGGAGTACTCGGTAAGTATTTATGCTTTAGCATCCTTGCATGTGTGTGAGTGACTGCCATGATAGCATGCTTACCATGAGGCTATGTGCTTATATGATATAACTGCCTGAATGCCTGTGGGTGGAGGTTGGATTATCTGAACTAGAACAATTCATTGATTACGAGTTTTAAGCCCACTAGATAGTGGCAAATCACGATGTTTTCTAAGCTCACTTGAAGGTGGCAAAATCCGCATTTTAGCCTACTTGCGAGTAGCAAACCGCTTTCAAAAACAAACATGAAATATTTTGTTTCAACTCAGGCGATCCAGTCTGTACTTGTATGCTGTGCGCATCACATAGTAATTCTAGGCTAATAACCGGAATAAGAGCACATAATGTTTTCAAAACTCGATATCATGGTTAGTAGAGGCCGATCTTTGATCGGGCGAGCGGGGGTGCTCACGAAGTGACCTTCCCCAATCGTACCCAAGTTCTCGAGCCGAGGCAACTTTGGTGATGACAGACACGTGGCCTTAGGCAAACGAGTCAGGGTTTCCTAAATTCCCCAAAATAAAATATTTAGGTGGCGACTCTATATCTGGCAAAGTAGTCCATGTTTGGCACTTCTTTCTAAAAATCTGTTTTTCAAAAACGATTTGCCGGATTTGAACTCTTTGATGATTCATCGGTATTGCATTGCACTCTGCGAGATTAGATACAGGACCGTGACATTGAGTCCTTGAACTGTAGTGAGCCCGAATGAACAAAACGGGATTCCCTCCTGGGACGTTCGGGGACGTCTACAGTCTGGTATAGTCCAATCGTTGAAATAGAGAATGATTAGATACGTAGAAACCAACGTGAGAATGAATTAGTCTACCGGAAAGACAGAAACAACGTGAAGAAAAAAAGGAGGCTAGGTGGAAACCCTAGGCTTTGATTACATGTTATGAGAATAGAGAGAAACTGAGAGAGAGAGAGAGAGAGAGAGAGAATATAACTCTATATATTTTAACAAATGAATATAAGTGAATACAAGACTTCTGTATATAGGAGAATGAGAAGCTAATATGGTAATGCACAATATGGTAATATAAATATATACAACTAACAACTTAATCAATAATTTTATTATTGACAACCACTGATTGATAATTAGAATTAGAACAAATAATAAGTATTATATTTAATAGTGATATGTATTGTCATAATAATTGATAAGTACTATCACAATTGATTGTAAATAAATTAAAATGTTTACTTATTATTTGATTTGACTTTACTTACTATTCAATCAAATATGACATTAATCAATGAAATTTCACTAACTACTTTGTATTACTCCACTTACAATTCAATTTGACTCAACTTACTCTTATATCAGTGTAAAAATGGCCCGTGGCCCGAAATGGGTCTGGCCCGTTTAGGCCCACTTGGGCCCAGGCTCGAGCCCCTGGGCTAGGGCTTAGGCCATCGTTTTGAAACCCGGCCTGGCCCGTGACCTGGCCCATCGGCCTGCTTAAGGCCTACTTAGGGCCCGGGCCGAAGCCTGGCCCGCCCGAGACCCAATATATTTTTTAATGAAAAATAATAAAATTTTGGTAGAAAAAATTAAAAAAAAAAAAAAAATGGTCAGGTCCGCCTAAACCCAGCCCAACCCCAAGGCTAGGCTCGAGCCCACTGGGCCGGCCCAAATTTTGACGGGAGCTCGTGAGGCCCGACATGGGCCGGGCCGGGCTGGGCCAGATTTACACCCCTATATCAAACTTAACTTAATACTCTATTAAACCTTACTTAGTTAATAAAACCCCACTTACTATTGAGTCGGAAGTAGAGTCCAATAATTGGTAAATATTGTGTTTATGAATGGTAAGAATTATCTTAATGAGTCATAAGTATTGTCATAATAATTGGTAATTATTGTCACAATTTATTTATTATAAGTAAATTAAAATATCCACTTACGACTCCATCAAATTTGACTCACTATTTAATCAAACATAACTTACTACCTAATGATACTCCACTTACTACTCCATCAGATTTAACTCACAATTGTGAAATTTATAAAATGATTAATAAAAAAATATGGATTTAAAATTTATTTTAAAAAAATATTAAAAAATTATATAGAATTTATAAATAATAACTTACCATTTAAAAACATTTTGTTCATACTTTTTTCTTTTTTATTTATTTTTAATATTATATCAAAAATTAATTTTTCATGATAATGACTATTTAAAAAAAGTTAGTAAATTTTAACAAATTTTAATAAATTAATACTTACATATCTGTTAGCACCATAAATCTGCAATTTTTATTATTTATATAATTGCAGGACACGTGGCATCCTCTTATTCATTTGGAAGTTAAAAGAAGTTATAGAGATGATGGAGAATATGAAGGACAAAGTGGATGAGTGGAAGGACACATGGCAAGACAAGATTGAAGATGGAAGAGTGGGTAGTTTTAGGTGGTTATTGGGTAGTTATTGCTGGAAGTTTTTTCCTACAAATATTTGCCTATAAATAGCCATTCATGGTTACATTGTAATGGACCCAGAACTTAAATCAAAGATACTTGATTTCAATTTTTCTTGTCATTTTCCTTATCTTAGGAGTAGTTTAACATAGATTTCATTTCGAAGCATTTATTTTCATGCACTTCCTTTTCGAAGCATAGGAGTAGAGGTAAGTAATTATCACCTTGATTGTTCACTCAATCGTCTTTCTCCATCTCCCTTTCTTCTTTTAATTTTTCTTTTCTCTACACTTTGGCAATTTTGAAGTCCTCTTTGTTGAGGCGAAAGAACTGTCAACACAATCGTCTGATAATTTGCTTGAATTTAATCTGTAAGGGTTTTTCAATCCTTGCTGGCACGCTCGCATTTATGATATTTTCCTTCGTAGGAAAAATAAGCCAACAATTTTGGCACGCCCAGTGGGACAGCCAAGTGTAAGAAATGATAAACGATTTGAATTTCGCCATTCAAACTTGTCAATTTGAAATATATTGGCATGAAAGAAAAATTTTGGATCTTCAAGAAGAGATCCATTTTCTTGATGAAATAAACTTTCATCCATTACAATATTATTTGGTGGAAGAAAAAAGACACCATTTAATTGGAGAAATTCATCAACTTGATATGAAAATTCGCCAATGGAATGATGAGTTATCAACTCTCACTACCAAGTCTTTAACTGTTGCTTTAATGGCCGGAATTGGTGAATTTTTTCAGAATTTTTCCATGATTAAAAATAGCAAAAGCAAAGAGTTGATTTCATCAATGGCTCGGGGGGTTCAAGAGTCCGTTTTAAAAGAGCCAAATTATGAAATTAACACAACAAAAGAGCATGTTCTTGAGCCAAATTTGGCTAAGAATGATGTTTCATGTATGACTCGGGGGGTCCAAAAACCAAATTTTAGAGAGTCAAGTCATGAAAATAACATATCTATGGGTGATTTTCATAAGCCATTAATGGCTAACATGGAAACACAACCCACTTTGCCAAATAATTATGAGAACCTATTCGGCAAAAGTCATATTTTTAAAACAAACATGGTCAAAAATAATGAACAAGCCACTGTTCATGAATTCAAAATTTTTGACATTTTTCAAAATGTCAAAAAGTATGAATTTTCATGGTCACACTATACCATGACTTTTGGTGTTCAAAATCCTTTTTGGATTTTTGGTTCACATCAAAATATAATTCTGTTGATGTGGCTAATAAAATTAACAAATTGTTCTTATGAGTTTGAAGCACTAAGAACAAGGGATGACCATTTAAAATGCATGAACTTGGCTGGAAAAAGCCTGTGCATTTAAATAAATGGTTGAGAATGGCTTATCTTTTCAAATTGATGGCCAGTTGTTTGTATGTACACAATCAAAGCATCGAAGATACATTCGAAGCATCAAGAGTTGTTTCGAAGGTTGATTACTTCACCTTCGAAGCTGTATAAAGCTTTGAAGATACATTCGAAATATCAAGAGTCGTTTCGAAGGTTGATTACTTCACCTTCGAAACTGTATAAAGCTTTGAAAACTTTCAAAATGTGTACATCTCTTCAAATATATGTAAAATGACAATTAATTAGTTGTCGAATAAATGCCTGTTTTTGGCATGATAAGTTGGTTCAAAGAACAACAGTTTTTGGTGTCTTTGAATAATTAGTAATTGGTTCGAAGCACAAAATTAATATTTTCATTAATTATGTATGAACCAGAACATATAAGATTTGAATAACCACAATGTTGGCCAAAAACAGCTTCGAAAGCCGTTTTGCCATAAGTTGCTTCGAAAACCGTTTTGCCATAATTTTGTAAGCTTCGAAGCACTCTATCTTGCATTAACAACAGCTTCGAAGAAATAATAATGGTGGGTGTGAACCTTCGAAGCTTTGCCGAGTATTTTCGAGGATGTAATTCGTCCTTTGTCGGCTCCATCGACCTTCGAAGAATGATTTTGGTCCTTTATACCACTTTCGAAGCTTGTTACTAGTCATAATTCGAGTCATCTAGTCATAATTTCATACTCATTCGAAGCACTTCATTGGTGCTATTACATCATTCGAAGCACTTTGTTGATATTATTCGAAGCATTTTATTGCTTAGATTAATCATGTGCTTGGTTCGGCCCTTCAAAAATTCAAATAAACATCATTTTTAAGAGCCGCGGGGGGTAATGTTAGCACTATAAATCTGCAATTTTTATTATTTATATAATTGCAGGACACGTGGCATCCTCTTATTCATTTGGAAGTTAAAAGAAGTTATAGAGATGATGGAGAATATGAAGGACAAAGTGGATGAGTGGAAGGACACATGGCAAGACAAGATTGAAGATGGAAGAGTGGGTAGTTTTAGGTGGTTATTGGGTAGTTATTGCTGGAAGTTTTTTCCTACAACTATTTGCCTATAAATAGCCATTCATGGTTACATTGTAGAAGATCCAGAACTTAAATCAAAGACAGTTGATTTCAATATTTCTTGTCATTTTCCTTATCTTAGGAGTAGTTTAACATAGATTTATATTTCGAAGCATTTATTTTCAGCACTTTCATTTCGAAGCATTTCATGTACTTCCTTTTCGAAGCATAGGAGTAGAAGTAAGTAATTACTACTTTGATTGTTCACTCAATCGTCTTTCTCCGTCTCCCTCATTCTTCTTTTAATTTTTCTTTTCGCTACACTTGGCAATTTTGAAGTCCTCTTCGTTGAGGCAAAAGAACCGTCAACGCAATCGCTTGATAATTGGCTTGAATTTAATCTGTAAGGGTTTTTCAATCCTTGCTGGCACGCTCGCATTTATGATATTTTCCTTCGTAGGAAAAATAAGCCAACAATTTTGGCACGCCCGGTGGGACCGCCAAGTGTAAGAAATGACAAACGATTTGGATTTCGCCATTCGAACTTGTCAGTTTGAAATATATTGGCGTGAAAGAAAAATTTTGGATCTTCAAGAAAAGATCCATTTTCTTGATGAAATAAACTTTCATCCATTACAATATTATTTGGTGGAAGAAAAAAGACACCATTTAATTGGAGAAATTCATCAACTTGATATGGAAATTCGCCAATGGAATGATGAGTTATCAACTCTCACTACCAAGTCATTAACCGAGGCTTTAATGGCCGGAATTGGTGAATTTTTTCAGAATTTTTCCATGGTTAAAAATAGCAAAAGCAAAGAGATGATTTCATCAATGGCTCGGGGGGTTCAAGAGTCCGTTTTAAAAGAGCCAAATTATGAAATTAACGCAACAAAAGAGCATGTTCTTGAGCCAAATTTGGCTAAAAATGATGTTTCATGTATGACTCGGGGGGTCCAAAAACCAAATTTTAGAGAGTCAAGTCATGAAAATAACATATCTATGGGTGATTTTCATAAGCCATTAATGGCTAACATGGAAAAACAACCCACTTTGCCAAATAATTATGAGAACCTATTCGGCAAAAGCCATGTTTTTAAAACAAACATGGTCAAGAATAATGAACAAGTCACTGTTCATGAATTCAAAATTTTTGACATTTTTCAAAATGTCAAAAAGTATGAATTTTCATGGTCAGACTATACCATGACTTTTGGTGTTCAAAATCCTTTTTGGATTTGTGGTTCACATCAAAATATAATTCTGTTGATGTGGCTAATAAAATTAACAAATTGTTCTTATGAGTTCGAAGCACTAAGAACAAGGGATGACCATTTAAAATGCATGAACTTGGCTGGAAAAAGCCTGTGCATTTAAATAAATGGTTGAGAATGGCTTATCTTTTCAAATTGATGGCCAGTTGTTTGTATGTACACAATCAAAGCATCGAAGATACATTCGAAGCATCAAGAGTTGTTTCGAAGGTTGATTACTTCACCTTCGAAGCTGTATAAAGCTTTGAAGATACATTCGAAACATCAAGAGTCGTTTCGAAGGTTGATTACTTCATCTTCGAAACTGTATAAAGCTTTGAAAACTTTCGAAATGTGTACATCTCTTCAAATATATGTAAAATGACAATTAATTAGTTGTCGAATAATGCCTGTTTTTGGCATGATAAGTTGGTTCGAAGAACAACAGTTTTTGGTGTCTTCGAATAATTAGTAATTGGTTCGAAGCACAAAATTAATATTTTCATTAATTATGTATGAACCAGAACATATAAGATTTGAATAACCACAATGTTGGCCAAAAACAGCTTCGAAAGCCGTTTTGCCATAAGTTGCTTCGAAAACCGTTTTGCCATAATTTTGTAAGCTTCGAAGCACTCTATCTTGCATTAACAACAGCTTCGAAGAAATAATAATGGTGGGTGTGAACCTTCGAAGCTTTGCCGAGTATTTTCGAGGATGTAATTCGTCCTTTGTCGGCTCCATCGACCTTCGAAGAATGATTTTGGTCCTTTATACCACTTTCGAAGCTTGTTACTAGTCATAATTCGAGTCATCTAGTCATAATTTCATACTCATTCGAAGCACTTCATTGGTGCTATTATATCATTCGAAGCACTTTGTTGATATTATTCGAAGCATTTTATTACTTAGATTAATCATGTGCTTGGTTCGGCCCTTCAAAAATTCAAATAAACATCATTTTTAAGAGCCGCGGGGGGTAATGTTAGCACTATAAATCTGCAATTTTTATTATTTATATAATTGCAGGACACGTGGCATCCTCTTATTCATTTGGAAGTTAAAAGAAGTTATAGAGATGATGGAGAATATAAAGGACAAAGTGGATGAGTGGAATGACACATGGCAAGACAAGATTGAGGATGGAAGAGTGAGTAGTTTTAGGTGGTTATTGGGTAGTTATTGCTGGAAGTTTTTTCCTACAACTATTTGCCTATAAATAGCCATTCATGGTTACATTGTAGAAGATCCAGAACTTAAATCAAAGACAGTTGATTTCAATATTTATTGTCATTTTGCTTATCTTAGGAGTAGTTTAACATAGATTTATATTTCGAAGCATTTATTTTCAGCACTTTCATTTCGAAGCATTTCATGTACTTCCTTTTCGAAGCATAGGAGTAGAAGTAAGTAATTACTACTTTGATTGTTCACTCAATCGTCTTTCTCCGTATCCCTCATTCTTCTTTTAATTTTTCTTTTCGCTACACTTGGCAATTTTGAAGTCCTCTTCGTTGAGGCAAAAGAACCGTCAACGCAATCGCTTGATAATTGGCTTGAATTTAATCTGTAAGGATTTTTCAATCCTTGCTGGCACGCTCGCATTTATGATATTTTCCTTCGTAGGAAAAATAAGCCAACAATATCATATTTTACTTTTTACAAATCGTAACAAGACAAAATATGGAGAAAAAATTGTTAAGTATGGCGTGTCATTAGTTTTATGTATTTAAAATTAATTTAAAATGCAAAATAGGGCACAATTTTCAATAAATGAAGATGACTTGTTTAGCAGGTAATATTTTAAATAGTAAGCTTGTTCGTAACAAATAATATATGAGTGAATAACAAATAGTAAATATATTTGTAGCAAATAAGTAATTTAGCATCATTTTTTTAATTTCAAAATTAACTAAAACTACTCTATTTTTTAGATAACCACCTTACTTATTCTACCTAGTTTTACTATCTACTCATTCAATGGCTATTATTCATCCTATCTAAGTCTAATGATCTATATTTTTTTTATGTACCATACATGAAAACCACTTTCATGTATGATAGAATTTTTCCTTTTGGAGACATGGGTGGCCAATCAAATTGTATTAGGAGTCAATTTTGACTTAACATCAATGTGTGACTATGTTCTCTATTTCAATTGGATAGATCACCAACTTCAAATCTCAACCATTCAGTTTAATTTTTAAAAAAATTAAACTAGGTTGGTGGAAAAAAACTAAAACTACAATTAAAAGTTAGACTACGATTCAGTTCTTCTTCTCTTAACTAACATGAGTCGACAGGGCATGTTTGGTTGAATACTCTTGCTTTAAATTTTTTTCAAAATTAAATTAGTTTAGTAGGAAAAAACTAAAACTAAAATTAAAAATTAGATCACGAATTTCAAATCTCAACCATTCAGTTCTCCTTCACGAGTTGACATGGCTTATTGGTTTTTTTTTTCCTTTGAACCCACATAGCTTGTTGGTTGAATGCTCTTATTTCAATTTTTTTTTCTTCAAAAACTAGCTTAGTGGGAAAATAAACCAAAATAAAATTAAAAAATTTATTATTTTCACGTGATTTTATCTTTGTTTGTGACAAAAATAATTTTTTTTTAATTTTTGTTAAATTAATTTGTAATTTAATTTTAGAAATAAATTTGGAAAACTTAACTATTTTTATTTATTTATTAAAATTTTTGATAAATCACATTGGCCTCCCTTAAATTTGAAAAAATTATGAGTACGCCCATAATTTTGACATAATTATTGCGACTTCTCTTAAATTTTAAATGCACTTAATAAATTGGTCCATACGATAGAGATGTATTAACAAAAGTATAGTATTTTCTGATGCCATTAAAAGTATTTAATCAAATGACAACTTTTCCCTTCAGATAAATTGCACTAACCTTCTTTAAGATTTTAAAAAATTGCAGCTAGCTCAACAGTTTTTACATTGTTTTTTCTTTAAAAATTTTTGAAGGCACTTACTCCAACTTTTCTAGCCCAATGGGCCTGATAATTTTTGGACCCAAAACAGAAAAGGCCATGTAGTTAACAGGCCAACCTATAGACTCCATATTTGTTGAGCCTTATCTTGGGTTCCTAAATTATCATGGGTAATAAGCTAATTAGGTGATGCTGCTAATCCTATTAAGAAAATTAAAATAATTTAGTCACCATTACATAGATATTTAGGAAAAGTTAGATTAGGTATAGACATAGAAGAAACCAGGATTTTATTTACAGAGGGACCAAACCAAAATACCCTTCACTCTCTTTTTTTTACTAAACCCGACCATTTAGCTAAACTCTTGCATCAAATCGGAGTAACGTGTGTCTATATATATTGTATATCTATACTATTATATATGTGAACACTTGATTTGGTGTAATATTACAGTAAATTTTTTTTCCAAAATACCCAATGCATGAGATGACTTTTTTGTTTATGTTTCTTTACCAGAAAAAGAGACAAATATGTAATAGCAAGACAATACCCACATTCAAAAAAAATTCTTTACAATTTTATTAATCAAATCTTTTCCCGATTTCAAAAAGTAATAGCATACGCATTGCGTGAACTCGAATGCTAGTATACATAAAATGATAGAAAAGATAGAAAAATTTCCATGTAACGAAATGTAATTGTTCATTCTTCTATTTTGGTCCATGTGAATGGGCACATAAGGAGCATGTAACTTACCCTTCTTTTTTTTTTTTCTTTTTTTTTTTTTCCAGATATCTTGACAAACGTTAACAATATGACTGATTTGATATAAAATGTATAATAAAGGGTAAAATAGTTATAATTGGAACTATAATGACTAAATTTGTACGAGTAAACTATTCGGAGTATTGTTTGAAGGGCAATGCTACAGACTCCCAGTGGGGGCACCCCCAACACCCCCACCCCCACGTCCACGTGGGGGTCCAGGAGAGGAGAATCAAAAAAAAAAAAAAAATTGAGCCAATCACAAATCACTGGGGGTGGTGGGGGTCACCCCCAGTTGGGGGTTTAAGTCATTTTGCTTGTTTTACTTTATCATTGTTTTTAACACAAATTGAGAACTTCAAGAATTAAATTGAGATAATTAGAATTATAATGACCAGATTAGTACAAGTGGCAAATTACAATTACACTAATACAATTTGATGTTCTATTTATATATAACAAACGTATTCATAATTTTTGCTTAAAAAAGTACTCAAAATTTGAAATGATTAATCAAATATCTTGAATGTGGCCTGCCTAACGTTAAGCTTAAATCTACAAGAAAACGCTGGGCACTTCCCAAGTATTAATTTTTAAGTAGATAGTATTTCTCATTTATGACATCACTCTATATGGATATATAATATGAAAATCCCACTGCATTTCCTTAGATCACAAGTGTAACTCTAGTGATTGTACCACTAAGGGTGTGTTTGATTGGACGGACTAAATAAGGGGGGATTAAAATCTATCGGACTTAAATCCTGAGACTGTGAATCCCTCGGACTATTTGGTTGAATTGGATATGTATCCCTTGTTTGTTTTCTTATGGGATTAGATGTCTGGAAATGACTATTTTTAGTGAATCCATTATTTGGTTGGACGGAATAGGATAAATGAATAAAAGACTATTTTACCTTTTTTCAATTGTCTATTAAGTAATAACAATATTAAACATATCTTTAATATTTTAATTATTTTTAGCTAGATTAAATAAAAATTTATTTTATTTTATTTTTTACACAATTAAATAAATAAAATATCAATAAAAATATATGTTATTTTTTTAATTGAAATTTTAAATAAATTTATCTTTAAAAATAATAATAATTAAATAATGAAATTAAATAAAACATCTATTAAAATTTAAATAATGAAATTAAATAAAATATAAACACAATTTTAAAATAAAACATCAATAAAATATCTATAAAAAATTATTTTAAAAATTAAATAAATAAAACATCAATAAAAAGTTAAATAAAATTATTTTATTTTTAAATTGAAACATTTAAATTTTATTGAATTTTACTAAATATAATATATAATTAAATAGTAGAGGGTCAAAATGATCATTTCACCACCTAATCCCAACAATAAATAATCCAATGAAAATTGTCTCACACCCCCCTTTCCCCCCGGGATAGTATAATCTCACATATAGGGGATAAGGAGTCCGGCCGGACTCCATGTCCGGCAGACTAAAAAAAAAAAAACAAATGCCGAATAAAAAGTTTCTCCTGAATTACAATCCCAACAGTGGATAATTCTCCCTAATCTCCCAATCAAACACATCAAGGAGAGGTTTGGATTCGAGCATATGTGCTTTAACCTAACTTACTCATCCATTAATATCCTACAAAGTGCAAAAAAAATAAAAATAAAAAATAATTAGCCTTTTTTTTTTTTATGGGAAAGGGGGGGAAGACTTAAGTGATGTGTCTATTGTGTAGTTGATATTAAGGCGTTGTTTGGCATCCCTTAAAAAAGTCAAAAAGTCACTATCCTATTTAAGTCACATCATCTTATTTAAGTCATATCACCTCTCTACCATATTACTTCAAGCCCAACCCATATTTCATAAAAAGTAAAAAAGTACACTTATTTAGAACATCCCAAACAAGACTTAAGAGTCATTGTTCATCTTGAAAGCCCATGATCTCACCAGCTCGGTCCAAGCTTATACCCCAAGCATGATGGCTTGGCCCAAATTTGGCTGCACTTGGGGCCTGGCCTAGATATTGAAGCCTTGCCCAACTATTGAGCTCGATAGGAAAAAGAAAAATAAAAAAATAGAAAAAAAAAAATAAATAAATAAACATTAAAAATATACAAAAAAACTTGATTCGTTACCCTTAGTTTGAGTATCAACTTGCTAACCTGTCTAGCCCAAGCTTCCTAGGCAAGACTTGGGCATGAAGTTTTTGGCCCTCTTAGCCCACAAGTAGACTACGACACTATTTTCACATGCTGATTTGGTTAGCCCACAAAATTGCATGCAATTTTGCTTAGCCCACAAATTCGCTGTGGGCCCTCTTAGCCCACAAGTGGACTACGATATAGATCCTTAGTTCAGGCCGATATAGATCCTTGGTTCAGGCCGATATTGATATAATTTGTATGAACTTTTTTTAAATTAAATTTCACAAATTCGCTTTAACTAACCAAACAAAAGACCAAAAGAATAGCACTTGACCAATTAAGAGTTCCCATCATCCATGACTTCAAAATATTATGTGGGTGTTTGGAAAGTGGCTATTTTTTAGGCTTTTTGGCTTTTTAGCTATTGTAGTAGGTTATTTTAGTTTTTGTGTTTGGGAAGATAGGATGGATTTTTATTTGAGTTATGTATTAAAAAATGTGTTTGAAATGATGTTTGAGGCTAAAATGACAAATTTGTCCCTAACCTTATTTTTTTATAAAATAGGTCTAAAGGGGCAAAAGTGTCATTTACTTTCTGAAATGATGGGGCTATCACTGCTTGTACCTACACTGTCAACGTGACAGTGTAGGCTACCCACACTGTTGAGCTATATATATGTATATTTTTAAATCAATGGTCTAAAGGGGTTAAAAGGTTTTTATTTTTATTTTTTATATTTGAGGCTAAAATAGCCTCTAGCCACGCTTCCCAAACACCGCTTATGAGTTGAGAAATATAAAGGTCTATGGAAGCAAAACAACAACAAAAATATAATAGAAGCAAAACAACAACAAAAATATGTGAGAGAGAGAGAGAGAGAGAGAGAGAGAGCAAAACATTATGAGGTATGTGATTGTGAGAGCAAAATAGAAGAAGTTGTTAGGTTTTTATTCTTGGCAATCCCGGTTGACAAAACTCCTTTCAGTTGTACGTGCTTTCGCACTTTTTATTTCAGTGAGGCTATGAGTTTTTAGATGCGAATCCAACCCGAATTATGCCTTGCAAAGAAGTTTGTGATGTTAATACTTTCAAGATTGCCACTTCGCTGATTATGACGGGGATCGAGTTGCCCGGTCAACTCACGGGGATCTAGGGGGCAGCGCCCCTTGGCGGGTCCAGGGCAGCGCCCAGGCGGGGTCGAGGGGCAGCGCCTCTGAAGCAAAATGCAAAATTACATTCGAAGTTGCATGTCCGCCCTTGCTCGCTTGAGCGAAGGCTACGCCTGTAAAAAACTTGAGAAGGATGATTTTACGCTCGAGCGTAGGTTGTTTGGCTCGAGCGAAGCCACTTATGGAAAACACGCATTTTTGGTTCCTCGCTCGAGCGAGAGAGTCTTCGCTCGAGCGAGCTTCGCAGTCCCAAATTTCTATAAGTACGTGTTTCTGTCAGATTTTAAGATTACTCCTCCAGATCTTCTTCTTGGATATTAAGGTTTATATTTGAGGATATTTTGCTAGTTTTCTTTGATGTTTAATTGAGTATTCAACTCATGGGTTAAGAAGAATACATCAAAGGTTTGTTTGTTCATTCTATACAAAAGAGAGAGTTGTTCTTCGGTGGATTCTGAAGAATTTGAGCCTGAAGCTTTGGTGGATTCTAGAGTGGCTCATCGTCAACACAATTCTGAGGTGAAGACGGGGCTGGAAGAGGCACATAGGGGTTGGTTCAATTGGGGCATGGATTTGCTAGGTAATTGAGAGTATACCTGTGTAAATTCTTTATATATTCTTAGTGGATTGTTTTGTGGCTGTTGCCCGTGGTTTTTTTATCACAATTGGAGGTGCTCCAATTGTAGTTTTTCCACGTTAAAATCGTTGTGTCGATTTGTCTTGATTGTTTGATTGGGATTGTTTTATTACTTTAAATTGATACATAATCACAAATCAATATCTAGCAGATTTCTAGATTTTTCAATTGGTATCAGAGCAGGTCGTTCTTTTAAAAAAAAAAATAATTTAGAACAAGATCTTGTTTGATTTGTGATAATGGATTCAATTCGTGAGGGAAATTCTATAGTTCGACCACCCCTACTTGACGGATCCAATTATTCGTTTTGGAAAGCTCGGATGAGATCGTTTTTAAAATCTATTGATGAAAAAGTTTGGCAATCTGTCATGTATGGGTGGACTAAACCGACGATTACCGTTGATAGAGTAACTTTCCCCAAACCAATCGATAAGTGGGACACAATTGATTACCAAAATAGTAGCTAGAATAGTAAAGCTATCAATTCTCTCTTTTACGCTGTCACACCTGAAGAGTTTAGTCGAATTTGCAATTGTGAAGTCGCAAAAGAGGCTTGGGATATTTTACAAACTATTTATGAGGGCACTCCTTCGGTTAAACGCTCAAAACTTCAAAGGCTCACGTCTAGTTTCGAAAACCTTTCAATGAAAGATAGTGAGACCTTTGAGGAATTTTATGCGAAGTTGAGTGACATTGTAAATTCCAGCTTCAATTTAGGTGAAAAAATACCGGAATCCAAGATTGTAGGAAAAATTTTGAGGTCCTTGCCCGATCGGTTCCAACCAAAAGTTACGGCTATTGAGGAGGCTCAAGATGTTGACAACCTTAAGCTAGATCATTTGGTTGGAAATCTCCAAACTTATGAGGCACATAGGAATTTCAAAAAGAAACAAAAAGATGTTGCTTTTAGTAGTGCTCATAGAGCTGGAGAGGATTCTGATGAGGATTGTGAGATAGATTCCAAGATTACGGATGCTTTTGTAAAACAATTTAAAAAATCTTTTCTGAAAAAGAATCTTAATCTTTTGGAATCTACTCATACTTATAAATCCAAAGGCAAAGATAAACTCAAAATTAATTCTATAGCCAAGAAGGAGAAAGGAAAGATACAAGGGAACTCTGAAAGAGTCCAATGCTATGAATGCCAAGGATTTGGCCACTTTGCTCAAGAATGCCCCCACTCGTTTGAGGAAGAAGAAAACCCTCACCATCACTTGGGGTGATGAATTAGAATCTGATAAAGATGAAAGTGACAATAAAGATTAAGGTGAAGAGGGACATAAACAATTCCTTGCTTTCATGGCGGCTTCTGAAACTGAAGGACGAACAGAGTATCCGAAGAGGCCGGTTGAGAATGCCATTGATGATGAATCCTCAGGAAGTGATGATGAAGAGCTTGAGCAACCTTATGAAAAGTTGTATAAGGAATCTCTTAACTTATCCAAATTGAATGACAAACTCACTATGAAACTCAAAGCATGTGAAAGTGAGAATGTCAAACTAAAGGAGGAGATTTCCGAGGCTAGGATTGATGCCATCAAGATAGCTAATGATCGACAAGCTCTTTGTGCAAAACTCTTGACTTGTGAGACAGAGAGGAATGAGCTACAACAAATTTATGCAATGTATGAAGAAAAGATTGAATCTCTCAAGATGTCTCAAGTTGCCTTGGAAGAACTAATGATCAAGAAAGAGGAAGAGCTCAAGTGTGCTATGGCTACCATTGGTCTTTGGAACAAAGGATCAAAGACTTTGGAGGATATCATTGGGTCTCAACAAATGTGTTGTAACAAGAGTGGCATTGGCTTTGGTGATAACAAAGAGCAAAAACAGAGTGCATCTACATCTCATGACACAAGAACTCAAGGAAAAGGAGAACAAAAAATTCAACATAATGATGGACTTCTCAAATTTCCTAGAGTTGGTAAGGTAAAAAAAAGAAAGGTACACCCTGTTTTTATTTGTCATCATTGTGGTATGTATAGTCATATTCACCCTTATTATTATAAGTTGCATGGGAGAGTGTCTCATAGAGATGGAAGAAATTCCAACATCTCGTGGGGTAGGAGACACTTCATTGGTAATAATGAAGTTAAAGGTCATATTAGACCTCGCTATTTTGATCCGCTTGAGACCAAACATGGAGCGAGTTTGTATTTGCCTAGACCTAGAAATAGGAAGTTGGAAACCAAGTCGAGATGGGTTCCCATTGAAAGCAAAGGAAACCACAACGTCAAGACACCATCTAAGAACCGCAATTCTCATAACTTTCTTCATACTAAAGCGGTTTGGGTGCGAAAACTTGACTTGTGTTAATTTGTATATTCTTGTTAGTTTTTAGGTTTCTGTGTGTTTTTTTTTTTTTTTGAGTTACTTAATGTGTGCATATTCGTTTTCTGTCTTGCTTTGTTTAGAAAAAGAAAAAAAAATAATAAAAAAAAAAACCAAAAAGATTTTCTTAGTATGGTTTTGCAAGCTTAAAATTTTTGAGTGGTCTTTGGTGCATATTGGAATTGATAAGAATATCCATTACATGTTAATATGTGTGTGCTTTCTGTGGTCATTACTCATTTTGGAGTGTGTATTTTTTGATTAGTATGTCTCATTCTGTACACACTCTTGGATTAGCAAATATCGGAGTCTTCCGCCTTAGTGATTATTTTTTTTTCTATGGACTTCTGGCATTGTGTCTTTTGCTTTTCTAGAGGAATTGACCTATACTAGCATATCATGGGTGATGTTGAGTCTCTTAAACCACATTCCATCTTTTTGCATCTCCATGGCTTTCCCCTCTGTTCTTTGTAGTCCAGGCATGAGGAAAAGGCTACCTCAGAGTCACCAACCAGGCCATCCTTATTATATCCATGCTTCTCTAGTTCGGTTTCCATACTCTTAAGTGTGTCAGCCGCCAATGAGTGTGCAAAAGAAAGAAAAAATGTGCATAAGAAATAAAAAAAAATGTGCAAAAGAAAGAAAAGAAAAGAAAAAGATGTGAAAAAAAAGGAAAAAATAAAGGATTCATTAATTGAGGGGGAGCCTGCGCCTTTACTCACCAAATACCCCTTGATTCCTAGTGGTTTGACTTTTCGTAGTTGTGCTTAGATTCTCTTGACAGAGGTTCAGCTATCTGATCACTACTAGGATTTGAATCTAGTGTTTGTCGAACTCCAAGAGTCACACACACATATCATGGGATCTATGCTTTTCACATAATGCATCACTTTCTTTTATGAGGAATCTTTTAGAGGCTGTGCACATTGTGCTTTCAAATAATTATGCTTCTTGGATAATCTTGTGTGTTCTAAGGTACAAATCTGAGATTTCTTGCTTGTTCCACCATATTATTTTTGTCGGTTTCTTCTTGTTCATTGTTTTCTGTACAGTGTTTGTGGTTACTTTGAGTGAAAGGGAGATTGGCTTTAGTTGGTTTGCATGATGCTATGCACTGGTTCTTTATTATTTCCTTCTTGCATGCTCCTGATATTTACATAATCTTATCATTGCTTGTGTGGTTTCTGATCTTGCTTTAGTTGATTGAGCTTCCTTTGTCAATTCGTGACAAAAAGGGAGAGTAATGTTGTCGGGTGCATGTGTCTTAGGATTTCATGTATTCATGCCATGTGTCGGGTGCATGTGTCTTAGTTTTCAGGTTTTCATGCTACATGTTCTTAAAATCTCCAAGTCGCATCTATTCATGTTTTCCATCTTATGCTTCAAATGCTTCAAAATAATCTAGCCACATGTTTATTGTTTTTTCATATACTCTTGTGAAACTAATAGTTGTTTTGGAGATTGTGGCACTAATAGCTGTTTTGCAGATCTTAACCTTGAGAAAGAAGTTTGTGTTTGTTGGCTGTAATGGGTTGGGGTAATTAGGATTTTATTTGTTAGGTGTGTTTTGTCACGGCATTGCCAAAAGGGGAGATTGTTAGGTTTTTATTTTTGGCAATCCCGGTTGACAAAACTCCTTTCAGTTGTACTTGTTTTCGCACTTTTTATTTCAGTGAGGTTATGAGTTTTTATATACGAATCCAACTCGAATTATGCCTTACAGAGAAGTTTGTGATGTTAATACTTTCAAGATTGCCACTTCGCTGATTATGACAGGAATCGAGCTGCCCGGTCAGCTCGCGGGGGTCCAAGGGGCAGCGCTCCTTGGCGGGTCTGGGGCAGTGCCCAGGCGGGGTCGAGGAGCAACGCCCCCTAAGCAAAATGCAAAATTGCATTCGAAGTTGCATGTCCGCCCTTGCTCGAGCGAAGGAGTTCTCGCTCGAGCGAAGGCTGCGTCTGTAAAAAACCTGAGAAGGATGATTTTACGCTTGAGCGCAGATTGTTTGGCTTGAGCGAAGCCACTTATGGAAAACACGCGTTTTTGGTTCCTCGCTTGAGCGAGAGAGTTTTCGCTCGAGCAAGCTTCGCAGTCCCTGATTTCTATAAGTACGTGTTTCTGTCAGATTTTAGGATTACTTCACCAGATCTTCTTCTTGGATATTAAGGTTTATATTTGGAGATATTTTGCTAGTTTTCTTTGATATTTAATTGAGTATTCAACTCATGGGGTAAGAAGAATACATCAAAGGTTTGTTTATTCATTCTATACAAAAGAGAGAGTTGTTCTTCGGTGGATTCTGAAGAATTTGAGCCTGAAGCTTTGGTGGATTCTGGAGTGGCTCATCGTCAAGACAATTCTGAGGTGAAGACGAGGCTGGAAGAGGCACATAGGGGTTGGTTCAATTGGGGCGTGGATTTGCTAGGTAATTAAGAGTATACATGTGTAATTCCTTTATATCTTCTTAGTGGATTGTTTTGTGGCTGTTGCCCGTGGTTTTTTTATCACAATTGGAGGTGCTCCAATTGTGATTTTTCCACGTTAAAATCGTTGTGTCGATTTGTCTTGATTGTTTGATTGTGATTGTTTTATTACTTTAAATTGATACATAATCACAAATCAATATCTAGCGGATTTCTAGATTTTTCAGAAGTTAATGCATTGAATGTGGTAAGATAATTGTATGGAGTGAGAAGGAAAAAGAGAATCTTTGTATATTGAATAATGTTAAATAATATTGTTGTGACTTATATGTAGGACTTATATGAAGTATTAATTAAGAAATTATGAGAATAAGGAAATCTATAGAAATATGAAAATCTAACAAATATGAAAAGTAATATATTCTAGATATATATTTTAACAGAATGAACTGAAATAATATTTTTGAAGATGAATTTATAATATATATGTATATATATATACTTGTCATCCCTAGCATTCCATTGTAGTCCGTTGGGCATTTTCACAGCCGCTATCTCTCCTCTCAATCACCTGGATATAAATACAGTTTTCAATTTTGTGGGAGTTTTATATGTAGATCCACTTGGCAACACTGAATTTTCAGCTTCCTTCCATTGCACCCAAAAATAAAACAAACAAAACAATAAAATAAGATTTTCAATTTTTTCTTACATTGTGGAGCCGCATTATGAGGGATCTACTTCCTAGTCTTTTTCTAAATGTTTAACAGATAATTATTGGGTATTTTCATAATACAATTATGTAATATTTTATAATATTATGATTAGTAAAAAAGGTTAGGTATTTTGATTTTGTATTAGATGATGAGAAATATAAAGGGACATAATGAATAATAATTAGTGAAAAAGTATGAATATGTAATATTTTGAGAATATCTAATAATTTTTCGTATTTAATGATTTATTTATTTTTTTGGGAGCTCTCAAGGAATGTTTGGAGTCGTTGTTGTGTGTAGGGATTCTCAAATGGGCTGCGAAATTTTTTTTTGATATTTTTCAAATTGATCCCATAGTTTGTTCCAACCCGCTTAAGTGTTCATCTCATTCCAATTCATAAAAGATAATTTAAGGCTTTGAATAGAGGTTTGTAACCCGAGTCCGCCCATAAACCCAGCCCGTAGGAGTCCGCAAGAGTAAGCCTAGTGTTTAATTTGATTTTTTTTAATCTAATATTTAGTTTTATTTTTTTTTGTTCTCATATTTAAAGTTTTATTTTATTTTTTCTACTTTTAGGTATTATATTGTTAAAATTAAAAAAATAAAAGAAATATTGACCGCTTGTATGTGATAAGATAATGTGTACTCTCTACATTGACCATGAGTTTATTTTCGGAGGACTTATGTGGGACTCTCAAGGTTGCAAAATAAATCCGACTTGGATTGTTTGAGATAAATTTTTTTAGTATGATTTTTTGATTTTTTTAATCTGGTTAAAAAAAAAATTTGGATGAATTTTGGACTTTTTTTTTATAGTTGATTTAATAGTTGTAAGAGAAAAAGTGAAATGATTATAATTTGACTATGACATTTTATCTTATTAACTAAATTAATCTATTTTATCTTTTAATAAGCTAATTCAGCCCTAATCCATACACCGAATGAGCCTTTAATTGATACGTGCGATTCACAAATGATGGATTGTATCCAAAGTTTTCATAAAACCCTTTACATAATGACAATATAGATCAATTAGAGTTTTCTATATTAAAAGTAAATAAAATAAAAATAAAAAACCCTTTTCTGTGATGCCAAGGATACAGTACTAGTCATCAATTTACTACATTGATAACAATTCTTAGTTACAATGGAACTGCAAATTCTACTCATGATACAACAAATACGAGGCCATTACACAAGTAATTTGTGTGGTTGCTCTCTCAAGTTATAATCCACCAACACTTGTAACACATTTAACAGTACTTTGTAAGCCAATTCACCAACTGAGTTATGCAATACCTTTACAAAGATAATACACCACAAGATCAAAAGAGATCATCCAAAAGTTGGGACAAGAACTAGTAGCAATAAAATTGAGGCAAGAGCTCCTGAGAATAGACTGATCTGATTACAGATTGCGCCATAGAATGTGTATTGAGTCTGAGTTATTATCTCGGCTATTAATGCCATGGCATAGAGGAATATTGCCACGATAAAAGCTATCATAATTTTGTAATAAGTTTCGAATGGTGTACAATTCTTATTTTGGTACTTAACTTAGAGGAGAGTACTCAGAGTGGAGATGAGAAGGGTAAAAATAGCGTGAAATGCTGTGGAAGAAACTCGCTCTCTTTCACTATTTAAACAAATCAAAAAATTACAAAAATTATCAATCAAATGTTAGGAGGAAAAAAATACTCAATAGGGTTATGGTTTTTTTTTATTATTTTAAATTAATTATATTGCAAGGCACAATTATCAAAATCATTAGCACAATTATCATAATCATTTTACACTAATTCTTTGAATCATGTTTAGGGACCATGTAATAAGGCTACATGAAAGCGTAAAAAGTAATGCAAAAATTAGTTCAAAAATAAAATATTTAGACCAGAGCGTAAACTATATATATTTACCAAGTTTAAATCTATACTATAACAACATTCTGAAACTCATACCATTAAGCAAACCGGAAAATAAATGGAGTTAAAGGGTCAACTAGAATAGAGCTAGAACAGAACGTTGATGTCCTAAAATGTAATTATGTAAAAAGTTCTTCATTTGTAAATCTAAAGCGATGGAGACCAGATGGCCCAAGCTAGTATTGGATTATTACATAGCCGTGTAATATTTTATTGGAATAATTATAAAAAAATCCTCAGAGTTTTAACACTTGTAACAAAACAAACTATAAATTTTTAAATTTGTCAATTTAAATCTTAAATTTTTGATTTGTTTACAATCTAAATAATCTGTATATTATTGTTAAGTAAAATTGATAGAAAAAAAAATAATATTTTAATCATTAAACTCAACAAAAAAAGAGTAATTTAAATATTTTATATATATCTATATTGAGTTTAATAACTAAAGTAACCATTTTTCCATCGATTTTATTACAAATTAGCAAAATATAAAATGTTGTAACCGAACCATAAATTTTTGTTACATGAACTACCAATTTTTAGACATTTTATTATGCTAATTTGTGTCAAAGTTAAACATTTTGTGATTGATGTTACGAAATATTGTAACAAAATTACACTAATTTATAGTAGTGCATGTGGGTATGCATCCATAAGGAGTGCACACTATAAGCTTTCCTATTATCACATATATTGTATAAATTAACTTTTGAATGGATAAGAGTTAATTTATTTATATATATGTGAGAGATATGTATAAAAATATATATTGCTCTCTTATAAAGAAAAAAAAGTTCACGACGAGAGAGCAAGATATATACATATTTATCACATATATGTTTATAAATTAGCTTTTGAATATGTATTTTGATCATAAAATTGGCACGTACAGGTTATATGCCACTCTTTTGTTCTCTTTCTTTAATTAAAAGGGATAAAGTGACAACATAACACAGTTCAAAGAGGTAAAATATAATATTTTTTTTTGGTCCAACAGCGCAAATATAATCTAATAATAGAAGTCTATCAAGCAACTTAACAGAAAGCAATTATAATAAGAGAGAATAAAAATAAAGAATCCAATATAATAAAGGAAAAATTATCAATTTTTGCCTTTGATAAAATTGAACCTTTAACATCTCATGTATAAATGTACAGAGGTGAACAATTGAACTAATCTTAACAAACATACAATAACAAATATTTACTTTACAGTCATGCTACGTAGCTCGAAAGCTACGTAGCTCGAAAGCCCCGAATAGAAAACGTTGCCGTTTTTTGTTGTTGTTGTTGTTGTTGTTTTTTTTTTTTTTTTTTTTTTCAGACGCAGAAATCATTAGGAAGGAGGGGAGAGGAGAGGAGAGGAGAGGAGGAGGGAGGAGGGGACTGGAGGGGGCCTAAAAAATGGAGGGGGAGGGGAGGAGGAGGAGGAGGCGGCGGAGGCGACGCGATTGGGGCAGAGCCGACGAGGGGCGGAGGCGATGTGATCGGGGCAGAGCTGCGAGCTGCGACGGGCCGGCGGACGGCCGGAGGCGAGCTGCGACGACCTCCTCTTCCTCTTCCCCCTCTTCTCTCTCTCTTCCTCTCCCTCTTCTCCCTCTTCCTCTGCAAAGAAAATGGCAGAAAAAAAAAAAAAAAAACCTAAAGCCCAAAACGACGTCGTTTTGGGCTTTAGGGGCATTCGGGGCCGAAATCCTCGAGCTACAAAACATTTTTCTTTACTTTAACAATACCAAAGCACATTTAATTTAACAAAATGGGAAAACAACAATACAAAGCAAATGAATTTGGTACAATCCCGATAAGTTATAAGTTGAAATTAGTGTAAGTTCAATAATTATTTAATATATCTAAAATATAATGATTGCATATATTTGAAATCAGTCAAGAAAAAAACATCATAAATAAATAATTTATAAAAATAAAAAGAACACATGAATTTGTACTCACTTCTCATCTCTAACATTGGTATGTTGTGGGTTGGGCATGTTGTCAATCTATCCTCTCTCTTGTTGCCCTTAGCACTAAGCTTTTTTTGCATATGTAATGTTTAGCTTAGCTGGGAGCTAAATATAACCACTTATTATAGTGCTCCATTTATGTGTGTTGCTGTGTGTGTTGATGTGTGCGGTAGGTTCTGCTAAAAGTATTCTTTAAAAGTCCCAACGACCTTTTCAAACGTGGATGAAAAATGGACATCTTTTAGGTTTTTTTTGGGAAAGTGTATTGAAAGTTACTTCTTTTAATTCATTTTGAGTTATATCATCTCTTATATTTTTATACATTTTTAAAAAAAAATTAAAAAAAGTCAAAAAATCAGCTTTTAATTACCTTTCCAAAACAATCCGTAATTAACCCTAAAAAAAATAATCACGGTTGACTTGTTGGCAGAATCATCGTGAACTTATTTCGATAATTCAAATCGTTTGTTTTGTAAGATTCATGAAGCATATTATGGGTTCGTTTGGCATAAAGGTTTAGGTTTGGGTTGGGTTGGGTTGGGTTTGGACTATTTTAGCCATAAAAAGACAAAATAAGTCAAAGTCAATAAGACAAAATATCACATCCAAACCATAATCATTTCATTTTTCTCTCACAATAGTCAAAATAGCCAAAAAAACCCATCCCAAGAAAGGCTTTTTAGCCCTAAAAAAATAGTCAAAAAGTCAAAAAACCAACCTACATCTCACACGAAGGCTATTTAAAAAAAAAATTATATTAATTTGACATCTGTAATCTAGGGATGGCAATTTGAAACTGGCCCGATGGCGACCTAACCCCCCGACCCCGAATTGTGCAGGTTTCCTCGAAAAATACCCCCGACGGGACGGGGATGGTATTTAAAAAACAATCCCCGAACAGATTTGGGCCGAGACGGGGATAAGTGTCCCAGCCTCGTACCCGGCCCGGCCTGGCCTCGTCCTCGTTCCCCGGCCCGGTTTGTCCCTGAAATGAAATTACTAGTTTACCCCTATATATATATATACACACACACACATAGTAACCAAACCCTCATCCTCTCAATTCTGTCTTCCGTCTCTTTTTCTCTCGTCCCTCTACACTCTCTCTCACTCTCGCCCTGTTCGTGACGTCGATCATTACTGTCCGCGACGCTGATCGGCCTCCTCCGTCGTCCATCGCCACTGTCGCGACACAGTCACAGCCACAGCCACCAATCGCGACGCCGATCGTCCTCCTTCGTCCATCATCGCCTCCTCCGATCTCCTCTGTCGTCCATCGCCGCCGATCATCCATTCTCTCTCTCTCTCTGACACAGATACACCGATCTTTTTTTTTTTTTTTGCTAGAGATCTGTTTATGTATATGTATATATCTCTCACGGAGAGAAAGAGAGAGATGTGTCCATTTTTGCTAGTGTATATCTGTTTGTGTATCATGATATGTTGATGTTGATTCTGTTGATGTTGTTGATGATGATGATGATGATGTTGTTGTTGTTGTTGTTGTTGATGGTGGTGGTGTTGAAACAGATTTGGGGGGCGGGGAATTTTCGGGGTCGGGGAAACCCGATCCCCGTTAGGGGGCGGGAATGGGGACGGTGGTAGGTTCCCCGTCGGGGATCGGAGCCGGGACAGGGGAGATTTTCACAATCGGGGATCGGGGACGGGAAGTGTGATCGCCGGCCCCGTTGCCATTCCTTCTATAATCACATGATTATATCACATTTATTTATTTTTCTTAAAATAAACACTTCATCCATTTGTTTTAAACAATTAAGACCTCATCATGTGTTACCGATATTCAATTAATTTGATTTTATTGCATAAATGATTTCTCAATAAATTTTACAAAAGTCACTAAAATACGCTAGGAATGAATTCATGCAAGCCTTCGCAGCGCCTAGTTGTGACTTATGAGCAATGTAGGAAACCTCTCCCTCCGTAGGGCTATAATTGTCATACTAGCTCTCATCCTTACATTTATATGAGTGATGTTAGGGTTGCCTCTATTTACATACCATATTGTCTCAAGGCACACCACTACTCAGTTCACACCTTTAATAATTTAAAAAAACATAATTTTTCTCAACACACACCACAACATTCCATTTTTGTCCTTAATCCCACACCACTTCATACACACCTTCAATTCAAAAAAAAAAAAAAAAAAAAAAAAAAAAAAAAACCCCAACTGTTAGACATTTACCACGACAGCAGCCATCACCGGCAACCACCATCAACGCCAATCATGGCCACCGCCGTCAACCCTTCCTTCTGTCTTCGCAAACCATCACCAATAGGTCCACTCACAACTGATAAGGTCATCGAATTGGATTGTATTTCAATGTTATCATGGGAAAAATTAACCGATTCATTTAATACGAGTATATCAGCAGTAATAAGAATTGAATCATTATTCAACAAAAAACCAGATTTAGGGTCAAGAATCGAGGTAGAGGGAGTGAAATCACACCAACCATGAGACTTCTTCTTGCTAGAGAAGCGGTGCCAAGAATCCCTATGAATCGATTTGGATTTGTCGAAAGGAATTGACAACAGTGAGATAATAGCTAGCGAAGTAGTCCTATTTAGAAGAAGAGGTGCCTCTATGGTCCATGATTTGGAGGTAGATTGAGATGTACCAAGAAGAGCTTGAGAGTCGCTTTTTGGGTAAACCAAGAGCGACAATCATAGCCTCCGACTTCGAAGTACTTGCTCCACAGTGTTCTGGCTTTAACTTTGGGGAAATTGAAGATGCTCCATTTACACACCGCTGCGAACTCGCTGTGCCGCTCTACCGTCACCGACTTTTTGGCCACCAGTTGCATCTCGAGACACCGCCAGATCCCTCGCCGCTGGCGCTGACACCACCGAGGGTGTCTCCGATTAACTTGCAACAATGGTGGCTAAGGTTAGGGTTTGGATGTTGTGTATTCAACTAAGGTGTATATTGATATTCTTTTGTGGTCATTTTGGTCATTTTAGGTAAAGTCATTATTATAATAAAAAAAAATCAATTAATGATGTACCTTGAGACAAAATGTAGTGTGTAAATAGAGGCACCCTGATGTTAGGGACCCCAAATAATTTACCAAATTTTTTACCTAACCTCTCACATGGTGTGAGACCCACACAAATGTGGGTTTCTGTAAGTCCCACACTGAGAGGTTTGGTAAAAAATTTGGTTGATTATTTGGGATTTATAACAATTTTTCTACTTTTATTATTACTATTATATTATATTTTATTTTTTTTTGTATTTTTTAATGTAATCATCACATACTTTGCACAAAAAGTCCGCTAGCCTCTTTTACTTCTGGGGTTCTGGAATACGCGTTTTTGTATGAATACAACCGTATAATACGGGATGTTCTGTATAGTTCGGCTTAAAAGAAAAAAATAGATAAATTACACTTACCTCCCTTGAAATTTTTGACAATTATAGTAACCTCCCTTACTTTATCTAACAATGTCAAGATTCTCCTATTTTTTAACTGTCGTTTACACACTTTATAGAACCTACTGATGTCATCAAAGCTAAACACTAAATACCCATAATGTCCTCAAGTGTCCTCAACTCATCTATATATACCAATATCAAATGTTAGCTGGTCATCCACCCGGACGTTTGGCCAAACATCCGAAACAGTGCTCATTTTTTTTTTTTTTGGCAATTGTAACGTTTTATTTAAAAATACAACAATAGCTAGGTTATGTACAACTATTAAAATTTATCTAGAAATTCATTCTTATTTATTTATTTTATAGTATTACTTCAATCAAAATTTCAATTTATAATGAGATGAACACTAGAAGCTGTAACATGCCCGGAGGGTACCCGCGCGCGTTAAACAGTTTGGACTCTCGAAATTTCTTTGATCTAGTCTCACGAGTGCAATGTGAAACGTAGATGAGAGTCCAGATTTGGTAACTTTTATTGAAAATCCATTTTATTGCAATTTTACCAAAAATGGACTGCGTCATCAGATCTCAGAGTCGCCACCTAATATTTATTTTGGGAAAATTAGGAAACCCATGACTCGTGCCAAGGCCACTGTTCGTCGTAACCAAGGATGCTTGGCTTGGAACCTTAGGTATGAAGGGGGAAGGTCATTAATTGAGCACCCCCGTTCACCCGATCAAAAGATCGGCCTCTACTAAACCATAATATGACTTTTATTTTCTTTATATGTTCATGTTCTGATTATTTAATAAATCCTAAAATTTACTATGTGAAACATACAAGTATAGACTATGTCACCCATTTTGGAATAACTTGATTTCATGTAGTTTTGAAAGAGTTTTGAAAATGTATAACCCAAATAAATTGAGTTTACAAACACGAAAATCAATATCATTCCAAATTAAGCGACACAACCTCCATCCACTGGCATTCATACAGTTATATCACATAAGCAAATAGCCACATGGTAGGATGCTTAAACATAGTAAGAAAAACACACACAAACGGGATGCTAAAGCATAAAAACTTACATGTTTGACGACCCGCGAACAAGCTACAAAACAAAGTTAGTAAAACATGCATGATCTTATATACAAAATCCTAATGCAATTCACTCATGAGATGCAACTAAAGATTCGGCTTCTAAGATATGACATGTGAATCATCTCAAGAACATGAGGTAACGCACATAATCACATAGGAATTGATTAAATCCACAAATGCAAACTTCGCCGAATCAAGATGCATGAAACATGGATGCAAAGCATGAATATGATGAAAAATAAATATGATGTTTATGTACAAATAAGGAAAGCAAGTAAAAGAATGGGATAGAAAGAAGTGGGGCGGGGAATTATTACAACGCTTTGAATAAATTATTACAAACCAGATAAGAGAGAGAGAAGGGAATATTACAACAAAATAAAAACCTCACAAACTCTCCAAATAAAAATAAATAAATAAATAAATGAAATAAAGAAACTTCATGTATGCCGGAAAATATTCTGCTTGACGTAGGAAGACTGCTCCGTTCTGTCCGGAAAAACTTATTTTGCGTGGGCACTATTCATCTCGAGATACTATTCACTGCCGGAAGTTACTATTCATCATTACTATTCACCTTTTTTGATCGTTATTCACCTTACCGGACATTTTTTATCCGCAGTCACTATTCATCGCCGGAAGTACTATTCATCACCGGAGGTACTATTCATCGTCGGGGTTACTATTCACCGTCGGGGTTACTATTCACCGCCGATCACTATTCCTCCGGTGGGGTCACATCTTTTTACAAATTAGGTGGTTCGACCAACCATTTAAAGTGATAAAATTACAACAATTTGTAAATAGTAAACTACGAGATTTTATGTAAATTACAACAATTTATATACAACAGTAAATTACAGCAGATAAAGTAATAAAATTAGGTGGTTCAACCGACCATTTAAAGTAGTAAAATTACAACAATTTACAAATAGTAAACTACAACATTTTATGTAAATTACAACAGTTTATATACAACAGTAAATTTCAGCAGATAAAATGGTAAAATTAGATGGTTCAACCGACCATTTAAAAAAAAAATTATGAAAAGCAATAAATGAAAGTACTTAAACAAATTATATCATATTTTGAAATTAAATGAAAGTTTGCGAAAACTCACCTTTCGGGGAAATGATGAATTTTCTGATTCACAAACTTTCTTTTGATTACCCTCAAGTTTGTGGACTGTGTTCTCAATTCTCAGTCCAAAAGTTGAAATTACAACTTCTCTTTCTGATTCTTTTTTCTCTCAAAATTCTCGCACTACTTCTTTCTCTTTTTTTTTACTCTCTCTCACAATCAAACTTTTCTGATCTTTCCCCCGCCCAAAATCCTTTTTTCATTCTGCTGTAATCTTTTCCTTTATATAGAAAACACTTGTAAGAAAAGGACAAAACAAGAAACGGTGGGATTTCAAAAAATGCACAGTGATTTTACTGTGCATTGCACAGTAAAATAACTATGCACTTTAAATATAATAATATATAAAGGGGATTATTAGCATAAATATATGTATAAATACTCGAAAATATATATAAAAACACACAAATATGTAAAATCAAAATACGTGGACTAATAAAATATATTTTAGTAGGCCGAATATGTAACATAATTTGACCAAAGCGGGTCTAAAGGCACAGAAAACAAAAAGACACACGATGGGAGTGTAGTGAATTTTTTTCAAATGAGGGATAATACCCTTATATAATATAATATTATATATATACAAAAGTATGGTGCGTGGGTGAAACCATGGTATCGAAAATATTATATAATAATATAACATAATATATATAATACATAATAAAGGGAAAGAAAATGGAGAAGGAGTCTAAAATAATTTGGCAAAAACAGGTGTAAGACTAGGATTAAAGTTTACATTCCATCTTTTTACTGAGAATTTTGTGAGATAGCATATTCCTGTTTTCATCATCGAGTAATCAAAAGAAAGCGCCCAAATCTTAGGCCCGGTCAAAATGGGGTGTCTACAGTTGCCCCTCTTTGACAGAGCTCAAAGTCATTTCTTGACGTGAGTGAATGTCAAAGCCCGAAGACGACCCTTTTGACAAGGCCATAAGACTTGGGCAAACAAACAAGATGCAATGCAAGTGGTTGAACCTGAGGGTTGCCTACGTATCCCTTTGCAAGGAATCAAACCTGCGTAGTTCAGGGGCAACATGTAACATGACATATGCAGTTTGAAAGTTGGACTTACACGCTTCGTGAAGCCAGTCGTTTGAAAATTCATGATTATGCAATGCAATGAAATGCCATGGAGCGATGACAACATGAGATGCAAGCTTCGTGCAAATGATATGAAACATAACAGGGGGTGCATTGCATATAAATGTGCCACAAGATCACATACAAATGTGCCATAACACAATCTTAACCAAGTGGAACAACAACCTAACGCATCTCGCGTGAAAGGAGGAAGGATGGTGTAAATCAAGCGCACCTGATGTTTTTAACCGATTGGGTAGTGTGAACAGTCAAGCGCACCTGCTGTTGTTAACCGATTTTGATAATTGGACTTATACGCTACGCGAAGCCGGTTTGAAAATTGGACTTCTACGCTTACGCGAAGCCGGTTTGACGATTGGACTTATACGCTACGCGAAGCCGGTTTGAAAATTGGACTTACACGCTACGCGAAGCCGGTTTGAAAATTGGACTTACACGCTACGCGAAGCCGGTTTGAAAATTGGACTTACACGCTACGCGAAGCCGGTTTGACGATTGGACTTATACGTTACGCGAAGCCGGTTTGAAAATTGGACTTACACGCTACGCGAAGCCGGTTTGACGATTGGACTTATACGCTACGCGAAGACGGTTTGAAAATTGGACTTACACGCTACGCGAAGCCGGTTTGACGATTGGACTTATACACTACGCGAAGCCGGTTTGACGATTGGACTTATACGCTACGCGAAGCCGGTTTGAAAATTGGACTTACACGCTACGCGAAGCCGGTTTGAAAATTGGACTTACACGCTACGCGAAGCCGGTTTGACGATTGGACTTATACGCTACGCGAAGCCGGTTTGAAAATTGGACTTACACGCTACGTGAAGCCGGTTTGAAAATTGGACTTACACGCTACGCGAAGCCGGTTTGACGATTGGACTTATACGCTACGCGAAGCCGGTTTGACGATTGGACTTATACGCTACGCGAAGCCGGTTTGAAAATTGGACTTACACGCTACGCGAAGCCGGTTTGAAAATTGGACTTACACGCTACGCGAAGCCGGTTTGACGATTGGACTTATACGCTACGCGAAGCCGGTTTGACGATTGGACTTATACGCTACGCGAAGCCGGTTTGACGATTGGACTTATACGCTACGCGAAGCCGGTTTGAAAATTGGACTTACACGCTACGCGAAGCCGGTTTGACGATTGGACTTATACGCTACGCGAAGCCGGTTTGAAGATTGGACTTACACGCTACGCGAAGCCGGTTTGAAAATTGGACTTACACGCTACGCGAAGCCGGTTTGACGATTGGACTTATACGCTACGCGAAGCCGATTTGAAGATTGGACTTACACGCTACGCGAAGCCGGTTTGAAAATTGGACTTACACGCTACGCGAAGCCGGTTTGAAAATTGGACTTATACGCTACGCGAAGCCGGTTTAAAAATTGGACTTACACGCTACGCGAAGCCGGTTTGAAAATTGGACTTACACGCTACGCGAAGCCGGTTTGACAATTGGACTTATACGCTACGCGAAGCCGATTTGAAGATTGGACTTATACGCTATGCGAAGCCGGTTATTTTTGAAAAACTTATGGTCATGCAAGAGAGGAAAGACCTCAACCAAGAGAAATCAACATCCTAACACGTCTCATGTGAAAGGAACAAAGGTGGTGAACCAACAGACATACCTAACCATATCTCATCCGGAGAGGGGGGAGGTTGTACATACACACGAACGATATACAAAATACGTATTACATTCATTTTTTTTTTTTTTTTGGGTACAACTCTGATCGAGGTAAAACAAGTTTATTTTGCAAATCTGGATGGCATGAATGGCACAACATTGAACATAAAAATACTTTTGTTTTGAATTTTGAGCTTGAAAATGGCTGCATTTTAGTGAATTTTGAACCGAATATTGAGCCTATCACTGACCAAAACACAAAAACCATCCCAAAACACACCCCTTTGTGCTTGTTGGAGCAAAATGAACGCAAAACAGAGTAACACCGGTCGATCGCCCAATCAGAAAAGCATTGTCAGAGACAACTACTGTGCATTTTTCGGTGATTGCTTGATTAAGGTGACGAGAGCTCGATAGTGTAGATAAAAGACAGAAAACCTGACTCAACTGTGCCCCTAGTTTATTACTTTGTCCCCCTTTTTTTTTTTTTTTTGCTAAAGCGATTTTGATCAACATGAGAGGTAAATTAGCACACTTGTTCCATCTTGAAGTCATATGAGCCAAATTATGAGCACTGAAAATTTTCCCTTTTTGGTCCGAAGAATGGTTTGAGTTTTGGAAAAATGGAACAATTTTGAGAAAATCAGTCAACTTCATTAAAAGTCCTCAAAATCTATTTTTGCAAATGACCACTACTCGATCAACATGAAATCAACCCTTGAGATGTACACTTGAATTCGTCTTGCAACTGAACTCGTCACGAAAGAAAAAAAAGGACAACAGAAGCAAATGGGGACGAGCTAATCAAATATGGATAGCCGAGTCGAATAAAGATACACCAATCAAACATGGACGAAATGAGTGAGTTGAATAATTAAGGCCGAACTTCAAGATGAAAATGCCTACGTATCCCAAAGATAGGAATCAGGCCATACGTAGTTCCGGTTAAGGTTCACTCGGGTATTGACACTCTCCTTTTGTGCTCTAACTTTTGCCAAAGCTGCCCTTTCGGGTTTTCAACCTTGCGAGCTTTTCATTTTTCATTTTTTTTTTTTTTTGCTCTAACTTTTGCCTGGGTCGCCCTTCCGGGTTTTCAACCCAGCGAGCCTCTCAAGGGTAGTACTTCTTCAGCTTATCCATATTGATTGGTTGTGAGAACTCCAAACCATCCAAATCCATGAGAATGACTGCTCCTCCTGACCAAATTGATTTAATGATGTAGGGGCCCGTCCAATTGGGTCTAAACTTGCCCCTAGGGTCGTGAATAGGAGCTCGGCTGTCTTTCAACACTAAGTCCCCTTCCCTCAAATTCCTCGATCTAACCTTTTT
Source organism: Camellia granthamiana (assembly GCA_036172215.1). Lineage (NCBI taxonomy): Eukaryota > Viridiplantae > Streptophyta > Magnoliopsida > Ericales > Theaceae > Camellia > Camellia granthamiana. The sequence goes on along the minus strand of CM069908.1, from coordinate 22,762,645 downwards.
GTTGAATGCTCTGGCAATCCTGCGTTGATACCCCTGAATATGGTATAACGCCTTCAATCGTCGCTCATCAAATAACATCAGTTCCTCAAATCGGTTCTGTTGCCAATCAGCTTCTGTTATCTGACATTCAGCCATAATCCTTAATGAAGGTACTTCTAACTCAATCGGCAAAACAGCCTCCATTCCATATACCAAAGAGTAAGGGGTTGCCCCTGTAGACGTTCGAATTGATGTCCTGTATCCCCAAAGTGCGAAAGGCAACTTATCCGGCCAATCTCTATAAGTTTCTACCGTCTTGCACAGGATGTTCTTGATGTTCTTATTTGCAGCTTCAACGGCTCCATTGGTTTGTGGCCTGTAGGTTGATGACTTGTGAAAAGCCACGTTATACTTCTCAAGTAGAACTGCCACTTCTCCTCTGAAATGTGAGCCATTGTCTGAAATTAATTCATTTGGCACCCCGTATCGGCAGATAATGTTGTTCTTGATAAATTTGGCCACATGTGATGCTTTCAACACTGAATACGACTGTGCTTCAACCCATTTGGTAAAATAGTCAATGGCAACTAAGATGAACTGATGCCCATTTGAACCTTTTGGTGTGACTGCCCCAATGACATCTATGCCCCAGACTGAAAAAGGCCAAGGCGAAGTCATGTTGTAGAGTTTTGATGGCGGGATGTTCATACGATTGGCGTGGATTTGACATTTATGGCATCGCCTAACAAAATTAATACAATCACTCTCCATGGTTAACCAGTAGTATCCTTGTCTAAGGATTTTTCTGGCTAGCATTACACCGTTCATATGGGCTCCGCACTCCCCTCCATGGATGGCTTCCATGATACGCTTTGCCTCTTCTTCCTCTACACACAGCTTGTGCATTGCTAGATACCCTCTCTTGTATAACTTATCTCCACAAATGACGAACTGAGTGGCCAGACGCTGTATCCCCCTTTTGTCTTTGGTGTTTGCCCCTTGTGGATATGCACCTCTTTCCAGAAAATTCCAAATATCAAAGTACTAAGGGTTTTCATCTTGAACTTCTTCCGTTGTGGCTATCATTTCATACGCGGGGGTGTACCTTTGTTCTATAAGGATTGGGCGCATCTTGACCCCGACCGGTATATCTATCATTGATGCCAGGGTTGCCAATGCATCAGCAAATCGGTTGTTCTCTCTTACCAGGTGTGTAAAAGTTAGTTTTTCGAACCTCGGGATCAACATGTCCAAGGTCTGATGGTAGACTTTCATTTTTTCCTCTTTAACTTTCCAATCTCTGTTGGCTTGAGAGACAACCAAGTTTGAGTCCCCGATCACATCCAACCTTATTGCCCCTAGTTCCAAGGCTGCTTCCAACCCGGCAATGCATGCCTCATACTCTGCTTGGTTGTTGGATACCCTGAATCGAAGTTTAAAAGCTAAGGGGATATGGGAATCATCTGGCGCTATGAGCAGCACGCCTATCCCAAAGCCAAATTGATTGGACGCTCCATCAAAGTACAATTTCCAAGTGTCTTCTTCGATCTGCACGACCTCTTCATCTGGAAATGAGTACTTCATATCTTCTCCTCCTTCAATTGGGTGATCAGCCAAAAATTCTGCTACGGTCCTTCCTTTGACAGATTTGCGAGTGACATACTTAAGGTCAAATTCAGAAAGCAACAGCAACCAACGAGCTAGGCTACTGGTAAGTGCTGGTTTCTCAAAAAGATATTTGATTGGGTCTAATCTTGAAACCAGAATTACCGAGTGAGCTAACAAGTAGTGTCTCAACTTCCTGGTGGCCCATACCAACGCTAAGCAAGCTTTTTCCAAAGGAGTATAGCGGGTCTCATATTCAAGCATCTTTTTACTTAAGTAGTAGATGGCTTTCTCCACTTTCTCATCCGACTCTTGTGCAAGCATACATCCTATGGTTGATTCAGTCACTGACAAATACAAAATCAGCGGTTTCCCTGGCTCGGGTGGCGATAACACGGGCGGATTCTGCAAATATTGCTTAACTTGCTCGAAAGCGAACTGGCATCTATCATCCCATTGAAACTTCTTCTCTTTCTTCAACAGACCAAATAGTGGTTCACAAGTTAAAGTCAATTTTGAAATAAACCTCCTTATGAATTGCAACTTTCCCAGAAAGCTCCGTACCTCCTTTTCAGTCATTGGTGGCGGCATTTCTAAGATGGCCTTAATTTTAGATGGATCAACTTCAATTCCCCGCTGTGTGATCAGAAATCCCAACATCTTGCCTGCAGTCACCCCGAAGGTGCATTTCTGTGGATTCAGCCTTAGCCTGTATTCCCTAATTCTCTCAAAGAATTTCTTCAGTGCAGTGTAATGGCTTTCCCGATCTTTGGACTTGACAATCATGTCATCTACATACACCTCGACTTCCTTATGAATCATATCGTGCAAAAGAGTAGTAGCAGCTCTCTGATAAGTGGCCCCTACATTCTTCAAACCGAATGGCATAACCCTATAGCAGTATGTCCCCCATGGTGTGGTAAATGCTGTCTTTTCTTTGTCCTCTGGAGCCATAAGGATCTGGTTATACCCTGAAAAACCATCCATGAATGACAGTAAGGCGTGCCCTGCAGTGAAATCTACCAATTCGTCAATATGTGGCAATGGGAAATCATCCTTCGGACTAGCCTTATTCAAATCCCGGAAGTCAACACAAACTCGGATTCTGCCATCTTTCTTCGGAACTGGCACAATATTGGCTAACCAAGTAGGATATTCTGATACGAGCAAAAACCCAGCATTGATTTGCTTGGTAACCTCTTCTTTAATTTTCAAGGCCCAATCTGGACAAATTCTACGAAGCTTCTGTTTGACAGGTCGGGCCTCAGGGTCGAGAGGGATCCTATGTTGTACAATCTCAGGGTCAATTCCCGGCATGTCTTCGTAGGACCATGCAAAGACATCTTTGAATTCTGTTAATAAAGCAACTAATTGTTCACGTTCCTCTGAAGACAATGTAGAACCAATTTGGATCAAGCGAGGATCCTTTTCAGTACCCACATTTACCGAAACAATTTCATCCACTAATGGCTTAGCACGCCTTTCTTCCTCCCAGTCGATTAAATTTTTCAAAGCCTGAGGGATTTCTTCCTCTTCGTTTTTATCAAGATCTTGAAAATTTTGGTCAATGTTATGAACTATGGGCACAGAAAAGTAGGCGGAAATCACATCTTCATTCAAAGCCTCAGGCTCACAAGTTGCAACAGACTCAAAAGAGAAAGAAAAAGAAGACTCAGACATCTTAGACAAACTTAAATCTGACTCCAACCCCACAGGCCCTCCAGACTCAGACTCAACAGCCAATTCAAAACTCTCAATACAACTCTTTTCAAAATGCCAATTCATTTGTGAGCCATTCATTGCATCCATGATGAAGCTTGAACAGTCAGCAGGTACCTTTTCCTCGATCACGGCAATGGTCATATCCCCCAAATTCATTGGTTCAGCGCTAGTATGTGATTCTGTTAGTAAATCAGCCAATATTAGACCCAGGACTTCCTCCGCGCTGCTTTCCGAATTGACTTCTCTGTCTTGTTCGATGTCGATGTTAGGATCTACCCACTCCTCGCCACTGTCGGAGAGCTGATGATCGAAGAAGATCTCAAACCCAGGGTATCTCTTCTTCTCCACTTGATCAAACCAGGGCTCAGGAAAACCACAGAAAGGGAAGTCTTCTCCTTGGCGGACAAAGCGTCCGTTCAAAGTCCCATGAATTGGCTTATGAACCAACTCAAACTGCTGCCCGGTTCTCTTGGCCTTGATCTTCTCCCTGATTTCTTCAGTTTTCCTTTTCCAGTCATCAGCCGTGGGTGCATACCCTAGTCCGAATGTATGTGGGTTATGAGGTACTTCACTGGCTGTAGTAATACCTTTCCTGCCACTTCGTCCCAATCCCATCCCTGGAATGTGGCCTAGTTTACTCATCAAATAAACTGATTGGGCACTGACGTATACACCTTCATCTTCTGCCATGAGTGTTTGAACTAGCTGGGCCTCTGCCAATGTAAAACGTGACAGGAACACATCATCTTCCCCATGTTGTATTTCTAGCAGTGGTGTTGTGATTTCTGGAGGAGGATGAATGGATGAATTTCCGAAGACAGTGGCAATTCCTCCATCATATGGGTACTTTACCAATTGATGTAATGTGGATGATACAGCTTTCATTTGATGAAGCCAGGGCCTTCCCAATAGCAAGTTGAATGTTGCGGGAACATCCATGACATGAAATTCAGCTTCGTGCTCAGATGGACCCACTGCTATCTGTACTTTAATTGTCCCCATTACTTTTCAACTAGTATTATCATAGGCCCGGATCAATTGAGTAGTGGGCGTGAAATCTGCTGGCTTTAGCCCAATTGCATAAGCAGTGCGTGTAGGGCAAACATTAATGGCTGATCCAATGTCAATCAGAACAATTGGGATCCATTTCTTTCTGCATTCCAGTGATACGTATAGAGGCTTATTATGTCCCGATCCTTCTTGCGGCAACTCTTTGTCAGCAAAAGATATTGCTGGGATTGCTTCTCTCGGGGTGATTAATGACACTAACTGCTCAGGAGTGGTGTCAATTGACAACTTAGCCTTGCTTAACATTGACAACATTGCCTGTCGATGTTCTCGGGAAGCCATGAGAAGACCCCAAATAGAAATGTTTGCTTGGATCTTTTTCAGTTGTTTTAAAACCAGGTCTTCTTCTACCTCTTTCTCTTTTCCTTTCTCTTTCTCTTCCTCTAGCTCTTTATCTTTGCCAGAGGGCTCTCCTTGGTCTAGATGTGGAGGCTTGAAGTAGCGCCCACTCCTGGTCAAATGATCGATTTCGTCTGCATACCAAGTCTCATCCGGCACATGGTTTACCCATTCGTCATCAGTATGGGCCAGCTGTAAGTCATTATCATCCCACCATTCACCTTCGTTGGCTGAAAGGCAATTATCTAGCGCTGCTTGAATCATTCCAACATTATGCTCTGATTAGCTTTCTGGTTCTTCTTCTCTTCCTCCGGAACTCTTTCCTTTACCACATTCAACAGGTTTTCCGAAATCAAGTCTTAGTTCATCCCCGGTTCTTCCAGTTTTCTCATCAGAAGTTTTGTCACCGCTTGACCAACCGTAACTGGAATTCCTCGGTTCCCACCATTCCATTTGCACATTCCCAGGATCTAATTCTTCAAAGAAATGAAGATTAGCCAAGTCCTCCTCTAGGTCGGCCAAATCATCCAACCCCTGTTCAAGTACATCATCTCTAACGACATTGATAGAAAATGAGTCAGGCAGATCAACCTCGAGCTTTAGTTGACCACTGGGAATAATATACCGACTAGGATAATACTTTGTCTCTGATAATTTGCCAGCCTCAAGCATAGGTACTACCACCATAGGGTTTTTGGGTTTTGGCTGGGTTGGAGGTGCATCCATCATGCATAACTCAGTGCCTTCAGGAATATATACCTCAGGTTTTGGTAAATGGATAGGTGTGATATAGATACTGGGGTTGAAGGTGGATGAAAGTGTATGGATGAGGTTAAGATGAGGAGATGATGGAACTCTGTCATGGGGTGGCAACGGGTTGGTAGTGACGTTAGGTTTTGGCGGTTGTGAGGGAGCTATGACTTTATTGTCTATGAGATCTTGGATCTCATGACGGAGACGAGCGCAACGGTCTGTGTCATGTCCTGGTTGTTGGTGGAAAGCATAGTGTTTGGTAGGGTCATGTTTGGCTGGGAGAGGTTCGGGGAGAGGTCGGGGGTCCAAAGGCTTCAAATACCCTCTTTTTGTCAAGATGTTCATTGCCTTAGAGAGTGACATATAGAGAGGGCTAAATGTTCTACTTGGGGCTCGGGTTGTGTTTTGCGGGCCAGCATGAGCAAAGGGGTCGGCTATTTTAGTGGTGGTGGCAACCATGTTGATTTCAGAGGGCTTCGTAGCTGTGCTACCACTGGCGGTAGCATTGGAACTACAACCAAAAGGCTTCCGAACAGGTTCCTTATCTTCCACAATGATTCCCTGTTTGATGGCATCCTCTATCTGGACCTCTATCTCATGTAAGTCATTAAAAGTGAAGAGCGGGAGGACTATCATTTTTTGTAACATCTTTCCATGCAGATTTCTGACTATCATACGGATTTGGTCTTTTTCAAGTGGTCTGTTGGTCATCATTGCTGCTTTTGCCCTCCATCTGGTGATAAAGGCCACGGAACTTTCATTGGGCTCTTGACGGGTGGCCTCTAATTCCCGAGTAGTCACTTCAATCTGGGTGTTATAAGCATACTGAGTGATAAAGGCCCCGGCCAACTCTTCCCAACTTTATTTTACCGAGTCCTCTAACTTAGCATACCAAATGGCAGCCACTCCTGACAAAGTTCGTCCAAATAAAGAGAGCTTTTGCGGACGAGTCAAACCCATAGGCTTTAAGACATCAGAGAACAGGCGAATATGCACCATTGGGTCGCCGGAGCCATCAAACCTATCAATATGTGGCATTTTAAATCGTTCTGGCAACTTCACAGCTGTCTCAGTGTACCCGTCTTCGATGTCCGGGATTGAATTGACTTTTTGTGCCTTTTTGAAAAGTTTTTCCAACTTGGCTAGCTTCAGCATAGTTAAGTCAGACTCAGGTGCTTCAGAGGGATGGAGCCCTCCCACTGGTTGTGGAAGAGGAAATGATCCTCCTAAAGTTTGTGCGGGAACCCTCAGATCTTCTGGTGAATTAAGTTTAGGAAACTCGTCAGCTGGTGGAGGTGGAGGTGGAGGTGGAACTAGATGATTCATCGGAGGTGGTTGAGTAACGGACGCCCCAGATGAACGTTGCAGTTCAGCAAGAGTATTGCCTTGAGCAGCAAGAGTAGTGCCTTGGGCAGCAACCGTAGTGGCAACGGTATCCATGCTCCGTTGGAGGCCCAGTAGTATGTCTGCTATATTTTTTGGAATCTGAGCCATCACTGATTCTGATGAGTTAAGTGGTGATGATCTAGCAGGTGAAGAAGGGGTATTCTGGACAGTTGATGAAGCTCTTGTTTTTCTTAGTGTAACCGGTGGCAAAGAAACTAACACTGGCTGACCCTGAACCAAATCTGCACTTTTGCAAAGTCTACCAACGCGAGTCCATAGAACTTGGGGGATATCAGACCTTTCGGAAGCTATAGTGCCTAACTACCTTGCTGAAACAAAACGGGACCCCCGATCAGAATTTCATTTGCATCCTAGCTCAACTGACTACTGCTAACTCATGAAAAACTGAACTCAACCCCACAAATTGAAATGACTGAACCACTCATCTGAATCTGAGAATTCCCATACATTGCACATAACACACAGCAGGAAAGAGAACAAACACCCCTATGGGGGCTAAGGTTACCCTGTCCTATTTTTGAAATGATCTAGGGTTTCACTATTCAAACAAGTGGTATCATACATCCTAGAAATGGGAGAGCATCCTGTCCTAATTTTGGAAGGTACTACAGCTCATTATATGCACAAGGTTAGCTCTACTCTAAGGGTTGAAGTCAAGGTGACGTTACCAAAGAGTCCTTTGGGTCATAACCAATAAAGATCCCAGGAAATCAGAAGAGTCAAATAGCCTCTCTTCGGAGTCTGAGAACCTTAGATAGCAGAGCTAGATAGCAAAGCTACCCTTTTGACAAATCTCAAAAGGTTACAACACAAGGCCTCTAAAGTAACGTAGAGATAGGTGCAGTGTCACAAAAAGTATGCATGTGTTCCCACCAGTATCTGGGCAACACAGGAACTTTAAGTGCACCAATGCATGCAATGCAATAAACATATAATTGAAAATAAAAGTCATATCATGGAGTTCGAGTCAAGGTTTCATAAATCCCCAGTGAAGTCGCCATAAACTGTAACATGCCCGGAGGGAACCCGCGCGCGTTAAACAGTTCGGACTCCCGAAATTTCTTTGATCTAGTCTCACGAGTGCAATGTGAAACGTAGATGAGAGTCCAGATTTGGTAACTTTTATTGAAAATCCATTTTATTGCAATTTTACCAAAAATGGACTGCGTCATCAGATCTCAGAGTCGCCACCTAATATTTATTTTGGGAAAATTAGGAAACCCATGACTCGTGCCAAGGCCACTGTTCGTCGTAACCAAGGATGCTTGGCTCGGAACCTTAGGTATGAAGGGGGAAGGTCATTAATTGAGCACCCCCGTTCACCCGATCAAAAGATCGGCCTCTACTAAACCATAATATGACTTTTATTTTCTTTATATGTTCATGTTCTGATTATTTAATAAATCCTAAAATTTACTATGTGAAACATACAAGTATAGACTATGTCACCCATTTTGGAATAACTTGATTTCATGTAGTTTTGAAAGAGTTTTGAAAATGTATAACCCAAATAAATTGAGTTTACAAACACGAAAATCAATATCATTCCAAATTAAGCGACACAACCTCCATCCACTGGCATTCATACAGTTATATCACATAAGCAAATAGCCACATGGTAGGATGCTTAAACATAGTAAGAAAAACACACACAAACGGGATGCTAAAGCATAAAAACTTACATGTTTGACGACCCGCGAACAAGCTACAAAACAAAGTTAGTAAAACATGCATGATCTTATATACAAAATCCTAATGCAATTCACTCATGAGATGCAACTAAAGATTCGGCTTCTAAGATATGACATGTGAATCATCTCAAGAACATGAGGTAGCGCACATAATCACATAGGAATTGATTAAATCCACAAATGCAAACTTCGCCGAATCAAGATGCATGAAACATGGATGCAAAGCATGAATATGATGAAAAATAAATATGATGTTTATGTACAAATAAGGAAAGCAAGTAAAAGAATGGGATAGAAAGAAGTGGGGCGGGGAATTATTACAACGCTTTGAATAAATTATTACAAACCAGATAAGAGAGAGAGAAGGGAATATTACAACAAAATAAAAACCTCACAAAATCTCCAAATAAAAATAAATAAATAAATAAATGAAATAAAGAAACTTCATGTATGCCGGAAAATATTCTGCTTGACGTAGGAAGACTGCTCCGTTCTGTCCGGAAAAACTTATTTTGCGTGGGCACTATTCATCTCGAGATACTATTCACTGCCGGAAGTTACTATTCATCATTACTATTCACCTTTTTTGATCGTTATTCATCTTACCGGACATTTTTTTATCCACAGTCACTATTCATCGCCGAAGGTACTATTCATCGTCGGGGTTACTATTCACCGCCGGAGGTTACTATTCACCACCGATCACTATTCCTCCAGTGGGGTCACATCTTTTTACAAATTAGGTGGTTCGACCAACCATTTAAAGTGATAAAATTACAACAATTTGTAAATAGTAAACTACGAGATTTTATGTAAATTACAACAATTTATATACAACAGTAAATTACAGCAGATAAAGTAATAAAATTAGGTGGTTCAACCGACCATTTAAAGTAGTAAAATTACAACAATTTACAAATAGTAAACTACAACATTTTATGTAAATTACAACAGTTTATATACAACAGTAAATTTCAGCAGATAAAATGGTAAAATTAGGTGGTTCAACCGACCATTTAAAAAAAAAATTATGAAAAGCAATAAATGAAAGTACTTAAACAAATTATATCATATTTTGAAATTAAATGAAAGTTTGCGAAAACTCACCTTTCGGGGAAATGATGAATTTTCTGATTCACAAACTTTCTTTTGATTACCCTCAAGTTTGTGGAATGTGTTCTCAATTCTCAGTCCAAAAGTTGAAATTACAACTTCTCTTTCTGATTCTTTTTTCTCTCAAAATTCTCGCACTACTTCTTTCTTTTTTTTTTTACTCTCTCTCTCAATCAAACTTTTCTGATCTTTCCCCCGCCCAAAATCCTTTTTTCATTCTGCTGTAATCTTTCCCTTTATATAGAAAACACTTGTAAGAAAAGGACAAAACAAGAAACGGTGGGATTTCAAAAGATGCACAGTGATTTTACTGTGCATTGCACAGTAAAATTACTATGCACTTCAAATATAATAATATATAAAGGGGATTATTAGCATAAATATATGTATAAATACTCAAAAATATATATAAAAACACACAAATATGTAAAATCAAAATACGTGGACTAATAAAATATATTTTAGTAGGCCAAATATGTAACATAATTTGACCAAAGCGGGTCTAAAGGCACAGAAAACAAAAAGACACACGATGGGAGTGTAGTGAATTTTTTTCAAATGAGGGATAATACCCTTATATAATATAGTATTATATATATACAAAAGTATGGTGCGTGGGTGAAACCATGGTATCGAAAATATTATATAATAATATAACATAATATATATATATATATATAATACATAATAAAGGGAAAGAAAATGGAGAATGGGTCTAAAATAATTTGGCAAAAACAGGTATAAGACTAGGGTTAAAGTTTACATTCCATCTTTTTACTGAGAATTTTGTGAGATAGCATATTCCTGTTTTCATCATCAAGTAATCAAAAGAAAGCGCTCAAATCTTAGGGCCGGTCAAAATGGGGTGTCTACAGAAGCATAAACAATTAATTAGCCAAACAATAATAAAGAAACATGTTTGGTTCTCTTCTAGATTCACAATTCCAATTTAAAAAATTTCAAAATCTTTTCAAAACTCATAACTAAATACACAACTCAAAACCACTCAAAAACCCAATTCAAAAATTATTTTCAAAACTCATAACCAAACACACAACTCAAAACTTAATTTAAAACTCTTTTCAAAACTCAAAACCAAACTTTTTTCAAAACTCTATTTTAAAAGAAAAAAAATTAAAAAAATAATTTTTTATTTTATTTTTTAAAACTATGATTTGAGTGTGGAGTCGTATTTTGAGTTATGAGTTTTGAATTGAGAAAAATTGTTTGGTTATAAATTTTGAAAAGAGTTTTGAGTTGTATTATGAATTTTTTTGGATTTATTTTTTTTAGGGTAAATATTTTATATTTTAAATATTTATTTATTTATTTTAATGTGCATTACTTTTCATACATTTATGTGCTGTATTTTTTAAAATATTTTAAAAATATTTTTTAAATATTAGAAAATTTAAAATTTTATTTTTTTATTTTAAATATCATATTTTATTTTATAAAAATATTTTTAAATATTTTAATTTTTTTGTTATGTGTTTGGTTACGATTTACGTGTAGAGTTTTGAAAGTAGTGTGGAGTTTCGAGTTATATGTTTAGTTTTTGAGGTTTGAAAATAATTTTTAAATTGAGTTTTGAGTTATGCACTGATTTACGATTTGAGTGTGGAGTTGTGTTTTGAGTTTAAAATATTCAAATTAAAAAAATAAAATATTTACAAAATAAACTAAAATATTGAAAATAAAAATAATTAAAAATATTTAATTAAAAATTATATATTTAAAATAAAAAATAAAATTTTCTTAAACATTTTTTAATATTTTTAAAAAATAAATCTAAAAAATCAAGGTTAATAAGAGTAATAAATCCTAAAAAACAATTCATAATTTAATTACTATATAACGTAAACAGATGGGATAAGGGTATTATCATCTTTTTGTGCTCAAAAGGAAAGGTAATAAGGTCATTTACTATAAGCAAGTAACATTGTTTGTTCCAATTTGACGGAATGGGAGAATCTGAACAATGTCAATTAAAGTAAGGAAGATTTATGTTATTATTCAAATCATAGAAGAGGTCCTTGTATTTGTCATAAACCTTAGGAGAGGTTAGTGTAATTTACGCTTAAAAAATCGATTTTTATATGTACATATATATATATGAAAGAGTTCGGTTGACTTTGGGGTCTTACAATCCTTTTTCAAATATATATATATTAAAAGTAAATTATCAATAGGTATTGAACTTAATTCTCATCAAATCATATTAAAAATAAATCTTAACAAAATTATTGTTAAAAGTAATATTTTGTGATAATTTTTTATATATGTCATTAAAAATTTAGAATTAGTGACTTTTTTTTATCACAATTTTTAAAATTGTAACCAAAATATTAGTGATGTTTTTCTATAACAAATTTTCCAAACTGTCGATAAAAGTTAAAAATTAATGACACTTTTGTGGCGATTTTTATAAATTGTCGCTAAAATTTGTAATTTGTGACATTTTTTTGACAAATTTTTAAATGTCACTCAAAATTAATAATTAGTAACGTTTTTTTAATAGTGTTTAATAAAAATAATCATTAATTCTTATAGGACCTATTAGATAGTAAGTCCACCTATTATGACCTATACGTAAATCTCCCATAAGTCAATCTATACTATTATATATGTGAAGGGTAAAGTTGGTATTGAACATTTTTTTAATTCACTTTTTTTTTTAAATTTCTCAACCTTTATTTTTTAAAATTCATTTCAATTTTTAGAATTTGAATTCAATCCTAAGAACTTACACTGAGTTGTCAGTTTGTAGCGTAGGGTTTCATGAGTAGATCATGCATAAAAAAAATCAAGTCAATTAGATATTTGTAACCTATAATAAGATCACACTTATGTTTTTAAGAGAATAGTTAGCATAATTTTGATATTTTTAAGGGTAAATTACAAATAGACCCCCTGAGATTTGCTTAAAATACTTGTTGCCCCATGTGATTTGAAAAATTATAAATATCCCCTCGTCATAATTTTTTATTTAACAAAATTAACTAAAAAAATGAAATTTATAATTGCTCTCCTATAATTATTTAAATTATTAATTGAAATGTATTTTTAATATCATTAAAAATTATTAATTAACTTGATGATTTATTAATAAAAATGGCGATTTGTTATGAAATTATAAATTTCGAGGGGTGGAATGTAATTTCCAGAACCACAGGAGGCAATTCGTATTTTAATCAAATCTCAAAAAGTTTAAATGTAATTTACTCTTTAAAAAAAAAAAAAAAACAATTATGGTTCGATCATGAGTCTATGCATATTCGATTAACCTCATTTTTTTTTAATGAATAATAGATTCAACGAATCCTATAACATAAATAATTCAAATTATCAAAATAGAATCAATACAAATCTCAATCGGACCATCATAGCGAGATGTTGTGACAACATCCTCCCATTGTCCTCAATCATACAGTTTATATCTTATTTTTCTAAAAGAAAATGATCATATGTGCATATATCGTGTGTATCGTTACTTCTAGTATATATATATACACACATTTTAGTAAAGTCATGATTATTAAACACATTTTTTTTTTATTTTTCTGAAACAGTGTTTAGTAATTATGTTTTTAAATTTATATTTGAAGTGAGTTTGATAATAGTATGTTGAAAAATCGTGATTGGTAATTACATTTTTATGCAAAGTCTAATGTAAACATGAAACTGTTTATTAAATACAATTTAATTTTGGGTTTTTGAAAGAGACTTTCAGGGCTTAAATTGTGAGTGAATGAAAGGGTTAACAATATTTAATTAACTAAATTTTTTACAGGTATGTTTTATTTAATGTATTCTAAAATATAAAAGGTTTGAATTATTAAAATGAATCCCAAAATAGACTCATTTGGCTGCATAGCAGTGACTACTGTATCCCAGCACAACAACCACCCTAAATCCGTTGCTTAAGAGTTTATTTGTCTGCAATTACGGGGTTATATGTGGTTCTTTATTGGGAAAATTGCAGGTATGTGGTCTTTTAAATTTATTTTACAAACATATGAAAAAGTTTAGAATTTTAATTATTAATGTTTATAAAGTTTACAATGTAATTTTTTTTTTCTAATTTTATACAAATTGTTATTTCTCCTTTATTTGTGCTGTGGTTATTGAGTTTGATGGTTATTAATTTTTTTAGTTATTGTTGAATTTTAACCACCCAACTTGATGTAATATATATTTTTTTATTTCTAATTAATTTATTATCAACTGACAAAAATAAAAGTACATTTTAAAATAATTAATTGGATAACCAGATGAATTAAAAAGGTCTTAGGGTTAATCTTTGTAAATAAAAAAATTTATTATAAATTATCAAATTAAATTTAAATCTTTACCACATATTATATTTTTAAATAACTTTTCAAGTTAATTTTTGGATATATTACAAATTTGCCTTAAGTTTGGAAAGAATACTTCAAAATTTTTACATAATTAAAATTGACTTCCTTCAAAGTTTTAATTCACATAATATTTTAATTTTTTTAACAATAATTTGTAAGTCGTATAGATGAAAACATATCTCATAATTTCTTTCTAATAAAATAGATATTTATTATTATTTATTTCATTGTCTATCTATTATCTGTGTTTATTTTGATTACTTTAATTTTATTAAAAAAATAATATAATTTTTTAAAACTGCAAGACGTGTAATTTACCTTTAAATTTTTAAAAGTACCTAATTTCTTAATATTAAAGTACAAGAAAGAACTTGAGTTTCTTTTCTTGTGATTGAGGGGTTTGTGTGTGCGCGCGCGTGCATGCGTGTGTGAGATTTTTATGTAATAAATTACAGCTAGTTTCTTAGATAATTCATATCATTGAAGTTATCTTTCTTCCGAATGTGATCTCAATTGGGTAGTGATTGAAATGGCCATTGAGATTTTAAGACGGCTTAATTATTCTTCATACATAAATGAACATGGTGGTGCTGTATGCATCAATTAATGTGCCCATTATTGTATCAATTAGTATTATGTCATTATTACTGAAGTAATACTATATGTACCAATTAATGTACACACTAATGTACTAATAGATAATGTGGTATCATTGTATGGTTTTGGATATTTGTAACTTGTATAATAAATGTGGTCAATAATAATATCATAACACCAGTTGGTACACTAATGTGTACATTAATTGGTACATGTAGCACCACCGTTATTACTGACCCCATCTATTATACAAATTACAAATACCTAAAATCATTAAAATTATGTCACATCATCTATTAATATACTAATTAGTACATTAATTAATACATATAGCGTTATTCATGAACACATATGCAACTCATTACAAGAGTAATTGATAGATAAATAAATAAATGCATACATGTATATGCCTCTGTTTCGTTGTTGTATTACATGATTAGTTAAGTCAAACTTCCAATGATTTTTTTTTTTTTTTGGGGGGGGGGGGGGGGAGGGGGGCTCTGAAACAAATTCAACAAGATTCCAGATTGGCTGATGTGCTTCTAGTTTGAAGTCTCAAGTATGGGGCCTAGTTGTGTGCTTTCTTTTAATTTAGGGAGTCAATGTGATACTTAATAATAGTTCATTAGATTTTTGTGTAATTAATTCATTGTCTAAACATTGGAAACAAAAAAAAGATTAAGAATACAATTGATAGGCCTTAAAATCACTTAATTTGCCTAAAAAAAATGTCGAGGGAATTGAAATTAAATAGCATTGCCATGTTATAGACCATTGAAAGTGATACAGACTAGTACAAAATTGTTACATAATAATATTTGACCTTTATAAAGTATTTGTGGTGATTATTTATTATTAATTTTTTAACAAATAATTATATTATGCCGACCAAATTGTAAATCATAAGCTTTGTCAGGGATGATCGTTTGTTTCCTTATGGCTTGAAATGATTCAATTATTCTATTACATGTAGGATAAAACGAAGGGATCGATTTTGGGAGTACGTGGAGGATTTAGAAGGCCATTTTAAGTGTAACTTTTGTCAAAAAGAATCTGTTGGAGGGGTATCAAGAATCAAATCACATTTGTCTGGTAAAAAAGGTCGTGACATTGAAATTTGTTTAAAAGTGCCTGATAATGCTCAAGTCGAGGCTTGTCAAGCAATTGGCTCCCCTTACAAGAAAGGTAAGAATATTACAGTTTCAATTAGTGGTGTTAGGGGTGGAATTAATTCAACTTCGACAACATCCATGAATGACAAGGATGCGGTCAACAAAAAGTTCATTAAATTCATTCTTTTAAATAACATTACTTTTTAAATAAGTACGTAGTCACATAAATACATACAAATTTCCTTCTTAGATAATGATCATCCTACGACATTGCCAGAGTTCCAATTAGAAATAGCAGTGCTCAAGTGCTCTTCAAATAGGTCCAGAAACCCGTAAACCCAATCAATATCTTAGGAATTAAATCTCATATCCATATTGTTATGATCCAAACCTGCCCCGATAGGTTTAGCATCATAACCGGTCAGTAATCTGAGATTACCAAAGGCTTTCCTATACAAATCAAAATAATCGGGTCTAGCAGAGCTAATAAATAAGAAAATAACATCTAATGAGTAGTGAAGACTTAAATGGGACAGAAGAACTTTTATATATGTAGGTATATAAAAGTAAGCATTTTATACACATCAGTCCATTGCCAGTTTAATTACAAAACATAGCCAAAACACGGGGACTTAACGCCGGCCAACAAAAATCAACATCATTAAGAATTTGCAAAGTACTAGTTCATATGCAAAAGGGTGAGTTTTAAACCATCCATGACGTTTAAAGCTTGACCGATTGGAACCCCGCGATGGGGCACAAAAGTTGGCTTAACAAAACAAAGGCTAGGTCGACGCCACTACGTCTCCTCCTGTACTTGATCACCTACATACATATATAAAAGAATGAGCTAGAGCCCAGTGAATAACAACAACGTAAAGAGGTGTTGAATGATGTCCTCACTGTAATCTAAATCGGTCAGTTATGGCAATTCATGAAAAATTAGAGTCATTTGCATAACAGATGCATATTTTATATAGAAAACATAGCAGTCATACGTGGTACATCCAATAGCAGAACAGTAAAGACGGTCATGAAGACCAAACAGTCAGAATTGATGGACGTGCCTTCAATACAATAAACAAAAGTTCCAAGGATTGGAATTGACTGAGATCTCTGTAACAGTAACAGTAAACAGATGCTAAGGATGCCGCGGATAGAGTTTAGAAAAACAGGACAATCATTCATTTAAACAGAAATCATCATTTCATAAAACAGAGTATAATATAAGTCAGAAAATACTTGTAACTAAACATATTTTTGCAAGGTTGTTACTCACAGTTGTCTCCTCGAATTACGTGGTTGGGACGCAATGTTTGACCTACACAGATACATGCAAGCGAAACACGTTCAATTCACAGTCCATTTACTCGATTCTTAATCTATTTGGTGCCTTTATTATTAGTTCACTTGATTCTTTTTATTTCTCCTTAATTTATCTCATACTCATGCAATGCACATGAATGGAAAAACATTTGAAAACCATGCAACAGAGGCCCGGTAGTCTGAGAAACGAAAAGAAAACGAAACCAAAAAATTGCTTTGAAAACCACACGTGCAGAGGCCCTGACCGCACGTGCGGAAATCAATTATAATAGAAGTAACATAGGAACAAGGCAGGCTTGGCCGCACGTACGGGACCTCAGAACGCACGTGCGATCTGGATTCAATTCTGTTCGAAATTCTGCTATGAATTTGGGACTCAAATTTTCCAAAATCCAACTTCCAGTTCATGGAAAACAAGGCCGAAGACCTTCAAAACATCTTCAATTTAATAGTTCTAACTTCAAATAAAAACATAACTTTTATAACAAAACCAAATTTCGATTTGAAGATTAAAAAAGAACCTAGAGTTTAAGAGCAAAAATCAAAACTGTAACAACCCCAACCTGTGATTAGCCTATAATCCATGATTAAGAATGCTTATAGGTAATTAAGAGGAAATGCTGAGTTAATTGCATGTGTATCGTGTTATTTGTGCTTGTATCTGTCTGACGTAGGAATATCTGTTTGTGTTTTTGTTTCGGTATGCAAATTGAATGCCTTATCGGCATCCGATTACGAAATTGACTTGGTTCGTGTGTTATTTGAAATTTTTAGAAATTTGTGGTGGGTTTAATTGAAATCTGATTCGGAATTAAATAAATAGAATAAATTAGTTAGAACTATGTACACTTAATTAGCTTAATTAAGGCAACCATTAACTACACTTATATAAGACTAGTATGAGCCTCTAGATTGCATTAGAACATATCACTCATCTTTTTTTTTTAAGCTCCAAGTAGAGAGAGGGAAAGAAGGAAAGAAATTGGACTCAACAAGGGGATTGCTAGGGGCCTGTTTGGTAACGCTTACGTTTTCAGTTTATATTTACAAAAATTTTATAAATTGGTTTTTGTTTATTTTTTGTTTATTTTTAGAAAAACATAAACTACAAACGCGTTTGGTTAGACAAAATGTTTTAAAAAAATTAAAAATATAAAAAAAGTGAGAAATGGCAAGTGGTGGCGGGTGGCGGGTGGTGGGTGGTGATGAGTGGTGGCAGTGGAAGACGGTGGTGGAAAATGATGGCGGGTGGTGGTGGCGAAAGACGGTGGTGGAAAATGGTGGCAGGTGGTGGGTGATGGTGGCAGAAGACGGTGGTGGAAAGTGGTGGCAAGTGGCGGGTGGTGGCGGCGGAAGACGGTGGTGGAAAGCAGTGACGGGTGGGTAGATGGTGGTGGTAGGTAGGTGGTAGATGGTGGGTGGTGGGGGGTGGTGGCGGGTGGGTGGTGGGTGATGGTGGTGGTGGGTGATGGGTGGGTAGTGGTGGTGGTGGTGGGTGGTGGGTGGTGGGTGGTGGTGGTGGTGGGTGGGTGGCAGGTGGGTGGTGGGTGGTGGTGGTGGCGAGTGGGTGGCAGGTGGGTGGTGGTGGCGGGTGGATGACTGGTGGGTGGTGGTGGTGGTGGTGGTAGTGGCGGCGGCGGCGGCGGCAGGGGGTGGGTGGTGGTGGCGAGTGGGTGGCAGGCAGGTGGTGGGTGGCTGGTGGTGACGGGTGGTGGTGGCAGGTAGGTGGGGAGTGGTGGTGGTAGGTGATGGTGGGGGGTGGGTGGTGGTGGTGGAAGACGGTGGTGGAAAATGGTAGCAGGTGGTGGCTAGTATTGGGTGGTAAAAAAAAAAAAAACTGAAAACTCAAAACGGAATCACATTTTTTGAGTTTACATTTTTTGGCCAAATTTATAAACTGAGACCACTGATTTATAAATCAAAAATTTACCAAATAAGTTTTTATTTGAGATTTTTAAATTTTTGTAAATATAAACTGAAAACGTAAGTGTTACCAAACGGCACCTAGGAGTTTGAAGGAAATTCAAGAGAACTTGGAAGATTAGGCTACTACACTTAGAAATTCAAGTCTTTCGGTAAGGAAACCAACTCTTATGAAGAATTTGAGACGTTAAATAGATGAATTCAAGAGAATTAAGTAGATTAACTGAGAATTAAGGTAAGTTTAGAGAATTATAATTCAAATCCTACATGCATGCACATTCCATAGCATTTTGGGTTATTTTCAAAAGGATTTCCACATGCATGGTCTTACCTTGGTTTTATTATAAGGATTCAACATGTTTTTGAGTTAACTATCTTAGTTGATCATGTTTTGGAAGGTTTGAGTTCATAACAAGTCATGCATGTTATGCTTTCAAAATTTCAAATTTGTTTTTGGATAATTCACTTACCTTTGAGCTTTGATTTTGTGAAATGATCTTCAATTCATAGTGTTTTACAAGTTTAGACATGTTTTCTCAAATTTTGGGCCCAAAGGATGTGTTTTAAAGATTTGAATTTGAGTTTTGAAGCTGGGAGTGCAATCCGGAAATTCCAAAATTCACACTCTTCGCTAGAGCGGTGGAGTCTGCACTCGAGCGAAGAATGTGAGCTCCTAGTACTTTTGCAGAGTTTAGGGGTTGGCTCGAGCGGCAGAACCTGTGCTCGAGCGACCACCTTTATTTTTGATCCTTTGCTCGAGCGTAGTAAGTTGCGCTCGAGCATAAAATGAGAGCTCCTAGAAGTTTTACAGAGTTTTGCAAACCGCTCAAGCAATCAAAGTTGCGCTCAAGCAAGGACCCTGTTTACTCAGTCTTTGGCTCAAGCGACTGTCGAGCGTCCGCCGAGCGTAAAAATCATGCAACCAGTACTTTTGCAGACCTTGCAGACCCCTTAAGAGACCGATGTTGTGTTTGAGCAAACTGTCTTGTTTTTGAAAGTTTGACTAAGTATTTCAAATCACATTTTGGCATCCTCATTGCATCCTAGGCATTCTTAAGCCCTAATTAAGACATAATAATGAGGATAAAGATTAAAAACACAACAAGATAGAAAAGAAACGAGGTAAGTATTTTCCGAATGTGTGTTTCAATATGTATCTGCTATGTGTTTGTGTAGGTCACGCGCCTTAGCCATTTGGTTTGTTTGATTCGTTTGATCTGTTATCGGAGCTATTTGTGAGTAATAACTCTGTAAAGCTATGTTAAATATTCTCTGAACATTATGATATGATATGAACAGTTTCCTGAAATACTATTTTGAGATTAAATGGATGATGGTCCAATTCTTTGAAATATATTCGTGGCATCCTTAGCATCATATAATATGCGTCCATTTACGGGTCATTAGTATGCCTTTATGGCCGTCCCTTTATGGGTCATTGGAAATGTCTTTGTGCACATAAGTCATTAGTATGCCTTTATAGCCGTCCCAAATATGGGTCATCGGATTTGTTAGCACTAACAGATGTACCACGTATGATTATTTAAATATGTGAACTTTGGAAATGAGTATGAGCATGATTATGAATCTATTTCTGATCTGAATTTTGATTTCTGAATTGGTTATGGACATCATTCATTAAAACCTTTACTCTGTTATTATTCACTGGGTTCCAGCTCACTATATTATTTATATATATAGGTGAACAGACGCGTGACCATGCCTAAGCTGCTGCCTGGAGAGTTGTTTTGGTCAGCCAACCGTAGTGCCTCCCGAGGAGGTTCCCAAACTATGATGTGGTCAAGTTTTTGTGAACCATGTTAAAGATCTTTTGTATTTCTTTTGTAAAGTTTGAATAGGTCTTTTGTTGACTGTATCTATAGATGGTGACTTAGGTATGACATCTTAATTATGTAAATTAAGTTTAAAATTTTTTAGTCTTATGTATGTCTACACAGCTCTATGGACATTGTATGTTTGTATTTGCTTTCGCTAGCCCTCGTATTTTGTTGAATTTGTTCAGAGACCTTTGGTTATCTTAGGATTACTGGCTGGTTATGGCGCTAAACCTATAGGGACGTGTTTAGGTTGTGACAAAAACCATTCAAGTGGTAGGTTTCAAACTCAAAATCCATGGAGTTTCTCCTCTTCAAATCTCAAAACTCATGCAAATATCATGTATGTCATTATCATGAGTTCAATTCTTTCATTTCTTCAATTTGTGTTCATGTTGAGGCTTAACCCTAAACCTTCCATTAATTACTTTATCATGAATTTATCTCAAACTCTATAGGATTATAAGTGTGATAGTTCAATTTAGGAGATCAAGGGAGAATTCTTACCTTATGTGGTTGATTTGAGCAAATCCACTCCTATCTATCTTCCTTCCTTGCTCTAGGGCTTTCTTCCTTTTCTCTCTAGAACTCTCTCTCAAATCTCTACAAAATATCTCCCTCTTATTTGTTATCTTAAACCAATAAGGTGCCTAATCATTATTAATTGGTAATTGCTCCTAAATTTGCCTAATAAATCAAATGCACTTAATGAATTCTATTCTCATCTCCTACCACCCCCAAAGAACACTAAATTTATCCATACTACAGTAAATCAGGCTCTAATTGCCTATTCCAACAATTTAATTTCAACCTTATGGTTTAATGATTCAAACAGGCCTTTTTCACATTCTAACATATCTGTCAATCAAAATATAATTCAGCACATGGCACATAATTAACACACATATAAGCATATAAGTCACATGTAAACACATAATTAAGGTAAGGCACAAAAGTAACAGTTAATTAAGGAGGCGGGTGTTACACATACAATCACATAAGCATGTTATCATATAGCATTACAAATATACAAACTTCTCTATCAAGTAAGATAAACCCACTGTGGTAAGAACTACTTCCTACGTATCCAAAGTATTCAAACCCAGTACGTTCTGATACCAAGTTGTAACGCCCAAAAAAATTACTATAACCCATACTTAATGTCAAAAGTGATGACAATGATAAAGTGGTTATCTTTCATAGATTTACAATTAAGCTTTATAAAAGAGTAATATAATAGAAAGACAAGTTAAAAGTTAGACGAATAAGAAATGCTTTAAAGGCTTACATTTTTCCAAGACGATACTTGGTTACAACAAAAGTGGACTTAAGTCCAATACAGTTAAAGCCCTTGGCTTGTACAAAAGTAAATACAGTAAATACATAAAATAAGCTCTCGCTCTAAGTCCTCCCAAGCTATTGCTTTGGCGGAGGCATATCATCAGCACGTGAAATGTTTTTCCCACATAGGGTGAGCCAAAGTCCATTAGAGATAATTCAGTATAGTATATGAATTTTAACGAAACTATAAGGTGAATGCATATGCAATACTCGTGCCAAAACATTTTACACCTCTTTTCCAAAACCATGTAATGCTAAATAAATATCATACTTCATAAGTCATTTCCTTAACAATAGAAACTGGGGCAGTGAATCAAACTTTGGGACTTTCAAAACAATACCACATTTCTCGGAAATTTTGTCCGGAGAAAGCTGTAAACCATGACCCATGTAAACGTAAACTATACAAGCACTACTATGGCCATTTCACGAAAATTTTGTCCACGGGATCGGCCCTTATGTATATGCGCGATTTTTGGAACTTTCATCATCGACACACATGCCAACTTATTTGATGTAACAATAATTGCTTCCCAGATTTGCTCACATTCTCCAAACAATATACATGTGCAATGTACAAACGTGAAATAATGATCGATGCAAATGAATAAGAAAATAGTTTCAATTCTCTTAATTCACATGCGATTTCTATAATAATCGTACCATCCTCCACCGATAGCCTAAAACAGATATTTCTAAATAGATAATTTATATTCCTTAAAGATAAACTTTTCAAATTGAGTGATAATTCATATCTGACTCCACTATCCATATCAATATCCATCCAATTTCACATTTTTAACATCAGTTCTATTTATTTATACAAAATAAACATTTGAGACATTTAAGGCAAAGCCCCATTTCATTCCAAAACATATTCCGATTATCTAAATCAATAATTTCACCACAACTCAATCTCTTTTCCACTCCCACAACCATTTTCAATACATCCATTTAAAAACCCCTCTTTTGATTTTAAACCAAAACCCTAAGTTTGTCCAAAATCCTTTAAAATCAAAAGATTGTTTTATAAAAACAAATAGCTACATTAAAAATCATAAAAGAGTATGGAGAATCCCTATCTTGAAGCTAGAAGACCAAGGAGAGAGTGGACAAACCTCAAAGAAGTCGAAATTCACTTTTGTTTGGATGAAAAGAGAGCTCACAGAGGGTTCTACCCTTTTAACAAAGGGAGTAGGGTGAAGAAATCACTAGATCTTGGTGTTTTTGTAGAGAGAAGGTAAGTTTTAGAGAGAGAGTGTGTTTAGATCTAGGGTTTTTGAAATGTTCACAGAGAGAGAGAGAGTGAGAGATGAAAAAGTGATATAAAAAGTGACTTTTACGGATTGATATATGCACAGACTGCTCGAGTGCAAGAAGTGACGCTTGAGTGTACAGACACAAAAGATGTGACCACTTGAGCGTAAGAAGTTGTCGCTTGAGCGTGGAATACAAACTCCCAGTAGTTTGATAAATAGAAGACCAACGCTCGAGCGCAATAAGGATCACTCGAGCCAAGACTGCTCGAGCATAAAAAAACTTCGCTAGAGCGTAGAATACCATTTCCCAATAGTTTTGCAGACTTGCAAAAGTACTGAGAGTTCACAAAGACCGCTTGAGCGCAAGAAGTGACGCTCAAGCGTAAGGACAAAAATCTAGGCAACAACAACTCGAAAAATAAGCGACCAACCTGTTCCAAACACGACCAACATATCTCAAAATCCAAACTCAAAGAGAGATGAGGGAAAACCTAATATGAACAACTGCATGAGACAATGAAACCCGGATTCAAAATATCAAATGAGTCGGGTTTAAATAAAAAACGCTATAATTTTTTTCATAGATCCTTTTGAGTGTGAATTTAACATTCAATGGTGCCAATAAAATTGATAAGTTTGTTTTTGTATATTTTGAAAATATTGTGTGTTAATAGAAACAAAAATATGTTTCTTATTTGTCATAAACGGCACCTAAGTGGTTAGGTCCTCGTACATTATTTGAATACATTAATAAGGATATAAGCGGTTTGGTTTGGTCGGAATTAATGTTATCAAAAAATATTAATAGTTTAGTGATTTATATTTTGGAATGCATGTTTCTTTTCAAAATGATAAATTTAATGATTCAAAAATAGATTTAAAAAATATTTTTAATATAAAACCTTAAAAGTTGCTTTAGAATGAAAACAAATCAAATGTAACAAGTTAGAAGTTATTGGTATAACAAAACGTAAAAAAAAAAAAAAAAAATGAGTCATAAAGTTTATAAAAATATGTTGTAAAACGATTAATTTAAAAAAAGGAAAGTAACATTTCATTAGATGTGTAACTGTTAACAAAAAATTATTCTAAAAATACTTAAATTTTAATAATGTGATCTAAAGAAATCCATTCCTATCATACTGTAGGTTAGAAAATATGTTGTACCACATTTTTTATCTCGTTGTGAAACGATTCACGTTCCAAATACAGGTCAAAGTTTAGAAAAAATTAGGTTGAGTGTGCCTAATCATTGTCGCCATTTGATTTAGACTTTTGTGGCTTTACGTTTATCTCTTGCATTTATATTTTATTGTTCGTTGTGATACATTGTGCCATTTCGGTTTAGATTTTTAGTGCTTGTAAGATGATTTATTTAAGCTTAAAAAAATATATATAGGTATGTAATCCTTACTTTAGTGGGTAATGGAACAAAATTTTAAACTTGGTGTGTCGGATTGACTGAGTACAACAAATTGTCAAAAATGTCCTCACACACTAATGCAATTAATAGATGCAAACATTGGGGATTAAATTAAAACATTTTTTTTATATATTAGGTACTAAATTAACATAACTTAAACATTTGGAAATCAAAATGACAAAAAATTTAAATTATAGAAACAAATGATTAATATAATTTGTAATATGACAATTACCATTACATAGGCAACCTATATCGTTGCTCTCTCGAGTTATGATTCATGAGCATTAAAAAATTAAACAACATTTTGTAAGTCAATTCAGTAATTGAGTTATGCAATACCCTTACAAAGATAATACCTCATAAGATTAAAAGAGAGCATCCAAAAATTGGAACGAGAATTAGTAACAATAAAATTGAGGCAAGAGCTTCGGAGAAGAGACCTGTATGTCGAAGAACTTTTGCGATAGCTTGTGAATTGAGTTATCTCAACTGCTAATGCTACGACATAGAGAAGAACAACGACGATGAAGGCTACAGTAATTATGAAGTGAGCATCATCGAATGGAGAACAATTCTTGCTTTGGTAGTTCACTTGGAGAAGACTATTCAGAGTGGAGACGAGAGGGATAAAAATGATATGGAATGCCTTGCAAGAAATAAGATTTTGCTCTCTTGCGCTATCATCACAAAAAGAAAAAGAAAGAGAAAGAGAAAGTGTCAGTTTGTTGTAAAAATCAACTTTGATGTCAAATATGATTGAGAGGGAAAATGTACATCAAAGAAAATGGATTTCAATAAAAAAATGTATTTATAAAAAAATAAAAATAAAGACACAAATAGGAGCTAGAGGGCTGTTGTCCCTGCTAAGGTTTTAAACATTTCATTAAAACACATGATGTATTTATTAAATTTTTAAGATAATAATACTCGTTATTAATTGTTTTAAGATAATAATACAACTCTTATCATTTCATTTGCACTTTGCCTTGCTTATTTGAGTGGCAAAATGCAAACATAATAACTAGATAAGGACGTTAATGTTTTAAACATTTAATAAATGTGTCATATATTTTGTACATAATTTGATTTTCTATAAATTCCTAATAAAATCCTAACAAAAAGGATAAACTATAATAATATAATATTTTCAAAGATTAACTATTGAGTTTTGAAATTCAAGAGGTCAAAATCATTCCAAATCGACACCAGCGGCCTCGATTCCTCTACGTGGACGAACGGAGTTGTTCCACTGCCTGCCTCCCGTCATGTCGTCACGTGCGTTCTTGTTCCTCGAGCCCTGCGCCCTGCCAGAACATTTAACCCTTCGCCTCCCGATCGACGTTGTTACTCGATCGGACACCCTCGGTTGGTCGGTCGTATTGACGGTTGGCCACCTTGCCGGTCAGATGCCCTACATCAGCCCCTTTACCGGTTGGATGCTTTTGCTCGACTGTCTTGCCCAGTCGGTTGGCTCCCTCACCTACAACTTGGGGGCTTGCTTCCACCTTTACTATTCTCTTCACTGGATTAAAGTTGCGCTAAAAAATGGGGGACTATTGATGGGCATGGCCCAAAAGGGGCTGTCTTGGGTTACCAAGCAGTCACTCGCCTGAAGCCCAGCAAGACAGGCCCAACACTAAGCCCAGTAGAGAACTCACAATGGTCAAGCCCAGGTACCAGCTAGACATATGTCAGGTAGGAAGTTGGCTACGTGGCAGATAAAGATTTTGGAGAGTTATTGAGCTCATGCGCCAAACATTAAATGAGACTGTCAAAGTATTAAATGCAACAAGACCTCTCACTCTGAGACGTGGGAAAACCACCATGGCCGACAACAAGCAAATGGTAGGCTTTCGGCCAATAGGACAGCATGAATGGACAAGGAAATGATTAATGAGCAATATAAGGAAGCCTTTGAAAAATATTTTTGGTAGGAAGAAAGCTCTCTTCTCTCTAAACTATTATTCGATACCACCTAACTTGATCGTTAGAGGGTCCACGGGAAGGAACCACCCCACTTCAGAACCTTCCTAATGGACTTGTTGCAAGTGTGTCTAAGAAGACTAAGAAGAGACGACCCGTGAAACACCCGAATTAGTCCGATCCAATCCTACCCTGACCAAACTAGTTTCATCAGATAGTACATTATCTAACCATAATTATAATTATCTTCCCTTATAGTACATTATCTAACCATAATTATAATTATCTTTCCTTATAGATTACTAATTTTGAGGACTGATTAGGAAACAAAACAGAGGTGTCAATTTCCACTGGAGAATGGCAAAAAGAAAAGAAAAGAAAAGCGCTAGGCCTCAAAAGTCAAGACTAATTATTAAAGTTGATTCTAGATCCTCAGATTTATTTTGATAACATGGTTAAAAGTTAATACTTTAGTTTTTATTTTATTATTTTTTTTTTGGGTTATATTCATTCTGTTTGATTTTTATTTTCAGAATTTATTTTTTTTTTAAATTTTACATTTTTGTTTTCTGTATTTTTTTATTTTTATTGAATTTTTAAAATATTTTAAGTAATTTTTTTTTGTAATTTTTAGACACATCTAACATAAATACACTTAAAAAGTATAATGTTTATAAAAAAAAATCTTTAAAAAATTCACTAAATACCAAAAATATAAAAAAATATAAAAATTCAATACATTTTTCGTATTTTTGTATATTTATTAATTTTTAAAAATATTTACTATTTAGATACATCTAAGTAAGGTACATCTACAAAAATAAAAAAAATTACTTAAATTTTAAAAATATTCACTAAAAATAAAAAAACACGAAAAATAAAAAAACTCAATTTTCAAAAAATTAAATTCAAAAAATTAAAATCAAGCACATTGGTTATTTTTTATTATATATATATATATATTTTTAAAAGGTCAAAAAAATCAAAAAATAATTATTAATTTACTTCCCAATTTTTGCCAGTGCTCAAGATCAGTTAACAAGTATGTTCCATGCATTAGATGTTTGATGCCACTTTGATGATTGCTTAGTTGAGGCTTGTATTTCCACAGTCAATCGCAATTGTGGTGTACCAAGATTTCCACACAACCATAGATCGACACAATCACACTCAATTGAGCTATCCTCTCATTCTACATCCCTTAATCCTCTCTTGTTTTCATTTGAGAGCCCTTGCCATGGTCCTACAAAATCTTCAGATAAAAGAGATTTGGGGAGTCCTCAGATGCATGTAGACCAACAAGGGAGTACAGTAAGCATCTCATCGGTAGATAGTTGAGCATCTAACTAATTATCAAACTACTTCAAAGATACCTGGTTGATTTGCACGCTAATTTGCTATTGGCTAGTTTGGCCTTCTTCAATGATAGCTTGTTATCCCTCTCTCTCTCTCTCTCTCTCTCTCTCTCTCTCTCTCTCTCTCCCCCTCTCTCTCTCCCCCTCTCTCTCCCCTTAATCATCTTATGACAGCTCAGTAGCAGCGTTTTCACTGAGGTATTTTGTTGAACAGGTGGAAGGCGACTCAGGACCAGCAAACAAAGCTCTCACAGCTGCGAAAACACTACCGGATCTCTCTCACCTCGGCAAACCAGTGACTTGATTTTTGAAAGAATCGAATCGAATCGAATCGATGGTGGAAAAGGTCCTTGGAACCGCACTCGGAGACTCACTGGTCCTTCGCCGTGAATGGGTGGAAGGTTTAATCATGAATCAATGGGGAGGTGGGTTTTGAATGATTACCTCTTCACACAGTTGAGATGCGAAAGCTCGCCCAAAGCCCAATTCCTATATGAGTAATGGTAGAGGGCCCGAATATAGGGGCTCGAATTTGGCTCGAAATTAGGGGAAAAATGAGAAGGAGGGGGAGGAGAAAAAGGAGGAGGAGGACTGGACAGGAGGGGGCAACAAAATCGGGTGGAGGTGGAGGTGGAGGTGGAGGCGGAGGTGGAGGCGGCGGCGGGCGGAGGAGGACGAGCGACGAGCTGCGACGCCGGCGAGCTGCTCTTCTCTCTCGCCTCTGCTCTGTTCAACGAAGAAGAAGAAGAGAAAGGAAGAAGAAGAAGAGAAAGAAAAGGAAGAAAAGGGGGGGAAAAAAAAAATCAAAACCCAAAACGACGTCGTTTTGGGTTTTGAGCCAATTTCGAGCCCCTAATTTCGGGCCCTCAAACATTATTCTTCCTATATTACATACTTGTAATACACTATATAGAATATTAAAACGACAGCATTTTAGGAATATGAAAAAGAAAAAAGGATCATGTTTTATTTTACTTTATCATAACACCCTATTATTTTTGGCAATGCAGTTGCCCAATTCATAGAATTTCTCTTCTCTTGCTAGTAAAACTCTTCGGCCACCGACAGCAGGAAATAAATCTATTTTGGAATGCTTATTCAGACTATAAAAGATTTAAACTCATACGCATAAGTTGACTCAGGATACCTTATGTATCCAAAAAAATATATATATCTTTATTCCTAAATTTTTGTGTTATCTTAAAATATTTATGATCATTTAATTATATAAAAATTTTAATTAATTAATTTTCTCGGTCATTTATTTATTTATTTATTTTTGAAGAACTTCGGAAGCCTTTTGATGGATTTTTTTCTACTTTTTTGGGTAAGACTAAATGCTATATCTTAGATGGTTTAAAAAAAAAAAAAAATCTTATTTATATTTTAGCCTCGTGCTCTATTTTTTATTGTAATTTTTTCTGTTTGATGCATGTGCTCCAGTTTTTATCATCTTTGTTTGTTAACCATGATGACTGTTCAACCCAGGAATGTGTTTGATCCTCGCCAAATGTGTTTTATTGGTGCTCTCTTATTTATTTATTTTTTCTATCTACTCTTGATGATCATCTATTGAATCTTGTAGCATCGATCCAATCTACATTGATGATCCACTTTTTCCAACTAATAATGTGGGCCGGAATTGCTTCCGAATACACCAATGTATCAAGGTCAGCCATACTCTCTATAGAAATATTGCCATTTCGTAGATTTCATTTTTCCCACTATGTCTTTCCTACAAGTATTATTATTATTATTACACATGTTGTGCCCCTTTTGGTGACTTCAATAGAATCATTTACCTTTTCAAAAAAATATCAGCTTCACTGTGGACAAAATCCGAAGGTTTCGAGGACAAAAGTTTAGCATATTTCCGAGTTTCATATCTTAATTCTTTAGCATGTTTTCTTTTGTGGTTTTATAAATCTGCTGATTAGTAAACTCAAATGAATGAAGCGTTGTGTAAATTTTGTTGATTTCATGAATTTGTCATTGTAAAAAATCCCCTAATTCACAAGGACGTGTGACCTCTGATTTTTAACCATATCTGCCTAACCTAATCTAAGTTTCTGCAAGGTGTGTGGTACTCCAGTTATGAACATTCAACTACTGCTAAGAGGTAATTACTGTTTGATTTGTTGGCAGAATTGAAAACAAATTATTTTAGTAACTTTTTGATTTTTTACGAAAAAGATGTGCAGAAAAATAGAGACAGTGACGTGACAACTTATAGTGCCTTTTTGGCTTTTTGACTAAAACATGTAGTCCCTAAACAAGGCCTAATCTGTGGTTATATGAACAAATATTCCTAATAGGTATGATTTTACTGATGCTATGTTTCTTACATTCAATCGCATTGTTTGATGCAGGCATTTGCAGATGCTTACTCTACTCTAGAGAATGAGCTTACATGTCTTCCCAATAATGGCGAATCAAGTGCAAGGCCTGTATATAATCTACTTCCAAAAATTATTCCAAGCATCGGTCTTTTATAAGGCTTCCAATTAGCTGAAGAATCTCTATATGTTCGGAAGGTACTTACAGAAGCTCATATAGATATATTCTTTTCATTTATTTTTCTGTTGTTTTGAGTGCTATAGAAATCATCTACTTATTGAAGTCTCAAAGATCTTTCTTTCCTAATTTGGAACTTAAAAACAAAAATTGGGTTGGATTTTATGCCTTTGGTCCAAATAGTAAATTTGAAGGCTTTAAGTCTTGAATTTTTAAAGGAAAGGCTCTGTTTTAATTTAGGAGACTACCATTTTAAATATTAAACATGCTTCATGATATATATTTTTTTTCATAACAAGGTAGAAGCTATCCGTAAGTACAATAAGAAAAATAAGAAGAATTTTTTCATCTTTGTAAATTTTCCTCTTGAAAAGTAAAAAGAATTTTTTCGGTTCCCTTTTGTGGGTATTAGAAGTGGTGTGCACATAATATTTAGAGAGGGGGGGGGGTGTGGAGTGTTGAATGTTATGATATGTCTCCGTGTTGAGTATATGTTGAGCGACATTATACTAAGGCTGGATATGGCATCAACATGTGTGGAATAGATTCCAGATCTGAACTTGTCAAAAAAAAAAAAAGGATCCCACATTTCAAGCGAATATATGCTATGAACACCAATGCATTTTCTTAGAGGATAATTGATGTATGTTTTGTGTTTGCACGTAAATAAGAGCTGGTTTGTTTACCAAGAGGTTATAATATTTCATACCTTCTTCCCTTTCCCCCTCGCCCGCTCGTGATCGATCATGTGTTCTTTTAATCATACAAGGGACCCTAGTAATCAACTATAAGTTCTAGTAATCAACTACAAGTTCTAGTGATCAAGGGAAGATATTACAAGCATTCTAATGATCTTTTTTTTTTTTTTCTGAATATATATATATTTTACAGACATTCTAGTCATATATTGGCCTCTTGACCTTTCCCAAGGATCCTACCCTTCTCACTTTTACACCATACTAGTCTATTTGGACATTATGGAAGTCTCCATTGTTTTTCATCTCCCCTTTTGGCTAACAAATTGCTTTAGTTGGTAGTGGACTCTGCTTAAATCTTGTCTTGGAATTTAAAAATATTAGTGAATTGTAAACCATGAGAAGTTCTTAGACATTATGACACCTCACTGACAGGAGAAATTGCTGATTTATATTTTTCATTTTCAATTTGTTTTTCTCACATTATTTTAGCTTTGTAGTCGATTGTTCTTATATTTCCTCTAATACAATTTAAATAAAATGTCCTTGTCATCTATATTACGTGGGCACAAGTATAGTATTATATACACTCTACAGATATGTGTACAAGTGTCGAATTCATCTAATTCTCATGTTTATGGACAGGGACGGACGCAAGATTCTAATGTCGGGGGGCGAGTGTATATGCAATTAAAAAATTTGTAATGAGCATGTGATATACAATATCAATTTCTACCAAAATATCACAAAAATATATAATTAGCTGTTTCCATTCATCGTATATAATTACAAAATATTATCAAAAAACAATTTGATATGTTCTGGTAAATCCATATTAATTTTCAAAAAATTAATTATTTGCTCTACATATCTACTTAGGCATCTAAAGTTGTGCTTGATAGTTGACAATAGAAATGTGATACAAAAATATAAATAGTTGACTGAAAATTACACAAATGGCTCCATTACCAGCATTACCAAGTTCATAGTCCAATCTTTTTTTCCCAAATAATAAACCCTAACTCTGAGAGAGAGAGAGAGAGAGAGAGAGAGAAAGAGATAGAGAGACGAAGATCATGGAGAGAGAGAGAGAGAGAGTGTGTGTGTGTGTGTGTACCAGAGTACTATAGGAGGAATCACGATCTTGAACGTCGGAAGACTCACGACACACGAGAAAGAGATTGTGTTTTGGGTCACTGGTTCTGATGATTTGGGTTCACTGGTTGTGAAATAAGAGACAAAAGAGAAGTTTCTTTGTTTTAAATATATGATGACTGCTATAGGTAGGCTACTGCTACCTACATATGATTGAGACTTGTATTTTCTTGAGTAATCATTTTTGTTTTTAATTTTTTTATTCAGTTATAAGCAAACAACTAAAAAAATTTGGTCCTAATTAGACAAAAAGGACTTTAACATATTAAAAAATAAATTCTCAATTATTTTAACATTACTAAATTTAAAATAAGAAAGTAATCATACTTAAAAAATAAATAATAATAATATTATTATTATTAGTATTTATCAAATAAATAAATAAATTTTTAAATTTTAAAGTACAAAATTTAAGGGGTGGTGGTTCTTAAATTTTGTGCAAAAACTTTAGGGTGGCGAACCTATGTAATTTAAAAATATTTATAATTGTATTACTATATCTAGGGGGGGTTTTCAAAACTTGGGGGGAGGGGGGGGTCAGTCGCCCTGCCAGCCCTCCCCCCCCCCCCCTCGGTCCATCCCTGTTTATGGACAAGGGGATATGACAAATATTTATATTTCGTAATTTTGCTTCTTTTATTTTATACGATAAAATGATGTTTACAAGATCACATAAAGCATTTATTGAATAATATGGGAGTTTTATGCATGGTTTTATGGAAAAATAAAATTGTTGGACATGCTTACTAGGTGAATGTCCAACTACACATGTTGGACACGTATCCCATACCTTTACTCAAGTGTACGATACAAGTACTTCACAAATTTAGAATAGTAAATATTGCATAGTTTGTCATCATTAATGTTGCAATTCAATTCTTTGTTGCATGAGTTGAATTCCTTTCGATGCTATGATATTTTATTGTCTTCGCACAGGGTTTGAACTATATGTGTGATATAAAGCTGTAGTTAATCATCCGAACTGATGAATCCTCTGGACTCTGCAGCCTGTGCTAAAACCAATCGGGAACCTGTTATCCCAAGTGGTGCCCCTTTGAAACAGCTTAACAACGTAAGGATGTAATCCTAGCATTGTTTGCATTTTTTTTTTTCCCCCCTTAGTGGTTTCTTGAAAGTGTTGAAATTTGGTAGTATAATTAAGCTTTGTTGAATATCGATTGCATGCAACTATAAGGCATGAAAAATGTCTTTGCAATGCATGCTTTGTGTGATTTAAAGATGATGGTGGTTGTTTTTATTTTGTGAATTGTGTGGTCAATGATAATATTACATTAGTTTCCTGGAAGGCATTTTAGAGTTTTAGTTGTCATTTATCTATTATGCTTCTTGTTTTGCTGACACTCAAATCATTGTGGTTGCTTGGTTTCAGTTGAAATTGGGGAGTTAAGTCAGTGAGGAACCAAGTTTTCTTACCCAACGTTGGATTTGGCATGTCAGACTAGTTGGTCTACCTTGTTTTGGAATGTGAACAGATGTTACTCTGAATCCATTTATGAGAAGTATCTTGGTAATTCCAATGCATCTTTGTTGTATTCTGGGCATTCACAGTTCACAAATTCCAGCTTTGGAAAAGTTGACTATTTGTTTTTCAATGATTTATTTCTTGTCCCTGGCTTAACCTCTCGGTCTATTCATTATGTAGTATTATTTTGTAACTGGTATATGTGTTGCAGTGACTTTTCAAACTCTTTCTGCAGTTCTAAAACGAGAAACAATTCTATCAAAAGAGAAACGAGTCGACACAATCACGCTGTCTTAGTGTGAACAGAGGATTGGCAAAGCCTAGAAGTGAGGCCGATGCATAGTAACCAGCAATTAGCTAATGCCGTTGCACAGACTAAAATTCTTCAACAAATTGAAGCATCTCAAATCCAATACTTTCACTGGTTCTTTTTCCCAAAAAAGAAGCTGAATTGAGAAATAGATTATTGTTGAAAATGTTGCATTTTCGAAAGGTGCTTCGATTTATCTTTGATTCAAGTCTGTTTAGCCGGATGGTAGTGCTGAGTGAGAGCCTGCATTAGTGGTGCATCCAGGACAAGAACTATCGTCCTTGTTCATTTATTCAAAGTTGTATTCTGGGACAGAGATGGAATGACAAGAATGATGAACTGTGTCTGGTCCCTGCCAAAGGACGACCAAAAGTATTATTGATGTGTGAGTGAATTCCCGATCACACTGCCCTCCTTAGTAATCCAGCTGTAGAGCACAGGCAGAATAGATGGCACCCTGTAATCTGCACAGAAAGAAAAGGCTGCGGCGGTGGTTCTTCCACCCGGGGGCACTCCGACGATCAAGTCAATATCTCACAAGATAATTCAAGTGCTTAAATTACTGCTTAAGGCATAAAATTGCGTACCTTAGACCCGCCGGGGGTGCCCTTCTTTTATAGTTTAACTTCATCCTAGTCCCACTAGAAGTCTCACTTCTATGGACTCTAATTCCGGATTTACCTTGGACTCTTCAAGAGATAAGGATAGATCTAATTCCGGATTTACCTTGGACTCTTCAAGAGATAAGGATAGACTCCATAAGAGTATTACTTATATCCATCTTGCAGTCTTTCTTCATTCTAGGACTCCTGTCCCTTATCCGCTTATCCCGGATTCCTGTATTCTCGCAGATAACCTCGGCCTAGCCGAGATCATTTTGGTATCTTGTCCAGGACACATGACACCTCGGCTGACACTTCGGTGTCACCTCGGCCACGTGTTGGTACTCAGAAAATACATCCCCATAATTGACATCATGAAAAGTCTAAATCATACAAAGCAAGGCTGGTCCAGGACGTCAAATGAGAAATGGAATT
The DNA here is from genome assembly GCA_036172215.1 of Camellia granthamiana. NCBI lineage: Eukaryota > Viridiplantae > Streptophyta > Magnoliopsida > Ericales > Theaceae > Camellia > Camellia granthamiana. Next base: position 22,727,316 of record CM069908.1, on the reverse strand, counting down.
GCATATACTGGGGTTGTTGGTGCTGAATCGCAGGCTGGCCGTTCCATTCTCCAAAAGAAAATGCTTTGGTTTGCAGAGTGCATTGATGGATCAAGCTGAAGAATCCATGGGAGATCTCATTTTTAGTAGCAGCACTGTTTTGGCTAAGTTTGTAGGAACTGAACATTTGGTTGTGTTTTGCTTTCACCTGTATTCTATTCTGTAACTAGTAAGTCCTTTGTAAAGTTTTGATGAACTTGTATGTATATATATTAATCATTACTATTGAATTTTTTTTGCCAGAATTGAAAGTTTTTTCATAGATCCTTTTTGAGTGTGAATTAATTCAATGGTGCTAGTAAATTTGATGATTTTGTTTTTGTATATTTTGAAAATTTTTGTATTAACAAAAGAAAAATATGGTTCTTATTTTCTGTGGCAACGTCATCAAACGGCACCTAAGTGGTTAGGTCTTATTGAATTTCCTCTTACATTATTTGAACACATCAATAAGGATATAAGTGGTTTGGTTTGGTTGGAATTAGTGGTATCAAAAAATATTAATAGTTTAGTGCTTTATGTTTTGGAATGCATATTTCAAAAGGAGGTGCACTTTCTTTTTAAAATGATAAATTTAATGATTCAAAAATAAATTTTCAAAATATTTCTAATATAAATGTTAAAAGTTGTTTTAGAACAAAAACAAATCAAATGTGATACGCTAGAAGTTCTTGTTATGATAAAACATTAAAAAATGAATCATAAAGCTTATAAAAATATGTTGTAAAATGATAAATTTGAAAAAAAAAAAAAAAAGAAGTAACATTTCATTGGATGTGTAATTGTTAATAGAAAATTATTCTTAAAATACTTCAATTTGGATAATGTAATCTAAAGAAATCCATTCCTATCATACTATATGTTAGAAAATGTGATGTACCGCATTTTTTATCTCGTTGTGCAACAATTCAAGTCCCGAATACAGGTTAAAATTCAGAAAAAATGTAATTTAAAAATTTAAGAAAAAATTAGGTTTAGTGTGCCTAATCATTGTGGCCTTTTGATTTAGACTTTCATGGTTTTACGTTTATCTCTTGCATTTATAGTTTATTGTTCGTTGTGATACATTGTGCCTTTTCGGTTTAGATTTTTAGTGTTTGTAAGACGATATATTTAAGCTTAAAAAAAATATAGGTATGTAAGTCTTATTTTAGTGGGTAATGTAACAAAATTTTAAACTCGGTCTGTCAGATTGATTGAATACAACAAATTGTTAAAATGTCCTCACACACTAATGGAGTTAATAAATGCAAACATTGAGGATCAAATTAAAACATTTTTTATATATTAGGTACTAAATTAACATAACTTAAATATTTGGAGATCAAAATGACACATAATTTAAATTATAGAAACAAATTATTAATATAATTTGTAATATAACAATTACCATTACACAGGCAACCTATATTGTTGCTCTCTCAAGTTATGATTCATGAGCATTTGTAACACAATAAACAACATTTTGTAAGTCAATTCAGCAATTGAGTTATACAATACCCTTACAAAGATAATACCCCATAAGATTAAAAGAGACCATCCAAAAATTGGAACGAGAATTAGTAACAATAAAATTGAGGCAAGAGCTCCGGAGAAGAGACCCATATGTCCAAGAACTTTGCCATAGCTTGTGCATTGAGTTATCTCAGCTGCTAATGCTACGATATAGAGGAGCACAGCGACGATGAAGGCTACAATAATTTTGAAGTAAGCGTCATCGAATGGAGAACAACTTTTGCTTTGGTACTTCACTTGGAGAAGACTACTCAGAGTCGAGATGAGAGGGATAAAAATGATATGGAATGCTTTGCAAGAAATAAGATTTTGCTCTCTTGCGCTATCATCACAAAAAGAAAAAGAAAAAGAAAGAGAAAGAGAAAGCGTGAATTTATTGTAAAAATTAACTTTGATAGATTACAAATGTGTCAAATATGATTGAGGGGGAAATGTACATCAAAGAAAATGGATTTCAATAAAAAAATGTATTTATAAAAAAAAATAAAAATAAAAAGACACAAATACGGGTTAGAGGGCTGTGGATTTCATTAAAACACATGACATATTATTAAAATTTGAACATAATAATACTGGTTATTAATTATTTTAGGATAATAATCAATCTACTTGATTTTGGTTTTCAGAAAACACTTTTCAGGAAATTTTATTTTTTTATTTTTCGTATTTTTTTTTTGTTTTCACTAAAATTTCTTAATATTTTAAGTAATTTTTTTAATTCTTAGATACACCTGACATAAATACACTTAAAAAGTATAATTTTTATGAAAAAAATCTTTAAAAAATTCACTAAATACTAAAAATACATAAAAAAAGAAAATTCAGTATATATATATTTTTTGTATTTTTGTGTATTTATTAATTTTTTAAAATATTTTACTTTTTAGATACATCTGTGCATCTAAAAAAGTTTTAAAAAAAATACTTAAAAATTTTAAAAAAAATACTTAAAAATTTTAAAATATTCACTAAAAACAAAAAAATACGAAAAAATAAAAAACTCAATTTTCAAAAAATTGATTCAGAAAATTAAAATCAAACATATTTAATACAACTCTTATCATTTCATTTGCACTTTACCTTCCTTATCTTAGTCGCAAAATGCAAAGATAATAACCAGATAAGGACATTAATGTTTTAAAATTTTAATAAATGTGTCATATATTTTATACATAATTTGATTTTCTATAAATTTCTAATAAAATCCTATCAAAAAAGATAAACTATAATAAGATAATATTTTGAGAGGTTATAACATCTATAACGTTTACTCTTTTTTTTCTTTTTTTTTTTTTTAAATCAAATTTGAGTAAAAACTTCATTTGATATCGCGCGTTCCAATGGAGCAATATGGGATTTCATTAAACCACCGGTCAACCGGGAGGACGACCGGGGGGATGTCTGACCGGTTGACTGACCAGTGTAAATTTTTCAAAATTCTGAAACAAATTTTGCAAGGAGGTGGTCAATCGGGGGGACAACTGGCAGTCATCCGATGCTCATACATCGTTCAATAGTCACCTATAAAGCTAACGACTATCTACAGTAATTTGGTAAAAAGTTTCAGCATCCTCAATTTGATGAAGAATTTGAGATATTCTCAATTTGATATTGATTTGGTATTAACGTTGGAACACCAGCTTTGTACATTTTTCATTAAATTTAAATTTGATAAAACAAAAGATGAAACATTAGAGAAGCTCTTAACTGTTGAATTTTGAAATTGAAGGGGTCAAAATTGTAAACGTGTCATAATTTAAAAAAATTTATTGTAATTTATCTTAATTTTTTTCACCCCATCAAAAAAATTAAAGACAAAAAAAGTCACTAAGAAAGTCAAACCCTAAACTAGATTTTAATTAGCATGTCAATTGCATAGTTGGAAAGATCTCAACAAAGCTGCTTGTGTAAAATTATGTGGTAGTTATGTTTGTGCGGCCCACTGTACATTAGCTAACCATAAAGATAAGAGTGAATTACACTAATAGTCCTTGTAGTTTGAGATTTGTGTCACTTTGGTTCATAACTTTTTAATTGTGACACATTTGACCCTGAATTTTGAATTTTGTTTCAAATAAGGACAATTGAAGATATCATTAGATTTTTTAAGGGTAAAATCGTCAATTTGATAAAATATAAACTAATTTGACAAAAATAAATGTCAAACAAATATTTTTGAATTTTTAAAAATTATTTCTACCTACTAAAAATAAAATTATGTAAAATTGATAAATCTTTTGAATATTTATTTATTTGTTTTACCAAATTAATTTTTATTATGTGTTTGGATGATGATCATGTAAAATTAATTTAAAAAAAATTATTCATGTAATTTTTATTAATTTTTATCAATTTTACATAAGTTGATCATTGGTGGATAAAAATAATTTTTACAAAATTAATTTTTTTTTGACATTTATTTTTGTCAAATTAGTTTATATTTTATTAAATTGACGATTTTGCCCTTGAAATTAAACAATAATATCTTTAATTGTCCTTATTTGAAACAAGATTCAAAATTCAGGATCAAATATATTATAATTGAAAAGTTAATGACCAAAGTGAGACGAGTCCTAAACTATAGGGACTATTTGTGTAATTTGCCCTAAATATAATTATCTTTCCTTATAGATCACTAATTTTGAGGATTGATTAGGAAACAAAACTGAGGTGTCAATAACAATTACAGAATGGTAAAAAGAAAAAAAAAAGAAAAAGAAAAACACTGGGCCTCTAGAGTCAAGACTAATCATCAAACATTATGAATTGACAAAGTTGAGTCTACATATTTTTCGTTTGGCATCTGAATCTTAGATTAAAATAGTCATAAAATAATAAAATAGACTAAAAAGTTAATAAGATAAAATATCATATCCTAACCATAATCATTTTATTTTTTCTCTCATAATAGTAAAAAAAAACTAAAAAAAGCTCATTCCAAATAAAATTTTTTAACTCAAGCTAAAAAGTTGAAAGGCTAACTAACATCCCAAACGAGCCTATAGTAGTTTGTCTGCTTGTAGGGATTATCTATAAGGAGACTATTAGGGAGGAACTAAATTCGAAAGTGTAGGCAAACAAAATAACAACCAAACAAAGAAAGATCAATGGCATGGAATTCTTGTTACTTTTTTTTGCTTCAAAATATTTTCATTACATTGTGTTTTAAACTTAAAAAATGGTAGAGACTCAAATAATATATTAAATGTTTTATTAAATACTCACATAAGTGCAGATCTCACATTCATGTGGGTCTCATACTATGTGAGTGCTTGATAATTTTTTTGATAGAATATTTTTTATCTCTAGACTTACTCTTAAAGTTTTTTACATAATTAAATGATCATAAATATTTTAAGACAACATAAAATTTGGAATAAAGATACTTTTTTTTTTTGGATATGTAGTGTATTGCCAAAAATAATAGGGTGTTTTGATAAAGTAAAATAAAACATGATCCTTTCCTCTTTTTTATATGCCTAAAATGTTGTCTAACATTTTATATAGTGTATTATAAGTAGTGTATTATAGAGGATCTGAATTTCCATAGTAATAACACAAACTTCAACAAATTCCATGTACAAAGTTACAAAACGTAAACCAATCAGTATCTAAAACTTTTAATCGAAACAAAAAAGAGGAAAAAAATAAAAGAAAAAGGCAAAAAAGAAAAGAAAGAATGATGAATTAATACTTACTTGTCATTCATAAGATTTGTCCATTGTGGGTTGGGCATGTTCACAATCCCTCTCCTCTTCTCTCCCTTAGCTTGATATAAAATCAGTTTGTTGGAGTTGTTAATACCCAGTATTTATAAACAAATTCTTTTTCGGTATGTGAATCATAACCGTGTGAGTGACGTATGAGCGACGACAAACTTTTCAAATGGAACATTGTTGGCTATATATTTTGTAAAAGCCAGTAACAAGTCTACACGTGGCAGAATAGGGGTATTATGGGGAGATGATTCATGTCTTCGATCCCGATCATACACGTGGCGATGACAATTGGTTCTCACGTGATCTGAGTAGCACTAGATCAGTAGAGAGATGCAAGATGATGTGGCTTCAACGGTTACTCCTATTCAAATTCAAATACGGGAGGGAAGCTCAACTGCAAGTGATGGCGTAGTGGAACTACTTCTAAGGCAGCATGATCAGCGATCATGGAGGAGCAGTTCGACGGTTTGAAGTGCAGTTCGAAGGTCATCTTTGACGAGTATAAATAGCAGGGAAGTCCCCAGAAAAAGCCTCCAGACTCAGATCATACAAACCAGTCATTTACTTTATATTTTCTTTCCCAGTTTTTACATTTCCTGTACTTTAAATACCTGCACTTTAAATACCTGTTCTTTAAATACCCGCACTGCACTTCGATTCATAGGAGTAGTTTCAAGTAGATTCAAGTAGACTGTTGCTGTAAACCTCTTCGAGGCTGAGTTTGGACTATTGTAAGTGTTTATTTTTAATGAAATACTTCGATTGTTCTTCATATTAATTGTTATTTCTCTTAATTTCTCCTAAGTCAAGCCACCAGTAAAAGTCCTCTTCATTGAGGCTGAAAGAACTAAAACACAATCGTCTGATAAATTGGTTGGCAATTATAATTTCTGTAAGGACTGATTGATCCTTGCTGGCACGCTCGCATTCACAAAAATACCCTTCGAAAAGCCAAAAAGCCAACATATATTTTTGGCACGCCCAGTGGGACTTAATTTAAAAATGGCTAGAAGAAGACGACAATGAGAAAATGAACGTCTGGAAGAAGGCGTAGAAGGAGAGGTAGAAATACCTAATCCAGAGGATAATGTGGTAACACATCATGTGGAAACTCCCATGTTATTAGAACCTATGGTCGAACAGACCAGTACTTCTGGACAAGAACCATATGTTCATAATATTGGACGAAACCAAGGAATTGGACCATCCACCGTTCCATCTACTCAGCCAACAAATCCATGGGATGGCTTAGTAGATGCTATGGGACAACAATTAATGAACACAATGGAAAGGTGGGCAACATCCTTTTTGGATCGAATGAATAACCACCAACCAACAAATACAAGACACACAGAGGAAATTTTAAATATCCCTCAGCAAAGATTGGCTAGAAAAAAACAGCCTATGCAAGTTAATGGACAATCTAATGGTCAGACTAGTACTCAGAACTACGAAAGATCATCGCCTCAGTCTTGGTATGAACCCATTTCAAGGCCTGTAGTAGGCCAAAATGCCTCAGTACTCAACAATGAAGCCACACAAATTGGTGGATCTGGCCAAGTACAAGAAACTGGCATAAGAATGGCGGCAAATCCTATGTTCGAAGCCATACCTGGCACTAGGGGGTATAATAATCCCTTATTCGAATTTATGCCCGGGGGGTTAGAGGGTTTTCCGGTAAATGGAAGGGACACAACACCTGTTCCAGCACCTTTCGCAGGTCCCTTCGCAGGACAGGCTCAAAGGGGTTACCCATACCCCCAACAGCAACCTGCACCGCAGGGACAACCAGTCCCAAATGTACCACCTTATGGACCAAGAGGGCCACAGGTGCAAGTTTGTCCACCAAACCCTGTGTTTGTCCCTCCAGTGGTGGTTCAGCAAGCACAAAATATGGTCCCTAGGGACCAAATTGCTGATATTGTTAGGGAAATGTGTGGACCAATGGCTCGGGGGGTCCAGACTCCTATATACAGAAAACCATATCCAGAATGGGTAGATAGGGTACATGAATACCCAAGGGGATTCAAAATACCAGATTTTGCCCTGTTCTATGGAACTGGAAATCAGTCAACAGTAGAGCATATTGCTAGATTTGCTGCTCAATGCGGTGAATTCACTAATCATGATTATATGAAACTGAGATTATTTCCAAATTCTCTAACTGGGGGAGCATTTGTATGGTACATCAACCTTACACCTGGCTCCATTCAAAATTGGCAACAAATGGAAGAGGCATTTCATGCCCAATTCTTCCAATCGGAGCCAGAGGTGTCCATGGCAGAATTGGCAAGATTGAGTCAAAGGCCTGAAGAAAAGGCTACTCAGTTTATTGCCAGATTTAAAAGGGCTCGAAATAAATGTAGGGTCATCCTTCCAGAGCCAGAATTTGTAAGATTGGCTCAAAACGGTTTAGAGTTCAGGCTTCGAAAGAAGTTTGACTCAACTGAATTCAGAGATTTGGTCGAATTAACCTATAAAGTGGCTCGATATGAAGCATTATTAGAAGAGGAACAAGATCGAAATAATGCCTCATACAAGCAATATTATAGAGATCCAAATTATGAGATCGATGCAGCAGAGATTGTGGGCAAAGAACCTGTAATCTGTGAAGCATTAATTCATAAAGATACAACCATCGACCAGCAGTTTAAAAAGAAAGACTTTCACAGAAAGTACTCTTTCGATTTAACAAAAGCAGATGACATTTTTGATCATGTTCTTGCAGCCAATTTCCTTAAGTTACCAAAAGGAGTAAAACTGCCATCTCCAGATGAACTTAAAGGAAAAGCATACTGTAAATGGTATAATTCTTGGTCTCACTCGACTAAAAACTGCATTGTTTTTCGAGACAGGATTCAAGAGCAAATTTGGAAAGGAATTTTGAAGTTCCCAGCCAAAACAGAAAAAGCCATGGGGATTGACAGTAACCCGTTTCCAGAAGTTGGAGAAAGCACGGCTAATGTGGTTGTACCAAACTTTCAAAATCTATCTCTGCAGGAATTGGAAGAGGTCAATGTGCAAATGCATATTGCCAACCAGACAACTGCCAAGAAGGAGACTGGAAACCCACCAATTATTGGGCAGGGTTTCTCACACCAGAAGGAACACTCTGATGAAGAAGCACTGGATGATGATTCCCTGGAAGCAGCTGTAATGCAGAGGATGTGTCCCAGGTGCAGACTGAGTTACAAATGGTTGAAGGGGCTTCCAATTGATGGGAAGCGATACTATAGGGATGTTCAGAGACGTCCTAAATCAACCAATGCTTACAACAAAAGGCCGTATCCGGCTAGTGATAGGCAGCGACCATTAGGGGTTGAGCCTGCAGTAGACAGAATGCATGCTAGAGGCAAGAGGCCCTTGTATGAGTCTAGGCCACCTAACTACTACAGAATGGAGAGCTGCCAGTCTGAAAGAAGATTGGAGAGGAGTTCAGGCTATGGGACTAAAGCCAGAGATTGGCCCTCTAGACCAACCTCACGCAGGACAGAAGGTGACCACCTCCATCGAAGGCCAGAATCAGGCCCGAAACATGAGACCAGAACCAAATACTTACCTCCACAGCCAGTTTCGAAGATGGCTTCGAAGGTAGAGAAGGGCGATTCAACATCTGAGTCAGTAAGCTCTTGGGTGCCTGGAGTTCCAGACTGGTTTGTAATGCAAAACAAACCTAGGGAAGTGCCTGCCATGAGAGATGTTGGAATCCCAGGCAGGATGGTCAAGCCTCCTTTGGTGGCTCCGAACAACTGGGTATTGCTGAAACACCCAAAGACAAAAGGAACCAGATATGGTTCCAGTCATTTCCAGATCACAAAGGAGAAAAATTCAACGCAAGTACACCCAATACCAGCAAGATTTGAAAGAAAGTGGAGAGAGTTCCTCATTGGTCAAGACAGAAGGAAAAAAGACTTCGAAGTCAGGCCATACTCTAAAACCGACTCTACAAAGCAAAGTGGTTTGTGGCAGAGAACAGTTGGCCCAGGTTCATTCTGAACTAAAGGCCAGAGAGAAGTCTAGTTTGGCAGGGTTGGAGAAGGCCCTGATGGAAAGTGATAGCGAAACGGAAGAAGAGATTGGCATGAGCCAAAAGAAGGAAATGGCAGAAGAAGAAATGTTCGAAGCCTTCATGGCTGAACAAACGTTTCTGACTGAAAAGCCAATTGAGAAAGATCCTTCGAAGGGATCAGTTAACAATGAAATACCAGAGTACAGCATGGAAGATGCTGCTGAAGTCACTGGTCAAGGTAGCCAAGGGGGAGAGAAGGTACAGCCAGTCATTCAATTTGGCTCATTTCCTCCAGTATCAGTCAATATGGTACACATACTGCCCCATGAGTTTCAGGCTGAAGATGAGGACCAAGGTGACCAAGACATGGATCCTATTCCTGTCTCTAGTGAAGAGTCACAAGTAAGTATGGTACAGGATGACCCTGGAATGGCTACTCCAATGGAAACTGAATGCGAGAGCGAGGAAGAGGTGAGCATCAACCTCTCATATCCTTTCGAATATCCCTCGAATTCTATGACACAGCATGTCAAGCCTTTGTACATCAAGGCTTTTTTCGATGGGATACAACTGAACAGAGTCCTAATAGACAATGGGGTAGCAGTGAACTTATTACCGAAATCTTCTTTGAGGAAATTAGGGAAAAAGAATCCCAGGTTGATCCCAACCAGCACAACCATCGCTGGCTTTGCTGGAGACAAACAGATGACTCAGGGGATTTTACCCATTAACTTGAGTGTTGGAACCAGGGACTGTATGACAGCATTCTTTGTAATCGACAGTAATGCTAAATACAATGCCTTACTTGGGAGAGACTGGATCCACACTAACAAATGTGTGCCTTCCTCTTTGCATCAGAAAATCATGATGGCTTTGGGCAATGGAGAGACAGAGGAGATCGATGCAGATCCTCAACCCTTCATAGCCTGTGCAGACTTTGCAGAGGCCAAGTTGTATATTGAGGGAGTAACACCACACAGTATACTGAGGAAAGCTGATGGCTCAGCTGAAGTGACGGCTGATGAGGAAGTGACACACCTGAAGCACTTGGTTCAAAAGAGTGCTGATGAAGAGATTATCGTTAAGGATGACAATAATGCCTGGCTGTAGGCAAAAAGATGAAGAACAAGAAGCCAAGTCTTTGGCTCTGGTTAAATTCTCACCATTGGGCGTAAAAGCAATAGTCCAGAAAGTACAGGAGCAAGAAAGAGAAGCCATGATAATTGGCTGTAAACAGGAGCAGCAACAGGTCAGAATTTTGACCCTTGGGAAATACTGCGCATTGGACATTGAGACAAAGGTCCAGGAGATACAGGAGGAGGATGCCTTATGGACAAATTTTGTCTATGAGGAAGAGGGTAAGGATGTTGAACCAAAGAACTTGGGAGTGGAACAAAGCAAGAAGGTTGCTTCGAAGGTAGAAGGAATTAAAGAAGAAGCTTCAATAAGTTCTCAGACACAAGACCCCTTAGAAGAAGTGAATTTAGGGGAAGGTTCTATACAACAGCCAACCTATATAAGTGCTTGTTTGAATGTTCTGGACAGAGATCAGTTGTTGGTTGTTCTAAAGAAATACAAAGATTGCTTTGCATGGTCTTATAATGAACTACCAGGATTGGATAGGTCATTAGTGGAACATAGGCTCCCTATGAAGCCTAATTTCAAGCCATACATGCAGAAGCCGAGAAGGATGAGTCCAGAAGTAATTCAGAAGGTCAAGGAAGAGATTCTTAGACTACTCAAAGCAGGCTTTATTAGGACGGCCAGGTATGTTGAGTGGTTATCTAATATTGTGTCTGTAGTCAAGAAGAATGGTAAAATGAGGGTATGCATTGATTTCAGAAATTTAAATCTAGCAACTCCAAAAGATGAGTACCCTATGCCTGTAGTGGATCTGTTAGTTGACAGTTCAGCAGGGCATCAAGTTTTATCAATGATAGATGGGCATTCTAGTTACAACCAAATCTGCATTGCGGAAGAGGATATCCACAAGACAGCATTCAGATGTCCTGGGAATATTGGCACCTTCAAATGGGTTAAAATGCCATTTGGTCTGAAGAATGCTGGGGCTACATATCAGAGGGCTATGAACACTATCTTTCATGATCTCATTGGAGGGTATCTAGAGTGTTATATTGATGACATTGTAGTAAAATCCCAATCTATGGAGGAGCATCTGTTTCAGTTAGAAGCAGCTTTTGAAAGAATGAGGAAGTTCAAGCTGAAACTCAATCCTCTCAAATGTGCTTTTGGTGTATCATCTGGAAATTTCTTGGGTTATGTAGTGCACAAGAAAGGAATACAGATTGATCAGAATAAAGCCAAAGCCATCATCGAAGCTAGGCCTCCATCAAGTAAGAAAGAATTACAAAGGTTCCTTGGGCAGGTTAACTTTCTTAGAAGGTTTATTTCTAACACTGCAGGGAAAGCTAAAGCATTTTCTTCCTTGTTAAGGCTGAAAGATGAAGAGGAGTTTGTGTGGACAGCAGAGCATCAAGTTGCTTTCGAAGGTATCAAAGCCTACTTGGCCAACCCTCCAGTGCTGATGCCACCAAAGGGGAACAAACCCTTGAAGTTGTACATAGCTGCAGCAGAAGATTCATTGGGAGCTTTCTTGGCCCAAGACAATGAGGAAGGCAAGGAACAAGCTGTTTATTACCTCAGTAGGTTTTTAAATTCTTGTGAATGTAAATATTCAGCTGTTGAAAAGCTGTGCCTTGCTTTGTATTTTGCTGCAATGAAATTAAGATATTATCTTTTACCTACAACTGTCTTGGTAATTGCAACCACAGATTTGGTTAAGTACATGTTATCTAGACCTATGTTGAGGGGAAGAATTGGCAAGTGGATACTAGCCTTATCAGAATTTCATTTAGAATATGTCCCTCAAAGGGCAGTAAAAGGACAAGTCTTAGCCAATTTTTTGGCAGACCATCCATCTCAAACAGAGAACCAAGAGGTGATGGAACTTGGCATAGCCAGTGTTGAGCCATGGCAGATGTGGTTCGATGGATCGAAAGCCAATGGTTTAATTGGAATTGGTATTGTGATTAAATCTCCACAAGGGGTAGAAACCACACATGGTTTCAGAGTGGATGAAGCCACCTGTTCCAATAACCAGGCCGAATACGAAGCCTTAATAGTAGGGCTAGAAATCCTGATTGGATTACAAGTACATACAATGGACATATTTGGGGATTCTCAATTGGTGGTTAACCAAGTAAAAGAGATTTTCAAATGTCAAAGCATAAGTATTTTGCCATATTATGTTGTTGCATTACATCTGCTTTCTCAATTTCAAGTAGCAAATGTGACTCATGTTCCAAGATTCTTGAATAATAGAGCTAATGACGTGGCTCAGAAAGCTTCGAACTTCAAGAGAAGGGATAATGCCCAAAGGGACATAAGCCAAACGACATATCAAAAATTGTTACCACCTTTGAATAAAAGAAATGTGGTCTTGGAAGTCAATAGTAATGACTTACAAGAGCAAGATTGGAGACATCCAATAATGCAATACTTAACTGGTCCATCTTCGAAGGCTAGCAGGAAAACCAAGTTACAGTCTATGCAATACATGATATATGGTAATGCTCTCTACAAAAGAGGGGGAGATGGCCTATTGCTGGAATGTTTAGGCCCAAAAGAAGCATTAACAGCTATGGCTGAGGTTCATGAAGGCATTTGTGGTGCTCATCAGCCTGGTGTGAAGATGAGGTGGTTGCTTCGAAGGCATTCCTACTATTGGCCAACTATCCTTAAAGACTGCATAGAATATGCAAAGGGTTGCCAGGCATGCCAGAAGCATGGCACAATAAGGCATGTGCCTATAACTGACCTATATGCCGTAGTGAAGCCCTGGCCATTCAGAGGATGGGCCATGGATATGATGGGGAAAATACACCCACCTTCTTCGAAGCATCATTGTTTCATTCTAGTGGCCACTGACTACTTCACTAAGTGGGTCGAAGCTAAGCCATACAAGGCTGTAGACCAAACAGAGGTTATTGGGTTCATTAAAGATCTGATCCATAGATTTGGCATCCCACAAACCATAACAGTTGATAATGGGACTGTGTTCGATGGGAAAATGGTGAAGTCTTTTGTGGCAGAGTTTGGAATTAGCCTTGTTAATTCCACACCCTATTATGCACAAGCCAATGGTCAGGCTGAATCATCCAATAAGTCCTTGAAAAAAGGAATACAAAAGGTTGTGGAGGATAATCCTAGGGATTGGCATAATCTATTGTTAGATGTGTTATGGGCTTACAGAACCTCCCCAAGGTCAAGTACAGGGGTTACTCCTTATGCCTTAGTATATGGGCATGATGCAGTTTTACCTGTAGAAATTAATGTTAAATCTTTGAGGGTAAGATGCCAAAACCTGTTAGATCCTGAGCAGTATCATCAAAGTATGTGCTTGGAATTAGAAGGCATAGATGAAGCCAGAATTTTGGCATTAAATAGCATTCTTTTCCAAAAGAAGAAAGCAGCCAAGAATTATAATAAGAAAGTCAAGCACATTGGTTTCGATGAAGGTGATTTGGTATGGAAAACAATACTCCCAATAGGAATTAAAAGCCACAAGTTTGGCAAGTGGTCACCTAATTGGGAGGGACCATACCAAATTCATAGAGTTCTGCCTTTTGGAGCATACCATTTAAGAAATTTGAATGGCTATGTACATCCGAAAAAGATTAATGGCAGATATTTGAAGCCTTATTTTCCAACAATTTGGGAAACACAAGGAATAAAATAAACATTAAATACAAAAACATAAGACTACTCAAATGATAGACAAAATTTGTTCTTTTATAAAGAATTAAATACATTGTGCCACAGATTGGCCCAGAAATCATTACAATGTCTTAATTGTTTTTGTACAGTAGACTTTCTACTGCTAAGTGCTGGAAACAGTTGAATCGCTGCAGCCATGTCCTTTTTTCGATCAGCCAGCCCCTGGTTGGTGATGTGCAATTTGGTATCAGTTCGAACCAAGGCTTGGTTTACTGCGGCCAGCTCCTCTTCAAGCTGAGCTTTCTTCTCCAGCAGTTGGACTCGAAAGTGGGAGGCAAAAGAGTGTTGTTCCTTAAGCGTTAATACTTCGGTACGCACTTGGGAAACAAAACTTTGGTCCCTAGCCAGTTTCTCATCCGCAGTCTTAGCAGCATGACAGATGTTGAGATAGAAATCAATAGTAGCTGCAGCTTGAGATAGATGACTTGAGATACTCATGCCAGACTGCTCAGCAATGTTGCAGCATTGGAGGAACCCATTCCTGATGACAGGCCTTTGTAGAGCCTCGAATGGAATCCTCGAAAAGGAGATCAGCAGTTCCAAGCAAATGTCCAAGTCTATAGAAGGTGCAGAAGGCTTGCTGCTAGAAGAAGAGCTCTCAAGAATTTCTAGTAAGGAGTCAGCCAAGACTAATGGCTCAGTTTCAACATTAAATGTTGGAGAGGTAGAAGGTACATCAAAAAGACTAGCTAATCTTCCTTCGAAGATGTCTACCTCATCCCTAGACATAAAAGGCATAGAGAGTGTGGTAGTGGAAGGCACAGAGGATTGCATGGGGATAGGAGAAATGGGTGGAGCATCTTTGGCAGCCTATATGGTCTTAGCCACCAATGAATCAAGTGAAGAAGGGCTGGAAGTAGGTAAAGGTGATGAACCATGAGTTGGGAAACTACCAGCACCCTTCGAAAGAGAATCAACTGCCATTAGAGACGGAGCAGCAGTTGGAATTTCTGTGAAAGAAGGAGGAAGAGCAAGGATCGAAGAAGCAGACTGAGGCGGGTTAAAAGTCAAAAAAGGGAGATATGGTTCTAAACCAAGGAAAAGAGATGAAGGAATGCTGGGGCTCAAAGGAGGCACATCAAATGTAGGCCTTGGAAGTGGGAGTGCGATTTGAATAACCCTGACATTCTACATTTGATCGACCTCAACTTCAACTGAAATTGAGGGAGGCCTCGCTGGAAAGATGAATGCAGTAGGTGTTGCTGCAAGAAGAAGAAATGTAAAGCAATGTCACAATCCAGTATCAAAAGTTGACAAAGGAAAAACAACGGAAGTGTGAAGGAAATTACTTTTCCCAGAGGTATTAGCACTGATAGGAGAGCTGCGAAGGGAGTAATGTTCGGTAATTTGTTGTTTTTTCGCCATTTCCCTTTGCAATACATCAGCAGCAGCAGCAGCTTCCTCTCTTAAAATTTGTTCCTGCCGTCTCTTCTCGGCCCTCTCGAAGACAATTATTGCCTTGGAATGTTCCTGTTCTGCGGCCTTGGCAGCTGCCTCATGAATGGGATCTTTAACCAAGGTAGTAGTTGAAGCAGTCACTTTCCTTCTCTTTCTTATTGCTTGGGCAATTGTCTCGGAATCAGAATCCTCATCAAAATCAGAAGGAGAGACATCAAAGTCAGAAAGAGAGACAGTAATTTTTCTTCTCTTTTTTCTTTGAATTGGCTTTGTCTGCTCCTCAATTGTCTTCTCAGCCCCTTCAGCTTGAGATTCAGATTCCCCAAAAATAAGCTCCTCTTCTGATTCCTTAGCAGCCGTCTCCTCTTGGACCAAATCAGTCACTCTTTTCCTCCTCATCAAGGGTGATTCGTGCTCTTGGTCTTCTTCCTTTTCTTCTTCTTCTTGTACTTCAGTTGTTTTCTTTTCAGGCTCAAGCAGTCTCCTCTTCTTTTGCTGCTGACCACCTTCATAGAAGAAGAATTAAAGATAAGACAACCAGCGTTGTATAGAAGACCAAAGAAAAGAAAAACAAAGGTATATACCTCAGGTGACTCTAGTAGGAATTGAAGCAGCATAAGTGAACTGAGTTGTAGCAGGTACTGCAACTGAAACAGTGGAAGAAATGACAATCTCAACTCCTTTGGGCTTGGGCACATCCAGCATCTTTAGTGAGTTCTGAAGTGAGATGGCCAAATAGACTTCCATGTTGCTTACCCACCAATCTTGGTATCTCTTCAATACAGTACCTTAAGGAGAGAAAGGGATGAACTCAAAACTGGCCAAGTCATCCATAAACTTGAAGGTTGCCTCTTCCAGCCTTGACTTCCGAACCTTCAAATCCCTCTTGGTGAGGCTCATATTAGTGTTGCTACAGAGCGGGATTGGGACTCCTTGTGTGAGGCCAAATTGTCTAGCAAATTGGGCAGGACAATAAGGCTCAGCTATGCATTTATAAGCTCTGGGATTGGTGGTCCCAATGAATAGTTCTCTGGGAAGCAGAAAAGAAGCCCATATCTCCTTGTGAGCAGGCGAGATACAGAGCTTGTCACTTAGGAAATTATTCAACCAAGTCGGGCCAATACTGGTTTCGAAGGGACGGAAATAATGAAGAGGAGGGGCGGCTGGTAGCTGATGAAAGAAAGAGAAATAAAAGGCAAAAGTAGAGGGATAAAGTGAGGCATTGGCTAATCTTATGCCATGGGTAAAAGAATGTAACCCAGCAAATTTAAGGCATTTGGATTGCAAATCGGTAAAGTAAGCGAAAAGCCAAAGCTGAAGGATCCAGAATGGCCCCCCTTGGTTAGCATCTAAGGGTTTTTCACAAAAGAGAGAGCAAACTCTATATACATGGCCTAAGATATACGGAGCCAAGGCTACCCGTTTTTGCAAGACAAAGGCTTTGGCAAGAGGGGCAAATTCCGACATGATTCTTTGAGAAGAAGTGCAGAAGAGAAATTTGCACAGCCAATATAACAAAAAGGAGAAGAATTCCCTATCAGTTACCAAACCCTCTTTTTTATTCTCAGCCTTGACAAAATCGCTATAAGATGAGCTAAGAGAGGGGAGGGAGAAAGGGACTGCTAAATCAGGAAAATCTGGTGTAATAGGAGCACCAATGGGGGATACTCCTAGAAGATGGCAAATGTCAAGGACAGTAGGAGCCATCATCCCACACTTAAACTGAAAGAAATTGAAAATGGGGTTCCAAAAACATAAAGCCGTAGGAACTAGAAAAGGGTCTTCTGAGATAGTTACCCTAGATAGTCGAAGAGCATCGAGAAGACAAAGCTCTTGAAGGTCCAGTGTCCTAGCAAGGACAACTCGGTCGTACCATTCTTGCCACTCTGGTCTCATTGTGGGCCAACATCGGTGAGGGCGATTGATTCTCCAGCCCTTCCAGTCAAGACTACCTTCGTAGAGAAGACATTGATCCTCCAGACGAGGATACAGGACAAGAAGTTCAGTAGGGACCTCCTTGAATATGGGCCCAAGCACGTACTCTTGCTGCACATGGTGACGAGGCACAAAGATACGCCCATCGATAGCACTTTTTTCCCCGGCCTTGTACTTATCACATTCAGCATCAATAAGCCTTTTCAAGGCCACAGATGGGCTCACACGCTCTGTGGATGGGATTCTTGATGAGGAAGAAGCCATTGATAGTACGCTTTTTCGGAAAGTGCAGAAGGGAGTAGAGAAAAGTGGAAGACAGATGAGGGTTTGTATGCGTAAGTGAGCAGAAGGGTTTCAAAAGCTTTTGTGTCCGGAAATACATCTCATAAGTCGTTAAGTACTAAAAACGTACGAATACGAGGAGTTCCTTCCAATATTGACAATTTCTGGAGGGAAGAGCACATTCCGAACGCTGATGCCAGCTTCGAAGCAAGATATTTGGCTTCGAAGCCAAATTTTGGCGCCAAAATTCAAACAACAACGGCTTCGAAGTACGGAAGCCAGTTTCGAAGCATACTACATGCTCAAAGATGCTAGAATGCTCGAATATTGGTCTACTTCAAAGGGACTAAAGACCTGGGCGAGGTTTATTGCGGAAAGTAACGACCTTCGAAGCAAAATCTAGGACTCTTTAAGGATGAGGAGCATTGTTCGAAACATAAAAACCAATCGTTGGTTTTTAGGGAATTGCCTTTTGAATTAAAACAGCACAGATTGTTAAATTCGAAGCACTGTTTCTAAGATGATATCAGCCAAAACTGTCAACTTCATTCCATAGATTGGAAAAGACATATTGGTTCCTTTTAGTGTTTCGTTAAAAACAATTGGATCCATATTCGAAGGATAAGATTGTTCAATTCGAGGCTCTGAATTGGCTTGTAAATGCAAAAGGAAACAGAGTCAAACAGTGTCAAATACAAAAGGACTTTGTTAGTATTAAAGCCAAGACGATTACATTAAGTAACCCTATCTGGGTACGAATTCAAGTTCATAAAACTAAGGAATGGAATAAATAACAAGATCATGGAATTTTGTCCAACAATGGTCAATGAATTTTTGTTCTTTCTTTATTATTTCTTCTATTTCCTCTAATGTTGGCTGCATAAGTTGGTGTGCTCTCACTTCGTAGAAGAGTTCCTCAGCCTTTATTTCGAAAGCCTCCTCCCTCAATGTTTGTTCCAATTCATCTATAACCAAATCATCCCAATAGGCAGACCCTTTATTCTTGAAGTCATCGAACTCTTCGATGAAGTTCTCTGCTTCGTATTGAGCATGAATTCGTAGGGATGAAAGTTGATCCAAAGATTGTGTAGTGACCAGGGAATTCCGATGCCAGTAGAGGAACACTGGAAGCTGATCCAGAAACAGATGAAGTTCAGCTTGGGCAATGGGGTTAAGAACATGACCCCTAGTCAGTATGTCACATGCCCATCGAAAGTTCTTGAGAGGGTTGTCATTCTCAAGAACATTGAAGGGCAAGTGAGAGAAAGCCGCAAGCAGGAGTTGAGCTTGTTTTCGCTCGGATGGAGTAGGGGATGATGGAGGTCTATAAGGTGGAAAGACTTTGTCCGTTGGAAGGGCAAGCCTTAGTTTTTCTGTCCAAGACAAAGTAGGAGAAGGAGTAGATGGTTCAACTTCAGAAGACGAAGAAGAAGATGTGGATGCTTCTAGTATAGGAGATGGCACAAGAGCGGAAGGAACAAAGGCATTAATGTAATCGAGCCAGTCAGAAGAACAAATCTTCGCCTTCTTGGCTAAGAATGAAGGGCTGTACCCTTGTGCTTCTTCCGGATGCTGGGTAGGATGCATTATCTTTGTAGGCATGGAAGAGGTATACCAGGCCACAAGCAGATTCTCTTCCAAGCTACGTCGAAGGTCAATGGGCACGTAAGGGCAGACCACTGAACTTCGAGCGAAGGAAGGAAACTCCAAGGGGTCAGTAAACTCAACGAAATGGTGGCAGATGCGCTCCCTTAAATCATAAGTCTCAGGGGTCGACCAGTTTGTCCAACCAGAGGCCCCAGACGATGAAGAAGTTATAGCTTCATCCCATGCAGAGGTTTGTGAAGAAGAGTTTCCTGAGTCCATATTTGCAACTTGCTGAATCGAAGGATTGAGGGCAATGTGTTCGTAGTCCAAAGGTTGGTAATTTGCAAAGGCTCCCATGACCTGAATATAGAAAGGTGGGTAAAGGTGGCTAATGAATGCGTGGAGATTCTTTCGAGGGAAAACAGCATTACTCAATGGCTCTTCGTATGCTTGATCAATAGAGCGAGAAGTTGGTTGAGCCATAGTCCGTTCGAATACTAAAGGTATTGGGAGCTGAGAGTTAATGCAAATGATCACCAAATAGGTGACGGTTGTGTTTCCTGAATATGGATTCCATGCACGTTCCAAAAGCGCGGGAAAAACCTTTGATCCACTAATATCACCAAGTATTGGGTATATTAGTGCGGGGGGTAATGTTGGCTATATATTTTGTAAAAGCCAGTAACAAGTCGACACGTGGCAGAATAGGGGTATTATGGGGAGATGATTCATGTCTTCGATCCCGATCATACACGTGGCGATGACAATTGGTTCTCACGTGATCTGAGTAGCACTAGATCAGTAGAGAGATGCAAGATGATGTGGCTTCAACGGTTACTCCTATTCAAATTCAAATACGGGAGGGAAGCTCAACTGTAAGTGATGGCGTAGTGGAACTACTTCTAAGGCAGCATGATCAGCGATCATTGAGGAGCAGTTCGACGGTTTGAAGTGCAGTTCGAAGGTCATCTTTGACGAGTATAAATAGCAGGGAAGTCCCCAGAAAAAGCCCCCAGACTCAGATCATACAAACCAGTCATTTACGTTATATTTTCTTTCCCAGTTTTTACATTTCCTGTACTTTAAATACCTGCACTTTAAATACCTATTCTTTAAATACCCGCACTGCACTTCGATTCATAGGAGTAGTTTCAAGTAGATTCAAGTAGACTGTTGCTGTAAACCTCTTCGAGGCTGAGTTTGGACTATTGTAAGTGTTCATTTTTAATGAAATACTTCGATTGTTCTTCATATTAATTGTTATTTCTCTTAATTTCTCCTAAGTCAAGCCACCAGTAAAAGTCCTCTTCATTGAGGCTGAAAGAACTAAAACACAATTGTTTGATAAATTGGTTGGCAATTATAATTTCTGTAAGGACTGATTGATCCTTGCTGGCACGCTCGCATTCACAAAAATACCCTTCGAAAAGCCAAAAAGCCAACAAACATAATCTTGACCCAAGGGACCTACCTCTTTCATTTTTATGGAAAATAATCCACAACCTCTTTCATTTTTATTGCAAATAATCTTGACCCAAGGGACCTCTTTCATTTTCATTGCAAATAATCTTGACCCTAGGGACCTCTTTCATTTTCATTAACAGTAATAAATAAAAAAATATATTTTCATATAAAAATATGAAAATATTATTTTTCTATTCATACAACTATGGTTGGACAAGTATTCATCTGACTCGCTAAAATCAAATGATTTCAATCAATTCGCTACAGAATGGATGATTTTAATGATCTGAGCGGATGAATGCAGATGTATGTTTTTCAATCCGTTTAAGTTCAGACAAATGGCATATGGGAGGCCACTTGACATCAGGAATGAAACTAGAAAAAGACTATGGGGGGCCATGGCCCCCCGTTTTTTGTGAAAAATATGATTTGTTATGGCATTTAAAAATATATTTCTCATTTTATACATAAATGGCCCTTAGTATAAAAAATACATATCTCATTATTATCCTATCTTGCATTCTCTTTTTATTTTACACACAAAAAAAAAAAAAAAAAAAAACTTTTTCATTATATTAAAAATTGCTTCTATGGTATTTGAATTTTTTTTATGTGTATGGATATAATTTATATAGCATATTGTATATATGTGTACTTATGTATATGATAAAAAAAAAAAAAAATTTGTCTTTTGACCTCTCTGATAATAAAATCATGATTCCGTCCCTACTTGACCTAACTTGGTCGGCTAATACCTTCAAAAAAAATGAAAGGTGGTCTTTTATTTTTATTATAAAAAATAAAAAATTAAAGATTTTAGATCAAAAATAGTAAAGAATTACTAAAAAAAGTTCTAAAAAAGGTCCAAACCAATAAAGCTCCAAACACCAAACCAATCCGCATCTATTAACCAAGCTCTACGTCCCACTTAATCTGCATCCGCTAACTAAGTGGACCCGCCTAAGTTTAGACGGTTAGTGGATGAGAGATGACTTGACCCAATCCGATCCACGAACACCCCTACACACAATTAATGAATGACGGATGAAATAAGCAATTTATTATGTGAATTTAAACCTTAAAAAATTATAATGTGAAACAGGGCCGGCCCTGGGCTAAGGCTGGTGAGGCCTGTGCCTAGGGCCCAAAAAATTAGGCCCAAAAAAGGCCTCAAATTTATTACTCTTGCACTATATTAAAAACTTAAAATGATTCAATTCTGTTTAATTAATTTAGGCCATTTTAAAAGGATTTTAAAAAATCTAGTTGGCCCAATTGATAAAAGGCCCAATTAAAAAATATTTATAAGTGTTAGTTGTTAATCTAATTAAAAAAACAAAATATATGCATATGTATTAGTTGTTAGCCTAATTTTGTGTGGCCTATTTTGTTTTCTCTTTATGGCCCAATTATGTTTTTTTAGTATTTTTTGAAAAAATATTTTGTACAATTTTTATTTATTTATTTTGTAGATATATCTAATTTAGAAACGCTTAGAAACTATAATATTTGTGTTTTTAAAAAAAAAAAAAAAGTTACCAAATACAAAAAAATATAAAAAAATACGAATTGTAAACTGAGACAATTATTTTTAAAAATTCTAAACTAAACATAGCGATTTTTTTTTTTTTTAAATATCTAAAAAGATCCTGAAAAATTATTTTGCCTTAAACCCCCGAAAACTCAGGGCTGGCCCTGATGTGAAATAACCAAAAAGCCGCGAGCTTTTTCTTGCCACCCCTCAACGTGTTGGAGACTTCCAGGAAGTTTTTAATGTGAACTAGTAAGGTGGCCTGGTTGGACTTTTGCTTTGGCACTTTTTGGTGGAAATGACGAGAGAGCCATCATCATCATTCTCGGATGAGAGAGAGAGAGAGAGAGAGAGAGAGAGAGGCGAAGAGAGAAAATGTGGTGAGATTCAAAAAAGCACAGAGCGAGAGAGAGAGGCGAAGAGAGAAAATATGGTGAGATTCAAAAAAGCACTAGTCTACGGGATAGAGGGGCAATTTGCGAACATAATAAAAACTTCCCTCAACTTTCCAAACCACCGCAGACTATTTGGCAAACTTCACTTTACTTATGTAATTTGAGTTGTATGTGATTTATTTTTTAATGTTTGAAAATAATTATATAACGTTATGTGGTTTGTAAATTAAGGCATATTGTTAGATCTGTTAATGATTTAATGAAAAAAAATTAAAATATTCTGGTATTTTTATTATTTATTTGAAAGGCAAAATGCATTTTAACTCCTGTATTTTATTTCATATGTGATTTATTCATTTAAAATTTAAAAATAAACATATAACTCTTTGGGTGTATTTGATTGGACAGACTAGATAAAGAGGGATTAAAATTCATTGAACTTGAGTCCTGGGACTGTGAATCCCCCGGACTATTTGGTTAGATTGGATATATATCCTGTATTTGTTTTTTCATGAGATTTGATGTCTGGAAAGAACTATTTTTAGTGAATGCAATGTTTAGTTGGACGGACTGAATAAGATAAATGAACAAAAGACTATTTTATCATTTTTCAATTGTTTATTAAGTAATAGCAATATTAAACATATCTTCAATATTTTAATTATTTTTAGCTAGATTAAATAAAAATTTATTTTATTTTATTTTATTTTATTTTATTTTATTTTATTTTTTTACACAATTAAATAAATTTATGTTTTAAAATAAAATAAATAAAATATCAATAAAAATATATGTTATTTTTTTAATTAAAATTTTAAATAAATTTGTTTTTAAAAATAATAATAATTGAACAATGAAATTAAATAAAATATCTATTAACATTTAAATAATGAAATTAAATAAAATATAAAAAAAAATTAAAATAAAACATCAATAAAATATCTATAAAAAATTATTTAAAAATAAAAATAAATAAAACATCAATAAAAAGTTAAATAAAATTATTTTATTTTTAAATTGAGACATTTAAATTTTATTGAATTTTACTAAATATAATACATAATTAAATAGTCGAGGGTCAAAATGGTTATTTCACTACTTAATCCCAACAATAAATAGTCCCTCCAAAATTGTTCCACACCCCCACCCTCCACACCACCTAATCCCAACAGTAAATAGTCCTTCCAAAATTGTTCCACAACCCCCTCTGGCGGGTAGTATAATCACTCATACGGGGGATAAGGAGTCCGGCCGGATTCTATATCTGGCGGACTAAAAAAAAAAAACAAACGTCGGATTGGATGCTTCTCTCGGATTACAGTCCGCATAGTAAATAATCCCCCTCTTATCCCCAAATCAAAGACACCCTTTATGTCTGTCACATGTTTCACACTTGTTGTTAAGTTAGACGGAATCTTAACGGTGTACTTTAATTCACAAACTATGTGGGGTTATGTGCTCATTTTCAAACATTAGAGGATAAATTACAAATGACCCAAACTATAGGGGGTAAAGTGAAATTTGCTCAAGATTATTTTTAAGTCCCTTTGGATAGTTAAATTTTTAGTTGAAAAAATTAAAAAGTCATTATAAGTTATTATATTATTTTATTTATTTTTTGCACTTTTTTTTAAAAATTGTTTTGGAAGCTACTTAAAATAGTTAAAAAATTTAAAAGTCACTATTAAAAAGTCAATTATTCTTTCTATTTTTTTGTATGTTTTTTTTTTTTTTGGGGGGGTTAAAAACTAAAATGTCAATTGAGTAAATTCGCAAAACAATCCTTAAAAAATTAATTAATAGTCAATTCTAATCGTCATCATTCACCAATTGATTTAAATGGGGACAATTACACCCTAGTGAATTTTTTAAAAAATAATTACATATTTATGGTAAAATTTATAATTTTAATTATTAATATTCATAAAATTTATCATTAATTTATAATTATTTTTGAGTTTGATATTATCCATTTAAATATCATAATTTGATAATTATTCATTATTATTAATTGATAATTTAACAGTTAATTATTATCATTAGTTACCGTCTTTGAATTAGACGGAGAAAGCGCCAGAAAAATCCTCTTCCCAGTGTATCTTTATCAAGTTAATTAAAATGTTATTATATTTTAACTTAAAATTTAATTTTTTATTTTTTTTGGCTATACAAAATTTTTAATACATTTTTCAATAAACTTTCTATTAATTTTCTATAATATATAAACATTATTTTTATTTAAAATTATTTTTTATAAACTCAACCCAAGTAACTCCAAATATCGAAAATATTAGCTTATTTGGTTCTGATTTTCAGAAAATAATTTTCAGAAATTTATATTTTTTTATTTTTTATATTTTAATGTTTTCAATGAATTTTTTAAATATTTTAAGCAATTTTTCTTTAATTTTTAGACACATCTAATATAAATACACTTAAAATATAAAAAAATTAATATACATAATATTAATTACCAACCAACTTCACGGCAACCTACATACAGACCTAAAAGCATAGGAGTGAAAGGAAAAAAATAAAATATAACATGTATATTTTCATTAAATTAGATGGTAAAGTCGGACCCGTGGGGGCCCACCACGGGTCCCGTTTTTCTAATCGGAACCGTTCAATGTGTAGAACTCGTCGAGTACTATATGCCTTTAAAAAATTACGTCTACCGGATATCGCTAACTATATGATCAAATCAGTGACAAAAACGGGATCAGATAGCTATCGATATCCAATGAACGTGTTTTTTTTACAAAAATATAATACTCGACGAGTTCTACACATTGAACGGTTCTGATTAGAAAAATGGGACCTGTGGTGGGCCCCCATGGGCCGAACAACACCGTCCAATCAAAGGCTGAAAAGTAGGCAATCTTTTCCCATATCCTTTTCCGGCCCCACCGTACGGATTCATTAATTATCTTCTCTTACACACTTATTTATACAATATTTTAATACACATTTTTTCATAAAAGTCAAAAAGTTAACCTAAACATCCATATTTTTTTCCTTAACTTTTTAGTCTAAAAAGACAAAAAGTGCACTTATTTAGGACACCCCAAACAACTCCTAAATACAAAAAAATATGAAAATTCAGGACATTTTTCGTATTTTTATGTATTTATTAATTTTTTAAAATATTTTTTCCTAAATATTTTAGATACATCTAAATAAGGTGCATCTAAAAAAATAATAAAATTGTTTAAAATTTAAAAAAATATTCACTAAAAAAAAACACGAAAAATAAAAAACTCAATTTTTAAAAAATTGAATTTAAAAAACTGAAACTAAACATACTGATTTTTTAATATTCAATTAGCCAAAATTATTATTTTTATTTGTTGAGTTAATATTTGATAATTTACTTATTATTTTAATTAAAAAATAAAATAACTAAATTGACAGAGATACTGAGGGATTGAGATGGATATTAGAGGAAAAAGCGCACAAAGCAAAATGAATGGATTTGAAGCGCACAAGATGATATATACAACCAGACCTTCGGCTTTCACCCAGTGGTCTTCCAGTGTTACGTCTTCTAATTATACTTTAGGGAGTGGTGAGGTAAATGTTTGAAATTTAAGTTGATAGACTCGTGTCAATTTTTTAAGTTGTAATGTAGGAGGCGTTCGGTAATCTAATTCAACATTTAAAATTGAATGTATGAGTGATAATAAATTTATTTGATAATTACAATTGATACCACTTAAATATTTAAGTGCATCTTAAAATGTAAGTTAAAATTTTAAAAAATTTTAAATCATATAAAATTTACTTAGTTCTGATTGAATTTATAAATACTAATGTTTTGTTTGGTTGGGGAATTTAGAAAGAGATTTGGAAAGAAAGAGGGAAATAGTTGGTGAATGTGAATAAAATATACTTACATTTCACATAGTTTTACACACTTTTTTCTTTTCATTTTCTAAATCCTTTCTCAAATCTCTCAATCAAATACAGTATAAATTTAAATATCGATGTACACTATTATAAACTAGCGCCACCACCATCATCACTATCGCTACCACCATGCCATTGCCACTACGACACCACCATCACCATCACTACCGTTACCACCGCTAACATCATGTCACTGCTACCACTAACATCACCATAATTATCACTATCGCTACCACCACCGGTCCACTATCATGCCACCACTGCTACTATCGTTACCACAACCACAACCACTGCTATCATGCCACCACCACCATTATCACTACCATAACTACCACAACCACCATCATGCCACCACTATCATTACCACTATCACCACAGCTACAACCACCACCATCATGCCATCCCCACCATTACCACCACCATTGCTACTGCTACTGTTACCGCTACCACCACCACTACAACCATTGCTATCATCAAGTCACCACTACTACTACCACCACCTCCATCACCATTGTTAATGTTTTCAAAAGAACCACTATCATTTCATTATCACTATTATTATTACTCCTACCACTATCACTACAACCACAACCACCACAATGCCACTGCCATCACTGCTACTATCACTACCATCACCATTATCACAATATAAAAATTGAAATATACAATTTAAAAATAATAAATTTTAAATTTAATCTTATATATGTCAAATAACTTCTCTCTTTTTTTTTTTTTTTTCTTTTTTTTTAAGTTCAACACTTAAATTTTTATCAAACAACTTTTCAATTTAAAAAATTTAGCATTCAGTTTTTAATACTTAATTTTCAATTTTTAGTTTTCAGTTTTATAAAATATCACCTAACCTTACTAACAATTAACTAAAGCCTCATTTGGGGACTAAATATTTTAGTCAAAAGTCATTATAATTTGTTTTATCACACTCTTTACCGTTTTATATATCTTTTCGTAAAAATTTAAAAAATTACTTAAACAGTTTATTTCCAAACGAGACCTAATATTTATATATATATATATAACCAGTGGGGGAACAACACTCGGTCCAAAAGGTGACATATGGCACTCACGCTTTGAAAGTAGCAAATGTATTACTATTTAACATAACATACACTAGAAAAATTGTATGTCCTAATTAGAATATGATTTATACGTAATCTTAATTAGTAAAATTTTGATTTGTTGTTGATGTTTATTTTAGTTTGAACTTGTGAGAGACCTATTTAACTTGGTAAAAGATTTTTTTGGACTATAGATATGTAGAGATTCTTTTTTATTCAGGTGAATTTTTCAATTTCGTTGTTCAAATTATTGAAAGTTCCTTATAGTCTCTCTTTGGAGAGAGGCCATTGGCCACTTCGAAGGTATTGGAGGTGGTTTCTCCTTATTTATGGTCTATGGAATGTTTAAAATATTATTTTCATTAAGTTTAATGATTAATATATATATATATTTTACTTAATGGAAATAGATAAATGGTTTAAATTGAAAAAGAAATCAAAAGTTTATGATTTAAATTGATAAAATTAAAAATTCTGGATTTATTTTGTTACAAGGTTAAAACCTAAATTTTTTTTTTTCCCATTAATTTCTCCCAAAAAAAAGAGAGGCCTAAAAGACTCTCTGGTATGCAATGCATACCGTATACAATCTTAACATAAAATTATATACCTTTTCATGAATTTACATAAGTGCTCTAAAAAAAAATACGCAAGTCGAATATAAATTTGCGTAAGTTTGTAAAAACTAATGTGAATTTGTGAATTTATGCAAATTTATATTTAACTTGTATATTTCTATGAGATTATTTACATAAATTTATAAAAATTTACGTAATTTTATAATAAAATTATATATGATATAAATTGCATATAGGAAAATTTTCCAACATTTGTATTTATTGAGAAGTAAAGTCTACGCAAACAAAATAACAACCAAACAAGAAAGCGAGACAATACGACATTCTCCTAAAGAGGTGCACACGATATGCACTCTTATTATAAAATATGTAATTTTATTATAAAATTTTGTAATATTAATTACAAAATATGTAAGTTTATCATATATTAGTGTAATAAAAAATATCATAACTAAATTATAAACTTTTACAACATCAATCGCAAAATTATGAACATTTTATTACGTCAATTTATGACAAGATTTCGTATTTTATGATTGATATTACGAAATTTTGTGGTAAGATTCATATGTTATGCACCCCTAAAAGCGTGCACACCATACTATTTTCCTTCAAATTTTTTTTGTTAGATCATATCTTAAGATTTTTTTTAATATTTTAAGATTTATATAATTAAATGATTATAAATATTTGAGACAAAAAAATAGAAAAATTTAGGAACGAACATACTTGAATGGGAGAAATTTTGTGAATACATTAACGGATAACTACGTTGCCAAAAACAATAGGGTATTTAACAAGGGAATGGTTGTTGTTGGGTTGGTGGGGCTTATTATGGGTTCTAATTCGATCCAAATCATTCATGTTTTAGGTTATTTTGTGTAGATCATCTGCAAAAAATAAAAAAATAAAAAAAAAAATCAAGTTGATCCGTAGCTATGTAATTTTATTATGTTTGTCTCGAGAAAAGTGTATGATCTATTTTTAAAATTATTCATGTCATTCATTTTCTAAAAAACAAATGTGATAAAATTATATAATTATGAATATTAAATCTGTGAGGAGTAATTCTACAATATTCCTTCAATCCAAACAGTCTCTCACTTGATCCTTACTTCGATGCTTGAAATAGGAAACACTTTGGTTGGAGGTGTTGGGATTAGCACTTTGACGGGCAAGTTAGATTATGAGAAATGATGATTTACGGGGAGCAAATATTCGTCACTTTCCGTACTCCTCATGTCCAAGCTTCGCTTCTTTCTGAATGACCTAAGAACACAAATATGGTGAACTACCCGGCGGTATGCTGCTGGAAAAACCTTTCGACGGTCAAGTTAGCACACTTAGAGAGAAGAAGAAGAGAGAGACAGAGGGGTAGGTCGCTCTGATAATCAGATGTTCCAAATCCCTTGTATGGAGACGCCGCTCAGTCTATTTAGCCTCTGCGCGCTACTCTGCTCATCCTTTCCTGGACGCGTGGCTGTACTGCCCCTTTTATTCTTTACACGTGTACCCGTAAATACTGCCGAACAACATTGGCTAAACTGCCAAACGGTATTGACGCACACCATTGGCGGGTTTCTCTTCTCGCACTCCAATTAGACCACCTGGCAATTTCCACCGAGCTAGACATAGCCCAGTCAGTTCTAGCCTCAATTTTGGCCGACCTTCAAGGTCAAGCTCAATAACTAGCTCGGTTTGCCTTCCCACTGACCTTGTTCGGCCTTGGACCGTCGCTTCACCTAGTTCGGATTAGCCCGGTCCAACTTCTGGACCTTGGGCTAACTCAGTCGCATGATCTAGAACCTCGGCCAAATTGCCCTCGACTATGCCAACTCGGTCGCATAATCCAACAGCAAGGCCCACGTCACAATTAGCTCAGCCCGTTTGTTTGGCGCAAACTTCCCTCTCAGATGAGTATATTTGTTTTTTGAGAGAGAGAGAGAGAGAGAGAGAGAGAGAGAGAGAGAGAGAGAGAGAGAGAGATTTTAGTGGGTTGATAGCGCATACCTTTCTTTGTTCAACTTCCCTTCCTCATCTAGCTATTTGGTGTAGATATTTTTTACATAATCTCTGTCTGTCATCATTACTTGTATGTCAAGGCCCAATTTCCTACTATACCCCCAGAAAGGGACATCTTCGGCCCACTTTATCTTTTCGGCATAGGTATCGGCTGTTTACACCAGCATCTCTTAGTCGGCATTCCTATTGGTCAGCGATTGTACTGCTCGGCATTGAGTTCTCATCAAACCCATTGGGACTGATTGGATTTGGGCTTTATGATGGATCGGTCCAAGCGTTCTATTCGCCATTTGTTTAGAAGAATTACTCAGCTCACCCAAGATTGACTAAATTTTTTATGTGAATAATCGACACAAAATAACTTGAAAAATAAATTACTTAAATTATTAAAATTGAAACCATAACAAATTTTACAAACCCAAATAATGCGATCCAGTCCAATGACTGTAATATGGACAACCCATAGCGTTTTAACATAGGCCACCGTGGCAACAACCCAAACTTCAATCAATTCCATGTACAAAGTTTCAAAAATAAAATTTTCCAAAAAAAAAGGAGTTACAAACATAAACTAACCAGTATCTAAAACATTTAAATAAACAAAAAAAATTAAAAAAAATTTGGCAAAGCAGATGAATTAATTCTTGTCATTCATAACATTTGTCCATTGTGGGTTGGGCATGTGCACCATGTCTAACCTCTTGTCTCTCCTTAGCTTGATATAGAAATTTTAAGTTTGCTGCGAATTGTCAGTACTTATTGTTCGAAACTAAATATTTTAATTAAAAAATTAAAAAATACGATAAATTATTATATTATTTTTTAAATATTTTTTTATATTTTTTTTTGTGTAAAAAGTCAATTTATTTATTTATTGTTTTTTTTTTCGTTACACTTGTGCTTGGGAATGACAACCAACTTTTCACACGTAGAAAGCGATAAACTTTGTCAAGCTTCATTCTGGATCCCTTTAGATAGAGACATTTGGACCCAAAAAAAAAAAAAATCAATAAATATTATAAATTTGAGATAATTACATTTGTATTTGGTTTGAATTTTCTGGATTAAATTTTTTTTAAATTGACTTTTTTGGTTTTCGTGTTTTTTTGTTTTTAGTAAATATTTTTTTTAAACTTTTTTAGATGCACCTTACTTAGATGTATCTAAAAAGTAAAAAATTTGTAAAAAAATATTTTAAAAAATTAATAAATACATAAAAATACAAAAAATGTACTGAATTCTTGTATTTTTTTTTGTATTTTTGGTATTTAGTGAATTTTTAAAATATTTTTTTTTACAATTTTTTTACTTTTTAAGTGTATTTATGTTAGGTGTGTCTAAAAAGTAAAAAAATTGCTTAAAATATTAAAAAAATTCAGTAAAAACAAAAAAATACGGAAAATAAGAAAGTAGAATTTTCTAGAAAATGTTTTTTGAAAAGTGGAAACAAGCAAGGTAAGATTAAAACAAATAAAACTAATACAAGTTATTAGGTTTTTGTAATTGACAATTTCGTTTGACAAAACTTCTTTCAATTGTAATTTTATTTGTTCTTTTGTTTCAGTGAGGCGTTGAGTGTTTAGATGCTAGTTCAACCCGAATTGTGTATGTGTAGAGGAGTTTGTGTTGACATTTTGTATCTTGAGCATTCATTGTTTGCCACTTCGTTAACTATGTACAGGGATCGAACTGTCCGGTCAGCTGGCGGGGTTTAGGCGGTAATGCCTCCAAAGCCAAAGTTGTTTGACCGCTCGAGCAATCACTTTTGCGTTTGAGGGGTGAATTGGATCATCTAGTATCTCTGCCTGCAAACTGAACTTCTGTGAAATACATTTCACCGTTCGAGCAGTTGGCTTATATGTGTGCACCGCCTTTTACTCACACTACTCGAGCGGTCTTCGTGGCTCTGTTTGTTATAAAGTGCTCCATTTACTCGTTTTAGGATTGAACCCGTCTAAATTCTTTGTGATGAGTAAAATACAAAGTGTTCTACATGGGAGGCTGGTTTATATGAGTTTCCTTGATGTATAGAAGGTGATTGATTGATCAACAAACTACATATTGATAAACATCAAGGGTTGATTTTGTTCGTTCATTCACAAAAAGAAAGAAGTGTTTATTGGTGGATTTCGGAGAACTTCGGCCTAAAGTTTTGGTAGATTCCGAAGTGGCTCATCGTCGCGGATTCGACATCAGCGTTGTGGATTCAGCATTGGATGCAATTCCAAGGTGAAGACGGTAATGGAAGAGGTACATCGGGTCTTGTTTAATTCGGGTGTGGATTCGCTAGGTAATTGAGAGTACTCGTGTATAATTTTTTTTTTGTCTTCTTAGTAGATTGGTTTGTAGTTTTAGCTTGTGACTTTTTATCACAATTAGAGGTGCTCCAATTGTGATTTTTTTCATGTTAAATCATTGTGCC
Source organism: Camellia granthamiana (assembly GCA_036172215.1). Lineage (NCBI taxonomy): Eukaryota > Viridiplantae > Streptophyta > Magnoliopsida > Ericales > Theaceae > Camellia > Camellia granthamiana. The sequence goes on along the minus strand of CM069908.1, from coordinate 22,694,638 downwards.
AATTTGTTATTGATTGTTTGATTGGGATTGATACTGTTTTAAATTGAAAACAAATCATGAATCAATATCTCAAGGATTTTAGATTTTTCACAAGTAATGTGTTATCACAAAAATAATTAATGTTAAAATATATATTTTAATATAAAAGTAATGAAAACATTAATGTTCTAGTCATACCATTAATGATTAATGAATAATTGATGAAAGGGGATCAACACACCCTTAAACAACTCCATTTGATTGAGTTGAATAAGAAAGAAACTAAAGCAAAATATCTTTAAATTTATATTTGGACCTTTTTTTCATTGGAATTTCTATTTTTATTTGAACATAGCAATTGTAAATTTTAAAATAGTTTCAGTATTCTTAAATAAATAGTTTAATGGGGATATTGTTTGAAAATTCAAAAAATAATATAAAATTTTAAACTAATCTCCACAATTTTTCAAAATTTCAGTGGGGTCACCATTTCAAATAACCCTAAAAGCAACAGGTGGATACACCTTTGTCTATCACACCTTCTATAATGTTATGTGTTTCTGAATATATTCAAGCTATATTTGGATCTCAAATTTTATATGTCTATCTATTAAAAATTTATAATTCATTCTCTACTTAATGGTGCCATTCAAGATTTGGTTGACATGAATCTAATCTAATCAATTGTTTTGGCACTATTTAAAGCCAAAAGGCTGAAATTGTTTTGGCACTTTTTGGTTGGGATGGTGAGATTGATTGCTTTGGCACTTTTTGGTTACTATTTTCTTTCGACATTTTGGATGCAACTTGCGATTGTGTGCCAATTGACGACGTGATCAATATTGTTCTTGGAATCAATGGTGCAACATGAAACGCCTCAATTTTTATACTCAAATGATAATATGATAACCATGGTTCTTCAAAGTAAAATTGAAAATAAATCCCCGCACTTGCATTACATGATACAAATAGTCTTCTGGCGATAATACATTCACTTCAAATCAAAATAACATAAACAAATAGATACCCCCAAGGGTTTACAAGTTTCCGAGGCTTAGGCCTGGTTATACGAAAATGGTTATTCAAATCCACACAAATACAGTACTTGGCTTACAAACAGAGTTACAGCAAAATGAGAGCTTTGTACTCTCAACACATATTTCCTCGGCTTTAGTTAGGCGGAATCACCACATCTTTTCCTGCACAAAAATCCCGTAGAGTGAGCATAAAAGTTTGTAGGAAATCCTTAACAAAGAATATACATTTTATATAAGTCTCAAGAGATGAATGCACATGCTATGCTATGTCTTTTTACAAATAAATCATATCTTCTTCTTTTGAAAACCATCATGCTCAATGATGCCATGAAATGTCCATTGTTCAAAATTAACAATTTAATTCAAAGGGCGATAAATACAACTTTGGTAATTCCTAGGTCGGTGTCTGCAAGTAGACTATACGAGTACTACCAAATTGTCATTTTTACCGGTATTAACCAGAAGGCTCGACACCTATCCGCACGGGTTTTCGGTCTTTCACCCCGGATTCTTAGGCCAACTTATTCAATATCATCTACACCACCTATCAAGACTTACTAACGTATTTACCCCAAAACCATTCTATGAAAACTTGTTTCTCAACATTCTTTTTTCAATGCAAGTTTTCAAATCAACTTTCAAAGTTCAATGTAATCAAATAAATCGATATGCCAATTTCACTAGATGAATATAAATACTTTTATTCCAATTCATCATCCAAGGAATAACACAACTCCCCCTTCTCAAGTATCCTCAACAATTAGTCATTTCAAGACTATTTTAATGTTTTGAACAATAATTTTCAAAATGAACAACAATTCTCATATTCCATGAAATTCATCATTTATATAAATATAAATAAGAAAATTTTCAAATATCCATTTATTTTGACACAAAAAATAAATATAACAATATCATTCATGGATTTTCAATCGCTTTCAAAAATCTCCAATTTTTAGGTTTTCTCACCAAAATTATACAACTCAAATCTTTTGAAAGAAAACTTTTCAAAATCATCTTTTCTTCAGTCAACGAAGATCAAAACCCATAAGATCATTTTAAAAGAACAAAAGACAAACCCACTTTCAAAATCGCTCAACTTCTTGAATCATCAATCAATTTTCAAAAGTTATCAAAGGATGATTTCGAAAATCATCTAGATCTTGCAAAAATATATATATAACTCAAAGAAAATCCCTACCTCAAGTTTGAAGAAGAATAGAGATGAAACCCCAAAATTAACGATGCCTAAACACGATCTTCATCGCACACAATGAAGCCCTCGAGATGATAACCCACTTTGATGAAGAAAGAATGGCAAAACTCAAATGGATCTTGAGAAATCAAGGTTTTTGATCTAGTTTGTGTAGAGAAATGTAGAGAGGATGGAGAGGAAATGTTTTTAAAGAGAGAGATATATATATATACAAAAGTGATCTGAAATTTCAGATTCACGAACTGATATAACATGGTCCGCTCGAGTGTCAAATACACCTTCCCAGTACTTTTGCAGACAGGTCAAACTTCTGGAACTAAACATTCTCCGCTCGAGCGCATAAACGGCCACTCGAGCGAACAAGCAACTTCGAATGCATTTTGCATTTTTGTTTCGGGGACACTGCCCTTGGACCCGCCAAGGGGCACTGCCCCCTGGACCCCTGCGAGCTGACTGGGCAGCTCGATCCCGACATAGTCAGCGAAGTGGCAAAACATGAAAGATACGCTACGACCCGATACAAGCATGAAACATTACCTGTTCCAAACACACCGCTACAACCTGATAACCAAAATAAGGGGAATACAGGGAACTAAGATACGTAACACCGTTTAAAACGATACCAACCCGAGCCTGGAATACCACAAAGAGGCGGGTCAAATTCGGAATCGCTACAACCTTCCCCGTTTAAAGAATTTCATCCCTGAAATCTCAAATCAAACTACCCAAACAAAGGGGTTTCTAGCGATCAAAACCACACTATTTCATTTTCAAATCACAATACTAACTCTCAACCAAATTCCACCATTCCCACCATGGTTATCTCATTAACAACAACCTCCCAAATACGCATAAACATGAAATTTCCCAAAAACTAATGGCAACTCTCAACAACCTTATGCTTAAAATAACAACGCACATATCAACATATGGTTAACAACTTTAAATACGTTTCCCTCAACACTAGGGAATATTATAAAGAAAAGCAACTTAAGCATTTTCAAACAAATCTGGATATTTGGGTCGGACTTCCGCCTCCCGTTCCCACGTCGCTTCTTCAACCCCATGGTGTCTCCACAACAACTTTACCAACGGTATAGTTTTGCCCCGTAGCACTTGCTCCCTGGTATCTAATATTTGAACCGGTCGTTCTTCATAAGAGGCATCTTCATCTACCTCCAAGTCAACCTAATCAAGCACATGAGAAGGGTCGGGTTCATACTTCATAAGCATAGATACATGAAATACGTTGTGAACTCTCGAAAGTTGTGGCGGTAAAGCTAACCGGTATGCCACTTCCCCAATTCGCTCTAAGATCTCAAAAGGCCCAATGAACCTTGGAGATAATTTGCCACTCTTACCAAATCTCATCAAACCTCGCCTTGGTAAGATTTTTAGAAATAGATGGTCCGCAATTTCAAAAGATAAAGGCCGTCTTCTCTTATCGGTTTAACTCTTTTGTCGGCTTTGGGCCGTAGCTAACCTCTTCCGAATGAGAGCAACTTTCTCAGTTGTCTCTCTAACAATTTCCGAACCCAGTAAAGGTGCATCACCCACTTCGGCCCAACAGACCGGTGATCTACAATGTAGGCCATACAAGGCCTCAAATGGTGCCATCATAATACTAGCTTGGTAACTATTGTTGTAAGCAAACTCAATCAATGGTAAGTGTCTTTCCCAAGACCCCTTAAAATCAAGGGCACAAGCTCTAAGCACGTCCTCCAAAATCTGAGTAATACATTCCGACTGTCCATTAGTTTGAGGATGATAAGCGGTGCTAAGAATCAACTTAGTTCCCAACGCCTCTTGAAGGCTTTGCCATAATCGGACAGTAAAACGAGGATCCCTATCTGACACAATAGTCACAGGGACTCCATGAAGTCGAACTGTCTCTCTAATGTACAACTCTGCCAAGCATTTAACTGAGTCGCTGGTGCACATCGGAATGAAGTGAGTAGACTTAGTCAACCTATCAACAATCACCCAAACGGCATCATTGCCTCGTTGTGTTCTAGGAAGCCCAACTACAAAATCCATGGTAACACACTCCCATTTCCATTCGGCTATCGGTAAGGGTTGTAACAAACCTGCTGGTCTTTGGTGTTCAGCCTTCACTTGTTGACAAGTAAGGCACTTTAATACAAATAAAGTGACATCTCGTTTCATACCCCTCCACTAAAACTGACGACTAAGATCATGATACATTTTCGTGCCTCCTGGGTGTACCGTAAGGCGTGAGTGATGGAACTCCCAAAGTACTTCCTCTCTACAAGATTCTGGTACAAACAAACGGTCTAGGTAACATACACTCAGATCCAAGTGAACGTTCAAACCTTTCTCTTCCTTCCCATTAGAAATCTTAATACGGATGGATTCCACATCACGGTCTCCTCATTGTGCCTCTATGACCTTACTAACCAAGGTAGGTTGAGCATTCAAAGTAAACAAGGTAGCACTCTCTCTGGACTCACCCAAGTGCAAATCAAACTTGCCAATAACATCTAGTATATCCCATTCCTGAATGGCCACACTTGCCAAACAACTCACAGATTTTTGACTCAAAGCATCGGCCATCACATTGGCCTTCCCTGGATGATAGTGTAACTCAAAGTCATAATCCTCCATAAATTCCATCCACCTCTGTTGTCGTAAATTCAAGTCTTTTTTAGAAAACAAATACTTTAGATTGTTATGATTGGAAAAGACTTCAAACTTCTTGGAAAAGACTTCAAACTTCTCACCATACAAGTAATGCCTCCAAATTTTCAAAGCAAAAATCACCGCTGCTAATTCTAGATCATGGGTAAGGTAATTTTTCTCATGAGTTTTCAATTGTCATGAACCGTAGGCCACAACTTTTCCCTCTTGCATCAAGACACAACCAAGTCCATCCCTGGACATATCACAATAAACAGTGTAATTCAAACCCCTTTTCGAAATTATCAAAACCGGTGCGGTGGAATGACTTTTCACAAGCCTCACTCCACACAAATTTGATACCTTTTCTAGTCAACCTAGTCAAAAATGCAGATAGTCTAGAGAAGTCCCTTACAAAACGTCGATAATACCTCGTTAATCCCAAGAAACTCCGGATTTCAAAAACATTCTTGGGTTGTTGCCAATCATGTACGCCATCTATCTTTAAGGAGTCCACAGTTACTCCCTCTCTAGACACCACATGCCCCAAAAACTTCACATCGGTTAACCAAAACTCGTATTTCTCAAATTTGGCAGACAATTGGTGCTCACTAAATAAACCCAGCACTACCTGCAAGTGAGTCTCATGTTCCTCCTCGGATGTTGAATAAATCAATGTCGTCCACAAATACGACCACAAAATGGTCCAAGTATTCCCAAAAAATTCTGTTTATCAAATCCATAAAGGAAGTAGGTCAATTGGTTAACCCAAAAGGCATTACAAGGAATTCATAGTGGCCATAATGCGTACGAAAGGTCGTCTTCTGAATGTCCTCCTCCCGGACTCTCAACTGATGGTACCTCGACCTCAAATCTATTTACGAAAAGTAGTGAGATCATCTAAGTTGGTCAAACAAATCATCTATTCTGGGTAGATGATAATTGTTCCTAACTGTAACTCTATTCAACTTGCGGTAATCAATACACAACTGCAATGACCCATCTTTCTTCTTCACAAAGAGAGCCGGCGCTCCCCAAGGCGATGTACTAGGGCGAATGAAGCCCTTGTCTAAAAGTTCTTGGAGTTGAATCTTCAACTCATGCAATTCGGCGGGTGCAAATCTATTCTATGACATGGAAATCGGTGTCGTGCCAGGCACTAATTCAATGGAGAACTCGATCTCCTGGTGAGGTGGCAAACTAGTAAGATCCTCGGGAAAGACATCCGAGTATTCATAAATGACCTTTGGTAACTCAACACGAGCGCGTCACTCTCACTATCCAAGAGAGTTGCAAGAAGGCCACTAAGCTTGCTCCTACTACGAGGGTCAACAATTGGCGACAAGGTCCTATCAACTCGGTTTCCCAAAAAGTAAAAACAATCACCACTCGAAGTGCACACCGTAACTCTTTGACGGTAACAATCAATCATAGCTTGGTAAGAACACAACCAGTCCATGCCTAAAATGACATCAAAACTCGACATATCTAGCAACACAAAAGCAAACGGAAGTTGACTCCTGACAACTTCTATCTCACAATCATGACACCCCCGGTGTAAATTAACTGTACCCCCAACAGGTGACTCTACTCTGAGTGGAGACACTACACGTGCTACCTCTAACCCCAATGCAGAAGCAAATGCAGTAGATAAAAATGAATGACACACACCCGTATCTATCAGTACATTAGCTAAAGAATTACACACAACAAAAATACCTCTCCCAACTGAGGATTCTGGTAACTGCAATGGCACGGTAACAGCATACATGTGCCCTTGTGGCCCTTGATTAACTTGCTCCCTTCTCGAAGTAAAGGGCTATTGTACTGACTGAGCCGAAGCAGCTCCCTGATTAACTCGCGAAGCTTGGATTGATTGAGCCTGCTGGTGGCTCTGAGTTTGCCTCGACCTCGACTCTGATGTGCTAGATGCGCCTTCCAATTGTGGGCAAGTTCTCTTCATATGCCCCGGCTGACCATACTAATAACAATTAAACCCTTGACCTTTATTCTGAGACTCAGATTGACTTTGAGATCGGTTAGGTAGTGGTAACATTAACTGCCCTCCTCCCTTCTGTGGGCATGAGAAGGCTTTGTGACCCAGTTGGCCAAACTTGAAACACGAGAAGCTACTCGATGCACTTTTTCCCGGACCCAAACTAGGCAAAAGAAAAGTGGATCTAGACTGCTGTGGTTGGGACTGGGATGGATAGGTGTTTCTGCTCTTCTTGTTCTGCCTATAGTCTCCTTGAGACTCTTGGCCCCTAGACCTTGAACTCCGAAGCCTCTCCTCCTCGGCTTGTATGGAAATTTCTACGTGTGTTGCTGTCTCCACAAGACGGTCATATTCCCGAATCATATTTCTGACAAGCTTGAACATAATTTTTGTTTTCAATTTCTTTTCAAATTCAATGCAATGACGCTGTTCCGTTGCCACCAACTCTGGTACAAATCTGGACAAACTAAAGAAGACTGCCTCAAACTTGGCCACGGGCATGTCGAGTTGTTTAAGGTCTTTAAACTTTTGCCTCAATCTCTCCCTAGCAGTGGGAGGTATGTACTTATCTTGGAAAGCAACCACAAAGGCTTCCTATGTCGGCTCCACTCTACCCTTGGCATATTTCCACCATTGACCCGCGTCTCCCTTAAGGTAGTAACTCGCTAGAGTCACTCTTAGTTCACTATCTTCGATGTGAAGCATCTCAAATGTCTTCACAGTTTGTTCGAGCCACTCATCTGCTTTCTTGGGCTCGGGGCCACCATGGAACTCATCCGGTTTTGCCCGCAAGAACTCTCTAGTAAGGAAACTCGCCCTTGACTCCGCGGTGTTCTCTCGGGCTTGATTCTCCACCTTCAACAAGTTCATAGACTCTCTTAAAGCCTTTGTCATTTCTCGAGCTAGGGCCCCCATTGCAGTTTGACCCGTTTGTCCCACCTGCTCGGCCACATTAGCTTGGCCTGCTTGCTCAGCCATATTAGCTTGGCCGAACCCTTATTCTTGCACCAGAACCCTATGGACCGGTACCTCATGCACACCTCGGCGAGCCCTACCACGCCTCCCGCCTCTACCACCACGAACTTAACCCCTTCCTGACATCCTAATAAAGGACACAAGAGAAATAATTTAGCACATTAACTCATATGTGCTCGTAACTTGACTCACACGTTCGACTAAAACAATTCTATATATTTCTCTACCATATACACAAGTCAATTTCACTCCACATAAGCACTTAGTCATGTAAACACATACGGACTATTCTTTTACGAAGAAATCTGTCCCACGAAAAACCAAGAATTCTTAGTAGAACGAGTATTGATCAAGTACCCTTCTAATGAGACCTCAAGGAGTTTAATAGGTGCAAACAACATCCCAAAAGTCCAATCTCATACCCATTTAGTCACATAAGTATGTTATCATATAGTCACAAAATGTATAACACTTCCTAAGCATGCTAAATGAACCCTTTATGGTTAAACAACCACTTTCCACGAGCTCCAAGTATTCAAACCTGATAGCTCTGATACCAAGTTGTAACGCCCTAATTTTTATACCCAAATGATAATTTGATAACCACGGTTCTTTAAAGTAAAGCTGAAAATAAATCCCTACACTTGCATTATATGATACAAACAGTCTTCAAGCAATAATACATTCACTTCAAATCAAAATAACATAAACAAATAGATACCCCCAAGAATTTACAAGTTTCCAAGGCTTAGGCCTGGTTATACAAAATGGTTATTCAAACCCACACAAATACAACCCTTGGCTTACAAACATAGTTACAGCAAAATGAGAGCCTTGTACTCTCAACACATATTTTCTCGGCTTTAGTTAGGCGGAATCACCACATTTTTTCCTACACAAAAATCCCGTAGGGTGAGCATAAAGTCCAGTAGGAAATCCTTAACAAAGTATATAAATTTTATACAAGTCTCAAGAGATGAATGCACATGCCATGCTATGTCTTTTTGCAAATAAATCATATCTTAATCTTTTGAAAACCATTATGCTCAATGATGCCATGAAATGTCCATTGTTCAAAACTTAACAATTTAATTTAAGGGGCGGTAAATACAACTCTGGTAATCCGTAGGTCCGTGTTTGCAAGTAGATTATACGAGTACTACCAAATTGTCATTTTTACTGGTATTAACCGGAAGGCTCGACACCTATCCACGCGGGTTTTCAGTCTTTCACCCTGGACTCTCAAGCCAACTTATTCAATATCATCTACACCACCTATCAAGACTTACCAACATATTTACCCCAAAACCATTCCATGAAAACTTGTTTCTCAACATTCTTTTTTCAATGCAAGTTTTCAAATCAACTTTCAAAATTTAATGTAATCAAATGAATTGATATGCCAATTTCACTAGATGAATATAAATACTTTTATCCTAATTCATCATCTAAGGAATAACACAATTCCCTATTCTCAAGTATCCTCAACAATTAGTCATTTCAAGACTATTTCAATGTTTTAAACAACAATTTTCAAAATGAACAACAATTCTCATATTCCATAAAATTCAGCATTTATATAAATATAAATAAGAAATTTTCCAAACATCTATTTATTTTGACACACAAAATAAATATAACAATATCATTCATGGATTTTCAATCTCTTTCAAAAATCCCCAATTTCTAGGTTTTCTCACCAAAATTATACAACTCAAATATTTTGAAAGAAAACTTTCTAAAATCATTTTTTCTTCAATCAACGAAGATCAAAACCCATAAGATCATTTTAAAAGAACAAGAGACAAACCCACTTTCAAAATTGCTCAACCTCTTGAATCAACAATTAATTTTCAAAAACCATCAAAGGATGATTTTGAAAATCATCTAGATCTTGCAAATATATATATATAACTCAAAAAAAATCCCTACCTGAAGTTTGAACAAGAATAGAGATGAAACCCCAAAATTAACGATGCCTAAACACAATCTTCACCGCACACAATGAAGCCCTCGAGATGATAACCCAATTTGATGAAGAAACAATGGAAAAACTCAAATGGATCTTGAGAAATCAAGGTTTTTGATCTAGTTTGTGTAGAGAAATGTAGAGAGAATGGAGAGGAAATGTTTTTAGAGAGAGATATATATATACAAAAGTGATCTGAAATATCAGATTCATGAACTGATATAACATGGTCCGCTCGAGCGTGAAAAGCCTTGCTCGAGTGTCAAATACACCTTCCCAGTACTTTTACAGATAGGTCAAACTTCTGGAACCAAACATTCTCTGCTCGAGCGCATAAACGGCCGCTCGAGCGAACAAGCAACTTCAAATGCATTTTGCATTTTTTGTTTCGGGGGCACTAGCCTCGGACCCGCCAAGGGGCGCTGCCCCCTGGACCCTCGCGAGCTAACCGGGCAGCTTGATCCCCGACATAGTCAGCGAAGTGGCAAAATATGAAAAATACGCTACAACCCGATACAAACATGAAACATTACTTGCTACAACCCAATCCCCGACATGTTCCTGACACACCGCTACAACCTGATAACCAAATTAAGGGGAATACAGGAACCAAGATACGTAACACCGTTCAAAACCATACCAACCCGAGCTCGGAACACCATAAAGAGGCAGGTCAAAACCAGGATCACTACACAACATGTGCTAATTGATATATCAATTAGTGTACTAACGCATGCTATAATATTGCAATTTCAAAATTATAAACCCCACCTATTATACAAACTACAAAAATTCAAAACTAATAAAATTGTGCCACATTATCTATTAGTATACTAATCGATGAGAGGATAATTTGTATAGTCAAATTAGGCCGAGTTAGGTGAAAGTGGTTTTAAGGCTTGGGCCGTGTGATGGGTCGAGCTATAGCTTGGAGATAGCTTGGGAATAGCTTGGTTTGGTCCAAGCAACGATCAAGCCGATCAAACGAGTTTGATCGAACTGGTAAATGTTCATATATTTTTGGGACCGAGCTACTTCCTAAAGGTGGTCAATGCTTTGACCGAGCTATATGGAAGGCATTCAAACGGAACTGAGAATGAAGCTTTGACCAAGTTAGGAAAAGAGCCGCGCAATGTCAACAAGGTGGCGCGCCGAGCAAACCCTACACAGCGCTACGTGTTGCACGACCAAGTTAGTGGTAGACAAAGTTAAGTAGTTTAGTTGCTCAACTAGAAGTCGTGCAAAGAGTTGTGCCATCTTATTTGGCTTGCAGTGAGGAAGGTGTTAAAGGATAAGCATTATTTTTTAGGAATGTGATTACTAGGAGTACTCTACAAAGGAGAGTTAGAATCCTACTAGGATTGTATGATGCGAACTTACAAAAATTCAAATCAAACCTTAATCTCAAGTATTGCAATTGTTATTCCTGTAACAACCTCGACATGTGTTTAGTCACTAATCTTTGATTAAGAATGCCTAATAAGTAATTAACCTGAAATTCTACATTAATCACATGCGTTACGTGTTATTTGCATTTATATTTATTCATGGTAGAAATATCTCTTTGTATCTCTGATTCGGTAAGCGAATTAAAGACCTTATCGGCATCTGATTATGAAATTGACTTGGTTTATGGGTTATTTAGCATTTTTAGAATTTTGTGGTAAGTTTAGTTGAAATTTGATTTGAAACCAAATAATTAGAATAAAATAATGCAAATTACTTAACTTAAGCCTAGAGTTAATTAAGCCCCACTAAGTAGCCTATATAAGGCCAATACAACTCTAGGACTCTCTCATACACCACTTCATCTTTATTCCTTGAGCTAGGAAACATGACAAAGAAAGAGAGACCAAGGAAAGAGATTGAATTCAAGAAGGCTGAGAGAGAATTGCTAAGATTGATCAAGAATTGAAAGGAATTGGTGATAGTTATTCAAGCATAGCTAGAATCTAAGGGAATTGTGAACTTTAGGTAAGAAATTTACTCATACTCTGAGTTTAAGTTACTTTATACATGATTCAAAGAGAATTGAGTTTAGATGGTAGAATCGAACATGATTCATGCATGCATGCTCATTTTATCATGATTTGAGGTTGTTTCTAAGGAATTCTTACATGAATGTGTTCATTCTATCATGGTTTTGACAATTGGTTTCATTTCATATCATTTGACATTAATTGATCATGTTTTAATACATGCATGTTATATATACATGCAAGTCAAGTTTGTTTTTGGATAATTCACTTGCCTTTGGGCCTTGATTTTACGAAATAATCTTTAATTCGTGATGTTTTGTAAGTTTACAAGTGTTTTCTTAAGTTTTGGTTCAAAAAAGATGTGATTTGTAGCTTTGAATTCAAGTTTTGAAGTTTGGAAGCAAATCTGGAAATTCTAGAATCTGCATCACCATTTGAGCGATAGATTCCGCGCTCGAGCGACCACTCTTGGTTTTGCACTTCCGCAAGAGTGAACAAAAGTTGGCTCGAGCGTAAAATGCATGCTTCCAGAAGTTTACAAAATTTTGCAGACCGTTCGAGCGATCAGAATTGTGCTCGAGCGGAGACCCTGTTTATTTAGTCTCATACTCGAGCGACCGTTGAGCGAAAAATTCACACAACCAGTACTTTTGTAGACCTAGGGTCTCGCTCGAGCGTAGAAAGTGCCGCTCGAGCGAGGTGCCCTGTTTTTGAAAATTTTGTTAAGTGTTTCATGTTATATTTTGGTATCCTCATTGCATCCTAGGCATTCCTAGGACATAATTAAGGTACAATGATGAAGATAAGACTTAGAAATACGCTATGAACAAAATGAAATAAGTTAAGAACTATCCGAGTGTGTGTTTCAATAAGTGTATCTGTTATATGTTTGTGTAGGTCACGCGCCGTGAGAGGTTTGATCCACTTGTTCTACTATTGAAGCTATCTGTGAATAATAATTTTGTAAAGTTATGTCTGACTTTAATTACTTTATGATAATATGAAATGATCAATTTTTTAAAATATTATGTTTCGTATGAATGAATGTTTGTCCAAGTTTTTTTGAAATGTAATTGTGGAATCCTAAACAGAGGCCCTCGTCAAGGAAAAATAATACTGTGGCTTATGGTTATGAGACCCTCACCCGGGCGAGATAATACCGTGGCATAGGCCCTCGCCTGGGGGAAACAATTCCGTAGCCCATGTATGTTATATGATACCCGTACCGGAGGTTCCATTATGGAACTTGATATGTATGACCAATATGATATGTTAATGCCAATGGATGTACTATGCATGATTTGAACATGATTATGACTATGTTTCCGATTTGACAAGAGATTTGAAATCTGAATTTGAATCTGTTATGGACGTTATTCATTAAAATCTTTACTTTGTTATTATTCATTAGGCTCCCGCTCACTCTATTATTTATGTATGTAGGTGACCAGGCGCGTGACCAGGCACAGTGATGACTGCTTGGAAGTCCTTTTGTCGGCCAACCTTTGTGCCTCCTGAGGAGGTTCCAGAAAGAGTCAAGAGGTCGAGTTTTGTGGAATAAGTTATAAGATTAAGACTTTTGTTTGTTTTTGTGAATAGTTCTTTTGTGTTTCGTTTTGTGGCATTGTAAGATAGATGTATACTTGATGTTATATATGGGTTATGCGTAAAGGTTTAAATTTCTTGTCCAATGTATGTTTACACAGTTCAATAGATTATGTATGTTTATATTTATTTGCTTCTGCTAGCCCCTGAATTTATTATTTTGTTCAGAGGCTTTTAGTAATCCCAAGATTACTGCCCGATTACGATGCTAAATCAATAAGGGCGGGTTTGGGTCGTGACAATTTCCGAATTCATAGAGAGTTTATTTGTTGATTTAGGCATCTGAGGGGTTTCCGGCATAGACCCGTCGGCTAACTCACATTTGTGATTTTAGGTGTTACAACGACGTTTGGAGGAGCACAAACTTAATCAACATGATTGCACGAGTGAAAATTATTTCATACTCGCATAATTAATATATTAATTGGTGTGTATAGCTTTATTCATTTGCAATTTTTTGGTTAAGTTTTGGTTGCAGTTGTGTTGTAGTTGATGACGTTATCAATTGTATTTTTCGGAACTTTTTGGTTTCGTTTGTGTGGCAATCGCTTTTGGCACTTTTTGGTTATGTTTGTGTTGCAAAGAATTTCCCATTGTGTTGGCAGTTTAATGCCACAAGGTTGCAATTATGGAAATCCAAGGACAGCACGAGAGGGACGTGAGAATGGATGGAAAAATTAACATTTTGGTCATTAAATTTAATAAAAGAAATTATAGGCCTCGTTTGGAAATAGATTATTTTAGTGGTTTTTTGATTAAAATATGAGATAAAAAAATTAGTATGTTTGGGATGACTTTTTGATTTTTTACTAAAAGATGTGCAAAAAGTAGAAATAAAAAAGGAATCTTTGACTTTTTGATATAGATTCTAGATTTTTTGATTTTTTTAATAACTTTTTGATTTTTAGACTAAAACCGCACATACCAAATGAGGCCTCAGTGTAATAATTAAAATATTTTATTTCGTCGGTTTTACTTAATAAAAATAGGCAAATAATTTAGATTGAAAAGAAAGTAAAATATTAATATTTAAATTGACAAAATTAAAAATTCAGAGTTTATTTTGGTAAAAGGCTCAAATTTTTATTTATTTATTTGGGTGTAATTGTCCCTTTTTATTATTATAGATTTTTTTTTTCTTTTTTTTTTCTTTTTATTTATTTATTTATTTTTTGTGGTTATTTGTCGTTGGAGAAGGCGGTGGAGAAGAGTATGGAAACTAGTAACCGGGAATTTTTGATGGTTGTCCAAAAGTCACTAGTTATTGATGATGATGCCCAGAAAATTGTCGTTGGTTGGTGGTGGTTGTCGGAAAATTATTTCCAGCCGGTGGTGGTAGTTGATGTAATTTTTATCATATATATTTTTTTCTATATTTTAATTTGTGTCCTAGGTGTACGAATTTGTTCTTAACTTTTCATTTAGACAACAAAATTTGAGGTTGAGAAATTTCTCACAAAAAAATCCATTTTAAATCAATGAATTGTACTTTCTGATAATAAGAAAATTGATTTCAATTATATATACTAAGCAGTAGAGTTTATTACATTAAAATATGGTTTAATCCAATAGTAGAAAAATAATCCAAATTATATATTGATCATGTTTATTGTATATATATATTAACAATAATAGAATTGGGATGGTGAGAATTTTAACTGAAATTAATTCGGAATGACTGTGACCAGTCTTCAAATTAAATTTCCATGAATAAATTTAAAGTGTGCAAACTTGAGTTTAACATCACCAACCTAACCAACTAGGCTTAGCTTAATTGGCCACCATGCCTTCCTTAGGGTTTAGTCCCAAGGAGGTCATGGGTTCAATTTCCCTTAGGAGGATTGAATTAAGGGAGTGCAAGTACTTATGTGCTTTGCCAAAGGTGGAGAGATTTTCTCCCATAGGTGCTAATCTAACAACTAGCAACTAACATTTGCCGATCAAAGAAAAAAAAAAAAAATTCACCAAGCTTGCAATTAACGGAAAAGATAGGTGCATAGACCTCATACACAAAAATATATTTAAGTTGTATTTGGATAAAAAATTGAGGATTATTTTTTTTTTCTTTTTAAATCTTATTCAAAATCATTATTCAAACACAATAATGTGTGATTGACTGAGATTAAACCTTTGTACGTGAAAATATACATCTTAAATAAATTTGACCTTTATGCTCTTGATATTTTATTCTAGTAATTGAGACGGGGTTTAACATCTTTGCCATTAGGAACCTTTGGATAAAGGTTTTTATTTTGTTTGGCCTTTTAAATAAGAAGTGTCTGATTTAACTTTTATTATTGGAGTCCATGAATAAGAAGAGTTTTTATTTCTTGGGTTTTTGGATCATTTTTTTTTAATAGTATTTACGGGCCGGTTTTATTAACAAGACTTATTTATTTACATGTCATGACTGATAAATTTATTACTGTAAATTTTATCATTACAATCCACAATCTTTACTCATATTCACTCACTCACTTACAAGAATCCACCATCATTTTCCACATACACAAAGAATAAGAGAGATTGATAAATTTATTACTGAAATAAAGGAGGCGTCGGTGATATGATGATTATATAGATCAATGACAATAGCGTTAGGGTTGGAGCCAAGATTCCCTTGGGTGGGGGTGGGGGTGGGGGTGGGGGTGGGGGCGGGGCGGGGCGGGGCCGGGGGGGCGGGGGGAAGTAAGGCATTGGCAAAGTCTAAGCGGTCGGTTTAGTAGTGGCTCAAATTTCTTGAGATATTAAGCTAAACATTAAAATGAAACTTTATCTTACTAAGCTTTTGAAAAATGTAGATCTTCAATATAAGATCTTTTTGATATTTTCTTAGTAAGTTGTAAGCGAAAAATTAAGTGACTTAAGTTTCATTTGGCATTGGTTAATATAGTCAACTTTTTTGCGTTGGGACTTTTTAGCCTCGTTTGGTTTAAATTTTTTGACTTTTTTGACTTTTGTGAGAGAAACGTATAATGATTATGGATTGGATGTGATATTGTGTCTTATTAGTTTATTTAGCCTATTTTGTCATTTTGTGTTTTTTTAGCTCCAAAATGATCCAAACCAGGGCTTAATGGTTGAGCCATTTTTGATCAGGTCAGGATAATTAAGTTTAGACTACTTAAACAATTATTTTAAAAAATTACAATTAAAAATAAGTTAATAAATAATGAGAACATTTCAAATGTGTTCCAGAAACTTATAATTCAATGATACATTATCAAAAAAATGTAATTGCTTCTTTCTCTCATTTATATGTAGGGGTTTGTGGACTACGGTTCGGGCCGTGTGAGAATAAAATTATAAATTGAATGATGGATTGACTGATTGGCGGATTGGCAAATCGCAATTTGGACGATTTTGAATGGATTGAAAAATATTCTCACCAATTATCAAGCATTTGAATAATATATAATACTAATTTGTATAATATTTTTTTTTATATATAATACAAACTAATTTTACATAATATTTTTCATATATATAATTACTAATTTGTAACAAATTTCACATCTTAAATCTCTTTCACACTCATTTTTACTTTGATATTTCATTAAAGGTTAATATATATATATACATATGTATTAACTATAGTGGAGCGGAACGGTTTTGAATGTGAACTATAAAATTGAAAGTTTAATCCACGGATAGCAGATTGAACGGTTTGGATTGATGCGGATCAGTGTGATTTTAGCGAATTGGACAGTATTCTGCACAACCCTATTTATACGATAGACAAATTTTTGTTCTTTTTACTCAAAATTGTCTCTTATTTTTCTCTTTTTACTCTTTAGTTTTCCCTTATTTTATATACAATTAATATACACTCCTAAGTTATGAACTATTGTGTTTATATTTTGAAGGGGTATACCACAAAATAAAATAAATTTTTTTTAGTAACGAACCATTGTGATAATGTTATGAACATAAAAATATTATGAATTATTGCGGCAAGAAAAGTTATGAACCATTATTTTTATGTTGTGAATCCCCATGGTGCAATATATCATTGATTATTTAAAAAAAAAAAAAAAAACTTTTGAAGAACTATATATGTACAGTTAAATATAACATATGAATAAAATTATAAGAAATTTGAGGGGCCAAGTATAATTAATTTTGTATAATCTTCATAAATATTATATTTATGCTTGAGACTTGTGTGGATTAAGCAGGGCAGGGCCCTGACCCCCTCCCTCCACCCCTGACTAGAGTGTAGATCTACAATAATAAAGTGTAAATCGGCGACAATAGAATATAGATCTGCGACGATGGTGGTGGTTATGCGACGATGAAGGTGGTGGATGGACGATAACAACAGTGATAGTGGTAGGTGGACAATGACGACAGTGGTGGTGGTAGACAATGGCGATATGAAGTTTTTGGAAAAATGATGGAAAGAGATAAAGAAATAGAGAGAGAAGAGAAACGAAGATGAAAAAACTTAATGAGCGTAGGATTTATTAATGCATTCAAAAAATAAATAAGACTTAATTAGTGTGTTTGGTTTGAGTTTTTTGGATTAAGTTTTTTAAAAATTGAGTTTTTTGGTTTTCTTATTTTTTTGCTTTTAGTGAATATTTTTAAAGTTTTAAATATTTTTTTTACTTTTTTAGATACTCCTTACTTAGATGTATCTCAAAAGTAAAAAGTTTGTGAAAAAATATTTTAAAAAATTAATAAATACATAAAAATACAAAAAAATGTACTGAATTCTCATTTTTTTTTTATTTTTGGTATTTAGTGAATTTTTAAAAGGTTTTTTTTCACAATTTTTTTACTTTTTAGGTATATTTATGTTAGGTATGTCGAAAAATTAAAAAACATTGCTTAAAATATTAAAAAAATTCAGTAAAAACAAAAAAATATGGAAAATAAGAAAGTAGAATTTTCTAAAAAGTATTTTTGGATGGATCATTGGATAAAATATGAAAGTTTTCTGAAAATTGCTTAACCCTTTTTTTTTTTTTTTTGATGGGTCATTGGATGAAGATGATTTAATATATATATATATTTTTGTGTTAAATTTATGTTGAGCCTCTAGACAAGTTTTTATTTTAAAAGAATTAAAGTTGGAGGGCCGTTTAGGCAAAGAGATTATTATTTTATTTTATTTTATTTTTTTTTTCAAGAAAACCCTTTGACAAATATCAAGTAGGATAAAATATGAAAGTTTTCAAAAAAAAAAAAGGGCCGTAGGCGAGCGCCAATTGCGTCCGAAAATACTTCACTAACACTGGGGTAAGTGTTGTTGAGTGTAGAGTTTTTCTCGAAGAATTGGGATTAAGCTCAGCTTGTTTGAATTCAACATAAAAAAAATTATTTAGACTTGAGAATCATTCATCACGTCAATTTTATTTACGAAAAATATACATGTCATTTTTTTTTTAATTTTAAAAATTATAGAAGTATGCATATTTTTATATACTGTGATTAAATTAATAGTTCAAAATTTTAGAAAATATGGAAAAATTCTTTCACAATTCTTATGCAAACAAATTAGGGATATTAACTATTAGGAAATTGAGGGGATAATTACGGCGGACTTTTGATGGGATCCAGTGTTGTTACAAAATATTTAACAATTACTAACATGTCTT
The DNA here is from genome assembly GCA_036172215.1 of Camellia granthamiana. Classification (NCBI taxonomy): domain Eukaryota; kingdom Viridiplantae; phylum Streptophyta; class Magnoliopsida; order Ericales; family Theaceae; genus Camellia; species Camellia granthamiana. Next base: position 22,675,642 of record CM069908.1, on the reverse strand, counting down.
ATTGAGTAGACTTATTTATTCATAAGTCTTTAATGTTTTGTTTGTTTTGTTTTTTATAATGTATTTACCCCTCGTTTGGACAATGAGAAAATTTTAAATTTTTTTAGGTATGTTATTCTATGTTTGTGGACTGATTGATAATCTTAGTGAGAAATAATTGGGACATTTTTACTTTTATTTATGAGTTTTAATTTATTTTTAGTTTATTTGTATTGAAAATGATAGAGGAAGTGTAAGTAGTGGAATTGTGTATATATATATTTTATAGTGATAAATTTATTAATAAAAATTTAAGTAAGACTTTATGATAAATAAGTCAGATCCACGATGTTTGTGAAGTTCCTTGTACAAGAAACAGTGACTAGAGGACCAAAATAGATATATCCCACTATAAATGATGAGACATTATTGTTTGTTTGTCTTGCTTGTAAATGGGACTGGATTTGGCTTCAACGTTTAGTTGGGCCTTGACTCCAAGACTATGTTTTCGAATTTGACTAGTTGTTTAAGTGCTTTTGATCTCATTGCGTTTATGATGATTAGTGTTGCAAATAATTAGGGCAGTAAAAGAGTTAAGTTGAATCGAGTAATAAATTGTTTAAGTTTAGTTTGAAAATTTAATAACTTTCAAAATATGTTAAAATTTGCCTTATTTATACAACGAACTGATTTCAAATGAACTTTTAATAAATTAAACACAAATCGAGCTTAAGTAGTTTGATTTTTTTTCTTAATAGTATATAGAAGATTATCAATCCAAATAGTAGATTGTTCGAGCTTTATTTAAGAACTTAGCGAGTTTAAAATGGTGTTTAAATTTGACGTATTTACAAATTGAATCAATCTCAAATAAAATGAGTTGAGTTTGAATAGTTTGATTTGTTAAACATCTTTACATTGTTTTGTGGTGGTGATAATTTCTAAGAGATTTGTGATCGGATGAATGTGGCCATGAAATCTTGAGGATGATGTTAAAGAAAGTAGTGAAGTGAGTTGAGTTAACTTAGATTAAATCAGAGTGAGTCAACTTAGTGATTAAAGATGCATGCTATATCTAAAATTTTCGAGAAATTTTAATATACACACCTCTTATCATATGCACCTCTAAGTCATGCTATTTTCTTTTTCTATTATGACTATTTTTTTTTTCTTAGTTATGACTTTATTTTAGTTATGACTCATGAAATTTTTAGTTATGTCATGTATTGTTTAGTTATGGCTTTCTTTTTTTTTTTTTTTTTTTTAAGTTATGATTCAAAAAGTATCAAGTCATGTTATTTTCTTCTATAGTTATAAGGTACATATTTTGAGGAGTTTGTACTATAGTCTTTCCCAAAATTCTCATATATAGTAGGCATCTTAGTGGCACATAGACATTTTTGTTCAAAAAAATTCATGGTCGTTATTAATTGAATTTATAGCGATCCCGGTTTTCCTTTCCTTGGTATATTGTATTCCGGACTTGGCTCCGTGATTGTGTGGTTGTCTCATTCTCATTTACTTCCCTTAATCTCTGTATTTGAGTCTTGGGTTGTGTTGGGCAGGTTTGAAATAGGTTGGTTGTGCTTTGGAACCAAAAGTTGATGCCTAGATTTTGGCCTTCACGCTCGAGCGGGGCTTTTGACGCTCGAGTGGGCCCATTGTGTTGCTTCTCCGCTCGAGCGGGCGTTTTGACGCTCGAGCGTAATTTTCCATCTGTAGACACCCCATTTTTGACCGATCTTAAGACTCAGACGTCACCGATTGAGCGCTCGGTGATATTGCATATTGTGCTCGTTCAGAAGTTTCAGAGTCTCGGCTGCGAGCTTTGCCTCCGGACTTCCGGGCTCTTTCGTGTCTTGCCTCGGTTTGTGAACCAGGCTCTGTTTTCTCTGTTTTCTCTTCCCGAAGGGAGGGAGAGGTCTCGTAGATCATCTCTCAGTGGCCGTAGGCTACGTTTCGTGGTCGTAGGCCATTTTTCCCGTTTCGAGCCCGGTTTCCGATTTTTCGGAGCCGACGGCCGTGTGCCTCAGTTCGGGACCGCTTAACCACCTCCGTTTGCCCCGGTTTTTGGTATACACCCCACCACCATCCGTTCCAACACTTGGAGCTGTTTTTCAGAGCTTAGGAGCACCATTTCTCAGACCAAGAGCTGCTGGTCCATTGGTCTTCAAGGGTAAGCTTCTTTTCCCCCTTTTTTGTTCCTATCTTGCTCTATATCTAAGCCTTGCTTGCAAGCATTTTTGGGCTCCGACCCAAACTGTAAATAGTCATATTTTGAGCTCCTTTTCATGTTTAATTAGGGACCTTTTGCTGTTTGTGGTCTCCTACTATCACTTGCCTATTTAACTCTCTTTTATGCCTATTTTTGCATGGTATTTTAGGTTTATTTGTGAGCTGTTTCGTGGCTTGATGTAAACTGTAAAATGTCTTGTTTTGAGCCCCTCTTCAACTTTGTTGAAGGGCTCTCTTCGGTTTGAGGCCAGCAGCTACCACTTGCCTCTTTATCTCTCTTTTAGGCCTATTTTTGGAGGGAAATTTGAATTAGTTTCCCCCCCCCCCATTTTCCCCCCCTTTTTTTCCCTTCTCTCCCTCTATAAAACCAACAGCTCCAGCTGCATTTTGGGGGTTACAAAATTTGTTTGGAGCTTTTGCATACAACTCTCCCTCTCTCTCTCATCCAAGCTTAAAAACACCTTAAGTCTTGCACCTTTTACACACCAACCCATAACCCATCACCTCCAAACTCCATTCCAGCAACTTGGAGGCCATTTACAGAGGCTAGAAGCTCCTTTTCTTGGACCAAAAGCTGCTGGAAAGTTGTTCTTCAAGGGTAAGCATCTATTTCCCTTAAACTTGCCTTTTCTTGCTTCATTTATAAGCCATACTTGCAAGATTTTTTGGGCTCTGACCCGAACTAGAAATAGTCATTTTTTGAGCTCATCTTCATGTTTGATTAAGGGTTTTTCTCTGTTTGAAGCCACCTGCTACCCCTTTCCCTTTATCCCTCTTTTATGGCTATTTCTTGCATGATATGTTAGCCCTGTTTTTAAGCATTTCTGGGCTTCGATCTAAACTGTGAAGTGCCATATTTTGAGCCCCTCTTCAACTTTGTTAAAAATCTCTTTGCCATTTGGGGCCAGCTGCTGTCCCTTGTCTCTATTCTCTCTTTTGGTGGTCATTTTGGCCTTCCAAAGAGGCCCTATCTTGCATGCCTTGTTGACTGATTTCAAGGCTGATTTGGTGAGTTTTGGGACTACCATATTTGATTTCTAGAGTTGCTTATGCCATGCTTCATGTCTATCTTGCATGTGTTTAATAACTCCTTGTAGGCTCCTCTAAAGTAACTCATCATTTTTGCATGCCATGGTTGCATATCAGTGGTTATTTGGGCCTATTTTCATGTAATTTATTCACTGATTTTTGATGGTTTGGTCAGATTCCATGTGCATCACATACTTGCCATGTAAACCATGTTTACTAGTCAAAATCGCATGCTAATTTAAGCCATCTTGCTAGCATCTTTTGGCCATGATTTGAACTGGAAATATGCATGTTTTGGAACTGCCTTGCTTCTGTCTTCATGCTTCATGATCAAATAATGCATGCTTTGTATAGCTATAAGTCATTCCATGTGCATAGTTTTGTGTTTCAGGACCATCTCATGCATCGGGTGCCATGTTTCCACGATTCAGGATCATTTTGCATCACATTTCAGTGCTAGAACTTGCATGTTTGTATGCCATCTTGCATCTCTTGCCATGCCTTGGTAGAGTGGCATTTGATGCCTTAGGTTCGGTCCTCGGTTTGCGTGCACGTGTGCACGCATTTCGAGCATCTCACTTTCATCTTATGGCCTCTTATGTGAGTGTGGCTGAGGTCCACTCATGTTGGTGTAAGTCCATTACGCATTGTGTATGCCATTTCAATTCATAGCATTGTGTATGCTAGGTTGTATGTTAGAGCATTGTGTGTGTCATGTTACCTCGTGCATCGTGTATGCCATTCCATAGCATTGTGCATGTTAGGTTGTATCTTAGTTGCATTCATGCATGTCATGCATATTGCATTGTGCTTGGGATATGAGTTAGCCCAAGCACGGGAAACGAGGTACGTTTCGTACTTCGAGTGACGGAACGTGTCTCAATTCCCAGTCACCGACACTCCGGATTACCCATGATGGAGTTTAGGTCTTGTTGTGTTTTCATACGCATTCATCTCATATTGAGTCGTGCAATTCGACTCCTCGGCCATCATGCATCGATATGCGTGATTGGTGGCACGAGAACCGAGGCATGCATACATATGTGAAAATACTTTGCCATGCCCCTTTCTTGCTCTCTGTTGCAGCAAATCAAGAATCAGCAGCCTTCCGGAGCTTGGCACGCATTCCAAGAATAATTACAAACAGAGGCTAATTGGGGCATCGCAATGGATTTTCGCGCAAGGCAACCCGAGCATGCATCATTCATTATCCGGAGCAGAGTCGAGGCAGTTCCTAGCTTGCATGCTAGTTTATAGCTTTCCTTAGTTAATTTGTTAATTAATTAGGGTTTTGTACTTATTCGGACTGTATTTATTTGGGACTGTATATTATTTTATTCGGACCCTCCGAGCGAGGGCAATGTTGTAATAAGTGTGCGTGCGTGTGATGTATGTCTTCCAACCCCACCTCTTTCTCCCTTTTATTTACCAGCTTATGATGGTTAGATTAGGGCATGTTTCAATTAGCATACAGTATGATAGTATGTTTGCATTCATTCATCTGTCTTGCATGCACCGGACTCGGCGCATCATACTAACTGCATTGTATTTCAATTCCAAGTTGAATACTTGTTAGTTGTAGCATTTCATATGCCATGTTTAGAATAGCCGAGCCTGCTATAGTTGCATTTTGCATGTGTTGCATTAGGCATTTCTGTATAATTAGGATCATGCATGGATTTCTAATTAGCTTCTGTTTTGGCTTGGAGTACTCGGTGAGTTTTATGCTTTAGCATCCTTGCATGTGTGTGAGTGACTGCCATGATAGCATGCTTACCATGTGGCTATATGCTTATGTGATATAACTGCCTGAATGCCTGTGGGTGAAGGTTGGGTTATTTGGATTGGGACAATGCATTGATTGTTTGTTTTAAGCCCACTAGATAGTGGCAAAACCATGTTTTTCTAAGCCCACCCGAGGGTGCCAAATTCACATCTTAGCCTACTTGCGGGTAGCACCATCAAACCATTTTTCAAATCAACAAGCATGAAATGTTTTGTTCCAATTCAGACGACTCAGTCTATACTTGTATGCTGTGCGCATCACATAGTAAATCTAGGCTAATAACCGGAATAAGAACACACAATGTTTTCAAAACTAGATATCATGGTTAGTAGAGGCCGATATTTGATCGGGTGAACGGGGGTGCTCACGAAGTGACCTTCCCCAATCGTACCCAAGTTCCCGAGCCGAGGCAACTTTGGTGATGACGGACACGTGGCCTTTGGCACCGAGTCAGGGTTTCCTAAATTTCCCCATTAAAAAATATTTAGGTGGCGACTCTGTATCTGGCAAAGCAGTCCATGTTTGGCACTTCTTTCAAAAATCTGTTTTCTCAAAACGATTTTCCAGATTTGGACTCTTTGGTTCAGATTACGAACCGTGACACAAATCGAGTCCGAACTGTAGCGAGGTCCCCCGCGGGCTTGTCTACACCATCTCCCAGTACTTTTGTCTGCAGATCTTCAGACGCTCGAGCGGGAGTTTTGACGCTTGAGCGTGACCCTTTGTTTTTGTTCCTCCGCTGGAGCGGGGAGTTTGACGCTCGAGCGTGGACCATGTCTGCAAAACTTCTGGAAGTGCGTAATCTACGCTCGAGCGACGCTTTTGACGCTCGAGCATGAGTCTGTGTCTGACGCTCAAGCGGGGGTTTCCACGCTCGAGCGGGGCGACTGGTATATCACTTCGGGATTTCACTTTTTGGATCACTTTTGCAACACTCTTTCTCTCTCTTACTTTCCCAAACACAGATTTGAGAGCTCCTCTCTCTAAAACCCTACATTCTCTCTAGGGATTGATCTAGTAGGAGTTGTTTCCTCACCTTGGGCCTTTGTAAAAGTTGTGGGGATTGTTGAGGGCTACACTTTGATCCGAAAATCTTGGGTTTTGGAGCATCTTGAATTTCTTCCTCTTCTTCCTTTGGGCTCCAGATTTGAGGTAGGGATTTCTACTCATTCTTATGTGTTTTAACATAATTGAGCTATTTGTACGGATGGTTTGATTTGGGAAGTTAGAGTTTGAAATGTTTTATTTTGAAAAAGAGGGTTTTGTCCTTTTGGCCTATATATATATATATATTTTGGGTCTTAAAAAGGGGATTATTGATGTTCTTGTTAATATTTGAGCCTTTGGGTCAATATTGGGAAAAGAGGGAAAAATGCCATGTTTGGGTATATTTGGGTCATTAGTGTAATTAATGACAATTGTTATGGAAATATGAAATTGAGCTAGAAATAATGAAATTGGCTCCTTGTAAAATGAAATGGTGGAGTTGGATTTCTTAATTACTCATCTTTGAGAATTTTTGATAAATTATCTGTTGACGTAATTATTATCTGTTTAGAAATAATTGCTTTGGGCTACCGGTAGAGGGTAGTTTTGATTGTTGTAGACAATGCATGATGATTAGGCAAACTAAAACTAATCAAATTGAGTGTGCCATCGAATATGGCGGTTGATATAATACATGAATTTTATGTATTGATTTGATTATGTATATGATATGTGTTTATATACATTGTGTTGTGTGGGAGGAGATAGGAGATGTACTCCACGGCTTAGGAGAAGATAGGGGATGGACTCCATTGATACAACAATTTTGTGTATCTATTGAAGTATTGATACAGCTAATTTGTATATCATATATGAAGTATGGAAGTGTTTGGTTTGAGTTTGATACAGCAATTATGTATATCTTTGGTTATGTGTGAAGTGTTTAATTTGAGTTGTTATCTCAATTGAAATAGAAGTACTGTTGATAAGTGATGTAATGTCATTTAAAGTATATGGCCAGGTTCTGAGCCAGGTTTATGAATTGAGAAATTGGATAAGAAATAGAAAACGGAATGGAACATGAACATATTTGTCATGTATTTGAAATGGGTTATGAATTGATTCATGGGAGTTAAACATCTGTCAAATGCTACTGTTTTAGTTATTGCTCATATTATGTTTAGCATATCTCTACTGGGCGTTGGCTCACCCTATATGGGACATCATTTTCAGGTACAGGTAGTATGCACCTCCAAGGACGTAGCTTGGGAGGCTTGAGGCTGTTGGACCCTTTTTGTTATTTTTGGTTGTATTACATGTATATCAAGCCAATGGCTTATTCGGTGTAGAGTTAGCACTCTCTTTTGTAACCAAGTGTTGACTTGGAAAGTTGTAAGCCTATAGGGCATTTACTTTTGTTGTCAACATGTAATACATTTTGTAATGAATACTCTGATGATATGTAATTATGCTTTATTTTTTTATATCTAAACATGTCAAGAATGTATGATTTATGGATTTATTTTGAAGGCGTTACAGAATTAAATTAAATTAAAATTTTAAAAAATCAGTACAATTAAAGATATTTATACTAAATTGACACAAAATATAACATAATTTGATGTATAACAAAAATCATTACACGGGTAACCTGTGCTGTTGCTCTATTGAGTTATGATCCATAATCATGTGTAACGCATTCAACAACATTTGGTAAGTTAATTCATTAAGTGAGTCACCCAACACCCTTACAAAGATAATGCCCCCATAAGATTAAAAGAGACCATCCACAAATTGGGTTAAGAATTAGTAGCAGTAAAATTGAGTCAAGAGCTCCGAAGGAGAGACCCATATGACTGCAAATTGTGTGATAGCTTGTGTATCAAGTCTGTGTTATTATCTCAGCTGCTAATGCTATAGCATAAAGGAACACAACGACAATCAAGGCTACCATAGTTATGTTGTGGGCATCGAATGGAGAATAGTTCTTGTTTTGGTACTTCACTTGGAGGAGAGTGCTTAGAGTGGAGATGAGAAGGATAAAAATGGCGTGAAATGCCGTGGAAGAAATAAGATTTTGCTCTCTTGCGCTATCATCACAAAAAATAAGAGAAAGTCAATTTAATGTAAAATTGAACTTATAGATACTCAGACGTTTCAAATATATTTAAGGGGAAAAAGTGTTAACTTAAAAAAAATGTAACCACTAACACTCTTAGAAGTGTTTGTTGAAGTTTGGTTTCAAATTCACAATTTAATGTTTGCTTCGAAAAAGGCAAAAAATAAGGTTGACAATTTATGTTTCAAAAAATCTTGTTCTGCGTGTAGTTGTTTCATCATGTCTCAAGATTTTTAAATGATTAAATGGCAATGAGTATAGATGAACAAAATCTATTTAGGATTGAGGATTTGACAAATAAATAAAATCTTCACTCCTCTTAGATTTTATTTTCAAGATTTTGAAAGTATGACAAGTGAAAAGGTGCAACTCTACTATGGGAGGTAAAATCCGAGTGCTTGTCACACAAGCCTGGACAAGATTTGAGCAAAGCCATAGGGCCGAGCTAGGATGGAGTAGAACAACAAACACCGAACTGACAATGGACTTGGATTATACAATCCAAATAGTCAGACTAGGTCAGTACATGTTCCATTGAACGTGGACTTATCCACTCCTAAAAATCCGCAAATGTAGAACTTGATCTGTTAGACTTATTTATTTTGATGATTTATGTAATTATGTTTTAATTTATTTGAAAGAGAAAAATAGAATCATTGATAATCGCCATGATAATGTTTATATTTTTCATCTTAATGATCTCTATGCTAGTGATGTTAAATGTTTATATGCTAATAATAAAAATAGTTGGTTATGGCATAGAAGACTTAGTCATGTTCATATGGATTTAATTGCTAAAATTTTGAGAAAGGATTTGGCCATTGGACTTCTAAAAATTAAATTTGAAAAAGATCATCTTTGTAGTGCTTGTCAACAAGGAAAACAAACTAAAATATCATTTAAATCAAAATCTCATATTTCCATAACTAGACTTTTACAGCTATTACATATGGATTTATTTGGTCCCTTAAGGACATCTAGTCTAGGTGGTAAACGTTATTGTCTTGTTATTGTTGATGATTATTCAGGATTTACATGGATTATGTTTTTAGCACACAAAGATGAAACCTTATTTTCTTTCACAAAACTCTTTCGTAGAATTCAAAATGAAAAAGGCTTTCTTATTACAAATATGTTTATTTCTTTTTGAGTTATATCTTTGTAGAATCAATTTTGATGTCATAACATGTTTTTGAAATGTATATTATCTATATTTTGAATTGTACATTTATGATCTCAAGAATATGCTCAATATGAAAATTTCATACTTATATGCTTTACATTGGAATATTTGAGTGAGTTATGAAATTCGTTGATTATGATCCATCAACAATGTCTAAGTGAAAAGAAGTATCATACGTTTATAAAGACATTGCATCTATCCTATTGAATATCTTTTCAATATGGATTATATTGGCATACATCTCATGAAATGCTTTTGATTGATAAATTGTTGAATTGATTGTTTATATCATTCATGTTGTGTTCCACATTAAGTAAAATGTTTTATCACACTTGAGTATGTAAATTGAATTAATGAAAATGCCTCTTGATAATGTTATGTGATTAAATGAGATTGTTGCATCATTTTTTAATAAAACAAAGAGCATAACACTATTTTCGTATGCATATTATGCTATGTGCTACAACTTGAAAATTTTGAAAAATAGCATTCTAAACTCTTGTTTGATCATTGAATTATTTTTCACTTTTTGAGTTTGTGATAAGAAGTGATTTGTATTGTATTTTTATTGAGTAATAGTGTTTGTTCTATGAATGCTATATTTACACAAATCACATTAGAAAAGGGTAGCACCAACTTAGGGGGAGAAATCATTTTGCTAACATACTTGTTAAACCCTTTTGAGATGAACTCCTTATGAAAGAAAATTGAAGATTGAAAAGCTTCCATCTCTTGAACCTAACGTATACCTCATATACTCTCTTAAGCTTTTGAGGTAAAAATTCTATCTTATTTCCTTTGAGCTAATACTGTTATTACTTTGATATGAAAAAGATTGATTATGCTTCATATGATTTGCAATGTATACTCTTTGATGATGCTCTTGCCTATGCTTAAAATGTGTGCTATATATTGAAATTCATGATTTTTCTTGGCATATCGATTGCTATACCTTGAACATGCTTTATTTTTTGGATTTACATTAGCTCCATGAGATTATATTGCGTGTAACCTATTATGAGCAATATTTGGTATTCTACATAATACTTGAGCTATGATTGTTAAATCTTCTAGATTGCATATTGGTATCCTTGGTAGATTGCATGTTGGTATCATTTTGGCATCCTTATTGATAACATTTGGCACCCTATTTGATATTATTAAGGAGAACATTTCAGTTATGAGCTTTCATTGTTCATTTCTCCTATTGATTTTGCCAAATGAAACAAGGAGAAGAATTTAAACTTGATTAGTTTTAAACTGTGTAATTTTTTTTGGGTTCTGCATCTTGAGGTAAAATTAACTTTGCATACATTGATTTTTATTAAACCATCATGATATTTTATTTACATTACCATTCCAGCAACACCAACGCCTCATTAACTTTAATTTCTGCTGGTATTATTTTATTTTATTGTACTTTTTTTTTATTTTGCTATTAGGCTTCATTTCTTTTATTTTTATTTTTTTCATTATTATTTTTTTGTTTAGGCTTAATTTTCTTATTTTTTTTCCTGCTTTTTAATTTCATTTTTCAGTACTTAAACATAAAAACAAAAACAAATCAAAATACAACTATTTATATATATATATAAAAAACACCCTTCATTTTTTTTACGGCCATACGCCGATCAAACTAAACATATGTCAAAAAAACAAAAATACAAAAAAAAAAAAAAAAACCCTTCATTTTTTTTCCGGCCATACGCCGACCTCACTTACTCGCCTCTTCTACCGTTTTCTTCTTCTTTTTATCACCTTGGGCGACCCTTGACGCCCCTGCCCTCGTGCTTTCGTCGAGAGCGACGACTCCCCGCTGACTATCAAAGGCCAACAACGACGTTACTCCAAATCGGGCCATGGAGGTGGTCTTCCGTTTAAGCTCTTTATTTTCGGCCTTCAGTGCGCTTATTTCTGCTCGTGTATCCTTGTACATGCGCTAAAGCAGAGAGAGTTAGGCGTTGACCTGATGGAGCTCACTCGTCCTGTTCTGCAATTGGTGAACCAATTTTGTAATTGCAGTCACCGTCTTCATACATGACGTCAGTGTGAAATGACTGGCTTCAATATCTGATTGAGCTCCCATTATTTGCTCAATCGACATCATAGGAAGGTTGAGAAGAGTAGGAGCCGGGGCACTCAGCCCAGCAGTGCTTCCGGGATCATTCAGGTCCGGAAAGAAAGTCAGGGGACGAGACGAGGCCATGTAGTAGGAGAGAGAGATGTAATCGAAAGAAGAGTAGTTTTTGGCAACCTTTCTGCTCTGCTCAGTCTTTCTGTTCTATCTCTCTCACGAAGCGAATGAGGAAGAAGAAGGCGAAGAGAGTGATTAAGAAGAAGACGGAGGCAAAGACGACAAGAGGGAGAGAGAGCTGAGGCATCTGATTGACTGTTTGAACCGTCATGTTTTTGTCGGTCGACTGACGCAAAAGCAAGGACGTGTGTCCGACACGATTTTCGACGAACAAAAAAGAGACGCGGGTGAATCCTATAGCTATATATATGTATATATCTGTTTTGATTATCTATTTTTTTGATGCCATTTATCACTATCATTTTCCTCCTCCTCCTCTAGATTTTGAGCCATAATTTCCTTTTAATAATGTCACAGGGGGAGAAAATTATATGATGTTATGTATTATGGTCTTATTTTCAAACTAATCTGATGTTATGTATTTATAGTTTGATATCTTAATCTTATATCATGTTATTGATTAAAATTTATTTATTACACATGTGCTAACCTATGTATTTAGAAATGAATTTAGGGAGCATGACTTGAGAGGGAGCCCTTGTTACTCCCAAATCAAATCAAAACATCATTGTGTGCCATCATCAAAAAGGGGGAGATTGTTAGACTTATTTATTTTGATGATTTATTTAATTACGTTTTAATTTATTTGAAAGACAAAAATAGAATGCAAAATTTATTTTGATGATTTATTTGAAAGAGAAAAATAGAATCAAAATTTATTTTGTCCCATTATTTCTCACCTAAACCTTTATCCTAAATGTTGTTAGAATGTATTTAATATTTGATTAAATCGGGAGTTCAAACAGTCCAAAATAAAGGTTCAAACAGCCTAGCACAACAGCAGGCCAAAAGGTTCAAGTGGAAATATTCAAATTAGTAATGATGGAAGTACAACTGCTATAAACGGTTATAAAAGTTCAAAAGGCCAAAACGTTCAAAAGGTTCAAGTGGAAGATATTCAAATTTGTAATGATGGAGTGGAAGATATTCAAATTGGTAATGATGGAAATACAACGGCTATAAATGGCTATAAATTCAAATGACTACAACGGCTATAAACGGCTATAAATTCAAATGAATACAACGGCTATAATTTTCATTATATATACCAAAGCCTCTAATATAAACAAGTTAAAGAAAAACCTAAAAATATTCTTTGATCTATAATCACTCACATTTATTCTCAGAAATTATACACTGAGCTTTATAGTATTAAGCTCATCTTTCCTGTGTGAGATTTACAGAAAAATCAAAGCTTCATTTTATATATCTATCTTTGAGAGATATTTATTGTAAGCTTTCTTTGAAAGCAAAAATACCATTTCATCTTGTAAAAGTGTTGCAAACACTGTGTTCTTGAAATCTTGAGAGTGATTGTGAATCACTTAAGATTTGCAAGGGTTTGCACTTGTGAAGTCTGTGTAAAATCCGTGGAGCATTGCTCCATTTGTAAAGAAGTTGCTAGCACCCCTGTGAAGCTAGAAGATAGTGGAAAATCTCAAGTGAAGCTTGAGGAGTGGACGTAGGCCGAGTTGAAGCTGAACCACTATAAATTTGTTTGCCTCTCTCTCCCTTAGCTCTTTATTTTATTTTAAATTGCCATAGCTATATTTCACATTTTTACTGTGCTAAAATCATTAATTGACATAGTTGTTAAGACACTTGTTTAATTATTTTTATTTTATTAATTATATTTATCTATTGTGCTAGTCATAATTTTTATTAGGGTACTATTAATTTTAATTGTAAAAACCTAATTCACCCCTCCTCTTAGGTTGTCTTTTGGGTAACATGATCACATATAAATATAACAATGAGGAGAAGTAGTAGGGAATTCTCTACCGTAAAAAATGGTCACATTCAAAGCCTATATAAGCACACTGGATTATTCCATAAAGGTACATAACAATTTACATTGTCAATCACATACTGACTCAGGCATTGGAGAATCCTCCAGCTAACAACCAACTGGGGTTCTTCTTTTGAGTGTTCCCAGGTAAACCACCCTTCGAGTTTGATCCAATACGATGCCGTTGCAAATATGATGGGTATTTCCTTACACAGCTACTATACAACTAGCCTAATTATTATTTGATTCAAAATTTAAGGATTAACTATGACAATTAAAAGGTTAAGAAATAAAAAAAAAAATCAGACATAAAGCATAGAGATGTAAAGTATAATTTACCAGTGAATATTATTGTTGATATATATATTAGATTTAGATTTATACTTATTTCCTTGTATTGTAGATATAGTTGTATTGTAGATATAGTCTATCTCTATCTCCTTCTATACTTATCTAAGTTTATGTTCAACCTATAAATACAAGCTCTCCTATTGTATTCAATTCAATTCAATATATATAAAATACACAGCTTTTTTTCACTTTCTCTCAACCATTGTAACATGGTATCAGAGCACAGGTCTTAAATCCTAGCTCCGTTTTTCTCTTGCTTATTGCCCGTACACAGTGGCATTACCAAAGCACAAAGCCCAAGGTTCCAGATTACACCATTATTTGTTCAACAACACTGTTTCGTCATCGTTGTTGACCAAACTTTTACAAATTTTTCATCCTCGTGCTCGGAATTCTCTCCCGGTTCCAACGCCACCAGGCCCGTCGCCAAACACCAGTAGACGCGCCCTCACACGTCGTTTTTATCGTCGACGCATCAAGTATTCCGCCGCCACTCTCACATGCGCCCTCATGTGCCTTTCAGTTACTGCTCATGTTAGCCTGACATCAGCCCTTCCTGTGCCCTCCGTGCGCCATCCTATTACTGTGAGCTGTGCGCTGTCTCTATTATCCTATGCCGCGCCTCCATTCTGCTAACGTGTGCCGCGCCTTTTGCTGATGTCATCCACGCCCTGCTGACATCATCTCTGGCCCTTCTCTTTATTTTGCCTATTTTTTGGTGATTTCGCCCCCTTCCCGACTATTTTCAATGTTCCGGATTCATTGGTGCACTCTGTTTTATCCAGTTCTACTCCGCCATCACTGGTTTTCCTTTGTAATTCATTATTTAATCACCTTATGGCTCGTTCAGACAGTTATCCTCAGCACGGTCACTATTTTGGACCCTCCACAATATACAACCGAGATCAGTCTTCAGCACATTTTGCATCTACTACAGTTGCCTCTGGTTCCTCATCCGTTGTTGCCCCGTCACCACCCTACATTCTTCAGGACATTAGAGCTATTTTCAAAAAGGTTATTTCTACTTCTAGTACACCCTCTACTGTCCTCTCAATTACTCCAGGTACCTCTTCTTGGTATTTTGATTCCCCTTGTTGCAACCATATGACCTCTGACCCTACATTGTTTTCTTCTACTACATGTCCTAATTTACCTAGCATTCATATTGCTGATGGTTCTCAAACGCATGTTAGTTGTATCAGTCATATTTCTACCTAAAATGTCTCTCTCCTTCACACTTATCTGATCCCTAATCTTACCCTTAATCTTATCTCTATTGGTCAACTCTGTGATCTTGGCCTCACTGTTCTATTTTCTCCAACTAGTTGTGTTGTGCAGGATCCGAAGACGGGACAAATCCTTGGCATAGGTTGTCGACATCAGCATTTATACGAGCTCATCCACCTTCACATTCCCTCATCCAGTCCTCCCAATGTTGAGACTGCTGCTTCTGCTACTATTAGTTCTCCTCTTGCTTTATGGCATTCTCTGTTAGGTCATTTGTTTTTTGGTTGTTTACGCTCTCGTTTCAAGTGGTCAGTTAGGTGATGTTTCAAATGATAAAGTAGACTGTCTATCTTGTCAACTTGCAAAATAGCCTGCCTTGCCATTTACTACTAGTACCTCTATGTCTTATGCACCTATTGATCTCATATACTCTAATGTTTGGGTGCCTTCACGTAATACCACTATGGGGGGGATCTAAATACTTTGTTATCTTTGTCGATAATTTTACTCGTCTTATCTGGTTATTTCTTATGAAATCTCGCTCTGAGGTACACCAAATATACTATGATTTTTCTCACGTGATCAAAACTCAGTTTTCCTCCACCATCAAAATTTTTCTGGATGAAAATGCTAAGGAATACAAAGAAACTCATTTTTTAAAATTTCTTCGTCAAAATGGTATGCTTTCTCATTATTCTTGTCCTAGTACCTTCCAACAAAATGGTCGTGCTGAGTGCAAACATTGCCATATCCTCGACACTGTTCGTGCTCTTTTAATCTCTTCTTCTTGTCCTGAACATTTTTTTGGGAGAAGTTGCTCTCACAACAGTTTATACTATCAATCTTGTTCCTTCCCTTACCATCAACAATCAAACCCCATATGAGCATCTATATGGCACACTTCCTGTCTATACTGGTCTTCGTGTGTTTTGGATGTACTTGTTTTCTTATTCTTTAACCACATGAGCGTACCTGTAGACGTGCCTGAACGTCTCGGCTTCGTGCGGCGAAGGCGCGAAAATCCGTTTTGTTCATTAGGCTGCTACAGTTCGGACTCAAATGTCACGATTCTAAATCTAATCTCGCAAAGTGCAATGCAAGACCAATAAATCACCAAAGAGTCTAAATCCGGCAAATCGTTTTGGAAAACTGATTTTTATAAAGAAGTGCTAAACATGGACTGCTTTGCCAGATATAGAGTCGCCACCTAAATGTTTTATTTTTGGAAAATTTAGGAAATCCTGACTCGTGCCTAAGGCCATGTGTCCGTCATCACCAAAGTTGCTTCAGCTCGGGAACTTGGGTACGAGAGGGGAAGGTCATGAAATAAGCACCCCCGCTCGCCCAATCAAAGATTGGCCTTTACTAACATGATATTTTGTTTTTGAAAACACATGCGTTCTTATTCTAGTTTATTAGCTAGCTTACTACGTGATGCGCACAACATACAAGTATAGACTAGATCGCCTAAGTTGGAACAAAACATCTCATGTTTGTTTGAAAATGGTTTGAAGGTGCTACTCGCAAGTAGGCTAAGACGTGGATTTTGCCACCCTCAAGTGGGCTTCAAAACTCGCATTTCAATGAATTGTTCCAATTCAAGTAATCTAACCTTCACCCACAGGCATTCAGGCAGTTATATCACTTAAGCAGTTAGCCTCATGGCAAGCATGCTATCATGGCAATACTAACACACATGCAGTATGTTAAAGCGTAAAAAGCTTACCTAGTACTCCGAGCCAAAATAACAACTAGTTAGAAATCATGCATGATCCTAGTTTTTGTTAAGATGGCTAATGCAACACATGCAAAATACAACTAGAGATAGGCTCGGCTATTCTAAAATGGCATATGAGATGCAACTTGATAACACGTATTCAAATTGGAATTGAAATACAATGCAGTTAGTATGATGCGCCGAGCCCGGTGCATGCAATACAGATGAATGGATGCAAACATGCGAGCATAGGAATGGTAATTGAAACGTGACCTAGAACTAACCATCGTAAGCGGTTAAGTAAAAGGGAGAAAGACGTGGGGTTGGAAGGCATTCACACACTCACGCACACTTATTACAAAATTCGCCCTCTCGACGGAGGGTCCGAATGAATCAACAAGCTAGCTACGCTAAGCTATTCTAACTAATCTAATAATCTACTTAGACTAATTATTACAACACCAAAACTAATTAACTAACAAGCTAATTAATTATTACAATCCAAATTGAAACAAATAGCTACACTAAGCTAAATGAATATTACAAAACCAATTAAATGATTAAATTACACGAACTAATCATGAATACTGAAATGGCCTCGCGGGCGATGAAGAGATGCATGCTCGGTCGGCTTCACTCGGAAATCCGTTGCCATGCCTCATGTTGCCTTTGTTTGCACTGTTCTACACCTCTGAAAATTATGCAAACTTCTGAAACACTTCTGATCTACCTTAGGGATATGCTGAGAGGTCATCGGCCAAGATTTAAGACCATCGGCCAAGAGATGAGGGTCATCGACCACTTTTTAGTCCATCGGCCAAATATTGTTAGCCGATCGGCACACCATATAGCCGATTGGCCATCTCTTCCTGTAAACTGCTCCTTTTGCTGCAGCAGAGTACAAACAGAGGCATGGCAATACATTTGCAAGAAAATTTTGTGCAACTACACCCCTTATCATGTTTGAAGCTCAAAGGAGTGTAGTGCTCGACTCTCGAGCCATCAATCATGCATTTTGATGCATGATGGCCGAAGAGGCCAAGTCGCACAATTCAATGTGAATGAAATGCACAAAAACATTCAAATGCCTTGAACTCTATCATGTTTGATCAAGAGTGTCGGCGACTGAGAATTGAGGCACATTTCATCATTTCAAGTATGAAACGTCCCTCGTTCCTCATGTTTGGCTTAGCACCCAAACCAAACACAATGCAATGCATGCAACACAGAGATGCTATACAATGCAACATAAGCATGCCAACAAAGCTAATGTAACAAGCATGCAAAATGCCGTGCAACCCAAACATGCAGACACGAAATGTAACTCAAGCATGCACACATGATGCAATGCAACAAGTATGGAACAACATGCAAGAGATGGACAAGCATGCAACAACATGCAAACTAGCAAGCATGCAGTAACATGCAATGTGACAAGCATACAACAACATGCAAAGACGGACTTAAACCAAAATGGACAGATTTCAATCATGCCCAAATCAGTGGCCAAAATGATGAATTGTTGACATAAAATGCAAGACAAGCATGCATGCCAATTGGCCCAAGAATTTAAGGCATAAAGAGGACAACTCTCTAGAGTGCTTAAAGAGTGAAAAGCATGCAAGTGTGACAACACTATAGGCCCTGAAATCATGCATGGAATGGTGCCAAACCACTCCAACAAGACAAGCATAGCATGCATGAAAGCTCAAAGCTTGAAACTAGCAAAGGGACTAAAACCATGGCTATGCAAAGCAAGCCCCAAAGGGCCAAGGGCAACCAAAACAGTCCCAAGGCAAGTCAATACAAGACCAAAAACATGCTTGAACTTAGCCAACACAAGCTAAAACAAAAGACCAAAAGCATGAAGCATGCAAAGCTAACAAGGGGTATTACACTGCACCTATTAAAACCAAACATGGCATGACTTGACCAATAAAAATCAGAGCTATGACATGTCAAAATAAGCCCAAAAAACCTACTAAGATGGCATCCCAAAGGCTTAAGCATAGAAGCATGCACAATGACCCATTCTTGAGGCATAAAGAGCCAAACTTACAAAGCATCAAATGAGTGAAAGATGCAAGTGTGTGACCATGAAACATGCACTGAAATATCATTTCAAATGATGCCTGTACGGGGAGCAAATATTCCGGCAAGCCCGTACTCCTTTCTTTCGAGCTCCGTCTCTGTCCGATCACCTGAAATCACCACGACGGTGAGCTATCCGGCGGTGTGTGGCCGGAAAAACCCTCCGACGGTCAAGTTAGCACACACCTTGGGATAGAGAGAAGGGAGAGTGTTTGAGTGTAAGAATTTCCTTACAAAAGTGTTCCTCCGTCGTGTATGGGGGGCGCAGACATGCTCATAAACCCTCTGTGCCCCATATCCACTCCCAGTCATCTCCTGACACGTGGCTCTGCTATCCCATCTGTCAGCGTAAACCTTGCTGAACATCACCTAATCTCAACTGCCAGCCTTCTCTACTGGAGCTCGGCAGCCGAGCTGCTCTGTCCATGGCCGGGCTGTGCTTTACGCCCAAGCACTTCACTGGCCACACTCGAGAGAACCAAGCTAGGCAGCACCTCGGCCGAGCCGAGCCCGAGACATCTCGTGAGCACCTGCGGTCGGCCTCCCTGCCGAGCAAGCAGGTATCTCGGCTGAATGCGCCTTTCCGGGCGCCGGTCATTCAACTCGACTGTAGTTGGCCTTCCTGCCGAGCAGGCTAGTACCTCGGTCGACGACGCCTTTCCGAGCACCGTTCAGCCAACCTGACTGGCTTCGCCTATGTCATACAGGTAGCTCGGTCTAACCGAGCGTTGCCTTAACCGAGCAACTTATATCCGGACTGGGCGGCGCATACTTGGCCCAACACCTGCCCAGCCCAGGTCCTAGTAGCCCAATTCCGGGTGGACCGTGGATCATCTCGGTCCAATGATCCATTTGGCTACCAACCTTCTCGGCCGTTGCCTCGGCCCAATTCCAGGTCATAAATCTCCCTCTCAATTGCCCCTTAATTCCGTCCGCAAACGCGTGACTGGGATTACTCACTTCGACCGGGATAGAACTTTCTCGGTTGTCAAAATGCGAAATGGTGACCGGGCTAGCTAAACATTCCTGTTTGCGATCCTGCCCGGTTATACTCCTCGGCGGAAGATCCCTGCTTTAAGTGTATCCCGGTTGACTCCTTAACTCTTCCGCCTGCCTCTTCGTTTGCTCGGCTGACGCATCACCTGCCCCACGTCTCTTCAACTCTGACGCTGCCATTAATGGCGACAGGTGGCGCCCCACCATTCGTCCTCGAGCGGCCAACCGCCGTCGAATGAAATTCAAATTTTGGCGGTTTTCAGCCTATATACAGGCCACCCCCCTCACTCATTCCTTCCTACTGCCCTCTCCTCGTTCAAGCATCTCAGAGCTCCATCACCTCCTTCTCCCTCGCCATCGTTGAGCTCGTGTTGGAAGAAGGAAGAGCCACTACCCTTCACAGGTATGCCCTTTAACCTCTCTTTTGTTGCCATTTCTTCTAGTATTTCACACATTAGGGTAGAAAAACGTAGCTTTTAGGATTTAGGCACCAAAAACCTCCCTAAACCTTCGAACATTCATGGTGTTCTTCATTTTTCCTGAAGAACACTGAAGAACTGGGGCGGACCGGGCTCCTGGTCTTCCTTTGATCCAAGAAACTCTAAGAACCGAGCAAATAATATGTTTGTCGCAAACCCAGTTAAAACCGAGATAGCAAAGTGGACCGCGTCGTTCAACCGGGCTAATATCTGGTCCGCTTTGGCGACCGGGCTCCTTAGTAGGCTTAGAACACCGAGGTGGTTTGGCACTTTTCATGACCGAGCTAAAATCAAGCTCGCTTTGCGCGACCGCGCTCACACTCACACTTGCCATCCTTTTCCTACAGAGCCCAAGGGGACCTTTGACCACAACTGAGGCTCTCAAGACTGAGCAAAATCCGACTAGCACTGTGCCAAACCCCTCAGCCGAGATACACTAGCTCGGTCACATGGGTAAATTCCGTTTCCTAGTGGACTCTCCAGCAGCGCTAGATACCTTTAGAGAGGAGTACGGCATCCCGGCCGACGTCCATCTAGAGCTGGTAGAAGAGGAGACAACACCCTGGGGCAGACTTGACCAATGCCGCTTCACCGTGCTGTCAATAGTAGAAGGAGGCCTCCGCTTCCTGGTCAATCCACTCATGACCGAGTTCCTGCGCCGAACCGGGCTGGCGCCAACCCAAGTATCCACCAACACATACCGGATAATAAACGGCATGCATGAACTGAACAACCGGCTAGGCATAAGCCTAGGTCTGGCCGAGATCCTTCGCCAATACACATTAGGCCACACTGGCGACGGTCTCGCCTACTACCTCAAAATTAGACCGGGCAGAGAGAAAATCGTAACTGGCACTCCAGACAAGGATCTTCACGACGATGATTTCTTCTGGGTGTCAGGCAACTACGAGACAGCTGCAGTACCGGGCTGGATGATAAGCAAAAATTTTGGCAGCACATGTAAGCCGCGCTGATTAGCTCGGTTGACTCACTTTTCTCTTGTTTCTGTACTTAATCATTTTCTCTGATATTTTGTGCAGCAATCCAAGCCTTACAAGCCAACTACCACTTCCCCAACGTCGAGGCAATCCGGACCGCACTCCGGTATCGCAACCGAGATTGCAACGAGTTGCTCGGCTACACACCCACATATAGATACTCTGCTCCCCGCCAGAGTAAAGTTATAGACTTCCTTCGCGCTCCATCACCTCCGCCAGATCCAACCCTACCAGACGTCCCCCTCATCCGTCTAACCGAGGAGCAAGAGATGGCAAAAAGAAGTAGAATCAAGAACTTGCTTACTGCCACATCCGCCGAGATCCCGAGCGTTGTCACCCGCTCGCTAGCCGCCGGGCAAACAAGCGACGCCGCGATCGCACTTTCTACCCCCGCAGCCGGGCAATCCAGCAAGCAACCAACACAACGCCGGGCTAGCAAAAGAGCTCGCGCGGATCCTTCCGCCGAGCTGGTGGCCGAACTCACCACCGAGCAACAAACCGAAACCGTCAACCCAATACCGGCCTGGCGCCCACAGTCGAAACACCGGGGTCAGGACATCCTGGCTAATGCTTCGATCAAGGCTGACAAAGAGCACTTACTCGCCTTCGATCTCTCCAAGGCACTCCTACTACCGAGCGACGTGGTCGGCAGTGACCACGTCCCTGACACTCGGTTGGTAAAATCATCAGTGAAGTCCATGACCAGGGTAAGTCAACCTTCTTCTGAAATTTGAAATTTCCACAAGTGTTTGCCCGGTTCCTTCTCTAATGAACTTTGCTTCTTGCAGGCCATTCAAAAACAACACTTGGTACTGGAGCGCATCCATAGACTTCGGCAAAAGGCCAATGACACAGCCAGCCAAGTCCAGAGCCTCCAAACCGAGCTCGGCCGGGCAAAAACTTCACTCGAAAACTCCAACGCA
Source organism: Camellia granthamiana (assembly GCA_036172215.1). NCBI lineage: Eukaryota > Viridiplantae > Streptophyta > Magnoliopsida > Ericales > Theaceae > Camellia > Camellia granthamiana. The sequence goes on along the minus strand of CM069908.1, from coordinate 22,653,439 downwards.
GATAACAACAGACTGCTCGGTCAACTGGAAGCGGCCGAGAAAAAACGAGATGAGCTCCAGGCCGAGCTAGGCTCAAGAAGTCGCGGAAGAAAGACTGCCGGGATGCTAACAATGCCGGCTTCAACGAAGCTGAGGAGAGCTACAAAAAACAAGTCTTCGCGACACAAGACATCTACTTCAAAGCCGGCTGGAAGTCTGCTTGTGAGCATCTCGGCCAGGGCTCCGGCACCGACGTGTTCGCCAATCCTCCCCCTGCTTCCCTACCGGTCTACCTCGTGCCTTACGCAAACGACGTCTTCAGCGCGTTGCAAGCTGAGGCCGAGGAAGGGCTTGAAGAGGGAGACGACGTGACAGATACAGAGGCGGAGGATGCTGAGGCCGAGATACAGGAGCAGCCCGGTAATAATGAGCCCGGTGCCCAAGACATGAGCCCAACCATTAACCTTGAAACCACCGAGGACGAGTTCACCAACCTCTCCCCCCTAGTGTAGCTTTCTTTTCTTTTTGTATGTTTGCTTACTGCACTTCTGATGTAACCGGGCTCAGTCCCCACCTCTTGTATTGACTTGCCATCAATGGAAAACTCAATATTTTTGCTAAGTGTTAGCACGGTTGTCATCAATTACATCTTCAGCCAAACATCTCAGTATAAATCATAAATTAACTCATCCTACCAGAGCGAAACATCTCGGTAAGAAATATCTAAGTTGAACAACACATCAATTCCTCCAACCGGAGCAAATCATCTCGGTAGGAAATGTCAAGCTGAACAATTCATCAACTCTTCCAACCGGAGTGAATCATCTCGGTTGGGAATCCCAAACTGAACAATTCATCAGCTCTTTTAACCGGAGTAAATCATCTCGGTTGGGAATCCTAAGCTGAACAATTCATCAGCTCTTCCAACCGGAGTAAATCATCTCGGTTGGGAATCCTAAGTTGGACAAAACACTAACTCTTCCAACCGGAGCAAAACATCTCGGTTGGGAATCCCAAGCTGAACAATTCATCAGCTCTTCCAACCGGAGTCAATCATCTCGGTTGGGAATCCTAAGTCGGACAAAACACCAACTCTTCCAACAGGAGTACATCATCTCGGTTGGGAATCCCAAGCTGAACAATTCATTAGCTCTTCCAACCGGAGCAAATCATCTCGGTTGGGAATCCTAAGTTGGACAAAACACCAACTCTTCCAACCGGAGCAAAACATCTCGGTTGGGAATCCCAAGCTGAACAATTCATCAGCTTTTCCAACCGGAGTAAATCATCTCGGTTGGGAATCTTAAGTTGGACAAAACACCAACTCTTCCAATCGGAGCAAAACATCTCAGTTGGGAATCCCAAGCTGAACAATTCATCAGCTCTTCCAACCGGAGCAAATCATCTCGGTTGGGAATCTTAAGTTGGACAAAACACCAACTCTTCCAACCGGAGTACATCATCTCGGTTGGGAATCCCAAGCTGAACAATTCATCAGCTCTTCCAACCGGAGCAAATCATCTCGGTTGGGAATCCTAAGTTGGACAAAACACCAACTCTTCCAACCGGAGCAAAACATCTCGGTTGGGAATCCCAAGCTGAACAATTCATCAGCTTTTCCAACCGGAGTAAATCATCTCGGTTGGGAATCTTAAGTTGGACAAAACACCAACTCTTCCAACCGGAGCAAAACATCTCGGTTGGGAATCCCAAGCTGAACAATTCATCAGCTCTTCCAACCGGAGTCAATCATCTTGGTGGGAATCCCTATCTTAGAAACAACAATTGAAATGCCAAGGCAAAAACAAACACTTCTATATATTGACAAAAAGAATTACATTCTGAAGTGCAAACCAAAAAAATCCCTTTGCACAAAAAGAGAACGAAAGCTAGAAGTAGTACAGTTTGAGATTAGCCGCATTCCACGGCCGAGGTATTGCTCTTCCATCCAGATCCTCCAAGTGGTATGCCCCCTTGCCTGCCAGACCGGTGATCTTGTATGGTCCTTCCCAATTTGCCCCTAGTTTGCCTTCACCTGGCACAAGGGTGTTTCCCATCACTTTCCTTAAAACCCAATCTCCTACTTTAAACGGTCTGGGGTGCACCATTTTGTTGTACTTCTTGGAGAGCTCCTGTTGGTAGGCGGCCACGTGGATGAAGGCCTTCTCCTGACGCTCTTCCACTAGGTCCAGCTCCAAGGCAATTGCCTCGGCATTAAGTTCTGGCTCAAAACTCTCGCTTCTGAGGGTAGGCATGCCAACTTCCAAAGGTATGACCGCCTCCATGCCATAAGCCAAAGCAAATGGAGTTTCCCCGGTAGATCGCCGCGGGGTTGTTCGGTATGCCCAAAGGACGCTGTGTAATTCCTCAGCCCATTTTCCTTTTGCCTTTTCCAGTCGTTTTTTCAATCCATCCAGGATAGTCTTGTTCGATGCTTCGGCTTGACCATTGGATTGCGGGTAAGCCGGAGTGGAGTTGTAAAACTCAATCTTCAGATCTTCACAAAATCCTCTGAATAGGCGACCGTCAAACTGGGTGCCATTGTCAGATATCAAAATCTTTGGGACGCCAAACCGTGTGACCACGTTCTGCCAGACGAAGCGCTTCACGTCTTTTTCTTTGATGGTTGCCAGTGGCTCAGCTTCAACCCACTTCGTGAAGTAATCTGTGGCCGCAATGAAGAATTTCCGGTTGCCCGGTGCTGTTGGAAGTGGCCCCACAATGTCCAGCCCCCACATGGCAAAGGGCCAAGGACTTGTGAGGGGTAGAAGTTCTCTGGCCGGCTGATGGATCTGATGGGCGAATTTCTGGCACTTTTCGCACTTGCGGACATACTTTTGTGCATCGGCCTGCATGCATGGCCACCAGTAACCCTGCGAAATAGCTCGGTACGCCAAAGATCTGCCCCCTATATGACTGCCACAAATACCTTCATGAATTTCGTACAAGAAGGCTTCCACACTACCCGGGTGAACACACTTCAAGTAGGGACCGGTGAAAGACCTTTTATACAATACCCCGGATGGAGAGAGCCAAAACCGCTCTGACTTCACGCGTACCTTGTGCGCTTCCTTCTTGTCGGTTGGTAGAGTCCGGTCTTTGAGAAACAAGATTATGGGGTCCATCCAGGAAGGACCAAGCGCGGCGCAGAGTACATCCGTTTGCCCGGCGTCTTCAATGCTTGGTCGTGGAAGAAAGTCAATTAACAGGGGGTTTGGAGAAGTACGATCTATCATCGAAGCAAGGCCGGCCAGCTCATCAGCCCGGCTGTTTTCTTCACGGCCAATTTGTTGGACTATGATTGCCTGAAACTGCTTGATGTGTTCCCTGACCAGAGCTTGGTACTTCGCCATTCTGTCATCCTTTGCTTCGTAGATCCCAGAGACTTGGTTAACCACAAGTTGGGAATCACTGTACACCAATAGCTCGGCAGCCTTCATCTGAATAGCGCTCTTGAGCCCGGCCAAAAGGGCCTCGTACTCAGCCTCGTTGTTAGATGCTGGGAAGCCAAGGGTGATAGAATGTTCAATAGTTAGACCATCTGGGGAGATAAGAACGATACCTAGCCCGGCACCGTGACGGTTGGACGCACCATCAACAAAAAGCTTCCACATTTCCCCTACGAAAAGCTTCCAACAGTCTGATGGGTCCTGAGAGTTGCGAAGCGTGATGGGATCACGGTTGTTCGGCTTTCCGGTTTCAAATTCTGCGTTGACTGGTTCCATTTCAGCCCCCCTTGGTGATTCGGCACCGGACTCAGCTAGTTGATCTGCGAGGCTCAAGTCCGTAGGCGAATCACCAGGTTGCGGTAGTACGCCGGCCGCAGGCTCTGTGCTGGTGGGAACCATTTCTTCCCCCCTTGGCGATGCGGTTCCGGGCAGAGTGGGTTGGGCAATAGTCCCCGACTCCGTCATCGCGTCACCACTTGGAGTTGTACAAATTGAGAGCACTTCGGTGGGGCGCGCAAATTCAGCGTCGCCGACTCCACCAAGTTGTCGTGTCTCGGTAGGGCTTGCACTTACTTCCTCATCAGCCGCGGCAATGTCGACCGGGCACACTGGATGAGTTCCTGGTGCAAATTCGGCAACGAAATCGGCCAAAGCCTGGGCCTTAATAGCGGTGCGCGGCTGGAACTTCACGTCAAACTGTCCTAATTCAACCGCCCATTTGAGAATTCTGCCAGAAAAATCCGCCCGTTCAAACAAGGCCTTAAGTGGAAACTCGGTCAGTACAATGATGGTATGGGCGTGGAAATAGTGCGCCAACTTCCTTGAAGCCATCATCAATGCTAACGCAAGCCTTTCCAATGGTAAATATCTCGTTTCTGCCGGCAGCAAGGTTTTGCTAACGTAAAAGATAGGGAGGTGCTTGATTCCTTCAGCCCGGACAAGCACCGCACTGATTGCATGCTGGGAAATGGCTAGGTACAAGTAAAGTTCTTCTCCAGGTTGCGGTGTGACCAACAGCGGAGCGGCAGACAGATATTCCTTGAGCTCGGCCAAAGCCCGGTCACACTCTTCATCCCATGAGAACTTTGATTTCAATGCTTTAAAGAAAGGGCGGCAGCGATCTGATGACCGGCTTATAAATCGATTAAGCGCGGCGGCCATTCCGTCCAGATGCTGTACGTCCTTAGCCGAACTTGGCTGCTTCAATTCTTGTACGGCTCTGATCTGTGTAGGGTCTGCTTCGATGCCCCGGTTCATGACTAGGAATCCCAAAAATTTTCCGGAGCCCACGCCAAAGGCACACTTAGACGCGTTCAGGCGTAACTTGTGCTTCTTGAGAATAGTGAACATCTCGGCTAAATCGGACAAGTGGTCTGCTTGATGTCGGCTTTTAACCACCATGTCATCAATATACGCCTCCATTGTCCGACCCAGCAAAGGAGCAAACATCTTGGTCACCATTCTCTGAAAGGTTGCCCCGGCGTTCTTCAAACCAAAAGGCATGACCCGGTAGCAGAAGAGCCCTCTTGGAGTTGTGAAGGAGGTGATCTCCTGGTCTGGCCCATGCATGGCAATTTGATGGTAGCCGCGGTAAGCATCCAAGAAACTGAGCCTATTGTGGCCAGCCGTCAAGTCCACAAGCTGGTCAATGCGTGGCAAAGGGAAGCTGTCTTTGGGACAAGCTTGGTTGACCGTTTTATAGTCGACACAAACTCGCCACTTCCCATTCTTCTTGGGCACCACTATCGTGTTAGAGATCCATCGAGGGTAGTGCACTTCCTGAATTGCTCGTGCCTCCAGCAAATTCTTGACTTCTTCCGCAACTACCTCAGCGTGATGTAGCGCCGATTTCCTTGTTCGCTGAATGACAGGCTTTGCTCCGGGGAAGACGTTGAGATGATGGCAAATAAAACTTGGATCGAGGCCGGGCATGTCGTAAGGCGACTATGCAAAAACTTGAATGTTGGCCATCAGGAACTCGACCATCTCGGTCCGTTCTTGGGCTGTAAGGCTTGAGCCGAGCAGGAAGAACTTGTCCGGTTGCTCGGTATCAATTCGCACTTCCACCAAATCCTCCACGGCTTTGTCCTCTGCCTTGGTGCCCACATCATCAAGAACTCCCCGATCTTCCGGTCCTTCTACCATTTGAACGAAGCCTTTGGCAGCTCGGCTGCCGTTGACCGCCACGAAGCACTGTTTGGACATAACTTGATCTCCCCAAATTTCTTCGATTGCCCCCATAGCCGAGGGGAATCTCATCACCTGATGGTAAGTCGACGCTATGGCCTGCATAGCGTGAAGCCATCCCCTTCCAAGGATCAGGTTGTAAGTAGCAGGCACATGTAAAACCCAGAACTCCACTTGCTTGACCACGGATCCCGCTTTGACCGGCAGGATTATCTTCCCCAAAGGCCACTCTGGTTGCGAATTAAAACCAACCAGCGGCGAAGTTGCCGGAGCCAAGTCTGTCTCTCGGAGTTTGAGCTGCTTAAAAGCATCGTAATACATGATCTCGACCGAGCTCCCCTGATCGATCAAGATCCGTTTGACATCAAATTCCTTGACGCGGAGTGTTACCACCAAGGCATCGTTGTGTGGCGTCTGAATGCGGTCTAGGTCTCGTGAGGAAAAACTGATCACATCTTTTTCTTCGGTCTTCTCCCTCTTGACCGCAGGCTGAACCGACAAAACCTCCCTCATATGTTCTGCCTTTTTGATCATACCCCGGAGTTCACAAACACGCTCCGGTTCTACAATGCCGTGAATGACGTTAATAACACCTTGTGGCGGCGCATCCCGGTCATCCTGTCCCCTGGGATCAACCGGAGCCTGATTCGCCCTCGCGCCTCCATCGATATAAAGATCCAGGTGGCCGGCCGCAACTAGCTCTTCCAAATGTTGCCTCAATGGCAAACAGTCCTCTGTCTGGTGGCCCCGCTCCCAGTGAAACGTGCAACGGTACCGCGGATTGTAACCCTTCTGTCCATCGCCCAACTTAGCAGGAAACCGGACATACTCCTCGTCACGGATTTCACTAAGTACGCGGTAGATCGGGATCTTGAAGACCGTGGTGATGCCAGTCCTGGCCTTCAGCCTTCTGTTTGCATCCGCTACATCATCTCGGGGGTAGTGATCCCGGTCGTTACGACGTCCTCTACCCCGGTTAGTGCGATTCGAGCCGCGGTCAGATTCTTCTGCTCGGTCACTTGAGCGGCTGGACTCATGCCCAACTGCGTGTACCTTGCCTGCTTTCTTGTCCCCTGCTACCGAAGTTGCCTTCACGGTAGAAGTTGTCGCATCATCCTCAACTCGGATGTGCTCATTGACGCGCTGCATGAGCTGGCCCATGGATGTCGGCTGATGCATGGTAAGCGAGTCCCGTAGTCTATGTCCGACCGGGAGACCACGCTTGTACTGAGTGATTGCAAGGTTGACCGGACAATCTAAAATCTCGTTGAAGGTCTCCCAGTACCTGGCGTTGTACGCCTTCAATGTGTCGCCCGGTTCCATCTTGACACTCAGCAGGTGATCGACTTCCTTTGGTGTTTTGGTGTTGGTTTTGAAGCGCGTTACAAAGGCTTCGGCCAACTGATGCCACCTCTCTATACTTCCCTCCGGCAGCCTTTCGAACCACTTCAAACCCAGTTCACCCAAACTTGACGGAAAGATGAGGCACATAAGAGCGTCATTTCGCCTATGTCCGGCCATGACCTGTCGGAAATGACTTACGTGCATGTAGGGGTCAGCCCTCCCGTCGTACAATGTAAACTTTGGCTGGTGGAAACCTGACGGAAGAGGCGTTGTCTCTATCTCCAGTGAGAAAGGGGTGGCGCACAACCTTGCCAGGTCGGAATCCACCAGGAGCGGGGCTGCTTGGCGGGGTGGAGGCATTCCGACCTCCTCGCTGGTGTGAACCCCATAGGACAACCGTTGAAACGCCGGTATCCTCTGAGCCTCCCGCTGGCGAGCCCGCTCCTTTAGCACTGCCCGCAAATCTTCTGTTCGAGCGGAATAGGTGTACCTCGACGTCGTCGCCGGACGTGAGGGTTGGTAGGTACTATCTTGCGCGCTGGACTTTTCTGCGCGCACATCGGAATCACTAACCTTGTAGCTTCTTGTAATGGAGATGGACGAAGTGTGCCGCTGACTCTGGCTACCTGAACGGCGGGGTTGGGTGCGCTCACTGTGGTCACCCACTCTAGCTACACCCTTCCCTTTGACGTGCCGCTTCAACTCCTCCATCTCTGCCGCCATTCGCCGGATGACGGCATCTTGGTCCTTCAACTTGCTCTCCAGACGTCTGGCGTGTGAGTCTCTACGCCGCCGATGACCCTCCGGACTCCGTGAATGTCCATAACTCCTCCCGCGCTTATCCCGCGCGTCGCCTGACTGGCCTCCCTGGTGTGTCTCCAGGTCCCCCATCGGAGAGATGGTGGGGGGTCCCTCTCTCCGTCTGCCTGACTCCGGAGTGATACCGTCGATGGCGGACACCTGAATCTCCTCGTTGTTCGCCATTGAAGGCGATCAGATGAGCTTCGGAAGAAAAGGTTTTATCTGTAAGTTCCCACAGACGGCGCCAATTGTACGGGGAGCAAATATTCCGGCAAGCCCGTACTCCTTTCTTCCGAGCTCCGTCTCTGTCCGATCACCTGAAATCACCACGACGGTGAGCTATCCGGCGCTGTGTGGCCGGAAAAACCCTCCGACGGTCAAGTTAGCACACACCTTGGGATAGAGAGAAGGGAGAGTGTTTGAGTGTAAGAATTTCCTTACAGAAGTGTTCCTCCGTCGTGTATGGGGGGCGCAGACATGCTCATAAACCCTCTGTGCCCCATATCCACTCCCAGTCATCTCCTGACACGTGGCTCTGCTATCCCATCTGTCAGCGTAAACCTTGCTGAACATCACCTAATCTCAACTGCCAGCCTTCTCTGCTGGAGCTCGGCAGCCGAGCTGCTCTGTCCATGGCCGGGCTGTGCTTTACGCCCAAGCACTTCACTGGCCACACTCGAGAGAACCGGGCTAGGCAGCACCTCAGCCGAGCCGAGCCCGAGACATCTCGTGAGCACCTGCGGTCGGCCTCCCTGCCGAGCAAGCAGGTATCTCGGCTGAATGCACCTTTCCGGGCGCCGGTCATTCAACTCGACTGTAGTTGGCCTTCCTGCCGAGCAGGCTAGTACCTCCGTCGACGACGCCTTTCCGAGCGTCGTTCAGCCAACCTGACTGGCTTCGCCTATGTCATACAGGTAGCTCGGTCTAATCGAGCATTGCCTTAACCGAGCAACTTATATCCGGACTGGGCGGCGCATACTTGGCCCAACACCTGCCCAGCCCAGGTCCTAGTAGCCCAATTCCGGGTGGACCGTGGATCATCTCGGTCCAATGATCCATTTGGCTACCAACCTTCTCGGCCGTTGCCTCGGCCCAATTCCAGGTCATAAATGCATGCTAGTGGACTTGATACACAAAGCTAACAAGCTAGATTGAACCATGACTATACAAAACAATGCATGCATGACTAAAACAACACAAATCAAAGCTTAAGCATGCTAAAACAAGGCTAAAAGCTTCTTCGAGTTGAGCCAAAACATGCAAGAATGATGATCCAAACACAAGATGCATGTTAGGGCAATAGAGAGGATTACACTATAAGTGCATGGTGCATGTAAGAGGCTATCAAACCAACTTAAAACAGAGTTGAAGCATGCTAAAATAACACCAAAAAGTTGCTGAAATGGAATCAAAACATGCTACTATTATTAACCATTTATACTAGCATACAAGACACAAGGAGAGAGGGGTGTCCCTCTCCTATTTAAGACTCTAAAACCATCTTTCCACCACTGAAAATCCTCTGGATTTCCGTGGTGAGAAGGTCAAAACAAGGTGGTCCCAAAAGCTTAAAAGGATGGTTCAAAACAAGGCCAAACAAGGCCTAAGAGGGGGTAGACTACCCCCAACACAAAAATGACCTTAAACAAACATCACAAGCATGAAAAATCAGAACTTTTTACAGTAGAAAGTTAAGCTTAAATTAGCATGAAAATGGGTCTAAAAGCTTAAGCCAAAACAAGGGATTAAAAGGTAGTTGACTCACCCTTGAAGAACACCTTCAAGAACCCAACTCTAGCAGCTTTTCTGAGTTCAAACCAACCCAAAAACACTAACACCAACTCCTACGTATCTCAGCAACAAAAGGATGGTGTTCTAGTAGGTGTTTGTGTGCAATAGTGTGAAGAATATACACTTTTGAGCACAAACAAAGGTAAATGAAGAGAGAGAGGTAAAATATAGAGAGAGAGTGATATATGTTTTGTATATCAACTTTTAGAACCTCTAGAAAGGGAGAGGGGTCTCCTTTCTTATAGAAAATCAATTATCAAGTTTGTTGAACAAGCTTGAGTCTTGATTCAAATCCCTCCATACATGTATGGAGGATGAGAATTGTGCTCACCAGCTGTCACAGCTGGCACAAAATATCTGCAAAAAGCTGATGGAAAGGCCTTGGCCAGGAAATATGGCCGATCGACCAAAAAGAGTGCCGATCGGCCAACACTTATAACCGATGGCAAGAAAACAAGGCCGATAAGCACAAGGCTTGGCCGATGGGTTGTAGGGATAGCCAACAAGCCACTCTCTTCCCTCATAAGCAAAACCACAAGTCCTTGGTGCAAAACCACAAGTCCTTGGTCCACAACCAAGCACAAAACAGATAAGTTGAGAGATCCTAAGGCAATGCGCGCAACCGAGACCTTCGGGAACTCAAAACGAACACGAGCATGGATGATCACCAAGTGTTCAAACGATGACGTCCAACTCTTGAGGACGGTCAAAAATGGGGTGTCTACAGTTGCCCCTCTTTGACAGAACTCGAAAGTCATAAGATGACGGGAGTGAATGTTAAAGCCTAGAGACGACCCATTTTTGACAAGGCCAAAGACTTAGACAAGCATACAGGATAACAAAGAGATGCGCCCGCAGGCAGGGGTAAGATGCAAAGGACATGCACGATGCCGAACATAACTTATGATCATGCAAAAAGAGCTGTAATGAAGCATAACATGCAAAGTAAATGCGACATTTTAAGCAAGCGAATAAGAAAGAATAGTCTTACATATTCCAACAGAAAGGATGTAAGAAAATTATGCAATTCTCACTGCGTCTCACGTGGAGAAGATTAAAAGCGACTACCGAGGACACCTGGAGTCTCAAACACAACATCTCTCAGTGTATCACACGCAGGAGAGGAAAAGACTGTGCAAGAAAGCACAGTCATCCAAATGCTTACCAAACGCGAGAAGAGAGAGATACGTCCAAACGCATGCCAAATGCGAGTGGAGAAGGGTAGCAGTTAAACTGAATCGGGACTTCCCTTGAATGAACCGTACATACAATTTCGTGCCTGCAAAAGAAAGAAATTCAACAAGTACAATATAGTAGAAACACATGTTCAATCGTTAGATGAAGAAATCATTTCAATATGAGATAAACACGAGCATAACAATGCAAGTAGGGCATAACAATGTAAGTAAAACGAGCGTAACAATGCAAGTAAAGACATGCGCGACAACGCAAGCAAGGGGTACATAACAATGCAACCTAAGTGTACGCATAACAATGCGAGCAAGACATGCGTGACAACGCAAGTAAAGAGGTGCATGACAATGCAACAAGTGTGCGCGACGACGCAAGTAAGGTGGTGCATAACAATACAACTGAAACAAGCATGACAATGCATGTAAAACTTGCGTAACAACGCAAGTAAGGGGTGCATGACAATGCAACCTAAGTGTACGCATAACAATGCGAGAAAGGCATGAACAAATGTAAGTAAAGCATGCGCGACAACGCAAGCAATGTGCATAACGATACGAGAACAGGATGCGCGACAATGCAAACCATGGGCCGCATAAACACATGTAAATAAAGCATGCGCGACAACGCAAGCAATGTGTGTAACAATGCGAGGAAAAGCATAAACACATGTAAGTAAAGCATGCGTGACAACGCAAGCAATGTATATAACAATGCAGGAAATGGTGCATAAACACATGTAAGTAAAGCATGCGCGACAACGCAAGCAATGTGTGTAACAATGCAAGAACGAAGAGAGGCATATATTCAACGGAAGCATGGTAAAGGCATGTTATTCGCGATGTTGAGATGCAACTCCAAAGCAAGACGAAGCATGCTCAATGCAAGAGCGAAAAGACGCATAACAAGCGCGCTTATTACAAACATGACAAAACATTGTAATGTAACACATTCAAAGCAATTTTCGAATCTCACAATGTACAAAAGGATACAAAAAAGGATACACCTCATACGTATCGAGTGCCGCACATGGAAGACACGGTTCAAGGTCAACACGAAGGCCGGTTAAGCTTCCAAAGTGTATTCTCTTGCACTTTCTTGAAAGATAAAGGTACCAATCAACAAGACTGACCCACACAAGGGCGTTGGAGGTTCATCGACCACAAGGGGAGGCCATCGTCCATCCATCGGCCATCAAAAGAGCTTATCGGCCAAAAATTTAGCCGATCGGCTAACAAGTTGGCCGATCAGCCAAAAGTGGCAGATTCGGGGCAGTTTTGACATTTTGCCTCGGGTCTTTAAATATAGGGTTCAAAACCCTATTTCCTCGCTCCTCCTTAGTCGAAAATCAATCCCCTCTCTCTCTAGGTGATTTTCCTCCCTTCGATCCGAGTTTCTCCCTTGTTTTCAAGCCTCCCGCAACTTTCAATTCACGAAAACCTCTTTGTTCCAAACACTTTGAACCGAACGAATCGTGGTTTCAGTGCCACATTCTTTATTTCCTCTACTTGGGGTTTGTTTCCCCCAAGTTTACCTTGGTTTCTGTGCCTTCTCCCGCACTTCGACCTTTTCTCCCATTTTTCACACACTACACTTCACACACTACACAATACACTGCACACCATTCTGTGATTTCTGCTTTATCTGCATACTGCCTTACTGATAAGTATACTCATTTTTACCCTGTTACACTCTGTAGTTGTGGGTGTATGCCTACTTTCCGAGGTTTGCTCCAGAGCTGGAGGTAGAGATGCCCTTTGCTGTCCAATTTTCTCATCGGTTCGATGTGAGGTGCGAGCGAAGGCCGCGAGAGTCTTTTCTGTACTTTCGCAGATACTTCGATACCATTACCGCTGCAGAGGTATTTCAAACATTACAGTTTATTTAAGCTTCGCTTTACATTGTGCTTTCAATAGTAGATAACAAACTGTATATCATTTGCAGATCACTTGGCAGCCCTGGGCCGCGTTATCTGAGGCAGTGAGACATCAGTACATGGGTGCTCAGGAGACTGCCCGATTCAGGGTTTTGCTGGAGGGTCCGGTCTGATGGGCATGGTATCTGGGTGAGCGCTTTCTGCGGCAGACCCTCGGCCTACCAGAGCAGATAGTTCCGAGGCCACCTCCCACCCATATGAGGCATACGGAGAGGTATACCCCGGAGGAGATGATCGATTACACGATTGGCTGGGACTCAGACTTCTTCAGAGATGAGGGTGACTTCACCGTCTTCATCGAGACTTATCTTATGCGACCTCTGGCTAGTGCTCGTCGAGCCGAGAGGGAGAGGCCTGCAGCCCCCGTGGGAGGAGCAGGAGTGCCGAGGGCGACTCAGGCCAGCGACCGGAGTGGGTCCCGGAGGGGACGCGGAGTGGAATGGCCAGAGTTGCCCACCACCATGACATGCCGAGGACAAGGTGGGGAGACTTACCAAATACCCATCGCTCCTCCTCCGGCTGATCATGAGCTCGTCGGAGTTCGCGGTTGGACCCCGGTATGTACTATACTTTGTATTTTGTACAGTCATTTCATTTCATTTGATATCTCGCAGAATACTAATGACTTCAACACTTTTGCAGGCTTCGATTGAGTACATTGGGCAGGCACTGGAGCTGACAGCCTCGGTGATGGGGATGCTTCAGAGGAGCATGGACCTGCTGAGTATCTATAGTATCCTAGTAAGTTCTTTCAACCTCAGTCTCGAAACTTTGCATAATCTGTTCCATACTGATCTGATACATCGCATTATCAATACGACACTTGATACACTGCATTCACATACCACTCACGGCACTGATACACTGCAACTCACATACTACTCACGACATTCATACACTATACTCATACACTGTATTCGATATTAATACACTGCTCACAGCATTCATACACTGTACTCCTACACTGTATTCGGTATTCATACTTGACTTTGCATAGCATAACTGATGCGTTTGCCAATTTGTTCTTTTCAGGCCCCATTCCAAATACCGGCCGCAGGGGGTGCTCTAGCAGGACCATCAGCACCTGTCTGAGGAGTGGGGAGAACAGGGCGAGGGATCTCAGTATGCCACCACAGCAGAGCCGGGCGTACTCACTCTAGGAGCAGCTTATGAGCGCCTATTCCAGATGATAACGAGTCTGATGCAGAGGCAGAGTCGTCTGAGGATGAGGCTGAGGATGGCTCAGATTAAAACTTTGACAGTGGAGATCCTGGACCTTCATCGAGGAAGAGGACCGGGACGGACTCCCGCACTTAAGGCTACCGGCGCCGATCCAGACATTTTGCTACTTTTGTTTTTTGCTTTATTTTCCATTTTACTGGTAGTTTTGCACATTGTACTGCCTCAGGCAGGTTTTAGTTTCTTCAAAACTATGTACTTTTGCAAAAAAAAATAATAATGGAATGAAATGGCTCTTTTTTGTTGAAAAAGTATTACATTTGTACATTCTATGCATCGCATCACATCGCATCACATTACATAACAATGTAAATAAGATTAAACTTCGTTTTGAACAGTCGAATTGCAATTAATCAGGTAGTGAACCAACTAACAGCAAAATAACTCGATAAGCAAAACAAAGAACTTGACAAGCTAACCAAATGTAAATACAACTCAATAAGCAAGACAAGGACTAATGAACACAAAATACAACTCGATAAACAAAAGTACAACAACTCGATAAACAAATTGAAGTAACACAGGCGCGACTTCGCAAAATCATCACCGAAAGGCATTTGAAGTGGAACCAATCACAAGTTCTCAACATGTTCAACACATATACAGCTTAGAGAACAAGAGGAGAGGCCATTGGCCACAAGAAATGGCCATCGGCCATCATTACTAGCCGATTTGCCAAAAAAGATGGTAGGTTGGCACTCTTTTTGGCCGATCAGCCAAAAATGGCAAGCACCTCCAGAATGCTGACACTTGTCTTCCACTCAACACCTTATCTTCTACAAAAGCTTCAGCTTCGTAGTTTTTTTCAATTTTAACTCAGTTTTTGCACCAAATGGAAGCATTTCTTGTCCAAAATCTCACAAATTGGATTGCCAACTTGGATGGCTCGGAAAAGCTGAATTTTCAAGGCTTCGGCATAAATGCACTATTCACGTTGAGTCGCACCCCACTGCATTTTCCGTTCTTTCATGCCACGGCAAGGTTTTGGAACCCGGTGACACATGTCTTTAGCTTTGGCGGACAAGAGATGTGTCCCACTTTCGAGGACTTCCAAGCTTTAATGGAATCCAAACGCGATGAAGAAATCTTGCCTCAATTCCGCTTCGGCTATGTCCAAGCCTTAGGACGGATGTGCGGCCTTACTTTGCATGACGCTCGATCATTGATTTGCGATGGAGAGCTGGACATTCCGAGCTTGATTCGTCGGTTTTCTAATGTCGGTGACCGCAGCGATCATCATTGGCAGGGTTATCGGCGACATGTGCTTTGCTTGTGCATGTTGTCTTATTTCTTGATTGCCCCGGCTCGGGAGGGGTTAGCACCCATTTGATTGAAGTTGCCAAGGGCTTAAAAGAGGGCAAGAGCTGCATCGCCATGACGCTAGCTGAGACATTGATGGGTTTGGACGCTTTTCATCGCCGAGAGACGACTAGATTCGTAGGGAGTCCACTATTGTTGCAGGTAATGTTTCCTACCCTATCTCACATATATTGCTCACATCACTAGGCCCTCAGGCTCGATTTTTCTCTCAAAACCCTCTTTCTCACTTTTTCTCTCAACGTACACCTCTCTATTCTTTAATCTCTCATTTTTTATCCCTCCCCAGATATGGTTGATAGATAAATTGAAGGTTGTGGACTCATGCCTAGCATATTCAGCTCGCAGCTATTTCTTCCGACGACGTCTAGTCGATACCCCTGATGAGGGATGGTGGTGCGAATGGATGCGCAGTTTGTCTGCTCTTGACATTGCTTGGCACTGCCCCTGGCTCAATTTACCAGCGATGAGCTGTAGCATGACCCGCCAGCCCGGGATTCAGTTGATTGGCCTGACACACTGTGTCTTTTACTTCCCGTTCCGATTCCGGCGCCAGTTCGGACATGATCAAATTTGCCCGGAAGAGGGGATAGAGTACCCTATTGCATTTCCGGTCTAAGGCACGCAGCTAGCTCGGTATGCTGCAACATGGAGGACGAGAGAGCTTCTAGCCCTCGCTCCCACTTTCAGTTGCACTCTCTCTGATGAGTGCATAGCTTGGCTTGATGAGGAGGCATAGATCCGGCCCACTTTGGCATCAGAGGCCTCCACAAGCTCTGGGAGGGGACGCAGGAACACCTGACTATGCCCCAAATTTATTTGCTTTAATCAATACTTTCAAGTTTTCTTTATGAATGTAAAAAAGAAACTTCAATTTGTATTCAAGAGCAGGAGAACTCTGTACTGAAATCAATGTAATTGAAGGTTGTGGGTACTGAAAATTTTTCGTTTGGTCCAAAATTGGTCTAAGTTGTAAAAAGATTAATTTGAGCAAAATCAACTTTTATTAAAACTTTTCAAAAACCATTTTCGACATGGATCAAAAATGGACACACCTGAGATCTATCACTAAGATGTACAACCCCGGATCCCAGCAACTAGAAAGTTGCCCCTAGTCTGAATAGCACTGCACTAGAGATCATAACCGAACTCTTGAATGTAGAATAGACAAAGATGACCAAACATGATCACATGGACAAAGTTGATTTGGGGAAGTGTTTATGGCTGGACTTCAGGATGAAGTTGCCTACGTATCGCAAAGATGGGAATCAAGCCTTACGTAGTTTGGCTCGGGTTCACTCGTGTATTAACACTCTCCTTTTACGCTCTAACTTTTGCCAAGGCCGCCCTTTCTGGGTTTTCAACCTTGCGAGCTCAGTTTTTATAATGTCAAATTTTTCATGCTCTAACTTTTCCCTAGGTCGCCCTTTCGGGTTTTTGGCTTAGCGAGCTGCTAAGGGAAAGTATTTCTTCAACTTGTCCATGTTGATCGGTTAGGAGAACTCTAGGCCATCTAGGTCTATCAGAACGACAGCTCCACCCAACCAGATAGACTTGATGATGTAAGGACCAGTCCAATTAGGTCTGAACTTGCCCCTAGTATCGTGGATGGGAGCTCGGTTGTCTTTGATCACCAAATCTCATTCTTTCAAATTCTTGGACTTAACCTTCTTGTTGAAAGCCTTGGCGATTCTTCGTTGATAACTTTGAACATGGTACAGTGCTTTCAACCTTCTTTCATCAAAGAGCACGAGTTCTTCGAACCTGCTTTGCTGCCAATCTGCCTCAGCTATCTGGCACTCAGCTAATACTCGCAATGATGGAACCTCAACTTCGATATGCAGAACGGCCTCCATCCCGTAAACCAAAGAATATGGGGTCGCTCCAGTAGAAGTTTGAATTGAAGTCTGGTAGCCCCACAGAGCAAATGGCAGCTTATCTGGTCAGTCCCGATAGGTTTCCACCATCTTCTGCAGAATGTGCTTGATGTTCTTGTTGGCGGCCTCAACTGCTCCGTTGGTTTGCAGCCGATATGTAGATGACTTATGAAAAGCCACGTTGTACTTCTCCAACAAGTCGATCACTTCCTTCTTGAAGTGGGAACCATTATCTGAAATGATCTCGTTCGGGACTTCGTAGCGACAGATGATATTGTTCCTGATAAACTTCGCGACATGCGACGCCTTCAACACTGCATAAGATTGGGCCTCAACCCACTTTGTGAAATAGTCTATCGCAACCAGAATGAACTCATGCCCGTTGGACCCCTTCAGAGTGACAGCCCCGATCACATCAATCCCCCAGACTGAAAATGGCCATTGCGAGGTCATATTGTACAGCTTCGACGACGGAATGTTCATGCAGTTTGCATGGATTTGGCATTTGTGGCATCGCTGAACAAAGCCAATACAATCCTCCTCCATGGTGGACCAGTAATAACCCTGTCTGAGAATTTTTTAGGCTAGCATCACCCCGTTCATGTGCACTCCGCACTCTCCTCCATGGATGGCCTCCATCAGGCGCTTTGATTCTTCGGCATCAACACACAGCTTATGTAACCCGAGATGACCCTTCTTGTACAGTTTTCCTCCGCAGACGACATTCTTCGAATTGCCCTTTTATCTTTGGCATTTGCCCCTGGTGGATACGCCTCTTTTTCCAAGAAGTTCTAGACATCGTAATACCAGGGGTTCTCATCTTGTACCTTATCTATGGCAGCGATCAGCTCGTAGGCTGGCACAAATTTCTGTTCGATGATGATCGGACGCATCCGGACTCCGAAAGGAATGTCTATCATAGAAGATAGAGTTGCTAGTGAATCAGCGAACCTGTTGTTCTCTCTTAAAAGATGAGCAAAGTTCAGCTTCTCAAACTGAGGAATCAGAACGTCCAAGGTCTAGTAGTAGATTCTCATCTTTTCTTCTTTAACTTTCCAATCTCCTTTAGCTTGAGATACAACAAGGTTCGAGTCCCTGATGACATCCAACCGTTTTGCCCCTAGTTCTAGGGCGGCTTTTAAACCGGTAATACATGCCTAATACTCTGCTTCATTGTTTGAGACTTTGAATCGGAGTTTGAATGCTAAAGGTATGAGGGAATTGTCGGGTGCTATTAGCAACACCCTTATCCCATACCCATATTGGTTTGACGCTCCGTCAAAGTACATCGTCCAGGTCTCTTCTTCAACATGCAGAATGGCCTCGTTTGGGAACAGATACTCAACTGCTTCATCCCCTTCCACTGGGTGATCGGCTAGGAACTCCGCTACCGCTCTCCCCTTTACTGACTTTCGCATCATATACTTCAGATCAAATTCCGAAAGCAAAAGCAACCAACATGTTAGCCTACCCATAAGTGCTAGTTTCTCGAAGAGATATTTGATGGAATCTAATATCGAAACCAGTATTACAGAGTGAGCTAACAAGTAGTGCCGTAGTTTCCTAGTAGCCCATACCAAGGCCAGACAAGCCTTCTCCAGCGGAGTGTAACGGGTCTCGTAATCCAGCATTTTCTTGCTCAGGTAGTAGATAGCTCTCTCCACCTTGTCCTTAGACTCCTGTGCAAGTATGCAGCCCATTGTAGTTTCAATCACTAAAAGATACAGAATCAACGGTTTCCTCGGCTTAGGCAGTGACAACACAAGTGGTTCACAAGTCAAGGTTAATTTTGCAATAAACCGTCTTATGAATTGCACTTTACCCAGAAAGCCTCGCACCTTCTTTTCAGTCCTCAGTGGTGGTATTTCTAAGATGGCCTTGATTTTGGAAGGGTCGACTTTGATGCCCTTTTGTGTGATCAAGAACCCTAGCATTTTCCCTACTATAACACCAAACGTACACTTCTGAGGATTCAGTCGCAACCGATACTCTCTGATCCGTTGAAAGAATTTCTGCAAGGTGGTGTAGTGGCCCTCTCTTTCCTTGGACTTGACAATCACGTCGTCCACATGCACCTTAACCTCTTTATGGATCATATCATGCAAAATCGTGGTCACAGCCTGTTGATATGTAGCCCTAGCATTCTTCAGCCCAAACGACATCACCCTATAACAATAGGTCCCCCACGGGGTGGTGAAAGCAGTCTTCTCCCGGTCTTCGGGTGCCATCAAAATCTGATTGTAGCCAGAGAACCCATCCATGAATGAGAGCAGCGCATGCCTAGTAGTGAAATCCACTAATTCATCGATATGCGGCAGAGGAAAGTCGTCCTTCAGACTGGCTTTGTTCAAATCCCTGAAGTCCACACATACCCGAATTCTACCATCCTTCTTCGGCACTGGAACTATATTAGCCAACCAAGTTGGGTATTCAGATACCAGCAGGAACCCTGCGTCAATTTGCTTGGTGACCTCTTCTTTGATCTTGATAGCCCAGTCCGGGCGAATCCTTCTGAGTTCCTGCTTAACAGGTCGGGCCTCTGGGTCAAGAGGAATCTGGTGCTGTACAATCTCAGGATCGATTCCAAGCATGTCTTCGTAGGACCACGCGAAAACATCTTTGAAATCTTTTAATAAAGCGACTAAGCACTCGCGCTTCTCTGAAGACAACGTGGACCCAATTTGGACCAGCCGTGGGTCCTTCTCAGTACCAACATTAATTTGGGTGATTTCATTAACCAAGGGTTTAACAAACCTCTCCTACTCTTGATCTAGCAAATATTTCAAAACCGGAGGAATTTCTTCCTCGTCGTTTTCATCAAAAATTTGAAAGTCCTGATTAATACAATAAATCAAAGGCACAGAAAAGTACTCAAAGGCCACAACCATTCCATTCTCATTAATCACTTACAAGTCGCTTGATTCCTCTGTTCCAACAGACTCAAAGGAAAAAGAAAAAGACGACCTAGACAGGACTGTGACATTTGGGTTGTCACCCCCAGGAATACCGAACTCAGACTCAAACGAGCTGGAACCTGATTCCGACTCCACAGACTCGGTGGAATCAGATTCCGACTCACTACCTAACCCCGTGCTGCTTGATAAGAATCCCTCTTCGTATTGCCAGACGAGGGAGGGTGCGATGGACACATCCAGAATGTTTGAAGATGGGCTCGCACCCATTTCATTCCCAATCATGGACACTAAGTTATCCCCCAAGCACTCATGTACGATTGGAGGATCTGAAAGTAGACAAGCTAGTGCTACCCCCATTTCGATCTCGGTGCTCTCGGAATCCACTTCCTTACACTGCTCAGCCTCAGCTGGTGGGTCTGTCTGCTCTTCGGCAACATCATCCCCGGACAACTGTAAGTCAAAGAAGATCTTAAATCCCGGCAGGCGTCTCTTCTCTGCGTTTAGCCATGGCTCTGGGAAGCCGCAGAATGGGAAGTCTTCCCCTTTCTGAACAAAGCGTCCATTCAGGGTGCCCTGGATAGGCCGATGCATCAACTCATAATGCCTCCTGGTCTGCTTGGCTCTGGCTCTTCCGGCCATCTCTTTGCCTTTCCGCACCCAGTCCTCTTTGGTAGGTAGATAGCCTAAGCCAAAGGTATGCGGGTTGTGCGGCACTTCGGCCGATACAGTAATGCTCTTCCGGCCACTTTTTCCTAGTCCCATCCCAGGGATATGCTGAAGCTTGTTCATGAGGTACACTGACTGTGCGCAATATAACCCCTCATCAATAGCCAAAATGTTTTGTACGACCCGGGCCTTGGCTAGGGTAAATCCTAACAGGAACACATCCTCCGTGCCATTCTCGATTTCCAAAACCAGTGTAGACACCTCTAGCGGTGGATGGATTGACGAATTCCCAAAAACTATAGCGACCCCCTTCCCGTGGAGATACTTCAACATTTGGTGTAGGGTAGAAGAGAACGCCTTCACCTGGTGCAGCCACGGCCGCCCTAGGAGTAGATTAAAGGTTGCGGGAACGTCCAAGACATGAAAGTCAATATCCTGTTGTCCTGGACCAACCTAAGTCTGAATCTGCACAGTCCCCATCACCTCTCTGCTAGTGTTGTCATAGGCCCTTATCACCTGGGCAGTTGGCACAAAATCCGCGGGCTTCAACCCGATTGCATATGCCGTCCTCGACGGGCACACATTAATGGCGGATCCCGTGTCGACAAGAACTACCGGTATCCATTTTTCTCTACACTCGACAGAGATGTAGAGAGGTTTGTTATGGTTTACACCCTCAGGCGGCAGCACTTTGTCAGTGAAGGTCAACGTTGGAGAAGCTCCTCTCAGAAAGACTAGTCCTACTAGCTGCTCAAGCGTGCTATCTATTGAAAGTTTGGCCTTGTCCATTGCAGAAAGAACAGCTTGTCTGTGTACTCTTGAGGCCATAAGCAGTCCCCAGATAGAGATGTCTACTTGTATCTTCTTAAGTTGTTTTAGCACAGCCTCCTCCTCAAGCAGCTTATCTTTCTGCTTCTCTGCCTCTTTGTCCTTTCCGGACGTCTCTAGTTGATCTAAGTGCGGGGGCTTGAAATACCGCCCACTCCTAGTCATGTGGTCAACTTCGCCAACATCCCAGGTATCATCCGGCTGGCTTTGCCCCCAGTCTTCATCAGTGTGGGCAAGACATAGGTCGTCATCTTCCCACCACATGCCATCGGCAGCCGACAGACACTTGTCTGGCTCTGTTACAACTATTCCTGTGCCCACAGCACCTTGCATTCCTGTGCTCGCAACACGCTCCGTTCCTGTGCACATAGCACGTTCTGTCCCCGCAGGGGGTTTGGCCTTTCTGACCCTCTCAGAATCTTTGATCCTTTCCCGCTCAAACTGCTTCAGAGCAACTTGCTGTTCAACATCTCCTGTATTCAAATTGCCTGGATCTCGAGCGAAATTCTTAACACCGGCACTCTCCGGCGATGCAAACTAATTCCTTGCCTTTCCGGCCACTGCTGATGTCTCCGTCTCTAACGGACCCTGTTCTGGCTGAGGCTGCTCAATAACATCTGGTTGGTCGTTAAACCACCTGATAGCTTTTGCTGACCCATCCAAATCAAACCAGTTGACAGTCACGTCCCCTGAGTCCTATTCTTCAAAGAACTGCGGATTCGTAATGTCCTCCTCCAGATCTGCTAGGTCATCCAGCCACTGATTAGGTCCATCCTCCCATACTACACAAATCTCTGCCCCTACTGGTAATTCCACATTCGGCCTAGCCTGGCCTGCTGATGTAATGTAACCGTTCGGGTTGTACATGAAGCTTGCAGACCCCTCAGGCTCTGTATTGGAATTCTCATCTGCCTCCACAGTCGACCCAATTCTATCTTCGATAGTCACCACCACCGTTTCTGGTTGGGTTTGGGAGATGTCCAACATGTGCAAGTCAGTGCTATCTGGAATGAACACCTCCGGCTTGGGTAGGTGAGAAGGGGTGATATATATACTAGGATAGTATGACACAACCCCAGTTTGGATCAAATTGATGCATTTGGGAGGTGGAGCTTGGTTATGTGGTGGGAGAGGGTTGGTTGTGACATTCGGTTTCTCCGGAGGCACGATCACCCTATTGTCAACGAGATCCTAAATCTCGTAACACAATCTATAGCACTGGTCGGTATCATGACCATGATATTGATGAAAAGCGCAATACTTCGCCGGGGTTATGGGAGGGGGGAAGTTTTTCTGGCAAAGGCCGTGGCTCTAGGGGCTTTAAGTGCCCTTTCCTGATCAAAACCCCCAAAGCCTTGGACAAAGACATATATAGTGGAGTGAAGGTTCTCTGGCCTCGGGGTGAAAACTTAGTAGTTTGCAAGCTACTTCCGGACGCACCGATGAATGGTGTAGCTGTAAGGGTTCTTGGGGTGGTGGTGGTGGTGACCATACCCACGTCTGAAGATCTAGCAGCTGCAGCACTGCTTGTGCCTGCATTCGTACTGCGGTTGAATGCCCTCTTGGGCTGTTCTCTTTCATGATCAATGAGGCCCTGTTTCATCGCATCCTCAATCTACACCCCTATGTCATATAGATCTGTAAAGGTGGGGAAGGGGAGAACGATCATCTTCTGCATGAGCTTGGGCTGGAGGTTGCGCACAACTATCCGTATTTGGTCTTTGTCAACCAGCTTGATGGTCATCATCGAGGCTTTGGCCCTCCAGCGGGTCACAAAATCGGAGAAGCTCTCATTCGGCTCTTGCTTAGTCGTCTTGAGATCACGAGTTGTGACCTCGATCTGTGTATTATAGGAGTATTGGGCTACAAAGGCCTCAGCCATCTCCTCCCAGTTCCTCTTAACGGAGTCCTCCAGTTTTGCATACCAAATAGCCGCTACACCCGACAGGGTCCGGCCAAACAGGGAAAGCTTCTGCAATCTAGAGAGGCCCATCGGCCTTAAGATATCCGAGAACAGCCGCAAATGCTCCATAAGATCCCCAGACCCGTCGAAACGGTCTATGTGCGACATTTTAAACCGGTCTGGCAGAGTCACGGCCGAGTCGGTGTACCTATTCTCAATATTCGGAATGGATTTCGCACCCTGAGACTTCTTGAACAACTTTTCAAGCTTGCTCACTTTTAACGCTGTGGGATCCACCTCGAACTCAAACGGTGTGTCCACTATGTTGGTCGGCGCTTTAGATAGCTGGGGTAGGATTGGGGGCGGAGCCGGCCCTGTCGGAATGTCCGTATTGTCCTGGACGTGAGCGGTCTCCCCAAGTATTGGAACTCTTGGTGGGGGAGGAAGTAGATGGGAAGCAGATGCTCCGGCTTGCTGTGGTGGTTGTTGTTGCTGCAATCTAGCAATTAACTCTGCCTGTTGGGCCATAACCTCGGCCTGATGTGCGGCGAATTCTACTTGGCGGGCAGTGTCTTGTTGCATGGCTTTCATACTCTCTTGGAGCTGACGCATTATCTCTTCCATGCTTGCCATATTATGCTGATCTAGCTGAATAACCGGTATATCTGTCCCTGTAGTAGAAACTGAGACCTCAGCTTGACTGTTCACTGGTGGGGTAGACCACTGATCTGGCGACCGCTATACCGATACACTGCGCCTTTTTGACCTCCATCTGGTAACCGGGGATAAAGAAAGGAACATTGCTTGTCCATCTATCAGATCCCTGGATCAATTAAGTCTACGACCTCTAACCCAGAGTGCTCGGGGAATATCTGCCTGGTCGGATGCAATGGTGCTAAACTACCTTGTAAAAAGATAAATAAAGCATAATAAGGAAACAAATAACCAGAAAAACGGAGAGCATAACAGCTTAAATAAATACAACACACAGTTGGCAAACACAAGCTGAAAGAACTGTTCTCAACCACTGATCACTGTTCCCAAATCACTGCCCCAAATCTGAATCTGATACCTGCAGGTAAAACTGATTCCCTAAATACTGATGCCCGCAGGCCTGATACCCAGACTTGCAAACTGCTACGTGCATTCCTGTAGAGGCCAACTCTAAAAGCATATAGCAAGCAAGTGAGAACCAAAACACCCCTATGGAGGGGTAGGGTTTCCCTATCCTATTGTCAAGAGCTAGGGTTTCACTACGCACGCAGCGGTTTCAAACAACCTATAATCGGGTAAGTAACCTGTCCTAGCTTGGAATGGTCACTATGGATTCCGATATGCACTAGGTCGAATGGTCAAAAAGGGAGCCCCGGTAAAAACTGGGGTTTGTGTTCCCGTCGTGGCAGAGCCCGCAACCGGTCAGCCTTATGGCACCCTTCTCAAAGCGAGCCTCCAGCAAACCGTTCAGAAATAGCATACGGCAAACACGGTGTCCTAGGCGCACCAATGCAAATGCAATGCAAAGAGACACATAAGTGTAATCAAAACAAGATATCATGAGTTCAATTCAAGTTCTCTAAATCCCCAGCAGAGTCGCCAGAAACTGTAGATGTGCCCGAACGTCCCGGCTCCGCGCGACGAAGGTGCGAAAATCCGTTTTGTTCATTAGGCTGCTACAGTTCGGACTCAAATGTCACGGTTCTGAATCTAATCTCGCAAAGTGCAATGCAAGACCGATAAATCACCAAAGAGTCCAAATCTGGCAAATCGTTTTAGAAAATTGATTTTTATAAAGAAGTGCCAAACATGGACTGCTTTGCCAGATACAGAGTCGCCACCTAAATGTTTTATTTTTGGGAAATTTAGGAAATCCTGACTCATGCCTAAGGCCACGTGTTCGTCATCACCAAAGGTTTCTCAGCTCGGGAACTTGGGTACGAGAGGGGAAGGTCATGCAATGAGCACCCCCGCTCGCCCGATCAAAGATCGGCCTTTACTAACATAATATTTTGTTTTTAAAAACACGTGCGTTCTTATTCCGGTTTATTAGCTAGCTTACTACGTGATGCGCACAACATACAAGTATAGACTAGATCGCCTAAGTTGGAACAAAACATCTCATGTTTGTTTGAAAATGGTTTGAAGGTGCTACTCGCAAGTAGGCTAAGACGTGGATTTTGCCACCCTCAAGTGGGCTTCAAAACTCGCATTTCAATGAATTGTTTCAATTTAAGTAATCCAACCTTTACCCACAGGTATTCAGGCAGTTATATCACTTAAGTAGTTAGCCTCATGGCAAGCATGCTATCATGGCAATACTAACACACATGCAGTATGCTAAAGCGTAAAAAGCTTACCTAGTACTCCGAGCCAAAACAACATCTAGTTAGAAATCATGCATGATCCTAGTTTATGGTAAGATGGCTAATGCAACACATGCAAAATGCAACTAGAGATAGGCTTGGCTATTCTAAAATGGCATATGAGATGCAACTTGATAACACGTATTCAAATTGGAATTGAAATACAATGCAGTTAGTATGATGAGCTGAGCCCGGTGCATGCAATACAAATGAATGGATGCAAACATGTGAGCATAGGAATGCTAATTGAAATATGACCTAGAACTAACCATCGTAAGCGGTTAAGTAAAAGAGAGAAAGATGTAGGGTTGGAAGACATTCACACACTCACGCACACTTATTACAAAATTTGCTCTCTCGACGGAGGGTCCGAATGAATCAACAAGCCAGCTACGCTAAGCTATTCTAACTAATCTAATAATCTACTTAGACTAATTATTACAACACCAAAACTAATTAACTAACAACCTAATTAATTATTACAATCCAAATTGAAACAAATAGCTACACTAAGCTAAATGAATATTACAAAACCAATTAAATGATTAAATTACACGAACTAATCATGAATACTGAAATGGCCTCGCGGGCGATGAAGAGATGCATGCTCAGTCGGCTTCGCTCAGAAATCTGCTGCCATGCCTCATGTTGCCTCTGTTTGCACTGTTCTACACCTCTGAAAATTATGCAAACTTCTGATCCACCTCAAGGATATGCTGAGAGGTCATCGGCCAAGATTTAAGACCATCGGCCAAGAGATGAGGGTCATCAACCCCTTTTTAGTACATCGGCCAAATATTGTTAGCCGATTGGCACACCATATAGCCGATCGGCCATCTCTTCCTACAAACTGCTCCTTTTGCTGCAGCAGAGTACAAACAGAGGCATGGAAATACATTTGCAAGAAAATGTTGTGCAACTACACCCCTTATCATGTTTGAAGCTCAAAGAAGTGTAGTGCTCGACTCTCGAGCCATCAATCACACATTTCGATACATGATGGCTGAAGAGGCCAAGTCGCACAATTCAATGTGAATGAAATGCACAAAAACATACAAATACCTTGAACTCTATCGTGTTTGATCAAGAGTGTCGGCGATCGAGGATTGAGGCACGTTTCATCACTTCAAGTATGAAACGTCCCTCGTTCCTCATGTTTCGCTTAACACCCAAACCAAACACAATGCAATGCATGCAACACAGAGATGCTATACAATACAACATAAGCATGCCAACAAAGCTAATGTAACAAGCATGGAAAATGCCATGCAACCCAAACATGCAGACACGCAATGTAACTCAAGCATGCACACATGATGCAATGCAACAAGTATGCAACAACATGCAAGAGATGGACAAGCATGCAACAACATGCAAACTAGCAAGCATACAACAACATGCAATGTGACAAGCATACAACAACATGCAAAGATGGACTTAAACCAAAATGGATAGACCTCAATCATGCCCAAATCAGTGGCCAAAATGATGAATTGTTGACATGAAATGCAAGACAAGCATGCATGCCAATTGGCCCAAGAATTTAAGGCATAAAGAGGACAACTCTCAAGAGTGCTTAACGAGTGAAAAACATGCAAGTGTGACAACACTATAGGCCCTGAAATCATGCATGGAATGGTGCCAAACCACTCCAACAAGACAAGCATAGCATGCATGAAAGCTCAAAGCTTGAAACTAGCAAAGGGACTAAAACCATGGCCATGCAAAGCAAGCCCCAAAGGGCCAAGGGTAACCAAAACAGTCCCAAGGCAGGTTAATACAAGACCAAAAACATGCTTGAACTTAGCCAACACAAGCTAGAACAAAAGACCAAAAGCATGAAGCATGTAAAGCTAACAAGGGGTATTACACTACACCTATTAAAACCAAACATGGCATGACTTGACCAATAAAAGTCAGAGCTATGACATGTCAAAATAAGCCCAAAAAACGTACTGAGATGGCATCCCAAAGGCTTAAGCATAGAAGCATGCACAATGACCCATTCTTGAGGCATAAAGAGCCAAACTTACAAAGCATCAAATGAGTGAAAGATGCAAGTGTGTGACCATGAAACATGCACTAAAATATCATTTCAAATGATGCCAAATCATGAGAATAGTCTAAGCAATGCATGCTAGTGGACTTGATACACAAAGCTAACAAGCTAGACTGAACCATGGCTATACAAAACAATGCATGCATGACTAAAACAACACAAATCAGAGTTTAAGCATACTAAAACAAGGCTAAAAGCTTCTTCGAGTTGAGCCAAAACATGCAAGAATGATGATCCAAACACAAGATGCATGTTAAGGCAATAGAGAGGATTACACTACAAGTGCATGGTGCATGTAAGATGCTATCAAACCAACTTAAAACAGAGTTGAAGCATGCTAAAATAACACCAAAAAGTTGCTAAAATGGAACCAAAACATGCTAAGCAAACATGCTGCTATAATGAACCATTTATACTAGCATATAAGACACAAGGAGAGGGGGGTGTCCCTATCCTATTTAAGACTCCAAAACCACCTTTCCACCATTGAAAATCCTCTGGATTTCAGTGGTGAGAAGGTCAAAGGAAGGTGGTCCCAAAAGCTTAAAAGGATGGTTCAAAACAAGGCCAAACAAGGCCTAAGAGGGGGTAGACTACCCCCAACACAAAAGTGACCTTAAACAAACATCACAAACATGAAAAATTAGAACTTTTTACAGTAGAAAGTTAAGCTTAAATCAGCATGCAAATAGGTCTAAAAGCTTAAGCCAAAACAAGGGATTAAAAGGTAGTTGACTCATCCTTGAAGAACACCTTCAAGAACACAACTCCAGCAGCTTTTCTGAGTTCAAACCAACCCAAAAACACTAAAACCAACTCCTAAGTACCTCAGCAACAAAAGGATGGTGTTATAGTAGGTGTTCGTGTGCATAGTGTGAAGAATATACACTTTTGAGCACAAACAAAGGTAAATGAAGAGAGAGAGAGAGGTAAAATATAGAGAGATAGTGATATATGTTTTGTATATCAACTTTTAGAACCTCTGGAAAGGGAGAGGGGTCTCCCTTCTTATAGAAAATCAATTCTCAAGCTTGTTGAACAAGCTTGAGTCTTGATTCAAATCCCTCCATACATGTGTATGGAGGATGAGAATTGTGCTCACCAGCGGTCACAGCTGTCACAAAATATCTGGAAAATGCAGATGGAAAGGCCTCGGCCAGGAAATATGGCCGATCGACCAAAAAGAGTGCCAATCGACCAAAAAGAGTGCCGATCGGCCAACACTTATGGCCGATGGCAAGAAAACAAGGCCGATAAGCACAAGGCTTGGCCGATGGGTTGTAAGGATGGCCAACAAGCCACCCTCTTCCCTCAGAAGCAAAACCACAAGTCCTTGGTCCACAACCAAGCACAAAACAGATAAGTTGAGAGATCCTAAGGCGCGGTGCGCAGCCGAGACCTTCAGGAACTCAAAACGAACACGAGCATGGATGATCACCGAGTGTTTAAACGATGACATCTAAGTCTTGAGGACGGTCAAAAATGGGATGTCTACAGTACCAAATTAGAACCTCGCGCCGTTTGTGTTGCTTCTTGGGATATGAGATTGAACATAAATGTTATCGTTGTTGGGATCCTCTTTCTCGCCGTCTTCGTGTCTCTCGTTATGTAGTATTTTGGGAACACAAAATGTTCTCCTTTATATCTATGTTTCATTTGTCCACTCCTCTCATTACACCATTATTTACAGATCCCTCTCTTCAGTTTGATGAGCTTGACACAGACACTATTTCTGACATGATGACTCTGGCCCATCTTGAGGATTTTGCTCCGTCTCCTGGTCCTGTTACCAGAGTAGAATGACAAAGAGGTACCTCTAGTACAGAAGATAATATAGTGAAATCAAGGAATGTATGAGGCTCATTGAGAGGTGGAGCAAGAACAGGAGCAGAATTTTGTTAAGCTCAAGGTTTTTTGTAAATAAAAAAAAAATATTTTTTATTTAATTTTACATGTATTTTTTTTTTCTTTTTTTAAATCTTTTTCTAAATTTATGAACTAAATACAACTTTAATGAAAATTAATAGATTATGGATCAAATTGACACATTTGAAATGAACAAGAGTAAATCTATAAGTATCAATTGGTATATCAATTGATATACTAATAAATGATGTGGCACAATTTTATTAGTTTTGAATCTCTGTAATTTGTATAATGGGTGGGGTCCATAGTTTTGAAATTGTAATGCTATAACATGTGTTGGTACATTAATTGGCATACCAATTAGTGTGTATAGCACCACTGGTTGAACAATGCTATATATCTCTCATTTCTTACCAAATTTTTTTACTCCTAAACACAAAATAATGGGACTCACATTCATAAATGCATATGAGACCCACTCACTTGTGTCTTGGGATTAGAAAATAAATTAAGAAATGAGATTATATGTAACATTTTTTATTTGAAATATTAGGAATCAAAATGACACAAAACGTACTGCTTGTGTATTTAATCCAAAAATTACAGACAATTGATGCAATTATACTTACATGAACTAAATTGACACAAAATATAAATTAGAAGAATAACAAATATAATTTGGAGTATAACAAATATCATTAGACATGTAACCTTTGTTGTTGCCCCCCTCAAGTTATGATCCATAAGTATGTGTGACACATTCAATAGCATTTAGTAAGCCAATTCAGTAATTAATGCCTTACAAAGATAAAGCACCATAAGATTAAAAGAGATCATCCAAACATCGGAACAAGAATTAGTAGAAATAAAATTTAAGTGAGAGCTCCTGAATAGAGACTGATATGACCACAAATTGCGCAATAACTTGTATATTGAGTCCGACTTATTATCAAAGTTGCTAATGCCAGGGCATAAAGGAGCACAAGGATGATGAAGGCTAACATAATTATGTAGTGGGCTTCAAATGGAGAACAATTCTTATTTTGGTACTCAAGGAGGCTAGTCAAAGCAAGTCAATGAAAATTTAACCACCATTAACACTTCAATAAAATATGTAGTCAATTTTTCTTTTTTTCAAAAAAAAATGTAAAGTTGATCAGAGGCGTTTGTGAAAACTTTGTTTCAATTTATGGTTATGGTTTGCTTTAAAAAAAAATGTTAAAAATAAGACTGAGGATCCTCCTCATTTTAACTCACTCAAAAAGTTGTTTTAATCATATTTTAAAACTTTTATATTTTGAATTTTTTTTATAATTTAACAATTGTGAGTGAATTAAGTAACGTAAACATAAGAGTTTGTCATATAGGATTCCTGCCAACAAATAAGATCTTCGCACCACTCATACCTACAAGTTTTAAGTTAAGGATTTTGAAAGTATTAGAAGTTAAAAGAGGTATGAATACCATTTATTTATTTATTTTTTAAATCAATAATGTTTGATTTGGATATAAATTTAGGATAAAAAATGAAAAAAAAATAGGTGAAATGTTATACACGTTTTCTCTTTTTCTTTTTAAATCCTTTTCTAAATTCATAATTTTTTTTTTTTAAATCTAAGAAATGCCTGAAGGCTACAAAGAAGCATCGGCCAAAAGAAACTCCGAAAGTGCAACAGGAGGATTTATAACCCAATCAAAAGGAAGAACACCATGAAGATGAGCTCTTGCTACACAGTGAGCTACTCCATTGGCCTCCCTAGGTATCCAAGCATAGGAAACATTTAAGGTAGAAGTCACAGCCTGAATATCATGCATGATTGCAGAACAGTCCCATGGACGAACTAGCTCAGAAACACACAATGCAATCACCTCTTGGTTGTCACTTTCCACTTGAATATTCAAAAGACCCAGAGCTCGAAATACATGCCAAGCGAATAGCATGTGCTTCTCCTTGTTTAGCTGAAGAATAGTAGACAATGGAGGCCACTCCATCAACAAGTTTTCCTTGGCTATCTCTCAGAATCACAACCATTGCTGCTCTGCCATCAAGAGTAGAGAAGTTGGTATCACAATTAATCTTCACAGAGCCAAGGAAGGGTTGGACCTATCTGGGATGAGAGCGACCTAGTAAAGATTTTTGCTGTGAAGTTGTTACTGAGTGGTGCTGGGCATGTTCAATTTCCCACCAATAAGCACAGGCCTGTCGAACAATCCGATGTAGATCCACACAACAATGATTAAAAGCCCGGTCATACACCAACCAACCGTGGCCACTCTACTCACCACTTCCCTTCTATCAAGATCATTAGAGCAAGTCTACATTAAAGACACAGTCCACTGGAGAGCTGAAGCAATCAGTTCGTGCCCAATTTGAAGCCCCAAATTACACCCAGACTAAACGACTCTCACCCAGTTGCAATGGAAAAGAATGTGCTCAATGGACTCAGCACTTTCTTGACACAAAGGACAACTTTGAGAGGGAGCACACTTCCGCCGAAACAAATTTTCTTTTGTTACTAGTCCGTTACAACAAACACGCCACCAGGAATTTTGGATTTTCGGGGGGTCCTTTAAAGACCAAATGAACTTCCAGAAGCTTTTAGGAGGCTGGACAGAGGAGGATGCTAATGAGGTACTTGCTACGTGAAGCTCCTTCTTGGCCACCTGATATCACTTTTGACTTCATAAATGCCTTTATTAGTATAGTGCCATATCGCTTCATTTGGTGGAGCTTTCAAAATATAGTTCCACACTCACTTTTGAGTGTGATTTTTTATTTTTTTTTATATTACAAAAAAAAAATTCACAAAAATTGTGAATTTTTTTAAAATTTTTTTTTTATGAGCTTTGAATAGAATTTTGGGTTGTGTGTTTGGTTATGAGTTGTAAGTTTTCAATAATGCTAGGTATCATAAAAGAAGTATCATGAAAAGTCTTCATAAAGATTCTCCACCCTTGAATTAGTTTATAGTGTTTGTAATGTTTTATTGTATGTTATGCAATCACCCTTGGATTAGTTTCATGAAACTTTTCATGATATTTATTTCATGATACGTTTGTATCAAATATCATATGTCACATCACTCAATTCAAACTCAATTTAAAACTCTTCTCAAAACTCTTTCCAAAACTCATAATCAAACAAATTTTCCACACTCAAATTATAATTTCAAAACTCACAAACTCAAAATACAACTCTATTATCAAATCATAATTCTAAAACTCTACCAAACACTACCGAAAATTTTCCTAGCATTGGATTCGTCTTAAAGAGACGAAGGCTCTAGTATAGTCCAATCATTGAAATTGAGAATTCCTAGATATGTAGAAACCAACGTGAGAATGAATTAGTCTACCGGAGAGACAAAAACAACGTGAAGAAGAAAAGGAGGCTAGGACGAAACCTTAGGCTCTGATACCATACTATAATAGAGAAAAACTAAGAGAGAGAGAGAGAGAGAGAGAGAGAGAGAGAGAGAGAATATAACTCCGTATATTTCAATAAATGAATGTGAGTGAATACAAAACTCCTTTATGTAAGAGAATGAAAAGCTAATATGGTAATGTACAATATGGTAATATAGATATATACAACTAAGAACTCAATCAAATATCTTACTATTGACAACCATTGATTGATAATTAGAATTAGAACAAATAATAAATATTATATTTAATAGTGATAAGTATTGTCATAATAATTGATAAGTGCTATCACAATTGATTGTAAATAAATTAAAATGTTTACTTATTATTTGATTTGATTTGACTTACTATTCAATAAAATATGACTTTGTTAGACTTATTTATTTTGATGATTTATTTAATTATGTTTTTAATTTATTTGAAACAGAAAAATAGAATCAAAATTTATTTTGATGATTTATTTGAAAGAGAAAAATAGGTACAACATTTATTTTGATGATTTATTTAATTATGTTTTTAATTTATTTGGAAGAGAAAAATAGAATCAAAATTTATTTTGATGATTTATTTGAAAGAGAAAAATAGAATCAACATTTATTTTGATGATTTTATACTTTAATTTATTTGAAAGAGAAAAATAATATCAAAATTTATTTTGCCCCATTATTTCTTACCTAAAACTTTTATCCTAAATGTTATTAAAATGTATTTAATATTTGATTAAGTTAGAGGTTCAAACAGCCCAAAACAAAGGTTCAAACAGCCCAGCACAACAGCAGGCCAAAAGGTTCAAACAGCTCAACATAGTAGCAAGCCAAAAGGTTCAAGTGGAAGATATTCAAATTAGTAATGATGGAGTGGAAGATATTCAAATTAGTAATGATGGAGTGGAAAATATTCAAATGAATACAACGGCTATAAACGGCTATAAATTCAAATGAATACAACGGCTATAAATAGCTATAAGTTTCATTCTATATATCAAAGCCTCTAATGCAAACACGTTAAAAAAAAACCCAGAGAATATTCTTTGATCTATAATCACTCGCATCTATTCTCTGAAAAATTCTCTAAGAAGTGTTCTTCAATTTTTGTTTACATCCTCTTTCAGAAATTATACACTGAGACGTATAGTTTTAAGCTCATCTTTCCTATGTGAGGTTTACAGAAAAACCAGAGCTTCATTTTTATATCTATCTTTGAAAGATAATTCTTGTAACTTTCTGTGAAATCAAAAACACCTTCTTTTCAACCTTGAAAGAGTGTAGTACACTCAGTGTTCTTAACTTTAAAAGTCTGTGTAAAATCTGTGGAGGATTGCTCCATCTGTGAAAAGGTTGCTAGCACCTTGTGAAGTTAGAGAATAGTGAATTGTATTGATTCAGCAAAAGAAATTTGGGACAAACTAGAGGTAACGTATGAAGGTACAAACCAAGTGAAAGAATCTTGTATTGATATGCTTGTTCATAGTTATGAATTGTTTAAAATGAACTCTGATGAATCTATTTCAAGTATATTTACTAGATTTACTGAAATTGTAAACTCTTTGAAATCTCTTGGCAAAATTTATACTAAC
This sequence comes from Camellia granthamiana, assembly GCA_036172215.1. Classification (NCBI taxonomy): domain Eukaryota; kingdom Viridiplantae; phylum Streptophyta; class Magnoliopsida; order Ericales; family Theaceae; genus Camellia; species Camellia granthamiana. The sequence continues at coordinate 22,618,729 of CM069908.1, read as the reverse complement.
AATGAGTTGGTGAGAAAAATTCTTAGGTGTTTACCAAAGAATTAGGAAGCAAAGGTCACCGCCATTATAGAAGCCAAAGATCTCTCCACACTTGGATTGGATGAGCTTATGGGTTCCCTTATGACTCATGAGATCACCTGTAGCACGTCCGCGGGGGACCTCGCGCTACAGTTCGGACTCCCTTTTTTTGTTTGTGGTTCCACATCTGAACCAAAGAGTCCAACTCTGGCAAATCGTTTTGAGAAAAACAGATTTTTGAAAAGAAGTGCCAAACATGGACTGCTTTGCCAGATACAGAGTCGCCACCTAAATATTTTTTTAAAATGGGAAATTTAGGAAACCCTAACTCGGTGCCAAAGGCCACGTGTCCGTCATCACCAAAGTTGCCTCGGCTCGGGAACTTGGGTACGATCGGGGAAGGTCAGCTATGAGCACCCCCTCTCGCCCGGTCTGAAGACCGGCCTCTACTAACCGTGATATCAAGTTTTGAAAACTTTGTGTGTTCTTATTCCGGTTATTAGCCTAGAATTACTACGTTATGCGCACAGCAAACAAGTATAGACCAAATCGCCTAAATTGGAACAAAACATTACATGTTTGTTTTGAAAATGGTTTGCTACTCGCAAATAGGCTAAAATGCAGATTTTGCCACCTTCAAGTGGGCTTTAAAACTCACAGTTTTTAATGCATTATTCCAATTTAGGTAATTCGACCTCCATCCACAGGCATTCAAGCAGTTATATCACATAAGCAGCTAGCCTCATGGTAATCATGCTATTATGGCAACAATCACACGCATGCGGTATGCTAAAGCATAAAAGCTTACCTAGTACTCCAAGCCAAAACAGAAACTAGTTAGTAATCATATGCATGATCCTAATTCATGTTAAAAATGGCTAATGCAACACATGCAAAGATGCAATCTAGACAGGCTCGGCTATCCTAAACATGGCATGTGAAATGCTACAAATAACACGTATTCAATTTGGAATTGAAATACAATGCAGTTTGTATGATGTGCCGAGCCCGATGCATGTGTAACAAATGTATAGATGCACGCATGCACAGCATAAGGTATGCTAATTTAAATATGCCCTAATCTACCATCATAAGCAGGTAAATAAAAGAGAAGAAAGACGTGGGGTTGGAAGACATACACACACTCACGCACACTTATCACAAATATGCCCTCACACGGAGGGACCAAAAGAATATACAGTCCCAAATAATACAGTCCAAATACAGAATAAATTATTACAAAACTCTAATTATCAAATTCAATCAAATGTAAAAAGAAAGGAAATGGGGGGCCTCAGCCCTGCCTTGGGATGCGCGAATGATGCATGTTCGATCCAACTTGCCCGGAAACCCGTTGCCATAGCACTACTGCCTTTGTTTTCACTGCCTTTCTTCTCTGAAAACTGTCAAAGTCCCAGAACATCTTCTATGCACACTGTTTCACACCATCGGCTGGATGAAATGGCCACCGGCCATGTAAAATGTCTATCGGCTGCTTATGAGGTTGTCGGCCACCAATACATTGCCGGTCGGCACTCTTTACTTCCGGTCGACAAACAATTCCTGCAGAATCTGGTTTTTGACAGCAACAAGGACAGACAGTGTATGGCATGGAATTTTGGGCACATGTAAGCTTGGTCACACCCCCAATCATATAATGGACTCAAGGGAGCATGACCCTCGGCCCTCGGGCCATCAATCACACATTTCAATGCATGATGGCCCAAAAGCCAAGTTAGCAACTTTGATATCAAATGAAATGCACATCAAACAAACAAGTGAAAACCCAACCTCTATCATACTCAATTCAAGAGGCAAGGCATGTATGCTCATGCAATGCAACCTAGGCATGTTAACTAAGTATGCAACATGGGCATGCAAGCAAGTAATGCACAATGCATGTTAGGCACACAACCTAAGCGAGCAAGCATGCAAGATATGGAATGACAATGGGAGTGACAAGTATACAAGATGTGATCTAAGCATGCAAGTGTGCAAGGCACGCATCATGTTAGGCAACCTAAACATGCAACAACACACAAGGTGAGCATGCATCAACATGCAAAGGATGGTCTTACACTAACTTGGACAGCTCTCTACTAGGTCCAAAACAGTGGCCATAAGGAGGCAAGTGAGGCAACACAATACATGGAATGCATGCACAATGCATTAACCAAACCTAAGGCACGAAGATGCAACTCTACCAAAGCATGGCAAGGGATGCAAGATGGCATACAAGCATGTGAATTTTAGCGCTGGAACATGATGCCAAATGGTCCCAAAACATGGAAATATGTCACCCAATGCATGCTATAGGCCCCGAAATGCGATATTAAGCACATGAAATGACTTGAAGCTATACAAAGCATGCATAATTGGAACATGAAGTGTAAAGACAGAAGCTAGGAAGCCCCAAAAAAAGCATTTTTCCAGTTCAAAGCATGGCCAAACAGTGAGCATAGATAGGGCAAAAACAGCATGCAAAAAATGCGCACTCAAGTAAGGTAATGACGTAAGTCACAGCTGCTGGTCTCAAAAACAGGAGGCCCCTTCTACAATGTTGGAGAGGGGCCAAAAATATGATGTTTTACAGTTTATGACAAACCCCGAAAACAGATACAAATATGCCAAAATTCTCATGCAAGAAATGGGCCAACAAAGGGGTAAAGAGGCAGCTGATACATGGAGGTCCCAAAAAGTGGTGAGCCCTTCTTCAATGTTGAAGAAGGGCTCAAAATAAGCCTATTTTCAGTTTACATCATGCTCCAAAACAGATCATACACAAGCCAAAAATACTATGCAAGAAGATGGCACAAAGAGGGCTAAAGAGGCAAGTATCAAAAGGGGGTCTTAAACAGTGAGAGACCCTTAATGAAAGATGAAATAGAGCTCAAAAAAATGCTACTTTCAGTTTTGGTCGGAGCTCAAATATACAAGCAAGTATGGCTTAGATATGAACCAAGAAAATGCTAGTTTAGGGGAAAAGTGTGCTTACCCTTGTAGACCAATAAACCAGCAGGTTTTGATCAAAGGAAATGAGCTCCTAGCCTCTGCAAATGACCTCCAATGTACTGAAATGAAGTGTAGAGGTGTGGTGCTATGGATTGGTGAAGAAATGGCCCAAGAACAAGGGTATTTGATGGTTGAATGAGAGAGATATGGAGAGGGAGGTGAGATATATGTGTATATATCAGATATATATCTATATATCTCTAGTTTTTTGCTCGACCAACCAACCTTTTACAATGGAGGAGGAAGGCTCTTTATATAGGCAAGCCTAAGCTTCTAAGACAAGCTACAAAGGGTCAAGGGGGCAAGGGGAGGTCAAGGCTTATCAAGGAAGCTTGGACAGCTGGTAGGCTTCTTGAGGAAGCCAAGACAAGGGGTCAAGGCTTCCTCAAGAAGCCTTGAGCAAAGGGTGCACAAAGAGGGGTCCAAGGCTAAAAATAGACACATATATGCACGTGGAGCTGGTTCTGTGCATCTCAGCTGGCACAGCTGGTATGCACTAGGCTTGGAGGGTGAAAAGGGTGCAAATGGGCCATGAAAAGAGGTCATCAGCCAAATAAATTGCCGGTCGGCACAATAAATTGCCGACCTGCAATTTGTACTGGCCGGTTGGCTAAATAGAGTGCCGATGGGTGGCTAATGAGGTCAAAAAGTGCTGGTGGATGTCCAGATTGAAGCCCCGGAAGTTAGCTTTCCAATGGCGCAAACCTTGCGTTAAAATTCCTTCTGTCCAAAAAGTTATGCCCTTTTTGGTGAAGCCGCGCAGATTCGATCCAACCGGACTGATCCCCTGCTTCTACCAATCATATCTCTCCCACCCGGACTTGGCTTTAAGAGATTCTTGAGTGCAAAATGAAGCCCCGGAAGTAATCTTTCCAACGGTGGTGGCCTCATAGCTAAAGTCCAAGTATGTAGATGAATAAGCCCGATTCAGCGAGGGCCGCTCGACTCTCTCTTGGCGATCCTTGTCGAACTTCTTCTCCAACCTATTTTCTCCTCTCTTTTCCTCTTCTCTTCAACTTCAAACCCCGAAGTAAGGTGTTTTGAAAGATTTTTCAAATATTTCGTCTCTCTTTCATTCATCTCCACTTTGTCCTTGCTCGATTTACCGAAAAGCGCACTATTTACCGAAATGCGAGCGTCGGAACATCGTGGGAATTTTATTTCAAAATGAGTTTTGAAAGAGAGGGTTTTAAGGTCTAACAAACCATTCAAAATAGTTTTGGTTCAAAAATGGGGTGTGAAGTTGAGGTCCGCCTCTCTCCTTGCCGAAGAAACTGGACCTTTCCCCTGCACATATTTCTCCACCAAGTAAACCATCAGTAGAGCCCAAGTCTTGAGGGCAGTCAAAAATGGGGTGTCTACATCACCATGAAAGGACATGAGGATGTTGAAAATAAAAAGAAAAGTGGAATTTCATTCAAAGCCTCATCAAATGAAGAAGAATATGAAAACTCCAGTGAGGATGAAAGCTATGCCATGTTTAGTAGAAATCTCAAAAAGTACTTCAAGAAAAACAATTATGGAGGAAGAAGACCTTTCAAAAAGGAGTACAATAAAGATAACAAGAAAGAACTTATTATTTGCTATGAGTGCAAAAATCCTGGGCATATGAAGATGGATTGTCCAAAATTAAAAAATCACGGAAAAGACTACAAAAGAAAGAAGAAGGCCATGGTAGCAGCTTGGGGGGAAAGTGAAGATGAAAGCTCAAATGATGAAATTGAAAATGAAGTAGCCAACTTGTGTCTCATGACTCTTGAAGATAAAGACTTTACTCAAGATGAGGTAACTACTATTTATGAAGAACTTGAAAGTGCACTCCATGAACTAGAAGATGAATTTAGAAAAGTTTGTGCCAAAAATAATGTGTTAAAAAAATCTGTTGCATCTTTATCTAGTAATGTAAAAGAATTAAAGAAAGAAAAAATTGTTTTGAAAAATAATTTTGACACCATCTGTAATGAGAAAACTGCTTTAAAAAACAATGTTGATGATTTAACAAAAACACTTGAAAATTTTGTGAAAGGTAGAAATAATCTCAACATCCTTCTTGGAAATCAAAGATGTGTTTTCAATAAAGCGGGCATTGGATATGATCCTATTAAGAAACAAAAGAATCTCAATACAATTTTTGAAAAGGCACCCTCTCATGACACACCCTCATATTACTTGTCATTATTGTAGAAAGAAAGACCATTATATATCTTATTGTCCATTCAAAAATAATATAAACATGGGAATTAAAAAAATTTGGATTGTTAAGGGATTTAACAAAACTAAGCAAGAAGGACCCAAGAAACTATGGGTACCAAAAACCAACACTTGATTGTCATCTTGTAGGTTTGCTTTAAGTCCAAAGCTAAAAAAGGGAAGTGGTACCTTGATAGTGGATGTTCCAGACACATGACTAGAGATAAATCCTTATTTATTACACTGTCATTTAAAGATGGAGGCTTTATTACTTTTGGAGACAATAAGAAAGGAAAAATCATCGGTATTAGTAGCATCAGTATTTCTCCTAACCCTTTTATTGAAAATGTTTTACTTGTTGATGGACTTAAGCATAATCTACTTTGTATTAGTCAATATGTGATAAAGGTAATCGAGTTATTTTTGATAAATCACATTGCACAATTGAAAACACAAATGATCATAAAGCTTTATTCATTGGTAATCACCATGATAATGTTTATGTTTTTCATCTTAATGATCTCTATGCTAGTGATGTTAAATGTTTATATGTTAATAATGAAAATAGTTGGTTATGGCATAGAAGACTTGGTCATGCTCATATAGATTTAATTGCTAAACTTTTGAGAAAAGATTTGGTCATTGGACTTCCAAAAATTAAATTTGAAAAAGATCATCTTTGCAGTGCTTGTCAACAAGGAAAACAAACCAAAACATTATTTAAATCAAAATCTCATATTTCCATAATTAAACCTTTACAACTATTGCATATGGATTTATTTGGTCCCTCAAGGACATCTAGTCTAGGTGGTAAACATTATTGTCTTGTTATTGTTGATGATTATTCAAGATTTACATAGGTTATGTTTTTAGCACACAAAGATGAAACATTTTTTTCTTTCACAAAACTCTGTCGTAGAATTCAAAATGAAAAGGCTTTCTTATTACTAATATTCTAACCGACCATGGTAGAGAACTTGAAAATGAGAAATTTGAATTGTTTTGTGATGAGCATAGTATTGGACATAATTTTTCAGCACTTAGAACCCCTCAATAAAATGGTGTAGTAGAAAGGAAGAATAGAACTTTAGAAGAGATGAGTAGAAAAATGCTTTGCGAAAATAATCTTCCTAAATATTTGTGGGCCGAAGCCGTTCACACCGCATGTGTAGACCGCCCGAAACTCGCTCTGCGCGCCCCCCTTGTCGGAGAGGGCGCGAATTGGGTTCTAGCTACTACAGTTCGGACTCCTGTCACAGTTTTGTATCTAGTCTCACAAAGTGCAATGTAAGACTGATAAATCACAAAAAAGTCCATATCCGGCAAATCGTTTTGGAAAATCGATTTTAATTAAGAAGTGCCAAACATGGACTGCTTTGCCAGATTACAGAGTTGCCACCTAAATATTTTGTTTTTGGGAAATTTAGGAAGCCCTGACTTGTGCCTAAGGTCACGTGTCCGTCATCACCAAAGTTGCCTCGGCTCGGGAACTTGGGTACGAGAGGGGAAGGTCCTTAAATGAGCACCCCCGCTCGCCCGATCAAAGGATCGGCCTCTACTAACATGATATGTTGTTTTATAAACCTCATGTGTTTTTGTTCCAGTTTATTAGCTAATCTTACTATGTGATGTGCACGGCATACAAGTGTAGACTCAATCGCGAGAGTTGGAACAAAACAATTCATGTTTGTTTTTCGAAAATGGTTTGAAAGTGCTACTCGCAAGTAAGCTAAAACACGGATTTGCCACCCTCAAGTGGGCTTAGAAAAACATGATTTTGCCACTTCGCAAAGTGGGCTTAAAACTCACAATTATCGAATTGTTCCAATTCAGGTAATCAAGCCTCCACCTACAGGCATTCAAGCAGTTATATCAATTAAGCAAATAGCCTCATTGCAAGCATGCTATCATGGCAACACTCACACTCATGCAAGATGCTAAAGCGTAAACACTTACAGTGTACTTCGAGCCAAAATAAAAGCTAGTTAGAAATCAATGTATGATCCTAACTATGTCAACAATGCCTAATGCAACACATGCAAAATGCGACTAAATAGGCTCGGCTATCTAATGATGGCATATGAATGCAACACTTGATAACATGCTTTGAAACATGTATTCAAGTAAGTGTTATTGAAATACAATGCAGTTTGTATGATGCGCCGAGCCTGGTGCATGCAAGACAAATGAATGATGCACACACGCAAGCATAAGGTATGCTAATCGAAACATGCCCTAAACTAACCATCGAAAGCAGTTAAATAAAAGGGAGAAAGACGTGGGATTGGAAGACATGCACACACACACGCACGCTTATTACAACATTTTCCCTCTCGACGGAGGGTCTGAATAAATAGGCTAAGCTAAGCTACTTATTACAAACCAACTAATTAACTATTCCTAGTTAACTAATTATTACAAAACAAATCGATTAATTAAGCACATTAACTAATTAATTACAACACCTGCATGAATGAAATAGCTAACTTATTCTAAGTTAACAAAAGCGATTAAATGGCCTCAAGGATGAGGGACATGCATGCTCGGTCAGCTTCCTCCCGGAAATCCACTATCGTGCCTCATAATGCCTCTATTTGCACTCTTTTGGACTTTTGAAAGTTGTGCCAACTTTTAGATTGCTTTTGACACATCTCAGGAACATGCTGAGGAATGATCGGCCAGAGTTGATGGCCATCGGCCACTTCTGATAGCCAATCGGCAGACTTGATGGTCGGTCGGCAAATTTGATGGCCGGTCGGCCACTGCTTCCTGCAATTTCCCCTTTTGCTGCAACAGAGCACAAACAGAGGCATGACAGTGTATTTGCAAGGGAATGTGTTTGCAACCACACTCTTTATCATGTCTCAAACTCAAAGGAGTATAGTGCTCGGCTCTCAAGCCACCAATCGCGCATTTTGATGCATGATGGCCAAAGGGTCAAGCTTGGATAATGTCAATGAATGCACAAATAACACATAGGACTCGAGAGGCCTTCACCCTATCATGCACAATCAAGGGGGACAGCGAGAAAGAAATGAGGCGCGTTTCATCACTTCAAGTATAAAACGCCCCTCGTTTCTCGTGTTTGGATCAACATCCGATCCAAACACAATGCAATGCAACACACATGCAAACAACATGCTATGCAAACAACATGCTAATCTTGACATGTTAAGGTGGTATGCACAAGACTCTAACATGTAAACACTCATGCACAACATATTAGAACACTTAAGCATTAAACACTAGTGAAGGATACAACACTAGGACCATGCAACACAATGCTCAATGGACTAAACCAAACAAACCTCATGCATACCAAAACAGTGGCCAAAATGATTTGAAATGATAGCATGAATGGCAAGAGAATGATACTCATGCATTGACTCACAAACAAGGCATAAAGGTGCAACTCTCAAGAGCACCTAAAGAGTGAAAAATATGAAAGTGTGGCAACACTATATGCTCTGAAATAACATGTCAAATGATGCCAAAACATGCAAATATCTCAAGCCAAGCATGCAAGATACCTCAAAACTCAAAGCTATTTAAGGCTATTGCACTACAAGCATGCATACGACCAAGAAGCCTCAAAACAAAGCTAAAGCATGTTAAAATATGAGTAAAAACTTGCTGGAGTGGAGCCAAAACATTCTAGAATAATGAGCCAGAACACCAAGTAAACTAGGCTAGTGAGCAAGGTTTATACTACAAGTGTAAGAAGCATGCAAGAAGTGGCTCTACCAACCAAAATCAGAGTTACAACATGCCAAAATAACACCAAAAACATGCTTGAACTAAACTAATTCGAACCACAAAAGCATGCTACTTTGCAAGGCTGCAAGTAGGGTTACACTACAAGTGCAATAAGCATGCAAGAGGTGACCAAGACAGCCAAAAATAGAGTTATGGCAGGTATGAAAAGTCACAAAAATGAGCCTAAACAGAGCCATTAAGAAGTAGAAGCACATGCTCTTTTGATAGGCCATCAACACATGTAAACAGGAGAAGCGGAGGGGGGACAACCCCCACCTATTTGGGACCTCAAAATCACATTTCTACCACTGAAAATCCACTGGATTTCAGTGGTTAAAAGGCCAAATAAAGCTTGCCTCAAAGGCCTTAAAAGATGGCACCAAGCTCAAGCCAATAAGGCACACAAGAGGGTAGAACACCCAAAACACCAAAGAGGCCTCAAACAACCATTTTAAGCACTTAAAAAGAAAGGTTTTTGTCGTTGAAAGCTAAGCCAAAAGAAGCATACAAAGATGGCTAAACACTTAAGCAAAACAAAGCTTAAAGAGGGTAACTACTCACCCTTGAAGAACAACTTCAAAACCAGCAACTTCTGAGGCAAAAACCAACTTTTAGGCTCCAAACAAGATCCTCAAGCACCTCAGCAACAGAGTGATGGTGCTTTACTAGGTGTTGTAGTGCAAAAGTGAAGAGAAAATACACTTTAAGGCACAAACTAGTATAAATATATATATATAGAGAGAGAAATATAGAGAGAGAGGGATATGTTTAGCCCTAATCCAAAATTCTCAACCTCTGAAAGGGGAGAGGAGCCTCCCCTTATATAGAAATCCAAGTCTCAAGCTTGTTGGACAAGCTAGAAGCTTGGTGCAATTCCTCCATACACGTGTATGGAGGATGCATTCTGTGCTCACCAGCTCGCACAGCTGGCAATAAAATATCTGCAAAAGCAAAGAAAAGGGCCTCGGCCAAAAAAAATGGCCAACCGGCCATCAGTGAGCCCGACCGGCCACCACTGATGGCCGATGGAAAGAGGGCACGGCCGATGGGCACGAGGCCTGGCCGATGGGTTGTAGGGCTGGCCAGCAGGCCACCCCCTTCCCTCAGAAACAAAGCCACAAGCTCTTGGTCCACAACCAAGCACAAAACAGACAAGTTGAGAGGCTCCAAGGCAAGGCGCACAGCCGAGACCTTCAGGAACTCAAAACGAACACGAGCATTGATGATCATCGAGTGTTCAAATGATGACGTCCAAGTCTTGAGGACGGTCAAAAATGGGATGTCTACAGCATGCTATATTTTAAATCGTGCATTAACTAGACCTATTCTAAAAAAAACTCCTTATGAACTTTGGCATGATAGACAGCCCAACATTAGTCACTTGCATGTTTATGGTTGTAAATGTTTTGTGTATAATAATGGTAAGGATAACTTAGATAAATTTGATTCAAAATCTGATGAAGCAATTTTTCTTGGTTATTCCTTAACTAGCAAAGCTTATCGTGTTTTTAATAAAAGAACTCTTGTTGTGGAAGAATCTATACATGTGACATTTGATGAAACTAACATCTCTGCTCAAAAGCAAATTGTTAGTGATAATATAGATTTGGAACCAAATGTGAAAGATTCAAGTATCTACAAAGAAGAGAACCAACCATGTAAGTTGAACAAAGAGATTGAACAACCTATTTTCCTACCTCAAGAAGAAGGAGAAGAGAGTGATTAAGATGAAGACGGAGGAGAAGACGACAAGAAGGAGAGATAGCCGAGCCAGTTGATTGACCTGTCTCGCTTTTGTCGGTCGGCTGACGCAAAAGCGAGGACGCGTGTCCGACGCTATTTTTGACGGAACAGAGAGAGGCGCGCGAATCATATATATATGTATATATATGTTTTGAATTGTATAGATGCCACTTATCACTATCATTTTCCTCCTCCTCCTTCTCCAGATTCTAACCTATGATTTCCTTTTGATAATGTCATAGGGGGAGAAATTATATGATGTTATGTATTATGGTATTATTTTGTATTATGGTATTTTGTTATGATGTTATGTATTTATAGTTTGATATCTTAGTCTTATATCACGTCTCTAATTAAAGCTTATTTATTACACATGTGCCAACCTATGTATTTAGAAATGAATTCAGGGAGCATGATTTAAGAGGGAGTTTTTCTTACTCCCAAATCAAATCAAAACATCATTGTGTGTCATCATCAAAAAGGGAGAGATTGTTAGACTTATTTATTTTGATGATTTATTTAATTATATTTTTAATTTATTTGAAAGAGAAAAATAGAATCAAAATTTATTTTGATGATTTATTTCAAAGAGAAAAATAGGTACAACATTTATTTTGATGATTTATTTAATTATGTTTTTAATTTATTTGGAAGAGAAAAATAGAATTAAAATTTATTTTGATGATTTATTTGAAAGAGAAAAATAGAATCAACATTTATTTTGATGATTTTATGTTTTAATTTATTTGAAAGAGAAAAATAGAATCAAAATTTATTTTATCCTATTATTTCTTACCTAAAACTTTTATCCTAAATGTTGTTAGAATGTATTTAATATTTGATTAAATTAGAGGTTCAAACAGCCCAAAACAAAGGTTCAAACAACCCAGCACAGCAGCAGGCCAAAAGGTTTAAACAGCCTAGCCCATCACAGCAGCAGGCCAAAAAGTTAAAGTGAAAGATATTCAAATTAGTAATGACGGAGTGGAAGATATTCAAATGAATACAACGGTTATAAATGGCTATAAATTCAAATGAATACAACGGCTATAAACGGCTATAAGTTTTATTATATATACCAAAACCTCTAATGTAAACACGTTAAAAAAAAAATCAAAAAATATTCTTTGATCTATAATCACTCACATCTATTCTTTGAAAAATTCTTTGAGAAGTGTTCTTCAATTTATGTTTACATCCTCTTTCAAAAATTATACAATGAGACGTATAGTTTTAAGCCCATCTTTCCTATGTGAGGTTTATAGAAAAACTAGAGCTTCATTTTTATATCTATCTTTGAGAGATAATTCTTGTAGCTTTTTGTGAAAGCAAAAACACTTTCTTTTCAACCTTGTAAGAGTGTAGTACACTCAGTGTTCTTGACTTAGAAAGTCTGTGTAAAATCTGTGGAGGATTGCTCCATTTGTGAAAATGTTGCTAGCACCTTATGAAACTAGAGAATAGGGGAAAATATCAAGTGAAATTTGAGGAGTGGACGTAGGCCAAGCTGAAACCGAACCACTATAAATTTGTTTGCATCTCTGTCTCTTATCTCTTTATTTTATTTAAATTGCCATAACTAATTGACATAGTTGTTAGAACACTTGTTTCAATTATTTTTATTTCATTAACTATATTTATCTATTGTGCTAATCATAATTTTTATTAGGGTATTATTATTTTTATTTGTAAAAACCTAATTCACCCCCTCTTAGGTTGTCTTTTGGATAACTGACTTATTAATCAATGAAATTTCAATAACTACTTTGTACTACTCAACTTACTATTAGATCAAACTTAACTTACTACTCAATTAAATCTTACTTAGTCAATGAAACCCCACTTACTATAGAGTCATAAGTAGAGTCCAATGATTGGTAAATATTGTGTTTATGAATGGTAAGAATTATCTTAATGAGTCATAAGTATTGTCATAACAATTGGTAATTATTGTCACAATTTATTTATTATAAGTAAATTAAAATATCCACTTACTACTCCCTCAAATTTGACTCACTATTTAATCAAATATAACTTACTACTCAATGATACTCCACTTACTATTCTATCAGATTTAAGTCACAATTGTGAAATTTATAAAATAATTAAAAAAATATGGATTTAAAATTTATTTTAAAAAAATTTAAAAAAAATATATAGAATTTATAAATAATAACTTACCATTTAAAAACATTTTGTTTATAAATTTTTTTTTCTTTTTTTATTCATTTTTAATATTATATCAAAAATGAATTTTTCACTATAATGACTATTTAAACAAATTAGTAAATTTTAACAAATTTTGATAAATTAATATTTACATATCATATTTTACTTTTTACAAATCGTAACAAGACAAAATATGGAGAAAAAATAGTTAAATATGGTATGTCATTAGTTTTATATATTTAAAATTAATTTAAAATGCAAAAGGGGACACAATTTTCAATAAATGAAGATGACTTGTTTAGCAGGTAATATTTTAAATAGTAAGCTTATTCGTAACACATAGTATATAAGTGAATAACAAATAGTATGTTTGTAGCAAATAGTAATTTAGCATCATTTTTTTTATTTCCAAATTAACTAAAACTACTCTATTTTTTAGAAAATCACCTTACTTTTTCTACATAGTTTTACTATCTACTCATTCAATGGCTATTACTCATCCTATCTAAATCTAATGATCTATATTTTTTTATGTACCATACATGAAAACTACTTTCATATATGGTAAGTCAAAATTCTACCATATATGAAAGTGATTTTCATGTACGGTAGAATTTTCCCATTTGGAGACATGGGTCGCCAATCAAATTGTATTAGGAGTCAATTTTGACTTAAACATCAATGTGTATCTATGTTGTCAATTTCAATTGGATAGATCACCAACTTCAAATCTCAACCATTCAGTACTTCTTTTCTTAATCCACATGAGTCGACATGGCTTGCTTGGTTGAATGTTCTTGTTTTAATTTTTTTCAAAATTAAACTAGGTTGGTGGAAAAAAACTTAAATTAAATTTAAAAGTTAGACTACGAATATCAAATCTCAACCATTCAGTTCTTCTTCTCTTAATTAACATGAGTCGACATGGCTTGTTTGGTTGAATGCTCTTGCTTTAAATTTTTTCAAAATTAAACTAGTTTAGTAGGAAAAAAGTAAAACTAAAATTAAAAGTTAGATCACGAATTTCAAATCTCAACCATTCAGTTCTCCTTCACGAGTTGACATGGCTTGTTGGGTGTATTTTTTTTTTTTTTTAAACCCACATGGCTTGTTGGTTGAATGCTCTAATTTCAATTTTTTTCAAAAACTAGTTTAGTGGGGAAAAAAACTAAAATAAAATTAAAAATTTATTATTTTCACATGATTTTATCTTTGTTTGTGACAAAAATAATTTTTTAAAATTTTTATTAAATTAATTTGTAATTTATTTTGTTAAATTTTAGAAATAAATTTGGAAAACTTAACTTTTTTTTTTTTTTTTTTGATAAATCACATTGGCCACCCTTAAATTTGAAAAAATTATGTGTATACCCATAATTTTAACATAATTATAGCGACTTCTCTTAAATTTTAAATGCACTTAATAAATTGGTCCATACGATAGAGATGTATTAATAAAAGTACAGTATTTTCTGATGCCATTAAAAGTATTTAATCAAATGACAACTTTTCCCTTCAGATAAATCGCACTAACCATCTTTAAGATTTGAAAAAATTGCAGCTAGCTCTACATTTTTTACATTGTTTTTTCTTTTAAAATTTTTGAAGGCACTTACTCCAACTTTTCTAGCCCAATGGGCCTGATAACTTTTGGACCCGAAACAGATAAGGCCATGTAGTTAACAGGCCAACCTATAGACTCCATATTTATTGAGCCTTATCTTGGGTTCCTATGTTAAATTATCATGGGTAATAAGCTAATTAGGTGATGCTGCTAATCCTATTAAGAAAATTAAAATAATTTAGTCACCATTACATGGATATTTAGGAAAAGTTAGATTAGGTATAGACAGACAGAAACCAGGATTTTATTTACAGAGAGACCAAACCAACATACCCTTCACTCTCTCTCTTTTACTAAACCCGACCATTTAGCTAAACTCTTGCACCAAATCGGAATAATGTGTGTCTATATATATTGTATATCTATATTATTATATATGTGAAAACTTGATTTGGTGTAATATTACAGTAAATTTTTTTCCCAAAATACCCAATGCGTGAGATGACTTTTTTTTTTTGTTTATGTTTCTTTACCACAAAAAGAGACAAATATGTAATAGCAAGATAATACCCACATTCAAAAAAAATTCTTTACAATTTTATTCATCAAATCTCTTCCCGATTTCAAAAAGTAATGGCATACGCATCGCGTGGACTCGAATGCTAGTGTACATAAAATGATAGAGAAGATAGAAAAATTTCCATGTGACGTAATGTAATTATTCATTCTTCTATTTCGGTCCATGTGAATGGGCACATAAGGAGCATGTAACAAATTTTTTTTTTTCAATTATCTTGACAAACGTTAACAATATGATTGATTTGATATAAAATGTAAACTAAAGGGTAAAATAGTTATAATTGGAAGTACAATGACTAAATTTATACAAGTAAACTATCGGGAGTATTGTTTTAATTTATCATTGTTTTTAACACAAATTGAAAACTTCAAGAATTAAATTGAGATAATTAGAATTATAATGACCAGATTAGTACAAGTGACAAATTACAATTACACTAATATAAAAATTTGAAATGATTAATCAAATATCTTGAATGTGGCCTGCCTAACGTTAAGGTTAAATCTACAATATACACGAAAACGCTGGGCACTTCCTAAGTATTAATTTTTAAGTAGATAGTATTTCTCATTTATAACATCACTCTATATGGATATGTAATATTAAAATCCCATTGCATTTCCGTAGATCACAAGTGTAACTCTAGTGATTGTACCACTAAGGGTTTGTTTGATTGGATGGACTGGATAAGAGAGGATTAAAATCTATCGGACTTAAATCCTGGGATTGTGAATCCTCCGGATTATTTGATTGGATTGGATATGTATCCCGTGTTTGTTTTCTTATGGGATTTGATGTCTAAAAAGGACTATTTTTAGTGAATCCATTGTTTGGTTGGACGGACTGAATAGAATAAATGAATAAAAGACTATTTTACATTTTTTCAATTGTCTACTAAGTAATAGCAATATTAAACATATCTTTAATATTTTAATTATTTTTAGCTACATTAAATAAAAATCTATTTTATTTTATTTTATTTTTTACACAATTAAGTAAATTTATTTTTTAAAAATTAAATAAATAAAATATCAATAAAAATATAGGTTATTTTTTTAATTAAAATCTTAAATAAATTTATCTTTAAAAATAATAATAACTAAATAATGAAATTAAATAAAAACATCTATTAAAATTTAAATAATGAAATTAAATAAAATATAAACAAAATTTTTAAATAAAACATAAATAAAATATCTATGAAAAATTATTTTAAAAATTAAATAAATAAAACATCAATAAAAAGTTAAATAAAATTATTTTATTTTTAAATTGAAACATTTAAATTTTATTGAAGTTTACTAAATATAATACATAATTAAATAGTAGAGGGTCAAAATGATCATTTCACCACCTAATCCCAATAGAAAATAGTTCAATGAAAATTGTCCCACACGCCCCCTCCCCTCGGGATAGTATAATTGATGAAAAACACAAAACAATCATATATCATTCAACTCATTTTCATACCTACAAATATCAGTAGCACTCTCTATATATACAAGAAGAAGATAACTAACTCTAACTAACTAACCAACTAACAAACTATCTAACTAAATGAACTAACCAACTAACAAACTATCTAACTAACTGAAGAAGATATTCATCTATAACAGCAGCACAGGAATGATACAAAGAGACTGCAGCTTAGCTCCTTGAACTCTTTGAGCTGTCTTTATCTGTCGAACTTAAACCTTGAGCGGGAACTGATTTGTCAACATTCCCCCTCAAGCGAAGGGAAGGAGAAACCTCCATAAGCTTGTCCTTAAGATAGGAAAATCGAGAAACAGACAAGGGCTTGGTGAATATATCAGCAAGCTGATCAACAGTAGGAACATAATGCAAAACAAGATGTTTGGCCAGAACTTGATCATGCACATAATGACAATCGAACTCAATATGTTTGGATCTTGAATGAAAAACAGGATTATATGCCGGTGCAATGGCAGAAACATTATCACACCAGAGCAGTGGCACAGTAGGAGGAGTAATACAGAAATCACGGAGAAGCATGCCAAGCCAAGCAAGTTCTGTAGCAGTATGAGCCAATGATCTGTACTCTACTTCAGTAGATGACCTTGAAACAGTAGCCTACTTCTTTGCAGACCATGATATGAGATTAGTTCCTAGAAAAACACAATAACCAGAGGTAGACTTTCTATCAAGAACATCTCCAACCCAGTTGGAATCTGAATAAGCATCAAGATCAAATGAACTGGGAGTGTATGTGAGACCATGATGAAGAGTTCCCTTAACAAATCGAAGAACCCTTTTTACTGCAGAAAAATGAGAATTAGTAGGATCCTACATATGTTAACACAATTGATTAACTACAAAGGACAGGTCAGGTCTGGTAATTGTCAAATATTGCAGAGCTGCTGTAACGCCCTCAAAATAATACATATAAACCAATTATTCATAACATCCATAGACATAAGAGAATAAAACATATTTTCATTTATCAGAGTATTCAGTACAAAGTATTACATGTTGACAACAAAAATAAATGCCCTACGGGCTTACAACTTTCTAAGCCAACATTTGGTTACAAAATAAGAGAGTTCTAACTCTTTACATATGAAGCCCTTGGCTTGAAATTACATGTAACACAAAATGTAACAATACAAAAATACGCTTTCAGCCTTCTAAACCTCCCAAGCTACATCCTTGAAGGCGGCATATCACATGTACCTAAAAATGATGTCTCATATAGGGTGAGCCAAAACCCAGTAGAGATACACTAAACCAAATATGAGAAATAACTAAAACATTAGTATTTGATAAATGTTTAACTCATATAAACCAAAGTACATCTCTTCCATAACCATTCCATATTCACAACCATTTTTCAATCCCTTTCCGTTTCATTATCCAAATCAATTCATAGATATGGTTCATTGTTTATCCGAACAGTTCAAAATGAGATTACAACTCATACTATCAACACTTCAATCATAATCAATTCAAAATGAGAATACAACTCATATTATTAACACTTCAATTCTTCAATCATCTACGTTATGCAAACATAATTAAGATTTCAGGACTTTCACCCTGGACACTCCAGCCAACTTAGTTATCAATGGAGTCCGTCCTCTATCTCCTCCTAGACCGGTTTGGGAGTACATCCCCTATCTCCTCCCAAACAAGATACATATGCAATGTATTTAAACACTTTATCATATACAATGATCAATCCCGGCACCTATTCAATGTGTTAATTCAACCGTCATACTTAATGACATAATTCAAGTGATTAGTTTCAATTCACCTAATCATCATGCAGTGTCTACAACAGTCAAGTCTATCTTCCACCGATAGCTCCAAAATAGTTATTTCTAAATAGATTAATAAATCTATCGAACATATAATTTATTTCATTTTCCATTGGTGAGTGATTCATCGATCCAAGTACACCATTCAGCCACAATTCCATCTAATTTCATGATTTCCAAATCAATTTCATATTCCCACAATTACTACATTAATTATACAAATTAATGAATTACATTCAAGTTGGGCATGTTTTCCCTTTTTCTCAAACCTTAACCCTAAGGCTCAATTTCATAAATTCTACACCAATAACCCCATTTTCCAAGGTCTCATATACACATAGAACTCCACATTAACAAACCCCTCTATTATAATTTCAATTTCAAAACCCCAACTCCCAAAAATTTCCATAACTCACCATTTATAAAAAAAAATGGCTAAAATTTATGTTAGAACTCATAAGAATTAGTAGTTTCTCCCTACCTCAAGAAGAAAAGACGAGCCAAGCAAGAGATGAACCCCAAAGACGCCAAAATCAACTTCTGCTCGGATGAAAATGGAGATCTTGAAGAGCTCAAGCTTTTTAATGAAGGAATGAGGGTGAAGAGATCACTTGATCTAGGCTAAAATATAGAGAGAGGGTGTATTTTAGGGTGAGAAGCTCCCAACTTAGGGTTTTGGAAAACTTTAGAGAGAGAAAGGACAGAAAAAGTGATTTAAATATCACTTACGCGATCTGATATACGCACAGTCCGCTTGAGCGGAGAGCGTCAGACACAAAAGTTTTACCCGCTCGAGCGCAATAAAGGCCACTCGAGTGCCAACACACGACAACAAGGCACAACCCGCTCGAGTGTAGAATACACACTTCCAGTATTTTACAGACTTCAGACAGCCGCTGTAGACACCCCATTTTTGACCAACCTTAAGACTCAGACGTCACCAATTGAGCGCTTGGTGATGTTGCATATTGTGGTCGTTCCGAGGTTGCGGAGTCACGGCTGCGAGCTTTGCCTCCAGGCTTCCGGACTCTTTTGTGCTCAGTCTCGGTTTGTGAACCGGGTTCCATTTTCTTTGTTTTCTCTTCCTGAAGGGAGGGACAGGTCTCGTAGATCATCTCTCAGTGGCCGTAGGCTACGTTTCGTGGTCGTAGGCCACGTTTCGTGGTCGTAGGCCATTTTTCCCGTTTGGAGCCCGGTTCTTGGTTTTCGGAGCCGTCGGCCGTGTGCCTCGGTTCGGGACCATTTAACCACCTCCGTTTGCTCCGATTTTTGGCATACATCTCATTTCCTCCCTTTTGAGGGACACTGTGGCCCGAGAGACCAACTTCGTGGTTGAACGCCACTTCCGGTGCCTAACAGTCAGTTTTCGGGGCCCCAGGCCGCGTGTTTTGGCCCCCGAACCTTCGTTTTACATCGGTTTGAGTCCATTTTTGGCAGAGACCTTATTTTCATTGTTAGGAAGGTTGTAGGAAGGTGGGAGGCCAGTAATTGTTCTGACTACTAGCTTTATTCCTTCATCGCTCTTCATCGCCCGTTTTTCCCACTAGAAAGCTGACTTTTCCCATTCCCGGGCCACTTTTTTTGACTTTCCTCCACACCATTGTGTTGTACACACTTGGGAGGCCACCAATATGGGTTGGCCGGCCATTAATTCTCCCTGACCCTTTTGAACCCCTCTAAAAAGCTAGCTTTTCTCTCTCCTGGTTCACTTTTTCCAGTTTTTCTCCACATAGCTATGTTGCACACACATGGGAGGCCATCTTTTTGGGGTGGCCCGCCACTAACTGAGCTTGACCCTTTTAACCCTGGCCGGCCGGCCACCTGAACCTCCTGAACCTGGCCGGCCAGATTTCTCTCTCCTGGTTCCTTATAGCTATACCCTCTGTTTTGACCTAGACCCCTGCCCGGGGATCTGCCCTTTTGGGAGGGAAATTTAAATTTGGTTTTTCCCCCCTTTTTCCTTGGCCTCTCCTTTATAAAGCCAGTCCCCCAGCTCCATTTCAAAGGGTTAGAAAAAATGATTTGAGAGCTTTGCATTAAATCTCTCTCTCTCTCTCTCTCTCTCTCTCTCTCTCTCTCTCTACTCCA
The DNA here is from genome assembly GCA_036172215.1 of Camellia granthamiana. Classification (NCBI taxonomy): domain Eukaryota; kingdom Viridiplantae; phylum Streptophyta; class Magnoliopsida; order Ericales; family Theaceae; genus Camellia; species Camellia granthamiana. The sequence goes on along the minus strand of CM069908.1, from coordinate 22,598,334 downwards.
AGCCTCAAAAACACCTTGGTTCTTGGCCCTTTTCACTACACCTCCAAGCCTCCTACCTCCACACTCCATTCCAACATCTTGAGGCTGATTTCTAGAGGTTAGAAGCTCATTTCCTTGGTCCAAAAGCTGCTGGAGGTTTGTGCTACAAGGGTGAGTCTTTTTTCCCTCTTTTCTTGCCCTATTTTGCATGTTATCTTAGCTCTTCTTGCTTATATTTTTGGGCTTCGGCCTGAACTGAAAATAGTCATATTTTGAGCTCATTTTCATGTTTGATCGAGGACCTTTTGCTGTTTGAGGTCTCCTACTACCTCTTGTCTCTTTATCCATCTTTTAGGCCTATTTTTGCATGTTGTTTTAGCCTCACTTGTGTTCATTTTCGAGGCTTACTATAAACTGTGAAGTGTCTTTTTTTGAGCCCCTCTTCAACTTTGTTGAAGGGCTCTCCTCTGTTTGAAGCCATCTGCTATCACTTGTCTCCTATCTCTCTTTGTAGGCCCATTTTTGCATGATAGTTTAGCCCTACTTGTGATTATTTTTGAGACTTGATACGAACTGTAAAGTGCCTTTTTTTGAGTCCCTCTTCAACTTTGTTGAAGGGCTCTTTGTTATTTGGGGCCAGCTTCTGTCCCTTGTCTCTAATCTCTCTTTTAGGGCCATTTTTGCATGATAGATTGGACCTATTTGTGTTCACTTTTGAGATTTGTTATAAACTGGAAAAAGTCTCCTTTTGACATCATCTTCATGTTTGATTAAGGGAATTTTCTTTTTTGAGGTCATATGCTTCCTTGTATGCTTGATTGTCCTTTTTTTTTTAGCCTTACACCTAAGCTCTTGTTGAATGCTTGGTTTGGCCTTCTAGCCACTAAAACCCAGTGGATTTTCAGTGGCTAGTACACTATTTTGAGCCTCCAAATCAAGGGGGGTGACCGCCTCTCACCTTGACTTGTTTGGTGGTCATTTTGGCCTTCCAAAGAGACCCTATCTTGCATGCTTTGAAGTCACTTTCCAGGGTCAATTTGGTGAGTTTTAGGACTTTCATATTTGATTTTCAGAGTTTCTTGTGCCATGCTAAGTGACCATCTTGTATGTGCTTAATAATCCCTTGCATAGCCCTCTAAAGGAGCTCATCATTCTTTGCATGTGTTGGCTTCATTTCAATGGTTGTTTGGGCATATTTTGGCATGTTTTGTTCACTGATTTTTGCTGGTTTGGTGAGATTCCATATGCTTCATACACTTGCCATGTAAACCATGTTTGCTAGTCAAAGTTGCATGCTATTTTAGTCCATCTTGCTAGCATCTTTTGGCCATGTTTTGAACTAGAAATGTTCATGTTTTGGGACTGCCTTGGTTCTGTCTTTATGCTTCATGATCAAATAATGCATGCTTTGTATAGCTATAGGTCAATGCATGTGCCTAGTTTTGTGTTTCAGGACCATTCCATGCATCGGGTGCCATGTTTCCATGTTTCGGGATCATTTTGCATCACATTTCAGTGCTGGAACTTGCATGTTTGTATGCCATATTTCATGCCTTGCCATGCCTTGTTAGAGTGGCCTTTGTGCCTTAAGATCGGTCCTCGGTTTGCGTGCATGTGTGTACTCATCTCGAGTGTCTCATTTTCATCTCATGGCTACCGATGTGAGTGTGGCTGAGGTCCAGTCGTATTGGTGTAAGTCTATATTGCATTGTGTATGCCATTTTGAGTTCATAGAATTGCGTATGCTAGGTTGCATGTTAGAGCATTGTGTATGCCATGTTACATCGAGCATTGTGTATGCCATTTCATAGCATTATGTATGCTAGGTTGCATGTTAGGATTACATTCATGCATGTCATGCATATTGCATTGTGTTTGGGATAGGAGTTAGCCCGAGCACGGGAAACGAGGGACGTTTCGTACTCCGAGTGACGGAACGTGTCTCAATTCCCTGTCGCCAACACTCCGGATTATCCATGATGGAGTCTAGGCCTTGTTGTGTTTTCATGTGCATTCATTCCATATTGAGTCATGCAAATCGACTCCTCGGCCATCATGCATCGAGATGCGTGATTGGCGGCACGAGGATCGAGGCAAGCATACATATGTGAAAATACATCGCCATGCCCCTTTCTTGCTCTCTGTTGCAGCACATCAAGGATCAACAGCCTTCTGGAGCTTCGTGCAACATTCCGGTTTTGATTGTAAACAGAGGCTAATTGGGGCATCGCAATGGATTTCCGCGTAAGGCAACCCGAACATGCATCATTCATCATCCAGAGCAGAGTCGATGCAGTCCCTAGCTTGCATGCTAATTTACTGCTTTCCTAGATTAATTGGTTAATTAATTAGGATTTTGTATTTATTCGGACTGTAACTATTTATTTGGGACTGTATATTATTTATTCGGACCCTCCGAGCGAGGGCAATGTTGTAATAAGTGTGCGTGCGTGTGATGTATGTCTTCCAACCCCACGTCTTTTTCCCTTTTATTTACCAGCTTATGATGGTTAGATTAGGGCATATTTCAATTAGCATACAGTATGATAGCATGTTTGCATTCATTCATCTGTTTTGCATGCACCGGGCTCGGCGCATCATAACACACTGCATTGTATTTCAATTCCAAGTTGAATATATGTTAGCTGTAGCATTTCATATGCCATGTTTAGAATAGCCGAGCCTATCTTAGTTGCATTTTGCATGTGTTGCATTAGGCATTTCTGTATAGTTAGGATCATGCATGGATTTCTAATTAGCTTCTGTTTTGGCTTGGAGTACTCGGTAAGTTTTATGCTTTAGCATCCTTGCATGCGTGTGAGTGACTACCATGATAGCATGCTTACCATGAGGCTATATGCTTATGTGATATAACTGCCTGAATGCCTGTGGGTGGAGGTTGGGTTATTTGGATTGGAACAAATTCATTCACTATGAGTTTTAAGCCCACTAGATAGTGGCAAAACCATGTTTTCTAAGTCCACCTGAGGGTGGCAAAATCTGCATTTTAAACCTACTTGCGAGTAGCAAACCACTTTCAAAATAAACAGGAAATGTTTTGTTCCAATTCAGGCGACCCAGTCTATACTTGTATGCTGTGCGCATCACATAGTAAATCTAGGCTAATAACCAGAATAAGAATACATAATGTTTTCAAAACTAGATATCATGGTTAGTAGAGGCCGATCTTTGATCGGGCGAGCGGGGGTGCTCACGAAGTGACCTTCCCCAATCGTACCCAAGTTCCCGAGCCGAGGCAACTTTGGTGATGACGGACACGTGGCCTTAGGCAACGAGTTAGGGTTTCCTAAATTTTCCAAAATAAAATATTTAGGTGGCGACTCTGTATCTGGCAAAGCAGTCCATGTTTGGCACTTCTTTCAAAAATCTGCCAGATTTGGACTCTTTGGTTCAGATTAAAAACCGTGACAATTTGAGTCCTGAACTGTAGTAGACCCACAAGCGAACAGAACGGGGGACTCATCCCTCCCGGGGTGTTCGGGGACGTCTACAGTTTCTGGCGACTCTGCTAGGGAGTTTGGAGAACTTGACTCGAACTCATGATATCTGGTTTTGACTACACTCATGTGTTTCTGTGCATTGCATGTGCATTAGTGCGCCTAGGACACCGTGTTTGCCATATGCTATTCCTGAGCGGTTTGCCAGAGGCTGCGTGCCATAAGGCTTACCGGTTATGGGCTCTGCCAGTATGGTAACACAAACCCCGATTTTACCGGGGCACCCTTTTTGACCATTCGACCTAGTGCATATTCGGATCCATAGTGACCATTCCAAACTAGGACAGGTTGCTTACCCGATAGGTTGTTTGAAACCGCTGCGTGCGTAGTGAAACCCTAGCTCCTGACAAAGTAGGACAGGGAAACCCTACCCCAACATAGGGGTGTTTTGGCTCTCACTTATCTGTTATGTGCTTTTAGAGTGCGTCTCTACAGGGAATGCATGTATCAGTTTACGAGTTTGGGCATCAGGCCTGCGGGCATCAGTCAGTGTTTGAGAATCAGTTATCTGCGGGTATCAGATTCAGCCTTTGGGGACAGTGATTCAGGGATAATGATCAGTGTTTGAAGACAGTGTGTATTCAGCTTATCGACCGTGTGTTGTTATGCCCAGCTGTGTGTTGTGTATTTATTTTAAGCTGTTATGCTGTTCGTTTGTCTGGTTATTTATTTCCTTATTGCTTTATTTATCTTTTTGCTAGGACAGTTTTAGCACAATTGCTTCCGACCCAGCAGGTATTCCCCAAGCACTTTGGACAAGAGGTCGTCGGCTCAATCGATCTGAGGATCTGGTTGACGGACAGCCAGTGTTTCATTCTCTACCCCCGGTTGTCAGACGGAGGCCAAGAAAGCGTAGTGTGTCTGAACAGAGGTTACCAGAACAGTGGCCTACCTTAGCAGTGAACAGTCGGGCTGAGGTTTCAGTTTCTGCCATAGAGATACACATACCAGTTAGTCAGCAAGATCAGCAGAATATGGCCGGGATGGAAGAAATGATGCGACAGCTCCAAGAGAGCATGAGACAAATGCAGGAGGACGCTGTCCGCCAAGCGGAGTTCTCTAAACAGCATGCCACAATCATGGCCCAACAGGCGGAACTAATTACCCGGTTATAGCAACAAGCCGAAGCATCAGCCTCACATCCAATTCCTCCTCCACCAGGGGTCCCGCTACCCGAACAGGCACCAGCTGCCCAGAATGTCCTGCCAAATGCCCAGAATACCTTGCCAAATGTCCAAAACGTCCAGGAGGGCACAGACCTTCTAACGGGGCCAGCTTCGCCCCCGCTTCCACCTCAACTGTCCAAGGCACCTACGCTTATCAACCACCCAGACTCTCCTTTCGAGTTCGAAATAGACCCCACGGCACTGAAGTTGAGCAAGCTCGAGAAGCTATTCAAAAAATCCCAAGGCGTAAAGGCTATTCCGGATATCGAAGACGGATATACCGATGTGGCCGTGACGCTACCGGATAGATTTAAAATGCTGCAGATCGATCGCTTCAATGGGTCTGGAGATCCCATGGTCCACCTCCGGCTATTCTCAGATATACTACGGCCAATGGGCCTAACCAGACCATAGAAGCTTTCGCTATTCGGCCGGACCCTGTCGGGTGTGGCCGCCATCTGGTATGCGAAGTTGGAGGATGATATCAAGCGGAGTTGGGATGAAATGGTTGAAGCCTTTGTTGCGCAATACTCTTACAACACTCAAATTGAGATTACAACTCGTGATCTCGAAACAACAAGGCAGGAGCCCAAAGAGAGTTTCTCGGATTTCGTGACTCGGTGGAGGGCGAAGGCCTCGATGATGACTTTAAGGCCCACCGATAAGGACAAGATCAGGATGATTGTGCGCAATCTCCAGCCAAAACTGATGCAAAAGATGATTGTGCTCCCCTTTCCCACCTTTTCAGATCTACACGAGATGGGGGTACAAATTGAAGATGCAATGAAACAGGGTCTCAGCGACCAGGACAGGGAGCAACCCCGGAGAACCTTTAACCGCAACAACAATGCAGGCCCGAGTGGCGCTGCAACTGCAAGAACTTCGGATTCCCCCTCCCTTTCCAAGACCCATGGCAGCCACACCCTTCTCCGGTGCATCCGAAAGCAATACACAGACCACTAAATACCAACCCAGAGGCCAAAGAACCTTCACCCCACTATACATGCCTTTGTCCAAGGCTCTAGGGGTCTTAATCAGAAAAGGACATTTAAAACCCTTGGAGCCGAGGCCGTTGCCAAATCCACTCCCCCCCACTCACAATCCAGCCAAATAATGTGCATATCACCAGCAACACGGTCATGACACCGACTAATGCTTCAAACTGCGTCACGAGATTCAAGATCTCGTTGACAAAAATGTGATTTTGCCTCCAGATAGACCTAATGTCACAACCAACCCACTCCCTACACACAACCAAGCTCCACCTCCCAAAAGAATCAACTTCATCCAGACTGGGGTCGTGTCTTACGATCCTAGTATCTATATCACTCCTTCCCATCTACCTAAATCGGAGGTGTTCCTTCCCGACTGCACTGACCTTTTGTACATGCTGGACATCTCTACAAACCAACCTGAACCAATGGTGGCGGCTGTTGAAGAGAGTACAGAGGAGATTGCAGAGGAGGACGGAATGGTTGAGTTAGGGTTTGAGCAGTCTAGGAATTTTGCTAGGGAAGCCTACGATCCGAGTGAGTACATCCTGTCACTGGGCCAGTCTGAGCCAAGTGTAGGATTGCCAGAGAGAGCAGAACTGTGTGTGATCCAAGGGGACAGATTTGAGCAGGGAACGGATGATTTGACGGCTGTACAAGAGGGCTTTGCCAACCTCCAGTTTTTCAATGACTAAGAATCAGGAGACGCAGCAATCAACTGGTTTGAGTATGAGGAATCGGTAGAGGCTACCGGGTGGCTGGATGATCAACCGGATGTTGTAGAGTTTCAACCAGAACAGGGCCCGGCAGGGGAGAAGGTATCAGTGGTGGCCGGAAGGGCCGAAAGTCAGAGTACATTGCCGGAGAGCGCCGGTACGAAGAATTTCGCTCGGAATTAGGACATTGTGAATGCAGGGAAAGTTGAACAACAAACTGCGCTAACGCAGGTGGAACAAGAAAAGAATGGGGATTCTGAGAGAATCCGGAAAGCCAAAACCCATGAAGGGATTGAAAGTGCTGTGGGCATAAGGATAGAAGATGCTGTGAGCATGTGAGCTGAAAGTACTGAGAGTACAATCGTACCAGAGCCAGACAGGTGTCTTTTGAATGCCAACGGAATGTGGTGGGAAGACAATGATTTATGTCTTGCCCACACAGACGACGATTGGGGAAGCAATCAACCAGACGACACCTGGTATCTCGATGAGGTTGATCACATGACAAGAAGCGGGCGGTATTTCAAGCCCCCGCACCTAGACCAGCCAGAGGCATCCGGGAAAGATAAGGAAGCTGAGAGACAAAAGGAGAAGCAGATCGAAGAAGAAGCTGTGCTGAAACAGTTAAAAAAGACACAAGCAGACATCTTCATCTGGGGACTGCTTATGGCTTCACGAGTGCACAGACAAGCTGTCCTATCTGCTATGGACAAGGCCAAACTCTCTATAGATACCACACCAGAGCAGCTGGTTGGACTGGTCTTTCCGGGAGGAGGTTCCCTGACATTAACCTTTTCAGACAAAGAATTACCGCCTGAGGGCACAAATCATAACAAACCCCTCTACATCTCTGTGGAATGTAGAGACAAGTGGGTGCCAGTGGTTCTTATCGACACGGGATCCGCCATTAATGTGTGCCCGTCAAGGACGTCATATGCAATCGGGTTGAAGCTTGCGGACTTCGTGCCGACTACTCAAGTGATCAGAGCCTATGACAACACGAGCAGAGAGGTGATGGGGACTGTCAAAATTCAGATCCAGGTTGGTCCAGGACAACACAACATTCAATTCCATGTCTTGGACGTTCCCACAACCTTCAATCTACTCTTGGGGCGGCCGTGGTTGCACCAAGTGAAGGCAGTCTCTTCCACTTTGCATCAAATGTTGAAGTACCCTCACGGGAATGGGGTGGCCATTGTTTTCGAGAATTCATCAATCCATCCACTGCCAGAAGTGTCTACACCAGTCTTGGAAATCGAGCACGGCACAGAGGATGTGTTCTTATCAGGGTTTACTCTGGCTGAGGCTCGGGTTGTGCAGAATATCATGGCTGTTAATGAGGGAGTATATGTCAGTGCTCAATCTGTATACCTCATGAACAAGCTACAACACATTCCCGGGATGGGATTAGGAAGGAGCGGCCGGAAGGGCGTCGCAGCATTGGCCGAAGTGCCACACAACCCTCATGCCTTTGGCTTGGGTTATCTGCCCACCAAAGAGGACTGGGTAAGGAAGGGAAAGGAAATGGCTGGAAGAGCCAGAGCAAAGCAGGCTGGAAAGCCTTTTGAGCTGATACACAGGCCCATTCAGGGTACCCTAAACGGACGCTTCATCCGGGAGGGGGAGGACTTTCCATTTTGCGGCTTCCCAGAGCCGTGGCTAAACGTGGAGAAGAAGCGCATGCCAGGTTTTGAGATCTTCTTTGACCTGCAATTACGTGGGGATGACGTTGCCGAAGAGCAGACAGACCCATCAGCTGAGGTTGAGCAGTGTAAGGCAGTGGACTCCGAGGGCGCTGAAATTGAAATGGGGGTAGCACTGGCATGTCTACTTTCAGATCCTCCGATCGACCAAAAGTGCTTAGGGGATAACTTCTCGGTTTCCATGATTGGGGATGAAACGGCTGCGGGCCTACCAGCAACTATTTTGGATGCATCTATCGCACCCTCTCTCATTTGGCAATACGAAAAGGGGTTTTTGTCCAGCAGCACCGGGTCAGGTAGTGAGCCGGAATCTGATTCCACCAAGTCTTGTGAGTCGGAATCAGGTTCCAGCTCAACTGAGTCTGAGTCTGGTACTCTTGGGGATGATAACCCGGATGCCACGGTCTTGTCCAGGTCGTCTTTTTCTTTCTCTTTTGAGTCTGTTGTAACCGAGGGATCGGACGATTTGGATGTGCTTAATGAGAATCAAGTAACTGTGGTTTCTGAGTACTTTTCTGTGCCCTTGATTTATTGCATTAACTCGGACTTTCAAAATTTTGATGAAAACGACGAGGACGAAATTCATCCGGTTTTGCAACGCTTAATTGAACAAGAGCAGGAAAGATTTGTTAAACCCCTAGTGGATGAAATCACTATCGTGAATGTTGGTACTGAGGAGGACCTGCGGCTGGTCCAGATTGGGTCCATGTTGTCTTCAGAGAAACGCGAGCGCTTAGTCGCTTTATTAAAAGATTTCAAAGATGTTTTCGCGTGGTCCTACGAAGACATGCCTGGGATCGATCCTGAGATTGTACAGCACCGGATCCCTCTCGACCCCGAGGCCCGACCCGTCAAACAGAAACTCAGGAGGATCCGCCCAGATTGGGCTCTTAAGATTAAGGAAGAGGTCACCAAGCAAATCGACGCAGGCTTCCTGCTGGTATTCGAATACCCGACTTGGTTGGCCAACATCGTTCCGGTGCCAAAGAAGGATGGCAGGATCTGAGTATGCATGGATTTCAGGGATTTGAACAGAGCCAGTCCAAAGGACGACTTCCCCTTGCCGCATATTGATGAGTTAGTGGACTTCACAGCAGGGCATGCTTTGCTCTCATTCATGGATGACTTCTCCGGCTACAATCAGATAGTGATGGCACTTGAAGACCAGGAAAAGATTGCATTCACCACCCCGTGGGGGACATACTGCTATAGAGTCATGCCGTTTGGGCTGAAGAACGCTGGAGCTACTTATCAACGGGCCGCGACCTCAATACTGCATGACATGATCCATAAAGAGGTTGAGGTGTACGTGGACGACATGATTCTCAAATCCAAAGATAGAAAGGGCCACTACACCGCCTTGCAAAAGTTCTTTCAAAGGATCAGAGAACTTCGGTTGTGGCTGAATCCTCAGAAATGTACGTTCGGTGTTACAGCGGGAAAAATGCTGGGGTTTCTGATTACACAGAGAGGTATCGAAGTCGACCCTTCCAAAATCAAGGCCATCTTAGAAATGCCACCACCAAGGACTGAAAAGGAGGTGCGAGGCTTTCTGGGTAAAGTGCAATTCATAAGACGGTTTATCTCAAAATTAACCTTGACTTATGAACCACTTTTTGGTCTCCTGAAGAAAGGCAAGAAATTCTAATGGGACGGCCGATGCCAAGCTGCTTTTGAACAGATCAAGGAATATTTACAGAACCCGCCCGTGTTGTCACCACCAGAGCTGGGGAAACCGTTGATATTGTACCTCTTAGTGACTGAGACCACAATGGGCTGCATGCTCGCACAAGAATCTGAAGACAAAGTGGAGAGAGCCATCTACTATCTGAGCAAGAAGATGCTAGAGTATGAGACTCGCTACACACCATTGGAGAAGGCTTGCTTAGCTTTGGTATGGGCTACCAGGAAGCTGCGGCACTATCTGTTAGCTCACTCCGTAATGTTGGTTTCACGACTCGATCCCATCAAATATCTTTTTGAGAAACCAGCGCTTACGGGTAGGCTAGCTCGTTGGTTGCTGTTGCTCTCCGAATTCGATCTGAAAGATGTGGCACACAAGTCAGTCAAGGGAAGAGCAGTAGCAGAATTCTTAGCCGATCATCCAGTGGAAGGGGGTGAAGCAGTTGAGTACTTATTCCCAGACGAAGCCATTCTGTACATCGACGATGAAACTTGGACGATGTACTTTGACGGAGCGTCAAATCAGTACGGGTATGGGATAGGAGTGTTGCTGATAGCACCCGACAATTCCCGTATCCCGCTAGCCTTTAAACTCCGATTCAAAGTCTTGAATAACGAAGAAGAATATGTGGCATGCATTGCCGGTCTAGAATCAGCCCTAGAACTAGGGGCAAGACGGTTGGACGTCATCGGGGACTCGAACCTTGTTGTGTCTCAAGCAAAAGGAAACTGGAAATTCAAAGAGGAAAAGATGATGATGTATCACCAGACCTTGGATTTGTTAATTCCTCGGTTTGAGAAGCTAAACTTTGCTCATCTACTAAGAGAGAACAACAGGTTCGCAGATTCTTTAGCAATTCTATCTTCCATGATAGACATCCCGTTCGGAGTCCGGATGCGTCCAGTCATCATTGACTAGAAATTTGCGCCAGCCTACGAGTTGATTGTTACTATAGATGAGGTTCAAGACGAAAACCCCTGGTATTACGACATTTGGAATTTCCTGGAGAATGAAGCATACCCGCCAGGGGTAAATGCCAAGGATAAAAGGGCAATCAGAAGAATGGCCGTTCAGTTCATCATCTGTGGGGGTAAGCTGTATAAGAGAGGTCATCTGGGAATGCATAAGCTGTGTGTTGATGCTGAAGAATCAAAGCATCTAATGGAAGCCATCCATGGAGGGGAATGCGGTGCGCACATGAATGGAGTAATGCTAGCGCGAAAGATCCTCAGACAGGGTTACTACTGGTCCACCATAGAAGAGGATTGTATCGGCTTTGTCCGGCGATGCCACAAGTGTCAAATTCATGCAAATCGCATGAACATCCCGTCGTCGAAGCTGTACAACATGACTTCGCCATGGCCGTTTTCAGTCTGGGGAATTGATGTGATCGGGGCTGTCACTCCGAAGGGGTCAAATGGGCATGAGTTCATCATGGTCGCGATAGATTATTTCACGAAGTGGGTCGAGGCCCAATCCTATGCGGTGTTGAAGGCTTCACATGTTGCAAAGTTTATCAAAAACAACATCATCTGTCGCTATGGAGTCCCAAACGAGATAATTTCAGATAACGGTTCCCACTTCAAGAAGGAAGTGATTGACTTGTTGGAAAAATACAACGTGGCTTTTCATAAGTCATCCACATACCGGCCGCAAACCAATGGAGCGGTTGAGGCCGCCAACAAGAATATCAAACACATACTGCAAAAGATGGTGGAAACCTACCGGGATTGGCCAGATAAGCTGTCGTTTGCTCTGTGGGGCTACCGGACTTCAATCAGAACTTCTACTGGGGCGACTCCGTATTCATTGGTTTATGGGATGGAGGCCGTTTTACCTATCGAGATTGAGGTTCCGTCTTTGCGAGTATTGGCTGAGTGTCAAATAGCCGAGGCAGATTGGCAGCAGAGCAGATTTGAAGAACTCATGCTCTTTGATGAGAGAAGACTGAAAGCACTGTACCATGTTCAAGGTTATCAGTGCAGAATTGCCCGGGCTTTCAACAAGAAAGTGAAGTCTAGGAATTTAAAGGAAGGAGATTTGGTGCTCAAAGACAACCGAGCTCCCATTCACGACCCAAGGGGCAAGTTCAGACCCAATTGGACTGGTCCCTACATCATTAAGTCAATCTGGTTAGGTGGAGCTGTGGTTCTGATGGATCTAGATGGCTTAGAGTTTTCACAACCGATCAATATGGACAAGTTGAAGAAATATTACCCTTGAGAGGCTCGCTAGGCCGAAAACCCGAAAGGGCGACCTAGGCAAAACTCAAAGCACAGAAAATTTGAAATTATAAAAACTGAGCTCGCAAGGTTGAAAACCCGCAAAGGGCGGCCTTGGCAAAAGTTAGAGCGTAAAAGGAGAGCGAAAATACTCGAGTGAACCTGAGCCTGAACTACGTAAGGCTTGATTCCCATCTTTGGGATACGTAGGCAACTTCATCCTGAAGTTCAGCCACAAACTTTTCCCCGATCAACTTTATCCATTTGATCATCTCAGTCATCTTTGTCCATCAGCATTCATCGTGATCTCCGGTGCAGTGCTTTTCAGACTAGGGGCAACTTTCCGTTGCTATGTAGTGCCGCGGTGCTATTCAGACTAGGGGCAACTTTCCAGTTGCTAGGACCCGGGGTTGTGCATCTCAGTGACAGATCTCAGGCGTGTCCAGCTCTGATCCATACCGAAAATGGTTTTGAAAAGTTTTAATAAAAGTTGACTTTGTTCAAATTAATGTTTTTACAACTAAGACCATTTTTGGACCAAAACGGAAAATTTTCAGTACCACAACCTTCAATTTCATTGATTTCAAAATAGAGTTCTCCTGCTCTTGCATACAATTGAAGTTGCTTTTTATTACACTCATAACGAAAACTTGAAAGTACTAATAAAGCAATAAATCCGGGGCATAGTCAAGTCAGGTGTCCCTGCGCCCCCTCCCAGAGTTAGTCGAAGCCTCTGATGCCAAGCTGGGCCCAATCTGTGCCTCTTCATTGAGCCAATCCAAACACTCATCAGACAAAGTGCAACTGAAAGTGGGAGCGGGGGCCAGGAGCTCTCTAGTCCTCCATGCTGTGACATAACGGGCAAACTGTGCGCCTCGAACCGGGAATGTGGCAAGATACTCTATCCCCTCTGGCGGGCAGGTCTTATCGTGACCGAACTGACGCTGGAATCGGAACGGAAAGTAGAACACACAGTGGGTCAGACCAATCAACTGGATCCCGGTCTGCCGGGACATGCTATAGCTCATTGTCGGGAGATAGAGCCAAGGACAGCGCCAAGTAATGCGATCTGCAGACAAATTGCACATCCAGTCGAACCACCATCCCTCATCAAGGGCATCGACTAAGCGTTGATGAAAGAAGTAGCCGTGAGCCGAGTAGGCTGGGCAAGAGTCCACAACTTGCAGTTTATCCATCAACCATACCTGGGGAGGGATGAAAAATGAGAGAATAAAGAATAGAGAGATGTACGATGAGAGAAAAGTAAGAAAAGGGTTTTGTGAGAAAAACCGAGCCTGAGGGCCGAGTGACGTGAGCCATATATATGTAAGATTGGGTGGGAAACATTACCTGCAGCAGTAGTGGGCTCCCCGCGAATCTGGTCGTCTCCCGGCGATAGAAAGCATCTAAGCCCATCAGTGTCTCGGCCAATGTCATGGCGATGCAGCTCTTTCCTTCCTTCAAGCCTTGTGCAACTTCAATCAGACGAATGCTAGGTCCACTGAAGCCTGGGGCAAGCAAAAAGTGAGATAGCATACACAAGCAAAGGGCGTGTTACCGAAAACCTTGCCAATAATGGTTGCCGCGGTCACCAGCGTCAGAAAAGCGATGAATCAAGCCAAGGATGTCCAGTTCCCCGTTGCAGATCAGAGACCGAGCATCATGCATGGTGAGCCCACACATCCGCCCTAAAGCTTGGGCGTGACCGAAGCGAAACTGAGGCAAAATTTCTTCATAACATTCAGATTCCATCAAAACTTGAAAATCTTCGAAAGTTGGACATACCTCTTGCCCGCCGAAGCTAAAAATATGTGTTACCGGGTTCCAAAACCTCGTCGCGGCATGGAGGAAGGGAAGGTGCAGTGGAGTATGGCTCAGCGTGAATAGTGCATTCAAGCCAAAGCCCCAGAAGTTTAACTTTTCCAAGCCATCTAGAGAAGCGATCCAAGCTGTGAGATTTTTGACGAGAAACGCCTCCATTTTGGTGCAAAACTGAGATGAAATGAATCAACCACGAGGCTAGGGCTTTTAAAGAGGATAAGACACTGTTCGGGGGACATGTGTCAAAAATTTGGAGGTTGCTGGGCTAGGTGGCCGGCCGGCCACCTTTTCTGGCAGGCCGGCCACCCCTCTCCTCTTCAAAGCAAAAAGCTGGCCGGCCAGCTCCCAAAGGTGGCCAGCCATGCTGCAAAATGTGCCTATGGTCCTGTTCTACCCTCTAGAGGGAAGTTCCTAGCATTTCTATGCATCGGGAGTGTCGAAGGCTTCCATTTCCCTCTGTTTCGGATGCGTTCCGTCACCCAGATCGTCCGAAATGCACTTTGTTTATAGAGTTGTTGTTAAGTCTTGCTTATCGAGTTGTTGCTTTGCTTATCGAGTTGTTGTTTTGTTGGTTGAGTTGTCTTGTTTATCGAGTTGTTAAGTTTTGTCGAGCTGTCGAGTTTCGTGCAGTGAGTTGTTACTTTTTGTTTAAACAATTTTGTTGTGCCTTACTTATCGAGCCATTAACTTTGTTGTGTTTTTCTTATCGAGTTGTAAACTTGCTAAGATTCTGTTATTTCTTGGTGAGTTAAGTTGTTTAGTTTGTTGTGCCGGTTCACTACCTGACCTGGTAAATACACAATGCACATTTCCATTCAATCTCATTTTTATGTAAAATGATGCGATGCGATGCTGAGAACATAAAATACAACACTTTTTCAAAAGCTGTTTCATTCCACCATGCTTCCTTTGTTACAACACTTTTTTACAACAAGGGTACAAGTTTTGCAGAAAATAAAACTGTCTAACAATGTACAATGTGCTACAACTACTAGTAAAAAGGTAAATAAAGCAGGGAACAGCCGCATCTATGCTCTCAAGAGCAGGAATAAGAGGCCCTCTTCGTCCTCTTCTGCGGAACAGACTCTGCGCCATCACCACCATCGTCATCGTCTGAGTCGGAGCTGCCATCCTCGAAACCCTCCTCAGCCTCATCTCCACTACCGGAACCAGGATCGGAGCCACCCTCTCTGTCAGCAGATGTCTCTGACTAGGGATCTGCAGCCTCCTCCTCCTCCTCGCTGGGCTCCTCCTCTATGATGTGCGCCCTGCGTCCGCCTCGCCCGCGAGATGACTCCCCTCTCCCAGCTCCTCGAGAAGGCCTAGATGGCCCAGCTCCTCGGGAAGGCCTGGATGGCCCGACCTGTGACTGAGCATACACCGGAGGCATCTGAAAATAAAGAATGCAGTTTGAATACATCAGCCAAAACATGTATATCAGATACAGATGCAAGCAAACTACACATAGTGGATGTATGCAGGTATAGTGCATAAGTGTGGTGTGTGTCAGATGTGCTCTACATAGGCAGCCTATCAATGCAGTAAAGATGTTCAGGATCAACATGTCATCAGAAGTATGATAAATGCAAGAAAACTAAAGGGTACCTAGACACCCATAATGGACAACTGCACCTCTCTCCACAGGACCATGCCCTCAAGTGAGGCTACCATCTCGAGCACCTCATCCATGTACTCCCTGGGTGGCTGCAGATACAAGTTCAAGTCATCAATGAATAAACAACTGCCAAAGTATCTGTGTGATAAACGGAAAACAGTGGAACGTACCGGTGGTGAGTTAGGGTCACTAACATATCGGTGGCCAGGCATCGGAGGCTCTATCGAAATCGGAATCGGGGAGGTAGTCCCGTATTGCCACCCCATCAACTCAGTCGGCATATCTGGCCATCCAGGATGATGATGAGTCGGAGGAATCGGGGGAACCAATCCACCCCCACCTCTAGATGTGCCAGCCCTGCTGGTGGAAGGGACATCTGCAGTCCGAGCCCGACTCGATGAAGGCATACCAACAGACCTCCTCGTCGGAGTACGGACTCTCATCAATGGAGGCATCAAGTATGTGTGACGATAAGTAGCGTAATCCCCCTCCTCGAGATAAAGAAATGCATCAGTACCGAACCTGGCGTCGACAACACCTTGGGGAGGGAGCCTATCAGCAGTCCGCATATCGTCTGGGGGTACTGAGGAAGGGTCCTGAGTGGGGTAGCCCCATACCTGACGCAAAAAGCGATCCCCCAAAAACCAGGCCTTACCAACCGGCCCCTCGAATAGGATCCTATATCGGGAGGCACCTCATGCTCCGGCAAACCGAAATCGGAGATCTCCGCCTAAAGGCACCCAGGGCTGCCATGTGATCTGCGGATAACCAATGCATAAACTGATCAGAAATTGTGAATGTGCAAGGTAACTCAAAGAGTGGAAGCATGAAGAACTGAGAGTTCTGAAATACCTCGGACGTCCGCACTGTATCGAAATACTGCCGCAGGTAGAGGAAAGACTCCCGAGGTCTCGGCCGGTACTAGCCCTCGAATACAAGTGAATACGGGGTCGTGAGGGGCACCTCCACCTCAAGCTCTGGGGCTAACGTCGGGAAGTACGCGTAAACCCATAACTGTGAGAAACAGAGCAATGGTCATCAGAATACAGAATGCTGAGTGCAGGGTGTAAATACAAAATGCTGAGAGCAAAGTGCAAGGTACAGAATGTAAAGAGCGTCGTGTGTGCGATGTACAAGTAATGAGAAGCAGAAATGTAAATCAAGAGGGCAGAAAGTACCTCCCAGGCCCTCCAATAGCCGCCAACCATGTTCCCCCGTCCGCGGGAGGTCGCGCTCATATAGCAATATAGAGTAGCCAGGCTGGCGCCACCCCGGTCATATCGGCTGACCTGTGATAGGTCCATTAGGGCGCTCAATAGATAAAGCCCGACAGTGTTTCCCCTATCGGCGAACAGAGTGGTCCCAAAGAGGAACATCAGAAATCCGCGAGTATACTGTGCTACCTCCTCGGGAGTCTCAGGCTCCATCTCTACCCTCTTGAAATGGGAAGAGAACCAGGTGTATCGGACTCTGCCCGAAGATTTGTCAACAGGCGGGCGAGCCCCCAATAAATATATCCAGGCGGCCTCCCACTCGCCCATGTCCTCGTCGTATGGGATGGCCCAACCTCCCACATCAAGGCCCGTCAGTATGGCGAAGTCAAACGGGGTCATGGTCATGTCCCCGATGGCAGAGAAATGAAAGGAGTTGGTGGTGTCCCACCATCTCTCTACCAAAGCACCCATCAGTATCCTACTGGCAGGACAGCGAGATATCCCGGTACAAAAGGGCCCAAACCCTGCCACGTCAACCAAATCTCGGACAGCCTCCGGAAGCTCCGCGTACCACTCTCTCGCTGCAATGGAGCCATATCCTCGCGTAGTACGAGAAGTCACCTGCATTCAGGATGAACACATGTATTCAGTTTCAGAATAAAATGTATAAGCTGCGTGCAAATGAAATGAATAAGCTGCGTGCAAATGAAATGTATGAGCTGTGTGCAAAATCAAATCAGATACAGAATCTGGGCTGTGTGTTCAGAAAATTCAAAGTATGAGCCGTGTGTTCAGAATTCAAGTGTTTGGGCTGCGTGCTCAACCTTCTACAAAGTGTGGTCTGTGTGTTCATCTCAAAGTTTGGGCTGTGTGTTCATCTCAAAGTTTGGGCCGCGTGTTCAACTCTCAATCAGTGTGTGCTGTGTGTTCACCTCAATAACGAGCTATGTGTTCAACATCAAGTATTTGAGCTGTGTGTTCAGATTTCAAAATCGGTAGGCCATGTGTTCATCTCAAAGTTTGAGCCGCGTGTTCAACTCTCAATCAGTGTGTGCTGCGTGTTCACCTCAACAATGAGCCGTGTGTTCAGAATTCAAGTGTTTGGGCTGCTTGTTCAACTCTCAATCAGTGTGTGCTGCGTGTTCACCTCAACAATGAGCCGTGTGTTCAGAATTCAAGTGTTTGGGCTGCGTGTTCAACTCTCAATCAGTGTGTGCTGCGCGTTCACCTCAACAATGAGCTGTGTGTTCAGAATTTAAGTGTTTGGGCTGCGTGTTCAACTCTCAATCAGTGGGCTGTGTGTTCACCTCAAAGTGTGTGCTGTGTGTTCATCATCAAGTATTTGAGCTGTGTGTTCAGATTTCAAAATTATTGGGCTGTGTGTTCAATTCTCAACAAGTGTGTGCTGTGTGTTCACAATTAATATACGGGCTGCGTGTTTAGAAAGTCAGAGTGTTTGAATTGTGTGTTCAAGACGCAAACGGAATACGGTGTTATAGACTAAACATTCAAAACAAGCTATGTGCTTAAGTGAGCAGATAAACATAGCAAAAGCACGAAATGCGCGAAAAATGTAAAAGTGAAGTAAATACCTCTCGTGCCTCATGAGAGAGGTGAGACTCTGGCTCCCACAGTAGTAGATCTACAGGCGCTCGCTCATCAAAGTCAATGAAGTGGTAGAAAACCGCCTGAGGAAGGGCGTGCTCCTGAGGATGATACCTCTCAGGATCAAACGGCCGAACTCTCAGGGGCAAGGACATGATGTCCGGCTCACCCCCGGCACCTGGAGAACCTCCGCCATGAGGAAAATGACCCGCCATCTCGAAAAATCTGCAAAAAGGAGCAAAAATGAGCGAAATGAGCCAAAATTGGAAAAAGTCAACAAAAGTCAATTCTCGGGAAATGAAAAAGTCAACAAAAGTCATCTCCCGGGAAAATCTTCCAAATGTTGAGACAAACTTACCTCAAGTGGTGAAAATGAGAAAAGAAGTACCGAAATCAAAATTTAATCGGTTCAAAGTGACGAAAACTGAAAGATTTCGCGAAAACAACTTGCGTGGGGCGTTGGAAAACACGTATAGAGCGCAGATCTGAGGAAGAAAATGGTTTGGGAAGGTAGAGGAGACAATTTCGGAGCTGGAGTTGTGAGGAAAAGTGCTTTGGATAAGCACATTTAAAGAAAAGAGAGCAAAAAGACCAAACTGTCGCAGATTTGGGCTAGGTGGCCGGCCGGCCACCTTTTCTGGCAGGCCGGCCATCCCACTCCCTCACCCCTGGCCGGCAGCCTCCCCCTGGGACCATACATGGCCGGTGGTGTTCCCAACATGGTCTCCAAGGCCTCTGCAAATTTTGGTGATGATTGGAGTCCCCGGCACCCAAAAAAGTACAAGGAAAGTGCACTTTTCGTCGCGAAATCCCTCCGCGGGAACTTCAACTTCAACTTTCAATGTGTGTTTCATCATTAATCGCCGAGAGCAAGACGTATCCTTTTTGAATATGTTGTAACCCCTCCGGGAGGTAAACCGGAGGCCGCGATTGAGCCACCTTCGTCGAAATTTGCATTGCTTTGCTCGTTGTTTCGTTTCAAAATGTGCATTCGAGTTTACACTTATCCTGCATTGTTATGCACGTCACTTGCATTCTCATGCACATAACTTGCATTGTTAAGCACGTTTCCTTGATACTGTCATGCCTCCATGCTTAAACTCGCGTTGTCACGCACGTTGCTTCTCGCATTACGATGCACTCACCCATCAACACCGCATTTGTCTACGCTCGATATCACACTAAACATATGTTGCTAACTATGTTGTGCTTGTTGAGTTTCTTCCTTCTTTTCAGGCACGATATTGTATGTACGGTTCATTTGAGGCTGGTGCGACCAGACGAGCCACACAGGTATTGTATCCCCTTCGTGTGAGACGTAGCGAGAATTCAATGATTCTCCGCATTCTTCAACTACATGAAATGTAGTTTTGCTTTGCATTCTTGCTTAAAACTGTTGCATCTATTTGTGAATACTTGCTTCATTACAGCTTGCTGCATTTGCATGATCACGAGGTATCTTCGGCTTTGTGCATATCATTTTGCATTTTGCCCCCCGCCTGCGGGCATGCCTGCGGGCACATTTCTCCGTTATCTTGTATGTTTGTCTAAGTCTTCGGCCTTGTAAAAAATGGGTCGTCTCTGGGCTTTGACATTCACTCCCGTCACTTATGACTTTCGAGTTCTGTCAAAGAGGGGCAACTGTAGACACCCCATTTTTGACCGACTTTAAGACTAAGACGTCACCAATTGAGCGCTTGGCGATGTTGCATATTGTGCTCGTTCCAAGGTTGCGGAGTCACGGCTGCGAGCTTTGCCTCCAGGCTTCCGGACTCTTTTGTGCTCTGTCTCGGTTTGTGAACCGGGTTCCATTTTCTTTGTTTTCTCTTTCC
Organism: Camellia granthamiana; assembly: GCA_036172215.1. NCBI lineage: Eukaryota > Viridiplantae > Streptophyta > Magnoliopsida > Ericales > Theaceae > Camellia > Camellia granthamiana. Next base: position 22,578,267 of record CM069908.1, on the reverse strand, counting down.
AAAGGGAGGGAGAGGTCTCGTAGATCATCTCTCAGTAGCCGTAGGCTACGTTTCGTGATCGTAGGCCATTTTTCCCATTTGGAGCCCAGTTCTTGGTTTTTGGAGCCGTCGGCCGTGTGCCTCGGTTCGGGACCGCTTAACCACCTCCGTTTGCTCCGGTTTCTGGCATACATCTTATTTCCTCCCTTTTGAGGGACACTGTGGCCCGAGAGACCAACTTCGTGGTCGAAGGCCACTTCCTGTGCCTAACAGTCAGTTTTCGGGGCCCCGGGCTGCGTGTTTTGGCCCCCGAACCTTCGTTTTACATCGGTTTGAGTCCATTTTTGGCAGAGACCTTATTTTTATTGTTAGGAAGGTTGTAGGAAGGTGGGAGGCCAGCAATTGTTCTGACTACCAGCTTTATTCCTTCATCGCTCTTCATCGCCCGTTTTTCTCACTAGAAAGCTGACTTTTCCCATTCCCGGGCCACTTTTTTTGACTTTCCTCCACACCATTGTGTTGTACACACCTGGGAGGCCACCAATATGGGTTGGCCGGCCATTAATTCTCCCTGACCCTTTTGAACCCCTCTAAAAAGCTAGCTTTTCTCTCTCTTGGTTCACTTTTTCCAGTTTTTCTCCACATAGCTGTGTTGCACACACATGGGAGGCCATCTTTTTGGGGTGGCCGGCCACTAACTGAGCTTGACCCTTTTGACCCTGGCCGGCCGGCCAGGGGAGGTGGCCGGCCAGCCACCTGAACCTCCTGAACCTGGCCGGCCAGATTTCTCTCTCCTGGTTCCTTACAGCTGTACCCTCTATTTGGATCCAGACCCCTGCCCGGGGATCTACCCTTTTGGGGGGGAAATTTGAATTTGGTTTCCCCCCCCCCCCCTTTTCCCTTGGCCTCTCCTCTATAAAGCCAGGCCCCAGCTCCATTTCAAAGGGTTAGAAAAAATGATTTGAGAGCTTTGCATTAAATCTCTCTCTCTCTCTACTCCAAGCCTCAAAAACACCTTGGTTCTTGGCCCTTTTCACTACACCTCCAAGCTTCCTACCTCCACACTCCATTCCAACATCTTGAGGCTGATTTCCAAAGGTTAGAAGCTCCTTTCCTTGGTCCAAAAGCTGCTGGAGGTTTGTGCTACAAGGGTGAGTCTCTTTTCCCTCTTTTCTTGTCCTATTTTGCATGTTATCTTAGCTCTTCTTGCTTATATTTTTGGGCTTTGGCCTGAACTGAAAATAGTCATATTTTGAGCTCCTTTTCATGTTTGATCAAGGACCTTTTGCTGTTTGAGGTCTCCTACTACCTCTTGTCTCTTTATCCATCTTTTAGGCCTATTTTTGCATGTTGTTTTAGCCTCACTTGTGTTCATTTTCGAGGCTTTCTATAAACTGTGAAGTGTCTTTTTTTGAGCCCCTCTTCAACTTTGTTGAAGGGCTCTCCTCTGTTTGAAGCCATCTGCTGTCACTTGTCTCCTATCTCTCTTTGTAGGCCCATTTTTGCATGATAGTTTAGCCCTACTTGTGATTATTTTCGAGACTTGATACAAACTGTAAAGTGCCTTGTTTTGAGCCCCTCTTCAACTTTTTTGAAGGGCTCTTTGCTATTTGGGGCCAACTTCTGTCCCTTGTATCTAATCTCTCTTTTAGGGCCATTTTTGCATGATAGATTGGACCTATTTGTGTTCACTTTTGAGATTTGTTATAAATTGGAAAAAGTCTCCTTTTGACATCATCTTCATGTTTTATTAAGGGTATTTTCTTGTTTGAGGTCATATGCTTCCTTGTATGCTTGATTGTCCTTTTTTTTTAGCCTTACACCTAAGCTCTTGTTGCATGCTTGGTTTGGCCTTCTAGCCACTAAAATCCAGTGGATTTTCAGTGGCTAGTACACTATTTTCAGCCTCCAAATCAGGGGGGTGACCCCCTCTCACCTTGACTTGTTTGGTGGTCATTTTGGCCTTCCAAAGAGACCCTATCTTGCATGCTTTGAAGTCACTTTCCAGGGTCAATTTGGTGAGTTTTAGGACTATCATATTTGATTTCAGAGTTTCTTGTGCCACGCTAAGTGTCCATCTTGTATGTGCTTAATAATCCCTTGCATAGCCCTCTAAAGGAGCTCATCATTTTTTGCATGTGTTGGCTTCATTTCAGTGGTTATTTGGGCATATTTTGGCATGTTTTGTTCACTGATTTTTTCTGGTTTGGTGAGATTCCATATGCTTCATACACTTGCCATGTAAACCATGTTTGCTAGTCAAAGTTGCATGCTATTTTAGTCCATCTTGCTAGCATCTTTTGGCCATGCTTTGAACTAGAAATGTTCATGTTTTGGGACCTCCTTGGTTCTGTCTTCATTCTTCATGATCAAATAATGCATGCTTTGTATAGCTATAAGTCAATGCATGTGCCTAGTTTTGTGTTTCGGGACCATTCCATGCATCGGGTGCCATGTTTCCATGTTTCGGGATCATTTTGCATCATATTTCAGTGCTGGAACTTGCATGTTTGTATGCCATATTTCATGCCTTGCCATGCCTTGTTAGAGTGGCCTTTGTGCCTTAAGATCGGTCCTCAGTTTGCGTGCATGTGTGCACACATCTCGAGTGTCTCATTTTCATCTCATGGCTACCGATGTGAGTGTGGTTGAGGTCCACTCATATTGGTGTAAGTCCATATTACATTGTGTATGCCATTTTGAGTTCATAGCATTGTGTATGCTAGGTTGCATGTTAGAACATTGTGTATGCCATGTTACATCGAGCATTGTGTATGCCATTTCATAGCATTGTGTATGCTAGGTTGCATGTTAGGATTACATTCATGCATGTCATGCATATTGCATTGTGTTTGGGATAGGAGTTAGCCCGAGCACGGGAAACGAGGGACGTTTCGTACTCCGAGTGACGGAACGTGTCTCAATTCCCTGTCGCCAACACTCCGGATTATCCATGATGGAGTCTAGGCCTTGTTGTGTTTTCATGTGCATTCATTCCATATTGAGTCATGCAAATCGACTCCTCGGCCATCATGCATCGAGATGCGTGATTGGTGGCACGAGGATCGAGGCAAGCATACATATGTGAAAATACAGTGCCATGCCCCTTTCTTGCTCTCTGTTGCAGCACATCAAGGATCAACAACCTTCTGAAGCTTCGTGCAACATTCCAGTTTTGATTGCAAACAGAGGCTAATTGGGGCATCGCAATGGATTTCCGCGTAAGGCAACCCGAACATGCATCATTCATCATCCGGAGCAGAGTCGATGCAGTCCCTAGCTTGCATGCTAATTTACTGCTTTCCTAGATTAATTGGTTAATTAATTAGGATTTTGTATTTATTCGGACTGTAACTATTTATTTGGGACTGTATATTATTTATTCGGACCCTCCGAGCGAGGGCAATGTTATAATAAATGTGCGTGCGTGTGATGTATGTCTTCCAACCCCACGTCTTTCTCCCTTTTATTTACCAGCTTATGATGGTTAGATTAGGGCATATTTCAATTAGCATACAGTATGATAGCATGTTTGCATTCATTCATCTGTTTTGCATGCACCGGGCTCGGCGCATCATAACACACTGCATTGTATTTCAATTCCAAGTTGAATATATGTTAGCTGTAGCATTTCATATGCCATGTTTAGAATAGCCGAGCCTATCTTAGTTGCATTTTGCATGTGTTGCATTAGGCATTTCTGTATAGTTAGGATCATGCATGGATTTCTAATTAGCTTCTGTTTTGGCTTGGAGTACTCGGTAAGTTTTATGCTTTAGCATCTTTGCATGAGTGTGAGTGACTGCCATGATAGCATGCTTACCATGAGGCTATATGCTTATGTGATATAACTGCCTGAATGCTTGTGGGTGGAGGTTGGGTTATTTGGATTGGAACAAATTCATTCACTGTGAGTTTTAAGCCTACTAGATAGTGGCAAAACCATGTTTTCTAAGCCCACTTGAGGGTGGCAAAATCTGCATTTTAAACCTACTTGCGAGTTGCAAACCACTTTCAAAATAAACAGGAAATGTTTTGTTCCAATTCAGGCGACCCAGTCTATACTTGTATGCTGTGCGCATCACATAGTAAATCTAAGCTAATAACCGGAATAAGAATGCATAATGTTTTCAAAACTAGATATCATGGTTAGTAGAGGCCGATCTTTGATCGGGCGAGCGGGGGTGCTCACGAAGTGACCTTCCCTAATCGTACCCAAGTTCCCGAGTCGAGGCAACTTTGGTGATGACGGACACGTGGCCTTAGGCAACGAGTCAGGGTTTCCTAAATTTCCCAAAATAAAATATTTAGGTGGCGACTCTGTATCTGGCAAAGCAGTCCATGTTTGGCATTTCTTTCAAAAATCTACCTAATTTGGACTCTTTGGTTCAGATTAAGAACCGTGACAATTTGAGTCCTGAACTGTAGTAGACCCACAAGCGAACAGAACGGGGGACTCATCCCTCCCGGGGCGTTCGGGGACGTCTACAGCCGCTCAAGCGCCATGGAGACCGTTCGAGCTCAGACCCGCTCAAGCGTAAGAAACGCCGCTCGAGCGTGAAAAACACTTCTGTAGTATTTTTAGCAGACACACAAAATGCTGAGTTATTTCAAACCCCATTCGAGTGCAAGAAGGCCCGCTCGAGCGAAAGACCAAAATTATGGGCAACAACCACTTGCACTCACTCACTACCAACCTGTTCTAAACACGTCCAAAATATTCCAAAATTCAAGTTCAGGAGTAAGAGGAAGAAAAGACAAAACCACAACATAAAACCATAAGACCCGAGTCCGAAACACCAAAAAGGTCGAGTTAGAAACCGGGATCGCTATAGCTCCAACTACACTTCGATATAGTGTGGGATTGGCAAAAGTATTATCAGAAGTAGGAGTCACAGCAGGCTTGACTGCAATGAGAGAAGAACAAGGCTTACAATCCAGCATCCCAGCTTTATGAAAAATGTCTTGAGCATACTTAGGTTGAGATAAAACAAAACCAGAAACTGTAGACTCAACAGAGATACCCAGAAAATAGGATATGGAGCCAAGTTCTTTCATAGAAAACACTTGGTGCATTTGCGTGACAAGAGTTTGAATATGCTTAGTATCACTGCCAGTGATTAAGATGTCATCTACATACACTACAAGTGCAGTAAAAGTAGAGGATGTCTTTTGAATAAACAGAGAAGAAGAATCACACTTGCTGTTGACAAATCCTTGAGAAATGAGAAATGAGGAAAAGGTTGAGTACCATGCTCTTGGAGCTTGCTTAAGTCTATACAAAGCTTTGTGAAGCTTACAAACAGAATTGGAGGAGGTCTCAAACCCTGGAGGTTGCAACATATAAACTTCATCTTTAAGCACACCATGAAGAAAGGCATTTGATATGTCTAACTGTTTGATAGGCCATTTATGATGTAAAGCAATGCATAAGAGAATACAAATAGTGGGAAGCTTGGCAACTGGGCTAAATGTTTCTTGGTAGTCAATGCCCTCTTGTTGAAGATACCCCTTAGCAACAAACCTTGCCTTATGCCTTGCAATAGTACCATCAGAGTTCCTCTTGATTCTAAATACCCATTTACAGCCTATAGCAGTTTTGCCAGGAGGAAGAGGAACAAGAGATCAAGTATGTTGCTTCTGCAAGGCCTGAAATTCATCTAACATGGCCTGTTTCCATATAGAAATAAGGAGAGCTTCTTTGTGAGAAGAAGACTCAGAATCAGAACCAGAATTAGAAGTAGAAGAGGATTTGACAGAGGAAAGTACAGTAGCTTTAGATCTTGTAACCATAGGATGAAGATTTAAAGAAGGAACAAAAGTATGAGAAGGAGTAGGAGAAATCAAAGGCAATTGGACAAAGAGAGATTGAATTGGAATAGAGGATTGAAGAGTATGAGAAACTAAAGGCAAAGAGACTGACTGAGCTGGAGAGGAAATAACAGATGGTGAAGGAGAAAATTTAACAGCTGAAGGAGGAGAGTGAGGAATTGGAGAAGACCAGAAGAAAGATTGAATCTGAGGTAAAGAAGAAATAGAAGAAGTGGAAGGAGAAGTAGGTGTGGCCATAGAAAAGGGAAACACATGTTCATTGAACACAACATGTTTGGATAAGTAAACCTTACCTAAAATGGGATCCAGACATCTATAACCCTTAGCAAAAGAATGATAGCCTAAAAACACAAATGCAATTGATTTAGGCTGCAGCTTAGTAGAGGTATAGGGTTTTAACCAAGGAAAACACCGACAACCAAAAGTTCTTAGAAAAGAAAAGTCTGCAAGATGATGAAACAAAACTTCAAAGAGAGAAGAAGGCAATCTGTTAATCAGATAAGTAGCACAAGTAAGAGCATCAAACCAAAAATGAAGAGGAACAGAGGAATGATGTAACAAAGCTATAGTAACTTCAGTGAGATGTCTATGTTTTCTCTCAGCCAAACCATTTTGTGGTGGTGTATATGGACAAGAACGTTGATGCATAATGTCTTGAGCTATGGTAAAAGCTTTCATTTTATTATTACAGTATTCAGTGCCACCATCAGTTCTAAGAATCTTGAGTGAAGTAGAGAATTGTTTTTCAGCATAGGCTTTAAACTCAAGAAACTTATCATACACTTCACTTTTATAAGCTAAAGGATATAGCCATGTAAATTTGCTAAAATCATCCACAAAAAGAACATAATATTTGAAGCCAGATGTAGAATCAAAGGGACCCCAAACATCACTATGTATTAATGAGTGAGGTTTATTTACAGAAGAATTAGACAATTGAAAAGGTAAACGATGACTTTTAGCAACACAGCAGTCAATACAATCAAGTGAAGTAACAGACTTATTTGCAGTAAGCTGCAAATGAGGAACAAGATGCTGAAATTTCAAACTACTAGGATGACCTAGTCTATTATGCCATACAATACTAGAAGTAGGCAATGAATTATTGATAACAGAATTTGGTACATTAGTAGTAGCAAATGTGAGTCGTGCTGTGTTTAGAGCAGCAAAGGCAGCTGAAGCAGATGTGTTAGTGATTGATGGAAGAAAATGGTATAATCCATTGAGATTAGATCCTTGATGAAGAATTCTCTTCGTAATCTTGTCTTGAATCACAAACTTGGCTTCATCAAAACTAATAATACAATTATTATCCTTAGCCAACTTTTGAACAGAAACAAGATTAGAAGACATAAAATTAGCATGAAGAACATTATTAAGTTTGAAAGAATAATGAGGTGCAGGAAGGTGACCTTTACCAATGTTCTGAATGGGAATAGAAGTTCCATCTCCTATGGTAATGTGATCTAAACCTGGATAAGCCTGATAGTTACTGAGATGATTCAGATCATTGGTAATATGATCAGTTGCTGCAGAGTTTAAGTACCAAAGACTAGACTGAAAATCGGAAGAAACCTGAGACAGATGTGAAGAAACACTAGAACCAGGTAAAGAAGATGTAAGGTGTGCTCTAGGTTGCTGAGGAGAAGAGAATTGAGAGAATGGAGATTGAGTAGAAGCATGTGAAGAAGACAAATATTGAGAATCTATGCGATGCCAACAGTCAAGTGCAGAATGACTCAGTCCTCCACAAATTTGACAACCTGAAGTAGAATAAACCTGATTGAAATTTCGTCCTCTGCCTCTGTTGTTGTTGTAATAGCGACCATTGCCTCTATATGATCCTGAATTGCGACCTCCTCTGCCTCTATAGGAAGATTTGCCTATTAAATAAGGGAAAGTAGGTGCTCTTGAAGCAGAATTAACAGATCCAGATCCTTTAATAGAAGAGAATACAACAATTGGTTCTGCAACCATCTTGTGTTTAGCTTCCAAATGAATTGCCTCAGAACATAGCAGAGATGATAGACCATCCATAGTTATAGTGTCAGATCGAGTACGAATGGCTGTGGTGAAAGCATCATATTCAGACGGCAAGCCATTCAAGGTAATTAACACCAAATCTTCATCTTCAACAATTACTGAAGCAAGTGCAAATTGACTAACTAAGGCCTTAATCTTTGAGAGATACTCCTCAATTGTATCTGATTTCTTAGAAACAAGATTCAACTTGTTCTTGAATTGATGGATATGAGACCGAGACAGAGATGTAAACCTCTTGTTCAGAGAAGACCAGATCTCAGAGCAATTCTTATACTGAAGCATAGTTGAGTAGATTGGTGGTGTAAGTGTAGCAGTGATACAGCTCAATAAATGAGCATCAATCATACACTATTGAAGATGATCTGGATTAGGCACTTCTGTTCTTGTTGAATCTGTAATTGTAAGAGAAGGACATGATGTTGAACCATCAACAAAACCTAGAAGATCAGTAGCCCGGAGAATGTTAGACAATTGATTTTTCCAAATGATAAAGTTTAATCCATCAAGCTTTACATTGACAAATGATGAAAGATTGGATATCAGTAGAATTAAGTTTGAAGGGAGTGAAGAAGATAAACCAGATAAAGATAGTGAAGATGAAGTTACCATGGATCAAGAGCTCGTGAGAGCACTAATGCTCTGATACCATGATGAAAAACACAAAACAATCATATATCATTCAACTCATTTTCATACCTACAAATATCAGTAGCACTCTCTATATATACAAGAAGAAGATAACTAACTCTAACTAACTAGCCAACTAACAAACTATCTAACTAATTGAATTAACCAACTAACAAACTATCTAACTAACTGAAAAAGATATTCATCTATAACAACAGCACATGAATGATACCAAGAGACTGCAGCTTAGCTCCTTGAACTCTTTGAGCTGTCTTGATCTGTTGAACTTAAACCTTGAGCTGGAACTGATCTGTCAACAATAATCCCACATATAGGGGATAAGGAGTCCGGCAGACAAAAAAAAAAAAAAAAACAAACGCTGGATAAAAAGTTTCTCCCGAATTACAATCCCAACAGTGGATAGTTCCCCCTAATCCCCCCAATCCCCCCAATCAAACACACCAAGGAGAGGTTTGGATTCGAGCATATGTGCTTTAACCTAACTTACTCATCCATTAATATCCTAGGAAGTGCCAAAAAAATAAAAAATAATTAGCCTTTTTATTTTTTATTTTTTTTTGTGATGGGAAAGGGGGGAAGACTTAAGTGATGTGTCTATTGTGTAGTTGATATTAAGAGTCATTGTTCATCTTGAAAGCCCGTGATCTCACTAGCTCGGTCCAAGCTTATACCCCAAACATGATGGCTTAGCCCAAATTTGGCTGCACTTGGGGCTTGGCCTAGATATTGAAGCCTTGCCCGACTATTGAGCTCGATAGGAAAAGGAAAAATAAAAAAGTAGGAAAAAAATAAAAAATAAATAAAAATTAAAAATATACAAAAAACTTGATGCGTTACGCTTAGTTTGAGTATCAACCTGTTAACTTGTCTAGGCCAAGCTTCTTAGGCAAGACTTGGGCATGAAGTTTTTTGCCCTCTTAGTCCACAAGTAGACTACGACACTATTTTCACATGCTGATTTGGTCTTTGCTGATATGATTTGTATGAACTTCTTTTAAATTAAATTTCACAAATTCGCTTTAACTAACCAACCAAAAGACCAAAAGAACAGCACTTGACCAATTAAGAGTCCCCATCATCCATGACTTCAAAATATTATGTGGGTGTTTGGGAAGTGACTATTTTTTAAGCTTTTTGGCTTTTTAGCTATTTTAGTAGGCTATTTTAGCTTTTGTGTTTGGGAAGATAGGATGGGTTTTTATTTGAGTTGTGTATTAAAAAATGTGTTTGAAATGATGTTTGAGGCTGAAATGACAAATTTGTCCCTAACCTTTTTTTTTTTTATAAAAATAGGTCTAAAGGGGCAAAAGTGTCATTTTCTTTTTGAAATGATGGGGCTGTCACTGCTTATGCCTACACTGTCATGTTGACAGTGTAGGCTGCCCACACTGTCGAGCTATATATATATATTTTAAATCAATGGTCTAAAGGGGCTAAAAGGTTTTTATTTTTATTTTTTATGTTTGAGGCCAAAATAGCCTCTAGCCACACTTCCCAAACACCGCCTATGAGTTGAGAAATATAAAGGTCTATGGAAGCAAAACAACAACAAAAATATAACAGAAGCAAAACAACAACAAAAATATGAGAGAGAGAGAGAGAGAGAGAGAGAGAGAGAGAGCAAAACATTAGGAGGTATGTGATTGGGATTAGGAGTGGGTGCTGTGACAGCACCCATGCTGTCACACCCCGTATGATTTATTTCTATTATATTTTAATAATCTAAATCGTTCATATTATAAGATTTGTTTAATATATTATCCTTATAAAAAATGAAATTAATCGAATAAATATAATCACATGATCAAGACAAATTATAACCCAAAAAAATTATTAAAATCATACTAACCGTTTATTTTTTTAAACATAAACATAGTTTGTTATAAGTTACAGATGTCTAATTAATTTGAATTTTTTCATGGATGATCTACTCAACGAACCCTACACAATGAATATTTCGGATCATTAAAATAAATTCAAGACGTGCCTTCATGAGCTCACAACACGGTACTATGCCTATAAGGCACATCACCAACCTCATTCCCATGTGATTGTGAGAGCAAAATAGAAGAAGTTAATGCATTGAATGTGGTAAGATAATTGTATGGAGTGAGAAGAAAAAAGAGAATCTTTGTATATTGAATAATGTTAAATAATATTGTTGTGACCTATATATAGTACTTATATGAAGTATTAATTAAGAAATTATGAGAATAAGGAAATCTATAGAAATATGAAAATTTAACAAATATGAAAAATAATATATTCTAGATATATATTTTAACAGAATGAACTGAAATAATATTTTTGAAGATGAATTTATAATATATATATATACTTGTCATCCCTAACATTCCATTGTAGTCCGTTGGGCATTTTCACAGCCCCTATCTCTCCTTTCAATCACCTGGATATAAATACAGTTTTCAATTTTGTAGGAGTTCTATATGTAGATCCACTTAGCGACACTGAATTTTCAGCTTCCTTCCATTGCACCCAAAAATAAAACAAACAAAACAATAAAATAAGATTTTCAGTTTTTTCTGACATTGTAGCGCTGCATTATGAGGGATCCACTTCCCGGTCTTTTTCTAAATGTTTAACAGATAATTATTGGGTATTTTCATAATATGATTACGTAATATTTTACAATATTATGATTAGTAAAAAAGGTTAGGTATTATGATTTTGTGTTAGATGATGAGAAATATAAAGGGACATAATGAATAATAATTAGTGAAAAAGTATGAACATGTAATATTTTGAGAATATCTAATAATTTTTCATATTTAATGATTTATTTATATTTTTGGGAGCTCTTAGGGAATGTTTGGAGTCATTGTTGTGTGTAGGGATTCTCAAATGGGCTGCGAAATTTTTTTTTGATATTTTTCAAATTGAAACCATAGTTTGTTCCAACCCATTTAAGTGTTCATCCCATTCCAATTCATAAAACATAATTTAAGGCTTTGAATAGAGGTTTGTAACCCCAGTCTGCCCATAAACCCAGCCCGTAAGAGTCCGCAAGAGTAAGCCTAATGTTTAATTTGATTTTTTTTTAATCTAATATTTAATTTTATTTTTTTGTTCTCATATTTAAAGTTCTATTTTTTTTTCTACTTTTAGGTATTATATTGTTAAAATTTTAAAAATAAAAGAAATATTGACCTCTTGTATGTGATAAGATAATGTGTACTATCTACATTGACCATGAGTTTATTTTCGGAGGACTAATGTGGGACTTTTGAGGTTGCAAAATAAATCCGACTTGGCCTATTTGAGATAAATTTTTTTAGTATGATTTTTTGATTTTTTTAATTTGGTTAAATTTTATTTTATTTTTTTTGGGATGAATTTTGGACTTTTTTTTATAGTTGATTTAATAGTTGTAAAAGAAAAAGTGAAATGATTATAATTTGATTATGATATTTTATCTTATTAACTAAATTAATCTATTTTATCTTTTAATAAGCTAATTTAGCCCCAATCCATATACCAAACGAGCCTTTAATTGATACGTGCGATTCACAAATGATAGATTGTATCCAAAGTTTTCATAAAACCCTTTACATAATAACAAGATAGATCAATTAGAGTTTTCTATATTAAAAGTAAATAAAATAAAAATAAAAAACCCTTTTATGTGATGCCAAGGATACAGTACTAGCCATCAATTTATTACATTGATAACAATTCTTAGCTACAATGGAACTGCCAATTCTACTCATGATACAACAAATACCAGGCCATTACACAAGTAATCTGTGTGGTTGCTCTCTCAAGTTATGATCCACAAACACTTGTAACACATTCAACAGTGCTTTGTAAGCCAATTCACCAACTGAGTTATGCAATACCTTTACAAAGATAATACACCACAAGATCAAAAGAGACCATCCAAAAGTTGGGACAAGAACTAGTAGCAATAAAATTGAGGCAAGAGCTCTTGAGAATAGACTGATCTGACTATAGATTGTGCCATAGAATGTGTATTGAGTCTGAGTTATTATCTCGGCTATTAATGCCATGGCATAGAGGAACATTGCCACGATAAAAGCTATCATAATTTTGCAATAAGTTTCGAAAGGAGAACAATTCTTATTTTGGTACTTGACTTGGAGGAGAGTACTCAGAGTGGAGATGAGAAGGACAAAAATAGCGTGAAATGCTGTGGAAGAAACTCGCTCTCTTTCACTATTTAAACAAAACAAAAAATTACAAAAATTATCAATCAAATATTAGGAGGAAAAAAATACTCAATAGGGTTATGGTTTCTTTTATTATTTTAAATTAATTATATTGCAAGGCACAATTATCAAAATCATTAGCACAATTATCATAATTATTTTACACTAATTCTTTGAATCATGTTTAGGGACCATGTAATAAGGCTGCACATGAAAGCGTAAAAAGTATTGCAAAAATTAGTTCAAAAATAAAATATATAGACTAGAGCGTAAATTATATATATATATTTACCAAGTTTAAATCTATACTATAACAACATTCTGAAACTCATACCATTAAACAAACCGGAAAATAAATGGAGTTAAAGAGTCAACTAGAATAGAGCTAGAATAGAACTTTGATGTCCTAAAATGTAAATATGTAAAAAGTTCTTCATTTGTAAATCTAAAGCGATGGAGACCAGATGGCCCAAGCTAGTATTGGATTATTACAGAGCCGTGTAATATTTTATTGGAATAATTATAAAAAAAAATCCTCATTTGTGATTATGTACCAATTTTAAGCAAAATATAACAATCCCAATCAAACAATCAAGAGAAAGAGACACAACGATTTTACGTGGAAAAACCACAATTGGACACCTCCAACTGTGATAAAAAAAACCACGGGCAACTGCCACAAGACAATCCACTAAGAAGAATTAAAGGAATTACACAGGTATACTCTCAATTATCTAGCGAATCCACAACGCTTAATTGAACCAACCTCTATGTGCCTCTTCCAACCCCATCTTCACCACGGAATTGTCTTTCTGATGAGCCACTCCAGAATCCACCGAAGCTTCAGGCTCGAATTCTTCAGAATCCACAACTGAAGAACAACTCTCTCTTTTGTAGAACAAACAAACAAACCTTTGATGTATACTCTTTAAACCATGAGTTGAATACTCAATAAGACATCAAAGAAACTAACAAAATATCCCCAGATATAAACCTTACGAACCAAAAAGAAGATCTGGAGGAATTCAATCCATTCCCTAGTTTTGGGAAAAAACCAACTATTTATAGAGACCCAAAGCAATCCTAGTTGGGAAAGAAAACCAACTTCTTGTAGAAAACCAACTTCTTAAAAGACTCCAAAATAATCCTAGTTTTGGAAGAAAATCAACTTCTTAGAGAAATCCAAAATAATCCTTGTTTCAAAAGAAAACCAACTCCATAATGAATCTAGAAATCTGGGTTCGCGCGGTCCGCTCGAGTGTGGGTCTTCCCGCTCGAGCGGAGACTTCAAATTTTGTGATTTCATATAGGCTCCCCGCTCGAGCGTCCGTTTCCCCGATCGAGCGGAGAATCACACCTTCTAGTATTTTTTCAGGCAAAACAGAGATACTGTGAGCTTGCAAACCCCGCTCGGACGGGAAGGCCAAAACTGGAAAAACTGGAAAAGAATAACATGAACGGACAGGCAACTTTGAATGTATTTTTGCATTTTGCTTCGGGCCGCGAGCTGACCGGGCAACTCGACCCCCGTAATAATCAGCGAAGTGGCAATCTTGAAAGCTTTAGCATCACAAACTTCTCTGAAAGGCACAATTCAGGTTGGATTCGCATCTAATAAACTCATAGCCTCACTAAAATAAAAATGCGAATAAAATTACAATTCAAAGGAGTTTTGTCAAACGGGGTTGCCAAAAATAAAAACCTAACAGTAAACTATAAATTTTTAAATTTGTCAATTTAAATCTTAAATTTTTGATTTATTTACAATCTAAATAATCTGTATATTATTGTTAAGTAAAATTGATAGAAAAAAAATAATATTTTAATCATTAAACTCAACAAAAAAGAGTAATTTAAATATTTTATATATATCTATATTGAGTTTAATAACTAAAGTAACCATTTTTCCATCGATTTTATTACAAATTAGCATAATATAAAATGTTGTAACCAAACCATAAATTTTTGTTACATGAACTATCAATTTTTAGACATTTTATTATGCTAATTTGTGCCAAAGTTAAACATTTTGTGATTGATGCTACGAAATATTGTAACAAAATTACACTAATTTATAGTAGTGCATGGGGGTATGCATCCATAAGGAGTGCACACCATAAGCTTTCCTATTATCACATATATTGTATAAATTAACTTTTGAATGGATAAGAGTTAATTTATTTATATATATGTGAGAGATATGTGTATATATATATTGCTCTCTTATAAAGAAAAAAAAATTCATGACCAGAGAGCAAGATATATACATATTTATCACATATATGTTTATAAATTAGCTTTTGAATATGTATTTTGATCATAAAATTGGCACGTATAGGTTATATGTCACTCTTTTGTTCTCTTTTTTTTTTTTTTAATTAAAAGGGATAAAGTGACAACAGAACACAGTTCAAAGAGGTAAAATATAATTTTTTTTTTTTTTGGGTCCAACAGAGCAAATATAATCGAATAATAGAAGTCTACCAAGCAACTTAACAGAAAGCAATTATAATAAGAGAGAAAATAAAAATAAAGAATCCAATATAATAAAGGAAAAATTATCAAATTTTGCCTTTGATAAAATTGAACCCTTTAACATCTCATGTATAAATGTACGGAGGTGAACAATTGAACTAATCTTAACAAACATACTGAAAAATCTAGAAACCTCCTAGATGTTGATTTGTGATTATGTATCAATTTTAAACAGAATATAAAAACAATCCCAATCAAACAATCAAAAGAAAGAGACACAAAGATTTTACGTGGAAAAACCACAATTGGACACCTTCCAATTGTGATAAAAAAACCACGGGCCAACTGCCACAAGAACAATCCACTAAGAAGATTTAAAGGAATTACACAGGTATCACTCTCAATTATCTAGCCATAACGCCTAATTGAACCAACCTCTATGTGCCTCTTCCAACCCCATCTTCAGCACGGAATTGTCTTTCTGATGAGCCACTCCAGAATCCACAACTGAAGCTTCAGGCTCGAATTCTTCAGAATCCACAACTGAAGAACAACACTCTTTTATGTAACAAACAAAAACCTTTGATGTAGCCTTTTCAGATCATGAGTTTAATACTCAATAAGACATCAAAGAAAATTAACAAAATATCCCCAGATATAAACCTTTAAGAACCAAAAAGAAGATCTGGAGGATTTCAATCAATTAAATCCATAGCATAGATTTGGAAGAAACCCAACTATTTATAGAAAAACCAAAGCAATCCTAGTTGGAAAAGAAAACCAACTTCTTGCAGAAAACCAACTTCTTGCAGAGTTCCAACTTCTTGTAATCAACTTCTTGTAGAAAACCAACTTCTTTCAGAACTCCCAAGTAACCCTGTTTTTGAAGGAAACCAACTTCTTAAAGAACTCTAGTTACAACCTTGGTTTTGATCCATGGAATTTGACAACAAAAAGTCCTAACAATCTCCCCCTTTGTCAAATCCTGGATAAAACCAATCTAAAACAAATTTCCTAACAAAATCTCTCAAGCAGCACCACCAACTATGAACCAACACTCAAATCCATGCTCTTGAACAATTATCCTGAAATAAAATAACCACACACAAGCCAACCAAAATATGTGGAACTGGATTAAATAACAAAATATAAATCAATCCATAAACAAAATACTAACAATCCAACTGTACCAAAGAAGGATATAAGCAAAAGTAAAAACACTGTACCATCAACCAAACTACTGTACCATCAATATACATCAAACACTGGTAATGATAAACCAAACTCCCCCTCATTAAAAATAACCACAAACACTGAAAACAGTGAACAAGAAGAAAAATGACAAAAAATAATATGGTGGAGCAAGCAAGGAATTTCAGATTTGTACCTTGAAACACACAAGATTATCCAAGAAACACAATTACTTGAAAACACAATGTGCACAGCCTCTAGAAAATTCCTCATAAAAGAAAGTGATGCATTATGTGAAAAGCATAGATCCCATGAGAAAAGTGTGTGTGTGACTCTTGGAGTTCGACAAACACTAGATTCAAATCCTAGTAGTGATATGAAAGCTGGACCTCCGATAAGAGAATCTTATCATAACTAAGGAAAGTCAAACCACTAGGAATCAAGGGGTATTTGGTGAGTAAAGGTGGAGGCTCCCCCTCAATCAATGAATCATTTTTCCTTTTTTTTTTCCACATTTTTTTCTCTTTTCTTTCTTTTGCACATTTATTTTCTTTCTTTTCTTTCTTGTGCACATTTTTTCTTTCTTTCTTTTGCACATTTATTTTCTTTCTTTTCTTTCTTGTGCACATTTTTTTTTTCTCTTTTCTTTTGCACACTCATCGGCGGCTGACATGCTCAAGAGTATGGAAACCGAACCAGAGAAGCATGGATATAATAAGGATGGCCTGGTTGGTGACTCTGAGGTAGCCTTTTCCTCATGCCTGGACTACAAAGAATAGAGGGGAAAGCCGTGGAGATGCAAAAAGATGGAAGATGGTTAAGAGACTCAACATCACCTATGATATGCTAGTATAGGTCAATTCCTTTAGAAAAGCAAAAGATACAATGCCAGAAGTCCATAAGAAAAAAAAATCACTAAGTCGGAAGACTCCGATATTTGCTAATCCAAGAGTGTGTACAGAATGAGACATACTAATCAAAGAACACACACTCCAAAATGAGTAATGACCAGAGAAAGCACACACATATTAACATGTAATGGATATTCTCATCAATTCCAATATGCACCAAGGACATCTCAAAAAAAATTCAAGCTTGCAAAACCATACTAAGAAAATCTTTTTGGTTTTTTTTTTTTATTTTTTTTTATTTTTATTTTTTAAAAAAACACAGAGACCCCAAAAAAAACTAAAAAGAGTAAACACATTAACACAAGTCAAGTTTTCTCACCCAAATCTTTTTGGTCTTAACAAAATTAGGTCTAGCGGTCTTGGTAAATGTCGTGGTGTTGTGAACACCCTCATGAATCTTGGTATTCCGCCTGGACATGTAAGGTTGTCTACTAACCCAAAAAGTATTCGAATTTCTACCCTTTTGAGACACTCTCCCATGCAACTTATAACAATAAGGGCGAATATGACCATGCATACCACAATGATGACAAATAAAAACAGGGTGTACCTTCTTTTCTTTTACCTTATCAACTCTAGGGAGTTTGAGAAGTCTTTCCTCTTGTTGAATCTTTTGTCCTCCCTTTCCTTGAGTTCTTGTATCATGAGATGTGAAAGCACTCTGTTTTTGCTCTCTCTTATCTCCAAAGCCAATGCCACTCTTGTCTGAACAGATTTGTTGAGACCCAATGATATCCTCCAAAGTCTTTGATACTTTGTTCCAAAGACCAATGGTAACCATGGCACACTTTAGCTCTTCCTCTTTCTTGATCATTAGTTCTTCCAAAGCAACTTGAGACATCTCGAGAGATTCAATCTTTTCTTCATACATGGCATGAGTTTCCTATAGCCCATCCCTCTCTGTCTCACAAGTCAACAGTTTTGCACAAAGGACTTGTTGATCATTAGCTATCTTGATGGCATTGATCCTAGCCTCAGAAATCTCCTCCTTAAGTTTGACATTCTCACTTTCACATGCTTTGAGTTTCTTTGTGAGTTTGTCATTCAATTTGAATAACTTAAGAGACTCCTTATACAACTTTTCATAAGCTTGCTCAAGCTCTTCATTATCACTCTCCGAAGATTCATCATTACGAATTGAATCCATTATCACAAATCAAACAAGATCTCGTTCTAAAAGAATTTTTTTTTAAAAAAAAAATAGAACAACCCGCTCTGATACCAATTGAAAAATCTAGAAACCTCCTAGATGTTGATTTGTGATTATGTATCAATTTTAAACAGAATATAAAAACAATCCCAATCAAACAATCAAAAGAAAGAGACACAAAGATTTTACGTGGAAAAACCACAATTGGACACCTTCCAATTGTGATCAAAAAACCACGGGCCAACTGCCACAAGAACAATCCACTAAGAAGATTTAAAGGAATTACACAGGTATCACTCTCAATTATCTAGCCATAACGCCTAATTGAACCAACCTCTATGTGCCTCTTCCAACCCCATCTTCAGCACGGAATTGTCTTTCTGATGAGCCACTCCAGAATCCACAACTGAAGCTTCAGGCTCGAATTCTTCAGAATCCACAACTGAAGAACAACACTCTTTTATGTAACAAACAAAAACCTTTGATATAGCCTTTTCAGATCATGAGTTTAATACTCAATAAGACATCAAAGAAAATTAACAAAATATCCCCAGATATAAACCTTTAAGAACCAAAAAGAAGATCTGGAGGATTTCAATCAATTAAATCCATAGCATAGATTTGGAAGAAACCCAACTATTTATAGAAAAACCAAAGCAATCCTAGTTGGAAAAGAAAACCAACTTCTTGCAGAAAACCAACTTCTTGCAGAGTTCCAACTTCTTGTAATCAACTTCTTGTAGAAAACCAACTTCTTTCAGAACTCCCAAGTAACCCTGTTTTTGAAGGAAACCAACTTCTTAAAGAACTCTAGTTACAACCTTGGTTTTGATCCATGGAATTTGACAACAAAAAGTCCTAACACATACAATTAACAAATATTTACTTTAACAATACCAAAGCACATTTAATTTTAAAAAAATGGGAAAACAAGAATACAAAGCAAATGAATTTGGTACAATCCCGATAAGTTATAAGTTGAAATTAGTCTAAGTTCAATAATTATTTAATATATCTAAATAATAATGATTGCATATATTTGAAATCAATCAAGAAAAAACATCATAAATAAATAATTTATAAAAATAAAAAGAACACATGTATTTGTACTCACTTCTCATCTCTAACATTGGTATGTTGTGGGTTGGGCATGTTGACAATCTATCCTCTCTCTTGTTGCCCTTAGCACTAAGCTTTTTTTGCATATGTAATGTTTAGCTTAGCTGGGAACTAAAAATAATCACTTATTATAGTGCTCCATTTATGTGTGTTGCTGTGTGTGTTGATGTGTGCGGTAGGTTCTGCTAAAAGTATTCTTTAAAAGTCTCAACGACCTTTTCAAACGCGGATGAAAAATGGACATCTTTTAGGTCTTTTTTTAATGTGTTAGAAGTTACTTCTCATTTTTTAATTTATTTTGAGTTATATCATTTCTTATAATTTTATACATTTAAAAAAAAAAATCAAAAAAATCAACTTTTAATCATCTTTCCAAAACCCTCCTTATTTAACCGTAAAAAAGATTATCACAGTTGACTTGTTGGTATACTCATCGTGAACTTACTTCAATGATTCAAATTGTTTGTTTTGTAAGATTCATGAAGGATATTATGGGTTCGTTTGGCATGAAGGTTTGGGTTGGATTGGGTTGGGTTGGGTTGGTACTGTTTTAGCCACAAAAATAAGCCAAAAAGTCAATAAGATAAAATGTAACATCTAAACCATAACCATTTTATTTTTCTCTTACAAAAGTCAAAATAGTCAAAAAGTCCATCCCAAGTGAGGCTTTTTAGCCATAAACTAAAATAGTCAAAAAGTTAAAAAGCCAACCTACATCTCAAACAAAAGCAATTTAAAAAAAAATTATATTAATTTGACTTTTCTAATCACATGATTATATCATATTTATTTATTTTTATTAAAATAAACACTTCATCCATTTGTTTTAAACAATTAAGACCTTATCATGTGTTACCGATATTCAATTAATTTGATTTTATTGTATAAGTGATTTCTCAATAAATTTTACAAAAGTCACTAAAATACGCTTGGAATGAATTCACGTAAGCCTTCGCAGCACCCAGTTGTGACTTACGAGCAATGTAGGAAACCTCTCCCTCTGTAGGGCTATAATTGTCATACTAGCTCTCATCCTTACTTTTACATGAGTGATGTTAGGGGTGCCTCTATTTACATACCATATTTTGTTTCTAGGCACACCACTATTCAGTTCACACTTTTAATAATTTAAAAAAACATAATTTTTTTCAACACACACCACAACATTCCATTTTTGCCCTTAATCCCATATCACTTCGTACGCACCTCCAATTCAAAAAACAAAAAACCCTAATTGTTAGACACTTACCACCGGCGACAGTAGCCATCACCGGCAACCACCATCAATGCCAACTATGGCCACCGCCGTCAACCCTTCCTTCCATCTTCGCAAACCATCACCACTAGTCCACTCACAACCGACGAGGTCATCGAATTGGATTGTATTTCAATGTTATCACGGGAAAAATTAACCAATTCATTTAATACGAGTATATCAGCAGTAATAAGAATTGAATCATTATTCAACAAAAAAACCAAATTAGGGTCAAGAATCAAGGAAGAAGGAGTGAAATCACATCAACCATGAGAATTTTTCTTGCTAGAGAAGCAGTGCCAAGAATCCCTATGAATCGATTTGGATTTGTCGAGGGGATTGACAACGGCGAGATGATAGCTAGCGAAGCAGTCCCATTTGGAAGAAGAGGTGCCTCTAGGGACCATGATTTGGAGGTAGATTAAGATGTAACCAAGAAGAGCTTGAGAGTCACCTTTAGGGTAACCAAGAGGCGACAATCGTAGCCTCCGACTTCGAAGTACTTGCTTCACAGTGCCCTAGCTCTAACTTTGGGAAAATTAAAGATGCTCCATTTACACACTGCCGTGAACTCGTCGTGCCGCTCTACTGTCACCGACTCTTGGCCGCTGGTTGTGTCTCGAGACACCGTCGGATCCTCTGCCGCTAGCGCTGACACCATCGCCGAGGGTTTCTCCTATTGACTTGCAACAATGGTGGCTAGGGTTAGGGTTTGGATGTTGTGTGTTCAACTACGGTGTGTATTGATATTCTTTTGTGGTCATTTTGGTCATTTTAGGTAAAGTCATTATTGTAATAAAAATAATCAATTAATGGTGTACCTTGAGAGAAAATGTGGTGTGTAAATAGAGACACCTTAATGTTAGGAACCCCAAATAATCTACCAAATTTTTTACCAAACCTCTCACATGGTGTGAGACCCACACATATGTGGGTTTCTGTAAGTCTCTCACTCATGTGAGAGGCTTGGTAAAAAATTTGGTAGATTTTTTGGGGTTTATAACATTTTTCTACTTTTATTATTACTATTATATTTTATTATATTTTATTTTTTTGTATTTTTTAATGTAATCAACACATACTTTGCACTAAAAGTCCGCTAGCCTCTTTTGCTTCTGGGGTTCTGGACTAGACGCGTTTTTGTATGAACACAACCGTATAATACGAGATGTCCCGTATAGTTCGACTTAAAAGAAAAAAAATAGATAAATTACACATACCTCCCTTGAAGTTTTTGACAAATATAGAAACCTCTCTTATAGTTTTAATAATTACAGTAACCACCCCTACTTTATCTGACAATGTCAAGATTCTCCTATTTTTTAACTATCGTTTACACACTTTATAGAATCTACTGATGTCATCAAAGCTAAACACTAAATACCCATAATGTCCTCAAGTGTCCTCAACCCATCTATATATATCAATACCAAATGTTAGCTGGTCGTCCACCCGGACATCCGGCCAAACGTCTGAAACAGTGCTCTTTTTTTTTTTTTTTTTTTTGTAACCTTTTATTTAAAAATACAACAATAGGTAGGTTATGTACAACTATTGAAATTTATCTTAAAATTCATTCTTATTTATTTATTTTATAGTATTACTTCAATCAAAATTTCAGTTTATAACGAGATGAACACTAGAAGCATAAACAATTAATTAGACAAACAATAACAAAGAAACATGTTTGGTTCTCTTTTAGAATCACAATTCCAATTAAAAA
The DNA here is from genome assembly GCA_036172215.1 of Camellia granthamiana. Lineage (NCBI taxonomy): Eukaryota > Viridiplantae > Streptophyta > Magnoliopsida > Ericales > Theaceae > Camellia > Camellia granthamiana. Next base: position 22,555,754 of record CM069908.1, on the reverse strand, counting down.
AATTTCAAATTCTTTTCAAAACTCATAACTAAATATACAACTTAAAACTACTCAAAAACTCAATTCAAAAATTATTTTCAAAACTCATCGCCAAACACACAACTCAAAACTCAATTTAAAACTCTTTTCAAAACTCAAAATCAAACTTTTTACAAAACTCTATTTTAAAAGAAAAAAATTTTAAAAATTATTTTTAAAAATTATTTTTAGAATTATGATTTGAGTGTAGAGTCGTATTTTGAGTTATGAGTTTTGAATTGAGAAAATTTGTTTGATTATAAGTTTTGAAAAGAGTTTTGAGTTGTATAATGAATTTTTTTGGATTTATTTTTTTTAGGGTAAATATTTTATATTTTAAATATTTATTTATTTATTTTAATGTGCATTACTTTTTATACATTTATTTGCTGCATTTTTTAAAATATTTTAAATATATTTTTTAAATATTAAAAAATTCAAAAATTATTTTTTATTTTAAATATATAATTTTTATTTTAAATAATTTTTATTTTTATTTTAAATATTATATTTTATTTTATAAACGTATTTTTAAATATTTTAATTTTTTTGTTACGTGTTTGGTCACGATTTGAGTGTAGAGTTTTGAAAATAGTGTGGAGTTTCGAGTTATGTGTTTAGTTTTTGAGGTTTGAAAATAATTTTTAAATTGAATTTTGAGTTATGCATTTGGTTACGATTTGAGTGTGGAGTTATGTTTTAAGTTTAAAATATTAAAATTAAAAAATATATATATTTACGAAATAAACTAAAATATTTAAAATAAAAAATAAAATTTTCTTAAAACATTTTTTTTATATTTTTAAAAAATAAATCTAAAAAAGCAAGGGTAATAAGAGTAATAAATCCTAAAAGTTAATTCATAATTTAATTACTGTATAACATAAACAGATGGGATAAGGGTATTATCGTCTTTTTGTGCTAAAAAAGAAAGGTAATAAGGTCATTTACATTATGCAAGTAACATTGTTTATTCCAATCTGACGGAATGGGAGAATCTGAACAATATCAGTTAAAGTAAAGAAGATTTATGTTATTATTCAAATCATAGAAGAAGTTCTTGTATTTGTAAACCTCAGGGGAGGTGAGTGTAATTTACCCTTAAAAAATCGCTTTATATATATATATGAAAGAGTTCGGTTGACTTTGGGGTCTTACAATCCTTTTTCAAATATATATATATATATTAAGAGTAAATTATCAATAGGTATTGAACTTAATTCTCATCAAATCATATTAAAAATAAATCTTAACAAAATTATTGTTAAAAATAATATTTTGTGACTATTTTTTATATATGTCATTAAAAATTTATAATTAGTGATTTTTTTATCACGATTTTTAAAATTATAACCAAAATATTAGTGATGTTTTTCTATAACAAAATTTTCAAACTGTTGATAAAAGTTAAAAATTAATGACATTTTTTTGTGGCGATTTTTATAAATTGTTGCTAAAATTTATAATTAGCGACATTTTTGTGACAAATTTTTAAATGTCACTGAAAATTAATAATTTGTAACGTTTTTTTTTAATAGTGTCTAATAAATCTTGTCATTAATTCTCACCGGACCTATTAGATAGTAAGTCCACCTATTATGACATATACGTAAATCTCCCATAAATCAATTTATACTATTATATATGTGATTGAATATTTTTTGAATTCAATTTTTTTTTTAATTTCTCAACCTTTATTTTTTAAAATTCATTTCAATTTTTAGAATTTGAATTCAATCCTAAGAACTTATACTGAGTTGTGAGTCTGTAGTGTAGGGTTTCATGAGTAGATCAACCATAAAAAAAATCAAGTCAATTAGATATTTGTAGTCTCTAATAAGATCACATTTATGTTTTTAAAAAAATAGTTAGCATAATTTTGATATTTTTAAGGGTAAATTACAAATAGACCCCCTGAGATTTGTTTAAAATACTTATTGCCCCATGTGATTTGGAAAATTATAAATACCCCATCGTCATAATTTTTATTTAACAGAGTTAACTAAAAAAATGCAATTCATAATTGCTCTCCTATAAAATAATAAAATTATTTAAATTATTAATTGAAACATATTTCTAACATCATTAAAAATAGTTAATTAATTTGATGATTTATTAATAAAAAGGACGATTTGTTATGAAATTATAAACTTTGAGGGATATAATATAATTTCCAGAACTACAGGAGGTGATTCGTATTTTAATCAAATCTCAAGAAGTTTAATTTTAATTTACTCTTTTTTTTAAAAACAATTATGGTTCGATCATGTGGCTATGCATATTTGATTAACCTCATTTTTTTTAATGAATAATATATTCAACGAATCCTATAACATAAATAATTCAAATTATCAAAATAGAATCAATACAAATCTCAATCGGACCATCATAGTGAGATGCAGTGACAACATCCTCCCATTGTCCTCAATCATGCAGTTTATATCTTATTTTTCTAAAAGAAAATGATCATATGTGCACATATCGCTTGTATTGTTACTTCTAGTATATATATATACACACACGTTTTAGTAAAGTCATGATTATTAAACACATTTTTTTTTTCTTTTTCTGAAACAGTGTTTAGTAATTATGTTTTTAAATTTATATTTGAAGTGAAAGTTTGATAATAATATGTTGAAAAATCGTGATTGGTAATTACATTTTTATGCAAATTTTAATGTAAACATGAAACTGTTTATTAAATACAATTTAATTTTGGGTTTTTGAAAGAGACTTTCAGGAATTAAATTCTGAGTGGATGAAAGGGTTAACAATATTCAATTAACTTAATTTTTTTAAAGGTATGTTTTATTTGATGTACTTTGAAATGTAAACAGTTTGAATTATTAAAATGAGTCCCAAAATAGACTAATTTGGCTGCATAGCAGTGACTATTGTGTCCCAACACAACAACCACCCTAAATCCATTGCTTAGAGTTTATTTGTCTGCAATTACAGGGTTATGTGTGATTCTTTATTGGGAAAATTACAGGTATGTGGTCTTTTAAATTTATTTTACAAACATATAAAAAAGTTTAGAATTTTAATTATTAATGTTTATAAAGTTTACAGTGTAATTTTTTTTCTAATTTTATACAAATTGTTATTTCTCCTTTATTTGTGCTGTGGTTATTGAGTTGGATGGTTATTAATTTTTTAGTTATTGTTGAATTTTAACCACTCAATTTGGTGTAATATTTTTTTTATTTCTAATTAATTTATTATCAACTGACAAAAATAAAAGTACATTTAAAAAAAATTAATTGGATAACCTGATGAATTAAAAAGGTCTTAGGGTTAATCTTTGTAAATAAAAAAATTTATTATAAATTATGAAATAAAATTTAAATCTTTACCACATATTATATTTTTAAATAACTTTTCAAGTTAATTTTTTGATATATTACAAATTTGCCTTAAGTTTGGAAAGAATACTTCAAAATTTTGACATAATTAAAACTGACTTCCTTCAAAGTTTTAATTCACATAATATTTTAATTTTTTTAACAATAATTTGTAAGTGGTATAGATGAAAACATACCGCATCATTTCTTTCTAATAAAAAATATATTTATTATTATTTATTTCATTGTCTATCTATTATCTGTGTTTACTTTGATTACTTTAATTTTATTAAAAAAATAATATAATTTTTTTAAACCGTAAGGCGTGTGTAATTTACCTTTAATTTTTTAAAAGTGCCTAATTCTTAATATTAAAGTACAAGAAAGAGAAAGGAAGGGAACCACTTTCCCATCTACTTAGTGGTGTTTTAGAAAGTTGATAAAAAATTAATTTTTTGACCTTTTAACTTTTTTTAGTGACTTTTTTGACCAAAAAATGGGTTATTTTGGATAAAAAGGTTGATTTTTTTGACTAAAAAAACTAAAAAGCCAAAAAACTGACTTTCTACCAATGTTCCCAAAAGACCCCTATTAATTGATAAAACAAAACAAGAAGACAAAAAGAAAGAGACTTTCAGCCCCGTTTGTTTGAAGAGTTAGAGAGGGGATTGGTAGTGAGGTGGGACCCACTAATATTGTGTTTGTTTTATGAGAGAGGGAGGGGATTGATAGTGAGTTTCGGATTAGGATGGACCTCCCCAAGGGGATTCGGATGGGCCTCCAAAACTTCATATTAGAAAAATAGTCCGGCGGACTAGGAATTTTTTTTTTATTTATTTTTTATTTTATTTTTCACATGTCGGGCATTTTTTTGAACATTAATGTTTAATTTTTTGTTAAGTAAAAATCATTATTTTATTTATTTTATTTTTTTCTAGCACTTTTTTACTTTGTTTTTATTTTTTTAAAATTTTTTACATGTTGGGCATTTTTTTTAAAACATTAATGTTTAATGTTTTAATATTTTTTTTATTAGTTTTATTATTTTATATAAAAATAATTTAACAATCCCTACACTAACAACTATCATCAAAACAAACATAATTTTATTTAATCCCTTCAATAACAATCTCTTCATTATTAATTTTCTCACTATCAATCTTCTTTATTTTACCACGAGCGCTGATTTATACCCCCAGTGGGGGTCGCGCCCCCAGTGAGCTGGCGCGCCCCCCACTGGCTGCCCACCAAAAAAAAAAAAAAAAAAACTGTTTTTTTCGCCAACCCCGGGGTGACACCTCACTGGGGGTCACCCCCAGCTGGGAGTATAATGCATTTGCCATTTTACCACTGAAAACAAACAAGATCACACGGCCTCTTGGTGTTCTCTCTTGCTATGCTTCTCTCTCTCTGCAACCAGGTAATGTTTCTGACATCGTTCAAAATCTGATACAATACTAGTATTCTTGTCCTCTTTAATTGATCACGTACTGATCATTAGTCAGCTCAAGATGACTCCTCTCTCTCTCTCTCTCTCTCTCTCTCTTCTTTTCTTTTCTTTTCTTTTGGATCTTGAATTTACAGAGAAGTTTATGAATGGAAAAGAAAATGGGAGGAGAAGTGAATTAAATAGAAGCTCTTTTTTTTTTTTTCTTTTTAAATAACAAATTTAAGATCCAAACATATACATTAATGTGAATAAAAGAAATTAAAAGTTTCTTTTCTTGTGATTGAGGGAGTTTTTTTTTTTTTTTTTTTGTGATTTTTATGTAATAAATTACAGCTAGTTTCTTAGATAATTCATGTCAATTGGGTAGTGATTGACATGGCCATTAAGATTTTAAGATGGCTTAATTATTCTTCATACATAAATGAACACACGGCGGAATTACATGTACCAATTAGTGTATCAATTAAGGTTATGTCATTATTATTGGAATAATGTTATATGTACCAATTAATATATATACTAGTATACTAATAGATGATGTGGCATCATTTGTATGGTTTTGAGTATTTGTAACTTGTATAATAAATGTGGTCAATAATAATATCATAACATTAGCTGGTACACTAATGTGTACACTAATTGGTGCATGTAACACTACTGTTATTACTGACCACATCTATTATACAAATTACAAATACTTAAAATCGTTAAAATTATATCACATCATCTATTAGTATATTAATTAATACATATAGCATTATTCATGAACACATATACAACTCATTACAAGAATAATTGATAGATAAATAAATAAATGCATACATGTATATGCCTCTGTTTAGTTGTTGTATTACATGATTAGTTAAGTCAAACTTTCAGGGTCTATTTGGTAACGTTTACATTTTCAGTTTATATTTACAAAAATTTTATAAACTGTTTTTGTTTATTTTTTATTTATTTTTAGAAAAACATAACTACAAACGCGTCTGGTAATTGACAAAATATTTAAAAAAATTTAAAAATATAAAAAAGAGTGAGAAATGGCAAGTGGTGGCAAGTGGCAGTGGAAGACGGTGGTGGAAAGTGGTGACGGTGGGTAGCGGGTGGTGGTAGGTTGTGGCGGGTGGGTGGTGGTGGTGGTAGGTGGGTGGCGGATGCCGGGTGGTGGTGGTGGGTGGGTGGGTGATGGTGGCGGGTGGTAGGAGGTAGCGAGTGGGTGGTGGTGGTGGTGGTGGCGGGTGGTGGTGGCAGGTGGGTGGCGGATAACGGGTGGTAGCGGGTAGGTGGCGGGTGGTGATAGTGGGTGGGTGGGTAACGGTGGCGGGTGGTGGGTGGTGGTGGTGGTGGTGGCAGGTGAGTAGCAGATGGCGGGTGGTGGTGGGTAAGTGGCGGGTGGTAATGGTGGTGGGTGGTGAGTGGTAGCGAGTGGGTGGTGGTGGTGGGTGGTGGGTGGTGGTGGCAAGTGGGTGGCGGGTGGCTGGTGGTGATGGGTGGCTGGTGGTGGTGAGTGGTGGTGGATGGTAGTAGCGGGTGGTGGATGGTAGTGGCGGGTGGTGGGTGGTGGAGGGTGGATGGATGGTGGGTGGTGGGTGGTGGTGGTGGTGGTGGTAGTGGTGGCGGCGAGGGGTGGGTTGTGGTGGCGAGTGGGTGGCAGGTGGGTGGTGGTGGCAGGTGGTGAGTGGTGGTGGCAAGTGGGTGGTGAGTGGTGGTGGTAGGTTGTGGTGGGGGGTGGATGGTCGGTGGTGGTGGCGGAAGACGGTGGTGGAAAATGGTGACGGGTGGTGGCTAGTGTTGGGTGGTAAAAAAAAAAAAACTCAAAATGGAAACACATTTTTTGAATTTACATTTTTTGGCCAAATTTATAAACTGAGACCACTGATTTATAAATCAAAAATTTACTAAACAAGTTTTTATTTGAGTTTTTTAAATTTTTGTAAATATAAACAGAAAACTAAAAACGTAAGTGTTACCAAACGGCACTTCAATGATTTTGATTTTTTTTTTTTTTTTTGGGCCCTAAAACAGATTCAACAAGATTCCAGATTGGCTGAAGTGCTTCTAGTTTGAAGTCTCAAGTACGAAACCTAGTTGTATGCTTTTTTTTTTTAATTTAGGGAGTCAAGGTGATACTTGACAACAGTTCATTAGATTTTTGTGTAATTAATTAATTGTGTAAGCATTCGAAACAAAACAAAGATTAAGAATACAATTGATATGCCTTAAAATCACTTAATTTGCCTAAAAACATGTTGAGGGAATTGAAATTAAATAGCATTGCCAAGTTATAGACCATTGGAAGTGATACAGATTGGTACAAAATTGTTACATAATAATATTTGACCTTTATAAAGTATTTGTGGTGATTATTTATTATTAATTTTCAACAAATAATTATATTATGTCGACCAAATTGTGAATCATAAGCTTTGTTAGGGATGATCGTTTGTTTCCATATGGCTTGAAATGATTCAATTATTTTATTACATGTAGGATAAAACGATTTGTGACTAAGAAAAGAGATCAATTTTGGGAGTATGTGGAGGATTTAAAAGGTTGTTTTAAGTGTAACTTTTGTCAAAAAGAATTTGCTGGAGGGATACCAAGAATCAAATCACATTTGTTTGGTAAAAAAGGTCGTGACATTGAAATTTGTTTAAAAGTGCCTGATAATGTTCAAGTAGAGGCTTGTCAAGCAATTGGCTCTCCTTACAAGAAAGGTAAGAACATTGCAGTTTCAATTAGTGGTGTTGGGGGTGGAATTAATTCAACTTCGACAACATCCATGAATGACAAGGATGCAGTTGACAAAAAGTTCATTAAATTCATTCTTTTAAATAACATTTCTTTTAAATAAGTACGTAATCACTTAAATATATACGAATTTCCTTCTTAGCTAATAATTGTCCCGCGACATTGCCAGAGTTCTAATTAGAAACAGCAGTGATCAAGTGCTCTTCAAATAAGACTTCTAGAAACCCGTAGTTGTAACGCCCCAAAAAAAATTGGGCAGGATATATCTATTTATGCAACAAAACCCACCTGATAGACAAACACATATATATTGCTAAGTAATCCATACACCCATTTCCATTAAATCCCAAATGTCAATTATTTATTGTTCACATCTCAATGCCCTAGTTCCAATCCCAAACATGCATTTTACAACAAGTATGAAATAGAAGCCAAACAGGTAATAAGTGCCCTACAGGCTTACAAATTTATCCAAGAACATTCTTGGTTACACAAATTGAGTCTCGCTCATTACATCTTAAGCCATTGGCTTTACAAATAACAAACATACACACATAAGGCATATTTAAGAAGCTCTTACTTCCCAAAACTCCATCCACGCTATTGCCTTGGAGGAAGCATCTCACCTGTACCTGAAAATGGTATTCCCATAAAGGGTGAGCCAACAGCCCAGTGGAATAATCTAACACAATTTATGAGGTTTAGCAAAGTATAAATACCACGTACATAAACAATACCAATCCTGAAACATCCACAAGACCTGCATATCCAAATGCCACTAAGACTAACGTTATTCCATTTTCCTTTAATTTCATTTCTAGTTTATATAAGCTACTCAATTTATGAGTTAAATTCATTATCTTTCAACAATCAAAATGAGACTACAACTCAATGATTTTCCAATTATGCAAATCTCACATAAACACTTCAAACCTGCCATTTTATGGATATTTCGTCTGAATGAATCGGCATCCATTTATATATAAAATTTCAGGTCTTTCACCCAGGACACTCCGGCCAACTTGCTTTAAATGGAGTCCATCCCCTTTTTCCTCCCAAACAAATATACATATGCAATGTATTTATAAATATAATCATATATGGAGTACATCCCCATTCTCCTCCCAATAAACATACATATACAATGTATCTATAACATGGTCATATTCAATGACACCAACAATGGATTAGCATTGAATCGCCTAATCTTCATATAATTTCTACAACAATCATAGCTATCATCCACCGATAGCCCAATGCAATTATTTCTAAAGAGATGTTCATTATCAAAATAAATAGTTTATTCAAAACTTCCATAGGTGAGATAATACATATCCAATATCACTATTTATAATCACAACCTTCCAATTTCACGTTTTCAACGTTAATCCCAATTATTTATGCAAAATAATAATTTAATCAAAATTTGGGCAGAATCCCCCTTTCACCAACTATCAACCTAAACACCAAAATCAACTATTTTGACACAACATGATCTTATATTCAAGCCTCATACTCGTTTACCTCATATTTATCAAAACCCCTCTTTTCATTTCACACCTAAATCCTAGATTTGTCCAACAAGCTGTGAAGACTTAAATGGAACATAAGAACTTTTGTATATGCACATATATAAAATTAAGCAGTTTATACACATCAGTCCATTGCTAGTTCAATTACAAAACATAGCCAAAACACAGAGACTTAACCCCGGCTAACAAAAATCAACATCATTAAGAATTTGCAAAGCACTAGTTCATATGCAAAAGGGTGAGTTTCGAACCATCCATGATGTTTGAAGCTTGACCGGTTGAAACCCCGCGGTGGGGCACAAAAGATGGCTTGACAAAACGGAAGCTAGGTCGACGCCACTATGTCTTCTCCTGCACTTGATCACCTACATATATATATAAAAGAATGAGCTAGAGCCCAGTGAATAACAACAACGTAAAGAGGTTTTGAATGATGTCCTTACTGTAATCTAAATCGGTCAATTATGGCAGTTCATGAAAAATCAGAGTCATTTGCATAATAGAAGCATATTTTATACAGAAAACATAGCAGTCATACGTGATACATCCAATAGCAGAACAGTACAGACAGTCATGAAGACCGAACAGTCATAATTGATGGACATGCCATCAATACAGTAAACAGAAGTTCTAAGGATTGGAATTGACAGAGATCTCTGTAACAGTAATAGTAAACAGATGCTAAGGATGCCACGAATACAGCTTAGAAAAACAGGACAATCATTCATTTAAACAGAAATCATCATTTCATAAAACAAAGTATAATATAAGTAAGAAAATACTTGTAACTGAACATATTTTTACAAGGTTGTTACTCACAGTTGTCTCCTCAAATTACGCAGTTGGGACGCAACGTTTGACCTACACAGACACATGCAAGCGAAACACGTTCAATTTACAATCCATTTACTCGGTTCTTAATCTATTCGGTGCCTTTATTATTAGTTCACTTGATTCTTTTTATTTCTCCTTAATTTATCTCAAACTCATGCAATGCATATGAATGGAAAAACATTTGAAAACCATGCAACGGAGGCTCGGTAGTCTGAGAAACTGAAAGAAAACAAAACTGAAAAATTGCTTTGAAAACCGCACGTGCGGAAATCAATTATAACAGAAGCAACACAGGAACAAGGCAGGCTTGGCCGCACGTGCGGGACCTCAGGATGCACGTGTGGTCTGGGTTCAATTTTGTCCGAAATTCTACTCTAAATTTGGGACTGAAATTTTTCAAAATCCAGCTTACATTTCATGCAAAACAAGGCCAAAGACCTTCAAAACATCTTCAATTTAATAGTTCTAACTTCAAACAAAAACATAACTTTTATAACAAAACCAAATTTCCATTTGAAGATAAAAAACCTAGAGATTAAGAGTGAAAATCAAATTTGTAACAATCCCGACCTGTGATTAGCCTATAATCCATGATTAAGAATGCCTAATAGGTAATTAAGAGGAAATGCTTAGTTAATTGCATGTGTATCGTGCTATTTGTGTTTGTATCTGTCTGATGAACAAATATTTGTTTGTGTTTTTGTTTCGGTACGCAAATTGAATGCCTTATCGGCATTCGATTACGAAATTGACTCGGTTATGTGTAATTTGGAATTTTTAGAAATTTATGGTAAGTTTAATCGAAATCTGATTCGGAATCAAATAAATAGAATAAATTAGTTAGAACTAAGTACACTCAATTAGCTTAATTAAGGCAACCATTAACTATACCTATATAAGACTAGTATGAGCCCCCAGATTGCATTAGAACATATCACTCCTCATTCTTTTTTTTAAGCTCCAAGTAGAGAGAGGGAAAGAAGGAAGGAAATTGGACTCAACAAGGGGATTGCTAGGAGTTTGAAGGAAATTGAAGAAAACTTGGAAGATTAGGCTACTACACTTGGAAATTCAAGTCTTTAGGTAAGCAAACCAACTCTTATGAAGAATTTGAGACATTAAATAGATGAATTCAAGAGAATTAAGTAGATTAACTTGAGAATTAAGCTAAGTTTGGAGAATTATAATTCAAATCCTACATGCATGCACATTCCATACTACTTTGGGTTGTTTTCAAAAGGATTTCTACATGCATGGCCTTACCTTGGTTTTGTTATAAGAATTCAACATGTTTTTGAGTTAAATATCTTAGTTGATCATGTTTTGGAAGGTTTGAGTTCATAACAAGTCATGCATGTTATGCTTTCAAAATTTCAAGTTTGTTTTTGGATAATTCACTTACCTTTGGGCTTTGATTTTGTGAAATGATCTTCAATTCATAGTGTTTTACAAGTTTAGACATGTTTTCTCAAATTTTGGGCCCAAATTATGTGTTTTGAAGCTTTGAATTTGAGTTTTGAAGCTAGGAGTGCAATCTGGAAATTCCAGAATTCGCACTCTTCGCTCGAGCGAAGAATGCAAGCTCCCAGTACTTTTGCAAAGTTTGGGGGTTGGCTCAAATGGCAAAACTCGTGCTCAAGCGATCACCTTTGTTTTTGATCCTCTGCTCGAGCGTAAAATGAGAGCTCCCAGAAGTTTTACAGAGTTTTGCAGGCCGCTCGAGCTATCGAAGTTGTGAGGACCTTGTTTACTCAGTCTTTGGCTCGAGCGACCGTCGAGCGTCCGTAGAGTGTAAAAATCATGCAACCAGTATTTTTGTAAACCTTGCAGACCGCTCAAGCAGCCGATGTTGTGTTCGAGCTGACTGCCTTGTTCTTGAAAGTTTGACTAAGTGTTTCAAATCACATTTTGGTATCCTCATTGCATCCTAGGCATTCTTAAGCCCTAATTAATGAGGATAAGGATTAAAAACACACCAAGATAGAAAAAAAATGAGGTAAGTATTTTCCAAATGTGTGGTTCAATATATATCTGCTATTTGTTTGTGTAGGTCACGCGTATTAGCCGTTTGGTTTGTTTGATTCATTTGATCAACTATCGGAGCTATTTGTAAGTAATAACTCTGTAAAGTTACGTTACATATTCTCTGAACATTATGATATGATATGAACAGTTTCCTAAAATACTATTTTGAGATTAAATGGATGATGGTCCAATTCTTTGAAATGTATTCGTGGCATCCTTAGCATCATATAATATGTGTCCATTTACGGGTCATTAGTATGCCTTTATGGCCGTCCCAAATATGGGTCATCGGATTTGTTAGTGCTAATGGATGTACCACGTATAATTATTTAAATATGTCAACTCTGGAAATGAGTATGAGTATGATTATGAATATGAATATGAATCTGTTTCTGATCTGAATTCTGATTTCTGAATTTGTTATGGACATCAATCATTAAAACCTTTACTCTGTTATTATTCACTGGGTTCCAACTCACTGTATTATTTATGTATATAGGTGAGCAGACGCGTGACCAGGCCTAAGCTGCTGCCTGGAGAGTTGTTTTGGTCAGCTAACCGTAGTGCCTCCCGAGGAGGTTCCCGAACTATGATGTGGTCAAGTTTTTGTAAACCATGTTAAAGAACTTTTGTATTTCTTTTGTTAAGTTTGAACAGGTCTTTTGTTGTCTGTATGTATAGATGGTGACTTGGGTATGACGTCTTAATTATGTAAATTAAGTTTAAAATTTTCCATCTCATGTATGTCTACACAGCTCCATGGACATTATATGTTTGTATTTGCTTTCGCTAGCCCCCGTATTTTGTTTAATTTGTTCAGAGACCTTTGGTTATCTCAGGATTACTGGCTGGTTACGGCGCTAGACCTATAGAGGCGTATTTGGGTTGTGACAAAAACCATACAAGTGGTAAGTTTCAAACTCAAAATCCATGGAGTTTCACCTCCTCAAATCTCAAAACTTATGCAAATATCATGTATGTCACTATCAAGAGTTCAATTCTTTCATTTTTTCAATTTGTGTTCATGTTGATGCTTAACTCTAGACCTTCCATTAATTACTTTATCATGAATTTATCTCAAACTCTAAAGGATTATGAGTGTGATAGTTCAATTTAGGAGATCAGTGGAGAATTCTTACCTTATGTGGTTGATTTGAGCAAATCCCCTCTTATCTCTCTTCTTTCCTTGCTCTAGGGCTTGCTTCTCTTTCTCTCTAGAACTCTCTCTCAAGTCTCTACAAAATATCTTCCTCTATATCTCTCTCTTATTTGTCGTCTTAAACCAATAAGGTGCCTAATCACTATTAATTGGTAATTGCTCCTAAATTAGCCTAATAAGTCAAATGCACTTAATGAATTCTATTCTCATCTTCTACTATCCCCAAAGAACACTAAATTTATCTATACTACAGTAAATCAGGCTCTAATTGCCTATTTCAACAATTTAATTTCAACCTTATGGTTTAACGATTCAGACAGGTCTTTTTCATATTCTAACATATTTGTCAATCAAAATATAATTCAAATAGCACATGGCATATAGTTAACAAACATATAAGTATATAAGTCACATGTAAACACATAATTAAGGTAAGCCACAGGAGTAACAGTTAATTAAGGAGGCATGTGTTACACATACAGTCACATAAGCATGTTATCACATAACATTACAAACATACAAACATCTCTATCAACCGAGATAAACCCACTGTGGTAAGAACCACTTCCCACGTACCCAAAGTATTCAAATCCGGTACGTTTTAATACCAAGTTATAATGCCCCAAAAAAATTACTATAACCCATACTTGACATCAAAAGTGATGACAATGATAAAGTGGTTATCTTTCATTGATTTACAATTAAGCTTTATAAAAGAGTAATATAATAGAAAGACAAGATAAAAGTTAGACGAATAAGAAATGCCTTAAAGGCTTACATCTTTCCAAGACAATACTTGGTTGCAACAACAGTGGACTTAAGTCCAATACAGTTAAAGCCCTTGGCTTGTACAAAAGTAAATACAGTAAATACACAAAAGAAGCTCTCGTTCTAAGTCCTCCCAAGCTATTGCCTTGGCGGAGGTATATCATCAGCACCTAAAATGTTTTTCCTACATAGAGTGAGCCAAAGTCCATTAGAGATAATCCAGCACAGTATATGAATTTTAGCGAAACTATAAGGTGAATGCATATGCGATACTCCTGCCAAAACATTTTATATCTTTTTTTCAAAACCATGTAATGCCAAATAAATATCATTCTTCATAAGTCATTTCCTTAATAATGGAAAATGGGGTAGTGAATCAAACTTTGGGACTTTCAAAACAATACCACCTTTCCTGGAAATTTCGTCCGGAGAAAACCGTAAACCAGGACCGCTACTACAAAAACAGATAAAGATCACACTTTTTTTGTGTGATGTTTGTTATTTAATCACACCTTTTTAATTTTATTAAAGTGTGGTCTTTGGGAGTGTGATTAAAATGGGTCATTTTTAATCACACCTTTTAAGTGTGATTAAAAACATTTAGATCACACCTTTTAAGTGTGATTGATAATATTTACATCACACATTTTAAGTGTGATTGAAAACATTTAGATCACACCTTTTAAGTGTGATTAAAAACATTTAGATCACACCTTTTAAGTGTGATTAAAAATATTTAGATCACACATTTTAAGTGTGATTAATAACTAATAAAATCTGTGACAAAAAAAGAATTCGACATATTTGAAAAATAATTAATATTATTTTTGTATGCACATTTGAAGAATGTAATACACACTATATACTATACTTTGAATCATAACCACATATTGAATGGAATAACGTCATATATTTCATAAATGAAAATTAAATGTTCAAAAGTATATACAAAGGAATTACATAAAAAAAAAAAAAATTAACTGTGCTTACATATATTAAAAAATGAAAAAGCTTAAAAAAAACTAAGTTCTTTAATTCTTTGACCATATTTTGGATCTCTCCAAGAAATTTCTGACCTGAAAAATGAAAACACAAATTAATTCAGAAACCGCAGTAGCATATTAATAAACTAACTATTTATATTTATAGACTATTCTAATCTTACAAAAGATACAGTCGGATTTTTTCTCATCATACCGACTCTTCATCTCTTGCTTCAATAGAAAAAGAATAACTACTTTGATTGAATAATCAATTCTCATGGAAAAAATGGACCAAATATCTTAAGATAGCTGAATATGAACTATGACTACAGGGCAACAATGCTCAAGAGAAGGTACGGGGTTGTGCAAACATTTTTTGCCCAATATTATTTGCCGACTCCCAATGAAGGTCAGCAAGTGAGCCGAGCAGAAAACACATTAAGGCAACATGCAATCAAGACCCTACCACGAAACTAAATATTCAAAGCACTCAAGGCCATCACCTTGCATTGTTCGTTCATGGCCAAGAGCTGGGCCTCGTTTTTGTCAAGTAGAGCGATCAACCTCACATTTTCTTCCATAAGTTTCTGGACTTCAGTTTCTTTCTGCATTTTCTCACTGTTCAGCTGTGTGGTCTTTTCAACTAACCTGCTTCCAAACAAAATCAAATTTATCATTTAACCAGAGTTGGTGTGGTAGATATCAGTATTATTAAGAAACAAAACGGTCGGCCCATTAAATTAGTCACATATTCTTCAATAGAAACACCAAAATATGGCAGTGACACCTTCCATACTCATAGCTTCTCCAAAATTAGGTTCTGTGCTACTGGCTACTGCTGCTGCTGTTGTTGTTACCTTCTTGCTGAAGCTTGTTGTCTGCTGTTGCTTGCCATTTTGCTGGTGCTTAATGATCTGATGTTGCCTGCTGTCTAAGAGGATGTGGTGGTTGTTTTATAGTATGAATTTTTATTTATTAGTATAGTTATGTGGTGGTTGTTTTATAGTCATATTCTTAAATTTAAAAAATAAATAAATATAAATAAATCAAACTAATGTAGCCAAAATGATATGTAATGGGTCTCAACAAATTTTAAACTTCACAGAACAAGGTAAATTTTTTTTAACTTATTCCATCAACATAGCAGTGCAGTCTTGTTCTGAATCTAATTCTAAAGATACTCAACAGCTGTACAAAGACAAATCAAAGTACCAAACCAATTAAACAACTAAACATAAAAAGAAAAAGAACATTAATATGTACATCTATACTATACTAAATAAAAGGAGAAAATTTGGTGTATCATTTCAAAGTTTCCATACATTTATCCCATATTCATTCATACTGAAATTTTTTTTATTGCACATACTCCCAATGAAACACCCTGTATTTTCCTTTTTTTAACAGCAACAAAAAGAATATAATTTCCAGCTGACAAAATTCTTGTTTAAATTACTACCAGTCTACCACAACTATATCAACTCAGCCTATAAGAGAGTATGAGACTGAGTTATGACTTACAAATATTATTTTGAGGAGGATTATAGCTGACAACAATAATTATGGTGGTGATGGTCGAGTTAGACATGGACTTGAAGACAATGGTTAACCTCAATCAGTTCACATTTCGTAGTAAACAAATTTATGAACAAAAACTCAAACTCCACCACTGACCAAACAATGATTACACAGCAAAATTGTGTTGGATCTAATGTAATTCATAAATAAAAAGCACATTTTCCCTCAAGCTTTTCATGTCCTTTCTTCGCATCGTTATTACAAGCATCATACATCACATTAAACTACGTACCAATTAGTGAGGCTCGAAACACCCATTTTACTTTGGGTGTAGCATTTATGTACCAATTGGGCTACAAGACACATGGTGCCCTCTAGTTATATCAATTTGCGTGCAACTGCTAGTTGCAAATGATAAAGGTCACGCAATCAGGGGAAAGAAAATAAAAACAGATGTAAGAAGAACATAAGATTGTTCAAAAAGTAAAGAATGAGTCTTGCAAACAAAGATCGATTTCTAAATGATTGTAGAGTTATAAAGACAGCATTAAAACTGAAGCAGTAAATTGAAAAAAGATTTCAGATTCACTCATATGCACTAGAAATAAGGGACCCAAATTCAAATATAGACTTTCAAAGAAGACAGATAGAAAGAGTAGATTTCCTACACACAAAAGACAACTTTCAGCTCCAATTCTTCTATTTTGCCTAAAATTTCAACACACTGAAAATTCATCAACAAATGAACCAAAAATAAAACAATTAAAGATAATGACCAAAAATTAAAATTGGTTGATCTCTCATAACCTTTACATATCATTGGTCTTATAACATTTATTTTGTTTAAGTTTGATCTCTTATAACCTTTACACATCATTAGCCTTATAACATGTTTATTTTGTTTAATTTTTTTGGTTGATTCCCTACTCTTCCTGTTTTATATAAATCTCACCCACCAAAAAAGAAAAAATCATGTGGTGCAGTGGGATTGCAGTTGGTGAGGGAAGGCGAAAGGGGTTGCCCAGATGGGCAAAGGGAGGGCAGAAGTCACCGATCAATTTTTTTATATTAGTGGAACAACATTTTTTTTGTTTTTGTTTTTGTTTTGAGAGCTCAATTGAGCACATGACATAATCTAAGCCATTGAATGAATAAAACGATGATGTAGTGCAAACCTGTTAACTGTATTCATCATCAAGTTTATACCTAAAACAGCCAAAAGCCAACAAAAAATAATAATAATAATAATAAAATAGAAAAACACAATAATATACAATTAAGGTACTCTCTTGGCACCCTTGCTCTTGTAGCATCTCTAACACAATTGTTATAGCTGCTACCATTATTATAATTGGGCAAAGAGAGCATTAGTTCATCTACTATTTGAGCTGCCAAATTTAACATGACACATACAAATATAATTTTTTATAAATAAAAAGAAGGGAAAAAAAACTATCATCGTTTCATCCATTTCAGCATGGTTGCCAAATTTTGCTACTTTTAGAACTGTAAGGTGTCAAAATTTGACTTTGACATACCATTTCGGCAATTCTAAGTTCTAACACCTTTCATGCTCTTGGATAAGGTGCAAAAGCAGCAACAACAGGACTTCTCACTACATGCTTGCCCTTAACCTCATTCCTTAAATACCCATAATTCACAATAGAATCATTTTGTATTTTGACATCTCCGACTCCAGCATCAACCTCTACTGTCATGCTGAACTTGGCGGTGCTGTATTTTCCGTCAAAAGCTGTGGTCCCGGCTAAATATATATACTAATGTTCTTTTCTTTGTTCTTTTTTAATCTTTGAAGAACCTACTAATCAACTAGACAATATCTCGAACCCGTAATCTTCAAATTTCTCTCCTCAGTTTCCGCAGAAAACAAGATATATATATAATTACAAACTTCAATTAAACAATGGAAGTAAACAAGAATTACAAGTCCAAAAACAATTCAATGGAATCTACAAATGGGTTTTCCCGTATCAGATAGTTACATAATTATATATGAAAAACTAAGATCAATACAATAAGAAAATGATGTTGAGAGAACTTGATGGGTTTGTGAAAAAGCAATTAAATGGAAAAAGGGGAGAACATTTTGACGGGTTGATGAGAAGAGAGAAACCCAGAGAACTGGACTGATAAGGAGATGAAAGAGAAGGGAATCATTGTAATTGATTGTGAGAATTGAGAAAAAGACATGAGAGATAGTCCAAGAAATTACCAAATTTAGAGGAGTGTGGTTGTTGGGTAGAAGAAGTCTTGGGTGCTCCACTTGGCTATCCATAGCAAAATTGGTTTGTTGTTGCCTTCTAGAATACAAAGAGAGAGTAGAAATTCCAAGTTGCTTTTAATATATTCTGCAACTTCTCATTCATTTTGCTCTCTAGACTATCATCATCCATGTTGGAACGATTGAAAAAAAAAAAAAGCAACAGAGTACTCAAATAAAGAAACAAATACATACCCATTTTCTTGTTTCACTTGCATAGAATACCTCTGCTGCTCCACTCTTTGAAAATGCGACGCCAAATGAATCAAATCAACTGTGTGCCTGTGTTCATGAGAAAGACAACTTTTAAGATCGTAGGTAGGATCGTTAATTTTGTGATTTTTCACCTTAAGCGGGAATGGGAATGAAAAAAAAAAAAAGAGAGGGATACGGGGGTGGATAAAAAACAAATTAAATTTTTTTTTTTTGGTTACAAATAAAATTTAAACAACAAAACAATGCTGTTTAACTTCTTTTTTTTTTTTTTTTGACCAGGGTTGCTATCGTTAAAAAAATTTATTTTTTATTAAAATAAATTTTTTTTTGTAGTTAATGAAAAAAAAATTATTTTTTTTTTAGTTACTAAGATTGAAAATTTATTTGTTTCATTTTTATTTTAATTAAAAAAAATATTATTATTATTATTTTTTTTTTTTGTAGAAGTAGGGGTTATATTTTAATGAAAAATATTTTCCACTAAAATAAAAGTTAATTTTCTGTGGTTAATGAAAAATATTTTTCTACGGCCTATTTTTTTTGTTACTAAAAATCATGAACTATTTTTTTGTAGTAGGGGAAAGAGAGCGACATTAGTGGTGGAGGTGGTGGATAAGAGATGATGGTGGTGGTGGTGGTGATAGCGAAAGATATTGGTGGTGAAGTTGTGATAGTAGTAGTGTAGATGGAGTGGCAGGGGCGAAGGAGAGGTAATGGTAGTAGTAGTGGCAGTAGTGGTAGTGGAGTGGTGACGATGGTAGTAGTAATGGTAGTCGTAGAGGTGAAGTGGCGACAGTGGAAGTAGTGGTAGTGGTGGAATGACGTTTACAGTAGTGGTGAAGGTGGTGGATAACAGATGATGGTGGTGGTGGTGGTGGCGGCAAAGGAGATTAGTGGTGAAGTTGTGGTAGTGGTAGAGTAGATGAAGTGGCAAGGGTGAAGGAGAGGTAATGGTAGTAGTAGTGGCAGTAGTGGTGAAGGTGGTGGATAAGAGATGATGGTAGTGGTGGTGGTGGTGGTGGCGAAGGAGATTAGTGGTGAAGTTGTGGTAGTGGTAGAGTAAATGAAATGGCAAGGGTGAAGGAGAGGTAATGGTAGTAGTAGTGGCAGTAGTGGTAGTGGTGGCAATGGTAGTAGTAATGGTAGTCGTAGAGGTGAAGTGGCAACAGTGGTAGTAATAATGGTAGTGGAATGGTGTTTTGTAGTAGTGGTGAAGGTGGTAAAGGAAATGGGTGGTGAGAGAGAGAGAGAAATGAGCGAGAGACAGATAGAGGAGAGAGAGAGATAGAGACAAAAACAAAGACAAAGTGATGAGGGAGAGAGAGACAAAGTGGCTGCTAAAAGTGCATTTTCTTGTAGTGGATAGATAAATCGAGAGGGAGCTCAGTAAATAGAGAAGACGGAAGGGAGAGAGTGAGCAACGCGAACACAGTGGGAGAGAGAGAGAAAGAAATAAAGAAAAGAGACAGAGAGAGGGGGACAAAAAGATAAAGAGATATAGAGTGAGAGACAGAAAATGAGACAGAGAGAGAAGAGAGATGAACGAGAGAGAGAGAGATAGAGAGAAGAGAGATGAGCGAGAGAGACATAGAGAGAAGAGAGATGAACGAAAGAGACAGAGATAGAGAGATAGAGAGAAGAGAGATGAGCGAGAGAAACAGAGAGAGATGAGAGATGAGAGAAATAGAGAGAAGAGAGATGAGCGAAAGAGACAGAGAGAGAAAAGAGATGAGAGAAGAGATAGATGAGTGAGAGACACAAAGAGAGAGAGAGAGAGAGACAGATAGACAGAAAGAAAAGAGTGATGAGTGAGAGAGAGAAAGAGGAGAGAGAGAGAGAGGAAGATGAAAAAATGGGTGAAAAGATATAGACAAAGAGAGAGAGAGAAAAAAAAAGGGCGAAAAGAGATAAACGAGAGAGAGACAGAGAGAGATGAGCGAGAGAGATAAAGAGAAGAGAGATAGAGAAGAGAGACAGAGAGAGAAGAGAGATGAGAGAGATAGACAGAAGAGAGATAGACAAGAGACACAGAGAGAAAGAGGGAAATAGACAGACAGACAGAGAAGAGTGATGAGTGAGAGAGAGAAAAATAAGAGAGACAGAGACACAAAGAGAAAGAGAGAGACAGACAGACAAAGAAGAGTGATGAGTGAGAGAGAGTAAAATAAGAGAGACAGAGACACAAAGAGAAAGAGAGAGACAGACAGACAGAGAAGAGTGATGAGTGAGAGAGAGTAAAATAAGAGAGACAGAGACACAGAGAGAAAGAGAGAGACAGACAGATAGAGAAGAGTGATGAGTCAGAGAGAGAGAGAGAGAAGAGAGACAGAGACAAAGAGATAGAAAGATGAAAAAATGGGTGAAAAAGTTCCGTGTCTAAAGCCTCATTTTCTAGTAGTGAGTCGTCTCTATCATTCATGGGTAGAATAGAGGCGCAGATTTGGGAATTGTATATTTTATATAAAAATCAAATTGAAATATTTTATACAATCACACCTATTTAGGGAGTGTGATTAAATATATATATAATTACACTTATTTAAAAAAGTGTGATTAAAAAGTAGTAATGTATATATAATCACACTTTAATTAAAATGTGTGATTAAAATATATATATAATCACACTAATTTAAAAAAGTGTGATTAAAAAGTAGTAGTGTATATATAATCACACTTTAATTAGAATGTGTGATTAAAAAATATATAAATAATCACACTTTAATTAGAATGTGTGGTTAAAAATATATATATATATATATATAATCACACCTATTTAAAAAGTGTGATTAAAAAGTAGTAGTGTATACATAATCACACTTTAATTAGAAGGTGTGATTAAAAAATATATATATAATCACACCTATTTAAAAAGCGTGATTAAAAAGTAGTAGTGTATATATAATCACACTTTAATTAGAAGGTGTGATTAAAAAATATATAAATAATCACACTTTAATTAGAATGTGTGATTAAAAAATATATATATAATCACACATGTTTAAAAAGTGTGATTAAAAAGTAATAGTGTATATATAATCACACTTTAATTAGAAGGTGTGATTAAAAATATATATATAATCACACTTAATTGAAAAGTGACATAAAAAATAAATATTATCACACTCAATCAAATTAAGTGTGATTAAAATATCAATCTAATTTTTTTTATCACACTTCCAATAAAAGTGAGATCTTTTTTTTTTTTGTCAAAGTGTGATCTTTAACTATTTTTGTAGTAGTGGACCCATGTAAACATAGATTATATAAGCACTACTATTGCCATTTCACGAGAATTTCGTCCATGGAATCGGCCCCTATGTATATGCGCGCTTTTTGGGACTTTCACGCTCGAGACATAGGCCAACTTATTTGATATAACAACAATTGCTTCCCAGATTCACTCACATTCTCTAAACAATATATATATGCAATGTACAACTATGAAATAATGATCAATGCAAATGAATGAGAAAATAGTTTCAATTCTCCTGATTCACATACGATTTCTACAACAATCATAGATATCTTCCACCGATAGCCCAAAACAGATATTTCTAACAGATAATTTATATTCCTTAAAGATAAACTTTTCAAATTTCAATAGGTGAGTGATAATTCATAGCTGACTCCACCATCCATATCAATATCCATCCAATTTCACATTTCTAACATTAGTTCCATTTATTTATACAAAATAAACATTTGAGACATTTAAGGCAAAGCCCTATTTCCTTTCAAAACATATTCTGAGTATCTAAATCAATAATTTCACCACAACTCAACCTCTTTTCCACTCCCACAACCATTTTCAATACATCCATTTAAAAACCCCTCTTTTGATTTTAAACCAAAACCTTAAGTTTGTCCAAAATCCTTCAAAATCAAAAGACTGTTTTATAAAAACACATAGTTAAGTTAAAAATCATAAAAGAGTGTAGAGAATTCCTACCTCGAAGCTAGAAGACCAAGGAGAGAGTAGAAAAATCTCAAAGAAGTTGAAATTCACTTTTGTTCGGATGAAAAAAGAGCTCAAGGAGTGTTCTACCTTTTTAATAAAGGGAGTAGGGTGAAGAAATCACTGGATTTTGGTGTTTTTGTAGACAGAAAGTAAGTTTTAGAGAGAGTGTGTCTAGATCTAGGGTTTTTGAAATGTTTAAAAAGAGAGAGAGATGAAAAAGTGATATAAAAAGTGACTTTACGGATTGATATACGTGCAGACCGCTCGAGCGTACAGACACAAAAGATGTGACCACTCGAGCGCAAGAAGTTATCGCTTGAGCGTGAAATACAAACTCCTAGTAGTTTAATAGACAGAAGACCAATGCTTGAGTGCAATAAGGGTCACTCAAGCCAAGACCACTCGAGCGTAAAAAACTTCGCTAGAGCATAGAATACCACTTCCCAATAGTTTTGCAGACCTACAAAAGTACTGAGAGTTTACAAAGACCGCTTGAGCGCAAGAAGTGACGCTTGAGCGTAGGAACAAAATCTGGGCAACAATAACCTGAAAAATAAGCTACCAACCTGTTCCAAATACGATCAACATATCTCAAAAGCCAAACTCAAAGAGAGATAAGGGAAAACATAATATGAACAATTGCATGAGATAATGAAACTCGGATTTAAAATATCAAATGGGTCAGGTCCAAATAAAAAACACTATATTTTTTTTCATAGATCCTTTTGAGCTTGAATTTAACATTCAATGGTGCCAATAAATTTGATAAGTATGTTTTTGTATATTTTGAAAATATTTGTGTTAATAGAAACAAAAATATGTTTCTTATTTATCATAAACGACACCTAAACTGGTTAGGTCCCTGTACATTATTTGAACACATCAATAAGGATATAAGCGGTTTGGTTTGGTCGGAATTAGTGTTATCAAAAAATATTAATAGTTTAGTGATTTATATTTCAGAATGCCTATTTCTTTTCAAAAGGATAAATTTAATGATTCAAAAATAGATTTCAAAAATATTTTTAATATAAAACCTTAAAAGTTGCTTTAGAATGAAAACAAATCAAATGTAACAAGTTAGAAGTTCTTGGTATAACAAAACGTTAAAAAAATAACTCATAAAGTTTATAAAAATATGTTGTAAAACGATTAATTTAAAAAAATGAAAGTAACATTTCATTAGATGTGTAACTGTTAACAAAAAATTATTCTAAAAGTACTTAAATTTTAATAATGTAATCCAAAGAAATCCATTCCTATCATAATGTAGGTTAGAAAATATGTTATACCACATTTTTTATCTCATTGTGAAACAATTCACGTTCCAAATATAGGTCAAAGTTCAGGAAAAATTAGGTTGAGTGTGCATAATCAAAATGGCCTTTTGATTTAGACTTTTGTGGTTTTACGTTTATCTCTTGCATTTATATTTTATTGTTCTTTGTGATACATTGTGCCATTTCGGTTTAGATTTTTAGTACTTGTAAGATGATTTATTTAAGCTTAAAAAAAAATATAGGTATGTAAGTCTTACTTTAGTGTGTAATGGAACAAAATTTTAAACTCGGTGTGTTAGATTGACTGAGTACAACAAATTGTCAAAATGTCCTCACACACTAATGCAGTTAATAGATGCAAACATTAGGGATTAAATTAAAACATTTATATATATATTAGGTACTAAATTAACATAACTTAAACATTTGGAGATCAAAATCACACAAAATTTAAATTATAGAAACAAATGATTAATATAATTTGTAATATAACAATTACCATTACACAGGCAACCTATATCGTTGCTCTCTCAAGTTATGATTCATAAGCATTAAAACATTAAACAACATTTTGTAAGCCAATTCAGTAATTGAGTTATGCAATACCCTTACAAAGATAATACCCTATAAGATTAAAAGAGACCATCCAAAAATTGGAATGAGAATTAGTAACAATAAAATTGAGGCAAGAGCTCCGGAGAAGAGACCCGTATGTCCAAGAACTTTGCGATAGCTTGTGCATTGAGTTATCTCAGCTGCTAATGCTACGATATAGAGGCACACAATGACGATGAAGGCTACAATAATTATGAAGTGAGCATCATCGAATGGAGAACAATTCTTGCTTTGGTACCTCACTTGGAGACGACTATTCAGAGTGGAGATGAGAGGGATAAAAATGATATGGAATGCCTTGCAAGAAATAAGATTTTGCTCTCTTGCGCTATCATCACAAAAAGAAAGAGAAAGAGAAAGAGAAAGAGAAAGAGAAAGCATCAATTTATTGTAAAAATCAACTTTTCAAACTTTCCTTGGTGATCAATCATGTGTTCTTTTAATCATACAAGGGACCCTAGTAATCAACTATAAGTTCTAGTAATCAACTACAAGTTCTAGTGATCAAGGGAAGAAATTACAAGCATTCTAATGATCCCTTTTTTTTTTTCTTTTTTTCTTGTTTTTGAATATATATATTTTTTATAGACATCCTAGTAATCTATTGGCCTCTTGACCTTTCCCAAGGATCCTGCCCCTCTCACTTTTACACCATACTAGTCTATTTGCTTTTTTGGGCCGTATGGGCAAAATGATAGTCATTGCACACGTTGTTTGGACATTGTGGAAGTGTCCATTGTTTTTCATCTTCCCTTTTGCCTAACAAATTGCTTTAGTTGGTAGTGGACACTCCTTAAATCTTGTCTTGGAATTTAAAAATATTAGTGAATTGTAAACCATGAGAAGTTCTTAGACATTTTGACACCTCACTGGCAGGAGAAATTGTTGATTTATATTTTTCATTTTCAATTTGTTTTTCTCACATTATTTTACCTTTGTATCTAATTGTTCTTATAGTTCCTCTCATAAAATTTAAATAAAACTTCCTTGTTATCTATATTACGTGAGCGCAAGTATGAGTATTATATACAGTCTATAGATATGTGTCTCATGTTCAAGGACAAGGGGATATGACAAATATTTATATTTCGTAATTTTGCTTCTTTTATTTTATAGGATAAAATGGTGTTTACAAGATCACGTAAAGCATTTATTGAATAATATGGGAGTTTTATGCATGGTTTTATGGAAAAATAAAATTGTTGGACATGCTTACTGGTTGAATGTCCAACTGCACATGTTGGAAAAGTATCCCATACCTTTACTCAAGTGTACGACACAAGTACTTCACAAATTTAGAATAGTAAATATTGCATAGTTTGTCATCATTAATGTTGCAATTCAATTCTTTGATGCATGAGTTGAATTCCTTTCGATCCCCCTTTGAAACAGCTTAACAACGTAAGTATAATTGAGCTTTGTTGAATACAAGGTATGAAAAATATCTTTGCAATGCAAGCATTTTGTGATTTAAAGATGATGGTGGGTGTTTTTATTTTGTGAATTGTGTGGTCAATGATAATATTACATCAGTTTCCTGGAAGGCATTTTAGAGTTTTAGTTGTCATTTATCTATTATGTTTCTCAAGAGCTTTCATATGCTTCCACATAATGTGAGAATTTTTAGAACATAGATCCCAAAAAAAAAAAAAAAAAAGAAAAAGGATGAGTTTCCAATTCTCGTATCTTGCAACTTAATAAAATATTTTGTACATCATTTAACAACAAATAAGATCGAGTGTAATCTCACCTGTTGCGGGTTCACCTGCCCCTACCACTTAATGGCTCTCCTTCCCACATAAGTGAGCTAGATATATAAAATTATTCCAGTCCTAAAAAATATCACCCAATTTTTTTGTTTTTTTTTCACCGATTCAGACTGAATTCTAAAAACTCAAATTCACAATAAACATAGATAACAAGTTGCTCAAATCATATATCACAATAAACATAGATGGCAGGTAATTTCTCAGAATCTGCACCCAATTAATGCCCCAACAGCCTGCCCAGGTAGCTTATAATTATACCAGAAATGCCTCGTAGCTCGATTTATTGAGGCCCGAGTGGCCCGAATTAACTGTTGAATTTTGAAATTCAGGGAATCAAACTTATAAATATGTCATAATTTAAGAAAATTTATTGCAATTTAGCTTAATTTTTTTCACCCCATCAAAAAAATTAAAGACAAAAAAAAGTCACCAAAAAAATTAAACCCTAAACCAGACTTTAATTAGCATGTCAATTGCATAGTTGGAAAGATCTCAACCAAGCTGCTCATGTAAAATTATGTGGTAGTTATGTTTGTGCGGCCCAGTACATCATCTAACCATAAATATAATTACAGAGGTGCTACGCTTCAGGAAAAATTGTTCAGGAAAATCATCAGGAAAATGGAGGAGGAGGAGGAGGAGGAGGGGGAGGAGGAACTGGAGGGGGCCATCAAAATGGAGGAAGGAGGCGGAGGCGGGGATGGGCAGAGGCGGAGGCAGGCCTGGGTAGAGGCTGCGACGGCGGGGCTGGGCAGACGACCGGGGCTGGGCAGACGACCGACCCACGGTGGACGATGGCGGCTGGGCAAACGACCGAGCCCCTCCACTTCCTCCTCCTCCTCCTCCTCCTCCTCCATTTTCCTCCATTTTCCTGAACATTTTCCTGAAGCATTTTTCTTGAAGCCTAGCATTTTTGATATAATTATCTTTCCTTATAGATCACTAATTTTGAGGATTGATTAGGAAACAAAATGAAGGTGTCAATAACCACTATAGAATGGTAAAAAGAAAAAAGAAAAGAAAAATATTATGCCTCAAGAGTCCAGACTAATCATCAAGCATTATGAACTAACAAAGTTGAGTCTACATAGCCTTCGTTTGACATCTGAATCTTAGGCTAAAATAGTTACAAAATAATAAAATAGGTTAAAAAATCAATAAGATAAAATGTCATATCTAAACCATAATTATTTCATTTTTTCTCTCACAAAAGTTAAAAAAATAAAAAACTCATCATAAACGAGACTTTTTAGCTCAAACTAAAAAGCTAAAAAGTCAATTTATATTCCAAACGAATCCATAGTAGTCTGCCTGTAGGGATTATCTACAAGGAGACTATTACGGAGGAACTAAATTCGAAAGTGTAGGCAAACAAAATAACAACCAAACAAGAAAGATATATGGCATGGAATTCTTGTTACTTTTTTTTGCTTATTACGTTGTGTTTTAAAATTAAAAAATGGTAGACTCAAATAATATATTATTTTTTTTATTAAATACTCACATAAGTGTAGATCTTACATTCATGTGGGTCTCATACTATGTGAGTTTGATAATTGTTTTGATAGAATATTTTTTCTCTAGAATTACTCATAATTTTTTTTACATAATTAGTTGATCATAAATATTTTAAGATAACATAAAAAATTAGGAATGAAGATAATTTTTTTTGGATATATAAAGTATCCTGTGCCAATTTGCACGCATCAGACTAAATCTTTGCAGTCTAAATAAGCCTTCTAAAATAGGTTTATTTTCTACTGTCCGTGGCCCAAAAGTTTTACTAGCGAGGAAAGAGGAATTCTATGAAGAATAATGATTTGGACCCCCTTTTTTCTCACCCTTTTGACCTCCTCTTCACTTGATTGGCTACTTTTTCTTTCTTTCCTTTTTTTTTATTCCTTCTCCTCCAATCACCACCTGCCACGTGTCTGTGGGGCGATGGTGGGGGTGGTGATTGGAGGGGTATTAATCATCACCCTTTCCATAGTAATAGCACAAACTTCAACACATTCCATGTACAAAGTTACAAAACGTAAACCAACCAATATTTAAACTTGTAATCGAAACAAAAAGAGGGAAACAAAAGAAAAAGGAAAAACAGAAAGAAAGATGAATTAATACTTGTCATTCATAACGTTTGTCCATTGTGGGTTGGGCATGTTTACAATCTTTCTCCTCTTCCCTCCCTTCCTTAGCTTGATATAGAATTTTTGAGTTTGTTGGAGTTAGTACCCACTTTGATTCTATATTTATAGTCTAATCAGAGACAAATCCATTTGTGGATTAATTTATTTATTTAATTTCTTTTTCGGTACTAGCTTCCAATGAATAGCAAAGTTTGTCTTAAGAGTGACGACAAACTTTTCAAATGAAACAAATGTAAAAATAATGGAGGAATGGAGCTTGAAATCGAGAACCAAACATGGCAGAGAGTGGCCAAAGAAAACGAAGCCATCGTAGTATCTCTGAGCAACACAATCAAACAGCTCAGAGAAAACGCATGTTTGGCCAATGGGATTGAAGATGCAGAGTCTTGCTGTGATGTGATGATTTACAGAGGAGACAATGAAACAGGGGAAAACAGAGGATATGAGAAAAATCAGCAAGAAAATGTAGAACAGAGTACGAGAAAGATGATTTGTAAAAGCTGCAATTCTCGGAATTCGTGTGTGATTTTCCTACCCTGTAGACATCTCTATTCATGCAAAGCTTGCCAAGCTTTTTTGGATTCTTGCCCAGTTTGTGGGATGGCAAAGAAAGCTAAAAAAAGAAAAAGGCAAAAAAGAAAGAAGGAAAGATGAATTAGTACTTACTTGTCATTCATAGCATTTGTCCATCGTGGGTTGGGCATGTTTACAATCTCTCTCCTCTTCTCTCCCTTCCTTAGCTTGATATAGAAACTTTTTCAGTTTGTTGGAGTTGTTAGTACCCACTTTGATTCTATATTTAGTAGTTTTCTTAAGTGTGTAATTGCACACCATGTGCCACTTACACAAAAAGTATAAGTGTAAGTGTAAGGTGTAAGGTGTAAGTATAAGGTGTAAGGTGTAAGTGGGTTGCATATGGTGTGCAACCTCAAAAAAGGTATAAGTGTAAGGTTTAATTTTTCACAAAAAGTGTAAGTGTAAGGTGTAAGTTGCACACCATAACCAAACCCCTATATTTATAGTCTGATCAGAGACAAATCCATTTGTGGATTAATTTGTTTATTTAAATTCCTTCTGTTCTTTTTTTTTTTTTTTTTTTTAGGTCTCTCCAGGGTATCCTCCGCCGACCACGGAGACTAGTCCCTTCGCTGGTTTGTAAGCACCTCGAAGGGTGGAACAGCTGGCCCAGGGATTTAAGGCTGTTCCATGCCCAAGGCGGGAATCGAACCCCCGACACTTGGTTAAGGGAGGAGGAGTCCTTACCACTCCACCACACCCCCCGGGTTAAATTCCTTCTGTTCGGTACTAGATTCCAATAAATAGAAAAGTTTATCGTCATCCTTACGACTGACGACAAACTTTGTTTTTTTAGGTAAACGTCATGACCCTTTACGAAGGACATCTTTCATTTTCTTTGACATCAATAAATAAAAAATATACTTTAATATAAA
This sequence comes from Camellia granthamiana, assembly GCA_036172215.1. Classification (NCBI taxonomy): domain Eukaryota; kingdom Viridiplantae; phylum Streptophyta; class Magnoliopsida; order Ericales; family Theaceae; genus Camellia; species Camellia granthamiana. Next base: position 22,525,652 of record CM069908.1, on the reverse strand, counting down.
AAGATGAAAATATTGTTTTTTCATCCATACAACTATGGCTGGGCAATTATCATCCAACTTGCTAAAATCAAATTACTTCAACCAATTTGTTACAGAATGAATGATTTTAATGGTCTGAACGGATGATGCAAATATATTTTTTTCAATCTGTTTAAGTTCAGACAAATGGCAGAAGGCAGGTCACTTGACCTAACTTGATCTGCTACTACCCTGAAGAAAATAATGTTATACTTTTTATGTTTTGTGTGTTAAAAGAAAACCTTTTATATATATGTTATTTATGAAGAGAAATGATTTGTCCCTCTAAAAATGCCCCCCCTAATCCCCCTAATGCCCAAAACGACGTTGTTTTGGGCATGTTTTTTTTTTTTTTTTTGCCTTGTTCTGATTTTTCGGGGGATTAGGGCCCCCAAATTCGGGGGATGTAGCACAGCCCATTTATGAAATATGAAAGTTGGACTTTTATTTTCATTATAAAAAATAAAAAATTTTGAATCAAAATTAGTAAAGAATTGCTAAAAAATAGTTCTAAAAAAGGTCCAAACCAATAAAGTTCCAAATGCCAAACCAATCCGTATCTATCAACCAAGCTGTACGTCCCAATCAATTTGCATCCGCTAACTGAGCGAACCAACCTAAGTTCGGACAGTTGGCCGATAAGAGACGACTCGACCCAACCCAATCTACAAACACCCCTACATATAACTAACGAATGACTGACGGAAAATGAGCAATTTGTTATGTGAATTCAAACCTTAAGAAATTATAATATGATTTTGTTGAACTTGTGGGATTTTGTGTTTTTTTCTCTCAACTCTCAAGAGATGTTAAAAGAGTTCATCCATTTTATCTTCTTCTTTTTCTTTTTTTTTTCCTTTCGCTTTTATTGTGACGAATTACGCTGGTTGTTTGTCTCTTTTTGTCAATTTAGCCTTTTTACAAAAATAATTGCTAACATTATATTGATTTAGTCAAATTGAGATTGAACTGAAATTAAAATGTAAAATAATTTGTTCATTCTTCTCAAAATAATTGAAGAGTTGATATTTAATTTGAAAAGATATATATATAATATTAATGAATAAATTATTTTACTCTTTTGTAATAAATTAGATTAAATTAGTATTGATGATGCTTCTAAGATATAACAGGTTCCTGGTAGAATGGGTCGGACAGATCCACGCTTCTCGTGCCAATATCCGAGTGATCAAACCCACCAAAGGACCTGCACACAAGTTCGACGGGGAACGGGGAGTCCCCTCAACGAACCCTCCGACGAGCAAGTTAGAAAGAGAAGTAGAGTATAGAGAGAGATTGGAGATAGAAAGCTTAACCTTCTTCTTATCTTCAACGTCTGCTTATATCCTTTGGTAATCATTTCGTTGTCCCTTCCAACCTGTCACCTTGGCCGAAAGTCTATGCTGTAGCTTACCTTGTTCAAGGCGAGGACGTGCTGTCCCAACGGAGAGGTGTTGTCGTAATAATGCGGTCAGGGGCTGCATTAATGGCGATGTGCAGTGGCAATAACTTTGCAGATCTTTGTCTGCTGATGTGGCTTGCTCTTTACCTGCTACGTGCTTGAATATCATTGGTCCTTCATGTCATGTTGACTTCCAACTGTGCTGGGCCTCATCGGTTGGATTGTGTATTGGGCCCTGAGTAGTAGGCTAGGGTTGTTCATTGTGGGCTATAGTATTTATGGGCCTACCCATGTCAGTAGTCCCCCATTCCCAAGTGCAGCTTTAGTCAAACGAAGGGAATAATGAAGAAAACGAGGGTTGTTAAAGACCGACGGGATGGAGGCCGACCAGTAGGGGTGACCGAGTGGATGGGCCGACCACGAGGAGGGCCGACCGCGAAGGGTGGCCGAGTGGAGGGACCGACCATGAGGAGGGCCGACCGCGAAGGGTGGCTGAGTGGAAGGACTGACCATGAGGTGGGCCGACCGCGAAGGGTGGCCGAGTGGAGGGACCGACCATGAGGAGGGCCGACCGCGAAGGGTGGCCGAGTGGAGGGACCGACCATGAGGAGGGCCGACCGCGAAGGGTGAGGTGAAGGGGGCGCGGGGCTCGAGAGGTGGAGTGTCACGTGGTGACTTAAAGTGGAAAAGACAGGGAATGGGAGGAGGCAGTGAATCGTGGTCGTACATGTGGCAGCATCTTGTGGTGAGGGAGATTAGGCGTTGGGCCAGAAATGAAACGATAGGTCATTATAAATGTTGAAAAGATAGTTTTGGCGGATGTTTTGAAAAGTTTTCAAACTGGCAAAAATTAATTGTGACCCTTGGAATACGGGCAAGCCTTGGGCTTTTGGCATTATTCAATTTACCTACCTATTTGCAAAAAATCAAAACATTCCAAGTGTTAACTCCTTTGTTGCTGACGATACACCTCTGCAACACTTCTTCAATTTTCTTACACACGCATCTGAAGCGATTCGTAGACACACCACAGAGATGGCCCAAGAGGAAGCTGGAAATGCCAGGGTTGATCCATTTGGGGATGACGATGCGGTGGAGCTGGCGGAGCAGTACCGGACGGAGAGGCAGGTGGAGAGGGTAGAGGAGCCGGCGGCACAATCTCATTCTTCCACCATGATAGCAGCTCCGAAGCCAATCAGCCAGGTGGAACCAGATAACTGGCATACAAAGGCTGACAAATCAACGGTTACCGCGATGGAATTGGAGGGTATGCGCGAAAAATACCAGGTTCCCGCTGAAATAGAGTTACTATTGCCGACGTCAACGGAGAGGCCATCCGACGCCCAGCCGGGGGAGTTTGCCCTTTACGAGGAAGCATTGAAGGGAGGACTGAGGCTGCCGCTTCCGCAAGTGGTGGTAAATGTCCTAAATCGGTTGGAGGTAGCGTCGGGCCAACTAATGCCCAACGCGTGGAAGATTGTATTGCCCTGTGCAAGCGCGTGGCCGAAGGCGAACGAAGGGGCGGCTATGACGGTGGATGAATTTTTCGCGTGTTATAAGGCCTCAAGATAGCAAGAGACTTGGGTGACGTTGCAGGCGGCGGCAGGGAGGGGTCTGGTGACGGGGCTGCCGTCATCAATTAAGGGTTGGAGGCCGCGGTGGTTCTATGTTTCAGCGAATGGAGGGGTTGGGGTGCGCACGGTGTGGAGAGTGCCCACCAAATCTGTGGAGCCCAAACTGGGGGCAGCAGCAGAGAAGAGAGTAAAAAGGGTGAAGGCTTGGAGGGAGAAAGAGGGCGTCAAATGGGACGATCTCGTCCAGCCGTCCACTTTGTTTGCTGCAGGACTGGGCCCTCAGCTGACTGGAGGGGATCTGGAAACGGCAGAGCTAGATGCGAGAAGAAAGGCGCAAGAGGCGGAGGATCGGACCATCTTTGCCAAAGCCCAAAAATTCAAAGAAGTGCAGTTAGGTCCACCCCAAAAACCGGTCGCGAGAGAAAGAATCCGATCGCGCCCCAAGCCGCTGGGGGAAAAAAAACTTGGGTAGTTTTGAGCCGCAATCGCCCCCAGTTGATCCTGTGAAGAAAAGGGCGAATAAGGAGGGGGAGGCTTTGAAGAAGAAGAAGAAGATGAGGAGTGCCCCTGAGGGGGCTGCAGATGCGCCTGGATCGAAGAAAGCGAAGGTCGGTGGAGTGGACACCCCTATGGCCAAGGAGGTAGAGGAGGAGGGAGTGGGGAAGATCCCAAGAAGGGTGGTTGCCCCAGAAGTGGTAGAGGTCGCCACAGCAGTCGCGGAGGTCGCCACAGCAGTCGCGGAGGTCGCCCCTGAAATTCAAGTAGAAGGTGGGGCAACTGGCCCTGAGCCAAGGGGAGAGGAACAGCCTCAGGGGGTCCTGCGCCCCAAGGATGAGGGGTCAGGTTGACAACTGCTATCTACCATGCCCGCGCGGTGTCTGGGCGACTGGAGAGAGAAGAAGACCCAGCCAGGGCAGCTACAGATCGCCTTGTGGGGATTGTAGATGAGGCAGCCGTGCGCTCGGTGGCCAGGTTCAATGAAGCTGAGCTGCTAAGGGGGTTGTGCTCTGCCCAAACGGAGGTAACCACCTTAGTAGGGTCTCTGCTGAGAAAGGCGGTGGCTGCGAAGGTCAAGTCGGAGGAGGCGAAAGCCCAACTTACAAGTTTCAGGAAGGAGAGTGCAGACTAGAAGAAGGCTGCATGAAGCGCATGTGCCAGGGGTTGGCAGGAGGCTAAGAAAGTGAAAAAATGGGAAGTGTTGGCGATCGTTCAGCGCAATGCTGCCGCTCGAGCCCATGCTGAGCTGCTCGTGGCCAAGTTGGAGCTGGAGGACGAATGCCGCAGGGTAGTGTCGCTCGAGTTCCAACTGGCTGGCGAGCAGAAGAAGCTGGGGGACGCTCAAAAGGCCTGCGCGGTCGCCGTCGAACAATTTAAAGAGGCTATGACCAGCAATGAAGATCTGCATGCCCAGCAGATCAAGGAAAAAGAAAACGCAAACCAGAAGATTGCTAGGCTGCAAAAGGAGCTGGAAGATGAGTGTGCCAAGTTGCTGGAGGAGAGAGCGAGGTTGGAGAAAGAGTTGGAAGAAGAGAAGACCGAGGCAGCCTCTGAAAGGGCGGCATACCCTGACCTATGCGTCGCAGCAGTTGAGCAGTTTAAGGGGTCTGCTGAATTTCAGATGGCGATCAATGCCACGGTCGCCAGCAGCTTGGAGAGGGAAGTGTCTAGGGGGGCGGGCCCGTCGGGAATAACCGCTGGGGGCAGGACTGAGACAGAAGTTATTGAGAGCTTCCAGCGGTCAAACTTCTATAAGCACGAAATGGCTGAGTTCTAGGACAGTGGCTGGAAGATGTTCAAGCATAAAGCTAAAGAGCTGTTCCCAGACTTAGACCTCTGTAGTGTAAAAATTGACGAAGACGATGTGGCCCAGACCCCCCTAGATGAGGGTATTAAAGAAGAATACCTCATTTCCAGTGAGGAGGAATAATTGAAGTGAACAAAAGTTGTACTTAGAGTTGTTTTTGTGTGTTTGTTTTTGTTTTGTTTTGTTTGTTTGTTTGTTTGTTTGTTTGTTTGTTTGTTTGTTTTTTTTTTGTGTTTGAAACGCTGTAATGTATGTACAAGTTTGTGAATAAATAAAATTTCAGTTGTGTTTTCATTCGATTGTTTTTGCTTGTGCATCTGAAATGAATGAGAATGGTGGCTTGTGTGTGAAGCTTATGTACAAATTGTTGTGAAAATCTCAATGTAAATTGGAGTCGAGCTTGTATTAAAACTCAATGCAGAGTGAAGTTTAAGATGTAATAAGACTATAAGTGTGTGTCTGCTACACTGTTGGAGTGAGACTTGACTTATAAAGAAAGAGGCTGACTTGCAAATATTGATAAATAAGAAAATAATCTGACTTGTAAAGGAAACATGTAAGAATGTCAAAGATGTGAGGTTTCACATTATGCCCAAAAGTGGAGTTGTAAATCATGTTGCAAGAGTGTTGGTAAATAAAAGATTAGTTTGGAATTTGACTAAGTAAAGTGTAAAAACATGGACCTGGAATTTTGACTACGTGAATCTACTAATGCCACAAGCATGAAGTTTGCTTGAATGACTTTGACCGAGCTATGCATGCGTGCTCAGTTGGGGTTGAGATATGATTCACTAACTGTGCAAGTAATTCAGTAGCTTGAAGTAACTCAGTCTGGCGCTGACCGAGGTGTTTACGCTCAGTCTGGTTGGGGCTTGTCATGCTTAGTCTGGCTGAGGCTTTGTACGCTCGGTCTGGCCGAGCTATTCATGCTCAGTCTGGCTGAGACTTTGTATGCTCAGTCTGGCCGAGCTCTTCATGCTCAGTCTGGCTGAGGCTTCGTATGTTCGGTCTGGCCGAGCTGTTCATGCTCAGTCTGGCTGAGGCTTTTGGTGCTCAGTCTGGCTGAGGCTTTTTGTCGCTCGGTCTGGCCGGGTTCTTCATGCTCAGTCTGGCTGAGACTTTGTATGCTCGGTCTGGCCGAGGCTTTTATGCTCAGTCTGGCTGAGGCTTCGTATGCTCGGTCTGGCCGAGCTGTTCATGCTCAGTCTGGCTGAGGCTTTTGGTGCTCAGTCTGGCTGAAGCTTTTTGTTGCTCGGTCTGGCCGAGGCTTTTTATGAGTGCTGCAATCAAAACGTTATTGAGACACCACACAGATAACTGAGAGATGAAATTGTTGTCATGGAAAGTGTAGCCCAGTTGATCAAAAATTTACATTATATGGGGGGAGAACAAGAATGTTCAAGTGTGTAAATTTGCCAAAAAGAAAATACAATAACTGAGCAATAAAAAGGTAAGAATTTATTGAAAATAACGCTTCAAGTGTTCGGCGTTCCATGGGTGGGGGAGGTCTTGACCTTCCATGTCCTGAAGTCGGTAAGTGCCTGGACGTGGTCGAGCTTTCACAACGTAAGGTCCCTCCCACTTGGCTGCCAGTTTGCCCTCAGTCGGATTTTTGATGGCAAGAGTTACTTCGCGCAAGAGAAGGTCCCCTACGGCGAACTCCCTTGGTCGGACTTTGCGGTTGTAGTGTGTTCTCATTTTTTGTTGGTATGAGGCCAATCTGACAGCAGTGGTTTCTCTGAGCTCTTCGATTAGGTCAAGGTCTGACCGACGGAGCTCTTCGGTTAGTTTTGGATTCGGGTGTGAAACCCTTGGGGTAGGCAGACCGACTTCCACTGGGATGACCGCCTCAGTGCCGTATGTTAAGCGAAAGGGGGTCTCCACAGTGGGAGTTCGAGTGGTAGTGCGGTAAGCCCAGAGTACATTCGGTAATTCCTCAGCCCAGAGTCCCTTAGCAGCTTCTAGCTTAGTCTTGATGATCTTCAGAAGAGAACGGTTGGTAACCTCGACTTGGCCATTGGCTTGGAGATGACCTAGGGAGGAGAAACATGGTTGGATCTGGAGGTCTGCACAGAACTTCTTGTACTTGGCGTTGTCGAATTGTTTGCCGTTGTCGAAGACGATGGCCTGAGGGATGCCAAACCTGCAAACGATCGACTGCCAGATGAATTTGGTTGTGTTCCGCTCGGTAATGGTGGCAAGGGGTTCTGCCTCTACCCACTTGGTGAAGTAATCAATGGCGACAATCGCGAACTTGGTCTGGCCTCGGCCAGTGGGAAGCAAACCAACTAAGTCGATCCCCCATTTGGCAAACGGATAAGGACTGCAAAGCGTGATCAACTCTGTAGGAGGAGCATGGGGGATGTTGGCAAAACGTTGACACTTATCACATTTGAGCACGAAGTCAGTCGCATCTTCGTTAAGAGTGGGCCAGAAATAACCAGTGCGACGTATTTTGTGGGCTAGGGATCTGCCGCCCGAATGATTACCACAAATACCCTCATAGATTTCCCGCATCACATAGGTTGCTTGAGCCGGATTGAGGCATCGCAAATATGGGCGTGAGAAACCACGCTTGTACAAGACATCACTGACAAGAGTGTAATTGGACGACCGGGCCCTGACTTTGGCGGCCTGATGTTTGTCATCTGGCACTTCCCCCATTGTCAAAAAGAGAAAGATGTCGGACACCTAAGGGATGGGTTCATTTTGGAGGAACTGAACTTCTTGCTGGTCAGGAGAAATGGCAGGGTGGGCTAGGTACTCGAGGCGGACACCATGGCTGAGGTCGGACTAGTCTGCAGAAGCCAACTGAGCCATCTCATCTGCCTTAGAGTTTTCAGCTCGAGGGATGTGCTTGATGTGGAAGGTATTGAAGAGGCGAACAAGGGGGAGTGCAATATCCCTGTAAGCCCGCATTGTGTCCTCCTTGGCATCAAATTCTCCCGTGATTTGTCCGACAATGAGCTGGGAGTCGCTGAAAACCCGGATATGGCTGACACCAATGTCCCTGGCTAGGCGGAGACCTGCTATCAATGCCTCATATTCGGCCTCATTATTACTGGCATCAAACAAGAAACGGAGAGCACATTTGAAATAACCACCCTCAGGGGCGGTGAGGATGAGACCAGCCCCGCTACCTTCCCTGCGGGATGATCCATCGACGTTAAGAGTCCAAGAATGAGGGTCTTCTGGCTTGGTAGGGGTTGGTGGGGGTGGAGGGGCAGTGGTTGGGGAGGGATTAGTGAATTCCAGGATGAAATTTGTAACAGCCTGTCCCTTAATTGATGTTCGAGGCCGGTAGGAGATGTCAAACTGGCTGAGTTCCACTGACCATTGCATGAGTCTGCCGGAAAGTTCTAGTTGCTGCATTACCTTCTTCAAGGGTTGGTTAGTGAGGACTACTATGGAATGGGCTTGGAAGTAAGGAGGGAGTCGTCTGGAGGCGGTGACCAAGGCTAAGGACAATTTTTCTAATAGTGGATAATTCTGCTCTGCTCCCCTGAGAGCCCGACTGATGTAGTAGACCGGCCGTTGGACAGAGCCGTCTTTCCTGATAAGTGTTGCACTGACTGTGGTGCTTGACATGGCTAAATAGAGGAAGAGGGGTTCGCCCGTGATTGCCTGTGAATGGAGGGGGGGTTGGCCATGCATTGCTTCAACTGCTGAAAAGCCTCTTCGGATTCGGTCGTCCATTCAAAAGTTTGCCGAAGAACTTTGAAGAAGGGGAGGCACTTATCTGTTGCGCGGGAAATGAAGCAGTTAAGGGTGACAACCCGGCCAGTGAGTCTTTGAACCTCCTTAACCGTTCTAGGTGACTGTATCTCAATCAAGGCCTTGATCTTTTCAGGGTTAGCTTCAATGCCCCGCTGACTGACCATGAAACCCAAAAACTTCCCAGATCCTACGCCGAAGGCGCACTTCTCCGGGTTGAGCTTCATTTGGTACTTACATAGGGTGGCGAAGGTCCCTCGCAGGTCGGTCAGATGATCAGTAGAGAGTTTGCTCTTGACTAGCATGTCGTCGACATACACTTCCATATTCCGACCTATCTGATGATAGAATACAGCATTGACCAACCGTTGGTAGGTGGCCCCAGCATTTTTCAGTCCAAATGACATGACACGGTATGGTAGGTACCTCGGTCGGTAATGAAGGAGGTGTGTTCCCGATCAGATGGGTGCATGAGGATTTGGTTGTACCCAGAGAAGGCATCCATGAAGCTGAGCATTTGATGAGCAGACGTGGCATCAACTAACAGATCTATGCGGAGGAGAGGATAGCTGTCTTTGGGGTAAGCTCGATTGAGGTCGGAGTAGTCGACACAGAGTTGCCATTTTCCATTGTTCTTGCGGACTAGGACCAAGTTGGACAACCATCTATGGTAGTCCACGTTTTTTATGAATTGGGCTTCAAGGAGCTTGTCAACTTCTGCGGCAATAAGAGTATTGTGCTCCGGATGAAAGATGCGCTGCTTCTGGCGGTAAGGTCAAAAATAGGGTTCAATGCTGAGGCGATGAGTTATGAAGGAGGGGTCAATACCCGGCATGTCTGAATGGGTCCAGGCAAATGCATCATTGTGCTCGGTCAGGAGGGCAGTAAGGTCGGCCTTTGCTTGGGGGGATAGTTGGCTGCCGATTTTGGCAGTTTTCGTTGGATTGGTGGGGTTGATGGGAACCTCAACGAGCTCCTCCACAGGTTCTCCTCTGACCAGCTCGTCCTCATCTCGGATGTCAAGTCCTTCAATGATCATGGCCTCCTTCAGCTTGACTTCCTTGAGTAAGGCGACATAACACTCCCTGGTCACAGTCTGCTCTCCCCTTACTGTCCCGACCCCCAGGTCGGTGGGGAACTTGATGGCGAGGTGGTAAGTTGATGTGATAGCTTGGAAAACATTGAGGGCAGTGCGACCAAGGATGATGTTGTAGGCAGAGGGGCAGTCTACAACAAGGAAGGTGAGCAACTTTGTGGTCTGCCATGGGTACTCGCCAATGGTGATAGGAAGATCGATGGAGCCGATGGAGGTCACCCGGTCGCCAGTGAAACCGACCAAAGGGGTTTTGAGGGGAGACAGACTTTCCTCCCCAATCTTGAGCTGGTGGAAGCAGTTGAGGAAGATGATATCTGAAGAACTGCCGTTGTCGATGAGGACTCGTCTGACCTTGTAGTTGGAGAGAAGGGCAAAAATGATGAGAGGGTCATCATGAGGGTAACGGATGCCTGTACAGTCGGTGTCCGTGAAGGTGATAGGCTCGGTCCATTGCTTAGGCTGTTTAGAGGGTCGGTCCACCGTGGCAACTGCTTTGTCTGAGCCCTGCCTTATCTTCCTGAGTTCTGCCCTCTGAGCCGAGCGGGATGGTCCTCCACAAGCAAGGCCACCTGAAATAACTCTGATTTCTCCAACAGGTGGGGGGGGATTACCTGGCGGCCGAGGCTGGTTTGGGGGGCGATCATGGCCTTGGTTAGGTTAGGCTGGCTGCCGGGGAGGGGTGCGTCGGCGGTTGTTTCTGAGGGGCTCAATTCTTTGCCTCTGCTGAGGGTTGGTGTCCGTAAACCGGCTAAGATGTCCCTGACGTATTAGGGTCTCGACCTGATCTTTGAGGTTAACGCACTCATCGGTGTTATGGCCATGGTCTTGATGAAAACGACAATATTTGGACTGGTCTTTCCGATTGGAAGGGGTTCGTGAAGGTTGGGGCCATTTGAGGGGGTAGTCCTGCTGGATTTGATTGAGAACTTGTTCCATGGGGGAGTCAAGGGGTGTGTACCGCTCGAACGGACCGGGCGATCGGGCTGGCGACGGCCGGTCAGCTCGGGGGGGTCGGTCGGTATAGTGCGGTGCTTGGCTATTATACTGGGTATTTCTAGGTTCTGAATCTTTTCTCTTGTCTCTGGCGGTCGGGTTTTTGGTTATTGTATCCTGCCGGGCGGCTAGGGAATCTTCAGCATTCATGTATTTTTGGGCTTTGGAGGGCAGGGCTGCCATGGAGGTCGGGGGGTTTTTAGAGAGGGAGAAAAGGAAGTCGGATGACCACAGACCGGCCATGAAAGTCATGAGGATAACCTTGTCATCGTTTTTCGCTACTTGCAGGGCTTCGATGTTGAAGCGGGTAACGAAACTGCGTAGCGACTCCCCATCGATCTGACGAATGTTGAGGAGTTGGGTTGCCGGGCGTCGTTGGCGTTGGGCTCTAATAAAATGGTTGAGGAAGGAGTCACTGAGGTGTTGAAAAGTGGAGACGGAGTCTGCTGGTAACTGGCTAAACCACAGTCGAGCTGACCCCTTCAGTGTCACGGGGAAAGCTCGACACATGATCTCGTCGGGGAATGCATGGAGGATCATGAGGGTTCTGTAGGTCTCCAGGTGGTCAACGGGGTCCGTCGTACCGTCAAAAGAGTTGATGTTTTGCATTTTGAACTTGGAGGGTGGAGGTTTGTCCCGGATGGAGGCGACAAATTGTGAGTTTGCTGTGATAGAGGGTTTATGCTAGATGTTCTGCATGACCCCTTGGAGTTGAAGCTTTATTGCTCGGAGTTCAGCATCCCAGAGAGGGATGTTGTCACCACCGAAGGGTAGCGGGGGCTGGACGCTACTGGCTTCCCCTTCAGGGGTTGGTGCCAGGACCGACGGATGCGGGGGTGGAGGTGGTGGATTTATATGTGGGTGTGGAGGTTGCAAGCCTTCCAAGTTGGGTGGATAGGGCTGCGGGACAGTATGGCTCGGGGCTTGTTCTTGGTTGGGTGGAATATCTGGAGGTGGTAGAGGAGGCATAGGAAGGTTTCTTTGGAGTAAAGCATTTATCAAGGCTTGGTTTTGTTCGGCCATGCGGTTAATGCTGTTGGTAAGCTCAATGAAATATTGTGGCGGGTTGTTTGGATTGGGAGGGTCGGTTTGATGGTCGGCAGCGTTATGGTGAGAAGCCATGGATCTAGTCGTGACCATACACTTTGATGGGTAGTAGGAAAAGGTTGTTGGGACAGGGTCTCCGACGACAATGAGCACAACTGGCGCACGGAGCAAAGGTTCCCACAGATGGCGCCAACTGATGATGCTTCTAAGATATAACGGGTTCCTGGTAGAATGGGTCGGACAGATCCACGCTTCTCGTGCCAATATCCGAGTGATCAAACCCACCAAAGGACTTACACACAAGTTCGACGGGGAACAGGGAGTTCCCCAGCGAACCCTCCGACGAGCAAGTTAGAAAGAGAAGTAGAGTATAGAGAGAGATTGGAGATAGAAAGCTTAACCTCCTTCTTGTCTTCAACGTCTGCTTATATCCTTTGGTGATCATTTCGTTGTCCCTTCCGACCTGTCACCTTGGCCAAAAATCTATGTTGTAGCTTACCTTGTTCAGGGTGAGGACGTGCTGTCCCGACGGAGAGGTGTTGTCGTAATGATGCGGTGAGGGGCTGCATTAATGGCGATGTGCAGTGGCAATAACTTTGCAGATCTTTGTCTGCTGATGTGGCTTGCTCTTTACCTGCCACGTGCTTGAATATCATTGGTCCTTCATGTCATGTTGACTCCCAGCTGTGCTGGGCCTCATCAGTTGGATTGTGTATTGGGCCCTGAGTAGTAGGCTAGGGTTGTTTATTGTGGGCTATAGTCTTTATGGGCCTACCCATGTCAAGTATAATATAAAAGGTTAAACAAAAAAATTAAAATAGAATTTGAATACAAAGAAAGTGTTGCTCATGTAGGAGGCTTCCAGGAAGTTCTATGGTGAACTAATGAGATGTAATGACGATCTTCAATAATTATTTAAAATTTTCATTAAATTTGAATTTAATGAAAAATGGCTCATTTTCTTGTTCTAACAGTTTCATCACATAGGTATCAAATTGATGAGTTTGCTTTTTTCTTTTTTCTTTTTGGTATCAAACTGAGGATGTTTTCTGGATGACCACCTCAAGATAAAAATTTATGAAAAAATTACACTGACCGGTTGACCAGCCGATCGTCTGTCCGGTCGACCGGTATTCTGATGAAGTTTCAAAACTCTCTGTTAAAATACTTGATATGAAAGAAAATTTTCACTCAAATTTTTATTAAAATTTAATAAAATAATTGATGGACCGTTATATTGTTGGGTATACCTCCTTATTGGAGTATGAAACCTAATTGGTTTATTAAAGAATTTAATTTAATTTGGTGTCAGTTATAATCTAATTTTTAGAGGCTTAATAGATATTTAATATTCAATTTGGTAGCAATTAGGGCTTGGATAAAAAGCTTAAGAATTAACAATATTGATCGCAGTATTGTTTAGTTTTCCGTGAGAAATCAAAGTAGGCAGCGACTGTGGAAGATTGATAAAAAAAAATATGACAGTTGGGCTTTTATTTTTATTATCAAAAATAAAAAATAAAAAATTTTGGATAAGAAATAGTAAAGAATTACTAAAAAATAGTTTAAACAAAGGTCCAAACCAATAAAGCTCCAAATGCCAAACCAATTCGCATCTATTAACCAAGCCGTACGTCTAGCTCAATCTGCATTCGCTAACCAAGCGGACCTGCCTAAGTTGAGACAGTTGGTGGAGACGACTCGACTCAACTCGATCCGCGAGCACCCCTACATACAACTAACAAATGACTGATGGAAAATGAGCAATTTGTTATGTGAATTTAAACCTTAAAAAATTATAATATAATTCTGTTAAACTTATGGGATTTAGTGTTTTTTTTTCTCTCAAATCTCTATAAGAATGGTTTTGGAAAGATAGTGAAAAATCTAGAAATCCCCTAGATGTTGATTTGCGATTATGTATCAATTTTAAGCAGTATATAACAATCCCAATCAAATAATCAAGACAAATCGACACAACGATTTTACGTGGAAAAATCACAATTGGACACCTCCAATTGTAACAAAAAACCACGGGCAAAAGCCACAAAACAGTCTACTAAAAAGACATAAAGGAATTACACATGTATACTCTCAATTACCTAGCGAATCCACGCTCGAATTGAACCAACCCCTATGTGCCTCTTCCAACCCTGTCTTCACCTCGGAATTGTCTTGACGATGAGCCACTCCAGAATCCACCAAAGCTTCAGGCTCGAATTCTTCAGAATCCACCGAAGAACAACTCTCTCTTTTGTATAGAACAAACAAACAAACCTTTGATGTGTTCTTCTTAACCCATGAGTTGAATACTCAATAAACATCAAAGAAAACTAGCAAAATATCTCCAGATATAAACCTTAATATCCAAAAAGAAGATCTGGAGAAGTAATCCTAAAATCTGACAGAAAAACGTACTTATAGAAATCTAGAACTGCGAAGCTCGCTCGAGCGAAGACTCTCTCGCTCGAGCGAGGAACCAAAAACGCGTGTTTTCTATAAGTGGCTTCGCTTGAGCCAAACAACCTGCGCTCGAGCCAAACAACCTGCGCTCGAGCATAAAATCATACTTCTCAGGTTTTTTGCCAGATGCAGCCTTCGCTCGAGCGAGCAAGGGCGGACATGTAACTTCGAATACAATTTTGCATTTTGCTTCGGGGGCGCTGCCCCCTGGACCCCCTACGAGCTGACCGGGCAGCTCGATCCTCGTCATAATCAGCGAAGTGGCAATCTTAAAAGCATTAACATCACAAACTTCTCTGCAAGGCACAATTCGGGTTGGATTCGCATCTAAAAACTCATAGCCTCACTGAAATAAAAAGTGCGAAAAATAAGTACAACTAAAAGGAGTTTTGTCAAACGAGATTACCAAGAATAAAAACCTAACAGATAGGTTTTTCTTAAACTTTGTTCTATTTTTTAAGTGGGACCCATGCGCTGAGGTTGGTGGGTATTGGTGATAACGCGTTCTATGTCGTGCTGTGATTTGCGTAGTATATTTAGTTGTTCAAAACTATTATCGAGTGAATGTGAAATTGAAACCAAAGTAAGTTCCATGAAAATAGTGGGTTGGTGGGTTTCCCAAATTGAATGAAGGAAAACTTATCCCACATTGCTTGGTTAGACTAACATTGTATGGGTTTATAAGCTTTGCATTTGGATCTTGGGGTAGGCCCCAAGAGGCACTCAAGTTTTGCAGAGGGGGAAGTTATGGGTAAAGTGGGTTAGACCTATTAGACCCAAAACAAACACACATGCACCGTTGTCTGTTCAGGCGGGCTGGATGCGGGTGTGAGGTTGGGTTGAGCTTGTCTAGCTCAATGCTTAACTTTTTAGGCAAAAAACATTTGAATTTTATTTTTTTTGAAATTAAATTTTTACCATTTGGAATTTGAATTTCGATTTGAAATTCAAACTTAATTCCGAAATGACCCCAACGTTTTTGGACGTTGGCAGTTTGGTTTCTTGCACCTCTTCAGAATTTTCCTCCAACCAAACAGGTTCATTATCTGTTCAAATTTAACCCTGAACAGGTACATTACCTGTTCAAATCTGTTCGAACAGGTTTGTTACCTATTGAAGTCTATTCTGTAAAGCCACCAGTTCACCTATAAATAGACAAGTCCTCCATTTGATTATTCATTCAATTTTTGTTCTTCTTGTCTGCTTTTATTTATTGCATTTTGCTGCATAAATTTCTTGTGAGAAAGAGTATAAACACAGAGTGTATTCATTGGACATTTAGTTTGTAGTGCTACTACTAAATTGTCGTTGATCATTTTATCTTAGGAGATAGACATCCATAATCTGAAAGTATCGTGGAGAGGACAAATCTGTCGTAAGGACACAGTGTTGAACACTAGACTTGATCAAATTTTGTTCGAGAAAATAATACTGTAAGTGGTTGGTTCTGTTTTTTCCTTTTCTTTTTCTCATATTCTGATTTTATTTTTTGTAATAAAATAAGAATATGTTTATCTTTTTTAATTTTATTTTATATATTTGTACTGTTTTGTCTTTTGTAATAAAACAGACTATCACCTTTCTTAATTTTCTTTCTTCGAATACTGTGAACATTGGCTAACAATCTGAGATGTTAAAGGAGTTCACCCATTATTTTTATTTTTATTTATTTTTCTTTCTTTCTCTTTTATTGTGACAAATTATGCTTGTTGTTTGTCTCTTTAGTCAATTTAGCCCTTTTACGAAAATAATTGCTCACATTATAGTGATTTAGTCAAATTGAGACTGAACTGAAATTAAAAAGTAAAATAATTTCTCATTCTTCTCAAAATAATTGAAAGGTTGATATTTAATTTGAAAAGATATATATATATATTATATTTCTTTTGTAATAAATTAGATTAAATTAGTATAATATAAAAAGTTAAATGAAAAAATTAAAATAGAATTTGAATACAAAGAAAGTGTTGCTCATGTAGGAGACTTCCAGGAAGTTTGATGGTGAACTAGTGAGGTGTAATGTAACTCAGGACCATTTTCAATGGTTACTCAAATTTTTTATCAAATTTAAATTTCATGAAAAATAACTCATTTTTTTACTCTAACTGTTTCATCAAATAGGTATCAAATCGAGAATTTTACCATTTTTTTCATTAAACTGAGGACAAATGTGCATTTTATCAAATCATTGTTTATTGTCATTATCGGATGTCTCTTATGATGTTCCCTGAATGTCTTTCCGATTGTCTCCTAGATGACCACCTCAAGACAAAAATTTATGAAAAAATTATATCGATCGATCAGTCGACCGATCGATTGTTAGCCTGATCAATCGGTGATTAGATTAAACTTTAAAATCCTCTATTAGAATATTTGATATCAAAAATTTTTCCTACTCAAACTTTTACTTAAATTTAATAAAAAAAAATTAATAGAGAGGCTTTAAGCACCTAAAAAAGAACAGTTGGACTTTTGTTTTGGCACTTTTTGGAAGAAACGACGAGAGCCATGACAGAAAATATGGCGAAATTCAACAACGTTGTATATGGGATAAGGTAGTGCAGAAGCTTTCCAGCATCTCTTTCCAGATTGGGTTATCAAACATGATTCTATTGAATTAGCCCAAAAAAAGAGAAGAAAAAAAATCAAAATTCCCTCTGACGGGTCTCTTTTCCTTTATTGATACACGCACACCACACGGAAAATGCATGAGACCCCAGTGCGGTGCTGGGGGTCTCTTCTTATTGGTCCAAAAAATTGTTTTTTTTTTTTTTTACCAATGGCAGCCTCCCATGTGGCACTGGGGTCACTGGGGGTCCCAGCAGAGCCCCACACCACGAATTTGGATCCTTTCCTTGAGCTTGGTCCTTGAGCTCGGTCCTTGAGGGCCTTCGGGTCCACTTTGAGGCCCGATTTTGATAATCTGAACCGTTCATATTTTAATATTTACTCAGTATAACATACCTGTAAAAAATCAAGTTGATCTGATATCAGAAAGTATGTGTTAGAAAAACTATTTATTAAAAAATAGTTTATAGTCCCAGTTTTTCGAACACATACTTTTTGATATCCGATCAACTTGATTTTTTACAGGTATGTTATACTGAGTAAATATTAAAATATGAACGATTCAGATTATTAAAATCGGACCTCAAAGTGGACCCGAAGGCCCTCAAGGACCGAACTCAAAGACCAAGTTTAAGGAGAGGATCCAGATTCCCACACCACACACACCCCCCCTCTCTCTCTCTCTCTCTCGCTCTCTCTCTCTCATTTTTAATAAAAATTTTTAAAAATTATTTTAATTTTTTTCATTTTATTTCATAATATATTTATATAATTTTTAATATAAAATTTTAATTTTATAAAATTAATATCATTGAAAATATACTTTTAAAATGAGACTGATATTAAATATATTTAATAAAAAATTAAAATAAATAAAAAGTAATTACTAAATTAGTTATGCTTTCAAATTTTTATTTTTTAAATATAAAAATTAATTTGATGAAATACACACATAAATTATTTTGTTTTCAAATAATTTTTGAAACAATAAAGCTTCCGACCCCCAATGGGGGTGCTGGGGGTCGTGCGTATCGCCCATTGATTGGCCAAAAAAAAAAAAAAATTTTTTTTTTGATTTCAACGAATGGGGAAAGTCCACATCACTAGGGGTCGGACCCCCATTGGGGGTCGGAAGCACTTCTCTTTTTGAAAACACATAAATTTAAATATAATAACAAAGGATGGTGTCGGTTTTTATGATTTGATTTGGACAGGTGAGACCCATAAAGTCTTGCTGCTTTCTATTAGGACTTTTTTTAAGTGTGCAACCCTCAAGGTTGCACACCATGTGCCACTTACACAAAAAGTGTAAGTGGAAGGTGAAAACAAAAAGCAGGACTGAACACAGAAAGGCGTAAGTGTAAGGTATAAGTTGCACACCATAACAGTACCCTTTCTATTATGGTGATGATTCTTTTAATTTTTTTTTTTTTAATTTTGATTTTGGAGCAGAAAATTTGAACGGTTGAACAGTGGTGAGGGAGGAGGAGAGGGGTATTGGGTGCTTGTGAAAAGGCAGTGGCTTGCGTTCAGTTCCTCATTTAGGTTGAAGGATTCTATTTGGTTTATCGGGTTTAGTTTTTGGATTCTTTTTTGATAATTCGAACCGTTTATATTTTAGGATTTGTTGAGTACATAATCTTTGTAAAAAATTACGTCGATCAGATAACAGATACTAATGTATTCAGATTACTTTTCATGAACCGTTAATTTTTTGACCGTCTATTTTTTTCAAATAAAAGTGATCCAAATATATAATGTCGTTATCCAATCGACGTGATTTTTTACAGAATAAAAAATTTTAAAATGTGAACGATTCAAATTATTTAAAAAAGACCTAAAAATAAATTTAATAGGCCGAACTGGACTGAATTGGTCCAAATGACCTAAAAATAAATTTAATAGGCCGAACTGGACTGAATTGGTCCAAATGTGAACAGGCGACAATCCAGATCCTTGTGAAAAATAGAGCAGAGGTGGGGTTGGTGTGTGTGAGTGAGAAAAAAATAGAGGTGGGGTTGGTGGAGGAGGAGTATGAAAAACGGAGAGGTAGGGGTCGGTAGAGATTCTTTTTTATTAAAGTGAATTTTTCAATTTCGTTTGGTCAAATTATTGGAAGTTCCTTATAGTCTCTCTTTGGAGGGAGGCCATTGGCTACTTGGAAGGTATTGGAGGATGTTTCTCCTTATTTATGGTTTATGGAATGTTTAAAACATTATTCTTATTAATTTTAATGATTAATATATATATATCTATTTTACTTAATAAAAATAGATAAATAGTTTAAATTGAAAAAAATTAAAATTTTATGGTTTAAATTAATAAAATTAAAAATTTTGGATTTATTTTGTTATAAGGTTAAAACCTTAGAAGCTTTTTTTTTTTTTCTCCATTAATTTCTCCAAAAAAAAAAGGCCTAAAAGATTCTCCGGTATGCAATACACACCGCGTACAATTTTAATATAAAATTATGTAACTTTTTACGAATTTATATAAGTAATCTCACAAAAATACGGAAGTTGAATACAAATTCACATAAGTTTGTAAAAACTAATGTGAATTTGTGAATTTATGCAAATTTATTTACAATTTACGTATTTTTGTGAGATCACTTATATAAATTTTTATAATAAAATTATATGTGATGTACAAATAGGAGAATTTTCCAATATTTGTATTTATTGAGAAGTAAAGTCCAAGCAAACATACATAATAACAACCAAACAAGAGAGATAATATGACATTCTCCTAAAGAGGTGTACACGATATGCACTCTTATTATAAAATGTACAATTTTATTATAAAATTTTATAACATTAATCACAAAATACATATGTTAATTTACTATAAATTGACGTAACGAAAAATTTCAGAACTAAATTACAAACTTTTACAACATCAGTTACAAAATTGTGAACATTTTGTTACGTCAATTTGTGATGAGATTTCACATGTTATGATTGATATTATGAAATTTTATGATAAAATTACATATTTTGTGCTAAGATTCGTATGGTATGCATCCCTAAAGGGGTGCACACCGTACCATTTTCCTTCAAAATATTTTTGTTCGATCATATCTTAAGATTTGTTTTAATATCTTAAGATTTATATAATTAAATGATTATAAATATTTTGAGACAAAAAAAGGAAAAAAAAATTTAGGAATGAATAGCTGTGTTGCCAAAAATGATAGGGTATTTAACAAGGGAATGAGAATGGCTGCTGTTGGGTATGTGTGACTTATTCTGGATCCTATTTCGATCCAAACCGTTTATGTTTTAGGTTATATTGTGTAGATCATCCGCAAAAAAAAAAAAAAAAAAAAAAAAAAAAAAAAAAAAAAAAAAATTGAAGTTCAAGTTGATCCATATCTATGTAATTTTATTATGTTATGTCTCAAGAAAAGTATATGATCTATTTTTAAAATTATTCATGTCATTTATTTTTTAAAAAACAAATGTGATAAAATTATATAATTATGAATATTAGATCTATGAGGAGTAATTCTACAATATTCCTTCAATCCAAACAGTCACTCACTTGATCATTGCTTTGATGCTTGAAACAGGAAACACTCCGGTCGGGGGTGTCGGAATTAGCACTCCGATGGACAAGTTAGATTATGAGGAAGGATGAGTATATTTTTTGTGTGTGTGTGTGAGAGAGAGAGAGAGAGAGAGAGAGAGAGAGAGTTCAGTGGGTTGATAGCGTATACCTTTCTTTGTTTAACTCCCCTTCCTTATATAGCCATTTGGTGTAGATATTTTTTTACATAATCTCTGTCTATCATCATTACTTGTATGTAAAGGTCCAGTTTCCTACTACACCCCCGGAAAGGAACATCCTAGTGTCATAGACTAACAAATTTTGAAGCTGTCCCTCATGAGAAAGCCCTAGGAGGTTCTGGAGATTGCTGGAAGATTCTAGAACTCCTTAGAGCTTTGGAGAGAATTGTACATAAGTGTAGAAGCTTGTACATAATTCTTGTATATTCTAGAATAGGTTCTTTGAGAAGATGAGGGAAGGATCTAGAATTCTCTCCATCCTTGTAACTCTAGAATAGTCCATAAGATAGAGTTGGAGGAAGTGTCTAGAACACTCTCCATCATAATAGTTCTAGAACATTCTTTGTAGCTTATAAAAGGGGGAGGGCCTCATTTGCCCAAACCATCCAAGTGTATCCAAAGTCATTCAAAACAAGCATTCTCCAAGAGCTCTCTCACTAACTTTCTCTAAGCTTTATCTTGTGTGTGTGAGTCTCTCCTAATTCTCTTCCAAGAAAGCTTACTTAGGTGCAAGTAACGCGTGCTAGAAGCATCTAAGGACGCATGGTTGGCTTGAAAAATCCAAAGTCGTGACAGTTGGTATCAGAGCCAAGGTTACGAAGGCATTGTGACTAAGGAAGGAAAGAGCACCATGTCGGAAGTAGTCTACATTGAGGAGAACCACGAAAGGGAGACTGCTGGTAATTTGGGCAAGAAGGCTAAGGACAAGTCACGTGACGTTGTGAGTGCCATGGAGACCCGAGTGGTCAAGGTGGAAGTGGTCATGGCCGATGTTAAGGAACGGCTAGATCAGTTGGAACAAGCGATGGAGCAATTTGACGGCAATGTAGAAAGCCAAGTCGAGGAATTGCTTGAGTCCGTGTGGGACACCATCCGAAACAACTCGCAGAAAAGCTACGACTTCCAAGAACGAATCTTGAAGGCTATCTCTCAACTCCAAGACCAAGTCCAAGAGCTAAAGAAAGGCTTGGAGGAGACACGGGCGGACTGGGCTATGTGCAAACGAGCTGTGGCTAGTGATGGTATTGCCACTAGCGTGGGACTCACTCTAAGGCTTGAAGCACAAAAGCCTAAAGAGTTTGATGGCAAAAGGGACGCCAAAGAGTTGGACGACTACATTTGGCACTTAGAGAGGTACTTTGAAGCTTTAAACTTAAACGATGAAATGGCTAAGATACACACCGCTTCTCTTTACCTCACTAAGCTTGCAAGGATTTGGTGGCGTCGTAAACATGCGAAAATTGAAAAAGGCACTTGCACTATCTCTTCATGGAAAGAATTTAAGAATGAACTAATGAGGCAATTTTACCTCGAAACTATGGCACATGAAGCCCGATTGAGAATGAGGGAGTTGAAGCACACCCGCTTTATCCGAGACTATGTCCAAGAATTCTCCGGGTTAATGCTTCAAATCCCTAATATGAGTGATGATGACTTTCTTTTCAACTTCATAGCTGGTCTTAAGCAGTGGGCACAATTGGAGCTACAACGAAGGGATGTCAAAGGCATTTCCACTGCACTCACCGTGGCCGAGACATTGGTGGAATATACAAAGCCAGAATCTTCCAACTCAAAGTCCACCAAGGATGGTCAAGGCAAAGGTGGGGGAGCAAAGTCGGCCAAAGAGTTTAAAGATTCTAAGGCTCCAAGAAATAGAAGTTGGAGGCAAGCCACCATTGGGCAAGGACTGGAAGAAAGATGCCAAGAAAGACAGCAAGCCCAGAGACAACTGCTTCATTTGTGATGGACCACATTAGGCGCAGGATTGTCCTAAGAGGAAGAGCCTTAGTGCAATGCTGGAAAAACAAGATATGGAAGAACAAACACACATGGGGTGCTTACAACTACTCAATGCACTCAAGGCAAATCTAGTCCCAACAAACAACAAAGATCGATCCTTGATGTATGTTGATGCGAATATCAACGGAAAGGCTATTCAAGAATGGTGGATACGGGAGCATCACACAACTTCATCAAAAATGCCGAAGCCAAGCGATTGGGGTTGAAGCTTGACAAGTGTCAAGGCTGGCTCAAGATGGTAAATGCGGAAGCCAAACCACTTGATGGCGTGGCTCGAGGGGTAGAGCTACACTTGGGGACTTGGCAAGGAAATATGGACTTCTCCGTAGCACCACTTGACGACTTTAACATTGTGCTAGGCATGAAGGTCTTGCGACAATTCAACGTAGTGCCACTACCATGCTACAACTCTATGTGTATTCTCGAGGGTGGTCCATGTATGGTCTCCATAGTGGCCAAGGCAAGTTCGGACAAGAAGATACTCTCCGCAATACAAGTCAAGAAAGGCTTCAAGAAGGGAGAGACCACCTATCTAGTTACCCTCCAAGGTGAAGGGGGAGAGAAGGAAGACATTTCAACAGAGCCACCAAAAGGGATCAAAGATGTACTAGAGGAGTACAAAGACATCATGCCACCCGAGTTGCCTAAGTGACTTCCACCTAGGAGGGAGGTGAACCACAAGATTGAGATGGAGCCAGGCGCCAAGCCACCAGCAATGGCACCGTACCGAATGTCCCCACTGGAGCTGGAGGAACTAAGGAGACAACTAAAAGACTTGCTGGATGCGAGCTTCATCCAACCATCAAAGGCACCATATGGAGCACCGGTGTTGTTTCAAAAGAAGCACGATGGATCATTGTAGCTATGCATCGACTATCGGGCTCTCAACAAGGTAACCATAAAAAACAAATACCCTATTCCTTTGATTGTCGATCTATTTGACCAACTTGGGCATGCAAAGTTCTTTACTAAGCTAGATCTAAGGTCGGCGTACTATCAAGTGCGGATTGCGGAAGGTGATGAGCCAAAGATTGCTTGTGTAACTCGCTATGGCTCTTATGAATTCTTAGTAATGCCCTTTGGCCTCACCAACGCACTTGCCACCTTTTGCACATTGATGAACAAGATCTTCCACCACTACCTAGACCGGTTCGTAGTGGTCTATTTAGATGACATAGTCATCTATAGCACCACTCTTAAGGAACATATTGCACACCTACGGACTGTCTTTAAGACACTAAGGGAGAATGAGTTGTATGTCAAGAAGGAAAAATGCTCATTTGCAAAGGACGAAGTTTCCTTCCTTGACCATGTAATCAAGGGAGGCAAGCTTCGCATGGAAGAAGGAAAAGTAAAGGCAATCAAGGAATGGGAACCACCCACCAAGGTGACGGAGCTATGATCTTTTCTCGGGCTTGTCAACTATTATTGGCGGTTTATCGAGGGCTACTTAGCGATAGCAGCCCCTCTTACGGACACATCAGATTTTGCCATAGGAGGGGTCTTGATACAAGAAGGATATCCTATTGCCTATGAGAGCTGGAAACTCAATGACACAGATCAACGTTATACAGTCCAAGAGAAGCAGATGACGGCCATCATCCATTGTCTAAGGACTTGGCGACATTACTTACTTGGTTCCAAGTTTGTGGTGAAAATTGATAATGTAGCCACAAGCTATTTTCAAACTCAAAAGAAACTAAGCCCAAAACAAGCACGATGGCAAGATTTCTTGGCTGAGTTTGACTATGTCATGGAGTATAAACCTGGCAAGGCAAATCGTGTAGCGGACGCATTAAGCAGGAAAGCTGAGTTAGCCACCACTGTGAAGCTAAATGGGGAGTTGTTGATGCTAATCAAGGAAGGCATGGAGCATGACCACTTGGCAAGGAACTTGGAAGCAATGGCCAAAGAGGGAAAAACCAAGCGCTTTTGGGAAGAAGATGGCATCCTTTATACAAAGGGGCGACGAGTTTATGTTCCAAAGTGGGAAAACCTACGGAGGAACCTTATCAAAGAATGCCATGACACCCAATAGGTTGGCCACCTAGGACAAAGACGTACTCGGGTATTGTTGGAGTCAATCTACTATTGGCCACAAATGCGGGACGCGGTGGAGCAATATGTGAAGACTTGTCTTGTGTGCCAACATGACAAGGTGGAGAATCAAAGTCCAGCAGGGTTGTTGGAGCCACTCCCTAAACCAAGTAAACCTTGGGAAAGTATTAGCATGGACTTCATAGTGGCATTGCCCAAGTCTGATGGGTGCAAAAGTATTATGGTGGTGGTAGACCATTTCTCTAAGTATGAAACATTCATAGTTGCACTCACCGAGTGTTCAATCGAGAAGACAGCCAAGCTGTTTTTCAAGCATGTGGTGAAGTACTGGGGCTTGCCACAATCCATTATCATTGACCAAGATTCAAGTTTCACAGGCAAGTTTTGGACGGAGTTGTTCAAACTAATGGGATTAGCCCTCCATTTTTCTATGAGCTTCCACCCTTAAACGGATGGACAAACCGAGAGGGTAAATGCATTGTTGGAGCTATATTTAAGGCACTTTGTAAGTACCAACCAGCATGATTGGGCCAAGTTGCTTGATATAGCCCAATTCTCCTACAATTTGCAACGGAGTGAGGCGACTAACCGAAGTCCATTTGAGCTAGCCACAGGGCAACAACTGATCACTCCACACTCTTTGGTGACCAACTCAACAAGGAGTCCATCGGCATACAAGGTTGCTAAGACATGGAACGAACAAGTGGATGTAGTAGGATCCTATCTTGACAAGGCAACCAAGAAGATGAAAAAGTGGGTAGACGAGAAGAGGCGCCACCAAGAGTTTAATGTTGGAGACTTGGTGATGGTGAAAATCTCATCTAGCCAAAACAAGTTCACCCAAGGCCTACACAAAGGGCTTATATGCCGATATGATGGGCCATTTCCAATAATCAAGAAGGTGGGTAAGGTTACCTATAAGCTTGAATTATCCCCACATCTCAAACTTCACCTAGTTTTCCACGTAAGCTACTTGAAGCCCTACTACGGAGATGAAGAAGACCCAGATAGAGGCAAGTCAAAGAGGGCACCGTTGGGCATCATAGCAACTTATGACAAGGAGGTGGAGTCCGTCCTAGCAGACCGAGTGGTTTGATGACAAAACTACGCCTTACGCCACGAATACTTGGTGAAATAGAAAGGATTGCCTGACAGTAAGGCTAGTTGGGAACCGGCAGAAGCTTTATGGAAATTTGAGGAAAAGATAAGGCAGTTCCATGAAGAAGACGTGACGAGGGTGTCACCACATTAGGAGGGGGAGAATGTCACAAACTGACAAATTTTGAAGCTGTCCCTCACTAGAAAGCCCTGGGAGGTTCTGGAGATTGCTGGAAGATTCTAGAACTCCCTAGAGCTTTGTAGATAATTGTACATAAGTCTAGAATCTTGTACATAATTCTTGTATATTCTAGAATAGGTTCTTTGAGAAGATAAGAGAAGGATCTAGAATCCACTCCATCCTTGTAACTCCAGAATAGTCCATAAGATAGAGCTGGAGGAAGTGTCTAGAACAATCTCCATCATAGTAGTTCTAGAACATTCTTTGTAGCCTATAAAAGGGGGAGGGTCATATTTGCCCAAACCATCCAAGTGTATCCAAAGTCATTTAAAGCAATACAAAGCAAGCATTCTCCAAGAGCTCTCTCACTAACTTTCTCTAAGCTTTCTCTTGTGTGTGTGAATCTCTCCTAGCTCTCTTTCAAGAAGGCTTACTTAGGTGTAAGCAAGGCGTGTTATAAGCATCTACGGCCGCACAGTTGCCTTGAAAAATCCAAGGCCGTGACACTAGGGCCACTTTATCTTCTCGGTATAGGTATCGGTCGTTTACATCGGCATCTCTTAGTCGGCATTCTTATTGGTCGGTGATCGTGCTGTTTGGCATTGAGTTCTCATCAAATCCATCAGGGCTGATTGGATTTGGATTTTATGATGGATGTGTTCAATCGTTTTATTCGCCGTTTTTTAGAAGAATTACTCGGCTCACACAAGATCGCCTTAATTTTTTGTGTGAATAATCTACTCAAAATAACTTAAAAAATAAATGACTTAAATTATCAAAATTGAACCCATAATAAATTTTAGAGATCTGAATTACGTAATCCAGTCCAATGACTGGAATATAGACAATCCACAGTGTTTTAACACAGGCCACCGTAGCAACAACTCAAACTTCAACCAGTTCCATGTCCAAAGCTATAAAAATAAAATTCCCCCCCCCCCAAAAAAAAGGTTACAACCATAAACTAACCAGTATCTAAAACTTTTAAATAAACAAAAAAATTTTTTTTTTTAAAATTGGCAAAGCAAATGAATTAATACTTACTTGTCATTCATAACATTTGTCCATTGTGGGTTGGGCGTGTTCACAATGTCTAACCTCTTCACTCTCTTAGCTTGATATAGAAATTTTAAGTTTACTGGGAATTATTAGTACTTATTGTTTGGAACTATACATTTTAATTAAAAAGTTAAAATGTCACGATAAATTATCACATCATTCTGTTTATTTTTGACATATTTTTTTCGTAAAAAGTTAATTAATTAATTAATTTTTTTTTTTTTGTTACACTTGTGCTTGAGAATGACAACCAACTTTTCACATGTAGAAAGTGTTAAACTTTGACAAGCTTTATTCTACATCCTTTAGATGGAGACATTTGGATAAAAAAAATCAATAAATATTATAAATTTGAGATAATTACACTAATTTTTCTTTTTGTAAGATTAAAACAAATAAAACTAATACAAGTTGTTAGGTTTTTGTAATTGACAATCTCATTTGACAAAACTCATTTTAGTTGTAATTTTATTCGTTCTTTTGTGTCAGTGAGGCTGCGAGTGTTTAGATACGAGTCCAATCCGAATTGTGTATGTGTAGAGGAGTTTGTGCTGACATTCTGTATCTTAAGCATTCCTTGTTTGCCACTTTGTTAACTATGTACAAGGATCGAGCTGCCCGGTCAACTCGCGGGGTTCCAGGGGGCAGCGCCTCCGAAGCCAAAGTTGTTTGACCACTCGAGCGATCATTTTGCATTCGAGCTGTGAATTGGATCATTTAGTATCTCTGTCTATAAACTGAACTTCTGTGAAATACGTTTCATCGCTCGAGCGGTGGATGTTGCGCTCGAGCAGTTGGCCCATATGTTTGCACCGCCCTTTTACTCACATCGCTCGAGCAGTCTTCACGGCCTTTACAGCTTTGTTTGTTATAAAGTGCGCCGTTTACTCGTTTTAGGGTTGAACCCATCTAAATTCTCAGAGAGGAGTAAAATACAAACTGTTCTACATAGGTGGATGGTTTATATGAGTTTCTTTGATGTACAAAAGGTGATTTATTGATAAACAAACTACATATTGATAAACATCAAGGGTTGATTTTGTTCGTTTATTCACAAAAAAAGAGAGGTGTTCATTGGTGGATTCCGAAGAACTTAGGCCTGAATTTTGGTAGATTCCGGAGTGGCTCATCCTCATGGATTAGACATCAGCGTTGTGGATTCGAAGTTGGAAGCAGTTCCAAGGTGAAGATGGTAATGGAAGAGGTACATTGGGTTTGGTTCAATTCGGGCGTAAATGTGCTAGGTAATTGAGGGTACTCGTGTGTAATTCTTTTTTGTCTTCTTAGTAGATTGTTTTGTGATTTTGGCTTGTGATATTTATCACATTTGGAGGTGCTGCAATTGTGATTTTTTTTATGTTAAATTTATGCCAATTTGTCATTGATTGTTTGATTGGGATTGATATTCACTGTTTTAAATTAAAATATAATCATGAATCAATATCTCGAAGGTTTTAGATTTTTCACAATTAATGTTAAAATATACATTTTAGTATAAAAGTAATGAAAACATTATTGTTCTAGTCATACGATTAATGACTAATTGATGAAAAGGGATCAACACGCCCCTAAACAAATCCTTTTGATTGGCTTGAATTAGAAAGAAACTAAAGTAAAATGTCTTTAAATTTCTATTTGGACCTTTTTCTTCATTGGAATTTCTATTTTAATTTGAACATAGCAATTGTAAATTTTAAAATAGTTTCAGTATTCTTAAATAAATAGTTTAATGGGGATATTTTTTGAAAATGCAAAAAATAATATAAAATTTCAAGCTAATCTCCATAATTTTTCAAAATTTCAGTGGCGTCACCATTTCAAATACAACAATACTTGGTAGCTCGAATTTTCATGGCCCGAATGGCTCAAAATGACGTCATTTTCAAGGTAAAATGACGTCATTTTGATACATTCGAGCCATTCGAGTCACACAAATTTGAGCTATGAAGCTGTTAGGATTATGAACACCTAGAAAATAATCAACAAATAATCACACACACAAATGAGACACAAATATTTACGTGGTTCGACCTAATGTCTACGTCCACGGAGCAGAAACAAGAATTTTACTAAAACAGAGCAAATACAAAAATAGAAGAGGAGAATAACTCTCACTCAACTCATAACTCTCTCTCTCTCTCTCTCAAATTTCTGATACAAATCACCCTCTCCCTCTCGTCTCTATATATACACAAAGATGAGTGACAGAGAGAGAGAGAGGGAGACAAACCCACCAAAATTTCTACCTTCTGTTGATAAAAGTCAACAACGGCAACAACGTGAAGAGAAGGGAGAGTTGGTCTTGCAGATGCCCAGCTCAGACTTTCTTCACTTGCGATGGAAGTGGTCGTACGCCACTCTCTATTTTGCATGCATGTGAGTTGGAGCTAATAATTCTCCCCCTCCATACCCACATGCATGATTGACTTCTCATTTGAAGTCCATCCTAACAGTGTCTTTGCAAATTTTGAGTTTGTCTCTCGAGACCACCTTTGTAAGTATGTCAACTGGATTTTTATGGATCTTGCTCAGTTCTAATAACTTCTTTTCCATCACTTCGCGTATCCAATGATACCGAACATCAATGTGCTTCGTGCGAGAATGTTACATAGAATTCTTGCTTAGGTCTATGGCACTTTAGATGTCACAATGTACCGTGAACTTCTCTTGCTTTAGTCCTAGTTCTTAGAGAAACTGCTTCAACCAAAATATCTCTTTTCCAGCTTCCACTGCATCAATATACTCTACCTCGGTTGTGGATAAAGCAACATACTTCTGCAGCTTGGACTGCCAAGACACAGCTCCCCCTGAAAAGTGAACAAAAATCCTGATGTAGATTTCCTACCATCAAGATCTTCCACCATATCTCAATTTGTATAGCCTTCCAAGATTGGTTTAGCATCTTTAAAGCACAAACACATTTTAGTCGTATCCTTGAGGTACCTCAGAATCCACTTGACTGCTTCCCAATGCTCTTTTCCCGGATTGGAAAGGAATCTGCTTACTACTCTAACAGTATGAGCAATATCTGGTCGGGTGGATACCATGGCATACATTAAACTCCCTACGGCGGATGAGTAGGGAATAACCTCCATCTTTTCTTTTTCTTTTATAGAGGAGGGACAAGAACTCTTGCTCAGCTTGAAAGGATTAGCCAGCAGAGTACTGACTGGCTTGGCATCTTTCATGTTGAACTTCTCAATCACCCGTTCAACGTACTTCTCATGTGACAACCACAACTTCTTGGCTTTCCTGTCACGCATAATTTTCATACCCAAAATTTGTTGTGCAAGGCCTAGGTCCTTTATGTCAAAGGATTGTGATAACTCCTTCAGTGATTTGATTGCGGTGGCATCTTGTCCAACAATCAGCATGTCATTAACATAGAGCAGGAATATGATGAAGTTTCCATTAGGGAATTTCCTAACATAACCACACTGGTCTGCAGCAGTTCTCTTGTACTCATGACCCACCATAAATGAGTCAAACTTCTTGTACAATTGTCTCGGTGCTTGTTTGAGGCCGTAGAGACTCTTCTTCAATCTGCTGACTAAGTTTTCTTTCCCTTTGACTTCAAAACCTTCTAGCTGCTCCATGTAAATTTCTTCCTTCAGATCACCATGGAGAAAGGTCGTCTTCACATCCATCTGTTTAAGTTCCAAATTTAAACTAGTCGCTAGTCCCAAAACTACTCGAATGGATGTCATTTTCACAACTGGCGAGAAAATTTCATCAAAATCAATACCTTTCTTCTGCCCAAACCCTTTGACAACCAATCGAGCCTTATACTTGACTAGCTTTTCGCTGCCATCTTTCTTCAACTTGAACACCCATTTGTTCTTCAATGCTTTTCGATCTTGAGGAAGTTTTACCAAATCATAAGTTTGATTTTTCTGCAAGGACTGCATCTCTTCTTGCACAGCTTATTGCCAGCTACTCTTCTCCTTATGATTCTAAGCTTCTTGAAAACTTTCTGGCTCCCCCTCATCAGTAAGCAAAATATACTTAGAAGCAGGGTATTTTGACGATAGCTTAGACTCTCTTGTTGATCTTCATAACTGTGGACCAATAGTCTCTAGCAGAGAGGGCTGTGGCTCCCACTGCTCAACACCCTCTTCTTCTGGAACTTCTTCCTCTGGAAATCCATCATGTAACTCTACATTATTGGTTGTATGTTGCGGTAGCTCTTCTTTATCAGTGGCATGCTGTAATGGTGTAGGATTCAAAACAATTTCTGAAACATCATCACCTTTGAGTTTGGTTGGTTGCCCAAAGTCTTCTAAAGTTTGGCCTTCTTGAAACACCACATCTCCGCTTCGAATGAGCTTCTTGTTTTTCGGATCCCACAATCTATATCCAAATTTTTCATCTCCATAGCCAATAAAGATGCATGGAGTGGCTTTATCATCCAGCTTTTGTCTGTGCTCATTGTATACATGTGCAAATGCTTTGCACCCTAACACTCTCAAGTGAGAGTAAGAAATCTCCCTTCCAGACCATACCTTTTGTAGAATCTCAAAATTTATTGGAACTGAGGCGATTTGTTGATCAAATAGCAAGCAACGTGAACAGCTTCTCCCCAAAATGGCTTTGGCAACTTTGCCATTTTGAGCATACATCTAACCTTCTCTACAATGGTCCGGTTCATTCTCTCGGCTACACCATTGTGTTGTGGGGTTCCAAGAATAGCCTTCTCATGTCGGATGCCGCGAGTAGCACAGTAGGCTTCAAACTCCTTTGACGTGTACTCGCGTTCATTGTCTGTTCAGAGACACTTTAGCTTCTTTTCGATCTCCCTTTCCATTATAGTATGGAATGTTTGAAAATGCTGGAACACCTCAGCTTTGGTCTTTAGGACATAAACCCATACCTTCTGTGATGTGTCATCAATAAACGTTAGGAAGCATTTTCTGGCACCCAAAGATTCCACTTCTATGGGACTGCATACATCAAAGTATACTTTGCTCAACATCTCTGACTGTCTTCTGGATGATGAGCGGAAAGAGACTCTATGATGCTTCCCAAACAAGCAGTTGTCACAAGGATTCAATTTTGCATCTTTAAAGGGAATAAGAGACTTATTTGCCAAAATCTGCAACCTTTTCTCACTCATGTGACCTAGCCTTTTATGCCACAAATTTGGTGATGCTTCATCTTCTGCTACGCTGAGATTATCTGAATTCACTTCCACATGAGTCTTGTACAGCGTGCCACTTGCCTGTCCTCTGGCTACCACCAGACATCCCCTTTTCAACTTCCATATGCCTTTGCCAAAGTAGTTGTAGACGTCCCCGAACGCCCCGGGAGGGTGAGTCCTGTTCTGTTCATATTGGGGTCACTACAGTTCGGACTCAAATTGTCACGGTTCTTAATCTTGAACCAAAGAGTCCAAATCCGGCAAATCGTTTTGAGAAAACAGATTTTTGAAAAGAAGTGCCAAACATGGACTGCTTTGCCAGATACAGAGTCGCCACCTAAATATTTTTTTATGGGAGAATTTAGGAAACCCTGACTCGGTGCCAAAGGCCACGTGTCCGTCATCACCAAAGTTGCCTCGGCTCGGGAACTTGGGTACGATCGGGGAAGGTCAGCTATGAGCACCCCCTCTCGCCCGGTCCGAAGACCGGCCTCTACTAACCATGATATCCAATTTTGAAAACATTGTGTGTTCTTATTTCGGTTAATTAGCCTAGAATTACTACGTTATGCGCACAGCAAACAAGTATAGACCAAATCGCCTAAATTGGAATAAAACATTTCATGTTTGTTTTGAAAATGATTTGCTACTCGCAAGTAGGCTAAAATGCAGGTTTTGCCATCCTCAAGTGGGCTTTAGAAAAGATGGTTTTGCCACTATCGGGTGGGCTTAAAACTCACAGTTTTCATGCATTATCCCAATTTAAGCAATTCGACCTCCATCCACAGGCATTCAAGCAGTTATATCACATAAGCAGCTAACCTCATGGTAATCATGCTATCATGGCAACATTCACACGCATGCGATATGCTAAAGCATAAAAGCTCACCTAGTACTCCATGCCAAAACAGAAACTAGTTAGTAATCATATGCATGATCCTAGTTCATGTTAAGATGGCTAATGCAACACATGCAAGGATGCAATCTAGACAGGCTCGGCTATCCTAAACATGGCATGTGAAATGCTACAAATAACACGTATTCAATTTGGAATTGAAGTACAATGCAGTTTGTATGATGAGCCGAACCTGATGCATGTATAACAAATGTATGGATGCACGCATGCTATCGTACTGTTATGCTAAATTAAATGTGCCCTAATCTACCATCATAAGCGGGTAAATAAAAGGGAAGAAAGACGTGGGGTTGGAAGACATACACACACTCACGCACACTTATTACAAATTCGCCCTCGCTCGGAGGGACCAAAAGAATAATACAGACCGAATAAATAATTAACTACCCTAGCTAATTAAATATTACAAACCCTTAACTAATTAACAAATTAATTAAGCTATTTAAAGCAGTAAAATGGCCTCGGGAAGAGAGATGCACGCATGCTCGAATCCGACTCGCCCGGAAAACCCGCACCATACCACTGCCGCCTCTGTTTTCACTATCCTGCCTTTCTGAGAACTACCAAAGTCCCAGGACACCTTCTATGCACACTGCAGTACACCATCGGCTGGATGAAATGACCACCGGCCGTTTAAAATGACCATCGGCTTCTTGAGAGATTATCGGCCACCAATACATTGCCGGTCGGCACTCTGTTCTGCCGGTCGGCAAACAATTCCTGCAGAAGACAGTTTTGACAGCAACAAGGCCAGACAGTGTATGGCATGAAATTTCAAGGAAATGTATGCATGGGCACACTCCCTATCATGCAATGGACTCAAGGGAGCATGGCCCTCGACCCCCAGGCCATCAATCACGCATTTCAATGCATGATGGCCCAAAAGCCAAGTTAGCAATTTTGATATCAAATGAAATGCACATCAAACAAACAAGTGAAACCCAACCTCTATCATACTCAATTCAAGAGGCAAGGCATGTATGCTCAATGAAATGCAACCTAGGCATAGAGGCTAAGTATGCAACATGGGCATGCAAGCAAGTAATGCACAATGCATGTTAGGCACACAACCTAAGCGAGCAAGCATGCAAGATATGGAATGACAATGGGAGTGACAAGCATACAAGATGTGATCTAAGCATGCAAGTGTGCAAGGCACGCACCATGTTAGGCAACCTAAACATGTAACAACACACAAGTATACAACAATACACAAGGTGAGCATGCATCAACATGCAAAGGATGGTCTTACACTAACTTGGACAGCTCTCTACTAGGTCCAAAACAGTGGCCATAATGAGGCAAGTGAGGCAACACAATACATGGAATGCATGCACAATGCATTAACCAAACCTAAGGCACAAAAATGCAACTCTACCAAAGCATGGCAAGGGATGCAAGATGGCATACAAGCATGTGAATTTCAGTGCTGGAACATGATGCCAAATGGTCCCAAAACGTGGAAATATGTCACCCAATGCATGCTATAGGCCCTGAAATGCAATATTAAGCACATGAAATGACTTAAAGCTATACGAAGCATGCATAATTGGAACATGAAGTGTAAAGACAGAAGCTAGGCAGCCCCAAAACAAGCATTTTTACAGTTCAAAGCATGGCCAAACAGCAAGCACAAGCAAGGCTAAAGTAGCATGCAAAAATGGGGGCCAAGAGAGGGGTATGAGACAACCCACAAATGCTGGCCCCAAACAGAGAAAGGGCCTTCTACAACATTGAAGAGGGACCAAAAATATGACTTTTTACAGTAGATGATCAAGCCCCAAACAGTGTAGAAATATGCTCAAAATGCCATGCAAAATTAAGGCCACAAGAGGGCTATAACATGAGGTATACCAAGGATGTCTCAAACATCCCTAGATCCTTAATGAAACATGAAGAGGGGGTCATTTTAGGGCCATTTTCAGTTTGGACCAAGGTCCAAAAACTGAGACACAATAGCCTAATAAATCATGCAAAAAAAGGGGACCTAAGAGGGGTACAATGACAAGTGATACATGGAGGTCCCCAACAGTGTTGAGCCCTTCTTCAATGTTGAAGAAGGGCTCAAAATAAGCCTCTCTATAGTTTACATCGAAGCTCAAAAATACTTGTAAATAAGGCTAACCAATGAAGCTAAAAAATGCAAGTTTAAGGGAAATGGGTGCTTACCCTTGAAGAGCAGCAAATCAGTAGCCCTTGGTCCAAGTTTCTGAGCTTCTAACCTCTGCAAATGGCCTCCAAAGTGCTGGAATGGAGGATGGAGGTGTTGTGCTAGGTGTTGTAGGGCAAATGGTGCAAGAACAAAGGTGTTTGGAGGCTTGGATAAGATAGATATAGAGAGTGTATGTATGTATAACAGATGTGTATCTCTTCCCTCTAGTTTTTTTGCTCAAAATCTCCAACCCCTAACAATGGAGGAGGAAGGCTCTTTTTATAGACAAATGGTCAAGGCTCCAAGCTTCTCCAAGAAGCTAAATGAAAGGGGCAAAGGGTGCAAATGGTCCAAGGCTTCTAGGAGAAGCTAAAACAGCTGGCCAAGCTTCCCCAAGAAGCTTGGCCAAAGGGTTCAAGCTTCTAGAAGCAAAGGGGGGGTCAAAGGTTCAAAAGGGTGCAAAATGGCTACATATATGCACGGGGGAGTGTGCTGGTGCATTCCAACTGGCACAGCTGGGATGCACCAGGCTTGGAGGGTGCAAAGGGTGCAAACCGGCCAGAAAAGTTGGTCGTCGGCCAAAATAAAGTGCCGGTCGGCATAATATATTGCCGGTCGGCAAAATAGATTGCCGATAAATGTTGCCAAGGTCAAAAAATGGCCGGTGGGTATGCAAATTGAAGCCCCGGAAGTTAGCTTTCCAATGACGCAAACCTTGCATCAATTATGCCCTTTTCGGTGAAGCCGCGCAGACTCGATCCAACCGGGATGATGCCCAGCTTCAACCAATCATATCTCCTCCACCCGGACTTGGCTTTGGGAGATTCTTGAGTACAAATGAAGCCCCGGAAGTCTTCTTTCCAATGGTGGTGGCCTCATAGCTTAACTCCAAGTGTATAGATAGACGAGCTTGATTTAGCGAGGACTGCTCGACTCTCTTCTACCCAGGTTCATGCCGAACCTCTTCTCTAACTTGGTTTCTCCCCTCTTCTCCTCTTCTCTTCAACTTCAAACCCCTAAGCAAGGTGTTTTGAAAGATTTTTTTCAAAGATTTCATCTCTCCTTCATTCATCTCCACTTTGTCCTTGCTCGGTTTACCGAAAAGCGCACCATTTACCGAAATGCGAGCGTCGGAACATCGTGGGAATTTTATTTCAAAAATGTTTTGAAAGAGAGGGTTTTAAGGTCTAAAAACCATCCAAAATAATTTTGGTTCAAAATGGGGGGTGAAGTTGAGATTTGCCTCTCTCCTTGCCAAAGAAACTGAACATGTGCCCTGCACACCTTTCTCCACCAAGTAAACCATCAGTAGTGCCCAAGTCTTGAGGGCAGTCAAAAATGGGGTGTCTACAGTAGTTCTCATAACTTTGTCGATCTAAGGCTATCCCTGAGATAAGATTCAGGCGTAAATCGGGAACATGCTTGACATCTTTCAACACCATCATGCACCCAACTTTGGTTTGGATGCGAAAATCATCAATTCCCATGATCTTCGAAAAACTAGAGTTACCCATCTTCACTGTACCAAAATCTCTAGCTTGGTACGTACTGAAAAACATTTTCTGGATGTAGCGTGGTAGGAAGCTGCAGTAACTACCACCCAATCGGTGTCATTGTTTGACATATGGAGGAATTCTTCTTCTCCAACAGAGAATAATGCAATATCCTCTGCGATAGTTCCTTTCTTCGGTCTTTGGCTGTCTAGTGCCTTGTTTTTGTTCTCCATTTAAGGCATAACAATATTTCTTTATGTGACCCTCCTGGCCATAGTGGTAACACTTGAACTTTGGCCGGCTCGTACGTTCTCTAGATTTTTCTCTGTCTTGAGATCTTCCTTTGCTGTGTCTTCTGCTTTTGCTTCTTCCCTTGTCTCTACCTCTACCTTTATTTTCTGTGACGAGGGCATGGGATTGATCTCCACCCATGTCTTTCTTTCTTGCCTATTCACTAAATAAAGCATCAGTGACCATGTTCATGGTCAGTCTTCCTTTTGGTGCAGAGTTGCCAAGGGACACCACCAACATCTCCCAACTATCTAGCAAAGAGCTGAGTAGCAATAGGGCCTGCATCTCATCATCTAACTCCATTTTGACAGTTGCCAGTTGGTTCACCAGATTTTGAAACTCACTGGTGTGTTCAGCAACAGAGATTCTGCCTTTTAGTTTCAAATTTACAAGTCTTCTTATTAAGAGGGCTTTGTTCCGAGCAGTCTTCGACTGGTACATGCCTTCTAACTTCGTCTAGAGAGCATATGCATTAGCCTCCTAGGTGACATGGTGGAAGACACTATGATCGATCCACTGTCTGATCTAGCCAATGGTTTTTTGAATCTTCTGCTTCCAGTCTTCGTCGTTTTCTGTTGCTGGTTTGACTCCATTAAGCTCAATGGGGTCAAACAAATCTCGGCAATACAGGACATCCTCCATTCTGGGGCTCCAAACTGCATAGTTAGAAGCATTCAACTTGATTATGGATCCTGAAGTCAATGTTGATTCCTCCATCAATAATTGTCTCTACAGAAAATGATCTCTGTCTGAAAAATTAAACTTTGTCGTTGAGTCTGGATTGGTCAAATTAGCTGAAAAAGCACTTCGGATTGCCAAAATAAAAAGTACAAATTTTTGAATTCTGATTTGCAAAATCTGACCGTACGGATGTGTCCAAAATATTCAAATAGTTGCAAAGCACTACTGGATCGTCAAAAAGGGACTTAGAATGGCTCAGATAAAGCCAAAATAGGTTGAACGGTTCAGATCAGTGCAATCTAGTATGCCTGAGAAGCACCGGATAATTCCTCTGGGTCAGCTGGCATCAGGATGACGTCATCGGCGGTGTGGCTTGGCTAGCGGCTCGGTTTGGTCAGCGGCTTCAACGGCTCAATTTCAGCTTGGCTTGGTTAATGCAGCTTGGCTCCAGGCCAGCTCGGTCAACGTGGGTCGATCTGGGTTAACGCAAGTTAGCACATGTCGGATGACGTCAGTAGCAGTGGCAAGATGTCAGCGACCGGTGATGGGATGACGTCCGCGACTGGAAAAAGGAAGACGATGCGTGCTGCGCATCGATGCACGTGGACACAACGTTAGATGGTGCGTGCCGGTGCGTGGGAGCTTCTCCATCGTCATTTTTCGACATGATTTTTTCCTATGTGCTTGTCTTGTCAAGGGCTTTAATTGGGTGTCATCAAAAATGAATTTCGACCACTTTGATTTCTGGGCAATTCTGAAAAATGCACTTTGTTTTTTCAAAAAACACACAACCTCACTCTGATACTACTTGTTAGGATTATGAACACCTAGAAAATAATCAACAAACAATCACACACACAAATGAGACACAAATATTTACGTGGTTTGGCTCAATGCCTACGTCCACGGAGCAGAAATGAGAATTTTACTAAAACAGAGCAAATACAAAAACAGAGGAGGAGAATAACTCTCACTTAACTCACAACTCTCTCTCTCTCTCTCTCTCTCTCTCAAATTTCTGATAGAATTCACCCTCTCCCTCTAGCCTCTATTTATACACAAAGATCTGAGAGAGAGAGAGAGAGAGAGAGAGAGGGGAGAGACAAATCCACCAAAATTTTTACCTTCTATTGGTGAGAGTCAACAATGGTAACAACATGAAGAGAAT
Organism: Camellia granthamiana; assembly: GCA_036172215.1. Taxonomy (NCBI): domain Eukaryota; kingdom Viridiplantae; phylum Streptophyta; class Magnoliopsida; order Ericales; family Theaceae; genus Camellia; species Camellia granthamiana. The sequence continues at coordinate 22,487,151 of CM069908.1, read as the reverse complement.
GAAGAGTTGGTCTTGCAGATGCCCAGCTCAGACTTCCTTCACTTGCGATGGAAGTCGTCGTATGCCACTTTTTACTCTGCATACATGTGAGTTGGAGCTAATAGAAGCATTTTTCTTTCAAATAACCCTAAAAGCAACATGTGGATACGCCTTTGTCTATCACACCTTCTATAATGGCATGTGTTTGTAAATACATTCATGCTATATTTGGATCTCAAATTTTATATGTCAATCTATTAAAGAATTATAATTTATTCTCTATTGAATGGTGCCATTCGAGATTTGGTTGACATGAATCTAATCTAATCAATTGTTTTGGCACTATTTAAAGCCACAAGGATGAAATTGTTTTGGCACTTTATGGTTGGGATGGTGAGATCGATTGTTTTGGCACTTTTTGGTTACTATTTTCTTTTTACATCTTAGTTGCAACTTGAAATTGTGTGGCAATTGATGGCGTGATCAATATTGTTTTTGGAATTAATGGTGCCACATGTACTAATTGGTATATCAATTAGTGTACCAATACATGCTATAGCATTACAATTTCAAAATTATGGACCTCACCTATTATACAAACTACAAAAACTCAAAACCAATAAAATTATGTCACATTATTTATTAGTACACTAATTGATGAGAAGATAATTTTTGTAGCCAAATTGAGCTGAGTTAGGTGAAAGTGGTTTTCAGACTTGGGCCGCGTGATGGGCCGAGTTCTAGCTTGGGCATAGCTTGGTTTGGGCCAAGCAAGGATCAGGCCGGTCAAAGGAGTTTAATCGAACTAGTAAATACTCATATATTTTTGGGACCGAGCTACTTTCTAGAAGTGGTCAACATTTTGACCGAGCTACATGGAAAGGCAGTCAAATGGAACTGAGAATGAAGCTTTGACTGAGTTAGGAAAAGAGCCGCACAACATTAGCAAGGTGGCGAGCTGAGCAAACCATGCACGGCATTGCGTGTTGCACGACCAAGTTAGTGGCGGATAGAGTTAAGTAGTTCAGTTGCTCGGTTGGAAGCTGTGTAAAGAGTTATGTCATCTCGTTGGGCTTGCAGTGAGGAGGGTGTTAAAGGATAAACATTATCCTTTAAGATTGTAATTACTAGGAGGACTCTACAAAGGAAAGTTAAAGTCCTACTAGGATTGTGCCATGTGAACTTACAAAAACTCAAATCAAACCCTAATCTTAGGTATTGCATTGTTATTCCCGAATTTGCAAAGTTTTTATCTCTTGAGTCTATTTGCTGACTTAGGCATCAGAGGGGTTTTCAGCATACACCCACTAGTCAGCTTACGTTTGTGATTTCAGGTGTTACAACGACATTTGGAAGAGTACATACTTGATCGACAGGATCACACGAGTGAAGATTATTTCATACTTATAAAATTGGTATATTAATTGGTGTTTATAGTTTTATTCTTTTGTAATTTTTTGATTAAGTTTTGGTTGCAGTTGTGTTGTAATTGTTGACGTGATCAATTGTATTTTTTTGAAACTTTTTGGTTACGTTTGTGTCGCAATCGTTTTTGGCACTTTTTGGTTATGTTTGTGTTGCAAAGAATTTCCCTTGTGTTAGCACTTTAACGCCACAAGGTTGTAATTATGGAAATCCAAGGAAAGCACAAGAGGGACTTGGGAATCGGTCAAAAAATTAATATTTTAGCTATTAAATTTAATAAAAAATTATATTTTAGACATTTTACTATACTAAGTGTAATAATTAAAATACAATCTTGCCAGATAGCTCGAAATAATCAAGGCTCGAGGTGCCAAAACGACGTCGTTTTGGCACCTTATTTATTTATTATTTTTTTCTTTCTTTCCTTCCCGTCTCTTCTTCTCTCTACTCTCTCTCTCTCTTTCTCTCTCTCTCTCTCCGTCTCTATCTCTCTATTGGTCTCATAAAACCAGTCGAAAATGTATTCTCTCTCTCTCTCTCTCTCTCTCTCTCCCTCTCTCTCTCCCCTAAACCTCTCATGCTTCACTTGTTCTTTACCATCATCTTTCTTGGCCAATCTTTGTAACCTAGGAATAATCTCAATTTTGCAAATTTTTTTCCCCTTTCCTTCCCTATCTCTTTTGTCTCTGAAACTGGTAACAGAGGCAATAGAAAGAGAGAAAATGGAGGAAGGAGGAAAAAAAAAGCAGAGGGGGAGGAAAAGAGAAGAAGATGTGAGGCAGAGTTATTGGATTTGATTAATTCAAAGAGAGAAAGCGATGAATCAAACGGAGGGGAACTATAGTATTTCTGGTTTAGACCTGACCTATTTTGTATTCTGGACTCGAGTTTCATAGCCTCGTATGGTTGTTCATGTCTTTTTTTCCATATTCTTACTTGAGTTTGGCTGTTGGATTGTATCGAGCATGTTTGGAACAGGTTGGTTGCTTAGTTTTTAAACTTTTGTTACCTAGGATTTTGGTCCTCCACTCGAGCGACACTTCTTGTGCTCGAGCAGGATTTGCAAACTCTCAGTACTTTTGTAGGTCTGTAAAACTATTAGAAGAGTGTATTCTATGCTCGAGCGGCGTTTCCTACGCTCGAGCGTTGGTCTGGTGTCTGCAAAACTACTGGATATATGTATTTTGCTCTCGAGCGTCACTTCTTGCGCTCGAGCAGAACAACTTATTGTGTTTGACACTCGAGTGGACTATGCGTATATCAGTTCACATCAGTACCTTTTTACATCACTTTTTCATATCTTTTGTCTCAAATCCCTAGATCTAGAGCCTTTCTCTATAAAATTCCATTCTCTCTACATTTTCACCTAGATCTAGTGATCTCTCTACCCGTGTGCCTTTGTTAAAAAGGTAGAGCATCTCAAGAGCTTCATCTTGATCTGAGTATAAGCTGGTTTCGGCGTCTTTAAAGTTCTTCAATTGTTGCATTGGTCTTCTAAGCTTGAGGTAGGGACTTTCTACACTCTTTATGAGCTTTAACTTGGGTTTTTCTTGATGTGTAAGAAACATTGGGTTTTGAGGTGATTTTAACGAACCTAGGATTTGGTGTTTAAATTCAAAAGTGGAGTTTTCAAAAGGATGTCTTGGGAATGGTCATGGGAATGAATATGAACTCGTGTTGCTTTAAAATAAATGATTTGGTGGTTGGGATGAGATTTGGAAAGAAATGGGGTTTGGCCCTAAAATGTTCAAATAATTATTTTGCATAAATAATGAAATTAGAAATGGGAATATGAAGTTAGATAAATGTTTATATAAGTGGTGGAGTTGGATGTGTGTCATCTCCTACTTATGAAAATTCGGATAATTTATCTGTTGTGAGATTGTATATCTGTTTATAAATATCTATTTTGGGCCATCAGTGGAGAATGTTTATGATTGCCGTAGAAATTGCATGAGGATTAGGTAAATTGAAACTAATCTCTTATCGGTTGTCATTGAATATGACTGTATTTAATACATTATATATGTATGATGTTTGGGAGGAGAAAATGGATGTACTCCATGTGTGGGAGGAGAAAATGGATGTACTCCATGTGTGGGAGGAGAAAGGGAATGGACTCCATTAAATTAAGTTGGCCTGTGTGTCCTGGGTACAAGTCTCGAAAACTGCGCGTATATATGGGTACCGATCCTGCGGACGAAATTTCTGTAAAATGGCAAATTGAAGTGTTTGTGTGTAATGGTTGTGTAGTAAGAAAATCACTGAGTTGTAGTCTCAGTTGGGTTGTTTGAATAATAATGAATGTGACTCATGAATTGAGGAAATATGAAATGACATGAAACGAACTGATATAAAATGGATTGGGATATAACACTTGGCATAGTATGGTTATGGAAGAAGAGTTGTAAATGATTTTATCTTTGAGCATTGAACATGCGCATCATATTTATAACTTTGTTAGAGTTCATATATTGTGTTAGATTGTTTCTACTGGGATTGGCTCATCCTATTTGGGAAATCATTTTCGGTACTGGTGATATGCCTTATCCAAAGACTTAGCTTGGGAGGGCTTGGGAGCTGAAGGCTCTATTTTGTTATTTTTGTATTTACTCTTTGTACAAGCCTAGGGTTTTATATGTATAGAGCTTAAGACTCCTTTTTTTGTTGTAACCAAGCATAGTCTTGGAAACCTATAAGCCTATAGGGCATTATTTTGTTGATCATTATGTTGGTATCACATGCTATAGATTCAGGGAAGAGCTTATGAATATATACTGCCTGTGACACCTTTTGTGTATCAAACTCTGATGAATGAAAGAATGTTGTTTAAATTATATTCCAACTTATGAGATGGGTTTGTTGTATTTATTGTGGAGTGTTACAGGAACGAATCACTTTCTCAAATTTTTTTTCTTTTTCCTTCCCCCTCTCTTCTTTCTTCCTTCTTTCCCCTTCTGTTCTTCTTTTGTTCTTTCTTTCTTTTCTTCCTCTTCAAAATCAAAATCAATTTCTATTTACCATACTGAATGTGAAATCAAATCAAATCCAAAACCAAACCAAACCAAAAATCAAAATCAAAATCAAACCCAAATCAAAATCAAAATCAAAATCAAAATCAAAATCAAAATCAAAATCGAAATAACTCCTCTTCTACCTTGGTCTTCTTCTTCTTCCTTCTAAAAATTGAGGAGAGAGATAGAGGTCTTCTTCTTCTTGGTCTTCTTCTTCCTTCTGGAGATGGAGAAGAAAGATAGAGAAGGGAGAGAGAGAGAGAGAGAGAGAGAGAGAGAAGGAGGGTTAGGCCATTTAAGCCTTGACTATTTTGAGCTATAACGCATTTTTGATTAAAATATTTTTTTTCGTCGGTTTTACTTAACAAAAATAAGCGAATGGTTTAAATTAAAAATAAAGCAAAAGATTAAGATTTAAATTGACAAAATTAAAAATTTAGAGTTTATTTTGTTAAATGGCTCAAATTTTTATTTTTATTTTTATTTTTTTTGTAATTGTCCTTTTTTATTATTATAAGAAAAAAAATTGGTTGTTATTTGCTAGGTGGTGGCAGCGGCCAAAGTATGTCGTCAAAAAAGACGTTAGAGAAGAGTATGGAAACTAGTCATTGAGAATTTTTGTTGGAAAGTCGCTGGTAATTGATGGTGATAACTAGAAATTGTCCTTGGTTGGTGGTTATTATTTCCAACCGGCAGTGGTGGTTGTTGTAATTTTTGTCATATTTTTTTTCTATATTTTAAATTTTGTCCTAGGTGTATGAATTTGTTTTTAACTTGTCATTTAGATAGCAAAACTTGAGGTCGAGGAATTTCCCACAAAAAATTCCATTTTAAATCAATGTATTGTACCTTTTGATAATAGAAGAGAAAAAATAACTCAAAAAATTACAAACATGAAACATAATCTTCGTTTGGGATGTGAATTAACTTTTTAAGTTTTTTGGTTATTTTAACCTAGGGCTTAAAAACCTCGTTTGAAATGGACTTTTTGACTTTTTTGACTTTTGAAAGAGAAAAAAATAAAATGATTATGTTTTGGATGTGACATTTTGTCTTATTGAATTTTTAATCTATTTTTTCTTTTTGTGACTAAAATAGTAAAAAAAGCCCATGCCAAACATAGCCATAAGAAGAAAATTTATTTCAATTATATATATTAATCCAATAGTAGAAAAATAATCCAAATTATATATTGATCACGTCTCACTGCAGGAAATTTGAGTTAAAAACGCCGTCAAAGCTTATAGCGACGTGTAATATTTTTGTCGTTGATACGGCCGCCGCAATAGCTTTCCAACATTTGAAAAACGTCGCTAAAAATATTAAACGGCGTTTTTTAAAAAGCCATAAAATCTTTGACGACGTCACAAACTAACGTACGACGTCATTTAGTGGCGTTTTTCAAAAAACGCCACCTTTTTTTTTTCTCTTTGCTGCTACTACTGCTGCTGCTGCTGCAATAATATGAATTAAAATACCTTTTTTTCTCTTTTTTTTTATTTTTATTTTTATTTCCTGTGCTACTGCTGCTGCTGGAAGAATATGAAATAAAATACCCCCTTTTTTTTTTTTGTGCTACTACTGTTGCAGGAATATGAAATAAAATACCAAAGTTGGCATTCTCTATTTATTGTGGGTGTTTGGAAAGTGGGTTTTTATGTAGATTTTTTTAGTTGTAAGATATTATTGGAGAAATTTTTTTTTGTGTTTGGGAAGATAGTTGGGTTTTTTTTGTGGTTGGATGTGATGTTTATGAGAGAAAAAGTGAAATGATTATGAGGTTGGATGTGATATTTTGTTTGGATGTGTTTTTTTTTGGTTTTGCAAAAAGTTTGTCTTTTTGTGAAAAAAATAAAAAAAAAACCCCCAAATCCCAAACTTCCCAAACACCACCGTAAAATAAATGTTATTGTGAACTACAAAGTTCATACTACAACTTTGGAAATAGAGTATAAACCAAAGAATTTAACTAATTTCACATTTCATGAGATTTTTACTACACAAAATATATCACATTGATCTTCCAAAGTATATCATATAATAAAGATATTAAAAAGCCTTTTTTGAATGACAAACTACAACTGTAATTATCTACAAAACAGAGATAGTTTATTGCAGGAAACCGATATGAGTCCCTCGTGATGTTGTAGAGAACTTGATACCAAAGACTGCTTCAAAAGAGACTTGCTTAAACGAATTGATTGAAGCCCTCAACAAAGCCAAGAAAAGCGCAAAGTTGAAGACCGAGAAAGAAGCAAAAAACAAAAAGTTATCATCAAAAGCAGCTAAAAAATACAGTCATATATGGATGTAGATGATTGGAAGGCTAAGGAAGGAAAAATAAAAGAAAGAATGATAGTAGATGGTAGGATTGTATGTTTTTCTTGTTCCTTACCTCTGAAAATAAGAAAGTATAAATGTTGTTTAACTAATGTAATGATGTAGCTCATATGCTAACACGTTTATTAGGACGCATAATATCTACAAGAGGGTTTTGAATAACTTTGAAAAATACTAATGTCATCTAGTGACAGCTACTGCTACATAATGAACTTAATTCAAGGAAAGATCATTCACAATGGATTTGGGTAAAACTTTGAAAAGGGAAAAAGAAGAGGAAAGGACAATGTGAATTAAATATAACCTTTCTTTTTTCTTTTTCTTTTTTTTATTTCCCTTTCTTTTTGCAAATCCTATCCAAATCCATAATCCAAAAACAACACAAGGTTTTTCCCTCTTTCCTCATACCCCATTCATTGGGTTATAGGTATTTTGACCAAAATATTTGATCTTTTTATGAAATAATAGATTTAGACAAGCCTTCCAACAATAAAGCTCATGAGACCATGCTGACATCTAAAATGACACAAGCAGAGGATTCTTGGTCCACCAAGGCAATTGAAGACACTGAGTACTAGAATTTGAGATCCATGATATATTATTTCCAAAACACTAAACACAATTTAAAAAAAATTAAAATTAAAAAGAAAAGGTGCACAACATCAAATGTTATGACAACATGATACTGCAATTTGAAGTATTTCTGTCATAAATCTAAATTCTATGCTACTACAACTGTAATATTTGTCTACGTAGCCTAGCAAATTAAGAAGGCAAACTCAGGCAGTATATTTTCACCTACTTTGGGGCTACCAAAGACATTAGACGAGTACTGAGATCGAAATAGCTTTATCAACCAAGATTACAAGATTCAAGATGAACAACAATGGTTAAGCTTTGGTCTCTTTATACCAATAAGAATTGCAGCAGTCAAATCTTTGAGCAAATTAAAACTATATCATAGAGTGCCTAAATCTTTTTTTTATCTCCAAATATATATATATAGTTCATCCAAAGCAATATATAGGCAAACCAAACTAATAAATTCCAATAAGGAAACAAATATAAACTAAGAATAAAATCCTAAAAAAATTCAACTTCATTAATAAAATAAAATTCACAAATAAACTAAAATTAGGAACAGTTCTAACCTTGAATTCAGTAGACTCCAACGACCTTCTTTCATTGAGTTTGTCATATCTACTTCTTCTTCTTCTTCTTCTTCTTTTCTTTCTTTGATATGTGAACCAGCATTTGATAAGAACAAACAACATGAAATATTTCAAGTTTTCAACAGCCCATTGTGTGTATACGAGCGAGCGAATGTGGGGTCCACACTCACTCTCTCTATGGGTGTGTGTATAAAAGTATAAATGGATGTCTACTTTTTCTGATTCAAATATGGGCATCCAAACCTGGCTGCATTGCAGTGATTTTGATTGAAAGACCACCTAGGGTGGTTTAGTGATTAAATGCGACTATTAACCTCACAACATCTTTTGGGTTTGACTACCCATTAGTGATTGAATTCATCTTTTACTGTACAAGATTCACATTCAATCAGCGTAAAATTTTTTATCGAATATATGTCCCCTTTCAACATGTCACCCGAAAAATCAAATTTTGTCTGCAATAAATATGACAAACTTACAAAAATAACAAGATTATTGCTACCTGATAGTATGTAACATATCAACTTCATCAGTCAATGTCCTTTGTTAGTTCATATAGACACTTTTCCTAATATGCATAAACCATACACATAAATTATATCTCTGTTTCCCACTAATGAGGGAAAGGTTCTCAAAAGTTCCTGAATATTAATTTATTTTCATTTTCAAATTGCATTTGATCTAATTTTCAAAGGGTAATCACCAATGTGAAATTATTTGAGCACAATTAGCATGACATTTATTTGTTTTTTATCACTGAAAGAAAGAATTGCAAGGATTCAAAATAAGATCCATCTCAGGCTAGCAGAACCACCATATAAAAAACCCACAATTAGTACATGACAACATTAATGTGATAAACAGGTTATACAGAAGCAACAAGCTAAGCTTTGGACAACTTGTCATCTAAACTTTGCTCGATATCAAACTGGAAAATTGAAATCCGCCTCGGTGAAAGTTCAATGCTTTCTCCTCTTTTTGCTTTTTCATATATCTTCTCACCCCCAACCTATCACAAGGTGTAGAAACATATAAGCAATCATACAACCACACAATGCCATTTCAATACTGTATCACTGTCACACATAATTCTAAGGAACGTGAAGGAAAACATGAATTATATATCTTACAAGCAATAATTACAACCTAAAAATTTGTGAGAAATTTCCTATTACATTTATGTGCAATTTCTATTTTATGTGCCATACCATAGACCCTATGAATAAATAAATAAAATGATATGATTATCAATCCTAGTTAATGCCACATGGATGTGTTTCATACATTTTCTTCTCAAATTCTAGGTGAAAAGAACACAGCTGAATTCAGGTTTGCATTCATATTTGTATCTTACACCCTTTGACAAGCAAAGGGTCTGTGTGTGCGCGCTTTTTCCTTTTTTTGTTCTTCCTGTTTGCCTGGTCTTTTTCATTTTTTGGTTATGTATCAATACTTCATCTCCATCATGCTACAATAACCGGGTCCATATATCCAAGTAAACATGCAGCAAAGCAATATAAAAAAAATTTCTGTTCTTCTCTGTTTAACACTCCTACTGGCAATGCATTTTGACTTTAGTGCATATCTAGTTTCAAAATGGTAGTGTGCATGCTCCCACCCTTGTGATGTTGCGTCCAAAAGGTTCACAACTTGTTCATGTAACATAAAGTCAAACTTAAGTAACTAACCTATATGTAACTTTACTTAACTGAACTGTGCTATAGGCAACCATCTACATCCAAATATTGTCAAAGTTCAATTATATTCTTTTGGTTTTAATACAATATAATATGCAATTGATGCCAAAATTTAGTCTCAAATGAAGTAACTTAGCTAAATGTAACCTCACTACAACCATATGCACTATGCATGATCATCTACATCAAAATACTATACAAGCAATGCCAAAATTGAGCCATTATGAAATCAACACAAAAGCCGAAGAAGAAAGTTATATCTCAAAAACACCTTATTGCACCATAAGCAGGGACAAAAAAGGTTGAATGAAAAAATCAAAAGGATAAGGATGAAAATAACTCTTATACCAATACTTTCAGTCCCATATTCATCCAGCAAATTAAAAACCTTTATTACCAAAAGTAAATTGATCAATCCACTTCCTTTCATTGTATGACAAAACTCATTTGGAACTAATATGCCATTCTTTTGCAACGACTCTCTTCCTATTTTAGCAAGCTTGTAACAAAATATAGGAGGAAAACTTATTTTGATGGCATAAAATATTGGAGGAACTTGCCATATCTCCCCACAAAAGGATGCAGCAGTTTTCTTTATGTTCTCATCTTTGATGTGTTCCCATGGCTCACGTTGGATGACCAGAATAAGAGGGTGGTGTAAGATTCTGTGTTACATGGACTCGCCGGTTTAGGGAAGAGTACCCGTGTCGACACGATGCGACACGGGTGTGGGTGTGAGATATGTGTCGGATTCGGCATGATTTCTTCAGACACGGCTGACATGAGAGGAGAGGAGAAAGAAGAAGGGTAGAGAAACTTACAGTCGACCAATGGTAGCCGGAGGTCGCAAGCCTTTTCGCCGGAGGTCGCAAGCCTTTGTAGTTGGATTGGAGGTCGCAAGCCTCTGCTCTGTCATCGCAAGCCTTTCGCCGGAGGTCGCAAGCCTTTCGCCGGAGAACTGATAGATGAGAAAAGGAGCTGAGAGGGACATGATAGAGAGAGATGAGAATGAGACTTTTTTTCTTTTATCTCTGTAAAGAGAAGTTTTCAAATGTGAGATGAAGATTGTAAATAGAGTCCCCAGATATATGGTCCTGCATCACATGGCTCGAGATAGCTGGACTGGGACAGTGTGTATAAATTACAATTATAGTAAGAGGGAATGGATGTATACATAATATATATATATGTTATAGTTATTCATATTTAAAAATTAGATAGAGTTATGTTAGAAATTTTAAATAATTTATTAAATTTTTTTATTAAAATTCTTACATGAATATAGGATTTACACAAGTGAATTTGTTTTGGTCTCACACTTATCTGCGTGAGAGTTTTGGTAGAAAATTTAATAAATTATCTAGAGTTTATAACATTTTTCAATTATATATTTTTTTTATATATATTTAAAAGATGATTATTAGTTTAATGATTAGTTAATAATTATATATATATTTTTAATTATTAACCAATCATCTTCCTCACATATCACTAAATTTAGAAAATAAATCAAATTTTTTATTTTTTTATTAAATCTTTTATTTTTTATTTCAATGATATTTTTGACCTACAAAATAAGATAATGTGAATAAAAAATAAAATATTAATTAAAAAATTCTATTCATGCATAAAATTATATATAAAAATTTTGTGGTAATATCATTATTATAAATAAAGGTTTTTATTTTTAAGTGAATGGGACACTTGTTAAGGAATAATAAGGATTAAAAAATATGTTAATTCTGAAAAAATTATTATTAAATTTAATATATATTTTTAATTTAATACACTTTTTATATTTTTGAAACTATATTTTTTTTACACTTTCTCAATATTAACAAGTGCCATGGGAACATTAATATTTATCTAATAAAATTATGCATAAAATTTTTATTTATAGCACTAATCTATTTTTTAATATATTTTATTTTTTAATTTTATATTGTGATTTTTTTAAAAGAAAAAAAGAAAGATTTTATTTAAAAAGAGTTATGCTAGGGATCCCAAATATTCTACAAAACTTCTTATATGGGTGTAGGACTCACACACATGTGAATTTGTGTGAATCACACCTCATATGAGAGGTTTGGTAAAATATTTAATAAAATATTTGAGATACATAACATTTCTCATTTAAAAATAATGGTCTTATGAGCTCTGCACATGACTCGAGATAATTGGGAAGTGTGTATAATGGTATACAGGTAATGTGTGCACATTTTATTTTTTGATATTATCTTTGTTTTGTGTCTTCTATAATATAATTCAATGTAGCATTATTATATTTATATAGAAAATAAATACAAAAATATTTTTTATTTAGGGTTGATTTGAGAATATCAAAAATCAGTCAAAAAGTTATAAATAAAATAAAAAAATTAAACTAAAAAATTAACTAGTATTTCTTTTTTTCCCTATTTTTTAACATATTTTTTGATAAAAAATTTAAAAGTTATTTCAAACATACAAATTTTGTTACCTTATATTTTAACTAAAAAATTTCAAAATTATTAAAATAGTTTATTCTCAAGCCAATATTACTTTTTGCTTATTTTTGGGAAAAAAAAAATCTTGTCACCATTTTTAATTTATTCTTTAAAAAAATATCAATATTAAACAATATCCCAAGAACATTTAATATGTAATTTTTTGACCATTTATAAATAAATAAGATTAACATATTTTATATATTATAAAAATATATTTAAAAAAGTTCAAAAAATTTATACCATCTATGAAGGTAAATACAACAAAAATATATCATATTCTCAAATTTACTAACATTTTAACATTACTTTGGTAATGATGGTAAATAAAAATAATATGCAAATAATAAATTTATTCATAATATATGACATTACCTATTAAGCATAAATGTATAATTAATTTTGGTCTCTTATGCTTATTCTTTATTTTTTCAAAATTGTAATTGTGTATAATTTTTTTAAGAAAGAGAAATTATTTTTATCATATTTTCTTATGCTTATTTTTAGTTTTTCTATCCTTTCTATATTCGACATAAAATTTTGTCCTCCATATCTAATTTGTATTAATACAAATTTTACTAATTATTTTAATATTATCCTATTTATTACAATTTTGACTTAAAAAACTCATTATCGTCGAGGCAGATACTTTATTGTAGAGGTATTGTCTAGTTTATATTAAATAGCTTGGCAATTCAAATTGAAAAAACTAAATCAGTAATCAATATAATTAATGAGTAATGTTATATAAGCAAATATATATATAATCTTTATATAAAATAATATAGTTCATGGACGTTTGATTTTAAAATAAAACACCATTAAAAATGAATTTATTTACAATACTAATAGTATTGTTGTATCATTCTTATGAATAAATTTGTTTATAATTTTTTTTTAAGATGAGAATTTTTTTTTTATAATTTAAAAAAGATTTAATCACACCCAATGATTTCGTAAAGATATTGTATGATAAAAATAGACACCATACCATGCATCCTAAATTATTTATTTGTAGTAATTATATTATTTACGACTCATTTGGGTATATGCTATTTTAATAATTTTTTAATTTTTTATAAAAATATATACACCTTTTTAAATGTGTAGAATAATAAAATTGAGTAAACAAGCTGGGAAATTAAATAAAAAAAATAAAAAAAATAAATAGAATTGGTTCCTCTAAATTGGAGATAATCAATTGAACTAATATATATGTACTGGACTAGCCAAAAAAAAAAAAAGAATACATACATAGTAGAAAGTTATAATTATCTACTGTAATTCGATATGATATTCTCTTTATATTTGTAAATAATTTTCATAGGTTAATAAAAAATATTGAGTTAATTAGGTTTATAAATTTAATTTTATGTAAGATATTTTTATGTAATAATGTAAGTAAAACTTGTGCTCCCTTCATTTTAAATTGTTGGGATAATTATAAAAAAATATAAAAAAATCCATAATTTATGCCTTTCAACAAAATAAATCCTCACTTTTGAATTTTGTCAATTTAAACTATATTTTTTTGATTTATTTTTATTATAAACCATTAGACTACTTCCGTTTAAGTAAAATCGATGAAAAAAAATAATCTTTTAATTATTAAAATCAATGTAGGTATACACAAAATATTTAAAATATATATAAATTTTCATGATTTAATAACTAAACTACCTATTTTTCTATCGATTTTACTTAACAAAAATATGCAACCCATTACAAAGAAAACAATTACAAAATAATTAGTATTGAAAATGAATAAATTATAAAATATATAATTATCTATGTGATGAAGATTAATTATTATTTTATAATTATTTGCTAAATAGGAAGATGTGATTTACTTGGTAAAAAAATTACTATGCCAAATATTGTTCAAATTACCTAGAGAAATTGTTAAGTATTGAAATTAAAATTACAAAATGTATTGAAAATACATTTCAAAAAAAAAAATTAAAAACAAAAAAGAAAGATTTGTGTTCCATGAAAACCATTACGAAGAAAACGATTAGTTAAACAAAATTTTGTTAGTTTGTCGTTAATCTCGCTCAGTAGTTACTAGCACCGATTTGTGTCCTCTTTTATGTTAATTACACTTACAAGTCTAATTTCTCACACTAGTTACTAATACCGATTTGTGTCCTCCTTTATGTTAATAGCACTTTTTCACACTAGTTACTAACACCGATCTATGTCCTCATTTATGTTTTTTTTTTTTTTTTTGATCAGCAAAAAAAGAAAATTTTATTGATGGAAAAACATACATAGTATGAGAACGTACATCAATAAAGAGGAGGGTGTAAAAAGTATCACAGTGAAACATCCAGATCCCAACTAGGTTGGCACCTAAATGGACACCAAATCATCTGCTAGCACAAACTCCAAGCTCTATTTTGGTGAGTAACCAACATACAGAGCAAAACAGAAACAAGCAAACAGAAGCGAAGCGACCACAAAAATCAACACAGCACACCCCTTGAAGACAATTCATCGGAAAACCTCTCTGTTGGGGCATTAGAATATTAACAGTTCAGCATATCCCCACAGCTAACAGATCAATACACTAAGGGACAGAACAACAAAGCATAGGTAGAGGATACCCCAACAGATCAACAGCAGCAGATCAGTGGGAGTTATCCCAATTTTACTCTCTTCTCTGAAGTCTAATATCTCTCACAAGTTATTGTTAACGAGGGCTTGTTTATTTTGAGAGATGAGAGAACTTTTGGATAATATCCTCACTAACAATGCACACATTAACAATCATACTCAACTTAACTCTAAAAACAATCTATATGTATTCTGTTTTTGTTAATCACACTTATAGCATAATAATCATATGTGTAGCCTACTTTCTAGAAACATGCCTAATTAACTACCTGAACTATTTATTTGAATATCATAGTCTGTTGGATTAGAAGTCTAATCTCTCTCATTGTCTGCAAAATGGTCAGTTGAAAGTCTAATCTCTCTTACTGACTATAGGATCTGTTTGTTTTTGGTTGTAGGAGATGAAATTGGATTATGATGGATGTGAGATTCACTAATATTGTGTTTGTTTGCAAAATTAGAAAGAAAATTTACAATACCTTAGGACTATGATAGGCCTCCATGGATGGGATTAGTAGTCCCCCATGAGAGATGATATTAGAAAAACAATCCCTTAGGATTCGAGGGGGATTTATTGTTTTACCCTCTATTATCCTACTTAATTTACTTACTCTACTTGATTGGTATGATCTTTTCTAAGAAAGAATTTTTTATTTTATTTATTCCACATTTTTTTACTACACCATTCTTTCTATCAAAATAATTCAATATTTTAATAATTTTTAATATAAAAATATAATAGTATAACAATATTTATACTAAAAAAATGAAATAGTACCAAAAAAATATATATTTATGAAATATAATTTTTAATATTAAAATATAATTTTTTAGAAATTTGAATAGGAAAATAAAGTATAACATATAAATAAATTTGTTTTTATTTATAAAATTATAAAAATAATTTCCATTTTAATCATAATTTTATTTTTTCATTTTTAATAATTTTTTTTTAAAAAAAAAATTTGATAGGCATTTGGAAAATATTATAGGTCCCAAATTTTCTACCAAAAAAATAATCAAATGTCTCACGTGAATGTGGAGTCCACAAATATGAACCCCACACCTATGTGAAATATTTAATCATTTATTTAGTAAAAAATTTGATATTTCTAACATTACTCTATTAATTTAGCAATTCACAAATCAACTTGGCAAACAATGAAAAGAAATTGTCAACTCTATTTAATGCTCTAACCTACTACAAACAAGCTTTGTGTACTTATACAAAAAAAAAGATGTGAAATGGTCATCTCTACACCATACTTTACCACCAGTTCCTCTATCTTCTTCAGGAAGCTTATTGCCTTCTTCTTTAAAACAAGTTTTTGGAGCTTTTGGTCTCTTTGTGAACCATTTTTCTTCCTTTCTTTTATTACACCTCTACCTTTCTGAACCATTTTTCTTCCTTTCTTTTATTACACCTCTATTTCCCATTTCAGAGGAGTTAAAGCTGCAAATTCCATTTCAGAGAGAAGGATTTTAAAGCTTCTGCAACTACCTGCAAAAATTAAAAGGTATATTAGAAAAATCAAGCAAAGACATGTTTTATTTCTTTCTCTTACTTATTTCTTTCCCCTCAAGTTTAATAACACCAACGAAGTACTGTTACTTTGATTTCACATAACTTTCATATAATAATCATAAAGGCTCTGTTTGTTTGAATTTTTGAAAATTTGTTTTTATTTTTCAATTAATTTCACAAAAAATTTAATGTCATCCTGAAAAAATTAATTTCATATCATAATCATAAAGGCTCTGTTACTCTATTTTTTTTTGTACATACATATGCTCCTACAGGTATAAATAATGTCATCCTCAAAATCTACTGGCAAGGAAAAGTAGAAGGGAAAAGGAAAATCTGTAGTACTACGTCCAGCGAAACCTCAAGGAATTGAGTTTGATGATAAACCATTGTGGAATCATGTTAAGGTTCTTAGCATACCAGTTGGTGGGGGTGGAAATAGATGTTGGTCCTGCAACTATTGCAATAAGAAAGTAACAGGTTCATATTCAAAAGTCAAGGCTCATTTGTTGAAGATTCCTAACTGTGGAGTGGAAGCCTGTAAAGCTATAAAGGATGATGTTTTTGAAACACTCAAAAAGGAGCATGAAGTGGCAGAAAAAAGAAGAGCTCAACAACATTTAGATGCAAGAAAAAAAAATAGATTATGTTATCTCTACCTGAAGGATCAGACTTGCTTCAAAAAAAAAAAGAAAAAGAAAGGGTTCAATTTCAGGACCTTTGGCTGCTGCATTTAATATGGCAGAAAGAGACATTGCTGATAAACAAGCTGCTTGTATGTTCTATGCCTCTGCTCTGTCATTCAATTTAGCAAGGTGTCCTTATTTTAGAAAATATTGACAGACCTTGGCAAACAGCAAACTATCTGGTTATTCTTCCCCAACATATGATAGGTTGCGGACAACATTACTTGCACAAGAAAAGGCACATGTAAATAGAAAGCTTCAACCCATAAAAGACTCATGGAAAAAGAAAGGAGTATCCATATGTTCTGATGGATGGTCAGACAGACAGAAGAGGCCACTTATAAACATAATGGCAGCATCTATTGGTGGAGCAATGTTTGTGAAAGCAATTGATGCAAGTGGAAATATAAAAGATGCAGATTATGTTGCAAACATATTTCTATCAGTGATTGAAGAAATTGGGAAGGAGAATATTGTTCAAATTGTTACAGATAATGGATCTAATTTTAAGGCTGCTGGGTTGACAATTGAAAATAAGTATCCTCACATTTTCTGGACACCATGTGTAGTGCATAGTCTGAATTTGGCATTAAAGAGTATGTGTGAACCCCCCCCCCCCCAAAGTTCATCTCAACATTCTGCATGTAAATGGATAGCCAACTTGGTCACTGATCTTCATAATATAAGAAATTTCATAGTGAATCATAGCTTGCCAAATGCTATTTTAAAAAGTTACTCAAATTTGGAATTACTAAGGGTTGCAGAAACAAGGTTTGCATCACACATTGTCATGGCTAAACGTTTGAAGGAAGTAAAGCCAGCATTAGAGAAGATGGTGATGGATGCAGGATGGAAGATTTATAGAAGAGATGGAAAGAATCCAGTTGATGCTAAAGCTCGTAAGGTGAAGCAACTCATAGTAAATGATGTTTGGTGGGATGACTTGGATTACCTTTTGAGTTTTACAGAGCCTATTGTTGACATGCTAAGGGCTGCAGACACTGATGCTCCTGTGTTACATTGTATATATGATATGTGGGACACTATGATAGAAAATGTGAAAGCAATTATATTTGAGCATGAAGACAAAGATCATCTCATGGGACAATCAGATTTTTTTGCCAAGATTCATGAAATTTTAGAAGCTAGATGGACCAAAAGCAACACACCTCTACATTGCATAGCTCATTCTTTGGTCCCTAAGTATTATCATGAGTCTTGGCTTCAAAGTGGAAGTAATGGCATTCGGCGATTGGCCCCGCATGAAGATGAAGAAGTGTCTACTAATAGGAGCAAGTGTTTTGAGCGACTGTTTCAAAAAAATACAACTCATCTGCAAAATGTTTATGTTGAATATGGTGCTTTTTCAAGTGGATCAGTCTATTTCAATCAGCCACATGTTATTGAACCAAGAATGTATGAGGAGCCAATTTCTTGGTGGGCTAATCATGGTGCTTCAACACCATTGTTGCAAGGGTTAGCATTTAAGTTGCTATCACAACCAGCTTCTTCATCATGTTGTGAGAGAAATTGGAGCACCTATGGTCATATTCATATCATCAAAAGAAATAGGTTGGCAAGTAGCAGAGCTGAAGATTTGGTCTTTGTGCATTGCAACATAAAGATGTTATCAAGAAAGAAAAAAGAGTACAAGGAAGGGCCTTCAAAGTATTGGGATTTATGTAAGTTTTCTAATTCATTAATCTTGTTCTATTTTTTCTACTAATTAAACTTAAACACTGTTTTTTTTTTTTGGATTAGTTATTGACTTTTGCATGATTGTAGGTGGAGATAGGTTTGACATTGATGGACCTCCAATTGAGTTTGCAGAACTTTCCATCAATGAACCTGAGTTGGAGCTTGTGACTTTTGATGATGTAATGGAGGATGTTCAGCCTGATGATGTTGGTCATGGTGAAGACTTAGATGCTTAACTTTTGGACTAGCTTCATTTGATCTTTTGCATTTTCATATATTGATGTTTATGTAAAAGACTATAATATGTTTTCTTCTTTTTTTTTTATAAATTTTTTGACATTTTGTGCTGTGGTGGAGATGATCAGTCAACTAGGAATAGTTGACTTGACATACAAAACTTATATTTTTGTAAATCTAAATTTGATCATCTCAATCAACTTGAAGGTAGTTTTTTTTTGTCATAATGTTTATATTTGTATGCAGAGGAGGTTTTATTTATGGGACACAATCAGAGATATTTGTGGGAATTATGTTGTGAATCAATGTGTTGGTATAGTTGCTAACAGGTTTAAGGCTAAAGCATTGAAGAGCTTAGAAGCTGAATATCATTCGATGATCAATCTTCCCTGTCAGTTTCAAGGATTCAGGATTTTACTAAGGAGCTTTGACATCATTCACAATTTGAATTTCTAATATGGTATGGTGCAATTATAATGATATAGAATATTATAGGTGTGGTCAAAGTCATACACATTTTAAACTTGATCAAGTAAGCATCCATATCTTTTCCTTGTCTTTTTTGCTTTAATTTATATTTTATACACAATGACTTTTTTATTTATTGCCTACAAACTGATGGTGATAATTGTGCAACTAAAATGGTGAAAGAACATGTGAATTGTGGGAGGTTGGAAGCACTAATCAATCAGGTATGTGCCTAGGTCCTACATTCATTTCATAATAAATTACTTTTTTTTTTCTTCTATGTATTTTTTTGGACTTTAACAATCTGGTTATTGATCATCATGATGCATAGATTATGTAGTTAGTTAGTACAATATAAAAATTCTACTAATATTTTATGTGCCGTGTCCCCGTATCCGTATCTACTTTTTGGACACTTTTTGGCCGAGTCCCCGTATCCTTATTTTCACGAATAGGCGAATCTGACACCTAGATACATACCCGTATCCGACACCCGCACCCGCGTCCGTGTAACTTAGGTAAGATTAGAGAATCGAAATGGAATGACAAAATTTTCAGGACAACAATTCTATAAAGGTAGCAAAAATGTAAGCCTCATCCCAATAGTCTGTCAATTAGCTTACAATGATCAAAAAAATACATAAGATAGAGTGGGCCTTTTATTTGTTTTTTTTTTTTTTGTGTTTTTTTTCTTTCGTCATTTCATTCTTTCTGCATATAAACTAAAAAAGTCCATGGAGATCAACCCAATTAAAACCATATTTGAGGTTTCCAAAGAACTGTCGTCCTTTTATCCAATTTTTTAAATAATACTCCACCTCCTTGGAACATGAATAAATATAAATGGATTCCCCATCATTAGTTTCTCTTTGAGAGCATGCAGTTGCTAGGTTTCTATGCTAGCTATGTCAAGTTGAAGGAAAAGTGCATTGAGTCATTATCTTACCTCAATTCTAAATTTCTAAATATGACACTGTTTCTTCAATTCCAAAGGGTCCACAAAAAACAATCCTCCGATCCCCTCGAGATAAAGCTCATACTCAGACTCTGCAGAAGATTATTCAACACCTCATGTTCCCACTGAAAGAGATTTATCCTAAAATCCAGTTTCCAACCACTACCATTTGACAATGAGAAAGCAGAGAATGAAAAATGTACCTGAGATAAGAGTAAAAGAGATCAGCCAGAATAGATCGATTTTGGATTTTGGATCTGCAATTTGATGAAGAACTGATCGATTTGGATGAAGAACAGAAACATAAACACTAGCAGTCTCAACAAGTTAAAAACCAAAATAAATTTTAAAAAAAAAAACACAAACTCAAACACTCTAAATGACAAAATCAAAGATGATAATCCAATATTTTCTAGTTTTTGTGTGTGTGAAAATGAAGCTAGTGCATATAAATGTGTGTATATATAGGTAAGTAGATAACAAAGATAGATTCAAATAGAGAAGTAGGTGAAGGTGAATTGAGATGAATCAGACGAAGAGAGAGATAAGCGAACCAGTGATGAGGACATGAGATCCGCAATGCTTGCAGTAATAAACGAAGAGATCGGAGTCTAGACCAACTGGTGCCTCGTCCTCACTCGATTAGCCTCGAGATCAATGAAGAATAGAGATCTTTGCAATTGATGAAGAACAGCTAGAGGAAACTATTGCGGTGGAGTTCTGTGTGTTTGAGCTTCAAATCGAGGGTTGTTTGAGCTTCGATCAACATTGATGAAGAACATACAATGCAAAATTTGCAATCGAGCGAGCTAGAGAGAGAGAGTCTGTGTGTTTGAGCTTCAAATCGAGGGTTTTGGAAGAGAGAGAGAGAGAGAGAGAGAGAGAGAGAGTCTGTGTGTTTGAGCTTCAAATCGAGGGTTTTGGGAGAGAGAGAGAGAGAGAGAGAGAGTCTGTTGGTATGTTTGGTTTGAGTTTGGGAGATGTGTTTTAGAAAAAAATTTCCAAAAAATGGTTTGGTTTGAATTTTTCTCAAAAAAATTTCAAAATCACTTTCTCTCTCTTACACATCAATCAATCACTTTTTCTCTCTCCTCTCTGCTTCTCAATCACTTTTTCTCTCACACACATCTACTCAAATCATCCCAAACTCCCAAAAAAACAACTCGCCCAAAATATACAACCAAAAACCAAAAAAATTTCTAAACTCTCTCCCCAAATTTTTTTTCAAAAACAACTCTCCCAAAAACAAACCAAACAATGTTTGAGCTTCAACTCGGGGTTGTGGAAGAGGCAGAGAAAGTAAGTGAGAGACAAAGAAAGTGAGAGACGAAGTCTAGGACGGTGTTAATAAATCGACCCAATACGACGTCGTTTAACAGATATCAAAGACAACGCTTTCAAATGCGGTGTTTAATGTATCTATAATGGCGTTTCAATAAACGCCACAAAACAAATGTTGCCATATGCCGTTTTTTTAGTAGTATTGTATAATAAATATATATTAATAATAACAGAATTGGGATGGTGAGAATTCTAATTGAATTTAAGTCGAAATGACTGTGACCAGTCTTCAAATTTCCATCAATCAATTTGAAGTGTGCAAACTTTAGTTTAACAACATCGCCAACTTAACTCGGGGGTAGGTGGCATTGTGGTTAAGGCCTGGGGTTTAAGTCCCCAGGTCATAGGTTTAATTTTTCCTTTAGGCCAATCTCTTGGGCGAAGCATAGTTGGTTAAGAGGTTGGATTTCAAGTTGTCTAATCAGCACTTGGTGTGGGTTCAATGCTCCCCCGCTGTGCGAGTCCTGAATTAAGCGAAGCTTGTCTTATGAGATCGGGACAAGTTCCCAGATTATAGTCTCCTCGCTCGGAACAGCTAACAGAACACCCTGGTGATCTCTGCAAGGAGCACTGCCTTAGACCTGCAAGAGAGTAGGGAAGATTTTCCTATTAAAAAAAAAAAAAACTTTGCAATTAACAGAAAACATAGGTGCATAGACTTCATACACAAAAATATATTTAAGTTGTATTTGGATAAAAAAATTTGACGTTGAATTTCTTTTTTTATTATTATTATTTAAATCAATAATGTGTGATTGAGTGAGATTCAACCTTTGTACGTGAAAATATACATCATAAATAAATTTGACCCATATGCTGTTGACATTTTATTCTAGTAATTGAGACGGGGTTTAACATCTTTGCTATTAGGGACCTTTGGATAATTTTTTTTTAATTTTGTTTGGCCTTTTAGATAGGAAGTGTCTTATTTAACTTTTATTATTGGAGTCCATGAATAAGAAGAGTTTTTATTTCTTGGGTTTTTGGATCAGTATTTTATTATTATTATTATTTTTTAAGTATTTATGGGCCGGTTCTATTAACAAGACTTATTTATTTACATGTTATAACTGATAAATTTATCACTGTAAATTTATTCATTAATATCCACAATTCTAACTCATATTCACTCACTCATAAAAATCCACCATCATCTTCCACATACATAAAGAATAAGAGAGATTGATAAATTTATCACTGAAATAAAGGAGGCGGTGGTGATATGATGATTGTGTAGATCGACGACGGTAGAGTCAAGGGTGGAGCCAAGATTCCCCTGGTGGCAGGAGGTGGGGAAGCGAAAGTAAGGCACTGGCAAAGTCTAAGCGGTTGGTTTAGTAGCGGCTCAAATTTTTTGAGACATTAAGCTAAACATTAAAATGAAACTTTATCTTACTAAGCTTTTGAAAAATGTAGATCTTCAATATAAGATCTTTTTAATATTTTCTTAGCAAGCCTTAAGCGACAAATTAAGAGACTTAATGGTTGAACCATTTTTGATTAGGTCAGGATAAGTTTAGATTACTTAAACAATTATTTTAAAAAATTACTATTAAAAATAAGTTTATAAATAATGAGAACATTTCAAATGTGTTCCAGAAACTTATATTTCAATGATACATTATCAAAAAAAAAATGTAACTGCTTCTTTCCCTCACTTATATGTAGGGATTTGCGCAGTATAATTCGGGCGGTTTGAAAATAAAATTATAAATCGAATGATGGATTGGCAGATTGACAAATCGCGGTTTGGACGGTTTTGGGCGGATTGACGGATTGAGGAATATTTTAACTAATTATCAAGCATTTGAATAATATATAATATTAATTTGTATAATATTTTTCATATATATGATACAAACTAATTCTATATAATATTTTTCATATATATATGCATATATAACTACTAATTTGTAACAAATTTCACATCTTAAATATCTTGCACACTCATTTTTACTTTGATGTTTCATTAAATGTTAAAAAATATATATGTATTAACTATAGCGGAACGGAGTGATTTCAAAGGCGGATTATAAAATTTAGAATTTAATCTACGGTTAGCAGATTGAACGGTACGGATTGATGCAGATCAGTGTGATTTTAGCGAATTAGACAGTATTTTGCACAACCCTATTTATATGGTAGACAAATTCTTCTTCTTTTTTCTCAAAATTGTCTCTTATTTATCTCTTTTTACACTTTAGTTTTCCTTTATTTTATATTCAATTAATTTACACTACTTAGTTATGAACTATTGTGTTTATATTTTCAAGGGGTATACCACAAAGTAAAATAATTTTTTTTTTGGTTACGAACCATTGTGATAATGTTATGAACATTAAAATATTATGAATTATTGTGGCAAGAAAAGTTATGAACCATTATTTTTATGTTGTGAATCCTTATGGTGTAATATATCATTGATTATTTATTTTTTTTAAAAAAACTTTTGAGGAACTATGTATAGTTAAATATAACATATGAATAAAATTAAAAGAATTTTTTTTGGGGGGGGGGGGGGGGGGGGGCAAGTATAAATAATTTTGTATAATATTCATAATATTATATCTATGCTTGAGACTTGTGTGGACTGAGCATGGGCTAGGGCACCATGGCCCCCCCTTCTTCTGCCCCTGGGTAAAGTGTAGATCTACGATATAAAGTGTAAATCAGCGATGATAGAGTATAGATCTATAACGATGGTGGTGAATATGCGACGGTAAATGTGGTGGGTGGACGACAACAACGGTGATAGTGGTAGGTGGACGATGACGACAGTGGTGTGGTGATAGACAATGGCGGTATGAAGTTTTTGGAAAAATGATGGAGAGAGACTGAGAAATAGAGAGAGAAGAGAAAAGAAGATGAAAAAACTTAATGAGCATAGGATTTATTGGTGCATTCAAAAAATTAATAAGACTTAATGGTATTTAAGTTTACTTAATGGGACTAATTGCTAATTAACCCTTTCTTTTTTGATGGGTCATTGGATAAAGATGATTTTAATTTTTTTGTTTAAAATTTATGTTGAGCCTCTGGACAAGTTTTTCTTTTAAAAAAATAAAAGTTGAAGGGCCGTTTAGGCAAAGATATATATATATATATATTTTCAAGAAAACCTTTTGACAAATATCAAATAGGATAAAATATGAAAGTAAACGTTAGAAAATCAAGGGGCTAATTACTGCGGAGTTTTGATGGGATTCAGTGTTGTTATAAAATATTTAACAATTACCAGCCCGTTTTATTGAGTGGACTTATTTATTCATAAGTCCTTAATGTTTTAAATTTTTTTAGATATGTTATTCTATGTTTGTGAACTGATCACTTAGTATTGATAATCTTAGTGAGAAATAATTTGGACATTTTTACTTTTATTTATGAGTTTTAATTTATTTTTAGTTTATTTGTATTGAAAATGATATAGGAAGTGTAAGTTGTGGAATTGTGTATATATATGTTATAGTGATAAATTTATTAATAAAAATTTAAGTAAGACTTTATGATAAATAAGTCAGATCCACGATGTTTGTGAAGTTCCTTGCATATATCCCACTATAAATGATAAGACATTATTGTTTATTGTGTTGCTTGTAAATGGGCCTGGATTTAGCTTCAACGTTTAGTTGGGCCTTGACTCCATATGTTTTCCAATTTGACAAGTTGTTTGAGTCTTTTGATCTCATTGCGTTTATGATGATTAGTGTTGCAAATAATTAGGGCAGTAAAAGAGTTATGTTGAATTGAGTAATAAATTGTTTAAGTTTAGCTTGGAAATTTAATAAGTTTTGAAATATGTTAAAATTTGATTTATTTATATAACGAATCGATTTCAAATGAACTTTTAATAAATTGAACACAAATCAAACTTAAGTAGTTTGATTTTTTTTTCTTAAATATAAGATTATCAATCCAAATAGTAGATTGTTTGAGTTTGATTTAAGAACTTAACGAGTTTAAAACAGTGTTTAAATTTGACTTATTTACAAATTGAGGCCTCGTTTGGGAACAGGCTAATTTAGTAACTTTTTGGCTATTTTGCTAAAATATGAGCTAAAAAAACTAGTATGTTTCGAAAAAAGATGTGCAAAAAGTAGAGAGAAAAGAGAATCATTGGCTTTTTGGTATAGGTTGTTGGCTTTTTAGCTTTTTTAATAACTTTTTGACTTTTTGGCTAAACCGGCCTGTTGCCAAACGAGGCCTGAATCAATCTCATATAAAATGAGTTGAGTTTGAATAGTTTGATTTGTTTAACATCTTTACATTGTTTGTGGTGGTGATAATTTCTAAGAGATTTGTGATCGGATGAATGTGGCCATGAAATCTTGAGGATGATGTTAAAGAAAGGAGTGAAGTGAGTTGAGTTGAGTTGAGTTAGATTAAATCAGAGTGAGTCAACTTAGTGATTCTTGAGGATGATGTTAAAGAAAGGATTGAAGTGAGTTGAGTTAACTTAGATTAAATCAGAGTGAGTCAACTTAGTGACTTAAGATGCATGCTATATCTAAAATTTTCAAGAAATTTTAATGTGCTCTCTCTATCATATGCACCTTTATGTTATGTTATTTTCTTTTTTAGTTATGACTAATTTTTATTTTAGTTATGACTCATAAGATTTTTAGTTATGTCTCATGTATTGCTTGGTTATGACTTCTTTTTTTTTTTTTTAATGATTTAGAAAGTATCAAGTTATGTCATTTTCTTTTTTAGTTATAAGGTACATACTTTGAGGGGTGTGTACCATAGTCTTTCCCAAAATTTTCATTTGCACGTGGACATTTTTGTTTAAAAAAATTCACGAACATTATTAATTAAATTAAATTAATTTTTTTTATAAAAAAAATCAATACAATTAAAGATATATAGACTAAATTGACACAAAATATAACAATATAAATTGATATAATTTGATGTATACCAAAATCATTACACGGGTAACCTGTGTTGTTGCTCTCTTGAGTTATGATCCATAATCATGTGTAACACACTCAACAACATTTGGTAAGTTAATTCATTAAGTGAGTCGCCCAACACCCTTACAAAGATAATGCCCCATAAGATTAAAAGAGACCATCTACAAATTGGGATAAGAATCAGTAGTTGTAAAATTGAGGCAAGAGCTCCGAAGGAGAGACCCATATGACTGCAGATTGTGTGATAGCTTGTGTATCGAGTCTGTGTTATTATCTCAACTGCTAATGCTATAGCATAAAGGAACACAACGATGATCAAGGCTACCATAGTTATGTTGTGGGCATCGAATGGAGAATAGTTCTTGCTTTGGTACTTCACTTAGAGGAGGGTGCTTAGAGTGGAGATGAGAAGGATAAAAATGGCATGAAATGCCGTGGAAGAAATAAGATTTTGCTCTCTTGCGCTATCATCACAAAAAATAAGAGAATCTCAATTTAATGTAAAATTGAACTTATAGATACTCAGACGTTTCAAATATATTCAAGAGGAAAAAGTGCTAACTTAAAAAAAATGTAACCACTAACACTCTTAGAGTGTTTGTTGAAGTTTGGTTTCAAATTTACAGTTTAATGTTTGCTTCGAAAAAGGTAAGAAATAAGGTTGACAATTTACGTTTCAAAAAATATTGTCTGTGTGTAGTGGTTTCATCATGTCTCAAGATTTTTAAATGATTAAATGACAATGAGTATAGATGAACAAAATGTGTTTAGGATTGAGGATTTGACAAATAAATAAAATCTTCACTCCTCTTAGATTTTATTTTCAAGATTTTGGAAGTATGACAAGTGAAAAGGTGTAGCCCTACTATGGGAGGTAAAATCCGAGCTGCTGGTCACACAAGCCTGAACAAGATTTGAGCAAAGCCATAGGGCTGAGCTAGGATGGAGTAGAACAGCATGACCGAGCTAGTATATTTTGGAAAACGAGTAGGACCATAAGTTAGCGCCAAACACTGAATTGACAATGGACTTGGATTATATAATCCAAATAGTCAGACTAGGTCAGTACATGCTCCGTTGAACGTGGACTTATCCACTCCTAAAAAACCGCAAATGTAGAACATGCTCATATATAAATACAACAATGAGGAGAAGAAGTAGGGAATTCTCTACCGTAAAAAATGGTCACATTCAAAGCCTATATAAGCACACTGGATCATTCCATAAAGGTACATAATAATTTACACAGTCAATTACATACTGACTTAGGCATTGGAGAATCTCCCAGCTGACAACCAACTGGGGTTCTTTTTTTGAGTGTTTCCAGGTAAACCACCCTTCGAGGTTGATCCAATCCGATGTCGTTGCAAATAGGATGAGTATTTCCCCACACAGCAACGCACTATATGACTAACCTAATTATTATTTGATTCAAAATTTAAGGATTTACAACGACAATTAACAGGTTAAGAAATAAAAAAAGGTTAGATGTAAAGCATAGAGACGTAACGTAAAATTTACCAGTGAATATTATTTTTCTTCTTTTTCTGAATTAATTGTACTGCTGCAGTCCTATAGCCAATTGTGACAATTCCACTGCATTTATATAATTTTCCATCTTCTTTTTGTGGCTTAATGAGCATGTCAATTGCATAGCTTGAAATATCAGGACAAAGCTACTTATACAAAATAGGGTTGGGTTTTCCTTCCATTTAGACAAAGCTACTTATATAAAATAGGGTTGGGTTTTCCTTCCATTTAGACAAAGCTACTTATATAAAATAGGGTTGGGTTTTCCTTCCATTTATATATAGATTGGAGGGTACTGATCAAGTTTGTAAGGTCGGGATAGCTCTTATTTTGATAATTTAAACCGTTCGTTTTATAAGATCTTTTATGCATACTATCTACAAAAAATTAAATTTTTCTGATAATCGTAATCAATTCAATTTTATGTGTGTCCTAAAAAAAATAAATGGTCTATTTTAAAAAAAGTACTTTGTCGTTCATATTTTTTTTTAATAAATAAATGTTATAAATTAAACAAGTTACGATTATCGAATCAATTTAATTTTTTTGTATAAATGATATACATTAAAGATTTTGTAAAATGAACAATTCAGATCATCGAAACAGACCTATGGAAGGCCCCAAGGGCCTAGACAATATCCTCTAGTCCAAATTTGGTCTAGAGAAAAGCCATATAACTTTCGTCTAATTTGTAAACTAAAGTATACTATCAAGTATTTTATCCAAGTTAATGGCAAGTATAAAATACATGTACTTACTTCTTGTTAGGACCCTTTGTTGTCAAATTCCATGGATTAAACCCAAGGCTGTAATAATTTCTAGTTTTCCAGATTTTCCAATTTTGGTCTCCCCGCTCGAGCGGGGAAAGTGACGCTCGAGCGGGGTTGTAGACACCCCATTTTTGACCGACCTTAAGACTCAGACGTCACCGATTGAGCGCTCGGTGATGTTGCATACTGTGCTCGTTCAGAAGTCTCAGAATCGCGGCCGTGCGCCCTACCTCCGGACTTCCGAACTCTCTTCTGTGCCTTGCCTCGGTTTGCGAACCAGACTCGGTTTTCTCTGTTTTCTTTCCTGAGGGAAGGGAGTGGTCCTGTAGGCTATCTCTCGGTGGCCGTGGGCTACATTTCGTGGCCGTAGGCCATTTTGCCCATTTCGGAGCCCGGTTCCCGGTTTTCAGAGCCGTCAAGCCGTGTGCCTCGGTTCGGGACCGCCCAACTATCTCCGATTTCTCTGGTTTTTGGCAAGTGCCTCTGTTTTATCATTACGAGGAACACTGGGGCCTCTGATGCCCACTTCGTGGCCGAACACCACTTTCGGTGCTTACAGCCTATTTTCGGGACCCTAAACTGCGTGATTTGGGCCCCGAGCATTCATTTCGCATCGGTTTTTGTTCATTTTTGGCAGGTACCTCTGTTTTGTCATTCCGCGGGACACTGGGGCCTCTGATGCCCACTTCGTGGCCGAATGCCACTTTCGGTGCCTGCAGCCCATTTTCGGGACCCCGAATCGCGCGGTTTTGGGCCCCGAGCATTCATTTTGCATTAGTTTTTGTTCAATTTTGGCAGGTACCTCTGTTTTAACATCAGGAAGATCACTGGAGGGTGGGAGGCCAGCAATTGTTCCAGAAAATCAGTTTCGCTCCTCCGGCGCCCGTTTTGCTCACTTCCGGGCCAATGTTGAACACCCTAGGGATATTTTCTTCCAACCTAAGCTACATATTTGTGATGAGGGCACATGGGAGGACACCAAAAAGTGGTGGTCGGCCAGTAATTGTGATTTTCATTTTTGAGCCTCTCCTTCAAATGCAATGTTGTGACTCCTGTTTCAGTGTTGCCAGATTCCAACCCTGGGGCCTTATTCTACACACATGGGAGGACCCTAAAAAGTGGTGGTCGGCCAGTAATTGTTACTTTCATTTTTGAGCCTCTCCTTCAAGTGCAATGTTGTGACTCCTGTTTCAGAGTTGCCAAATTCCAACCTTGGGGCCTTGTTCTACACACATGGGAGGACACCAAAAAGTGGTGGTCGGCCACTAATTCTTCACTTCATTTTTTGGCCATGGCCGGCCGGCCAGGGGGAGTGGCTGGCCGACCAGTTGGGGTGGCCGGCCGGCCACCTTCAAGAAAGGCACCTGGCCGGCCAGCTTTCTGCTTTTGAACCCTTTACAGCTGTCCAGCTGCTTTTCAAAATATCCCAGCCCTCCGGGGGATATTTTGGGAGGGAAAGCTTGGATGCATTTCCCTCCCATTTTACACCCTTTTTGGTCCATTTAAGGGGCTGGACAGCTCCTTTGTTGAGGTTACAAAATTTCATCTCAAGAGACTCTCTCCCAAAACCTCCATTTCCATAGCCAAAAACCCTAAAAAGCTTCAAGTTTCTAGGCCATCTCTTCACCAACCCTAAGCCTCACCATCACCACCTCCATTCCAGCAGCAAAGGAGTGATTTTCAAAGGCTAAGGACCAACAATTTCAAGCCAAGAAGCAACAAAAGACTTGTCTCCAAGGGTAAGACTCTATTTCCCTTTTTTGAGCACAATTTTGAGTCAATTCTTTACCCTATTTTCTTTTTGTTTTGGGCTCCGACCCCTACTGGTTTTAGGCTCATTTTGAGCCCCTCTACAACTTTGTAGAAGGGCTCAGCTCTGTTTGGTGTCTCCATGATACATCTCTTTCAATATCACTCTTTATGCCAATGCTTTGCATGCTATCTTTAGCTTATGAATGATCTGATTTTGAGCCTGATATAAACTGTTAGTGGGCCTATTTTGAGCCCCTCTTCAACATTGAAGAAGGGCTCCATCATGTTTGGTGGCTCTATCATGCACTTGCTTTGTAATTCTTCCAATTTACCGTAAAATTGCATGATTTATTTGGCCTATTTGTGATCTGATTTGGAGTATCTCATGAACTAATATTGTGCTTATTTTGAGCCCCTATTCAACATTGAATAAGGGCTCAACCTTGTTTTCATGCTCTACATGCCACTTGCTTTGAATTCATGTTCTACCCTTGCTTTGCATGCTATTTTTAGCTCATGAGTGATCTGTTTCCGAGCATGAAATATACTGTGATTAGGCCTATTTTGAGCCCCTATTCAACATTGAAGGAGGGCTCAACCATGTTTGGCCCTTCTGTCATATACTTGTTTTGTAATTCTTCATATTTTCCGTAAAATTGCATGCTTTGTTAGGCTTGCTTAGCTTCTGTTTTCAGCCTTCATCAGGCTTATAAAGTGTCTTATTTTGGCCCATTATTCATGTTTTGTTAAGGGTCTTAGGTTGTTTGATGCTTGATTTTGGTACCTCATGTTATAGCCTTTGTTGGCTCATTATTTTGCATGCTATGTTTAGCATATCTATATACTGAATTTGGGGATGTCATCTCTTGTAAATATGCATATTTTTGGCCCCTCTTTAATGTTGTAGAACTGTTTTTTTTAGTTTGATCATTGTAGATACCACTTTCTTTGTAAATCTCCTCTTTTCCCCCATTTTTGCAAACTATTTTTGCCATGCTTGTGATCATTGTTTGGCCATACTTTGTACTGAAGAAATGCTATTTTAGGGGCTTCCTTGCTACTGTTTTACATGTTATGTCCATATTGTGCATGTTTAGTAGGGCTGTAGGCCATTTCGGGTGCATAACATTGCATTTCGGGCATCGGGTGTAATTTTGTCATAATTCGGGGGCTATTTGTGCATCATTTTAGCTGCTGAAATTTTCATTTCCCATATGCCATATATCGCATCTCATTTGCATGCCATTTCATGCCTGTATGTCACCGCCTCGGTTTGCGTGCCCGCGTGCACGCATTTCGAGGCGCTTCTTTTTTATCCGACGGCAACTTGTGTGAGTGCGGCTGAGGTCCTCTCATGTTAGTGTAAGCCCAATTTGCATTTTCATGCCTTTATATCATTGCCTCGGTTTGCGTGCCCGTGTGCACGCATTTCGAGGCAGCTTTATTTTCATCTCACGGCATCTTATGTGAGTGCGGCTGAGGCTCTCTCATGTTAGTGTAAGCCCAATTTGTATTTTCATGCTTCTATATCATTGCCTCGGTTTGCGTGCCCGTACGCACGCATTTCGAGGCACTTCTTTTTTATCCGACGGTAGCTTATGTGAGTGCGGCTGAGGCCCTCTCATGTTAGTGTAAGCTCAATTTGCATTCTGTATGCCATTTCATGTCTGTATGCCATTTTCTCGGCACGGGCACGCATTTCGAGGCATCTCATTTTAGTCTTATTGCATCTCATTTTCTATGTCATTTTACCCCTGTATGTCATCGCCTCGGTTTGCGTGCCCGTGTGCACGCATTTCGAGGCATCTCATCTTCATAGCAGTGTGCATGCTATATCACATGTTAGTTGCATTTCATGCATACCATGCATATTGCAGCGTGTTCGGGATAGGCGTTAGCCCGGGCACGGGAAACGAGGCACGTTTCGTACTCCGAGTGACGGAACGGATCTCAATTCCCAAGTCACCGACACTCCGGATTACCCATGATGGAGTTAGGTTTTGTCGTAGCATTCATCCGCATTCATCCTACATTGAGTTGTGCAACCCGATTCCTCGGCCATCATGCATCGAGATGCGTGATTGGTGGCACGAGGATCGAAGCATGCATATATTTGTGAAATACATTGCTATGCCCTTTTCCTGCTCTCTGTTGCAGCAAAATCAAGGATCAGCAACTTTTCGGAGTTTGACACGCATTTCGAGAAACATTGCAAACAGAGGCGGATTGGGGTATCCCAATGGATTTCCGCGAGAAGGCAGCCCAACATACATCATTCATCATAGCAAGGCAGTCCCTGGCTTGCATGCCAGTTTGACTTTTTTTAATTAATTTGTCAATTAATTAGAATTTGTACATTATTTGGGCTGTATTTATTTCGGACTGTAATATTCTTTTATTCGGACTGTATTATTCTTTTATTCGGACTGTATATTTATTCGGACCCTCTGCGCGAGGGCATAACTGTAATAAGTGTGGGTGAGTGTGATGTATGTCTTCCAACCCCCATTTCTTTCTCCCTTTTATTTACCCGCTTATGATGGTTAGATATCAGGCATATTTCAATTAGCATAACAGTATGACAGCATGTTTGCATCATTCATCTGTTTGCATGCACCGGGCTCGGCGTATCATACAAACTGCATTTGTATTTCAATTCCAAATTGAGTACTTGATAGCTGTAGCATTTCACATGCCATGTTTAGAATAGTCGAGCCTGCTATAATTTGCATTTTTGCATGTGTTGCATTAGGCAAATCTGTATACTTAGGATCATGCATGATTTCTAATCAGTTTTCTGTTTTGGCTTGGAGTACTCGGTGAGTTTTATGCTTTAGCATCCTTGCATATGTGTGAGTGGCTGCCATGATAGCATGCTTACCATGAGGCTATATGCTTATGTGATATAACTGCCTTGAATGCCTGTGGGTGGAGGTTGAGTCACTTGGATTGGGACAAATCATTGACTGTTTGTTTTAAGCCCACTAGATAGTGGCAAAATCATGTTTTCTAAGCCCACCCGAGGGTGGCAAATCCACGTCTTAGCCTACTTGCGAGTAGCACCATCAAACCATTTTCAAACAAACAAACATGAAATGTTTTGTTCCAATTCAGGCAATTCGGTCTATACTTGTATGCTGTGAGCATCACATAGTAACCTAGGCTAATAACCGGAATAAGAGCTCACAATGTCTTCAAAATCAGATATCATGGTTAGTAGAGGCCGGTCTTTGACCGGGCGAGAGGGGGTGCTCACGATGTGACCTTCCCTAATCGTACCCAAGTTCCCGAGCCGAGGCAACTTTGGTGATGACGGACACGTGGCCTTTTGGCACCGAGTTAGGGTTTCCTAAATTTCCCATTTTAAAATATTTAGGTGGCGACTCTGTTATCTGGCAAAGCAGTCCATGTTTGGTACTTCTTTTCTAAAAAATCTGTTTTTCTTCAAAACGATTTGCCAGAGTTGGACTCTTTGGTTCAGATTTAGAACTGCAACAAAATCGAGTCCGCACTGTAGCGAGGTCCCTCGCGGGCTTGTTACAGTTTCTGGCGACTCTGCTGGGGATTTAGAGAACTTGACTCGAACTCATGATATCTGGTTTTGTCTACACTTGTGTGTCTCTTTGCATTGCATTTGCATTGGTGCGCCTAGGACACCGTGTTTGCCATCTGCTATTCCTGAGCGGTTTGCTGGAGGCTTGTCTTGTCAAGGCATGTCCATAAGGCTGACCGGTTACGGGCTCTGCCAGTATGGGAACACAAACCCGGTTTTACCGGGGCACCCCTTTTGACCATTCGACCTAGTGCATATTCGGATCCATAGTGACCATTCCAAACTAGGACAGGTTGCTTACCCGTTTATAGGTTGTTTGAAGCCGCTGCGTGCGTAGTGAAACCCTAGCTCCTGACAAAATAGGACAGAGAAACCCTCCCCCAACATAGGGGTGTTTTGGTTCTCACTTATCTGTTATGTGCTTGTTAGAGTGCGTCTCTACAGGGAATGCATGTATCAGTTTATGAGTCTGAGCATCAGGCCTGCGGGCACCAATTCAGTATTTTGGGTATCAAGCCTGCGGGCATCAGTATTTGGTGGAATCAGTTTTACCTGAGGGTATCGGCTTACAGGCAGAATTTTGGGGCAGAATTCAGTAGAGAGCACACTCATTCGGTTTTGTTCGTATCTGTTTTGGTGAAGTTAGGCTGAGATGCTACATGTTTTCCCTTTTGCAGGGGTAGTCCTGGACCATAGCTTCAGAAGGCTCCGAAATCCCCCCGGGTACATTGGACTAGTGCTGATAGACTTTGTTAGGTCAGAGATTCAA